>LR738550.1:20812000-22250500 GCA_902685375.1 Neostethus bicornis
TGACGTGATAGTACGTCATACTGAACATATAAACAGCTTCCAGAATCACTTCCGCATCTGGCGTCATTGTTTTTAGACTCATCGCTATTAAAATCACAGAAATATGATGTACTATTTTTTTTCTTTTTAAACTTGGCTTCCTAAAGAGATGAGTTATTTTTAAAGAGAAGACAGAAGAAACGGTAAATATCTCAGTCTGGGGTTGTTGTTGTAAATATGCTAACATGCTAAGTAGCTAAATGGCTTAAAATGCATTTATTTATTTATTTTATCATAAATGCTTCCAGTCTAAATGGTGGTAAAATTAATTCTGTTCTTATTGTTATGTGTTGATGAGCTCAGCAGAGTCTTTGGCGACGTGGCTTTCTTCTTCTTTTTTAGTCTCGTTTTCTTAAACTTCAAAGAGGAATTATTTTATTTTCAGTTTGTGTGTGGTCAATTTCTTTTTAACTACAAACCTGTCTATACTGTTTTGACATAGGGAAAAAGTGCAATTGTAATAAATACGGACATATTGTTCCCCCTCGCCCCCTTTCCGACAGCCTACCCTACATACATTTAAAAAAAAAAAAATCTTTTTTTTTTCCTTTTTTTAAAAAACACCATTTTTGTCAGCGTGTGTTATACAGTAAAATGCCTACAAAATTACTTGATTATAATACATTTCAAGCGGCTATTGTTACAGCGCAGGCAGAGCTCGACTAGTTACCTCTCCTTACGTCACTGTAGCGCATTATGGATTGAGTGCGCATGCGCAAAATTTTGAAAATAGCCGGTGAATGCGGTTTTTAGGTAATAATAATGTATTTTATTTATAATGCATTCTATACTTGAAATCAAGTCTCAGAGTGCTACATGGATTAAAACATTAAAACTTAAAACAATTAAAACAGTACAGTACAATAAAAACAAACATACAATGCAAACAAATTTAAAAATGATAAGCTTTTTCAAAAAGGTGGGTTTTTAGTCCTTTTTTAAAAGTATCCTCCGTCTGTGGGGCCCTGAGGTAGTCTGGGAGGGCATTCCACAGGCGGGGAGCAGCAGCCTTGAAGGCCCTGTCGCCCATTGTTTTTAGCCGTGTCCTGGGTGGGTTCAGACGATGCTGTTGGCCTGACCGGGTCCTGGTTGAGGTACTCTGTATGTTATGAAAATCTCAACACTGAAGGCAGGAGGAATGCATTGACAGATAACTGTGAGGTCTTGAAAACAATCTCCGTATTCCGCCATGTTGACGTTTGTTGTTGAGACATTTATCATGTTTTAATCTTTTAGTTATCTAAATATTGCTTTCGCAAAATATTGCTATCGCAAAAGTACATCTTTGAGTACTTATCCTCTATGAGAATCAGAAGTACTTTATTGATCCCACGTCTGAGAAATGTTTGTTACAGCAGCAGCACTTAAATTATAAAACACAATTAGAAATAGTAAGTATATATACAAAAATAAGGATTAATGTAAAAAAAAAAGAAAGAAATAATGTGAAAGTAACAAATAAAACAAGTATATTTGTACAGTACAGACATAATGTGCATAAAAGAGATAGAAAGTGACTTAAGGTGAATAACTGCATGATCCAAAGTTATGTGGATTGTGAGCTATTGTAAAGTAACAGCAAGCAATTCAGGACCTTATGTTACTTTTTATCACTTTTATTTTAAGTACTTAGGATCAACAGTCCAGAGCAAACAAGAGTGTGGAAAAAAGGTGAAGAAGCGTGTGCAGGCAGGCTGGAGCGGGTGGAGAAAAGTATCAGGTGTGATGTGTGACAGAAGAGTTTCAGCTAAAATGAAAGGGAAAGTGTACAAAACCGTGGTGAGACCGGCCATGCAGTTTAGTTTAGAGACGGTGGCACTGAGGAAAAGACAGGAAACAGAGATGGAGATAGCAGAGATGAAGATGCTGAGGATCTCTCTGGGAGTGACCAGGATGGACAGGATTAGGAATGAGTTCATCAGAGTAACCGCACGTTAGAGGTTTTGGAGATAAAGTCAGAGAGACTAGACTGAGATGGTTTGGACATGCAGAGCGGTGAGAGAGTACATTGGAAGAAGGATGCTGTTTTTGGAATCACCAGGAAAGAGGCCTAGAGGAAGACAAAAGAGGAGGTACATGGTTACAGTGAAGGAAGACATGAAGATAGTTGGTGTGACCGAAGAAGATGCAGGAGACAGGATTAGATGGAAGAAACTGACTTGCTGTGACGACCCCTGAAGGGAAATGCAGAGAGAAGAAGAATGTCACTTTTTATCACCTCTATGCACATTCTGTCTTTACAGTACTGTTTGAAAATTGCATTTTCTTTTTTTTTAAAGTGGTGATCTTTCCATGATGATTTGAATATCTATGAGGAACTAACTTTTAGTCTCCATCAGCTGAAAATGGGGACTAATGAAGTCCTCATGAGAGGGACTCTTGGATGGACAACTGCAGGAAACTTCACCTCCATTTGTCCTAATGGGACCAAATGGGTTTGGGATGGACTTGGAGAATGTGCCCAGGATGGGAGAGATATGGCCAGCATCTATCTCGGCCTCCTCTCCATCCTCTGTTTCATGGTGTCATCTCTTCCGTGAGTATTTTGCATGTGTCTGAATAAAAAAGATCAAATGGAAAATCTTGTTAATTTAAATGCAATTCTTAAATGTGAGGTGGTTTTTTTTCCTTTTACAGGCAATACTACAGTTCTTGTAAAAAAGGGAATATGGACAGTGCACTTTCGATTTGGTTTCTGCTTCTGTGGTTAGGAGGGGACTCGTGCAACCTGGTGGGCTCGTTTTTGGCTGATCAGCTCCCACTTCAGGTAACTATAGAATTTGTGTGATGCAGATTTTTGTGTCTAAAAATTTTTTTTAGTTCGTTTAGTATTTTATTCATACAATTTATTCCAGGTTTGAATATTTCATAGTTTATTAAAAACACGTTATTACGCTGCATCGGTCCGTCGTGGTAAAGAAAGAGCTTAGCTGAAAGGCAAAACTCTTGATTCACATGTCCATCTACGTTCCCACCCTCACCTATAACAGAACATTTAAAAAATAAAGCAATGATTCGAGGGATGTCAATTAGCTACCTTTTTTTGTATTGATTTTTTTAATGTTTTGATATTTGAAAATGGTAAATATATTTAGAAAATAAATGCAAATCACTGGTGATGTAATGGAGAGATAAATTCTTTTTTGTCAAGCATGCTTTTACATTTTTAGTTGCAAACATTAATGCTGAGCAGTCAGTAGAAACTTCTGCTAAGAATTTGATTTAAATGAATATAAAATATGTTAATTTTTTTAAAAGAAAATAATTAATTCAGCATTAAAAGATTTATTGGAAGTTCTTTGTGTTTTTTACTTAAACAAGTTTGGGGTTAGAAATTACTGTTTTGTAATGTTAATAATCAGTTCTAAGCAAAAATTATGGTTATTTTAAAAAAAAAAAAAAATTCTGTTTTAATCTTATTACATGTTCTGTGTTTCCATTCATGTTCTAGACGTACACGGCAGTTTATTACGTGATAGCAGACTTGCTGATGCTGGCTATGTACACATATTACAAGGTCAAGAACAAAGTGGCTGAGAGTGAGTTCAATATTTTTCATAATTTTCCAAACAAAACATTGGAACCTGTTTGACGTGCTGAAGAACTATAGTTTCAACTTGTAAAATGTTTAGTTTTTCAGATGAACTGTAATCTTTTTAGAAGGCAAGTCCGATAAAGAGTTGTATCAGTGCTGAGAAACGATGTGCTGACTCGTTGGGGTCATCACATGTTTTACTGCTGGTTTGTACTGACTCTGGTGACCTCTGACACGTTGTCAGATGGAACGTGTTTAGTTGTTTTTCTATCGATGCTGAGCCGAGTTGTTTCGACAGGCAGGAGGGTTCTGAATGTGTTGGCCGTGTCCTGCATGCTGGGCCTCACGGTAAGCCTAACCAGCTCGCTGAGTGTAGACCCCCCACCTGAAATCATCTCCTCAGAGTTCAGAAGCCGATCTTTGCTCTCTTCCACACAAGCCAGCTCCATCCAGGTGAGCTTATTTGTTTTTCTTTTTAGATTTTTATCTATTTGTGCAAGAGGTTGTGCAGATTATTTCTGTTATTTTTCTTTTGGCCAATCTTATTTCTATTGTTTCCAGGTTTTTACCCCAAAAGAGATAATTGGTTTTTCTATTGGCTCAGTCTCATCAGTTCTCTACCTCTGCTCCAGACTTCCACAGATGTACACTAATGTAAGTCTGATATCGCCTCACATGCTCATACATCAAAGCAATGAATAATATTTATTATTGTGAGAATATTTTTTTTTTTTGTACCGGTTGCTTCATGCAGGACAGTAACTAAAAGAAATCTACTATAAATCCATTCATGATAACTTTATATTTTATTGTGCCTATTCATCATCATCTCAAGAAGTTTAGCAGTAAATTAGTTCAATTTCTTTACAATCATTCCCGTAAGTTGTTCATTTTTTCGTAATTCCTCAGTCTCAATCCATAAATCTTTTTTTAAATTTTTCACAGAAATTATGTCAATTTGTCAAATTATTTAAAAAAAATCAAAAATACAACTAATCTACATAAACAATAGTCTTACATTGTTTTTAGAAAAGATATTTAATATCAAACGCAAACGACATAGCTAATTACCTGCACAATCGGACACAATATGTCAAATTATAAAGTTTCCCAAATGTTGACCACAAACTTTTTATTTTGTTGCAAAAATAGTTGAAATTTCAAACAATGAACCATGCTTTATTAAATGCAGAACTGCACTTTTAACAGAGGTTTTAAATTTTTTTTTTTTGCAAAGATTTGAACTCTCTGTTATAGAGTTCTTTTACTTTTTTAATTTTATATCACACAGTCACTAATCGACTCATCAAGCAACTTTCATCTGTGCATAACATCAAAAAAGTAATGTACGCAGTGGGAAAATACTTCTAAATGAAGTCCTGCATAGCACTGTAATCTGAAATTAAAGATCCTGTTCCTTTTGTTTGATACACAAGTTTACCAGGGTGAAGTGTTGCATATCTTAAAAAAAAAAAATCTTATCTCATTTCTCCCCACAGTACAAGAGGAAGTCAACAGAAGGAGTATCCTACTTCTTGTTTGCACTAGTCATCCTGGGAAACACCACGTACGGACTGAGCGTCTTACTAAAAAACCCAGATCAAGGCCAGGCTGAGAAAAGTTACCTTGTTCACCACCTGCCATGGCTCATCGGCAGCCTGGGAACCCTCTCTTTAGACCTCATTGTATCCTTTTCATGGTGAAACATTACATTTGCAGTGGTGCCTCTGAGCTCCAAGTAATCTCAGCTACATGCAACATTTTAGGCAACACTCCGGAGAAAAGGACAGCTTGTCAGATAGGGTTAAGCGTGTGTTTGTGTGTACAAAGAGGGTTTAGTTATGCAAGAGTTAACACCTTAAATAGTGTGCAATGCTGAGATTCTAAAATGTGAGACACAATGTGTCAAACTTTTTCTAAAATAACTTTCAAAATGAAAAAACATATTTTTTATTTTTGTATTTAGAATGAATTAAGAGCCTTGCATTAGATTGGCAAAGTATTTGCTTATTTGAAGCCATGTAATATGTAAATATGGACCCACATGGCTAGTTCCACCCCTTGCAGCCATAAAAGCTTCAGATATTTTAATGTGGATGTCCGCATTGCTCAGAAGTGTGTTTATAGAATTTTTTTTGACTATATGATATGCTGCAGCACTTTGTTCTCTGGCTGGATTTAAACAGTCGAGCTTTGGCTCCAGACCATAATCCTCCTCCACCAAATATTCCACTTACTGCAATGCAGACCAATAGTGTTGCCCTAGCAACCATAAAACCCAGACTGATCTGTGATTGATCAATGAGTCAGAATCTTACCACTGGATGTTTTGCATCATATTTTCACACTGAGTTTCACTCAGATCCTGGAAGTTACTTATTCTTTCCCAGATATTTCCTAATATTAGGTATGTGAAGTGGTTTGATTTTATACACCACTGAACAAATAATACGTTTTTAGATAAGTCTACATCAATCTATTGTATTATGAGATCATTTAATAGTTCGAGTCCCGGGTGGGATGAAACTTGGGACACCGGTCTTTCTATGTGGAGTTTGCATGTTCACCCTGTGTATGTGTGGGTTTTCTCTGGGTACTCCAGTTTCCTCCCACTCTCCAAAAACATGCATGTTCGGTTGATTGGCCGCTATGAAATTGCCCCCAGAAAGGAGTGTGTGGATGGATGACTGGTGACCTGTTCGGGGTGTATCCTACCTTTCGCCTTGGCACCCCCGCAACCCCAATAAAGATAGACGGTTCAGAAGATGTATTAAATTTTCCTCTCAAATCCTTTATTTCTTGTTTGATCAGAGATTTTTTTTGTCTTAACATTGCAACTCAGATTTCTGTACAGTTTCTAATTTACCGCAACGCCCCGCCTCAGAATGACAACGTGGACCTGGGAAATGAGGAGAGGACGCCTCTGATGACGAGCTGAAGGGACAAGGAAAACTAACTGGTGGGATTAGAGTAAAAACTCTCCTCCAGTCAAAAACACGCATCTAAAAAGCAAAATCAGGATAAAAACAAATGTAATCATTAGTTTTATTTTGTAGCCTTATTTATTTTTGCCTCAACTTTCTTTAATGTTTACAGTGGTTTTATCTTCAGGAGCAGATCCAAGCAGAAAGTTTTTCCACACTGCTCATCTCATGTACTCGTAGTTTCAGGTTTTAAGAAAAAAAAAAAATCAGAATTTAAAGTGTCCGACATATTTGGGCTCTAAGTGCAATACCAGATTATGGAACAATGCCATTTTTGGTACAATTTTAGTAATAATGTTGTTTTAAAAGTTCTTTTTTTTTTTTCAAACTTGTAAAAGCTGTAAAGTGACTATTTTAGACCATTTTGATAAACAGTTGCACCAAGTGCTAAAAAAAATTAAGCATGTTTTGGAGAAAAATGAGTTTGTTTTCATTTGATTTTGCATCATTTTCTCTTTTAGGAAGAGTTCTAAGACAAACTGTGATTGTGTTGTGGAAGTTCCATCTCGTCACCAAAAAAAATGTGTAAAATGTCTCTGTAATGCTCATTTATACACAAACTATTTGTTTTGTACTCAGAAATGTTAAAATAGTGAAGTAATGAACATATGAAAAACACATCTTTAGTCTTTTCAGAACGAGTGAACTTTATTTTTTGGAGAAATTCTTGCTAAATGTTTTGTTTTTAATGTAATTTTTGAAGTTAAAAAAGCAAAGCTGAATGAGTGCTCCATTTCTTCCAGCCGAGTGGAGGTGAAGTTCAGCGCTTGACCTCTGACCCCATCACCTTCTATGACAACCCTTAAAGCCTTATAGTGACTTCCCAATGGGAGGTCTTGACAAAAATATTGTTTATCTTCATTAACAGTCACGTTGGCCTCTGAGTTGCATTCACCTCCCATCAGTAGACACACACACATTCTCACTGACTTAAAAATAATGTAGTCACGCACACTGGACAACTAAGGGCCCACCCACTGAGGAAACACACAAAGATCAGAAAATGTTAAGGGTTGTGTGTATGTGTGGTTGTGAAACAGTGTCAGAAAGATTGTTAAGCGGGATGAGGAGTCAGCAGGAAGAGCCGGTGATAGGGTCCATCCATCCATCACGAGACAAAAACAAACTGTTTCTAAACATCATATGCTGGGAATTTCTTAATGAGCGTCTCCAAACAGTGGGAATGAAGCGCGCATGTGTGTGGTGGTGGGTGGGAGGGGAGTTGTTTCTCTAATTTGGAAATGTTAGATTTGAATCAAATTATTTAACATTTTGTGTTAGGTTTTTATTTTTCCAAGACTTCATGGAAAAGATTTTTTATTCTAATCTGGTTCATCAGACAAACTTGAAAGGTTCTGTTTGCTCTGTGTGTGTGAGTCAGAGCAGAGGCCGTGCTACGGTCAACATTAAATTGGAGGGAAAACAAAAGGTCAAAGTTAGACGAAGTGACTGAACAGCAACACATGACAGAAAAGATCCCACCGTCATCGGTAAGTCCGCAAAAAAACAAACCGAACACAAAAATCCAAACTTTCTTTGAGTTTTGATGACATCCTTTTATTCTTTGCTGATTTTTCACTGATTTAAGGTTAAAGATTCAAATCAGAGTCCACTTACCCACAGGAGTCAGATTAAGGACTGTTTTAGGAATTTTATTGTCCAATTTCAACGCTTAAGTTTGTTATTGTTCAAGAACGGAAGAATGACGAACAATCAGAACATGTAAACTACAACATCCTCAACAAAACAACTGCTTTTTACTGCATTAGAAGATTTACATTCCTCTCTGTGATAGCCCAAGACATTCCTTCTCTGTTCCCATGCACTAAGCTTCGGACTTTACTCAATAAATCCAGAGGCCACTTTAAAGTAAGCGTTGGTTTCCTGTGAGGATCAGTAAACAGAGGCATGTTATCGAGCAACTACCAGCCAGCAGCTGCCTGATAACAACCACACTGGGAAGATACCCTGAGCTGGATTTATGAACTGCTAAGTTAATCTCTGATGGTGTCCACTGAGCGGATAGACTAATGAGCTCAGGGTTGGAACTTACTGCCATTTTTATGGATTTGGAATATGCATTTTGCCAGTCTGGTCATCATGCCCACCGAGAGCTGTTCAAACATAGACAGAACCATGCAATAAAAATTGTTTACTTCTGTCACGTGTTATTTATGAACAGTTATTTCTGCATGGTAGAAGTTTGATGGTACTATAATAAGTCAAGTTTGTTTCATTTAGCGATAAAAAATCAATCTTTATGCTACGAGACAAGTCACTGAGACTAGTTTTGCTTGTTCTAGCGTTCACAACTGAGACTTATTTTCTTCTGCTCAGGACACACTGTGGTCACTTTGTTACTATCATGTACCCTCTTCTCTTAATGGTCCACTCCCCTGTCTGTTCGCCTTGGTTTGCCATGCCCTTAAAATAGAGTTGAGGGTACAGCGATGAGGCTGGTTTCCAGGCAGGCTTTCGATAGATGTCCAAGTATTTAGAAGGATGGACGTACAGTGATCCTTTGTTGTTTGTGTTTCTAAAACTAATCTACAAGCAAAATTGACTCAAAAAAATGTTACACACCAGCTTGTGTGTAACCAGCTTTAGGATGGCCCACTCTGTATATTATTTGTTTGGTGAAGACAATTTGTCAATTGGGATTCAGAAAACAGTCCACAACGGAAAATTAAACTGCAAAATATCACTAAAACGTCCATAAAACAGCAAGGCCTCACATTATAGTGAAGGATAACTTTACAGTTTAGATATCATTGTAACTAATCTTCATGTAGAGTCCTTTCTTTCGTTTTTGGTGTTAAATTCCCATGGGACTAAGTACTCATGGCCAGGCTTTTGTTCAACAATGTGTCCTAACAGTGTGACACGTCTAGAAGATCCATGGTGACATTTGCACACTTTCTGCAATCATTCCCATCATTTAGAGACTGTTGCTGCTGCTGCCTGCTCTCTGTGCTCCCTCCATTAATCACAGGTCAGAGACTATCAGATGGTTCATCATTGCTCTGACTTCTTTAGCCACACAAGTTACAAAGATACACACATTGTTGTTAAAAAAAAAAAAAAAAAGCCTTGACTTATCAGTAAATGAAAACAGAAATTGCAAGACCATTATTTTTCTTCTTTTCCCCCCTCGTTTCTTTTACGTATACATATTGAAAAAAGTGTAAAAAGTTGTTTTTAGAAGGTTTTATGTAACAGATGATTTGATAATCTTTTAATGTTGCTTTTTGTATTGATTTAAATCCGTTTTGTTTGAATTATTTTTAGGATTCAGTCTAATTTGGTTTTCCTTTTGTCACTTTTGCTCAGTTTTTTTTTTTAGCTGAGAAGTAGTTTAATAATAATAATGCATACTTTATACTTCACTGCATCGGTCCGTCGTGGTAAAGAAAGAGCTGAGCTGAAAAGCAAAGCTCTCGATTTACAAGTCGATCTACGTTCTAGCTCTCACCTATGGTCACCAGCTGTGAGTGGTGACCAAAAGAATGAGATCGCGGTCAAAATGAGCTTCCTCCGCAGGGTGGCCGGGCTCTCACTCAGAGATCTGGTGAGGAGCTCTGCCATTCAGGAGGAGCTCTGTGTCGAGCCGCTCCTCCTCCAGGTCGAGAGAAGCCAGATGGGGTGGTTTGGGCATCTGGTCAGGATGCTCCCCGAGCACCTCACTGGTGAGGTAATTCGGGCACGTCCGTAAGGGAGGAGACAAAAAGACAGACCCCGGACCTGCTGGAGTGACTAGGTCTCACAGCTGGCAGGGGAATGACTCGGGATCCTTCCGGGTAAGCTGGAGGACGCAGCCAGGGAGAGAGAAGCCTGTGCTTCTTGTCTGAGGCTGTTGCCCCCACGATCCGGCCCCGGATAAGTGGAAGACGACGGAACAGAACTTTATTGATCCCTCACCGGGAAAATTTGTGTGCTACATTACACCGACGGCGCCAATGGTTGGAGAAACGGGGGTTAGGTGTCTTCTCCAATGACTTAGACTTTCGGTTAAATTTCTGTTAACTTCTGGTTAACTACCGGAACTTGCCCTACCACTGAGCCACCGCCTCAAAATTCAAAATGTAAAAGTTTTATTTCGTAATTTACCAGCAGAGTTGCTTTTTTTTTTTTTCTTTTTTCCTAAACTCTCCCAAAAAAGAGGAACATGCATAGAATGTAATTCCTGGACATTTTACTATGTGTAACTTTTGTCAAACAAGCAAATATGACGTCCTTTGGATTGTATTTGCTTTTAGGATCATTTTGTCTTCTCAGAAACAAATCTACTAGTTCATCCATGAGTCAATTTAAACTAACCTTTTTAAAGATTTGTACCCAAACAAAAAAACTTGAACTTCAGCATTTGAACAAATTGTTTCTTTTTATCTTTGACTATATGATCTTTGACTATATGATATGAATGTGGTTTAAAGTTTGGATTTGATAAAAATGAACAAAAAGAACTGAAAGTCCAACTCTTGATCAATTTATTTTCTAGTCACCTTTAATAAAAATTTGTGGGGATCTACAGATTAAATTCACCTTAAGGTGTACTCTGCAGGGATTTTAAAATGATTCAAACAGAATAGTTTGCAAAATCTTGCTTTTATGTTATGAATTTTGTAGTCTTAATTACAAAAATTTATTGACATGCATTGTCTTGAAGGGAGTGACCCGTAAGGGGGCAACAAGTGAAATTTGGTCGGTCGAATCTAGCGGTTACCAAAGCATGCCATCCCTCTGCTCCTGTTCCGGCCCCTTTGTCAAATGTTGAAATTCAATGTGGCCCGCAAACCAAAAAGTTTGCCCAGCCATTGGTACACAATAAAAAATAAAATGATAATCAATAATGATAATAATTTTTTTTTGTTTTACTCTCATTTTTTTTTTAGTTCAGCTCATCCTGTAGCAGCTTGTGCGACGACACATTAAATGTACCAAGTTACCCTTTGCTCATTAAAGAAAAACAACACTAACTTAAAACTACATTCCGGTTCCATCTTTTACTGAGACAGATTGCCAGTTTTACTTAGAGTGATTGGCTCTCCTTCTGGCCTCATACCAAACGCCAGGCTGCCCTTCTTCCCAGAATTTCCCAGTGAGAGAAATAAAGAAGGCCAAGAGGACACTATTTATCCTCTGTAAGCATGCTGCGTGTCAAACGGCCTAGCTCCAGGATTTACAGACCCATGGTGGGGTCAATCATTTGTCCTTTTTCGGAGGCTCGGGGCTTGACTCCTTTCCCTCTGACTAACTGTCTTGCGGGGGAGCCGGAGGTCTTGGAGACCAGTTCCATCTAACTACTGTCTAATATTAACAGCAACACATATGGGACGAGTAAACAAAAAGCAGAGTAAACACACTATGGCTGCTTGGTGGCAAAGATGGAAGCAAATAGCTGGAAGATAAGTTGCCAGTGGTCGTATGACGAAGATGTTGAAATACTTTTATCCTCACTTTTCCCGTTTATGACTACCAGTCCAAATACTTAACGCAGTTTTAAGTAACATAAAAAAAAAAAAAAAGTACAAGAAACATTGTGGTCTGTTCACACCATCATGTTCTTCTTTTGATCATGTCGGGTGTCTCAGCCTGCCCATGAGGAATAAGGTCACCATCCCATCATTTGATTTATGAAGTCCCAGCCAAGTCCAGCTGTTTGGACTACAGATCCCGGCCTTGTCCTTCCTGGGTGTCCCTACTTTCCCTTTTCCCTACCCCCATGGGGCCCTTAGACCCTCCTCCAGCACTACATCCACCACTGACGAAGAGCCTCAGATGCACTCTTCCCCTCTTTGAAAGGCTTTTGGAAGATTAGCCGGGACAGCTAAGAGACCTGAACACATCCTGGGAATAGAGGAATGCCTTTTCACATCCCAGATCCACCATATCTATGTGAACCTCCAAGTAATTGGCTGTGTTTATGTCTTTAAGTGTGTGAGAAGATAGATCTGGTCCAGCTAGCCGGAGAAGGAATTTTCTGTCCAGATGAGAGAGTGGAACGAGCCTGAGATGAACCCTTCAGCAGGAGGTTTTCTCTCCACCTCGGATGCTTATTGCTCCACAGAGCAGCTCCAGTACTATGGTAAGCCATGTGGACTTTAATGCCTTGTTCATGTGTCTTTTTTGTGTTGCTAGTTTGCCCGACGTCTTTTTAAATAGTTAATATTGTATTAACATGTAGTTTTAAACTTACAGATATGGCTATTGTATGACTTTCTATCCTTGATTAATCTATACGAGTAAAGAAAAAGAACTCCATCGCTGATAAAAAAAAATGCTGGAATTTATTAAGTAGGAAAATAATATCACTGTTTCATTGTCTTCATAAAACCTTATGTTTGTATTTTAGACGTTTTAAACTAGTAAAATAATGGGGGAAAAAAAGTTGTGTGAGTAGAAGGTGTGTGTGCAGGACATCCTGGTTTCATGGACCCATGATGATGAATGAATGCTAATCCCATGCTTTCGCTGGGATGGCTGCAGGGGGTAGTTAGGGCTGTCATTTGGCTCCCTGGCGTGTGTGGGATGGTGGGAGGCGTAGGAGTGTTTAGACAGTGATCAGAGGGTTTACAAACAGAGAATATGCCCCCTACCCCGCCCACCTTTTGACCAGTTGCCACTGTGACAGAAAACATCTGGATTAAAATAAGAGAAAAGTAAATTCAGAAGAATTGAAGAGTGTGACAACTTTTTGAAGCTGTTTAGATGATTCGTATTTTTTAGCAACTAACAGAAAGTAGCAAGGGGGTTAATTAGCCTAAGATAAGAATTGTAATCTGTAAAGAAATTTATATGATATATTTTGAAACCTTTAAAATGAATATTTGCACTGTAGAAAACAAAAGGTTTAAATTGTAGCTATAAAGTAAAATTTACAATGATGTTACTATGTTTCTCCGACATAAAAATGATGTAGTACCGTATTTTTCGGATAATAAGTCGCACCAAAAAAAAAACAAAAAAAACCCAAAACGTATAAATAGGTCTGGAGTACGAGTCGCATTTCTAGGTAAGAATTAATTTGATAAATCCAACACCAAAAACAGACACGTGATCTGAAAAAGTAATTTTAAAATAAACAAGAGAACAACACTGAATAAGTGTATGGTATACTAACGTTACGAACTGAGATTTTAAAATAAACAAGAGAACAACACTGAATAAGTGTATGGTATACTAACGTTACGAACTGAGAACGTGCCTGGTATATGTAACACATTAAGATTTATTCAGATACCTATAGCATGAAGAACATGCGAACACGTTTACCAAACCATCCTTTCACTAAACCCAATGAAATCTTCATTCTCGGTGTCATTTTTAAACACCTTCCCCATTACTGGAAGTAAACGATGCGGCGCTTCCTCATTCAAACTAACTCCAAATTTTCGGTGAGATTGCAAGATCAGATGCAAATTTCACCACTTATAGCTTGTAATCTGCAGAATACAATTTTCTTTGTTGTTTTTATAAGTTACTTGCAAAGTTGAAATGATCGACATAGGCCCTTAGCGCTCTCTTGTGGTTTAGTGTGAAAACCCCATGTGAAATGGTGGTAAAAATGTCTTACTAATTTCATACAAAGGTCGCTCTAGAGTATAAGTCGCATCCCTGGCCAGACTGGAAAAAACAAACAAACTGTGACTTATACTCCAAAAAAAAAAAAAGAAAAGAAAGGTAACTCATTTGATTAACTGGTTCTCAATAAAAATCTTAAAAAGTAAATTTATTACGACATTTACATAATTTTTTCCAAAATTAATCCATTAAAAACAAACAATTAAAAAAAAAGGTAAAATTCTTCTTGAAATCAGTTTTTATAAAGGTCTGTCTGTACAAGACAATGGGAAACAGAAAAAAACTCCTACAGAACCAGACCCAGAAAGAAAAAAAAAACTAAACAGGAACACCTGTTGAGAATGTAGAGCTCCACTAAATCTATTTTAGCAGAACTGAAGAATAGAGCAATCTGTGATTAGTTTTACCTGGAGAGTAAGAGACAGATTTGGTCCTAGACTGGAAACTTGTCACTATAGCAAATAATTTTGTAGACTAAAGTTTTTTTTTTCCAAATTATTGAGAAAATGCTCAGAAATAGTACATGACTAGCTGTCATTAAGTCTAATTTATTCAGAGGGGATTTTTTTTGTATGACACTCTTTAATTAGAAAAGGGTAGTTATAATCTTTACATCAATTCTGAATAGTTGAAATTTTCTTTTTGTATACAATAAATTATTATGTCAGACGTGTTCAGATTATCTTTAAATGTGGTAAAATAAATGTTTAGTGTGTTTACAATTTTAAGAGAAGATTAACAAGAGATACTGGAGAAGCAGCTTGAAGGAATCTATTAAAACAAACATGGAAATGAGACACAGAAGGTCAAAGACATGCAAAGAGAAGCTTTAACGCTTATCTAAATGTACCAGTGTACTTTGATTTAGAACTAGTTTTCTAATACGTAATTGTATTCAGCTTAACGGGAATTTTTGCGCAACTTAAAAAGTTTGTTTCTATTGTGATTTCTCTGGTTAATCTGAACAGGCAGGTGAGAGGGATCCCTATTTAATTCCTTATAGGATCTTTAATTCAACAAGTGCTTTTGAGCCAATTTATACATTAAAAACAGAAAATTAAGCCAAATGGAGCTCACATATGAGATGGACATTTCTGTGGACAACAGTTGAAAGTTAAGCACAATAAAAACTTTACAAATAAAAATTTATTTGAATGAACAGCTGTGATAACAGAAAGATGACTAAATCCATAGATTTAAAGCAAGAATTTTTCAGAAAAGCTTTGCAAAATATGAACACAGTACTAAAATGTTTAATTAATCCCAAGATAAATGGGATTTTATTTTAAAAGAAATTTGCCAGAAAGTGCCTTAGTTGCTAATTTAATATTAAAAATGAACTCTTGGTCTTAGGGGCCGTTGGCCTAGTGGTAGAATTACCTTCTTTTGACCTGGAGAACTGGGTTCAAATCCCACTGGGCCAAAGCTTTCCCTGGGACTACTGAAGTGCACACTCAAAGGGACAAAGTGAAAAATAAAACAATGAACACAAAAAAAAATTAAGAATGATCCCTTACTCTATTTGGATTCATTGTGTTCTTGATCGTTTTTCTTCACACAAAAATAGTGAAAATTTCTACTACATTTGCTTCATAAATCCAAAATGGATTGTGTTACTTTAACTGCTGAAGATGTGACACTGAGAAACTTAAGTTGGTTGGTTTTAAACAATCTACCCATTTTTTATGGATCAGAATAGTTGAAAGAGAGAAAACTGCTCAGAAAGTGAATGGATGGTGATTTTATCAAGTCCTAAAACAATAAAAACATTAGGCCAAGGAAACTAAAATAGATCATTTTTTTATGACTTCATGCTTCCTTGTTTTGCTGTTGATCTACAACCGGATTCCAAAAAAGTTGGGACACTTTAGAAATTGTGAATAAAAACTGAATGCAATGATGTGGAGGTGCCAACTTCTAATATTTTATTCAGAATACAACATAAATCACAGGTCAATAGTTTAAACTGAGAAATTGTATGATATTAAGGAAAAATATGCTCATTCAAAATTTCATGGTGTCAACAAATCCCAAAAAAGTTGGGACAAGAACCTATTAGAGGCTGGAAAAAGTCATTTGAGCATACAACAAACACCTGGAAGACCAATCAGCACTAATCAGGTCAATTGGCAATATGATGGGTATAAAAAGTGCTTCTCAGATTGGCAGTGTCTCTCAGAAGCCAAGATGGGTAGAGGATCACCAACTCCCACAATGTTGCGTAAAAAGATAGTGGAACAGTATCAGAGAGGTGTTACCCAGCGAAAAATTGCAAAGAGTTTGCAGTTGTCATCATCAACTGTGAATAATATCATCAGAAGATTCAGAGAATCTGGAAAAATCTCTGTGCGTAAAGGTCAAGGCCGGAGAACCATACTGAATGCCCGTGATCTCCGGGCCCTTAAACGACACTGCATCAAAAACAGGAGTGCTACTGTGAAGGAAATCACAGCATGGGCTCAGGAGTACTTCCAGAAACCATTGTCAGTGAACACAATCCACCGTGCCATCCGCCGTTGCCAGCTGAAACTCTATTCTGCAAAGAAGAAGCCATTTCTAACAAAGATCCACAAGCGAAGACGTTTTCACTGGGCCAGGAGTCATTTAAAATGGAGTGTGGCAAAATGGAAGACTGTTCTGTGGTCAGACGAATCACGTTTTGAGGTTCTTTTTGGAAATCTGGGGCGCCATGTCATCAGGACCAAAGAGGACAGTGACAACCCAAGTTGCTATCAACGCTCTGTTCAGAAGCCTGCATCTCTGATGGTATGGGGTTGCATGAATGCGTGTGGCATGGGCAGCTTGCACATCTGGAAAGGCACCATCAATGCAGAAAAATATATTCAGGTTCTAGAGCAACATATGCTCCCATCCAAACGTCGTCTCTTTCATGGAAGACCCTGCATTTTTCAACAAGATAATGCCAGACCACATTCTGCATCAATCACAACATCATGGCTGCGTGGGAGAAGGATTCGGGTACTGACCTGGCCAGCCAACAGTCCAGATCTTTCACCTATAGAAAACATTTGGCGCATCATTAAGAGGAAGGTCAGACAAAGAAGACCCAAGACGATTGAACACTTAGAGGCCTGTATTAGACAAGAATGGGAGAACATTCCTATGTCTACACTTGAGAAGCTGGTCTCCTCAATGCCCAGACGTCTGTTGAGTGTTCTAAGAAGAAGGGGGGGTGTCACACAGTGGTGAAAATGGCCTTGTCCCAACTTTTTTGGGATTTGTTGACACCATGAAATTTTGAATGAGTATATTTTTCCTTAATATCATACAATTTCTCAGTTTAAACTATTGACCTGTGATTTATGTTGTATTCTGAATAAAATATTAGAAGTTGGCACCTCCACATCATTGCATTCAGTTTTTATTCACAATTTCTAAAGTGTCCCAACTTTTTCGGAATCCGGTTTGTATTATCAGAAACTGACCATTGAGAGTTTGGGTGGGCTTTGGTCAGTTCCCATTATACACTGGAATCATCATCCAGCTCCTCTTACATTGACTGCCAGAGGCCACACATGTTCTCTCTGTGGATAGATAACTTAAACCCAAACTGCTGCTGACCTACACTCACTCCGTCCTAACATACAAAAAACATCAGACTGATCAGAGCTTCCTGGAAAATAAGAAAAAGTCAGAGGGTTACTGGGAGTTTCCAGCTGCATCCTGTTTCAGAAGTCTGGACAAGTTCATAAGTTCTCATTCTCAACTTTTTATTTTATCCCATAAGAGCCATAAAATCAGCAACGTCGCACAAAGTCGTCGTTCTGTCCTGATCTTTGACACTGCGCTGCGTCATTGTCCATCTACATACTCTGACAAGTTCCAGCCATGTCAGTGTGAATAAGGAATGGTTCATGGTGCTATGGAAGATTATTATCAATTTCTCTTGCAATATTACTGAAAACTGTCTTCACTGTTAATGCTTGTACTTATAAATAAATGTACAGTAAAGAAATACTACCGACAGGCTGCAGATATGGTAGGACATTTAAAACCCATGCCAATTATTTTTGTATGGAGAACAAAATCTATTGGCCGACAGCCTGTACATCGCTTCACCTCCCTAGTTTTAGCTATATATATTTCTGTGAAATATGCAGCCTTTTTATTTGAAAAGTTATATTTGCAAAAGTGAGAGGTAACTCACCATCTGCCAGGCTGTTGCCATCTGATAACACACTCTCATTTGTTCACACAAACCGGAAAGATTCTGGAAAACTTCGAGGTGGATTTTAATTCATGCATTATTTTAACTTTTAGTTGATAGGCTCATAGCACTGAGAAATCCACCATACTTCAAATAACAAGAAATACTGTGTATTCAATTTATTTTGTTTCAAAGTTTTCTCTTGTTTTTACTATGTTAATTACCAGAACCTCGGCAGCTTTTCCAACTTTATATCTGGTTTTGGTCTCAATTTATTTCTGAGCATCTAACAGAATAAGTTTATTTGAAAAGTAAAAAATTGTTCAGTTCTGTCATCTTGTTCTTATCTGGAGCCGGGTCGTGGGGAAAACAACCTTAGACGGGAAGCCAAGGCTTATCTCATCCCAGCTTATCTTCCAGCTCACCCGGAAGGATCCTGTGGTGTTCCCCGGCCAGCTGTGAGACATATTCTCTCCAGCCGGTCCGGTGTCTGCCTCTGAGTTTCCTTCCATTGAGACTGCCTGAAACACCTCACCAGGGAGGTGTTTGGGAGGTATCCTAACCAAATGGCCAAACCACCTCATCTAGCTTCTCTTGACTTGGAGGAGCAAGTCAAGAGAAGCCATCCCACCATTTCCTCTCAGATGACAGAGCTCCTCACTCTATCTCTGAGTGAGAACCCAGCCACCTGGGGGAGAAAGATCATTCGGACCGCTTGTATTTGTGATCTCATTCTTTCGGTCACCACCCTCAACTGGTGACCTGAGTATTTACAGGCCAACAGTCAAGTAAAATCAAGAGATTTTTACGGCTGAGCTCTTTCTTCACCACAACAAACCGATGCAGCGTCCTGATTATTGCGGAAGCTGCACATGCACGAATAAATCAGAACCATAGTTTTAAAATAGTTGGTTGATGTTTTTTATGTTAACAGCAGAGTGATGGCTTATGGGAAGAAAACACAAGAGTAGAAACTCTTCAAACTTTTGGTTTCAGTTCTCACACCGCAATAATGTTGAGATCGTGTGTGATGACTGAAACCGAGGGAATAGTTTCTACCCACGATGTGTCGCTCTGAGCCTTAGCTTCAGCTCATCAAGTAATTTCTTCTTCCGTTCAGTTAAACATTTTTTCTTATTTGTCATTTTAAATAACCCAATTTGAACATCTTCTCCTCTCTCAGACATGTTGGCTGAGCCTTTTGGTTACCCCCTGCAAGACCCTGACCTCCAGCTGCTCCCTTACAGCCAATACCAGTACATCCCCACCAACCTGCCGTTCTCCCTCTACAGCTCTCCCCCATCCTCCACCTCTTCCCCTTCATCTTCCTCCCAGCTCTGTCATCCTTCCTACCAGTACGGCCCTCTGGAGGCCTCCTGTGAAGCCAATCCTGAGGTCCTTTGTGGGGGGCCAGCGGGGCTGCCTGTTGGGAGGAGGTCACGGATGGGGGGAAAGCTCAGAGGCCAGGATGAACTGTGTGTGGTGTGTGGGGATAAAGCTTCGGGGTATCATTACAACGCTCTCACCTGTGAGGGTTGTAAAGGTAACAGTTTGATCTCACATTTTTTAAACATTCTTTCCTCTTTTTTTAAGGATTTAAGCTGTTTTTCAGGTTTTTTCAGACGCAGTGTGACTAAGAAAGCCGTGTATCACTGTAAGAGCGGTGGCGGCTGTGAGATGGACATGTACATGAGGAGGAAGTGCCAGGACTGCCGACTGAGGAAGTGTAGAGCTGTGGGGATGCTGGCTGAGTGTAAGATATGTGAGAGGAAGTGACTAGAGGAGAATGACTGTGTATTCTGAGAACACGTTTGTATTTTCTTCAAGGCCTTCTGACAGAGGTGCAGTGCCAATCCAAGCGGCTTAGGAAAGGAGGGAAGGAAAGAGAGCAGGAGAAGGAGTCCTCAGACAGCAGAAGAGTGACTTCCACCAGCAGGTTATCTGGCCAGGTAGGATGTTCACTGATGACGTCTCGTCCTGTGGGGCCTCATAAAGCGGGCTTACCCCCATATCTATGCATAGGGAGACTTCTATGCAAGGTGATGGATTTACAAAGTTGGTAAAATGTGTGGACTATTGCATAAATCTAAGCCAAGTCAGGAGCTGACACAAATCCCAAGACATGGGGAAAAGATGACAGTTGAGGACAAGAACCCAAAGTGATCTGAGAACAATGAAGCGTTTGAAGCCGTCATAATGGGTCATGTGACATAAAAAATTATTTGAACTCATTTGAAAACGTGCATCCTCTTCTATGCAATATTTCCCACCCTATACATACCATAATAATAATTTGTAAAGCTGAGAATAACTTGGACCACTGCCAGTGACAGACATGGGTGCATGGTATGCAGCCACTACTTTAAGGTCGGACCATTTCTTTTTTTATTTCACTGACAGATCAATGTGCACCACTGACAAAGTTGCAGACTAGTGAGTGCCTCTCACTCTCTTTTGCTTGTGTGCAACGCCACCACGTCTGCATAATGGTGACATCTTGCCATTATGCATGAGAATGAGAGGCAACATTAGACCATTATATGTGTATCACATCATTTGCATGATTCATATTTGGAATTCTAGAGCTGTGGTAGGGGTGAGATGGAGTTCAAGTTAGCTTATGCCTGAGATTTGTCACATGTGGGATCTATGTGATGACGATTTGTATAAATCTTGAATTTGTGGCATAAACAATGTGCCAAAAATGGACATTTTTATGAGGCCACAATTCTTTTTTTCCATGTAGAAGTCACTTTCATCCCTCAATGTCTACCTCTTTCTACCTGTTCCAGGTTTTATCTGGAAGCTTAACACGAGAACAGAAATTCCTGGTGAACAGGATGGTGGAAGCTCATCGCCTGTACAGGGAACAGGACGCCAGCAGCTGGGTGGGTCACATTAAAAAAAAAATCTTTTTTAATGTTTGAATCAACATAAAGTTGTATTTTATATTTATTTGAGCAGGTGTTTGAGTGGGTGTGTGCTGAAGAAGTGGAACCCGTTTTATCTCCACATCACCACAGGCTGCTGCAGTTCGCCAGGACAGTACCAGGTGGGAGGGATGGTGATGTGCCAAACAACTTCTGTTTCAATCTGAGAAATCAACTTTAAAGCTTTTAAAAGTAGTTTATCTTCAATTTCAAGGAATTACTTACTTCCCATTGTGGATCTGGAGAGGTCAGAGGAGTTTGTCCAACCAGTCTATGTGTTTATATGTTGATCTGGAGAGGGGATTCAACTGCCCTTGTGGGAGGTAGTGTGGGAACATAGCGTAATGAAGTCCTTTTTACGGCCTGTCCGGTCTCTGTATGAATGTAAGAGCTATTGAGGGTTGCAGGTTGGGTGAGGGTTGGACTCCACTAAGGGTCCCCCCTTTGTGAACAATTGTGTTCATTATGTTTATGAAGAGAATTTCAAGACGAGTGGGTAATCCCACTCGTCTTGGGATGTCCCACGAGTATCCCAAGACGTGGGGATACTCATCGAGTCATAATCCCCAATTCTTGCTGGGAGATTTGCTGCCAAGTGTGAAGTGGTTGCGTATCAGCACCTCCAAATCTAAGATCTTGTTCCCCAACCTGAAAAGAATGAAGTATCTTCTGCGGGTCAGGAACAGAGTCTTACCCAAATAGAAGAGTTCAAGTATTTTAAAGTCTTTTCACGAGTAAAGGAAAGATGGAACCGAAAATTTGCAGCTGGATTGTTGCAGCATCGGCAGCATTTGGATGCTACATTAGTTCGTTGGGGTGAGCTGATCCAAAAGGTGAAGCTCTATTCTTTTTAAATTTTGTAAACCCGGTCTTTGTCGTTCTGTCACTTTTTAAACTATAATTCCACATAACAAAAATATAATCATGCTCTTCAACACAGGTTTTGACCTCCTCGATTTCTCAGACCAGAGCGCTCTTCTGTCGGTTTCTTCACTGGAGGTCATGTTTTTACTCTCTGCTCAGCAGTTTTCCCACAACCCCTCTGTTCCCAGTCCAGGTGAATAAACCTGACCAGATTGGAAATAAACCAGATTTATGGAGCAGAGCTTTAACTGTTTGCCCTTTTGTTTGGTTTTATGAACAGTCCTCCAGCTGTTTAGCACATCTTCATACAGCTGGCTGAGAAGTTCAGAGTCAAAGGAATACCTGCAGAGTAGAACATCTACCGGCTCAGGTGAGTTTGTAGGTTCTAACCATTGACTATAGAAGAGGTGGATCTAGTCAGTGGGATGTCACCCATTCCATTTGACTCCATCAAAATGAAGTCAATTCAATCACCATTTTCTGTTTGCATGAATGATGCCATTTGGATTTTTTTTGGAGCTGGAAATATGCCGTCATTGGTCCACGTTTTGTGTTCACTTGCCAACCAGTAGCAAGCTTTTTGAAGCTAGACACCCCTGCTACTGAAGACCATAATTGCAGCCAATAAGTCTGAGTCATGGTTTGGCTTCCTGTCGTTATTGGCTAGGTAAAATCTGTCAATTAAACCTGCCAAACGTCCTGATGTAGGATGAATAGTCACAACATTTTTAATTGGTGCATCAAATTGGCCAGTTATTAACTTGAATAACTTCTGCAGCTTGACAAATAATGACCCAAATCAAAATGATTGTGAAAGCTTTAAAACTTAGGTAACAGAGCCAGAATGGTTCTCATGACAACAGTGACTGAGTATAATGCCAGTTTTTAAAAAAATAAAATAAAAAATTAAAATGAATTACTCTATTCATCCCTCACCGGGGAAATTTGTTTACTGCACTCCTTACACCGCAGCAGGCTGCCCTTCAACGGCGCCAATGATGGGAGAAGCGGGGGTTAGGTGTCTTCTCCAAGGACCCTAGACGTGCTCTCTGTGGCACGCGAACCTGCAACCTTCCGGTCCACGCACGAACGCTCTAACCACGCGGCCAGAAACGTCTATTTTAGTAGACGTTTTGGAGCTAAGACTTATTTCATAAATGCCACGCAGAAGGAAGTGCTTTATTTTGTCCAGTTCAATGGTTCTGATTGGTCATCCAAGTGGAAACAATGCAAGACTGACGCTGTATATGCCAACAGGACACAGTGACGATTTGCTTGGTCCAGTACTGAACTTCCTTCAGAGCATGGCGGTGCTGCAGGTATCAGAGTCAGAATATGCTCTGCTTATTGCTACAGCGATTCTATGCTCAGGTAAAACTAGTTCAATCAAATTGATAACACAGGAGTTTCTAAAGCAGCAGCAGATCCGTTTCTCATTCATCTTTTTCTATCTGTGGTCTTGATCTGCAGACAGAGTGTCCCTGCAAGCAACCAGCTGTGTGGAGAAAATGCAGGAACTGATCCTGGATCTTCTGTCTAGGTTATGTGGGATCCGAGGAGGAGCTCAGAGATTTGGCCGACTGCTTGGCAGACTGACAGAGTTACGGACCCTTCATCACAACTACCTCCTCCTGACCAGACAAGATGAGAAACATCATCTAAATGCAGTTTAAGAACTCAAATAACTTTTTAATCTGAAAGAGATTCTCCTGATGGACGGGGCGGGAAGATGATAGAAACACTAAAGTATTTTTTTTCTGACTTCGATACGATCATCACCTGAGCTTCTTAGACGTGCCTCCGGATGTCTGTAACCTGGTGGTATTAATGTGTTTTTATACATTTGTAGCATCCTGAAAATGATTAAGAAGAAAAAAAATGTTCAAATAAAACTAAGAATGTCTATATTTAAACACAAAAAAACTTCAAATGTGAAGAAGAATTCTTAATAAAAACAAAATCCTTTCTTTAATTAAAATTTTATTTCCTAAAATAAGGAAAATACCGGTTTGAAACAAAATGAAGGGGGAAAGTAAAAATTAGTACAACAACCTAATGATGGTGTGTTTCTTAATAAAACAAACTCTGGGTAATAAATAAAAATAACAAAACGGGGCAAACGGTAAGAAAAGATGTTGGTTTTGCATAAAAATCCAAATAAAGCAAATATTTGAAGTTGTCTGTTAAAAAAAAAAAAAAAAAAAAAAAATCGACTGTATTTTTAAAAACTTCATTTCATCTGTTTTAAATAAGATTTTTTTTATTTAACTAATATAGCTTTATTTCTATAGTTCTGTTTTTCATAAATAAATTATTTCTCTCTGTAGAAAAAAAAAAAAGAGAATTCATATATAAAGAAACATTATCTCGTTGCGTCATAAGCCGAGGAAACACATTTTAAACACATATAGAACACATTTACATTAAAAACCAGCCAACAGGGAATTATTTCAGTTTCACATCCCATAGCCTCGCTTCATAACTTGCGGCATGATTGATATACGCGATTTAAAATGGCGACATTAATTTAAAACAACTTTGATAGAACAGTAACGTATGTACACTGGTGTGTCATTAAAATATACAAGAGTCTTTTGTAAAAGATAAAATTGTAAAAAAAAAAAAAAAAAAAAGAAAGCTTTTGTAGAAAAGATGGCAGTCGTCTACTCATCGGTCATTTGATAAAAACGTCTAATCTCTTTTCTGACGGGTTGATCCCTTGGCAGTAGCATTATACAAAATAGTGGAAACTCTATATTTGATCCAGATGGATTATGTATCCATGCATCCCTGATCTGGGGGAGGGGATGACCCACCTGCAGCAACGTGGGGCTTAAGCTAATCTGTGTAACATAATGATCACACAACTTTTTCTGTCCAACTCTAGTGGTCACATGATGAATTAAAGTTTATATCTAATAAATGCTGGCAGCAGGCTCCACCCACTAATGGCTGCACAAAGCTCACTGTTGCCCTCTACAAGAAGTTAGAAGCAACAAAACAGTGGCTGTGGCTCACTCGACTTTGATGAATCATGGCCCTGTCGTACGCCACCTGCACAGACTTGCGAATGCTGGGTTTACGACCCTCCATGATCCGCAGCTTGTCGGCTGTGTTGTCAATGCCCAGATAGGTCAGCTTGTCGCGAGGAAGCCATTGCCTGCCAGGACGGTGACAGAGTTTCAGATTGTCAGAGCAGGAGAGGTAAAAACTGGAAAACTGTTTCATTTGATTTCATACATTTAAAATGAATATAATAAAATAACAAAAACATAGAGTGTAAATTAAAATGAGTTTACACTGAAATTTATTTATTTCAATAAAATTGGACATTAGCTTAAATTTTTATATTTCAAGTGTACTCAAAGGGCGTGCGTGCTTGTTTAAGAGCTTGTCCACTCACCATGTTCGTTTGTTATCAAAGAAAAGCACCAGGTAGAGTCTTTCATTCATCTCCTCTTGCCTCTGCTCTCCCAGAAGGAGGACATCTTTGGGTGGAACAGGGATGGGCACTCCGTTGTGCAGAACTCCATCCTCAGGCATCTCGGGATCAATGATCTAAAGCAAATTAAAAGAATGAATCTTCAGCTTCCCTACAGGAGAAGTTCAGTGGATATGAACTGTTCTTACCAGAGCAGGGTATGAGGGGTATCCCCGGCACTTGGCCCACACCAGGTCTAGAGGTTCCAGCTCTGTATCATCTTCTGATGTTTGGCTACCGTTACCTATTTAAAAAAAAAAACTACAGTAAGAAAATGGGGAAAAAAGATCAAGCCTAGAAATTGAAGTAAAAAGACAGACGTACCAGTGTAATCTGAATCTCCGTTGACTATCTCTAGCAAGGGAACTTTGGAAAGAGACGGTTTTCCGAGGCTTCGTTTGGGAGTCAAGTTTCTGCGGGACAGAGCAACGTGTTGTTAGATTAACCGTTTAATTAAACGGGAGAAGTATCGCCTGCTGGCGTATCTTACATTTCTTTGTGGAGGACCGGGCACGAGCTGGACTCCGACCCCCTGCAGCCATTTGTCAGTCCTGTAAACAGATCAGAAAAAAAGAATAATCTGACTCATGATTGAGATGTTTTACTTATTTCTACAAAATAAACAATGAGTTCACATCCAAAAACATGAATAAAAAATGTTTAAAGGCAGTTATTTAGGAATGTATCTCACCACCTTCCAGTGTATATTTCTGTTTCCTGTCCAGCTCTGAATCTGAGCTCAGGTCCTGGCTTGGTGTCCATGGATCACTAAGCGTGGGGGGTTCCGGGCTTTTTTCTGAGGTCTTGATAGGAGTGGCGAGAGGCGTGGAAAGAGGCGTGGAGGATGGCGTGCTCTGGGAGGATTGACTCGAGTTCTCCTCCTGTAAACCTTTTCCATTCAACAAACTGTCCCTCTCCCTGAAAAGCTTGGCACCATTTTTAGCTTTCCTAAACAACACGGACGTCCGACGTCCAACTCCCCCCATCGTGGGCCATGAGGGGGTGCAAAGCGCAGGCAGGCCGTTGGTGATCACCTGTCTTTCATTGTGCAAAGTGGGAGGCGGTGTCACCGACCGCTCCGCTGCTTTAGTGCAATTACTGTTCTCCATGGGGCTATCCTGCAGGCCGTCATCCATTTTAAGGCGTTTGCAGGGCCACCTGGGAGAGTGGGGCTCCCTTGTGATTGGTCGCAGTGTGGGGGGCTCCAAAGGTGTGTCCCCCTGGCGTGGAGGAGGAGCCGGCCCTGTGGGTTCCAGTGTAGGGGGTGAAGCGGATTTCAGATCTTCTGAAAGATTGAAAAGAAAGAAAAGTTTAATCTCGTTTCCTGGATTGCTTTTAAACGTTTATTGTGCATGTTGTGTGATGTGGTGGCACTGTAGTCACACTGGGAAATGGTCTCACTTCATGAGTTTGCTCTCATACTTTAATGTTGAAGTGTTTAGGTAAATATGGAGCGGCTTATCACACCTGCAACACGGCGGCGTGTTGTTTTACCGTCAATTTCTTAACAGGACAAACTGTTCATCTGGACTAATCTGTAGTCGGAAGTGGGATGATATGGCATGAATGTACACGGCCAATGGAGAGTGAGTCTATGAGAGTGATGTGGAGGTGCGGACACAGCGAGCACGGGGGAGAGAGGAGTTGTGGCTAACGAGACTCCATGGGCCCCTACTTACTAGACTGGAGACAGTGGGGTGTTGGGGTTGGTGCGTGGGGGGGACCCTGGCTCAATTACCTGAGGACAACCTTCCGTTAGCTCATGTTCACAACCGGTCTCATTGAAAAATAAAGTGTTTTTTTTACAGGCTTGTTCATTAAAAATTTCAGACTGTTTTGATCGCCCACCTTTGTCTGATGAAAGTGCATCGTCCGCCTTCGTTTCTTTGTCTTCATCATCTTCTTCATCGTCCTCATCCTCCTCTTCTTTGATGTGACCGTTGTGGAGGCCGTTGCGGGTGTGTTGGCCCTGTCTAAAGCGAATATTGTTTATCTCTCGGCGGAGCAGCCGCATGCGACGAGTTCTGGCGCTGCTGCAACGCATGGATGTCACAAAGTCTAGCTTCTCCAACAGCTCCTTCAGCTGTTCCTCTACGTTCATGTGGAGACGGTTTTCTGGATCCAGCACGCTATCGACTGAACACAAGAAAAAATTTGATCTAAGTGAAGCTGGCATGAACAGAGGACATGAACAAGCTCTTCTTTGTGTCTCTACACTTCATCCCTGTAGGGGTGGCACAGCAAGTCAGTTTTCTCCATTTAACTTTGTCTCCAACAACCTCTACCTGCTTTATCACTTAGCCCTGTAACCTCACTTTTCCATTTGGGTACCTCTCATTCACACACATGTACCTTTTCTTACAGCGGCTAACGTTCATTTCTTACCTTTCCAGAACAAACCTCCAGCTTTCCCTGCTTTCACTACATACCTGAGATTGCTTGTCCAATTTAATCTGTCAGTCAGTTCATCACCATAACAAAAAAGAATGAAGTCAGGGCAGTTCCGCTCTCGCTCTGACCTCCTCTGACAACCCCGTACCCCTGTCTTACAGTCCCACATTGCTTTAACACATTTCTGTTACCCCTGACTTCTTCAATTATGAGTGATCTCTGATTTGTGTAATTATATGTTAATAAATAACACAAAGTTTAACAAAAAAGATAAACAATGTCACAAACACACACACTGACTGATCCAACCAATTCTTGTTAACCGTGGTGACTTACTGTCTTCCCACGTGCAGCTGTAAAAGTCTCTTTTCTGCGGAGACTCCGGGAGGTGCATGCCGGTGTCCAGGTCAAACCCAGTGTTTGTAGCTTGTCGCTGAGCGTGTCGCAGTATGGCACCTCCTAGTTCCCGAAGACGCAGTGCCGCTCTGTGAAAGACTGTGTCTTTGGCGTTGTAGAGGAGGCAGTTTGACACCATGAGATTGAAGTCAGACTCTAGGTCTGCCACTGAGCGGTAGATATGGTTTTCAAGTTTAGAGTGCATGGTTGAGAAGTCCATCGGCTGGCTGATAAACTCCAGGTAGTCAGGAACCTGCAGACAAGACAAAAATAATGTGAGGAAGAAAGTGAAGTTGAGTCAAAGAACGGCATCAATAAGGTGCACCTGACATTGATTCAGAGTGTATTTGATAACAGACATCAAACCATAGACGTTTGATTTCATCATTATTAATCAGAAGTTTATTAGTTCTTAACTCACTAAAAACCTTTAAGTCACATGCACCATTTACACGCATCACACAACTTGGTGTAAAATCCTCCAAACAAATAGAAAAATACTTTTGCATGGCAGCAAAAGTTCTCCCTCTTTCAACCTGCTTACAAGTGTCTCCAGGAACAGTTTCTAACACTTCAAAATTGTCTAACCTCTTTTATGTCGACTGGCTGAGCAAAAATCTCAGGTGTGTCCTTCTCTCGCAGTTGGTTCAGAGTAGAGCGCAGCAGCACGAGCATCGGAGTCAGCTGCATCTCCAGAGCCGCCTGATGAACTTTGACCTGCAGGGGTTATGCACGTAACGCAGAGAATCAAATTTTTTTATTGTCATTAAAACATTACTGGTTTATCTAGAAACTATATATTTTTTTACATCTTAAATGTTTTTTCAAAAGGAAAACACATAATCAGAAGAAAATTTTTAGTAATATTTTTGGTTTTATTTAGATTGATTTATTTTCTTAATTTCGCATCTGTTATTATAAGTTTGATTCTTGTCTTGTTTTTCTTTTTTATCATGCAGCACTTTGCGCGCCACAACGACCTTGACCAACATTTTTTGTGGATTCATAATGTTACCTGCTCTCGTTTGAACTTTTCTCTTTTGCGTATGAGCTCCACAAGCAGTCTGGCTTTTTCAAGGTCATGCCGGAGTTTCTGCCAATACCTCAGTGCTTCTCTGGCTGCAGAAATCTTTTCGTCCACTTCAGGCTACAAAATACAACCAAACTTAAAACAACCTCAAAAAATGGAAATGTCTGGCAGCATAACTTTTATTTATCTATGAGTGGAATATTTGTAATGAATAAAACAAAAATAGTTTAAACTGTAAATTTTCTGACTTGTTCTGTGCTCCTTTGGGATTGAACGTTGGAGTGCAGGCGCCGAACCAGCGGCACACCGTTTCTTGACTGACGCTTCAATAACCAGTAACTATGTAGCCTCTGCATAAACTGGCTTTTCCTTTGAAGGAGGACTCCTTTGCAGATAACATTCAATCTGGAAAGATTAGGAAGGTTAATCTTACTGTAACATGGATTTGAAACAATATTCTAAAAAAACATTTTTGAAAAGAAGATTTTAATACCATATTAATAAAATTGGTATTAAAATATATTTATAAACACTGCCTCAGCTTGAATATATTATTAACCAGAACAAAAACAATCTAATTGAAAATAAAGATGACCTCACCTGCTCGTGGGTATTCGAGGCACTATAACCTGAGGTGAACCTGTTTCCCGGCTTGTTGACTCTGTACTCTTTTTCCCTTTCTTTTTATCCATCTTAGTCTCATCTTCAGACTTCCTTGCTTTTCTTGGTGTACTTGGACCTTCTGTATATGCGCTTCGCCCCCTACTGGCCCTCCCCCTGCTGCCCACCACACGCCCTTCGGTCTCATCATCTGAGGCAGCCTCTTGTCCTGGAGGAGAATGTGCTTCACAAAACGCTGTCTTCTTCACAGAGAATGTCGTCCCATTTATATTTGTTTCCCGAACTGGATCGATCTTCATAAACAAACCAGCACGTTGTGCACATGTGACGTGAAAAGCGGTGTAGCAGTTGGCTTTGTGGCATTGAATGGACGCACCGCGGCCTTTCTGCTTGCACAGATAACAAGTTAGTTTCCAGCGTGCGGGAGGAATGTTACTGACTCCTTCCACTGGTTCTAGAAAGACAGTGTTAGCAAAGCAAACTTCAGGGATCCATATGGCACAGACCACATGTGCCCATCGGCTGTCACTAGTTTGTTTAAATGCCCCACCTCGATTTGGACACAAAACACAGTCAACTGGTTTCTGAGGGGATTGGAGGCAACAGCGACATAGCCACTGGCCTTCAGGGACATACGGTACACCATAACACTCCTGGTGCACAGCAAGGTTACAGGAGTCACAGAAAAGGATGACGTTACTGTTGAGGCATTCGTCATCCAGGCACACGCAGCAGAAGGCATCATCGTCTATAGTGGTTTGTGAAGGAGCCCGACTACGGGCTTCTCTATAAGCTTCTTCTTCCAAATGGTCTACCAGAAGCTCAAAAGTGTCTGGAGAGACGGCTGAGAAACCCTCTGATGTCCGGCCAGCATTAACCATTTCCAGCCAGGCATTGTCCTCCTCATCCATATCGTACTCTGCCTCCATTTCATGCTCCTCCACAGAACGTTCAATGTAACGGTAAAATGCTGCTGGTAACGGAGGGGCTTCGACCGGTTTGAAAGTTTCCAGGACACGAAATTTGGGTTCAGGCAGCGTCAAATGCTGATAATGTGAGGTGTTGAGCTTTTCGGGTGTTTGGGGGTGAGAATGAATGCGGTTGTTCTTTGTAGACTTGACAGAGCTTTTGGAGTCTTTTCGGCGACCTCTTGGCGTGACAGGTTTCCGAGGTGTTTGAACACAGCTGGTTGGAGAGGATGACTGTTCACTGTTCTCTTTGTTGCTATTGCACTCACTGATATCTTGAGCCATCATTTCATCTTCAGTAATGACTTCTAGGGGCTCTAAGATGGAAATGCGATGAAGCCTGCCATCCAGTTCTACTTCAACCACCTTCTGTGCCTGAGCGTAGGTAAGAGTTTCTCTGGTTGGAGATCCTTTGAGAATGTAAGGAGACGGAGACCGTTGACGAGCATTTCCACGCCCGGCAACAGTTCCATTGGACTTTTTTACACCTACACCACCTCCTCCGGCCCCTTGGCCTTTTCGACGTGGTTTCCTCATAGGCCACTGGTCACAGTTTGCCGCCTTTAGATCAAAAGACAAAACACTATTCAAAATTATTATTATATTAGGTATGAAATGCAATGACATAATGTCCTTCTCTACAATGTTAGAAAAAATTAAAATAATTGTACTATATTCATCCCTCCTGCGAAAATTACTTTTGCTGCATTGCACCATAGTAGGCAGCCAAGCCAGAGCCAATGGTGGTAGTAACCGGGGTTTAGGTGTCTTTTCCAGGGACTTAGGAATAAGCTAATGGCGGGAATTGAACCAGTGTTCTGCCAAATCTCGTTACCTTTGCGGTGCGCCTGCTCAGAACGATTACTTCACCTTACATCACCATGACTGTCTCCGACGTATGGTGAACTTTTCGGGGCGTGTACATGGGGTAGGATTTTTTTGTCAGAGTATGAAATTCTGCTAGAACACCACCCTGAAAAAAAAATACAAACCTTTGCGTTTACGTGCACAGCGTAATTTACGCACCTGCAAGTCATTAAAGCAAGTTACAACCATCCACTGCTGCAAGGGCAATTTTTACCGAAAGGCAAATTATTGCTCATCGCAAGGTGATGGTGTTTTGCCAGATCTTCATACCTGCCAGAAAGTCATTCCTTCGGTAGTGCGCATGCGCAGAACGATTATGTCGCCATTCTTGACGCGCTTAGCTATCCCGCCTGCCAGAAAATACTACATTCTGCGCCAGCAACTTCTGGTCCAAAGATTGTCATTCTACCACTGAGCTTCTATAAATTTCTGTTGTTTATTTGCTATTGCTTTGGTGTTATACTAATACAAGCCAGTTGTAACTTTTTAAATTATTATTTTTATTATTATTTCTTCTTCTTCTTTCGGGATTTCCCTTCAGTGGTCACCACAGCAAGTCAGTTTTTTTATGTATAAAAACAGCAAACCAAATGTAACATCATTTCAGAAGAATCAAGCAGGTGAATCTCTTGAAAGTAAGAATCAACCAAAACCCTTCTGACATTGATTTTTGCAACACTGACAAATGTAAACACTCCTTTACATGTCAAAAGTAAGAAATATTAGTTGATATTAAACACACAGTTTGTTTTCACCTCATCTAAGTTATCTCAATGTTTTGTACACAGTATTTAGTTTTGCAAACGCACTGAGGATGAAAACCAATGAAATTTGAGGAACGGATGACTGAATAACAGGAAAACCAATCAACTTCAAGAACACTAAAGCTTTAACACCCTCCTGTCTGTACTCCAAGAATAAAATGTCAGCCATATTTACAGTTTTAAACACTTTACTTTTCTTTAAATATTTATAATAGATGACAGGTAGAAACAAAGATTTTTCATGCGATCTTTGCGATGAGAATGTCATGCTTATGTTACATTAAATATTGTGAGAAGTAAAAATGACTAGCCAACCTGCTAACTTTACAAGTTTTCTTTATTTTATCACTGATAAGATTGTTCAAATGGACCAAATAAAAAGAGTTAAATGACATCTCAAACAGAGTAGGCGTGAATTTAACGCGATCTTACCTATTGTGGTAAATTACTGACAGAGATAATCGACAGCCGGCGATCTGAAGCAGATTTTACTGGAATGGAGGTCTGTTGAAGCTAATAGCAGCTGCTAGCCTGAGATCCACCCTTTACTTTTCGATACATTGAAGAAACACTTCTTTTTCTTCATAAAAACCCCATTCGGGAAACTTTTAAAAAGCTGTCAGGATAAAATAAAGATAATACTTTACATCTGCAGATTTAACCTGATAAATAGTTTATGTTTTACAGGAGAAATCCTAGCTAGCCTCTTTAGGCTAGTGGGCTAGCAAAGGCTAGAACTAGGCCAGCCATAGTGAGGGCACATCATTTCCGGTTTGGAATTTCAATGTATTACCATTTTGTTAAAAAGAATAAGATTTAATCTTAATTACATTCAGAATTATTAATTAAATAATTGTTTTTCAAAATACTATCGACATTGGTAAATCTAAAAAAAATGACTGCACGAGGACAAAACAGTGTAACGTTTGATTGTCTTAATTTTGTGTAATTATGTTCCAATCTTTATTGTTTAAAGAAGAAATTTAAGTTATTATTTCTTAAAAAATTATGCAAGGTTGATGTTTTATTTCAAGTTTATATGTGTAAAGAATTTAAAGTAGTAATTGTAATACTCTTCATTTGACGTACACTTTTTTTTCTCTCTCATTTTATGTATCAATGTATTTCTGTTAATATATTTATATCATTTTGTTTTCATAATGATAGTAATGATTTGTTTTCAAAGGGTCGGCGTAACAATTATCTGCTTCAGCCGATACCTTTTCGGTCCTTTTGTTATATATAAGTTCAGAAAAATGTAAATTTATTTATAGTGAAAGTACAATATGACCGAAATAAAAGATAAAAAGAAAGAAAATGCTATTTTCAAATTAAAAGTGATTTAATATTACATTCTAAGTGCACAACTATGCCAGGATTATTTAAAAAGTTTTGTCTTTATTTTCATGGGAAAATATATTATTTCCGGTTAATGACTTCATTATTTTTAACTTGATAAACAGATTGAGAAAAGTTAAGGCAGCTCACAATCTGTCTGATGTCATCAAACGCATGGTTTTCGCGCCCAAGCCACTTACCAGGGTCAAGCCAGATGAGCGCTAAGTGGCATCATTTATTAAGTATTTAAAATGCATAAACAACCCTTTATCAAAAAAAGAAATTCTCTTGTTAATTTTTGGTCGAATCCTTCACAAGTGAAACGAGTCCTCCACGCAGAATTTGCACATTATTATAATCTTTATCATAACCATACCTGTCAAGTTTAAACGGTTTTGCCGTATTTTAAATAGGGAAAAATGCAGTTTTAGCAGATAAGGGCGTATGGTCATTTCTCTAAGTAAAATAAAATCCAATTAAACGAAAGTTTTTAGTCAATTTATGTCATACAATAAAACACTAACAAAATGACTTTCTTTCAAACTGATTATGGTACTTTTCAGGAGGGCATTGTTACGGTGTAGCCAGAGCTCGATTGGTGACCCAATCCCAATAGCAGACCCAATATTTTGTGATTTGACAAATGACCAATGAATACACTTTTGGCTAGAAAGCTTCCCCTATTGGAAGAATGACTTGACAGGCATGCATAATCAGGCATACGTATGACTGTAATTTACCATAATTCAACAAAAATCTTTGTATTTTTTTGTTGGAAAAATTGTTTCACATTTTAAAATTACTTTTTGAATTTATAAAATCTGACACAGGGCTTGTTGTGGTTTAGTAGATTGCATTGTGTCATACCTTTTTACTCACCGGAAAAAGGTATTGAGTCCCAGAGTGGCAGCGACGCTCTAAACACTAGCCTTTCTGTGTGGAGTTTGCATGTAGGTTTTCTCTGGTTTCTTCTCACCCTCCAAAAACATGCACATTAAGTTGATTGGCCATGAAGAAATTGCCCTTAAGGAGTTTGTATGTGTATGATTGTCTGAGTGTGCCCCCACAACAGATTGGCGACCTGTTTGTACTGTAACTCGCCTCTTGCCTGAAATCCGCCAGAATAGGCTCCTGCACCCCCGTGACTCAATTTGGGATAAGCGGTTCAGAAGATGAATGGATAAAAAATCTGACACGCCTCATTAGAGACTGGCAACCTGTTTTGGGTGTAACCCGCCTCTTGCCTGTAATGAGCTAGAATAGGCTCTGGCACCCCATGAAAGGGATAAGCGGTTCAGAAGACAAATTAATTAATAAAATTAGACACTTGGTCTGGTAGGAAGTTCACATGAACAAGTTTTATACCATAACATTACTTTCCGCAATGTAAAAATATAAAAGTATATACTGATATTGGATTGTGCATTAAAACAACCCCTGAAGACATCAAGCGTTGTCTAACAACGTATTTAAATTTTTCTCTTCAGAGCCTTTATAATTTTAAGAACCAAGCACATTTGCTGTCAGTCTTTATTTGAAACCAACATTACATTAAATCTTACATAAAACTTTATAGAATTTATTCACAATTACTTTTTACTGATGGGGAATTTGTAACAATCTACATTTAGAAAACCATTTCACAATACAAAAAAGAAGAAATTGTTCTAAATGTAGCCTTTTCAACACTAAAGAAAAATCTAAATATATTGAAAGAAATAGTTTAAGTCCAGCGCTGGAGTATACAAGGGCACCATTGGCTGTATGCTGTGAATGACGGGGCATCAGGAGTTATGTTGCATGCATTCATTTATGGAGACATTGTCAAAGTGTTTTTCCTTTTGGAATCTCGCCTTGGGAAGGGCACAAAACTTTTCACCTCTTTGAAACACAACCCTGTTATTCAGAAACAAAAGAAAAAAAAATAAAAGATATATTAAATCACAATGTTTGGGTAACATAAAATCAAAAGTTTATAAAATGGAATGACATGATGACAAATTGGACATTTAACTTTTTTCCAAAATTTTTAACTGGTATTGTTTATACATACCAGACTGTTCATTAGAAAAAAAACCAAAAGCCTGCAAGATTGTTTTTAACCAGGTCTTTATTTTTTTCTACTTACGTTTCCACTCATCCAGAGTCAGCGTGGCATTGTCGTAGCTGTCATCATATGGCGCAGGCTGTGGAAAGTCATCTGGATCTCTTAAATTGTCAAAGTATGGATGCTCTAATGCTAGCTCAGCTGTCGGCCTCTCATCTCCATCCAGAACAAGCATCTTTTCCAGCAGGTCAATACCTGTAAAATGTGAGTGGTGTAAAAGTTTGATACAATAGTCAAAATATACCCAAACCCAAAAATTTTCAGCAATTTTTTTAAGTTGACTGCTATGTGTTGCCGACCACCATGTTACCAAAATTTAGAAAATACATACAATTTTTCACAATGTCCAACACAATACAAAAACCTCTGACACCAAAACTTTCACCCATAATAAAACTATGTTGTTCTAATAGTTGAATAAAATAAAATGAATACGGTAAAATTAAACTTACCTTGTAAGCTTGCTCTTGGAAATAAAGTTGCAAAGTCTTTTCTGGGGTAACATGGTAGACCCTTAATGTACGTTTTTGCCTGTTTAAAGACAATTTTTTTTTTTTGTATGGACAATATTGGGGAAACAAAAAATAACTTCCATTTAATTAGGACTTTTTCAATAGAAAGAATTACAAAGTGCTTTTCAAAACACGTTTGAGAACACATTCAAAACACATTTTTATATAAAAAGATTAGACTTGCTTTCAACGTTCTTGCCCAGACATTCATGCAACAGGTCTACTCTGGGAAGTTTACTTTAAAAATTATACATTTCTCAAGCTTCTAAATTTAATTTGGGTTTGATGGGAGAGATAGACGACCGAACTTGCACATACATTCACTTAAGAGAAAGTAGAGAGAGGAGTTTCTTGATAAAAAAAATAAAATAATGTCCATTAAGTGCTTTTTCAAATGATGTCAACTACTCGCTGCATTGCTACTTAACATCAGCTGTAGTCCTTATAGTCCTCTTAAAATTGGACTATTATGCAAATTTGGCTGCCTCACTGAAGTAGTTTACAGTACAAACTCTTCCCAGAGAATAAATTCTACATGATGCTGTGTCAGAGCAAAGCTAGAAACACAACAAGCTGATATAAGGATTGTGTTTGATGCTTGGTGGTGTTAATGCTTTCCATGTAAAATTTGTGATAGACTCCCTACCTCTGGACTGTCCAGCTTCTGGATAAATTCTCGTCCTGGCACTCCTGTAACTTTCATTATTTGGGTTAGCTGGTCCATGTCTGGGAGCAACAGGGTTATAGTTAAGTCTTTTTACATCTGGTTTAATTATAAATGTCCAAAATGAACCCAGAAAATACACAACTTCCATACAGGGTCCTCATTGAAATCATGTTGGTTAAAAAAATCAGTTGGTTTTCTTTTTTATATGATATAATTTGTTACTAACATGAGAGTTTTATAAAATGATGAAACAACTTGAAAAGATACAGTCTTTTCCTTTGAATAGGGTTTTTCCATTGATCATTTCTGCCATAATACAGCCTACAGACCAGATGTCCACTAGAAGAAACAAAGCAGAAAAACATTAGTGATGTACAGCAGCATTTTGAGAATGGAAAAGACCTTCAACCCTGGAAGGCAGCTCATTTCCTGTTTACTTAAGCTTGCTAAATTTGTCTCATTTGAATGTATTATTTAATACTATTTTGCTGTGTGGGTGTAAACTTACTTTTTGCGCTACTTCCAACTCTAAAACCGACTACAAAACATAAATTTTGTTCTGTTGTCTTCCGCTTATCTGAGGCCAGGTCACAGGGCAACAGCCTCAGATGGGAAGTCTAGGCTTTTCTTTCGCTGGCTGTATCTTCCAGCTCACCCGGGAGGATCCCGAGGCATTCCCAACCAGCTGTGAGACATAGTCTCGCCAGCGTGTCCGGGACCTACCTCTGGGTCTCTTCCCAGCAGGACGTACCTGAAACACCTCACCAGCAAGGCGTTTGAGTGCATCCTAACCAGATACCTGAACCACCCCACCTGGCTTCTCTCCACCCGGAGTAGCAACAGGTCTACTCTGTGCTCCTCCTGGATGGCAGAACTCCTCACTCTGTCTGAGTGAGAAGCCAGCCACTCTGCAGAGGAAGCTTGTTTTGGCTGCTTGTATCCGCAATCTCTTTCTTTTTGTTGCCTAACCCTGGTAACCATGGGTGAGAAATCTTGTTGAGAAACATAAATGCAGGGATAATTGGTCTTACTGCAAACAAGGGTAATAAAAACTAAATCTTTTTAAAATTTAATATGTCTGTTCAAAACGCTTTAAAACTTCCCGATCAGTTTATAAACCTACTGACCGCTTATCAAATAAACTGTAAATAAAGTACATTTTATGAGGCCCTCAGAAAAGTGAGAACATGTAACAAATACTGATATCTTGCCAGTCTGTGTGTAGTGCATCCAGTTCAGAATGACTTCAGGTGCCCGGTACCAACGGGTCACCACGTAGCCAGTCATTTCTGCATCTGTACTGCGAGCCAGCCCGAAGTCCAAGATCTGTTTTAGCACAAAAAACCTGATCACAATCGGAATCCAAAGCATTATATCTTAAAAAATTAATTTTCAAAGTCATCTAGGTTGAAACAAAGTTGTAAATGTGATTGTTCAGAATTACCACAGGACACAGAGCATGGTTTTGATCTATTAAAGCAGTCATTACGTAAGTATAAAAGTGTTTTTCTAATGTAATCCTCTTTCTACAAACCTTCAGTTCACAGTCCTGGTTAACAGCCAAGTTTCCAGGCTTAAGATCCTGTTAAAGAAAATTAGTTCAGTAAGGTTTTTTGGTATGCACACAAATTGCCAAGAAACTACAATAATATGACCAAAACACACCAAGAGTTTAGGAATGTTGTTTTAGTGAGTATTGCGTAGCTTTTGTCTGAGCAATCGGTCTTTTAATTTGCTTCTTTTTAAATAAATAAGAGCAATACAGCTAAAAGCCGAGCATTAACACGCTGCTGCATTTCTGCAAAGTAATTCTGCGACACGTAAGTGTGAAACTGTCAGCGAGTGTCAACACGTTGACTAATTAAATAATTAACAGAGTATTAGCAGGCTAACAAAATTTGATACACTGTAAACACACAGATAAAAAAAATATATGAGTAATTTTACCAAATTGCTAGAAGGTAAATTTTTATATGAAGATTTGCATAATTCAACTTCATAAACTTAAAAAAAAAAGTCAAATCAAAAGCAGATTTTCAAAGAAAATAATTGCCCTGTTTTGCTGATAAAATTGATTTTGAAATAATCAACTGCCGTCAACAATTAAATAACTATCGTAAAATCTTTCCGATGTTTCCACTGATTAGTCCACCAATAGTTCCGTGCACAAAATATTTCATGTAAGTTTATAATTTATGCACTTAATGACTGTCTACTTGAATCATAAAAAAAACCCCTTCTGTCAGCCGTACACGAAACCATACACTAACCACATCTGCAGCACATCTCGCATCTCAGTTGTATCGCTATCTATGATCTAAAAAGATCTCGACTGGGATCCTCGAGGATGTGTTTAGTTGGTGGCTCTGTAGGGTCAATGTGACTTATAAACGAGGTTTCAAAATTGTTGCTGCAGGGCGTCTGTGTAATATGCTACCGCTCTAATATTTTTACACGTGTCACAGATATCTAGATTAATGAAGACGAGCAAAAAAATTATTTCAAAATCTAAACTGGTGAATAAATGGTGGAAGTCTGTAGCTAACATCCGCCCAGATATAAACATGTGTGAAGCTCATCGAGACAACTGTATTGTTCTATTGGGCTATACAGATAAAACAGAATTGAATTAAAACAGCCCAACAAACAACCTGCAACAGATTAGAACAAAACCTCCGGCAGAACACGAGCCAGGAAAGAAAGCCATGTGCTTTCTATGACAAATAGGCAATCTATTACAAATAGACATTAGAGGTTATTTTTCCGAAAAATAAAAAGATCATTTCAAATTTATTTGTGCATTCTCTAACATCTGATTCCCTAAAAAGGAATGTGGCTCGTCCTATTTGGCGCTGTTGTGTATTAACTTTATTTTGAATATATTAAATCAATTTAATTATTCTGTTGTTCAACAGCAAGTCAAGGGCTTTGTTTCAAAATTCTGGCATCCTAGAAAAATGGAATCACATGAACCAGGCAATAGTTGAAAATAAAATAAATTTATTTAATTAAATTTCAAAGTTGGCTCGTTGGCTTGTAATAACTTATAATTGACACATTTGTTTTATCATCCTTCTCGAATTTAATACCTAAAAATTCACAATGATTAGATTTTCCGAGCAGCTTTTTAATATGTTTAAACCAAATTCAACATTCTTTATTGTGAATTAATATGATTATTGTGAATCGTATTACTGATGACTGGAATATAGAATATTAAAAATCCAGTGGTTATTTACTTTGACAATTTGAGATTCGCTCCTTTGTTTCACTTTTGAAATTAGGTCATTATTTCTGGTGTCGGGAATATGTATGTTGATTCCCGACTTTTACAGAAAACAATCTTAATACCGCAGGAAAATAGTTTTTGTATGATAAAACCTTTTTTCCTTTTTTTTTAAAAAGACAAATGAAGGCCTCAGATGTTTGAAGAAGTTTTTGCAAGCAACTAAAATGTAGGTCTGTCATTAGTTTTACTAAAGTGAAGCTGGAGGGTGTGAGCTGACGTCTCCAGACATGCAGCTCATACATCACAGAAGGAAACTCATCTTACCTGTTGGGGCAGGGTATAATTTGACATTGTGGAGTTACTCAAACTCTTCCAGGGGAAAACAGAAAGGACTCTGCACAATGAAAATAAAAACTTTGCTCCAGGAAGCAAGCGTCTACTCACTCTGTGGATTATTCCCGCCTTATGAATGTACTGCAAAAAAAAAAAAAAAAGGAGAGAAAAGGATGGAGATGGTTTTATTGCACAATCAAAATTTACGGCATGCGTTTTTTTTTTTTTTATTAGTTTACAAAGGAGATTTAATTTGCACATCTGGTCGCACAGAGAACTTTGCAATGAAGACTGTGGGAAGTTTCAACACTTCTATCCAGAGGAGATTGCAAGTTAATTTCATTTGGTTTTGGGGAAGTTTCAGACAGCTACTCTATTTCTTCCACCTTGTGAAAGTCTTTGAATCAAAGTGTACTAAATGACTATGACATTCAAAAAGAAAATCTCACCCTCAGCCCGCAGAGCATCTGGTAGACAAGAAACTGAACTTTGTCTTCAGATAGATGACCTCGCACCTTCGACAAGTCAGTAAACATGTAAGGCATCACAAGGTAGCTGAGAGACAAAAGACAGAAGAAATTTCTAGTCTTTTTTGATGTGGAAATGTCTGTCTTCATATTTTTGAGAGAAGTTAGTGGCCAATGGAGGTTAGTTAGTATTTAGTATGCAGCAAACACTAATTATACACACAAATTAAATGTTATACTTCAAATGGAAAATTAAATATTCTCAGTAATTATATTTTTAATTTGACCTTTATTTACCCTGATAAACGACCCATTGAGATCAAGCTTTTGTTTGCAAGCGTAACCTGGCCAGAAGTTAGAAGCACTTGTCACCAGTTTAAGGTTAATAAACATGAATCATATTATTTTAGAGGCTACTTTATTGTTGTTAACAGTTAGATAAAATGTTAATAAATTATACATCATTAGTCTAACATTTTTCTGTTAGATCAGAATTGTGAAAAAAACACAACAGTCGTTTAAAATTTAGATTCGTTGCATCACTTGTTGAGACCTAATAAGGACCTGGTAAGTATGCAATAAGAGAAGTCGGTAAAAGTTTGAGTTTAGAAGATTGCTGTTAAAATGTTTTTCGTTTCATCTTCTGAGACGCTTATCCCCAACGGTCGTCAAAAGGTGTGCTGGAGCCTATCCTGGCTGATGTCAGGCAAGAGAAAGGGTACACCCCAAACAGGACTTCAGTCTGTTGTGGGGCCGCACACTCACACACTCATTTTTAGAGGGCAGTTACGTAGCAGTCAATTAATCTAACATGCATATCTTAGTCCTTTTTTAAAAATTTTTTTAGTGTCTCTTTTGTTGTGTTTGCCGTTCTGTGGTCCCAGGGACAGCTTGGTCCCAGTGGGTTTTGAACCAGGTTCTCCCGGTTGAAAGACCGTAACTCTATCAGTGGGCCAACACCCCCTGGGACCACATGCATATCTTTGGAGCGGGAGAGGAATGCAGATTACCCAGAGAAAGCCCACACATACACAGGGGGAGAACATGCAAACTCCACACAGAAAGGTCAGTATTTCAAGCCACAACCCAGTCCGGGACTCAAACCCTGACGTTTTTGGTGTGAGGCCACTGTGCTAATCACTGCAGCATAGCGCCACCTTGTTCGTTATCAAAAAATGTACACATTTTATAGCTAAATCTTAGGTTCATAACCCTAAACCATCTTTTAAACATAGACAACGTGATTCTTCAGAAAGATGTTCTGCTTCCTTGACCTTGAGGTTCTTTCTCTATTCTTAATATAATTGACAAAACATGGCAATATTTGTCTCTAATCTGCAGTTTTTTTATTACTTTTTATTTAATTGTGTCATTACTTGGACAGTTAGTTTTACAACGTGCTTGAATTCATACGGCAAACAGGAATAAATGTATTATTAAATTTATTCTAATTGAACCACAATAATGTGGGCTTAATGCGCCATGTACAGCTGTTTTTTAATGACTCTATCACTCTATCCAGCTTTATACCTACCTCAATCTGACTGTTGATTAGCTGAGAGGCCTGGTGGTGGCTGGCCATGTGCTGAGGAAGCAATGACTAAATGATCTTATTTTCTTGATTTTATTGTTTTACTGTTTTATTATGTATTTGATGAATGTGGTTCTTCTTGATCTGTCTGTGTTTATTCCGACGCTCTGTCTGCAAATGAAGTTCCTAACGGATATATAAAGTTAATATTATTGTAATAAATAAACTATATTAGAAAAACTCAGTTTTAGAGAACAAAACATAACACTAAATTAACTTGTTCTCTAAAGACAACGATGTGAATATATTTGCTTGTGTTTAATCGGGTTTGAATGGGTTAACTTCATGACTGATTTGAGCATTTTTTATCATCAACTTATGTGACTCATTCATATCTGTCTGTGGCGTTAGTCATTGTTCAGACCTCAACTCCAGGAAAAATGCAAAACCCAACAATACTCTATAAAACAAAAATGTCTCATAACCACATGCCAACGCTTTTCCTAAAAAGAAAGACACTCTAGCAGACTTTTCAAATAGCATGGCACCCTGCTGTAACTTTACAGACAAAATAATCCAATATAACCCCTCTGTCACTAATGAAGTAATCACTAAGAAGATATGCAAACAGAATAAGTAAGGGTGTGGTAAATTTACAAAACTTATTAAAGGTGTTTTCTTTTCATTTGGTAAAGGATTTGATTATAAGTTAAAAAAATTACTCACAAATCCTGGAAGTCATCCAGACTGGAGGCAGGTGTAAACACATTTAAAAGTCCTATCACCTATAAAAAAAAAAACACAAGCGGAAAATATCCAAAGATGTGAGAGCAAATTGGCAAATGAAACACAAGAACTAATACATTCCCCCCCTTTTTTGTTTTAGAAGTTCTTTAAGTTCATTAAACCAATAGTTAGAATTTCTTTCTTTCTAAAATGATGCCACAATTTAAGGTAAATGGATTTGTAGATGAGCAGTAGAGCTGAGTACCGCTATGTGGGTTTGCTTCATGCAATATTTCCCTTAACTTATTACATGTGATATTCACATAGTAGAGTGAGAGACAAGGAATTACCACTGGTAGAAAGAACAAATCTATCCTTTCAAACAGGTAATAGATAACTCTTAGTTTCAACCTTCAAATTTTATTCTGCATCCAGTTGCCAGAGTACATTGTCACCAGAAAGACGATGGCATTATCCTCAAAATTACCAATGGGCAAAAGAAATGACAACTACATCTTCAAAAATCAACCTTAATTTTACTTATATGAACAAATTATACTGAACACATGTTCATATCTTCAACAAAATACAAGAAACAATTTTTCCTACATGCATACGCATATACAGTATGTAGACATTAATAAGCATGTGCACATACGTACAGTATGTCCCACAATACAGTACGGAAATAACAAGAAACAACCAGATTAACAAGCTGAGCTGTACTACTTGAGAAGAAGCAATTGTCAAAACCCCTGTTCTAGACGGTAATCCATGATGTTTACACCATTTTTAAAACTGGATCAAGCTTGGACATGCTTTAATGAGGAGACCTGAACATGCACTTTGAGTGACTTGGAGATGGTAAAAGATTGCTTTCATTTTCTTTTTACTGTCCACTCTACTGTAATTTAGTAACTGTTTTATTTTAGGATGTTCATCGTCTAAACCCAGGTGGTTTTTTTTTGTCTGAAAGTAGAATGTTGAGTTGAACTAGATTTTTTGGTAAAGTGAGGGGAAGAAGAAAGAAAAAGTTACACCATGTGTTAGTTTTCTTTTTGGAAAAAGGTATGTGTGTAGCGAACACTTGCACTTTTGTTTGTGTCTTCATAAGCCCATGAGGGCTGACCACTTATGTGCACGACACGTTATTAAAATAAAATCAATAAATAATTTTTATGTGAGGGGCATTGTGCGACACATCATCACACTATATTTACTTATTTGATGTCCAACATGTGCCAGAAGAACCAACACAACCACATTTACAGCTACATTTTCAAACAATTAAACTATTTCTACACCAAACAAAGCAGAAGTTTTTTCAATTGACCAAATCTGTTCCATTCCGTTGTCTTCTGCTTATCTGGAGCCAGGTTGCGGGGCGACAGCCTCAGACAAAAAAACAAGTTGTTACTCTAGCTGCTTTCTCCAGCTCACCTGGGAGGATTCCCTGGCCAGCTGTGAGATATAGTCTCTCCAGTGGGTTCATGGGATTCCTCCGGGTCTCTTCCCGGTGAGACGTGTCCGAAACACCTCACCAGCGAGGCGCTTAGCAGGCATCCTAACTAGATGACCAAAAAAAAAAAAAAACATCTGGCTCCTCTCGACCTGGAGGAGCAACAGCTCTGCTCCGAACTCCTCTTGGATGGTAGAGCTCCTTACTCTATCTCTGAGTAAGAACCCAGCCACTCTGCGGAGGAAGCTCATTCTGGCCTCTTGCATCTGTGATCGCATTCTTTTTGTCACCACTCACAGCTGGTGACCATTGGTGAGGGTAACAGTGTAGATTGAATGGTAGATCAAGAGCTTTGGTTTTTGGCTCAGCTCTTTCTTCACCAATGGAATCAACATTTTTAACTCTCCTGCTCAACCAGCAAATTTAGTTTCCTCCCTAATGTACCAGCACTTTCTAAAAAAAGAACAGAAACAAACTTTTGAGCTGTAAAAGATTTGTTATGCAGAGCAATTGGTACAAAATAGATTGAATCCAACAAAAATGGTCAGATTTATTAATCCTGATTCAACACTTTTTAATAATAAACTAACTTACTATAACCTATTTCTTCTTCTTTCAGCATTTCCCTTCAGGGCTCGCCACAGCAAGTCAGTTTCTTCCATCTAACCCTATCTGCTGCATCCTGTTCGATCACACCAACTATCTTCATGTTTTCCTTCACTGCGTCCATGAACGTACTCTTTGACCTTCCTCTAGTTCTCTTTCCTGGTGGTTCCAAGCTCAGCATACTTCTTCCGATGTACTCTCTCTCTCCTCTGCACATGTCCAAACCATCTCAGTCTGGCCTCTCTGACTTTATCTCCAAAACTTCTAACATGTGCTGTTCCCCTGATATACTCATTTCTAATCCCGTTCATCCTGGTCACTCCCAGACACATCCTCAGCATCTTAATCTCTGCTACCTCCATCTCTGTTTCCTGTCCTTTTGTCAGTGCTACTGTTTCTAGACCAAACAGCACGGCCGGTCTCACCACGATTTTGTACACTTTCCTTTTCATTTTAGCTGAAACTCTCTTGTCACATATCACATCTGATACTTTTCTCCACCCGTTACAGCATGCCTGCACATGCTTCTTCGCCTCTTTTCCACACTCTCCATTGCTCTGGACTGTTGATCCTAAGTACTTAAAATCTTCCACCTTCTTTATCTCTTCTCCCTGTAACCTCACTTTTCCATTTGGGCTTCTCTCATTCACACACATGTACTCTGTTTTACTCTGACTAATCTTCATTCCTCTTCTTTTTAGTGCAAACATCCACCTCTCCCTTCCTCTCACTACAGATCACATTGTTGTCCTATTTAAAGTTGATAAAAACAAGTAAAGTCTTGTTTTTTGAGGTAATTTTTATTACTCACGTTTTCATGCTTCATGTGTTTGAGCAGTCGAAGCTCTCGATACGCCCTCTTAGCAAAAATCTCTGACTGAAAGGGCCTGTGGAGCTTCTTAATAGCCACTTTATCGTTAGTCTTCTCATTTATCGCCGAGCTGTAGCAAGAGAGAAAGGATTAGTCATCATCTTACTTCCTGTGCACCTTCACCTTCCTGTTCAGACGTACTTTCACTGATATTTTGCCAGAATCTTTGCACAATCCATCAGAGATTCTGATAGAGATATTCTAACCACAGGCTCAAAACTAAAATTTGTTGTTTTTGAGTGTTAAAATAAAATTGTTGGGTAACTCTTGACTTGCATGTTGGCAGTGATCTGCAGGGCACAAATCTGTGGGAGGAAAAGCTTGTTGGACTATTTAGAGGCACATCCACCAACACATTCATGTATTGTGCCGTTAACTGATGCAATAGCAAGTCTTAGCTTCCAAAATGAAGTTGTGTAACAAATAAAGTATATTAATTTGAGAAATTTCTATTACAGCATACAACGAAAAACTCACCGTTATCCCTAGTTTTTGGTTAGGATAGATGGGTCTCTATAACAGTGAATGAAAATGTCAGGTTTTAATACATCTATGAGAGAAAATTAGTGATTTTAAGTATTAAATAACTTGTGTAACCAGTTTTAGCCACAATAAATGCAATGTGCACGATGTTATCAGCGACCCACTTTCTATTCAAAGCTGTTTTGATCCAGGTTGATGTTGAGCTTTTGCCCAAATCATCAAAGTATCTTCATTCATTTATTATTTTTATCCTTTGTCTTGTAGATTTTGCTGCAGTGTCTATGGAATATGATTGTTTTAAAAGGTTCAATTCCACCTCAGCACCAGCTGTGAGATGATGAGTCTAAAACGCTTCATACAATAGAGTTTGTGGTCAGCGCAATCACTGAAAGATCTCTAGATGTGACGGTCAAACACTGCTTGTGTGAAATATTTGGACACATAATTTAGATTACTTTGAAAAAACCCTTGAAAGAAAACTATTATATTAAAATTAAAAAAATAGTTCAATTCTGTGTCTTCCGCTTATCTGGGGCCGGGTCGCAGGGACAAAGCCCTCAGACGAGAAGCCCAGGCTTCTCTCATTGTCCAGCTGCCTCCTCCAGCTCACCCTGGAGCATCCGGAGGTGTTCCCTGGCCAGCTGTAAAACATTGTCTCTCCAGCAGGTCAAGGGTCTACCCCTGGGTCTTCTCATGGTGGGACATGCCCAAAACTACACCAGATGCCAAACCATCCCATCTGGCTTCTCTCGACCAGGAGGAGCAAAGGCTCTACTCCGAGCTCCTCCCAGATGGCAGAGCTCCTCACTCTATTTCTGAGTGAGAGCTCAGCCACCCTGCAGAGGAAGCTCATTTTGGCTGCTTGTATCCGTGATCTTGTTCTTTCGGCCACCACCCACAGCTGATGACCATAGGTGAGGGTAGAAACGTAGATCAACCAGTAAATCGAGAGCTTTGCTTTCCGGCTCGGCTTTTTCTTTCTCATATGTGGACGACACTTTTTGTTTGCAACATATGCTATTAAAATATTATATCTGCATGCAAGCGGCATGACACAGTGGGTAAAGTTGGATAGCAACTTTCATCCCTTGCCCGGAATTTATGCTGAGTTGTTCCAGAGCAAGAGGCCTAAACTCCTAATTGCTCTAGATGCATCATACTCAAAGCATTGCATGGAAGCTTTTGCCATCAAGTTGAATGTGAGCTCCATTGCAAAGCACTTTGAGTGCTTTCACAGATGAAAAAAAGCCTTATATAAATGCATCGACATACATTACACAGACACAGAAATCCTCCAGAGGGAAGGGCCAAGACTAATGTTTTATGAATGCGTTTTCACCCTTTAAAGCCATAAGCTGCATCTACATTATTGCTTTAGTTTTATTTTGCTAAACAATGGCATCCATGGAAAGTTAAACAGTCACAATTTAACAGAAATTCTTAGTTTCATTATTGTTATGTTTTTATGCAAAGCCTTCATTCCAGACGAAAACCTGAAAATAAAAATGAAAGTGCTGAATTTGTTCCTTAATTTGACTGTTTTTCTGTTTTTCACATCCATGCAGAACAGATTATGGAAATACATTTTGATGACATTTTAAAGGTCAATGGGTTCCTCAATTATGCAAAGGTCAAGTATTTTAATGCAGTTCTGATCCTAACCTGAATGTCATGAAGTCTAACACAAAGTGTATAATAGGTTTTTCTATTGTGTTTAACCAGGTAATCTAAAAAATATATAAACAAGTTGCTTTACCAATGACAGGCCTTATGCAATAGGTATCCTTGTGTTTTTTTTTCTTTTGAGGAATTTCTTAGAAAGACATGAAATGTTGAGAGTATGTGCAACGGTCTTGCACAATTATGTGCAATTTCTTAAGATTTAAGTGTTTCAAGCATTTAAACAAAATGTCTTTCTTGATTATTTATTTGAAGATGCTATCCAACAATCTGGACGAAGATATGAACAAACAGTAAAATGAGTGTCCAAATCAAAACATTTCAATGCATAAAAAATGCATAAAAGTGGGTATTACATTAATGCAAAGTCTCTAGAGTACATTACATCTCAATAGTGTAATATTACACTTGGAAAGAGGGTGGAAAGCTATTTATCTTTCATAAGGGCAACTATAATTCTCATACGTCAAACAGTGTGTATCCTCTCAAACTGCAACAAAAGAACTCTCTAACTTTGAAACGTACATGCCATAACTTGATGTGAAACATTTAGTTAAAAACTCAAGAGGCAGACGCTGGTTTCAGTTTGGCCTGCAAAAAAAAAGATCTTGTTTGAAAGTCCCACACATAACAGTTCAATCTAGATTTTGTTGTTGATAAAAAAAATACGTGTGTGTCATTAGTTCTCTTAAATACACTTTGATCACATTTATATAAAATAAATGAACAAAATGATTAATTGTTTTACAAAGCCTACTGTTCTACAGACAGACTATGAAATCTGTCTGTTTGTCTGTGTGGTGTCTGTATATGTGTGTCTCTATTAATGACATTGTAATAGAAGATCAGTGATCAGATAGATTACTAAGAACAGTAATAAAGATCAGTAATTAGTAAGATCAGTAATGAAGATCAGTTATAAGATCAGTAATCAGTATGATCAGTAATAAAAATCATTGATCAGCTAGATTAGTGAGATCAGTAATAAAGATCAGTCATCAGTAAGATCGGTATTAAAGATCAGTAATGATTAAGATAAGTAAAGAAGATCAGTTATAAGATCAATAATCAGTACGATCAGTAATAAAGATCAGTGATCATCTAGATTAGTAAGATCAGTGATGAAGATCAGTTATATTTCAGTGTGAATATAAAACCAGTGGTGGTCCAGGAAAGGTGAAACCACCAAATTTATGGAGGATGTGGTAAACATGTTGACTAGTTTAGGAGATCCTTCCTGGCTATGTTGCTGGTGTCTTTTATGTTGGTTTACAGTTGATCACGCAGAAACACCACACACTGTAAACAGCCTGTGGATTCAGACTGTAAAGCTCAGTCAGTTCCAACCAGTCAGTACACACAATCCATGAAGCAACATCACTGATCATTGGAGAAGAGCCACTCACCAAACCGATCCGTACGCTCCAGTACCTATTTGCTTCAGCCGGGTGTATTTCTCCTCCACTTCCCACACCGTGCTGTTAATTTCCTGACGAGTAAAATGTGCCCGAGCCTCCATGATGCAGAGGAAAACTTCTCTTCCCCAGCGACCCTCCCTCCAACAGAGCAGAGCGCCTGTCACTGTCACAGGCAAAACACTGTTAAGTTACTATATGTCACAAACTTTTTCCGGTTTGGAAGTTTCAAAATATATTGCTTAATGAGATGAAGCTGTTTAAGTTAAAAAAAATAAAAGAAAGGCGTCCTAACCAGATGCCCAAATGACCCCATCTGACTTTTCTTGACTCAGAGGAGCAACGGCTCTACTTTATCTCTGAGAGAGAGACGAGCCACTGGTTATAATCAGAAAATAACCACGTGGGTCTGTACTTTGAGAATTTACTGGCGAAAATTTTACCATTTCTGTATTGTTAAATCTTTATTTGTAATGCTAATTAGAAAAATAAAGCCTTTTGTGTTGCGATGACCACTGGAAAACAGCTTGGATTATAAATCATACCGTTCGTTTTCACTGAAATGGTCAAAACCAAAACTAAATCGAATTCTTGTTTCTATTTTATTCATTTTTATTTTCAAGTTTTTTTTTTTTAAAAAAAAATACATTGAACTTGACTTTATTTTGAAGGAAATTTTCCCTAACATCCGGATATAATTCAGTTTGCTTGCTACCTGATGTACACATCCGTAAAACTATTTTTTCAAAAATACGATTTCTTCTATAGGTCTCACTGGGCGAGTAATTTGATACTAATTTACAGGAATGTGATAAATTCAATAAATTCATATTATTTTTTGGAGAGAATGAGGCTACAGTGTGAATCTTATGACGATAGCTTGCTGAAACATGTCAACATGACTCCTTTTCTCCCTCCCACACATTGGAGGTGTTACTTCTCATGAATAATTACTGTATAGTGCCAAAAATGTATGAATCATGACAGCCCACTGCAGGACATTCACACGTACAGGGATGGACATGGAAAACTTCCTGCACATTGTCACAAGTCACTACATACATGTGTACATTGAATTCCATTCATAGCCAGTCAAAAATTCTGGGGATACATTTACACATCTATAAAAATCTCAATAAAAATTTTAAAAAGTGAAAATTTCCGTGGGGAGTGAGCATGTTCAGCAGTGGTGTAAAAATGTTCTCGGGTGCTATTTTTCCAGAGGTGTCAAGTAACGAAGTAAGACTACTTCGTTACCTTACTCAAGTAGAAAATCTCGTTATCTTTACTTTAACGAAGTAAGTATTTTTTGTCTACTTTTTACTTTTACTCACTACTTTTTTATGCAATTATCTGTACTTTTACTTCGTTCATTTTATAAAAAGTAGTCGCTACTTTCGCCATTTTGTCACCGTTAAAATGCCGCGACTGTTTGTCGGAGTTTTTTTTTTTTTTTATGAACCCTGAATGCATCAAACAAAGGAACAGATGAATGATTGGCTGAAAGGTCCAGTCAATCATTACTTTGGGGCGAGTAGCCCCGCCCACAAACTTTTAAAGAGCAGGGACGTCAATTTGCGTGTTTGAGACTCGGGCTCGGAAATCAAAGTGTTTCTGATGCTGCAACACTGAACTTTGATTGAATTATCAGTTTTTTTAAAAAAACAACAGCAAAGAAATGTTTTTTTTTATTATTATTTTCAGTCTGCGGTTATTGTAAACGTCTTTGCTGAAAATGTTGTAGATGGTATTTTTATAAAAATAACGTTGATCTGTGACGCACTATTTTATCTTTAGAAACAAAGCTAATTGAACTGATTAATCCATAAATAGTAGTGGATGAAGTATTTGTGCTTAAAAGCATCCAAAATGTTATTGATTAGTTTATAAAGACTGACTGAGGAGATTAAAACTACACATCGCTTAGATTTTGTATAATGTAGATCTTTGGGTTAACATTAAAAAACCTTATATGTACACATATATATGTAGATATGTACATTTAAATTTACGGTAAATTTATATATACCGTCTCCTAGGTCCCGCCCCTACTGGTTTCTTAAAATCTTATTTCCCTGGTTATTTTTTCATTTTTACAGTTCTTAAAATTTTAGAAAAAGAATCCAAGGATTTTGCCTCCTGTGTGTTTCCTTCACTCCCACTGCCTTACGAGTACATGTAAAGGGTGTTATTTTGTCAATGGGCGTGGTTTTCCTAGGTGTACGATATTTTTTGTAAAATACGATAATTTTACGTCATTAGTACGATAATCCAGCACCTCCCACCTGGCAACGCTGGTTCCAGGGGCCCGTTTCAAGAAGGAAGTTCAAGAAACTTTGAGTTTAAATTTAAACCTTGAGTTGATCAACTCTGAGATTGAAAACTCTGAGTTTTCGGTTTCAGATCAGCTGAAAACAGTTGGATTAATCAACTTCAAGTTGATTGACTCAGAGTTTAGAAAATGCACCTTGAGAATAAAAAGCCCTGATCAATGGAGTGCAGACATGAGGAGTTACCATGGAAACAGGAGTAAACAAAGAGGTCTGAATATTTCTAACAGACTGAGCTGGATGTCCTACTGCAGACATACAGCAAGTATGAGAACATTTTTATTCAAAAAAATGTCTTTGGAGCAGAGAGAAAAGGCCTGGATGGAAATAGCTGCCAGAATAAATACACACGTTTACATTTAATCATAGTGTTCGGTGTAGCTAATTACTGAATAAGGATGGAGCTCGGGGGCGTGCTATAGCTCAGTGGTACAACGTTCACCCTTGGACCGGGAGTTCACGGGATCGAATCCCACTGAGCTCACGTCAGATTTTCCCATTGAAGGATGAACAAAGTATACTTATTTTTTATTTTTTTGTTGTCGTATTCCAGTAAAATGGGAAATCATTCTTAATTTTTCAATCATTTAAGAAATTACTTCAGTAATTAAATAGAAGACCAATATTTGTATGAATTAAAACTTCTTTTTAAACTTCTCATTGTGGATGAAGTGGGATTTGTACAGTAACAATAATCCTATAATGAAATACATTTTATGGAGAGCAATAAATACATAAATCTAACTGTGTTTTTAAACTTTACCAACACTGATGTAGTTCTATAAATAATCCTGTCGGCATTAAAAGAATATGAAAAATAAAACCATAATTTAAACAGGTAAAACATGATGATGTCGTAGATCACAGGTAGACCACCTGACTTTATTAAATAATTAATTCTATCAGTGCAGCAGCTGAACACTGTTGCCGCTCAGCATCTCCAACTTTAATCAAGGAAAAAAACGTAACGCAACAAGCGATACAAGAGTGTGTGTTGAGTCTGATGGATGAATGAGATTATTAATGTATGTTATGGAGTCTCAAGAAAAACAGTACCGCTCAAATAAACATGAATGAAGAGATGATAGAAAATTAACTCGTGGTCTCAAAATTATTTTGTGTCATAAATTCATTTCCCTGTGAATGAATCCAGCGTCCTCATCTACGTACATTATGATCTAGAAAAGGACATGTCATTTTGGTCTCTGGGTGAAGGAGACAGGTGTTTTTTTTTTATTTTTACATACTTTATTTTTCCCTCATCGGAGAAATTTTTGCAATTTATCCATCGATGTAGAAACAGATTGAACGAGGAAGGCGTATTTAAATCCTGTTCACTTTAAAAAGGAGCGGAGACCGAGAGAAACTCTGGGTTTCCTCAAGTAAACCTGCTACCGACCAGGTTTGGTTTGCTGAGTCAGTTTCCCCAGTAACCAACTCTGAGTTTTGATTAACTCTCTTCTTGAAACCGGCTTAACTAACTCAGAGTTTACTGATTTAAGTTACCTCCCTTTCTGAAACCGAAAAGTCTGAGTTTTCCACATTCTGGGGTTAACAAACTTAGAGTTTCCACAAATCCTCCTTCTTGAAACGGACCCCAGGTGTCACGCAGGCTTTATGTGGCACTCCCAACCTTATCAACTTGATAAAGACTATTCAGTATTGCCTCAAAGAACTTTGAAAACTAGCTGCCTTCAAGGCTTGAAACAGCCTTTCGGTCATTTTTTTTTCATTTTTTTTTTTTTTTTTACATTGACAGTGTTTGTGTCTTGAAGTTGGTTAAATTAAAATTGTTTCTGATTCATAAAGTTTAACACCAAAACACTTTCATTTAGTTATCATATTTTCTGCTCCAAAAAGCATGTGATAATGGTTAAAAATATGTTCATACGCTTTTGTTAACAATATTCATTTTTTTCTGAAAATAACTTTTACTTTTTTTACTTGAAGTAGTTTTAAAATAGGTTACTTTTTACTTTTACTTAAGTACAAAACTTGAGTTGATACTTCTACTTTTACTAAAGTAGTTTTTTAACTCGGTATTTATACTTCTACTTGAGTAGAAAATGTTGGTACTTTTGACACCTCTGTATTTTTCAAGAAAAACTTTCCAACTCTGATTTATTATACTTGTCAAGTTATACGGTTGCACTGTTTTTTTTCAATGCGGGAGAAAAAATTGCGATTTAAAAAAATATCTTTATTTCTCTACGGCCAAAAAATAGCTAAAAAACTCAGTTTTTTTTTTTTTTTTACCAACATGTCATACCTTAAAATGCTTCCAAAATGATTCGCATTAAGCCAAACAGGGCACGTTTTAACAGCGCAGTCAGAGCTAGACTAACTACCCCCGATACGTTTGGCTTCTGATAAATTGACTGTGCCTGCGCAATTTTTTTGTGATCTTAAAATGGCAAATTATTACGGTTTATAAGTACTAGTATGGTGTGAATACCTCTCAATGGACAGGCAGGAGGAATACCTTGACAGGTATGATTTATTAAAGGGGGAGTCATCTGCTCAGTGGTAGAGCGGTCACCCTTGGACCGAAAGTTTGCATGTTCAAATCCCACTGAGTTTACGTCTAGGGTCCTTGGAGAAGATACCCCCATTTCTCCTGCCATTGGCACCGTCCTGGCAGCCTGCTGCCTTGTAATGCAGCACACAAATTTCCCATTTGAGGGATCAATAAAGTATACATTATTATTATTAACTCTTGCTGAGTATTCCAAGATCCATCCAGTTTTTCCATTTGGAAGGAGAAAACAGGTGGACAATGATGCAGAAATTGTACTTATAAAGTTTAAAATGATAACTTTATCCACTATCAAATTAAAAAATGTTAGTATATTGATTAGTAAAACCTGCTGAAGACAACCTTTTTTTTTCTGTGAGCAGCATTAAAGTTGAAATAGATAATGTCAGTACTCTGAATACTTTCAACTGGATGGTGTAAAATGGGAATAATACATCTTATGGTTGAAAACATTGTGGATCAATTGCAGTGACTCAGCTCCTTGCCTGACAGGCTCTTTTACTTGGGGCTTTGAAGCTACTTTTAATCTCTAATGTTTCCAGACTTAAAACCCTATTTTTTAACATCGAAGTTGCAATACTTAAATACTCAACGTACAAACTTGGGTCAATCTTTAAAACAGGCTTTTCCACATTTGATTTGTGAAAGAGGTGAAAGGTTCAACATTTTAATGACGAATAAAATATCATCTGAACACAAATTGGATTTCTAATCGCTCTTCCTTTTTTAAGCTTCAAATTGCAATAGAGCAGAAATAATGTCTCTTTTTATTTGGTTTTATTGATAATTTTGCACATAACTTTAAAGTTGAAAAATAGGGGGTTTGGCGTTTCCAGTACAGATTGTATTGTCTAGATTATAAAGCATTTTCAGCTCCTGATGAGAATATTTTTCAAGTTTGTTCTTCCTCTATGAAATTTAAATGGACTTAGTCTTAGTTTTGTTGAAGAAGTGAGGAGTGAAACTGAGATTTTCCTGCTTTCAAAAACAAAGTGTGTCCTTTTGGTGTCTTTTTATAAATCCAGAGAAGAGGAATAAACAAATTTATTTAACCTTTTGAGTTATTTTTTTGCACGTTTGTTTAATGTCCTGATTCCTCTTTATAAAAACACATCGTACCCTTCTAGTTATTTTCTGTATGTTTATGTCTCCTCATGTTGCTGACTTCAGGAGTTTATCCTTCAGGATCCTCAGTTTCACTTCTTATTTTGTCTACTCTGTGTATTCATCAGACTCGTCTTTCTGGGGGAATGTGTTTTTCTCCCACGTCTTTGTGTCCCATGCTGTTTCGAGGTCAGACAGCTGTAAGGTTGTATTTCATTATTATTTTACATTTTTTCCCCCCAAACACGTGCCATTGGGTTATTTTATCTGTCTTTTCCTCCTGTTTATGTTAAAGTTGTGATTTCAAAGAACTGGTACATTTGATTTTCAGTTGTGTTGAGTTTCAGCTAGATGATAATCTCTTTTGTACTCATTCATAAATCCCACTTAAATCCTGATAAAACACAATATATACTTCTCTCCTTCTTGGTATCTGTTAACAATCCATGGACATTTGAATTCCACAATCTCTGGGAAACTAGAGCAGCCTTTGCAGGTCAGTCTGTTGAATTAAGTTTATTAAGCCCGCATAAAGTCTCCCTTGTAGGAAAGGCTCACTTTTTTTCAATTCATGTGTCTCTGCCCAGTTGCTGTTGGAACTAATACAACAAAACAAGTTTACTCTGAGTGAAGTATCTTCCCTTTATATGAAAATAATAAATAAATTTAAACTAATTATGAGAGTGAAGCGGCCGGGATGGGAATTAGCGCCTCCAAATCTGAGACCCTGGTCCTCACCCGGAAAAGGGTGGAATGCCCCCTGCGGGTCAGGGACAGGGTCCTGCCCCAGTTGGAGGAGTTTAAGTATCTCGGGGTCTTGTTCACTAGTGGGGGAAGGATGGAGCGGCAGACCGACAAGCGGATCGGTGCGGCGTCAGCAATAACTAGGACGCTGCATCGTTCCGTCATGGTAAAGAGAGAGCTGAGCCGAAAAGCAAAGCTCTCGATTTACAAGTCGATCTACGTTCCCACCCTCACCTATGGTCACCTGCTGTGGGTGGTGACCGAAAGAATGAGATCGCGGGTACAAGTGGCCGAAATGAGGTTCCTCCGCAGGGTGGCTGGGCTCTCACTCAGAGATCGGGTGAGGAGCTCTGCCATCCGGGAGGAGCTCGGTGTCGAGCCGCTCCTCCTCCAGGTCAAGAGGAGTCAGATGGGGTGGTTCGGGCATCTGGTCAGCAAGCGCCTCGCGGGCGTGGTGTTTCGTACACGTCCCACCGGGAGAAGACCAAGGGGCAGACCCCGGACCTGCTAGAGAGACTGTGTCTCACAGCTGTCCGGGAAACAACTTGGGATCCTTCCGGGTGAGCTGGAGGATGCAGCCAGGGTGAGAGAAGCCTTAGCTTCCCCTCTGAGGCTGTTGCCCCCGTGACCCAGCCCCGGAACAAGCGGAACATCACAGAATGGAACAGTTATGTATATTATGTTAAAGTAAAAAAAAAATCCCAATAAGAATTATCCATAATTTACGAGCTTGAAAATCAATTAAAAAACTATCACATGAATTTAGGCACATAATCTTCATTTGCATTTTATTTTTGTAGGTTAAAAATGACATGTGACTGTTAACAATGTTCTTTTTTTGATATGCCAAGCACAAAAGTGAAGCTTCCTAGTATACAAGAGACATTTGGAGACAGTTTTTTTGTGTAAGCTCATTTCATTGTAAAACAAATTTAAAATGTAAAAACCAATGGCACCAACAGCAGTAACTTTGGATCAGAGCTTTATGAAACATACGTCAAAGCAGATTTGAAGAAAACACCATGTCCCCCAAACTATTACAGAGGCTCTAATTATCTGCTGAGATCTTTCCAGGTTCAAGAGTTTGAATGAGTCCACAGTTAGTCAGGCCTGGACATGCAATCTTAAATGTTCTCATGCAATCACAAATATTACCAAATAGTGTGTAGATGACGTAGATAATACCTTCATTTTTAATCTCCCTTTATGCACATGTGTCATTTTAAAAAGTACATTTTAAAACAATCCTTGATTTCTACATAAAGTTTGTTTTTGTTTTATTGTTACCTCAGCAGGTAAAGTTGGAAATTGTGAAAATTTTGCTTCGATAGAGATTCTATTCACATTTATTCTCTTCTGATGTGTGACATATGAACATCTCTTTCACCAATTCATGGTCTGTAGTAATTGAATATGTAGTTTGTCACTTTGTTTTACTTGTTTCTGGCATTAAATGTCCCCAAATTATGGCTTTAGATATTAAACCTGAAACGTAAAATGAAGTTAAACCGTGACTATGAGTAGGATTAAATGATATCTTGCATTTTTTGCCTGCTTTCTTATCGACACTGATAAGCTCACATATTTTTGAGGATATGATCCTGGCAAGCTTGAAAAGAAAAGCTAATAGTTGAAGCTATTGAAGGTCGTGTTGAGGTTCTTTTTTAATGCTTAGACTTTCAGGTTATGTTGATTATATTGAGTTTTTTTGACAGTTAAATGTTAACTCTGGTTATAAATCAGCAAAAAACAGTTTTTAAAAAAAAAAAAAAGTTGGATTTTTCTTGATATTTTTTAGGGTAATTTAAATGGAAAAAAAAATCTAAAGTAGTTTTGTTTAAAAAGAAAAGAACCAGAATAACAAATTTATTTCCCAGACCAATGAAGTTCTTTTAAAAAGTTCATGCCAATTTTTTTGCATGGATTAAATTTTCAAGTAATGTCAGAAATAAAAATAAAACATGTAATCAGGATTATGCTTATTGGAAACTAACAAATGAATAAATTATACACACACACAAAAAAAAGTTCCACGACCCCAACTGGGACAAGCGTTTCAGAAGATGAGTGAATGAATGGATGAAGCTTGGCACAGCAGACATCTGTAGTATCTGGGTGCTATTAATTCAGTCACTCAATTCTACCCAGGTTTGTTTATTGATTCGATCTGTCATATGCATTTTTAGGTCTGAAGCAAAAGAAAAATCCAATGCCAACACCATCACTAAAGCAATTTATGCCAGAAAATCCAGCATGTTGTCCAATATCAAACTTGGCAAATAAGAGATTTCAGAAGCTTTACTGTGTAAGGCAGCTTGTCTAAAGTATTCATTTTCTCTCCTTCTTCTATCCTAATTTAGTGGGAGCTCCAGTTTGGTTTTCTCAAAATAATTTAAAATACACACTCGGAGGACCACGAATGTCTTGACAAATTTGGATGTAATCCATCAGCGGGGGATCCAGTATTTAACAGCTTGAATGTAAAATCTGTGCTGCCGTTGATGATAGGTGGCATCTGCAGGAATAAAGTAAATTATTTGGAAGAAAGTGGAAAATTTTTATGCTAATCTGCTCAACGTTCTGGCAACAAGCAGCTGCACCAGTAATAGGATGTAATGAAGTACATATGAACCTCCAGCACCATCAAAAAGCCAAATTTCTCATCCACCCAAAAAATGCAGCTGCTGGTTTGGCTAAAAACTGATTGAATGGCTCTGCTTAGCACATTAGAAACAAAACGGATCAAAGTGTAAGTAAACAGTTGTTATTCAGTGATGCATTGCAATTGCAATTAGAATTTTTGCACCTGGCACAGACTCATGGAAACTGTCTCGCTGCAAACTGAATCAGATGAGCTGAAAGTTTTCTTCACCTTGCTTTTCTACTCTGCTGAAAACTTTAAATTATCCCAGACGGTATCTCTCTGTCCTTCTGAAGAGTTGTGCATTTGATATATTGGATTTACTTTACCATACAGGTGGATTATGTGGTAAGTAAGGCTCCCTGTTGTGGATTGTACAATGTTATTACTCTGCTGCCTGCAGGCTAATATCTCAAAAATTGAAAAACCTAGTTTGACAGACATTTCTTGTCTGTGCCATTACCAAAACTAATCATAAATTCATTTGTTCCTCTCTCTTTATTTACATCTCGCCCGTGTTTTGGGGTCATTTCCAAAAAAAAAAAAAGTTTTCATCATCAGCTTAGTGAAAGTCATTCTCGCTTTCTGCCTGGGTAAATGTCAGTGAAATACCACATTTTTTACAGTTGGAATCACCATGCAGAAAATAATTATTCATCTCAACTCAATAAATCCACAAGTTATTTAAAAAACCCCATCAGACTTTAGCAAAACTTTAGTTTGTACAGTTGAATATGTAATAAGATTAAGAACAGTTATACTAAAGGACAGCCTACACCCCAGGGTACATGCCGAACAGGTCTCCAGTCTGCTGCAGGGCCACACACACTCTCATTCCTAGGGGCAATTTTGTAGTGGGCAATCAACCTAACATGCATGTTTTTGGAGGGTGGGAGGAAACCGGAGTACCCGGACAAAATCTATGCATACACGGGGAGAACTTGCAAACTTCACACAGAAAGGCCAGTGTTCCAAGCCTCGCACCCACCCGGGACTTAAACCCCTGACCTTCTTGCTGTAAGCCCGCCGTGCTAACCACTGCACCACTGTGCAACCACTAACAAGACAATACTTCAGTTACTACTTCACACAGATTAAACACACCTTTGTAAAAATAGTTCTTCTGACATTAAAAAATGGACTAATATGAGCAATTTAAATCACTAAAATGTAAAGTTGACATAGAATTATGATGAGTATTAAAGACTTAAACTAATGTATCAAACGTGTTTAGATCATTTCCAGTTTTAAAGCAGAAGTAGAGTTTAGTGAGCATACAGTATTGGTAGAAGATGGCTGAATTTTGAACCAGCAGGTAGGAGACCCAGAGGAAAACCAAAGAAGCTTTGAGGATCTAGTAAAAAAAAAAAAAAAAAAAGGACATGGAGGTTGTCAATGTGAGAGAAGAGGACGCAGAAGATAGCTTTGGGAAAAAATGGTTTGATGAGGTGGCCACGGAAAAAAAAGAGCAAAATGAGAGAGAAAAAGACTTTGTTACTGGCTTTACCTTTGTATTCTGCAGAACATACTTTTCTGTTGGTATAATCTAAACAGTCTGTGTGATCTAAGTTTGTGGATATTGAAATATCAGCAACATGTTGTATAATTGGTGCATACATAGAATATGAATCAGTATTTTCTTGACTTTGATTCCATTTTCCACAAGATGGAGCTAGCACCAAGCAGTGAGCTATTTAAAAAGTCTTAAGTTTTATTTGTCTGCACTTATTGTTAAATCTACAAATGCACCATCAGTTTGTGGCAAAGTAATAAAATCAAAGTCACATAAGCTCCGTATCAAGACAGTTAGAAATATGATTCTCCAAAAAATATTTGCCTTTTAATTCTTGATGTTTGGGCTTCTCAGCATGCTCCTCGTTTTTATTGTGCAGCTATAAGCTCTCTCGTGAGCTCTGTCGCTCACTCATGACAAATAAAGAATCCAAAATGCATTACTTCTTGTGGTAAATCCCTCTCACACGGATAGTTAAACTAACTTAAAACCTCTACTGCAATGCTCTCATAATGAGTAAGAAACAGAAAGGGAGTTAATTAGGCAGCCATAGCATAAACATTTATTTATGTGAACATGTCACAGAATATTATTTTGAAATGAAAAGCCTCTGGGTGGTACTCTGCATCAGCTCTTTTCTTCCAACAAAGATTAGCAGATATTAAAACAACATGGCATGTCCTCTGTTTTTTGCTTGTGATGCACATATACTGGCACGACTGGTGACTTACACATGAACCAGACAATGTCAGACATACATATACATCACCACAAACATGGCTCTACACTCTGGGAGTCATACAGTCAGGCACTCCTGCTGAGCTTGTTCAGTCGCACCATGTCCTTCAACACATCTGCCAAAATCTTTACAAGCAAAATCTGACTTGACATTTCGCAGCCCTGAATCAGCAGAGAAAGTGGGCTTGCACGTAGAGGGGAGCAGCATGGTAAGTGTGACGAGGAGGGGGGGAAGTAGTTTGTTCCACAAAAGGCCACGGTTGGAGGAAGACATGTATTTGCCCCCATGCCACCGGAGCACCCAATGCCACTAACCTAATGAGTTTTTACATAGTAATTAAAGGTACTTCACTGAATCAGGCACAGAGTTGTTTGGTACCAAGTGAGAATTAATTATTAGTATCAATCAATGATGTTATCTGTAGGTGTTACTTGGTTAAGGGGGAGACAGGCAGACAGTGGCATTTAGCTGTGATTAATGAAGTGACCTTCCCTACAGCCTTGGCTGAGATCTTGAAAAATCTATCCCATTTCAAAGTGACCTCCAGGGGGATGACTGGTTGGAACACCCATACACTCAGCATCCAAATGCACGAAAATTGCGCACGTACACAACCCTTGGTGTAAGTAGGCGGTGGTAGTACAGATTGGAAAGCTGATGTCAGAAGACATCACATCTGAGGTTCCTCACTCTCCTCGCTCTCAGATCCAGATGACAGATGACTGAAGAGTGTCTAGATTGTTGTGCTGTGAACTGGTGTCATTTAGAAAAGTCTGAGCTTACCATCTACGACACTCAGCATGGGATTAGAAGTAGAAGTGATGATGACAAGTTTGACGGGTGCCCAAAAAGATCAACTAAATTGACATAATTTGTCCTAAGGGCTTTACTAAAACCAAACCAGGACATGTTCTGGCTTGTCTTGTTTTATATTTCAACAGATGGATAAAAAAAATATGATTTTTGTTAAAACAAAAAAGTTTGGAGTTTAGTTTTAAAAAAATCATAAGGATGAAACTAGGTACATTTATTGAAATTTCTGATTTGGCATTTGCTTCAGACTAATCAGTCTGGAAAACAATCATTTGACTTGATCTATTTTAGCACATTTTGAATAAGTAATGGTCTATTGTGTCACAGAGAAGATGCAAATGTAGATCTGAATGTACTTGTATAATACCCTCTGTGAGAGCTGGCATTAAGCTGGAGCAGACAAGAGATGAGGATGACATTAGGCTTTTACAGCCAAAGTGCTTACTTAGCTGCAAACCCTTATATTATATTTATTACACTGCATAAACTAGTTAGAGAAAATTGCCGCATGGTTTATGATATTTTATACTTTTGGGGTTGTACAAAGACACATAGAGAGTTTTAGAAAGCATTGCACTGAATAAATAACTGTTAACTAGACACACAATGGTGAAAATCAAATTATTAATCTCATGTAATTTAGCAGTGACATGACCGGTTAATAGCAGACTGTATTTCTTTGTTTAAACTTGTCAGACCCTTCTTCATTACAAGAACTTTTGTTAGGCACTACATGATTAATTCATGAATACACCAATAAAAGCACGACTGCCAATAACCTTTTATTACTTCTCCAAGACTTTTGTAGTTCTTAAACCATTAAGGATTTAAGCTCATTAAATTTGAATTTATTTATTGTTTTGGAATGCAGTCTGAACTTTTTGTAATACTTAAAGAAAAAGCAATGCATCTAAAGTAGAGGATAGTTTTGGACTGTGCTGCCAAATTAAAGTTAGTCCCTCTTATGGCTGTTTCTATTCTCATTTAAAACATAAAAATTATTTGAGGTGATTTTGTCACTATACTAAAGCAATCGCCTCTGGGAAGTGCTGACATTTATTTATTAAAAAAGGACATTAGCATCCATTTGAGGTTGGGTTTTAATCTGTTTGCAAAGCACAAATTGTCCTTTTCCCCTTTTCAAACTACTTTTTTTTTTTTGCCAAGTTCTAAAAAAATGAGTTATCAGAATGATGTTAATAAAATTTAGTTTTTGCAGAGAGTTGAATTATGTACTAGAATGCATATGCAATAGCTTGGAGGATTTCAAAAACTCCGAAATATAATGAAAGGTAATTCAAAATTTTAAGTCTTTGAGGTTTTGTTTAACTTTTAAACTTAACTTATTATATATTAATCAGCAAGAAAGAAAAATTGCTTGAGTGCAATACCTTTACAATTGAAAGAATTTTTCCTTTCTTGGGATATTTTGTGGTCGTTTGAGAACAAGAGAGTTATGTGATTAAATTTGGACTCTGCTGTGCGGGCAGCTGTCACCTAGGATCAACGATCAAATCATCTTTGACAATCAAAACCCACACTGTGGACAGTTTACAATCCCAAATGTGCCTATTTCACTTGAGCAGCCACCTGGCTCTCCTTCCATCTGACCCAGCATCAAATCGGCACAGCTCACCCACTAATGAGGGTGAAAAGGGAATACATCATTTACAACAACACTTCAAGCCGTGCAGATGTTGCATTTGTTTTTCCACAGATTAACTTTCAGTAGCAGATGGGTAATGCATGCAGACAATGCCATCAATTGCTAACCTGCAAAGCCTGGTGCAGTTCCTAAACAATGACAGCTCCTCGTGCAGTGTAGGCAGTCCCTTTGGTGCCACTTTACAGAGCCTTAGAGGCATTCAAGTCATTGTGCCATGTTTAATCTTACCCACCCTTTAATGATGCTCACTGGCCAGTCTAACAGACTTCAGTTTTACCACTGTTTGTGCTCTGGCGGCATCTTTAGCACAGTCTGCCAATTCTAATAGTTTATGTGAGTTGTAATTGTGGAATTTCCTGGGCATTGGGCAATAATGGGCTCAAGAAGGCTATTATTTGGGTGACCCTTAGTATAATGGCCCTACTAAGTACTCATAAAGTATTCATAATATTGACTTTTCATTCACAAGTGTCAGATTTGTGTGAAAGGAGATAATACCGAACACTATCCAGCCTTCATTTGGAAAAATGACACAAATTGGGACAGGGTTTGCGGGAGGTTGGAGGTGAATACAATGAGGCAAATTGTTGGTGGCTGAAAAAACTTTATTTTTGTATTCAAGACAACTCATACAGCTATTTTATTGCAGCATCGGTGGAACAATGTGATGCTATCAGGCTTCTTTAAGGTGAAAGAGCTGCTAGTGCTGATCAATAAAATTTTACAGTCAATCCTAAATTGCCCTCATAGCCAATGAAGTGGAGCTAAAGTGGAGTATTAGACTGTCTATTCTACTTACCTTCTATCAGGAACATGGCTGCAAAATTCTGGTTAAACTGTAATCTGGATATAATCTGCTAGGTTCTGCAGTTTTTTTTCAGTTTGGAGTAATTGAAAGTGAAAAAACACTTAAGTTAAATTTATGGGAAAAATCCCAAGGCAGTCGCTTTAGAGAGTTTTTAAAACCTTGGGCAACACAGTGATCTTTATTTCTCATTTGGGCAAACCTATGAGGTTAAACCCTTTCGCCACAATAAAACAGAACGAACAGTTCTGAAGACAAGACCATTATTATTTCGGTACGGAAAGTCTTTTTATCTAATATTGTTGTCATCAACATAAAGGCTCAGTGAAGGAAGGAAGTGCAGGAAGACAAAAAGTCACAGCACAAAGTAAAATTAGGCATAAAAATGTTGTTTTTAACAAAATAATTGATACCGCAGCAATGGCATGGAGGCGGAATACCTTTGCACAGTGGCCTCACAGCAAGAAGGTCGTGCGTTCGAGTCCTGGGTGGGATAGAGGCTTGGAACACTGTCCTTTCTGTGTGGAGTTTGCATGTTCTCCCCGTGTCTGCGTGGGTTTCCTCCTGGTACTCTGGTTTCCTCCCACCCTCCAAAGACATGCATGTTAGGTTGATTGGCCGGTGCCAAATTGCCCCTAGGAATGAGTGTGTGTGGATGGTTGTATGTGTGTGGCCCCACGACAGTCTGGCGACCTGTTCGGGGTGTACAGCAGAGCCAACAAGCTCATCAAATAGACGAGGAATCCTTCTAGTTTTATTCATCAACTCGCCTTGAATCAGCCGGGATGGGTTCCGGCCCACCCGCGACCCTTTAAGGGATAGACGGGTAAGAAGGTGACTGACTGATACTGTAGCATTGTCCTCCAAGGAACAGCGCTACTCTGGATTCTGGATGTGGATGATTGTCTCTGATCAAAAGCCTGGGCAAGCTACAGAGTTGAACATTTTGGCTACATTTATTCTAGATCTTGCACTTTTAGTCTCTACTAACAGCTGGTGAACATAGGAGACGGTAGAAATGCAGACTGAATGCTAAACCTGCTTTTTTGGTTCAGTTCTCTCCTCATCACAACCGATGCAGCGTTCTAATTTTTGCAGACGCTACACCGATCCATCTGTCAGTACCCCACTTTATTCTTCATTCACTTTTGAACAAACTGCTAACTCCTCCACTCAGGGCAGGATTTTATACCTGAATTGTATTGTACACTCATCTCTTCTATCTAACCTGTAAGTGGGCTAGAACCTGTTCCATTTCAGAGATAATGGACAAATAAGCTGACTTTTTGGGGGAATCTAGAGTTGTCAATTGACCAGACATGCATGCCTGCCTTGCAGAAGACAGTGACATACCAGCTGGAAACCTCTGCATGTAAAGCATGCATACTTCATAAAAGAGTTATTCATGGTCTGGGGGGAAAAAAGTAAAAAAAATCTCGAGCTATGTTATTTAGTTGTTGCCACTTTTGTGTTTTTTTTCTCCAAATTTTTAAGTCAAGTTTTCAGTTCAAATTACCCTTTCGTGCAAGAGTAATGCAGTAAACATGTTTGGGCTGGCAGAAAAACAGGAAGGAGCAGAGAGCAGCTTGGAAGATTTAAAGGTTTATTTGAGGATCTCGAGGTGAACAAACAAAACGAAGGCAGAGGTTGTAGCGATGGCTCTGCAGCCAAAGGTTCTCAGACCAACACAGTAAAGTCTGATCAATTCTGAAACGGAAAATTCAACAAAAAAAAAATTATTACTCACGTAGGATAAATAACTATTATACAAAGATATTGTAATTGACACAACAGAGCAAGGGTGTAATGTGGGAGTTTAGACTAGAGTTATAAAAACTGAGAACATAAAAGATGCATAAATTTTTTTCATCAGCAACTAACATGAACTACATTAGCCCCACAAAGAATCAAAATAAGACTGAATTAAAAGCATCATTTCAAAAAAGAAAAAAACCCTAACCAGTTACAACTAAGTCCTAAACGTAATGGTTAAAATGAGTCATTCTTATCCAGCCAACATGTATTTGTTACTAGCACATTAGTTTTGGGGTTTTATTCCTGTTAAGTTTTTAGCGTCCCAAATTTAATCTCATTCTTCAATCAATTGTTTTTCATGAATAGAGAAGCAAAAAACCTAATTTAGAATTTTAACATTTTTAATGAGTACTTGTTTATCATTGTGATCTCTCTTTTTAATGTTGATGTGATAAAAGCTGTGAATTGTTTCTTTTATTAATTTAAATGTCAAGGTTTGATAATATTTTATGTTAATTCATTACAAAGACTGCTTTCAAAAGTCTGACAAACTAAGGTATTAATGTTGCAGTACTTTTTTTGGTGAAAGCGATCTGAATAAAAAATGAACAAAGAGGTCATAATACCAGAAAAATAAGACATAAGACACAGACTTGATAAAAGTAAAGAGTAGAATGAAAGAAAACTGGTAAATTCTCTTTACCAAAAACTACCAATACAATAATACAATACAGGTGAAGGATTTTAAGTATCTCTGGGTCTTGTTCACAAGTGGGGGAAGGATAGAACGGGAGATCGACAGGCGGATTGGTGGGGTGTTAGCAATAACTAGGACGCTGCATCGGTCCATCGCATTAAAGAAAGAACTGAGCCAAAAAGCAAAGCTCTCAATTTACAAGGCGATCTACGTTCCCACCCTCACCTATGGTCACCAGCTGTGGGTGGTGACCGAAAGAATGAGATTGACGATACAAGCGGCTGACATGAGCTTCCTCCGTAGGGTGGCTGGGCTCTCACTCAGACATCGGGTGAGGAGCTCAGTATCGAGTTGCTCCTCCACCAGGTGGAGAGAAGCCCAATGGGGTGGTTTGGGCATCTACCCCCCCGAGCGCCTCGCTGGTGAGGTGTTTTGGGCACGTCCCACCGGGAGGAGACCAAGAGGCAGACCGCGGACCTGCTGGAGAGACTATGTCTCACAGCTGGCCTAAGAACAACTCGGGATCCTTCCGAGTGAGCTGGAGGATCTAGCTGGGGTGAGGGAAGCCAGGGCTTCCCGTCTGAGGCTGTTGCCCTGTGACCCGGCCCCGGATAAGCAGAAGATGACGGAACGGAACAATAAAATGCTCCCAATACAAGTTTTTAAAAACTTTTTAATCGCAAATAAATATTTTCAGTATTATATAAGTTATTTTAACATTAATCTCAAATATCACAATCATTATTATCTTTTTGGTATTAACTCTTGTGTGCTTTAATGATCTTGACTATATCTTTAATTTTCTTTATGAACTTTTAATATTCAATATGGTATATAATCCTGCCAAACTTGCTTGGATTAAATTAGATCAAATCAGATTTGATCCAAAAACTTATGAGGGCTTTTATTTCAACTCATAAACTTGAGTGAGGTTTGTCCAAATAGGCTGGCCTCCTATATTGCGGCTTTTATAGTCCAGAGCTGAACACTAGATGAGACGTTAAAATAATAAAAATTCAAGTCTAGACAGAACTGATTCATCCAAGTGAACGATGCTTCTAAAAATGGAATATATTTTTTTAGTTGTTTTTCATTTATTTTGAATGAGACATTTCCTGCTAGCAAGCAGCTGTAAGTCTGTCAAAATGTCACAATTCTTCCATCTGTTTCATCAAAATGCAGTTGTTTCCGTAAAATGATTACAGACACATTTTTCCTGAGCAGTCAAAAAATCACATCTTTATAACTAAGCAACACAACTTTTTCCAACTCCCACAGCCAAAAGTTTTACGTCTATAGAGAACCCTATGGAAGCTTTACAGCCACAGATTCTAAAGTACACTACAGATACAAGAATGATTGTTTTCTTCTTCTGAACCACTTATCCCTAAAGAGGTCGCGGGGCATGCTGAAGCTTATCCTGGCGACAAGAGACAAGGGGCAGGCTACACCCCGAACAGGTTGCCAGTCTGTCGTGGGACCACACACACACAAAACCATCCAAACACACACTCATTCATTCTGAAGAGCAATTTCATAATGGCCAAACAACCTAACATGCATGTTTTTGGAGGATGGAAGGAAACTGGAGGAAACCCATGCATGCACAAGGAGGACATGCAAACGGCACACAGAAAGGCCAGTGTTCCAAGCCTTCTCCCACCTGGGGCTCGAATCCATGACTAACCACTGTCACGGGTTTGAGTCCCAAGCAAATGGCCTTGCTTTCCACTTGGAAAGCCCCAGTAGGATTGTATTCATGAGGTGGCTCTTTTTCTAACAATAACATAGACCCAGAAAGGGGGTCAGACTTGTATATTTATGTATGCTAACCTTTGGTTGAGGGAAATATGCAATAAGCATGGACATAATATCTGCAACACTGTAAATTTTATTTGTTTAAGGTGCAACAAATTATTGAAATTTGTCATGTTGAGACTCAGATTCTGGCATTTACAGATGTGGTCAAGGAAACAAATAGGGGGTTTAGACGTCATCGGTGTGAAATCTATCATTGCTGAAAAAACAAAAAAACACTTCTTCAAATTTTTGTGGTTAAATATGGGAAGTGCCGATTAAAAAGTAAAACAGAAACCCTTGCAATTTACTGGTGTAGATGTAAAAAATTGATCCAAAACACAGAAGTGAGAACTACTGATTTTGTTTGTGAAGTGGATGAATCATCTCAGATTAATCTTGAAGGAAGAAGTTGAAGTATGTCTTGACAGGGAAAACGTTTTTATTTTAGCCAGGGATACAAAAATGTGCATCAAATCCTGTCTGGTTTTTTTTATTATTTTTTTTTTATCTCAGATTGTAAAGATAGACATAAAAAAGAACTAATAAAGAGAGAGAAGAAGCAGATTTCAATGCTTTTTAACAAAAAGATGGAGTAATCTTGAGCATGTTATTAAGAAACAGTGTCTCTATACTCTGGATATTAAAATGTTGGCCTTGTGTTTTCAGTTCTATTATCTACTGAGAGAGTTCAAAATGTTATCTTTGAGGTGCTAGCACTTCATGCGACATCATCAGCTTAGTTGTTGCCAAGCTACCACAACATCATGATTAATCCATGTGGATCTAAACCAGGCCTGTCTCTTAACTTCAATTTGTTTGCAGTCTTATCTTATTTATTTTTCACGCCCAATTATTTACACAGCAATATTTGATTACCAAAGAAACATTTATTCAGCTCAGTTTGTCATGGGTGCTATTTGGTCTTGCCAGGTTATTCTCATGCATTATCTAATATAGGATAAATGTCATGCAATATGTACACACCTAGAAAACTTGGCAAAAACGCACAAAATCACTTACTTATTTAAGTTATATCATAACTGTGTAAGTTATGATAACTGTGTAAGTCTGTGTATTACACTATAAATTATGATGAACGTCAGTGGATCTCATTAAATTTAAAAAGCATAACAAATAAAGGGATGCACGGTGATGCAGTTGTTAGCACAGTGGTCTCACAGCGCTGTGACAGACTGGTGACCTGTTCGGGGTGTACACTGTCTCTTGGCTCTCTGGGTTCCAGCCCCCCCGCCAACCTGTGAGGGATAAGGTGTTCGGAAGATGAAAATAACAAATAAAATACTATCTTGACTTTTTTTTCCCACAAATTAAATTAATGATATGTGACTTTCAAAAATTTCAAATAAATTTTTTAAATAAATTTTATCGAGGGACAAAAACCCAATTTGAAGCCCAAAAAAACAAAACAGCATTCTGATTAGTAATATGTTTCATCAAATATTATTTTACAGAATAAGTTTGTGCCTTAAACTAGTGTAGAGAGTGTGGGCGAGTGGGTCAGAGAACATATGTCATAGTGTGTTTGTGTCCACGCTAAAACGCGTTACTTACGCTTGTCATGGTTGTCCTGGCTGAGTGTCAGACCAGTCGTGTGGTGACAGTGATGCATTTTGTCTGTCTGGCTCAGTGGCCCAGAAGACCTGTAACCTGTCAACACACACGCAAATTCACACACACAACCTTTTCCTTGACTGATGTACACAGCAAAACACAAAATATCAAAATTGCTACAAAAGTGTTTGCATAAAACTTCCTGTAGAAGCCATAAAATGTATAGAACAGTTTTCATAAAGACTGACTGCTCGCCAGTCAGTCTTTATGAAACCCCACTCTATATCACTGGCTACATTTTTTTGTTCTTCCACTTATCTCGTGCCAGCTGTACATTCATGATGAAATTCATGATGTGATGGCAGCCATAAACACAAGGACTGCCTTATTCAATTACCATTCACACACTAATGATGGCGTCTAATGTGTTAGGAGGGCTGTGCTGATGTCTGAAATCTGATCTGTGGGGTAAACCAAAGATCAGATTTAATTAATTTATGAAGTGCCTGAGGGATTTTTTTTCCATGTTTTCATGCTTGTGTGTTGTCTTTGTTTTTTGCAGAAACCTGGTTTGTGGTCACGGTTCTGGGATCACTTTGTGTGACCACACTGAGACAAAGCGAAAGTGGGCCATTACAGTCATGAACCTTCCATTCAAGGTCAGCATATGGCATGTGTATTGAAAAAGTTCACTATATTTACAGTTATTGTAGCCAAACAAGAAAAATGAAAGGGCTAGACGGTGGTGCAGTGGTTAGCACAGTGGCCTCACAGCAAGAAGATGATGGTTCGAATCCCTGGTGGGGATGAGGTGTAGAACACTGACCTTTCTCTGTGGAGTTTGCGTGTTCTCCCTGTGTGTATGTGGGTTTCCTTTTGGTACTGTGGTTTCCTCCCACATGCATGTTAGGTTAATTGGCTGCTACGAAATTGCCCCTAGGAATGAATCGGTGTGTGGATGGCTGTGTGTGTTTGTGTGTGGCCCTGCGACAGACTGACGATCTGTTCGGGATGTCTTCAGCCAGGATGGGCTCCGGGTCTCCCGCGACCTTGTCAAGGATAAGCGGTCCAAAAGATGAAATGAAATTAAGAAAAATTACCAAATTCAAAACAAAGGTGAATGAGTTAGAAAGTCAATTTTACAAACTTTTAAAAGTAGATTTAAAATGTTATTTTTAACAAATTCTTCTATATTATTTATTACGACTTAAAAAGTTTGGAAACTTACATCTGTAAGTTTATCTTACATTTAATTCTAATACCTTTAACATTAAATGCTATGCCAAAATGACAACAATGAAAACTTGATTAGGATAAAGGAAAAGTTTTGCTCTGCCATATGCCAAATGTTCATTATATTCTTGGCCTGACTTTGTTCGAAGTAGCCAAAAAAGTGATTATCTCAAATAGTCTAATCTTTCTTACACTTAGTTTATCATCATTTAAAAAACAAATGTCTTTTTATCTTACGACAGATGAATTTTTGTCACAAAAGACAAATTCTTGACGAGCAAACTAAGGACTGACTTTTTTCTTGTTGTGGCGCCAAAACAGTCGTAAGTCCACTTCAAAGCACAACTTTGGCTAATTCACAACTTTCTACAGTAAAAGTGCTTGGCTCAAAGAATATTTTTCACATCAAACAGAACAGGTGCGCTTGGTTGAAAAAAGGAGCTAAATCAGTGTGTCATACTGAAACATTTACAGTTTTAGCCACCAAAATAAAGTGTTTCATTCTTTTAACTGATTTCTTACACAAGCAAACAGCTTGTAATTAAATGGACTCTACTTATACAACACTATTCAACCTGCAGTGGTACTCAAAGTGTTTTACATCATAGCTCACATTCACCCACACATCTGATGGTGGAAGCTGCCATGTAAGATGCAAACCACCATCAGAAACAATTCAGGGTCATCAGGGTCTCACTCAAGTACACCTCGGTATGAACTCCAGGGGTTGGGGAGATCGAACCAGTGACAGGACTACGACAGGACCGTTATCCTACCCACTGAGCCATCTTACCCCTTTACCAACCTTTATACCATACACTTCAGTGTGAATATACAGAAAAACATTAACAACTCAATGTTGGGAACCTAAGGAGTGTCAGAGCGTCATTATCATCTTTCTGGTTTCATCTTCTGAACCGGTTATCCTGATGGTATAGCAGGGGTTGCTGGCATCTAACCCAGCTGATTTTAGGCTATAAAAAGGATACACACCAAACAGGTCGCTAGTCTGTTGCGGGGCCAGACACAGAGAAATGCATTCACATAAGCGTTCATTCCTAGGGGCATTTTCATTGCATCCAATAAACTTAACATGCATGTTTTTGGAGGGTGGGAGGAAAACCTGGAGTACCTGGAGAAAACCCACATTAACACTGGGAGAACATGTAAACTCCACACAGAAAAGCCAATGATTCAAGCCTCGCCTCCACTTTGGGATGCAAACCCTAACTTTCTTGCTGTGAGACCACCGTGCTAACCACTGTGCCACTGTGCAGCCACCTGTCTGGTCTCAGGAGCAAATGTTGTCTGCCCGAGTTAAATTTACAACGTATCTTTCATTAATTGGCAAAAAAGATAACAAGGAACAGAAATTTACATCAATATAATCTATATTGCTGCATATGAAGTGTTTGTAAAAATAGTTACTTAGATGTTTCATAATCGTTATTTCTGTAGTTTATCTTAGATCCTCCCTTTGTAATTAATGCTATCGATGGGTGTATTTTTAAATCACGTTTGCAATAAATACATTTGATCTTCTTCTTCTTTTGGTATTTACCTTCAGGGGTCTCCCCAGCAAGTCAGTTTCTTCCCTCTAACCCTATTTGCTGTATCTTCTTCAGTCACGCCAACTATCTTCATGTCTTTCTTCACCTGTATCCATGAACCTCCTCTTTGGTCTTCCTCTAGGCCTCTTGCCTGGAGTTTCATATTTTTATATGACGTAATTTTACGTCAGATGCCCTTCCTGACACTACCTCTGTGATTATTTGGGTTAGTGACCATTGCACGTTTGGATGGTTAACACTTGATGTTCAAGTAATTTTCAAAGTGTATCAATAGAATAAATTGTACAAAATTAGATTTGACTTTTTAATGAATAATTCAAATCAGAAGGTTTCACATAAATTTGATACAATTTTGTTGTGTGTTTCTTTTCATTTTTTACAAGAATTACTTCTATCTTACAATCTGCGGCAAGCTGCCCAAAAAGGAAATTACTGAGGTTTCATCTTACCAATCATTTTATCCCTCCGTCTCTCTATTGTTGTGGATGGCTGGAGTTCAAATCTTTGTCTCCTTACTCTGTCGGATCAGTCCAGGAACATATTCTACCTCTCTTTCTACTCTTTCTTTTGTCTATTGGTCCTTGTCTAAGTACGTACTTATGCCTCTTTCTCAGGTTATCACCATCCAAACTAAAGGCACCATGACCAGTGGCCTATTGCTAAAACGATAAGTTGCAGGAACTTATTAAAGTTAAGTTACTTAACTTTTAAACAACTTTTTAAATTAACTTTTTATATAACTTTTTCACTACCATGTCTTCTAATTTGACCTCTTCTTATCAGCCTTGTTTCGATTTTATTTAAAAATGTTTTATAAAGAAGAACTTTTTTAAAAATATTTTTGTTATTTTTTGTGTTATAAATTGGGGACGTCTGCAATTATTATGATGGTGCAAAATATTTTTAATCCTAGACATATCCATGTTTTAATCTTTTAATTAAACCTTTAATCTTTCGCAACCTTAAACCCCTAAGTGCAATTAGTTAGTCTTCAAATCAAATCTTACCATCTCCTGTAATCTAATGAAACCATTTTAAAATGATTTTGGGAGAATTGACCCATATCTTTATTGACTTTGACTGTATCTGTTCTGTTCCTGAAAGCCTGTGAGAATTTTGATTAACCACATCTGGTCGTGCTCTTTATTGGGATTCATCACTGCAAACTCTTTGGTAATTAGAAAGACTGTCCTTCATGTCAAATCAAAAACATGACGGATGGCTCGTCGTAATCTTGCGAGTGTGTGTGGCGAAAGGATGCAATAGTAAATCTGATTAATGATGCTCATCTTGGCCTCCCTTGGCTGTCCAAATGTAAACAGAAGACTCAAGTGTTGGCTTGCAGTGTAATTAGTCAGCGGTGACAGGTCCTTTTTCTCTGTCTTTCTCTCTCTCTTTCTCTTTACTCGCCTTGTCATCAGGATAGATACGCACCATACTGTCAACAAGCCTGATAGCCAACACTGGGAAAGGTTAAGATTTACATAAAATATAGCAATCTGTTAACACATACATCAGACAAATGTTTCATTATTATGTTGTTTTCCTTTTGAAACCATCTGCTTCTGCCTTTATTTCCTTTTTTCTGTACAGATTATGAAGAACTTACGTTCTCACACATAGAATCAAAATAAATAAGTACATACAGGTAGACAGCCACATATGTGTGTATCCCCTGTGTATATCTGTATATGTGATCGACATATATTGGATATAAATAAATACATATGCATATTTATGTATTCATATACATTCATATGTGGACTAGAATACAAGGTTGGTAATCAGGATGAATGGCTCTGGGGAGAATGGTAAGGGTCTATTTGAGATTTACCATCACCTTATTTCACTAAAATGTCAACTTCACCATGTGTGCACATTGCCAACTCAGCCTCACATTAAAGCAAAATTGCCCTTGACATTTTGCTAGAGATTGTGGCTTTTTTAATAGCTGCAACTTATAATGGAGAGTAATGTCCTGCTCTAAGCAAGGAGCTGTGTATGTATGGGATTGGAAGCACTCAGACCAGCACGACATGTTTAGCATTGTGAATATGACAAAATAAATACATTTTTTAATTTCTCCTCCACAGTATTCAATATTTAGAAATGCTTGGGATGTTTACTTATTATGAAATTCACATTTTTTTCTCACATTGTTGTTTACTTTAACACTGCTCATCTACGTAACACAGTACTTACCCTTTTTGTCTTTGAATATCAAACTGGATTGACCAATTTTTTCAAAAATGTACTTTGTTTTTTTTTTTTTTTTTAGCATTTTGTGACTAAAGCAACGTGTGACCAAATCTACTGACTTTAACAAGAAATCTAGAAGTGAAATGACTTCTGTCGCTGCAAAGACATGCTTCTATACTGACCTTTGAACACTTACGTACCCTAATCTCATTTGAACCAGTACCTTCTGAATAAAAATTTATTTGCCACATAGTTCCGTTCCGTTGTCTTCCGCTCATCCTGTGCCGGGTCGCAGGGGTACGAATGTGAACTCTTATTATAGAATTTCGTCTTCTGAACTGTCCATCACTATCAGGGTTCTGGAGCCTATCCCGGCTGATATAAGGCAAGAGGCAGGGTACAACCTGAACGGACCACCAGTCTGTCACAGCCATCACAACCATCCTCTCACACTCACTCCTAAGGCCAATTTTATAGTGACCAATCAACCTAACATGCACAAAGAAAACTTGAGTACACAGAGAAAACCCACACATACACAGGGGGAGTGTGCAACCTCTACACAGAAAGGCCAGAGTTTCAAGTATCATCCCACCTGGGACTTGAACCCCTGACCTTCTTGCTCTCAGGCCACTATGCCACCTTGCAGGCCGTGATAGAATTAGATAAGCAAATTTTTTTTCTATATTTAGAGGCACACATATACATACTGTATATACAGTACTGTACCTCATGATTATGTTCTTTATTTTTCTTGGAATTATTGATTGACTTTGACTGGAATATGGAATAAATTATGCTGATCATCACAAAGTAATTTACACCATCTGTCTCAGCATTGACTATATTTATGACTTACTCCTGTTGAAGAATTGAATAATTCCTTAGGTTTAATTTGTTGACATAGACACCTCTGCCTGTAACATCCACCTCTTGAATAAAGTATTTTAGTCCCAAACAGGAGATGCTTGGCTTAAATAGATAGCACCATGTGTGGTAAGAATAACCTATCACAGCACATTAGCACGAATGCCGGATATCAGCAGTCAGTCATGGTGTTGAAGTGGGGATGATTGAGGCTTGTTTTGCTGTCAGAGTCATCTCCAAAGTCCTCCACATAGCAGATTATCATGGAGTAAAATTTGAGCCCATCTGTCTTACAGCAAATGATTGACAGAAAATGAGTCACAAAGCAGGTTCATCTTTCCACACTCAGCCATTTTTCAGCCGGTTTGGAGCAGAAATGACTGAAAATGAAATAAATTACGATGTTGTGAAGATCTATGAAAATTTTGTGGTTGAATAAAATACTGAGAAACTCTCTGTGCATAAACAAATCCCTCTATAAAAGAGGGCTGCAATCCAAGTAGCCACCAAGTGTGTTTGTGTTTGTTTATGAAAAGAAAATCAAGTGGCAACCAAGGGCATTTAAAAAGAAAAACAAATTACTAATCTTCTCTAAAAAAAAAAAAAAAAAGTTTCCCTTTCGAACATATACTCCAGACATCTAGAACTAAGATTTATTTTATGTGGACAATCTGCACTTTGTTTCTGTGACTTTAGTTAAATTGATTTTGACAGTGTTTTAAGACCCAATTTTCTGAAGACGTTTGTTCTCAAAGGCCAGATACAGGAATGTGTAGATAAATTGATTGTAAAACTACTAAAATTATGCAGTTTCTCTTCATTTTTAGACTTTGTAAATTGTGTATTTAGTGCCCCAAAAAGCCTCATAGTAAAACTATAAAATAAAAGTGTTAGTTCCTTTTTGTTCTGGGGCGTTAATCATGGCTTACTTATGTTTTTTTATTTTATTTTTAACTCACTCTATTCATCCCTCACCAGGAAAATTTGCGTGCTGCACTCCTACACCGCAGCAGGCTGCGACGACGGCACCAATGATAAGAGAAACGGGGGGTCAGGTGTCTTCCTCAAGGACCCTAGACGGGCACTCATTGGGATGCAAACCCGTATTTGATTGCCCAAATACATCCATTATCTATATTTGTATTTGCAGCTGCAAAAGGATTTTTTATTTATGACTTTATTGATGGACAATAGAGGGTATTCGATTCTCTTCCATCTTCTGAGAAAACATTTAAAGATCAAAATAAAAAATCCATATGTAGCATCAGGCTGTATGACAAATACAAAATTTGTAAAGCATTTCATCCCCAGAAAAATGTACCCAGTTTTTCAAAACTAGCAAAGCTAGGTTTGTTTACATGTGTACAGTATCTCTACTGTACTTAAAAAAAGCTTGATAATTATTTAAAATATTTTTTCTTGGTTTTTAAAGTTTGATTTAAGATACAGACAGTAAATTATGTTGAGTACCACATAGTAACACAAACCATCTGTCTCAGCAATGAATACATTTATGGTTTTCTCTTGTTATGACGTTGCTTGTATTTCTTTCTTGGGCTAACACATTTTGCTGCATGTTTATTTAAACAGAAGACATATTGAAGCTTGAAGTGGAGTTACAGACTGACGCAAACCTGCTTAAAACTTTATGTTATGGAGCAGTCATTTGCTGAACTCAGTATGGCAACACTGATGCAAACCTTGAACAGATGTCATTGTTAGAAAAGTAATGATAAATAAACCATGTGTTTATGTATTGTGATGTTTTGAAATGTTTATTTGTGATTATTGTGTTCATATTAATGCCAGGCTAAATTATGTAGTTATCTAGTACAAAGTATTATAAGCTACATTTATACCATTTATGTAATTTCTGGAGTTATCTGGAATTCTCACTCACCTGACTTATTAATACCAAACATGAAACACAAAATTTTAAAAATAACAAGCTTGATTAGAATATCATCATAAAATCTGACAGAACACCAAGGTAGCCATGCCAACAGAGTGATGTATCGCAATGTCCTAGTTACAATTCGGGTGCATACAGCCCTTTAAATCAACTTCAAGAAAATCCCAAGGATTTCCCTGCAAAGTAAAGAGACACGTTTGTCGTGATGTGGAAGGTGGAGGACCCAAATGCAGGACAAAACAGAATTTATTAACAGAAGTCAGTTTAGTCTGTAAGGCAAAAGCGTAAGATTAATCCAAAGGAATGTCTTTAAATCCAAAATATAAATGAGTTCAAAGATAAAGTTGCTCAGGCAGCCAGGCGGACTTGGCTGGGAAGGATGACGATAACCCGATCTGGAAGTCTGGGGTGATTGCCCTTAAATAGGCAGCAGGGTCCACAGGAGTGTGGCATTAGTATGATCACCCTCAGGTGTCCCAATCAGGGTCATGAAGGAAGGTCCAGGACTCCCTCTGGTGGCAGGGTAGGGGATCATGACAATGTTACCCTCACCATGTCCTGGGCCTCCCCTGTTTGTAGTTACATGGAACACTTAACCAAAGTTTCATCCAGGAAGTATTCTAACCTGGTCCGACAAACATGGCACCACATCTGGATCTCCCCCCAGATGACTATATGGTTCACCCAATTAACATAGAGAGAACTCATTTCAACCACACACAATCTTTTTCTTTTGGTCACAGCTTACAGCTGGTGACCTCAGATCAGAATAAGAGTATCTATAGACTTGTCAATGGAGAGACCAGTAATTTGTCCACGCTATGCCAAACCTCATGCCAGATACTTAAATAGAACAATGCTTCATTTGTTAAATTCCATCTGGGCTTTCTTAGAATATAATAAAACCACAAGTAAATGTTATGTTGTATGTTTTCTAGACAGCAATGTGAGTTAATACCTGTTTATTGGTTCAGAATTGAACAGATGATGGCAAAACAAAAAATAAAGCTTTAGGACTTAAATACTAACAACAGATTTATACACAGTCTGATCCTGCTATGATGTGCTGGTTAAATACTCTTCTGTTTCAGTTTGCACTTTTTAAAAATTAGTTTTAGCACCGGATAAAAAACAAACATCTTCGGGTTCACTCAAAGGCTAGAAGCTTATTTTCTCTTTTCTTGTTAGAATTATGCACATTAACAATCCGTTTAGGTGTAAATAAAGGTGTAGAGTAATGACACTATTAATAAGTAGACTAAACATTTTGCAACAGAAGCAGTATCGACATTTAAGATTGTGTTAAATCAGGAAGACATACAGTGACCCATTACATCACATTACGGATGGCCTTTATGAGTGGAGGGAGTAGTGAAAAACTTGTCAAAACCTTGTTTAAAAAAGTCCTTTAAAAGGCACAGTTTAGTAAGGAGGTGTCCCACTATTCTGCTGTGGAGCAGCTCAGCATCCACCAGCAAACATTTACAGAATTCCCTTCTCGACTCCACTCATTGTTTTGGCATTGATTGAGATGAACCACTTTCCCAATATAGATGCTTCCCCTGCCATCATTAAAAAAAACAGAAATTTTCAAAAAACTCCAAAAACATTAGTATTACCATATTGCATACCTTTAGTTCACTAACGACATATTCAAACATTAAAAGCTACAGGAAATCCATATATTTACTGTATATTTTACTAAAGAAATTAGTAAAACTGTCGCTCCTCTGGGTCGAGTAAGGCCAGATTCAGGCATTTGGTCAGGCTACCTCCAGAACGCCTTGCTGGTGAGGTGTTTAAGGCATGTCCCAGCAGGAGGAGACCCAGAGGGAGACCCATTCCCCAGCTGGCCGGAGAATGCCTCGGGATCCTTCCGGGTGAGCTGGAGGATGCAGCCGGGGTGAGAGAAGCCTGGGCTTTCCATCTGAGGCTGTTGCCCCCGCAACCTGGCCCTGGATGAGCGGAAGACGACCGAACGGAACAATGGAACCAAACAATCATTCTACTTTCCTCGTACACATGTTTGAATAAAGGTGCTGAAGCGACATTCGCTTGAAACACCTTAGACAGAATCCAAGACAGGCGAGCAGACTCCTCCCTTTGTCACCCTCGTATTCATTACAAATATCTCAGCCATTAATTGGAATGTCTTTTTCTTCCCTAGAAATCTGAATGACAAAATCCATTTAAAATCCATGTCTAACATAAAATTCAAACATTATTAAACAAGTTGTGTCTTTCACTCAATATACCGTAAAACAAATGGCCACTTTATACACACATAAACACAGATGAGACACCAGAGAGAGAAAAAGATCTTAGCTGTGACTTTTAGAAGCTGGCGTCCATTAAAGGATTGATTGTGGCTAAATAATTCTATGTGGTGAAAAAAGTGTGAACTAAACCCTCTCAGACCATTACTATAAAACACAATTGATCTTCTGTGAAGTCGTGATGACCGAAACAAACTGTTGAGCAGTTCATTTCATTCATTGATTTGCCATCCACTTTACTCCAAATAATTGCTAACATGTTTGCCATTAAATATTTCTTGTGTTGGAAGCTGATTTTTCCCCTAAACTTTATCTCATTTGTATTTGTAAGACGTTTAAAGAGGTAACACAAATATGATGATGCACTGCAACACTGCATGTTGGGCATTAACTTCAGCTCATCAATAAGATTTACTTTTATGCCAAGTGTTTCACAAGCCTCTATCCTAAAAGCCTCCAACCCCGTCTTTCTCTGCCAACTGCCTCCTTAGACATACCCAGACACCCTGCTGGCTCTGAAGCAGGAAGAGCGAGAGCTGGCATTAGTAAACATACTCACAGAGATTTCTCCCCACTGATGCGCCATCCACTCCCATGAATGCCAAACAGCTCGGTTATTATCTCTGCATTTACATGGTTTTCAGGAGCAGGTTAAGTTTGATTCCTCCTTCATTCTTCCTTTTCCTTTACGTTGGGGATAATCTCAATCCCCTCACCTGCATGCTCTGTCTTCAGCCTCACCCTTCAAATTCTAATGTTTTACACCATCTTCAAAGTTGAAGGATGTGGAGTTGTGGTGGTAATGAAGAGAGGATAGGGTGATGAGGGCCTGGATCTCTTTTTCTGACTCTATTGCAAAATGATGATGAAACCATATGGAGGGTAGTGATGGTGGTGAGGATTGCAAGAAGGGGAATGAAGAGATGGCGGGGGTTCGGGGAGCTACACGGCAGCGTAAATGACTTCTTAGCAGTGCAGCGAGATGTGAAGGACAGACTGACGTGAGACGGTGTGGCGAGCAAACTAATGAGCTACACATTTCACGCCGAGAAAGAAAAGAAGAGAGAGAGGGAGAGGGATGGAGGAGAGATGGTGTAGGCAAAGCGAGGTGATGACAGAGATAGAGAGATGAGAGGGAGGAGAAGAAGCAGGAAGAGATGAACAAGAACAGGGAAAGAACGATGAAGACAAAAACAGAGTCTTGCATTTGCAAAATTGCAAGAAGAAAGTGGAGACAAGAGGATGGATAAAAAATACAGCGAAGAATTAAGAAGGAGAGAGAGCAAGATAAAGAGTGACATGAAAAACGACCTTTCTTTGCTGGCTTTTCTCATTTATCCATGCTTCGACAATCAACAATAAAGTTAGCCTCAATAAAACATTTCATGGCTATACAACCTCACAGGCCGTTCACACTTTTTGGCTTCAATCATTTATTTAAAAACATTTTATATGACTTTCAACAAATTATTTATCATTAATTTTGAAAAAGACACACAGCATAATTTTGGTGCTAAAACATGCCACCCAGATGGAGTAAAAGACATGAGATAAATAGTAAAGTCAATAATACTAAAGATATCAATTGCTCTCATAAAGTTGCTCTTTAGTTGGTTGAGTTTCCAAGTAGTTGTCAACAACAAATGGATAATAAAATGTTTTATGAGTATTTCAGTTGAATAAATTGTGAATACAAGTATTCTGTAATTCTGGCTGCAAAATACAGGTTTATGGGCAAACCTTTTCGGGCCTATGAGAGCAACAGCTCTACTCCAAGGCCCTCTCAGTAGGGAGAGGTTCTCTCCCTTTCTCTGAGTTTTATTCACTCTAGATAGTTTGATGCATTCACAATCAAGACCCCCAAAGTGCAGTTTGTTTGACTGGTGTTGGTGCTCCGTCCGTGCAAAGGCACTGGTTGTTTAGTTATTTGCGGTCCGCTTGGAAGTGGTGTGCAAGAGATTGGTTCAAATGGACTTGGAGGGAGTTACATACAGTATGAGCACAAAATGTGCGGATGCATCGAACAAGATGCGTAACATCACCTTTTTGCAATTTCCAAAACCATTTTTTTTTTGCCACAGAAACGAGACTTCTCTAGAAACTTTGAGAGCGCTGTGCACAAAGTACTCAAAGTACCCCTGACCAAAGTACTCAAGATTACTTCCCACAAATTAGCCAGAGCAATAGACTCCATTGCTACTGGCAACAGCGCCACTCTTCCTGTATGTGCTGAAACTGTTGCACCATACTGACATGAGCAGGCTTTGGCAGAGAGAGAAAACATAAACTTCCTGAAAGGAAAAGTAGAGATAAAGTTCTTTGGGAATTTCTTTCCACCCTCGGAAGAGTTGGTAACTTTATCACATCTCTATTTTTTTAATCGTCCCTAAGTCAAATACTCATCTCAAAGCCTATTCTATTCCCCTAATGTGGACAACACTTACTTTGAACAAAGTAAAACACACCTTGGGGGATATATCATTTTTAGTTCTTGGTGGATTTTTTTTTAACTACATAATGTTCTCAATTTTTTTAACTTCTAAGTATGACTGAAAACTCAATGGAAAAGCTTGCTAGTTTGTAATGAGTTGACTTATGTCATTGGGTTAAGACTTTTCTAATTTTGCAGTGCTGCTTCTCAGAGTTTGTTCTTTGTTATTTGAACAAAGGACACATCGTTTCACATATAGGCCCACATTTAATTCTCAGTGTAATAATAAAATGCCATGTACCACTGATTATCCTTGCCTCTGGAACGCCCTGTTACCAAAGGTGTTTCTGCAGTATAATTAGTTCATCCTAACCAGAGGTTAAAAGGACTAATGTGTGAATAATCAGCTTTTCCTCTCTCTGTCTCTATCTCTCATCCTCCCACCCTCATCTCCTTCCCATACCAAGATATTGTGCTATTTAAGTCTCTCTCTTTGCCTCTTTTAGTTGAGATAAGAGTTCATTTCTTCTGCCTCTTCTGCTTCTCTCCTCATTTTAAAAGTCCTTCTTTTCATGCCAAAGAGTCGGGCAAATAGGCAAATTGCCTGTCACGTTAATAGAGGCTATTGGTGTGCATATACTCCCAGCTACTCAGTCAGACTCTGTCATTCTCTCAATCAATCACATGCCTTCCCTTCGGCTTAGCCCGCATTATGCTTACAGCCTGTACAGAAAAAAATGACAAATTCCTAGACAGAAATGACACCTCATCCCGAGTCCATAAATCCCAATTTACATTCAAGAAATAAACATTTGTCTTAATACTTAGCCACAAATTTGATCATTTTCAGTCGTGAGTTCAGGCAAGTATATTTGTATTAATTGATGAGTTGTCAATATGTTTTTTTCATTTAAGAATTTCAGTACATAGGAGATGTAACATTTTACATAAAATAAATCTGGTGTAAAATAATATTTTTCTTTATTATTTTTTTTTTTAAAAAAAGAGATGCCAAGCTAAAGAAATGACAGCAAGACGATGAGGAAAAGTATGTTCAATTACTTTTTTATTGAAATCCTTTGACTATTCAGTAACCTTTCACACAAAATTACCTAACATTGCTGCTATTCACTGAAATGTGTTTATTTGACTGGCTTCTGCCACAAAACAGTGCTTTGTCATTGAATAAAGTGGTTATTTAAAAAAATACAACAATGCTCAAAATATGTATGAACACATTCACTGACATATGCCAATAAAAACTTCATAGAAATATAAAAAAGCATAAAAATGTGTATATAAATAAAAGAGCAGCCTCAATGAGTGTTTATGACAATTCCTTACAGGGGTCTTTTGTATCTAAGTTACTAAGCAATTGACTTGTGTGCAACGTGTTTGAACATCTTTTATGAATCCCAATATTTTAAACAGTTAATACATGGTAACCCATCTATTGAATTCAGGGATCCAATAGGATCTCAATTTGTTGATTTTCTACTGTATTGACCCTGTCACGGACTCCTGGTTGTATTTGGGGAGAATGTTTCTGCAGACTGCAATGGTGCCAGTATCTGAAAGTGAAAATAGCAAGAGCTAAAAAAAAAAAACTAAAAAGCTGAAGAGTCAAAGGTTAGCTGTGAAACGCTAGTTAACAACAAAAAAAAGAAGCTTATGATAGCTGAATAGCTGAAGATGGCTGTAAATAATAAACTTATTTGTAATGTTTGGAAAAAATAGGTGAAAAAGCTTAAGATTGCATAACAAGCCAAAAGTAACTGAAAAAATGTTAATATAGTTAAAGATGACTGAATGGTAAATGGACTCTAGTTATATACTGTTGCGTTTTTCTACCTGCTTTGATATTCAAAGTGCTTTGCATTGTAGCCCACATTCACCCATTTGCGCACACATTCATACCTGCATGGTGGAAGCTACCATGCAACATGCAAATCACCATCAGGAGCATATGGGGGTTCGGTATCTCGCTCAGGGAGATCTCGGGATTAACTCCAGGGGATCGAACTAGCAACCCTTCGGTTACAGGATGGTCACCATACTTACATTGAGACATCTTTCCCATTGTGGTCTAGGTTGAAGTGGTCTCCACCACTAGTGTTTGGGACTATTTCAGTATTAAAAATAAATGTAGTCATTTTGGCTGCTCATTCTAATTTTGTCAAGAAATCGCAATTTTAACTGTTTTAAATAAATACCTGCTTGATGCGTTGCAGCCGCCTAGATATGCTGAAACGCTGAAAATGGACTATAACCCCATCATGGCTTGCATCTATTTTGCATGCACAGAGTGGCTCTACTCTGTAGATCTGATTAGTTCAAACACACCCAACCTAAACACAGAACAAACACAGCACTTCTGTGGCATACACATGCACCCTTTTGAAGCACTCAAACAAAAAAAACGTAGCTATTGACATGTTTTTGTTAAGAAAACTATCGTACGTGGGACAAAGAAAATAGAAAACCTAGTGATCTTTAATACAAAATGGACAGATGTACCCGGTAAATAAAGTTATCGAATTATTCAAGTAACTTTCTCAGGAGTCCTCTCACACGCTCCGTGCTCACATGAATAAACTTGAGTCTTCAAACACTCGCACACATTAGAAATCTTGTGTAGACCATGCCACAAAACAATAGGAAGCTTGTTTGAGTTTGAAGGAAGAGGAGAACCTGTCATGTCTGCCTTGGGCTCTAACCAGCATCTTACAGGGGGAGGTGAAGCAGCTTGTCTAATTGACTACAGGCAACTTCTTTGCTCTACAGGCTACTGCTATGGGCTCAGAAATGCAGCATTGATTTGATCGAAGACGTTGTCTGCTTCTTTCCTCATCCAGTGATCCTTTTTTTCTACTTGCTTCATTTACTTTCCCCCTTTCATACAATGTCCATCCTTCTCTTGTCCTATCACTCTGCTAATCAATCCTTCCCTTCATCCATCTCCCCTGCTGCCCTTCCTTTCTTCTTCATCAACATATTTTACAAGAAAGGATCTGAGCCAAGCCTTTAATACAGACAGATGATGATGAATGGTGAGACAAACCAGATTTCTTTTCCGCTCCCTGGTTTTCTCTTTCTTGATTTCATCTTTTTTTTTTAATTCTTTGATTCTTTCTTTCACTTGATCCGGACTTTGTTTTCTTTGATGCACTTTTGAAGCTGATGAGAATGTGCCTTCGGGAGGCAGATGATGTGCTTTCACATAATCAGGGCCAAAGCTACTTCCTTGGTCATTGAACATCAATAGAAAAAGTCAGTGATGCACAAACAAGCTTCAGATTTTTTGCAGTAAAGCAAAAAGTTTCCACTCAAAAATCAGTTGAGATTCCTCTTGTGAAATAAACAATGACAAGCCAGAGTTTCTTAACTCTACTTAACTCCCTTATGATAATGATGTGATTCAACTTGTGTCTCTACTGGACTCGTGGGCTGTAGGGTATAAAGATCTGTAAGCAGGGTGACATGTTGCTTTTGCCTTTGAAGAAGTGCAGATGAGGCCTTTTTAGAAAAATCCCTCAGGACTCAAGATGGCCTCCCCTTGGTCTCAATTACAGAAGCTTCTGCTTCGCACAACAGAGCTTCTTCTAAGCAGTCCCTTGCTGTTTCTGCATGATATCTCTTCCTATCATCTCACGCTACAGGACATCTCTGTCCTTCACCTTTTGATCCAGGGCAGATCAAACACCACCTGTTCTTTGATGATAGCAGTAATGCTATGGACTAAGGATCCCAAGGCATTGGATCTACTTTGGTTTATCAATGTAAAACCTTTACAACCTGTAGCAGGCCTGTGGTTAGGCTGTTCATGGCTCCTAGCAGGGGACACTGTAAAGAATGGCTGGCTTGCTGTGGCGATTCATGGAGTGGGCGTAAGGTTTGCTGGCTTTACAGCTTTAAGGAGTCTTTGAGAAAGTGTCTTGGGGAAGCTTAGTAGGATGTAGGCTGGAGTGCCAAACATCATGCAATAGTTAACAAGTGGCAGAGGGCCCAACAATGCTTTAAAGAAAAGTATTTTATTTAGAAAAAGGCTTTTTTAAAAGTAAGTGTGACACGAAGTCAGAGTTAACACCTATACAAATTATTTAGATTTCAATATCTGGCTGGCCAAAGTCAAGAACTGGTGGCTGTAGAAATTTTAGGTTTATAAATTAAAGCGCAAATTTATTATTTAAAATATATATTTACAGTAAACTGTTTACTATAGAGACTCCAATCACTCTGATGCAGACTAAACTGCTTGGACGTCTAAATATCTTAAAGAAAAATTAACTCGCACTTTCACCATTATTTGCAGCAGGCTAAGGCTGACATTTTTTCCTAAAGCCCTGGTGGCATATAATTTGATTTATACCATTACCTGTTGGATGAATCATGAAAACTTTTATTGACTTTAGATCCTCTATGAAGGTTCTTGCAAGTTATGTCACCGCTAGTCTTACCTACAGTAAGTCAGCAGGCAATTCCAATCATCTGTCGTATCCACAGGCTAACAAGTTAACAACCTACCATTTGAATATATCAAGCTTTGTAGAACCAAGTTGGTCTGTTTGATATTCCGAACATGGTGCAGTTCAGTATTTATGTAAAGAGTCATGGGCGGTATGCATAATGAGCAGGGGTGCAGTAGTAAGAAAGTACTGCAAAAAGAAGCCCTCCAAGGAAAACAGTGTGAGCCACTTAGATCTGCCAAGGAAGTCATTGTTTCTGCGTTTTTATCATTACCCAAGGGGATTTTTCAATTTTTAAAAGAAACTGTCTATGAACCAGCCACTAATCAGTTGCTTCTTTACCTGAAAAAAAAAAATGTGGTGATGGAATTGAAAGTCACTCAGAAAAGTTCAGTTTGAAACAACGCATGAATTAAACATGTTTCTTGATTGTGGTTGAGTAATCAGTATGGACAATTTCAAACACTATCATTATTGCATAGAGGAGTCATTTAGTTTGTCACTATAATTAAGCAGAGGAATGACCATTTTTCTCTAATTCAATGCATTTTTGTTTACCCAAAATACATTTTGACTCAGTTTGGCTCAGAGCACTGACTATCAGATGGACAAAAAATTTCAACAAACTTGAAAACAAAAAGGTTTTCTGCCCTGACCCCTTTTAACACCATGATAAAAGCTATATTTATTAAAACACTTGCATATTTTTGTCAATAATTGTGTAAAAAAATGCACTGTATGTAAATGATTTACACCATTTTGCTAGAAGTAGAAATGTCAAAATCTGTCAAGTATTTACCATTCTTATGTAATGAAACACCTAAAACTCTGTGTTAGAAAAATAAACGGACAAAACTACATAAAATTGTCGACAACTTTCTTTTTATGAAAAGTGCAGATTGAATTATTAAAATCGGACAAAGTAGAAAGGAGTTACAGTAATTTTAGATATACAAGTGCTGCAGTGTCATCAGTGATCCTGTGGTTTTAAGAGGGTTCTTTGACACTCGTTGAAGAATTACTTTGTAAACTTGCTTGGCTTGGTTATAAGGCATGGCCACATGTTCTTAAATAGAGGTCAAACCTGGATTGCCACAAAAATACCTAAATTTAATGTACAAACTTAATTCATCCCTCAATGAGGAAATTTCTGTGCTGCATTACACCACAGAATGCTGCCAGGATGGTGCATACGGTGGGAGAAATGAGTGGTTAGGTGTCTTCCCTAAGAACACGTAGACATGAGCTCAGTGGGATTCGGCGAACTTCCAGTCCAAGGACGAACGTTCAACCACTGAGCTATCGCCTCCCCTTCCATAATGTCCTCCATAATGTCTTATAGACATTATGGAGGCATTATCAGAGTATATTACCATGGTCACACCTAAACAAAAAGATGGATAAAAATTCCCTTTTTTACATGCTTAAAGATAATGATGCAATGCACAGCTGACTTCTACTGTAGGGTAGGTTGTCGTCATGTACAACATATATTTATAACTCTGAATACATCTAAAAAATACCACTCTTCAGGTGACATGGGAATTACGATTTTGTAATTTCACAGCACGTGTTGTTCCCATGTCATTAGTTTAGAGAAAATGTGGAGAACTTTGGGGTCAAATAAATTAGATTCTTCTATCACTAACCCCATACACATTTTACAAAACACTTATCTTATTTTATTTTGACAAGACAAAAGCTATTTTTTGCCACTTGTGACATTATTTAAATCATAATGAACAAAGGTTAAAAAAAAATCATACATTCATTCAACTTCTGAACCGCTTGTGATAGTTGATATCCTGATGGTCAAATCTTTCAACATAACTACAGATGACTGCATGAACATACCACACAAGAAGGGAATTGACCATTTTCAATTTGTAATATCTCACTTAAACCTATTCTTTTTACAAATGACAGAATGCCTAGTTGTCAGACCACAACTGATTTTCAAATATTTCCATTGCATTTAACTGTGTAGAAACCATTCATCATCCAAATGACAACATTAAACCTAATAGACAAATTTAGTGGCGGATTACACTGAATGGCATAATTGCCAAATACAACACATAGAAGATTTATGGCCATAATCATCATGTGTTGAGACTGCCTCATCAACTCAGGTACACCTTTTCAAACCCAGGCAGACCGCTTTGGATGGAGAAAAAATAACTATTATAGCTGATTCGGAGATTTACAGCACCCACATTTAGACACAGAATAGACACAGATACCTGAAGGTCAAGTGGAAGGAGGGGCAGTCAATTTTCAAAGAACCTTTTGTCAAGTCCTTATTGAAATTCATCAATAAAAATGAGTCACCCTAAGCCTTTTCAGAAATAAAATTGTCATGCTAATTCATTTTGATTGCCACATTGGAATAGCTAAACAAAATGAATGGCGGGGGCCAGATGCGCCCACTGAAGCAGAACTCTGGATATTTCATAGTGAATTACCCTCGATCAACTTGGCCCATGGATTTTGGTGCAAATTCCAATCCAATGCTCACACGTGTGGAATTCCAATTGTCACTTTGCTAAGTCATTGATTTGCATGGCAAAGAGGGAGAAATTAAAAAGGCGTTTGAGAATCACAACACTGCTGACAGAGACCTTTTTCAAATCATCTCAAGCTTGCACTTACTGATGGTACAGTAGATCAAAGGGAAAAAATGTAACCATTTGTGAATCTAATGAGAAATATTCCCCTATTTTTCCAATATTATAGAGACTGCCATCGGGAAAGCATTTCAATGTATTTTTTTTTGGAAATGGAAGAACTAAAACACAAGATTTTACACTCTTCTGGTTTGGTGCAGAAAATACTGGCAAGTCAGCACCGCAAGACAAATCGTATAAAAGTAAGTTTTCAAACCTGTTGATTAAAAACTGGAGACTGAACTATGTAGATAGAAGGAACAACAGGCCTTCTGTGTCACAATAAGGACAGGGCTCTTGTGGATGAGGGGGGAGATTCTTTCCAATAAGCCATCTGGACATGAACCCCCCAGGGTAGCGGAAGCAAAACATACTGAATCAGTCTGGCTTTTGCTCTCTTTTACTCTCGCTGTAATATTTTCTGGCTATCTACTGGAAAGTGCACCAGTGGTACATGTTGATGCAGTCTCACTTCACAGAACTGTATTTAACACCTTAAATAAAACAATGTGTGAATTGTCATACTTGTTAAAGTGTGTATGGACCGATTTTTACAAGCAAGAGAAGAAACTTCTTGACAGCTCTGGGTCAAAAGTAATTGATTTTAAAAATCACATTTGATTCACAGCCAACTTTTAAGATGCTCCTGGTAAAAGTATGCATGTTCCCTTGCTTTTCTATTAGAACACACAAGGATATGGGCCAAGCAACACAAAAGCACGTGTGGTTAGATTAGACTTTAATCTGGCACAGATGCACCTACTTTTATACGTGGATCTCATTTGCTGAGCGTTAAACAGTTACCTGGCATTGAACTGACTTCTAGCATTAGAAACGCATGTATCAAAGAAGTAGGAAAATAGAAATGGACCAAAAATGAAAAGTAGAATTAACTAAGGTTGTAATACTGAACATAGGTGTAACAATGGAAATGCTACCTGTATTGGAACCACATCTGGCAACGAATTCACACCGAGCAAAGACACACAGAAAATCAGATCTCCCATTCGAAATAAACCTACTGTTGAAGTTCGACCTAAGATTGGAAAAAGACCTAAAGTCAGAAGCAGAATTAGCATCAGACACAAACCTGACATAGGAAATAGACTAATCTACAGACACGTACTTACTTTTGAACATCAATCCAATATTAGGCATGCTTCTAAAGTTGAACATGCTCTCAACATTTGACATTGATCTAGTATGAAACACGTATCTGGAACTGGACATAAACCTGGCTTTGCATGCCTGTCAGTAATTGAGCATGGAGCGAACAATCAGCACAGGCATAAAATTAAATGTTTTGACAACATTGGAAAGTGACGTAAACTTAGACAATTGCATAACTATGGAAATACACCTTAAATTGGAAACCCACACACTTGCCTCACATTCGACACATAAAATTAAATGTGCACCCAATAACATTTGTAACAGATTTAACAATGACAGCACAACAGCCATCGGAACTTTGTATGTTATTTTTATCCACAATCCTGGCAAGTAGATGTTGGCTATTTTAAAATTTTGTGCTTGTGGTATTTGTGAAATATTTGATTATTTTCATAATTGTTTGCATTGAACGCACAAGTAACTTGTTCACCTTTTCTTTCTGATTAATAATTGGTCAAAAAATGAAAGCGTTCTTCTTTCTGCCAAGTGTGATCTATCTCATTAACCTTTGCAAGCTAAATACAAGAGTATAAATCAGATAGGGACACTTGAGTTGCAAAGTAAACTTGGAATGTTATCCATCATTTTATAAGTGATTTCTCTAATATACTCTCTTTGTCACCCCTTTTCTCCATTTCTCAGTCACCCTTTGCTGTGCCTGCTTCTGTCATTCAGCCACCAGGGTTGGAGGCCCTCGGGGTATTGATCTAGCTTGCCATAATGCTGTCAGACTGATGGAAGACACGTGATGCACAGATGAGATTCTGGCCATGGTGCACTGAGCCTCTAACCATAATCGCTCACACACATTTACAACAACACATGCATTATAGTTCACACTTGAGGTACATGCTTGCTGGCCGCATAGTAAACGAACACAAGATCATGCACTTATTCGTGGAGACAAGTACATGCACACATACTGTGAATGGGTATTCCACACAAACACACACACACACCCTTGAGAGGCTCTCCTGACACCCTCAATCTGTCATAGCAAAATTCCAAAGGACCTCATCTTTGGGGGTCGAAACAGTACTCTGAACTCAGCAGAGTTTGAACTAATCAAGGCTGGCAATGACAGACTGCCTGCAATGACAGTTTCTTCTATTTACATACGTCATTGCTGAGAAAATCTCACTTTTTTGTTTGGAGGCAGGAAAACTTTGTTATGATGAACTTTGCATTTGGTTTAGATCTGCCATGGACATAAGACTCTGGAACAAGCTTCAAACTTCAAAAACACATTTGTCTAAAATTACACACTAATAACCTAAATTCACTGCAGGTGAACAGTCTTTGTAGAAAAATAAAGATCAATTGTTGTCAATTTCAAGTTAATGAACAGCAAATTTAAAAATCACATAATAAGCTTTGAGTTGTGTGATAAAATTATTAAAATTTGGCATAAAATAAAAATATTTAAATGTGAAAACCCATTTCTGGATAAAAAACAACTCTCATTGTGGAAATACGTTTGATTTTCAGTTTTAGTATTGCAAAAATGTTTGAAAATAACTTTTTAATTAACTTAAATGTAGATTATTTCACATTCCCACAGAGGAATGGCTAAACAGCTCGCATAACTGAACAGTGATAACGTCTAATTACTTGTATTTACTTTGGTGCTCAAACAACTATTAAAAGTGAGTTTGTAAAATGAATCATAACAAATTTTTAGATGCACTCAAATACAAGAAACTGTTTTTACTCTGCACATTGAATGAGGTTTTGTACTTGACATTGAGTCTCGTTTTTGCCAATTTACATTAATAAAATACACTTTTGTTCCCGAGGTGAGTACCTAACATACTTTGTGACATCTGGATGATCTTTTTATGGGATTCGCAGGGACAAATCACCGCTGTTCAGCACAAAGGCAATAAGCAATCAAATAAACGTCCCAGTCTTCTGCAGTATCCTTGTTAATTCTCGCAACACAGGGCAGAGTATCAGTGAGACAGATGTGGCAGGAAGCAATCATGTGATGAATTGACCCTAGTGTTAAATGGTGTCATTCAACCTTTTAAAATTCGATAAACAAGCCAGTGAGGGTGAATGGAGATCCATACGCTCATCAAGGGGGAATATCCTGCCACATAAACGTGTTACTGGCTGAATGTGACCCCTCACTTTTTTTCTTGCATGACTCAAGAGGCGGGGCTGACATTTTCAATTGGCCATAAATTTTCATACTGTCATCGATTGCTATTTTTAGATTGTTTTGGACAAAACAGAAAATTAATGTTACACCAATGTAGTTGGTTTATTTTCCCCAATTACTAGTGCTAGTTCGACGTTGTTACAAATCATGCTCCTTAACTGTGATCAGTTTAACAATGTCATAGATGGTCTATAGTTTGAACAAAACTCTGACATCAACATTTTTGTATTATTAAAAGGGGTCTCAGATAAACTCAAACAATGTCTGGCCATAACGTAACTGTGACTTTTTTGAGAAGTTGAAAAATCAGGGGGAAAAAAATGACAAACTCTTCAAACTTAGACTCACACATTGAAGAAAGAATTTCCACGTGCTAGTAGACAGGGCTCTACCGCTCAGTTGGAGATGTCTTATAGCCAGCATGACTGAATAAAGACCACCATGCATAACGAGAACTCTGCATTCTTACTATATCATAAAAAAAAAGTCTGACATAATGAATGACATAATAAATATAAAGCTAATTTTTTAACTACGTAAATTAACAAATTCACTATTTGAATTTTGAAATGTTGAGCAGATTATAATCCCTGCAAACATATTTTTGTGGCAACTGCGCAGGAAAATAATGACTGAAATGACATTGACAGAGATTATAGCTGAGGTGTTGTTGGCACAGCTTTTTCACTGAGAGGGAAAAACATTGCTTATCATGTGAATGAATGACTCTGCTTCTCTTTTTCCGCCATATTTGACATCACTATATGAGAAACTGATGATTCCTTTGGTTAGATTTGGTTCTGGCCCTTTTCTCCTTGACTCACTAAATGAGCCGAGTGAAGGATGTTGTGCTCTTTTGCATAAATGCTTGCAGCAAAATAGAGTTTATTAAGACCCATAAAAAACAACATTAAAATTCACGAGCAAGGCAGCGTCGCCTGACCCCGTGAGAGTGATAAATTAGTTTGTGTTGCTCTAGCAAAACGACCATTTTATACCTTCACCTCTCTTTTGCAAACGACTCTTCTCTGAGGAAGCACCACTTCAGGTCCTGGTTGGCGATATCTCATTGGTGAGGAAAGGTATTTTTAAATAAAGATAGTTCTACATTTTCTCACAAGCAATACTTAAAACATGTGGATGGTTTAAAAATCAGCCAAATTCTGTATTTCACATTTGTCAATATGCACGAATGTGGGTGTAGCATGATTTTCTCATCAACGGGAGACAGGTGCAAATTTAACTTGTAACTGGTGTTTTTTCTTGTTAAAAAGAAATGTTGAGCCAAAAACAAAAAAATTCTCAATTTTTCTAGAAACCATTTGAAACATTACTTTACTGCCCTTTCAGCAACTTTGACGTCTCCGGTTCAGAAGATGAATCAATAATTGGGCGAGCTAATCAAGAAGCCACAAAACATAATGTTATTGCTTCTTTGCAATGACAATGAAGCTTTTTGAATCTTGAAACAAAAACTTGGACACAGAGAAAACCGACAGGCTTTGAAGGTCTCTATGGACGTTCTGCTGATTTTAGCCTACCCGGCAACAAAAACAGGTGAATTGTGATTGGTCAATGCTTCAAAGTTAAAACACACATTTGGAAGCAGCACATCTATCGAAAAAGCCATGAAAGAAAATGAACATTCCATTTGGAAAGATTATATAAATATTAATGGCTGATAAATGATTAACAGCAGTCTGTGAGTCAGATATTATTTAGGCCATCAGAAGAGGCGTTCAGGATCCACCACTGCAATATCTACACAGAAATGGAGTGGAATTTGAACAAGAGGTTGATCAATTAGTTACATGTTATCAGATGTGCATGATAAAGTGCAGAGTTTTGGTCTTCTACAACTCCAAGGAGCAGTCTTTTCATACATATGAAGCAGTTTGCTTGTATGATTGCACCTTTAATGACAATTCGCTTGCTTACCAAAGTCCCATGCGAGCCATCACAGAGAACTCATTAGCAGTATGCTAAGCTAATGGATCAGTAAATGGATTTTTATGTGGGCATAAATGCTAATTCGCTACACAGTGGTGCTGTTCAACGATGCCGTGTTTAGCAAGTCAGCTTCAGCCTCGAGGGTGTGTTTTTGTCTCATTAAACCCGGCCGGGGATCTGTTGAGACGGGGAGAACTCTGCAGTAAGGCAGAGAAAACAATGACGAGGGCCTGTGGCGCTAAAACATGTGTCCGTCTCACACACGATGGTGTTCCAAATTTGTCCTTTACATTTGAGTACATTTGAATACACATTTTTCAAAAAACTAAATAACAGTGAGAAAACAAGCAATCATTTGTTAGGTATTCTACTTTAACTTAAATGTTGTTACAATCTAATACTGACAAATCAAAATGGAAATACAACCTTGTGTTTTTTTAGCCACTGGACCTTTGACATATTTGCATTTCTGAATAATAACTGGTCTTATTTTCTGTTTAAAAACTGCAAGACATACCATGCAGATTAAAATTAGGCCTGCATTTTGCATGGAATAATACATTGCTTCTGGCAAGTTAGCAGAGGTCATACGCAAATAAAGTTAAGGTTTTCACGCTGCACAGTAATACAACTTCATATAAGCAACATTTGAATCTTGAAACTCATTTAAAATAGCTTCATTATAACTGTTGATGTTAAAAGAATTTTTTTAAATGCCAAGAGAAGCTCTTATTGTACTATTGATGTGAAAAAGATACAAACCATCCTTATACCTTCTGTTGATCCTGAGGGCAGCCAGCATCCGATCCAAAGACAAGAAGTTAGACACAGAAAAAGAAAAAGGCAGCAGCAGGGCCCCGTTGAAAGAACATCTCTGAGTGGGAGGTGAGTGGGAACACTTGGCTCTGCAGCAACTGTAGAAATGACACGTTTGAGTTTTTACAGCCAGCTGGGATGTTGTTAGAGATACCGAATGTCACATTTTGACTGTTCCTACAGCAAAAATGATTAACCAATCCATCTCAAGTAGCTTGCAGCAAAAACGGAAGTAATTTAATCATGCGATGATGGTGGCGAAAGCAGCCTTATTTTCACTTTGCACATTTTTAGATTGTGAAAGACAATAGTGTTTACACATTTATGAACAATGCCACAGTAAGCCTTCTGCAGAACTCAAGGAAACTATCATACTTTGGAGAGTTGTCTGGTTTTATATAAAAAAAAAAGTTGGAATGTCAACATGTTACAACTTTTTGCATTCACGTGCTCACTTATACCTAACTGCAATTTGCAGAACAGATTTGGGGAAGTAGATCAACAATTTTGCATGAAAAAGACTCAAGGAATGTAACGAGAACTAGTTGTTTTTATGGAAGGTAAATGCAGCTGGTGCATCTGTAGTTCATTTTGACTGCCAAGACAGCCAATGATGTCATACAAAGCAGAGAGTAGTTCAAAAGTAACCAATGAAGGTCCAAAAGTATTTGCAATGAGATGAAAGGAGTAAAAAACATAGTCGTTATATTAAAATGAGTCGTGGAAGTTGAACAAAGTATAAATTGACCACTTTGAATTATTTCTGTCGGGGTTTCAAACTTTTGCCGGTGGTTTTGTTGTTTAGATTCACTTATTTTGTAATCACTAACCTCTCTCTCTTTTCAGATGTCTTGACTACCCCTCGCGTTCTCCCTTCGTTCTGATTGCCTTCTCCTTCCTAATGTGTCTCACCTGTGTCATATTGTCTCTCCCTTCTGTATTTAATGTGTGCCGTGGTCTTCACCTATCGCCAGGTTGTCTTGTGCCAAACACTTACCTACAGGCCTTTCTCAGTTTGAGTATTTGAAATGTTTTGTGACCTGCTAAGATCTGCCTTGCTTGTAGAAACAGTTTGAGTTTCGAGAATAAATCTGTTTCTCGATTAAAAACTGCAAACTGTCCTACACGCGTGTCCACAACAACACACTTCCTGACAGTTTCAGGGTTAAAAATGTCTTTTGAAGTTTTCAAATTCATGAGACTTTTTGCCATTATTTTTAAAAAGTGGGAAAGTGGGAGGGCTCTTTTTGTCAGTCATGACTATAGCATCTTTTAAATGACCACTGACCATTTGAAAGACATTAGAAAAGAACGTTTTCTTTCTTCAGTCTTAATCTGAAATCCAGCCTTTTAATGTCACTGACTTGATTATTATCTAATTGCAACAAATGGTCTTGCTTCAACGTCAAATCAAATACTGTAAGTCATTAAATTAAATAAACCAGAACTAACAGCTCAAAAAATATTTGGTAAGAGATAAGATGGGAAACTATGTTTTATCCCTATGTTTTATGGTTGACCTGGAAAATTCACACTATGCCATAGGTTAAGATGTCTTTGTTTTCTTTTCTTAGCGAGGATGAACAAGTCCATTGTGCATAGCTTTGCATACTCAATCCAAATCTATCAAAGAAAATTACTGATAATCTTTTAAATTTGATCCAAATCCCTTCAATGATGAAAAGTCCATCATTTTGCAAAGCGTTTGATATTTTTTTAGATTTTCACACACATACTGTACCCACACATACACATAAAACTACAAGTATTAAGATGGAGCTGTGCAAGATTTTCATTTTTAATACAAAAGAAATGAAAAAAGAAACTAGTTACATAAACAAGAACAATTTAATGTGATAAAAAAGATGAATCTGTTTGTCTGGAAAGTCTACCACAATGAAAATAATGTTATTTCCATATTGCAGCAGAGATAAATTTAGTCATTTTGCGGGGTGCTGTTTGATGTATTCTGTATTGGGATTATGTTTTATTATGTGTTCCAGGAGTCTCTGTTTTATGTCCTACATTTTCAATTCCCGCAGTATATTTTCTATTGTATGTTATTTTCTGGCTAAAAATGAGTCCAAAAAAACATGAAAAACACCAAGATTTTCAATTCGCTATTTACATTATTTCAAATATCTGGCATACTCAAACCAGCAAATCTTGTCAAAACATAATCAGTCAACAAGGATTCAGAAATACATTTAATCACACATGAATTGAGTTTAATTACAGAATTTAACTTATGTGACATATTGTGATCTTTTCCCAGTTTCAGTAGTTGTTCCCCCAGTATAAATAACTCTACATTCTAAAGAAAATTAAAGGAAGAAAAGCAAAGGTAAACCGACATTGCAAGTGAGATCAAACATCTGTAAACTCCCCAAAGTTTCTTTAGGCCAGATGGTGAGCTCGGGTCTGGGCATGTCCCAAAAATATACAAGATCATGAATAATGAATCGGGCATGACTTATTTCACAGTGTAACTCTGGAGTATGCACGCACAGTCGTACATAGAGTATAGCATACACACATTTCACGCACACCCTGAAACTGAAAAAGACCATGAAATGAGCCAGGAGTCCACATTTGCTAATTGTTCCCGGTGGCGTGGACTAGATGTGTGAGGTTCATTGACAATAACTGCTTTCTAGTCTAGGTTGGCACCACGTAAAAAAAAAAAAAAACATGAGATATAAGCTAAATCAACCAAATGTCCTCTTTTCCCACCTCAAAAACATCCTTCAGAAAGTATGTTTTACTTCAGTACCTCCTCATATTGATCGGTCCATGTTTGTATGCAGATATTTTGTTGATCTCTTCCTTCCAGAGATTAATCCAGTCTATTAAGAGAAAGTTGTTAAAGGCTAAAGAGTCTGGCTTAATCTCAATAAAGTCAAACTTTAGCAGCAAACTGTCATCAGAGAAACTTGGCTGGGTTATGAGCCTAGGTTGCTATGTTGCACTGATAGTAAACCAGATGTTGACTTTTGAAAGAGCTTTACATGAAGTCCAAATCAAGTCAAAATAATTTAAAAAAAAAACCTCCTAAGAGATCAGGGAGCGGCTGACCAAATTAAACCACAAGAAAGGCAATGGACTTCAATGAATATTCCACTTTCCCACTCCTTATGGGATTTGGCTTACTGTAACTAAACTCAGTCATCTGTTGTGGTGAAAAAATGCTGGTGGTGAAGCTTGTTGTTGATGGGGTCTCAGTGGATACCCTTGTTGGATGGTCTCCTGTTCTTTTTTCTTTGTTTTCCTACTATTTTATTCTGATGGATGGTGAGGCTTGGTGTTATGTTTGGGAGCCTTGTTGGTGATGGGTCACCGGGTTCAGGAGTAGTTACTGGCCTCTGTTTATTTTCTGACTTTGTGAAGAACCTGCAATTTAAAAAAAGCGAGAATAAAGAAGAATCAGACAAAAATATAAGAAAAATATACAACACCTTAATTTCAAATTTGGATAACAAACATTTTTAAAAAAGCATTTATCGTGTTGTTTTTGCTTATTTTTGGTTAATTAATTACAAAAATTCTTGTGCTAGAGATTGATACACAATGACAAAGTGCGACACGTTTCTGAGCACAAACAAAAACGAGGAAGCCTTATCTCATGTTTATTGGCTGATCTAATTTTTGATGGGATGCACGGTGGCACAGTGGTTAGCACAATAGCCTCACAGCAAGAAGGTTGGGGGTTTGAGTCCCAGGCGGGACAAGATTTTTCTGTGTGGAGTTTGCTTGTTCTCCCCATGTATGCATTGGTTTTCTCTGGGAACTCTGGTTTCCTTCCACTCTCCAAAAACATGTATGTTAGGTTGATTGGCTGCGTTGAAATTGCCCCTAGGAATGAGTGTGTGGCGCCCTGCAGCAGACTGGTGGCCTGTTAAGGTTCTACCCTGCCTCTTGCTTTGAATCAGCCGAGATAGACTCTGGCACACCCTACGACCTTGTTCAGGATAAGTGCTTCATAGGATGAAATGTTTTATTATTACTGTATTTTATTTTTATAGTAATTTTTTATAACAATTCAAATTATTTTCAGCAACTAAAAATTACTACATTATTGATGCATGAATGCAACTAAACAAATAATGCAGATACATTTGTTAAAATTTTTTTATGTTGCAGAAATACTGCAACTACAGCCACGTAAACAATCAACTGCGGCACCTTCACTCTGGTTTTTATTTGCAACATTTCACGTGTAGCAAGTTGGAAAGTTCTGCTTTAGGAACATTTTGTGTTGTTAATGGTATTTAAAAAATAATTAAAAATGTATCAATGGAGTAACTCTTTCTCACATCCACTTTAGACACTGATATAAAAGAAGAGAATATTGTTGAATTAAGCACTAATGAGGTACTTGTTAGCAGTTCTATTGTTACGATTCTTCAAATAGGGCAGCGGCTTTGTTGCTCTTTTATTATTTTAATAATGTAGAATACTCTACAAAGATGTCTTTCTAAATTAAGCAACCTATTGTTGTGTTTTATGACAAAAAAAGACACAAAAGCCATTTTAATAAACAATTCTGTATTCATGTGGAGCATATTTCCCCTTCAGTAAAATCCTACAGTTAATGACTTAATCAGGCCAAAGAGCCAGCCGATCAGGAGCAGCTCTGAATGATAATAGAATTCAGCCATGGATGTGTTATATGGATAAATCTATAAATGTTTATACATAAATGATTTAGGCTGACAGTGGACAAATGTGACACCTCTGGACTGCCTATATAAATCATTCAGACACTTAAATATGAGTTGGCAAATCTACACAGAATTGCACAAATTCCAAAGGCTGGCAAATAAATATTTATGACGCCCCCAATCCCCTCTTTCTCTCTGTCCTTGGTAATTGTGCGTGATTCATTTTGTTTTCTCTGTGGAGGAGGGAAAATCAATCTAAGGGTATTGGCTAGGAGACATAGAGAATGCGGATTTCCAATGCCTGCAGTTTTTGTGGAGTATAAAAGCCTCATATATATTTAGTCAAAGTTCCAAGAAAAGAGATTCACTTCGATTTCATTACATTTCCTTGTTTTTAGGTAAAAAGGAAAAAGAACTTTCTCCAAGTGAAATTAATCTTCAAGTAAGTACGACTAACACAACCTAGCAGGATATTGACTTGTAAGAATGTTTTGCAGAGTCTGTAAGCTGTTATCTTGTGACATTTGCATATTTTAAAATGCAATATTTGAAAGAATCTCTTTTCCCAGGCATTGCTTTTATTAAAAACATCCTCTTACACATTCAGCCCTGCTTTGTCTTGGAAAAAAAAAAAGAAAAAACATCCAGTTTCTGCCTTTGATGAAACCACACGGGAGCTTTTTACTCCCAATTCCTAAGTATACCAAAACTGCCAATAACTCCCCCCAATCCTGATTATTTCCCAGCTGATACATCAAAGCTGCAACATCCTGAAGAATAAAGAATTCCTGTCTGAGTTTCCTCATCCTTCGTGAACTTCATCTCACCTTTTCCACTATGGAAACAGTCGTGGAAACATAGTTTCTAAGCAGTGGAAAGTTGACTGAAGTAGTTGCGCCACTCCAATGGCGGATGCAACGAAGTCGCACTTCATATTCTATTGCAACAAATTTAGTCAAACCCGAGGCAAAGATTTTTACGAGGCTGTTATTTATCTTGAAAGCAGCGGCTTTGATTAGGCGAACATGAAATAGTCTGTTTATGCAGAAGTTCCTCAAATCTGCAGTAAGTCTGGCCCGGGTGATAAAACGAAGAGTTTCTGCATTTTTGAATTCTCCCAAGTGTCTCATAGAGCCAAAGGCAGTTCAATTTAGACTTCCAGTTGTAAAGCTGTTACCAAATAAATCTGAGAAGGTTTCTGAGATGCAGGTTTTGATAAATAGCTGAGGGCTTAAGGGGTTGAGGGGTTAAGCACAACTGTAAATGTGATACTGGAAAATGTGTGATGAACAGACAGTAGTGATTCACTGCAGGTCTGAGCAACAATGAACCTTCAAATATGCGTTTACACCTTAAACTTTTATAGGAAATATATTATTTCTGCTATTTACTAAATTCTTTCTACAACTGCTTGTGTACTGAAATGACTTGAACCTGAGCTTACACGTTTAGCGTTCAAGAAAAGAATAAAATCAATCATACTTGCTGTTTTCTTCCTACGACGGCTCCTTGGGCAAAGGCTGAAAACAGAAAACAAAGGGTCAGGAAATGAAAAGGAGAACAAGAATGAACTTTGAATAAACTTTCTGAATATATTGGCCTTGGACACAAATCAGTATATGACCATTTAAAAGCTCAGATAGAAAAGTTTACAATCAAATCAACATAGAGATGGAAAAACAAAAGGTTATTTTGTTCTCAACCAGTTTTTATGACCTCCGGGGATGCTGGCTTGCTCTTGGACCAGAAAATACGAGCAAGTAATTGGTACCTCATTATCTGTGTTAACGAGTGAAAGACCTCTTTTTCCTCAATCAATGACTCCAGAATTTGATCATATTAGCTATCAGGCAGGGTGATAAACACGGTCCTACTTTGTTTCTTTGTGCTCCTCATATTCATCTTGAGAACAAAACAACATGTAGTTTTCCTCTTGACCAGAGGAAGAAAACTGCTTCTTTGCCTTCTCAATACTGTTGAACGCGCTGGTTTTGTGTAGATAATGACTCGGCTAATCATAATCAGAAAGCTAATGGTGTGTTTAGCCGATCAGAGGAGCCAAAGTGAGGCGGCTGTGTGGTTAGCACATTGGCATTCCCTGCAGTCACTGCTGCTCTCCTGTAGACTGTGCCAGGCTTTTTCAACAGCAGTAAGGCAGACTTGGTATTCCACTGCCCGCCTGCCTGGCCTGTCTTTCTGTGATCTGTCGCTCTGTCTGTCCTCTCAACAGACCGGGCCAGGTGCTCTCGAAGAAATCCAGTCCTTTGAAGAGGCGCTGATCCATCACACTTCTCCAGCAGCATGTCATCTAAATGCTAAGTACTTCCACTGCATCTTTAAATCAAAACAAGAAATGAAATGAGCGCAGGAGGCGAATGGTTGGAAAGGATAAAAGCTTATAAGGGCACAATAGAATCTGCAGAGCAAACCCTTAGCTTTTTGATTACATTCATTTTCATGGATGTGGGAGACGAGAAACTAAGTGAGAGAGGGACATGCACATGGAGCCCGTGCACCTCTTGTTCTCTTTAAATGTTAAGGGAAAAAATCAAAAAGGGGTGGATGATGTTACATGTGCCCCAAAGGATTCTTCAAAGAAAATCTGTTGTTTGATTTCAATCCTAAAATCCTCATCATAACTGCTCTCACAACAGGAGTCCCTCCCACACCCCGGCTCAGTCTGGCTATTGATCGTTTTGATTCCTGAAGTAGAGGAGAGTGCTGAGGCTGCATAAGCGGCCGGCACTATTAACTGCTCCCACTAATTAAAAGGGTAACAAGGTGAGCGTGGCCCCGTGGGACTAAATGTGCAGATAGGAAGCCCGCTGTTTGCATGCTACACGCACTTGTAAACAGCACTGATAGCCTATGGTGTTTACACGACAGAAATTCAAGGACATCCGAGACATATTCATCTCCCGCTGGCCCAATGGATGGGGAAGATTCTTGGATAACGTGAGAGAGCAAGTGCTTTACTAATTGCTTGTGTTGCCATGCAATTGAAACATTTGGACCTTGTCTATGAGCTAGGGATGCTCCCATTTCATCATCACAAGTAAACATTGAGCACTGCGCATAAATGATAAAGTCTCACAGTTCAGATGAAGTGCACAGCATGGGTCTTTGATTGCGTGCCAGCACAGATTTGGGATTCAATTAATTCTCCTCCTTATCATCAGCACAGCGTGGTTTAGGATCAAAGTATGTTCATCACACAATATACCTTCTTTATTTTTTAACAATAATCAGAACCACAGGTGGGGCAGAGTTACAACTTTCAGACATCTTCATAGCTCAAAGAAAAAGAAACACAAGTCAGAGCAAACAGCTTGAATGCTCTGTGCTCCTGGAAGCAGACACTGCACATCGTGGTAAAAATTGTCACCAGCCCACCCTGGCGTTAAGAAGACAGACACTGTGCCATCTCTCCCTGGTGAGCTCGCCTAACAAGTAGGCTTCTGCACTGGTTCCGTCTGGTTTTATCAGCTGGAGCCTGGTGAATGTCCCAGTGATTACTGGGTACAAGAGCCGCTGTTATTAAACTAACAAGCAAAACTTGGGCTTACTGAACACCCGGAGTGGATGCTTGACACTCAGAGTATGAGCCTGATGTACAAGAGCATCAAAGCGCGAGACCCGGAGCAGTCTCTGGGGAACAAAAGGAGATTACTTACAAAGCATCTGGTCATGCTTGCTGCTTCATTTCTGGAGGGTTGGCCACTGAGATGTCAGGCAGCCCGTTCTGATCTTTTATGGAAGTACAAACTATTAGTAAGTGGAAGAAGTCTTCAACAAGAAAAAATGTACTTTAACAAGTAAGTTTTTTGCTCTTTAAATCTGCATTTATTGACTTTTCTTAAGCAATTTAGGGCAACACAATGTGCAAGTATAAACTTAATAAATAATGCAGCTCACGGCGAATGTGTAAATAAAGCTTATATTGGCTGGATGGAAGATGAGTTCTTGAAAACCAACTGTGTTTAATAACCAAAAAAAAAAGAAAGAAAGAAAAACAAAAGTTGTTGTTCTCACTAATCTACCCTATTTCAATGTGTACTATTGATTTTTTTTTTTTAATTTTAAAATAATTGGTCTTAAGGGATGCTTGCAATGTAAGGTTAAACACATTTAGATTTTTAAAAGAAATCAGCAACAAACAGAAAAAAGATCAACTGAGATTTTAAGTGTTTTGCTAAAATAAGAAAAAAAAAACTTCTTTTGTCGTTTGTTTTCAAGTAAAGTCAGCGAATCGTAAAAAAAAGTTTTAGGTGTATCAATTATGCTGAGTGTAAAAAACACAATAAAAAATCCTAGTTTTTAAAAAGAAGTAGGCTTTTCCATTTGTGTGCATCCAGTTCACATCAGGGCTTTCTGGGTAGACAATTAAAAAAAACAAAACTTGTACCGACTTGCGGACTCAGACAATTTCACACTAGACAAAACCCCTGGAAAAGCGGCATGTAGAGTAAAACACAAGTGGCAGTTCAAAGCTCAGCAACAACCAAACATCAAAGAGTGGAGCATGGTACGGTGAGCTGAAGGGGCAACAATCAGTCTGGATTTCAGACTAATAAGAGAAGGGGCAACATATGTCTGGTGAAGCTACTTTAACAAAAAACAATTTCAATAGAGAGTGGCAGTTCAAGAGAAAGAAACACTATGTTGTTTTATATTGAATATATCTATCTATATGTGAACGTCAGAGGAAACATTACGCGCTGAAAATGTAATTATAATATTTTCCGCGCTACGTGTGAACAACACATCACCTTTTGTAATTTGTTAGAAAATGTGAAATGAAATTTGTAGAATTGGAGCTGTAGGAGCTGTTTCTGTCTTCGGTGAACATCTCTATCAATCCAACATATTTCAATATATTTTCTGCATCACTCCACACGCTATCTCTTCAAGACTGATGACCATGCCACAGCGCCTGACAAACAGATAAGGAGAAACCAAAGAAACACATTCTTCTTTTCAGATTGATAAATAGAAGACCTGCAAATGAAACTGGAATAAAGGGTATATTTGCTTATCAAGCATAACTTTTCTGTTCTATGCTTATGCTTGGCAGGGCCACGCATGTTGTTTGAACATCAGTCATTTTTTAGAGAGTAGACCTATGTCCAGAGGAGAAGAAGCCCAGCTTCAATATATCCCTGAGGATCCAAAGAGAGGCAGTCAGATACAATATGACAAGAGCACTGTCAGCTCACAAGCAGACATGTGTATGAAAGCCTGGAGGTGGGCCAGTGAAACATAAAAGCTGGACCCACGCTCTTTTGTCTGATGCATGTATCAAAGAAACGGTAGTGGTGGTGCATTCAAGTCATGCGATTATTAGTAATTTAAAAGAAAAAGGTCTTGTACATTAGCATTTATCTTGACACCTGCAGAAGGACCAACTTTTAATAAAAATTGCTTTTTGTGGGTAAACATCCTGAAATAGATTTTAATAGTCTTGCATGATTGAACAAAATTGAATAATTTCAACCTAAAATGAGACAGAAATCTTGTGAAATACAAAAGGACATGATGCATTGCGTGCATGTCTAACATTTAAATATCTTCAAGTCTGGTTTTGCCACAAAGTTTTGAAGATGCAAACGCTTCTCTAATAACCCAAGGTTCTGATTTTTAATATATTTCTGCTAAAACAGAAACAAGAGCATTTATTCCACATCCTTGTCCTCGGGGCATATTTCTAATGTATGTATCTGTCAGAGCCTTTGGTATTGGGAGTTACTATTCAAGGAACAACCTTGTTTACTTCTCTTATCATGCATTTTATTTACGCTTCATGCATGCTGCTAGTCACAGTGCAGCAGCTTCTAATGAAAGCAATTTCAACATCACAAACCACATCTATCTGAGGTGGCATCCCACTGGGAATACAGAGCTTGTTGCACAAAATTTTGTGGGTGACAAATGTTGGACCTGTTCCTAACATAGGAAATAGGAACAATTTATGTAACCTAAAAAACAAGTGCCAAACCATATGAAAATAATTTTAAAGTCACATACACAACTGGGAGCCAAAAGATCCCAGCAGGAGCTTCTGGAAAGAGCTTTTATATCTAATAATGAGCTGTTTAGTTTAGGATAAACATTAAGGTGAATAAATCACATTTATGAGGAACTATACCAGGTGAAGTCTAACCAATTCGTCTTTTGAAGTATTTGTGGTTGGTGCTATATGGAAGGAGTTTAGCACATTTAGTAAAAATGTTATACAATATTTATGCAAGAAAAACATGGCTCTTGACTCAGCAAATAAAAAAGGTGATCATAAGCATCTTTGGAATTTCGGAAACCCTAACTTAATTTTGACAATTACAATTTGGAAATAACATGTAACACTAAAAAAAAAGGTGCTCGTAAAATTTTTCCACAGTACGTTTTCCAAGTAAAACAGGTGAAAACCCAATGAAGCATGATGCTGGTAGTTACATCTAAGCAGATGTTTCTGTTTAGCAGTACATCCAACAAGTATTTACAGTATATTTTATAGTATTCAAAATTATTAATCCCTCACCGGGAAATGGAGCATTTCACCGCAGCAGGCTGCTACCTATGACAGCACCAATGGTGGGTGAAACAAGGGGTTAGGTGTCTTCTCTAAGAGACTCTAGGCGTGCACTCAATGGGATGTGAACCCGTGAACTTCTAGTTGATGGGTAAACGCTCTACCCACTGAGCCACCATATCCCAATATAAGACAAATGTTCCATTCCATTGTCTCCCACTAATCCAGGGCTGGGTCGCTGGGGCAATAGCCTCAGATGGGAAGCCTAGGTTTCTCTCACCCCGGGTGCATTATCCAGCTCACCTGGTAGGATCCCGAGGCTGTCCTTGGCTGGCTGTGAGACATTATTTCTCCAGCGGGTTCGAGGCCTGCCTCCGGGTCTACTCTCAGTGGGACATGCCCGAAAACCAGATGCTCGAACCACCCCATCTGGCTTTTTTCGACCCGGAGGAGCAAGGAATCTAATCCAAGCTCTTTCTGGATAGCAGAGCTCCCCACTCTATCTCTGAGTGAGAGCCCAGCCATCCTACAGAAGAAACTAAATTCGGCCACATGTGTCTGCGAGCTTGTTCACTCCATTGGTGCGGGTAGGAATTATTTCGATTGATAAATTGAGAGTTTTGCTTTCACGGTTGTTCACTCTACTCAGCGGGGAGTAAGTACTAATCAAAATGATGTTTGAGCTTCTTTGGACCTCTAGTTCGGACTCCAGGTGTTTTACTTTTCTTCTCACTATCTTCTTTCTTTTCACATCTTGGAGCCTCCCTGGATCTGCTGATTCAAGCACAAGATGGGGCGATTCTCTGTTTCTGTTGCCATGGAAAGTACAAGATCCTGCATTGTAATCATTGGTGACACCAGAAGCGAGAAGTGACATGCGCCGTCCCGTGCACATAAAACTTCGGTGGCCTATTCCAAACGATTTGTGCGGTACTTGCCATTCCGGGGCGTGTCGATATAGAAACCCTAACAGATGTTTTGTAGACACTAATGATCGATTCAGCATCCTGCGCACTTATTGCACACACCGCAACGATCCGTCTGTCGATCTACTGCGTCATCCTTCCCACACTCATGAACAAAACAAAAGTAAATTTGTAAAATTGTTTTTTGTCAGATTGCTAGCTATTTGCCTGGAAACCAGCATCAATGGTGTACCAATGGTTGAGTCTCGTCGTGAAAAGGAGCTAACTCCTTTTCAAGAATGGGGTAAACACACAGCGGAGTGAACCAATCAAATAGGGGCTGATGTGATGGAATGTGTACTATGCAAAAGTAAATAAGCCTCAGAGAAGGAAGGAGGCTACTAGTGCCATTAGCAACTGCCATTTCATTTACTCAATGTATTTCTATTTATTTAAGATAGATTTCACCGCTGATTGGAACTAGCTCTTGGTTTGACACTGCACATTTTGCTTTTGGTCATTGAGAAAACTTCCCGCACAAAGAAAAGACATTGCTTGCAAAAATCACATGACAGAAGTTATCAATTTTCATCGTATTCTTTGTATAACATGAAGAGTGTGCTTACCAGCACAGTGGTAACTACAATGATAAAAGTCTCAACTCTGGGTAATTGTGGACACCGTGGTGCTGGAAAATGTTACATAATGGAACAATCAAACTACATCATTAGATCTTGCTATTTTCTGACATTTTCCACAGAAAAACAAATTTCATAACATCTTCATGACTGTTTTTGTTCATTTCACACCTCATCACATTTGAGTGAAACATGTTTTTTTCTTTGTTGTTTGTCTTTAATTCTCATGCCATTACAGATTTTGTTTTTTTATGTACAAATTGAGACTTTTTGTTTCATATGGCTTTCATTAAAAAAGCCTGCAGTGCTCGCTGGTTAGAAGGTTGTTATGTTCATGGCGACGCTGGCAGGACTACAGAGATTCCTACTGCTTTCTGTCCTGATTGATGCTGGAACAAAGAGTGCATAGTTGGAAGAAGGCCACCGCAGCAGAAAAAGAGGAGAATATATATATATAAAAAAAATGATGCAAGCATCTTTGACCTACTGGGTCTCACAGTGTGTGTGTGTGTGTGTTTGAGTGTAAGCAGAATATTCTGCAACTCTCCTTCATTTGGAAAAAATGCCCAACTACTACAGTTTGTTTCCCTTCAGGCCACACAGAAGCTTGCGTAGCATTTGTTGTGTGGGTGTAGGAAGGGTTTTTTTTTTGGCTATTGTCTGTGGGATGAAATACATGCGAAAATGCAGAATGATTTTGATCAAATTCAGGTTCTTAGCATTTAGAATTTACAACCGCCGATTGCATCACACCTAAGAATTTGGAACATTTTCAGGTTTTATTCAGAATGAAAAGAACTTCTGATGATTATAACTTCAATTTGGGTATAGGATTTTGCAAAATCATAGCATAGCAAAGATTTAGTCAGCGCTTTGTAGTTCTCTTAACGTAGCTGTCATCAATCGGAGCACAACTGGTCTAATCAAATACCCTATGGACTGTTTGAATAGCAAAATTATTTGAACATTATTGTAACATTTCAAATCCTTTCATTCTTCTTTCATTAATAATTTGAGGTCTGTTCTTTTTTCATTCAAAGCAATTCAGAGTGAATTGTGAGAACGTTTTTCTTCAAATTTTTCACATTTATTCCACAATGCAGATCCCCACATAAAATATTTCAAACCAATCTCTTAAAAGGCATCTTGTCTTAGAAAACATCATATTTGAATTTCACTAGTGAAGACAAATCACTAGCTGCTAGTGCAGGGACGGCGGGGTGTCCAGAGTTTGATTCATATTTATGGCTATTTTGGCAATGGAGAACAGGCTGCATATGCAAACTCCATTAGCAGGTTGGATTTAAGTGTGTGACCTACCAGGGCCACTTTGGGCAGCACACAGACAAGTGGCCGTATAGCGAGGGAGATACAGAGTGCACATTGTTTCAAATGCAGGGGATGTGTCAAATGTGCATCTGATGCAGTTACATCACCCGTTTTCTCTATTTATATACAAATAAAAGCTGTTTTACTGATAAATAAAGAATATACGAGTAGAATAATAAAGCAGATCTAAACAGATTGACAAATGAATTTAGAATAAATCCTATATTGGATTTTGTTGAGGGTGTAGGGATTGAAATTTTAGACACCCCAGGAAAAAAATTGTACTAACGTGCATACAGAAAATCCAAGAAAAGATGGGAAAAACATCTACAAAAGACATCAAATTTTGGATGAGATTTTCTTAATACGTGTCAAAAAAAGTTTGAATTTATTTCCATTACACTTTCAAAATAGCATAAATTAAAATAGCTATTTCTGGATAAGTTTAGACATCAACTGTTAAGCATGAGAGTAGATCAATCATGGTTTGGGTTTGTATCGCAAACAGGGAACATTTTATGTATAGAATAAAAACTGGATTCAATCAAATATTAGCTAAATTTGAACGCAAATTTGATTTAATTTGTGAAAAAGTTGAAGAGTATAGCTTTCGCAAAAAGTTAATAAAAATAAAACACATTAAAATCTATGGTGGATTTCATTAAGAGTTGTGCCATGATTTCCCTCATGGCCTGACCACAGCATAATTAAAAACCAATGGCTAAATCTCAAAAAAGAGCAGTGTGTGACAGACACCTTAGATATATCAGAGAACTTGAAGACTTTTGTAAAGACGAGTGGGCAAATAAAACTTTAAACCAGTATTGATGGACTCTTAACTGGCCACAAAAAGCTATTACATGTAATGGTTGCCAAAGTCAACAGTATATAGTATCAACTCTTTTTCAAAAAATATTCTTTTAATTTCTGATTTAAAAATTTAAATGAGAGAAATCGAATGGTTTATTTTAAATTTTCATAGGGGTTTCTCATCTGTAATTTAGTATCTTTTGAAAATTTTCCATCTTCCACTTGACACTGAAACTTTATTTAACTTTGGGTACTCGCTGGTTCTTTAAGTGCCATGTTCAATGTTCACATCTTGTTTTCTCTCATTTTTTTCAAAACTTTTTTTCTGTGTGTAATTCTGATGTGCAAGAACCATGTTTGTTTTTAACAAATTTCTTGCTTGAAGCTTACATGATCCAATTTTTAATTACTTTACTTTACTCAACTCCAGTTTAAAGCTGGAGGGAAACATGTTTGAAGTTGTTATGGAGAAAACTGAGGCACTTTCTCTCCATGATATCACAATAAGTTCACACTTAAAACTCATCGCAAGAGTGTTCAATACCATCAAATGAAACCTTGTCTCAAAAATTAGTGATGTCTTAATAGTGTGAAACAATGACAAAAAACATTTTATAAACATGTTTCGGTTGTAATAAAAAAAAACGTTATTACTGTCCATTTCTTTAAAACATACATAAATTATTAAAAAGTACACCCATTGTTGTGAGTTTTTAGTGTAGTAACTACTCTGGCTGGACATTATATCAGTTTTTGAATCACTATTATCATACTAATTGCAATTAGTTACAATTTTTTTTGTTTTATTTTTAGCTCCATCTTTACCAGTTTACGATGCCTCTTCAAAACCGTGTCCCTGAGTGTACGCTGAACTGTCAACTGATTAGTCAGCACGTTTGTAGCAGGCCAAACAGCTTGATCATAGCCTTGGAAGGTGTACCGACAACTACTAGCAAGTTTATCTGCACTACTAGTAAAAACTTTCACATGCTTTTAAGTGACAAAGAATGACTAAATAAATGGCAGAGTCTGTTGCTATGGTTGCTTTGCATTATTGAGGTATTTTGGATGTAGAAAAAACAAAGTTTACTCCAGGAAAACAAAATTTGGCATAGTGTTGCTGGGTCAACTTTTAAGGAACTTATTTTGTTTGGTGCTCTAAAATACTCACTGCTACCAACCACTTGAGAAATTTTGCCATGAGGTGGTGAAGGTGGAGATCTAGGACTCAGATGCGTACATAGTTTTAACCAGTTTATTGCAGTTAATAAGGTGTTAGGGAAGATGGGTCAACATGTGCAGTCTGGAAGACGACATAAAGGTGACCAGACGTGGAGGGACACCATCATGGCCACAGCAGGAAAGCAGACCACATGCATGAGGGCTACCATTATGAGTGCAGCACAGTACATGATCTGGCACTGGAATGATGTACACCACAGGTTAAATAACCAGTGGAAGACAAGACACAGGTGGAGACACCTAGGAGAGGGGCTTGGGACCAGGTGTGCACGATAAGGACAGAGGGGCAGGTTTGGATTAGAAAATGTTCCAGAAGAGAGGAGGATCATGACAAATATTATTGTTATGGTGGATGATAGTATTAAAACCACAGTGTATCATAGAAGGAGGAAGGGTTTCATTATTCAGATTCATTAAAACATGAACTGAGAACAGACTTGAAGGAACTTTCATATTCAGACATTTGCTGTGTAATATTTTACTCTGTGGGAAGAATTCTTTCTTTTTTTTTTTTTAATCTACAGTATTTCAAAGGATAGCTTAATTACATAAAACACAGACTAAATTCGTTGAGGAAATTTGTATGAGCACATCTACCAGGAGAAATTATTAAAGTTTTGTTAATTATGCTGGTAAATTACTTTTGAAATGTGCAAGGACATTTTTTTCAGTTTAAAAATTGCAGAAAAACTAAAAGAAAACTGTGTATTTTTATGGTTTTCTTTCACGCAATTTTTGTATTCATAAAATGAATTTTTCAAAATAATTTAAAGCAAATATTCACACACCTGTATTACATTCTTTATCTTTTTAAACAGAATTGTCACTTCATAGTTTTAATCTTAATGTTCGGTCTGGGCAGGAAAAAAACAGAATGAGGAAAAATACAAACTATTGACATTCATTCGTTCATTTTCTGAACCGTCCAACCCTCACAAGTTGGATTGGCCCAGCTAGGAATGGACCCTAGCGGGGGCGCCCAGCTAGTGTTGCATCTACAGTAGTTGCGTTGCAAGGGGTGCCAGAGCCAATTCCGGCTGATTTAAGGTGAGAGGCAGGATACATCCTGAAAAGGTGGGCAGTCTGTTGCAGGGCCAACACATACTACCATAAACACACACATTTGTTCCTAGGGGCGATTTTGTAGCAGCCAATCAGTCTAACATGCATGTTTTTGGAGGATAGGAGGAAACCAGAGAACACGTATTGACATGTATCTTTTAATTAGTTAAAAATGGTTAGGGAATGAAATTAGAAAATACACAAGACTGTCTTAAAAAGGATATTTAAGTCAACACAATACAAGCGTAAGCTGAACTGATCACACCATCACCAGATGACCCATGAGTATACATTTCGCTTCACATGACAAGCTTAAACTGAACTTTTTACTTTAGAAAGGCAAAACTTTGAGAATGAAGCAAAGGTTTCTACAGGGACCAGTACACCACGGCATAAACATCATTTGGGAGGTGGAGAAAAAAAAAGAACCAAAGATCTAAAATTCATAAGAAAATCTATAAAAGGAAACCAGCAGAGAACTTTTCCTAATTAGCATTTACGATCCACTGGGAAATTTTACAGTAGAGTCAAAAGAGTGAAAAGAGTTCTATTTTGAGGTTGAGTTATGTCGGCATTAAATTCCAAGTTATTACTTGATCATTGTCCATAGAAAAAAAGGAATGTGAAGAGTTAGTCAGGTGTTTCACTTAATTTGGAGTAAAATACCAAAACTATTAAGATAAGTTATTCAAGCAGCTTTATAAACTGGCATCAAAAGGTTTCCCCTCACATTAAACCCCAATGAATTCTAGTTAATGTAGATAAAAATTTCTCTGTACATTCTGTTCATCGTGCACTTGGATGCGAGTGTAGACAAGTAAACTCTACTCTGTTCAGCCTCATTTTTTTCTCCACGACTCATTTCAATAGATATTCTCATTTTACAAACTGAGGTAACTCGTTTGACTTCTGAGGTGTCCATACTGGCTAGCTAACAACAGACTATGGACAAAATTGAGTTGAACTGACTTCTCCTGGACGCTCTTCCAATGAGCCAATGCCTCCCCCATTTGCTTTTTGGAAGAGATTTATTATTATTTTTTCATAGTGCATCAATCCCTCATGGGGCCATTGTACAGGAATTGCGGCGCCAATGGAGGAAGAACCTGGGGGTTAGGTGTCTTCTCCAGGGACACGTAGGCATGAGCTCGGCATGATTCGAACCAACTCTTTGGTCCAAAGATGATAATTTTACCACTGAGCCATGCCTTCCCAACAATCTTATAAATACTTTCCAATTTGCAGTTAAATGTTACATCATTGTGAGACTGCAGGTTATTTTTATTATTATTATTCAAGTTGTTAAACTGATTCCTAAAATCAGCGACAAGATAAACAAAATGTAGTCACCACAAACTATAAATTGGGGTTTTTCAACTTCAATGTGTGGTGGCATAAATTTAAAAGAAAAAAAAAGTGATTAAAAGTGTTTTTCTTTGTTTTCACTTTTCATTATTTACCTTTGGAATAATTTCTTCTTCACAGCTCCAGGGTATAAAGCCTAATCACCAAAATCTGCTTGAAAAATATTTGTTTTATTGAACAATGCATTACATAAATTAAAATACATTAAAATATTGGTTCCTAACTCTGACAGCAAACCAAGCTGTGATTTAATTGTAGTTTTAGGTCTACTTGACTGTAGTTAAAAAAATTCTAAATGCAAACTTATGAAGTTGATAAAATTCTGTAAAGATACATTCATCCAGCACTACAAGTTTGGTAGTTTGAATCTGTTTAGTTGTTGACTATCTGACAACTTTGGGAAAAATTCTTAAACCAATTTCTGTAGATTTACAGAAAATTCTGCATGCATTGCATCTTGTTTCTTTTTTGAGCACTTTTTCTAGTAAAAGTCTGTTTTCTGTTTGTGCTTGTCACATTTTTTTCTCTCTTTTATTGTCAAATTCCATAAAACTATTTTTTTGTGCATTGATGAATCAATCACAGCAAACAATCAAAACAGCCACAAGTGGGGAAAAAAGCAATATAGCACAGTTAAAATGGATTGAAAAAAAGACAGCAAAATGTTGGTTTAATAAAGGGTGACATAAAATATGATAAACTACACATTTTAAGGTCAAACAGTTCTATCAGAAATAATTTTGAAACAAATAAAACTTTTATGATAGATCACTTCATTTTATCCATTATTAAAAGTAAGATTATTTTTTTTTGTCAATTTGTTAGTTAAATCATTTACCATATATTTTCTGTACATTGTTTTTATTTATTTGAATTTAGTTCAAAATGGACTTTTTCTTTGATAGAAGAGCATTTTGTTCACTTTTACTTTTCTTGGAAAGTGCTAAACTCGATTATCTACTTTGTAGCTAAGGCATAATCGATGACACTAATGTGGACAACACCAATCTGACTTGCCCTACAACTTGTGGCTTTTCTCTTGGGGGACACCACATTTTTCCTCCAGCTAACCTTGTCTCCCGCATCTTCAGCTCTCACACCAACTACCTTCATGTCTTCCATCGTTACATCCATAAACTTCCTCTTTTGGTCGTAATTCTACCAATAAATTCCCTTTTCCTCCTCTAGACAAGTCCAATCCTTCTCGGTCTGCCCTCTTGGAATTATCTACAAAACCTATAACACAATATCCTGAAACTCTCCCATCACACATCACACCTGCTACTTTTCTCCACCTGTTCCAGCCTGCCTGCAGATGATTCTTCGCCTACTTTCCACATTCTTCATTGCTCTGATCTGTTGATCACGAGTGCTTAAAAATCCTCTACCTTCTTCATCTCTTTGCCCAGTATCCTCCCTCTTTCAATTCGGTCCCTCTCATTCACTCACACGTCACACACACTCCATCTCTCTGCTGCTATCCTTCATTTCCGTTCACTCTTCAGCCCTCCAATCCTCTCTAGGATAACTCAATGACTTCGTGAAATTATTAGTAGATCATCATCTCATAAAAAAGGAGGATGCTTTACTGCATGTAAAGCTGCAAGTATATGTATAGTGAAAAAAAAATCACAGCATGAGAGAACAAGCCACTCTTACTTCTTGCTCCATCTCAGCTAAGCATAAAGCTGCTCACTGTGAAATTTACAAGTGGCATAGTGAGAAAAACACAAGAACACTGAGTCCCGTAGCCATGGCAACCATAACTCGCAAGGCAAGAAACAGTGCCTAGAGAGCAATCATTGTTTTTCCTAAGATTATTTTCAACTTGTGGTTTTCATCTATGTATTTTCTACTTTTACAGAAATGATAACATTCTAACTTGCAGTAGCTTTGTACTTCTGATGCTGACTGAATCAAACGAGAATCACAGCTACACTATCAGTGGAAGCTTTGAAGCATGGGATACATGTTGGGCTGTTATAAAGCCCACAAAGGACCAGATGACACCATATTGGAGGTTTTAAAAATGTATCATGTTTATTCATTTACATCTCTAACAAAGTCAGCTAGAGGTCATCTATTGTTCCCTCCTCTGCAGAATGACTTTGACATTTTAAGGCTTTCATGTTTTTGCTTTTATACTTAAAAGGGAAAATGTAACAAAAAAATTATGTGAGAGTTTGCATTATTAATTTATTTAAACCACAGTCATGTGCATGTATGAGGTGACACGACAGATGTTTTCCATCAGCTGTTCATGTTTACTTCCTGTTTTTAGGGTTCAGTGATTCGCCAAACACACAAAAATCAGACGGGGTGAAAACTGGGACACATTACAAGTCACTGAAGATGGTACAATTCAGATTAGTGAATCACTGGTTTAAAATTTCTCACATACCAACAAACCACATTTAAATGGAAAATGTCTCACTTGCCAGACTTTTTTTTTTGATCGGTTTCCATTTTGTTTCTATTCTGACCCGCCAATTCTAAATTTAATATACTTTGTATTATCGAGGCAGGATCAATTACAGTATTTCTTAATTTCATGACAGTTTGTATTAATGTCCTTTCAAATACTCTAGTTTCAAAGTGTCTAAAATCATTCCTATCTTGAAAGTTTTTATTCACTCCTGCTTCCATTTACTTATCAAAAATTAGGCTAAAGCCAATCAAATTCTTGACAGTGACATTTCCCGTGAGTAAAGCAGCATTGCATTGGGGCCCTTCGAGAAATAGAGCGTGACTCTTCAAGTTCTGGTTGGACAAATACAAGACATTTTCACAAACAACTATCAACAAAATAAGGGAAGAAAATAACAGTATGTTCCCCGTTGGTTGTTATAAAAGTGTGCATGTGTGAAATACTGGCTAATAAACAGCATCTGAGCAGTATTTCTGTGGTGGGTATTTTGGTCTCAGAAGATGTTACGTTTAGCGCCATTTTTAGGATGATTTTCCCCATGGTAAACAAAGAAAGAATGCAGAGTTTTACTTTCTAAAGTGAACTTTTGAAGCTTCATGAAAAAGTCCTTGAAAAGTCCTTTTTTAGTTCATTTCTCTGCAACATGTGCGTATGGTTTTGTGCACACATTGTCACATACTGTACTTTCTGCCTTCTGTGTCCATTGCTGCCTTACTTTATCTCCTCCTTCTTTTTCCTTTTCTTTCCATTTTCATTTTTCAGATACAGCAAACAAACAAAAAAAATATGTACATTAATATTTTGGAAAATAAATGAAAAAAGAGTCACGCCTGCACGGTGGTGCAGTGGTGAGCCCAGTGACCTCACAGCAAGAAGGTTCGAGTCCCGGAGCGGAGGCGAGGTTTGAAACACTGGCCTTTCTGTGTGGAGTCTGCATGTTTTCCTCATGCATGCGTGTGTTTTTTCCGGGTACTCCGGTTTCTTCCCACCCTCCAAAAACATGTATGTTAGGCTGATAGGCTGCTACAAATATGCCCATAGGAATGAATGTGTGTGTGTGGATGCATGGTTGTGTGTCTGTGTGGCCCTGTGACAGACTGGTGATCTGTCTGATGTGTACCCTGCCTCTCGACTGAAATCAGCCGGGATAGGCTCCGGCGCCCCCCCGCGACCCAATTACAGATAAGCGGTTCAGAAGACGAAACGAAAAAGAGTCACTGTCAAACGCAAGCAGCTGTCTGTGGTCTTGTCCTTGACAGAGCAAGTCTGTCCAGCAAATTATGAAACACACAGCACTGCTCTGCTTGTTATAAAACTGGGCAGGTTCTCAGAAAAATAATGACAATCCTGACAAAGTCTGTCACTCTGCGGACCACCCCTTTTTTTAAAAAGACAGCCACAGAAAAATCAAGTACATGTGAGTTTAAAATCTGATCACTATTAAACTCAATCTGTAAAGTGACCGGTAAAGTCGTCATAAAAAGAGGAATGACTGTTTGCAGATCACAGTTTTAGCATCGGGGTCCAATCATTGATGCGATGCCACCTTTTTCATTCATGATCGGAGTATGTCGGTACGGTAGTACAGCCTGTAAAAATATTCCTATGAATCTAGTACATAGGCAAAGTTTTGCTGGAACTCTGATGTGTACAACATTTTTTTTTGTTCCAAAGATGACTAAATATAAACAAACAAAATTAATGAATATCCAGTCTTTTTGAAAAGTCTATGATTAAGTCTTTTTTTTTAATCAACGTTGCTCTATCTCAGTATTTACTTCTCACCATGACTAAAAAATGAACGCATTTAGGTGACGCTTATCTTACATTCTGTTTAATGTTTTAACATGTGGTTTCTCACTTAGTTTGCCTGAACAGTTTTTGTGTATAGATTTGTTTTGACAGGTGGTAAGGGTCATTCCATGAACTAACCAGCGGTTGCAAAGGGTTGAACATGAGTTCATTTAACATGGTGCAGACATTTCCCGTGAGTTTTGAAAATCTCATGTGTCCACCAACATTAATATGAAGTTTGTGACTTTAGTTATAACACTCTTCAACATCAGATGTCAGCTTGTGTCCTAACGATTTTGTACGTATTTGACCGAAACACCTCAGGACCGAAGGCTAACATGACACTGAACTTAGCTCGCAGGGCAAGCTCATGCTGATAACAAAAGTTTGAAGTTGTAAGTGCATATGGCGTGTAATAATGTCACGTCGTGAAAATTACCGTGACGGTCTTGATGCGGCCACTGCCCTTGGTGCAGGTCCAACCGGATCTGTTGAACAAGAGGCTGCAGAGCTCTCCTTCCATGCAGGGAGCCATCTCACACCACTGACGGCTCCGCACGATTCGAGCTGTGAGGGTGAAAGACAAGAGGGCAAAGAGATAAATTAGACAGATTGACTGACCAAGAGAAAAACTTTCAAATGTCAACTTTTCCTGGAACAAATCCAACAGTCCTTTCTGTTCTCAGCAGACAGAGAAGCTTCCACATGCTGATGTGCCTCTAGTCAAGTTTTTGTTGAACTATTATTTCTGGATTGCCTGTGGTAGTAACCTTTACAGACCAGATGGTAGTCCATAAATTTTCCTGTTGCTAATGTTAAAATGTGTTCACAGCTGCATGGAAAGGTTACTTTTTTCCATTGACTTTTTGCAGCAACCATTACCCCTGAAATAAAAGAAACATGAAAAGTTCATTTTAACCCACCAAAATGTTTAATTTCAAGATGAGTTGCATAATTGACATTTTTAAAATTTTATTTAAAAAGCAGCTCTATTTTAAATTTTACAAAAAGTATTAAAATGACCAATGGTCAAAGTTTAAAAAGTTTTATTATAACTTATACCTGTTAGTGTGATTAACATTTTTATATCACTTAACTGGTCAATCTTTATCTAAGAGATGAATCCTCTATCATTTTTTATATCTTACTCAAATATTTCCCACATCTTTGTTGATTCACTAGATCTGTCAACCTACTAGGCTCTCCTGGTATTTTTGTGAGCTCCACGGTGGTACAGTGGTAAGCATTATAGCATCACAGCAAGACGGTCACTGTTTTGAGCCCTGGATGGATGAAGTGAGGCTTGAGACTCTGGCCTTCCTGCATGGAATTTGGATGTTCTTTCCCATGTATGGATTTCTTCTCTCCAGGTTTATTGACTTCTTAGCATGATGCATCTGATGGTTTCTCCAAAACAAACAGCCTGTTTTTGCACCGTTGGAGTTCATTCACTCCACAGTGGGTGGATACTCATTATTTTCTGTAGCAGGCCATAAACACCAGAGTCAGCAATCATTAAGGTTGCTAAACTCCAAACAAACTCGATTTGACGTCACGGCATGATTGCTATTAGTCATTGAATGATTTTTATTCAGTTGTACCTTCAATTTGCCCAAAGAAGGAGGTGGGAGAGAAGTAACATTTCTGACATTGTATTTATAACCGTCATAATCGTTCATCTCATCTAACGGCTCTACTTTTAGACTTTACTAAGATGCTCAAAGTCAAGCTACAAGAGGTTTTACCATTAAAGTTTATACATAGAAATATTTATATACAGATATCTTGCCACAATTTTCATATTTTTGCTGATCTAACAGATGCACTTCAATCCTGATGTTTTTGTTTCTTTTATTTTTAAACGTACTGTATTCATCCCTCAATGAGGAAAATATCTGTGCACTAGTGCACCACAGCAGGCTACCAGGATGGTATCAATGGTGGGAAAAATGGATGGTTAGGTGTCTTCCCCAAAGACACCTAGGCATGAGCTCAGTGGGAATCGAACCAGCTTCTCCCGGTCCAAGGGCGGATTTTCTTAAACTTCAAAATAATGATATTCAGCCCTCAACCGAACTTGCTTAAAGTAATTAAAAAAATGTTCTTGAGATTTCCTGTAGCTTCAAGGACCAGTTTGCTTTTTCTTCTTATTTATGCCCAAGTGTGCAGCCATTCATCAGAGTGATTCACCTCTTAGTGTTTATGACACATTCTTAACAGTTTCTTTTGTTCATTACATCATCTTCTGACATCAGTCCAGTAGGGCTGTTAGAATAAGTATATTTTCTCATTTTATGCTGGGCTGAGGCTGCATCTAACTGCTGCAGGGTGGAACTGCCATAAATTTCCAGTGCTATTCCACAACATAGATTAGAGGTGGAGGATTGCGAACAGTGAGGAAATATAAAGCCTTTCTTCATTTCTCCCAAAGTTATTTGTCGGTAGAAGATGACAGGCTGTCAGAGAGAGGGAACTGGTGATGTTCTCATTTCCCTCTGCAGCCTAACTGCATGACATTGAATTAGCATTCGCCTGTAGTCAACGCTGATAAGCACTGATTGTTCTTTACACAGCGTTCTAAAGCAACATCGAAAGGTTATCGGCTCTCTCTGGACCTGACCAGGGCTGCTGCTCCTGCCTGCCCACGATCCCTTGGGGCGGTGCAATATGGAGAGCAGAAACATGGTCTGCAAATTGAAAGCGAGGAACTACAATTCATTGACTGTCCACAGGAGACTTGAGGGTAGAAGGGGTGGAAAGATAGGCATTGTGACATTTTCTGTGAGGTGTTCCTGGTCTAGGACTTGTTAGGCATCTAAAATTGGTCTTTTGGAATGTCAGACTCCAACTATTACTTTGTAAAAAAGATTTTTCATCTTGTGTGGTATTTATCGTGTTACTAACGGAACCAAACAGCCTCGACTAACCACACACACACAGACAAACAATCCAAAGAGTATAAAACCTTCTTCTTAAATTAACACACAAGAAGAACTTACGCTTTTCTTTCTTCCCTCTGCTCTCACTGTATTCCCGTGCAGAGATGCAGAGGTGGAACGGAACAATCTGGAAACCTGTCAACTTAATAAGCAGAACCAGCTAAAGCAAATATCAAAGCTTCACATCCTGATGCTGAGACAGAGTGGTCATTAAGGTTTCAACCTGAGTGGAGAAGCAGAGAAATCTAAAGTGACCTTCCTCCTGACACAGCAACATGCCGTGGTGAATTTTCATTTTCACGGACATCCGTCAGGCGCAACAAAGCCCAGATTTATCAGTCAGTAGCAGATGTAGTTTTGAGTATATTAGAAGGCCAGCAAAACTCAATTTCCAAGGCATAGCATAAGAGCTGAGCTGGCAAAGCTGTGGGAGTGCTGACTTACCGTGGAGAGCATCAGCCCGGCCAGCCTAAAGAGGTGAAGGCTGGAAATAAATGTATTTTTTAGCGCACTACCTGGGCATTCAAAGGCTCGGCCTTTTTATGTTTTTAGTGCCGTCAAAGAATGTATGAGCTGATCTACAATGACTGGATGAATATCATGCTGCTCAGGTTTAGGAAAGGACATGGAGGCTTAGTGGAAAATGAGATAACAGCACTGATAACTCCACTAGGAACTTCAGGAAAAACATCCGCTGTGTCAAAATGGGCCAGACTTTCATCTGTCTACATCCATTTAATACAGATTGTAAATCGGCTGATACATTTTATACATGACAACCAGTTTCTCCAGGTCTATTCTGATATTTCTCCTGACTAATTAAGTTATACGTTAGGTTCCATTCCGTCGTCTTCCGCTTATGCGGGGCCGGGTCACAGGGGCAACAGCCTCAAACGGGAGCCCAGGCTTCTCTCACCACAGCTGCATCCTCCAGCTCACCCGGAAGGATCCTGAGTCGTTCCCTGGCCAGCTGTAAGACATAGTCGCTCAAGCGGGCCCGGGCTATGTTAAATAATTAAATAATTTTTGCAGCACAACTAAATTTGATCTATATAATAAAACATTTGAGTTATCAAGGTACTTGCCTAAGAATTGTGTTGGAATAGTTAAAAATGTCTCCCTCTTGATAAGTGTCTCTGTCTTTGATGGTGGCAGTGTGCAGCTGCAGCGATGGCCAAACAGCTGGCTGTTTTGGTTGGAGAAGAGATGGCGCCTGGCTGACATCTGGGTGGTCCGTCCTGTTGCTGTCAGAGTCCCAAGCCGGCACTGTGGATGTCGAGCCAAGCTTGTTAACTGCCAAGGTCCCTGCTGGGGTATGGCTCTGGACCTCCAACTACATCATACGTAAGGCCATCTGTACCCCTGTGCATTGGTGCCAAACCATGCCCAGCACAACACAGCATCGCCAGACGAGACTCTGAGCACAAAGCATGGCAGGGGCATACAAGTACCTTCTGAACCACACATACCGCGTATCATTCAAATTTTACTACAGCAGACAAAGCAGAAAACAAAAATAATCATGCACTAATACTTAAAAAAAAAAAATTCAAGTTAACGTCAAGTGAAGAATTTTATTTTTTATTTTGCATATTGTTTTTTTTTTTTTTTCTGAAATGGAAACTAAAAGTTAAGCCTGAAACTTGATGAACTCTTTTAAAAGGCCTTAAACAACCTTTCTAACTAACAGGGCTTGAGTTATAAATAACTAACCTCTTAATGGAAATGCAATGACTGCCCACACCCGACACATTAACACAACTAATATAAGGTAAATGTAATTTTAGTGTGTTTTAAAAGCATTGAGGTGAAATACTTGGTAATAACGGGCAAAAAATCAGCCATTTTCTGACCTAATTTAGAGCAAAATTTTGTGAAAACTACATACTGACATATCGAATGAAATGTTATAGCATGGGCTGCGATTGAATTATCCAAGGTCTCCAAAATACATCCTGATCAAAAAGTTGGTACAAATTTATTTTTTACTTTCAGTTATAGAACAAACTTTTGATCTGATTGTTTACTTAAAAAAAAGAAGCTTATCTGAATGTGTTTCAGGAGACTTTATCTACATTGTTTTTAATTAATTGAAAACAACAATTTTGTCTCATAGTGGTTGATAATTGCAAGATTTCAGCAATAACCACAATCTAAAGGTTAAGTTAGGTTATCACTTTGCCACACCAAATTCAAAAGTTATTTCATAAGTACTTATCTAATCAAAAACCGATAACATGATAGATAAATAGATGGATTGAAAAAAGATTCATAGAGTCATTGTGAAGGTCAGAGATTTTGTCCAATGTCTAAACTGGCATGATGTAGCTTTTCAGACTTTTATCCTGATAGCTATCAAGCTTTATCCGATCCCAGTGTGACGTGGTGGCATGGCAACAACGGACCGGGCAGAGAGAGGCAGCGGGAGAGACTCGGGAAGCAGATTAGAGCGAAAGGAAGGAGACAAGCAGGGAAAAGCACATAATCCTCCAACGTATAGTGTGCAAACGAAACCTTCAGAGCACTGACATGCAGCAGCACAAAAAGAGGGCAAAAAAGCTTGAAATTTGTTCTTTTAAGAAAAGGCCAACAAAGAAGTCACTTGGCAGAAAAACACACTGCACTTGCTGCACTTCAAAAATACTGTTGAGGGAATGAAAACAAATGAGGTGCAACGGGGTAAACTCGTCGTTTGAGAGGGAAAAAAGACATAGCAGCCATCTGGGAAAAATATGGTACAAAATCAATTTAAGAAAACTTAACTTCTTTTTTATTTAAGTGAGCTGGTCAGGGCCTAAAAAATGTCAGTATTATTGACCAAGAAGCTGGAAACTCTTGTGCAGCAATAGCTGAAAATTAAGCTTTTTATGGTGTCTGTAACTGTAAAGTTTGAATTTTTTATTCAAAACTTGCTTCATAACATTCTTATCCAGAGAAGTTGATGTGGTTTATTATGTTTGGTGTCACTTTGTAGAGAGATTGACTGGTTCATAAGTTCATAAGTGGTATAGAAGTGCAAAAAATAGTGGTTTGCTTCAATCAAACCTGCTCCTAATATAAAATCCTCCACTCCTAACAATTTTTTTTTCCAATATTAGCAAACACATGCTAATATCAGCACATATTATTATTAGAAGTGCCGTAAATATGATGGGTTAGAAATAGAAAATACATTTCACAGCATTGGAACACTTGTACAGTCTTTGCATAAAAAATAAAGAAGAAATTAGGTATGCATTTGAAACTGCTTAGCAGATGTCACGAACAGAGACTTGTGACCAGTTTGCTGCCTTGACTGAACATCATTAGCGATGCCATGCTACATACACCAACATTAATAAACAGAATAATTTATTGATAGAAAGGCTTGTTGTTTTGAAGCTATTGATGTAGATCAGGGGTGCCAAGCCAGTCGATGGCGGTCTACTAGTAGCTCCTGGACTGATCTACTAAAAAAAACTGATAAAAAAAAAAAAAAGTAAAATTAAATGACAGGAAGTCAGTATTGCAAACTTAGTGACTTTGAGGAGATATGAAGCGAGTAAAGGGACTCTTTAAAAAAAAAAAAAAAAAAAAGCTATACTCTTGCGGCTTTTTGTACGGTTAGTGATAGTAGTAGTAATTTTTGGAGTCTGACATGAAAGCATGTTGTTAAGCCTGTTCTTAATGAGCAGCACCTGCAGCTGCTATGGCTACCCAAAACACTGCGTGTGTGAAAAGTGTCTGTGTTTGTGAGAAATACAGAGACAGAAATTTGTCTGTGTGGGTGTTAGAGAGAGAGAGGAATTTGTCGGTTTGTCTGTGTTTGAGAGAGAAATTTATCTGAGTATGTTTCAGAGAGAGAGAGGGGTGAATTTGTCTGTTCGTGTATGTTTGCGATAGGAATATGTGTCTGTGTGTGTGTTTGAGAGAGACTGAGAAAGAAATTTTTCTGAGTGTGTGTTTGAGAGAGGGCGGGTTTGTGATGTAATGTCTAATGGTTGTTTGACAATAGCAAAACGTGTTGTGAGGGTAGTTACTGCAGGTTGGAAACGATCTGTGGGGGTTTACAATTTTGACATTAGACTAGTAGAACTTAGGAGGTTCGATACTTAAAAAGTAGCTCTTGGTGCAAAAAAGGTTGGGCACGCCTGATGCAGATTTTCTTCTTGGGTGTAGCTGAGAAAAACAACTTTTGAATTCACATTATACAAAAATAATTTATTAGAAATTAGAATTAAAGAGACTATTCAGATTGGGACAATATCTGGAGAACTCATTGTGGCAACGTGAAAATCCACCTTTGCTCTTGAGGTGCAAGATCTTTTATATTTTAAATGGGTGGAGAAGAAACAAAAAATTTGATGCCATTTGCTCCCTTCTTACATGGCAGTGTTAACTAACGACTCATTCATTATGTAAATAGACTCATATTTATCCAAGTATTTCTTTTTTTAAAGAGATATGTTTTGTAATCCTCTACACTATCAATCATACAAATGAGATGCAACCTCTCCTTGGAGCAAGCCGTTATATCTGTAAGATTTTATAAGTTTGTGACTCTTTCTTGTGGTCTTAAAGACTTGTTTTCCATCCAAGAAGGACTCTTGTGCTGTTATAAAAACTTTATTGCACTGAAACAAACATCAAGTTGTGCAGAGCAGATTGTGATTTTTTATGTATTTGGCATTGAATCACTTCTGAATCTCAGCTTTTAAGTTTTGGGCACAGATAGAGCATAAACCTCTGCTGTTAAATCATAAACACAGTTTTTTTATTGACAGAAGGCCATTAGCATCTTAACAGGCCTTTTCAAACTTTTGATTAAAACATTTGTTTACAGCATCTCAAAAACTGGCAGCTTACTACTGTAAGTAGTTTGATCTTGTTTTTTAAAATCTTTGGAAAGAGGCCCAAATAAGCTAATGCGCATCACTGCACACTTGTTATTGATTTTTCTGAAGGGCAAAATCCTTGTATAGACATCTAAATTAGAATACTATGGCAGATAATCGTGATGTTGGCACCTTCACATTCGAGATTGCGGTCCTCAAAGTTGGAGTGTTTTCTTTGGTTTGGGTGTCAAGTGAAGAAGTTTAAGCAGATTGTAATAGAGACACTACTTCTCTGCGGCGAGAAGAGCCAGATGGGGTGGTTTAGGCATCTTGTTGGGTCGTCTAATTTTTTATGCTCAGGTTTCTGCTCTCTTTTGTCTGACCTTATATAACTGGAGGACAATGTTCTGATACGATATGTGGATAAATAAAAATTGCCGTCATATTTTTCAAATGCTCCAACGTTACAGATGAATGAAATTGGTAATAACCTCAGATGAAGGGATAAAGATGCTAAAAGCAAGAAAAAAACAACATTAATCCAAAGGATGAATGGCGACAGTTCCACCGTCAGCAGAAAATCTAAATGTGACCCCAACAGCAACAAGTAGTATCTTTAATGCACTGGCTGTTAATGGAGCGTGGGGTGTGGTGTGGCAGGAAGCCAGTAATAATTAATTTCCTGCTGCTGTAATCATAGTTCTCTGTAAATTAATCAGCATCTGTGGGGTGTTACAGAGAGATGTTTGCCGAGAGGTAGTTAAAAGCATTGTGTGAAGGAGGGCTGGTGTGCGACACTGGCTGTGAGACTGTGGTTGTCGGGGTTATTAGATTAAGGCAAACATGAGTCATTGTGTGATGGAACTAATGGCACATCTGATGTGTGTGATTCTGATACTGTGAGATCCAATCCGACCTTGCCCCCTCCAGTCCTTTCATCTTTTCTTATCACCCTTTATGCAGATACTATCCAATGACACAAAGAGCCCTTTAAAGTATAACATCATATCTACAAAGTGGATGAACGAGTAGCAATCTTCATTACTGGAGATCTTTATTAAACTGGAATCAAAGGATGCCCTCGAAAGGAGGCAGAAACTTACGGAGTAGGCGTATTTTGACCAATCACACAGTTAGGATTAGTTGATTGATTCCATAAAAGATAAACACACAGTTTAACCACACCCTATTGACATTTACTGTAAATAATAAAAATTTTCATTTTGTTTTTATCTCTAAGACAAAGATTGGCTTTTTTTGCTTGCTAACCTTTTTCGTTTCGCCCTCTGAACTGCTTATTCCTTACGGAAGTCATGGAGGCTATCGGAGCCTATACCGGCTGATTTCAGGCAAGAGGTAGGATACACCTCGAAAAGGTCGCCAGTCTGTTGTGGGGCCATATACACACAGACAACCATCTACACACTCATTCCAAGGAGCAATTTAATTAGTGGCCAGTTAACCTAACATGCATGTTTTTGGAGGGTGGCAAGCAACTGGCGTACCCAGAGTAAACCCATGCATACACGGGGTGAACATGCAAATTCCACACAGAAAGGCCAGTGTCTCAAGACTCACATTTACTGTGGGACTCAACCCCTGACCTTCTTGCTGTGAGGCCATCGTGCTAACAGCTGCACCACAGAGCAGCCATAATACCTTTTGATTTAAAATTAAACTTTTTATTTTAAGTACACTGCCATCATAAAACTGACAATTTCTAATACGTTTGGAATGAGTTAAATATGTTAAAATTTTATTAACAGTTGAATAGAACATCAGGGTCAGGCAAACATGATTACAAATGGATTTTAATATTTTAACTTCAAATATAATTGCTTTGAGAAAATAGGACCACATCCCATTCTTAGTTAATAAAACAGTTTTCATGGAGCTTGTCCCTTTTTAAAAGTTTCTTTCTTTTTCTTTGTTATGGTGTTGATTATGTTACAAAGAAAGAAATGCCAATTATTGTGCATAACAATTGCATTCAGTTCACACATGTGTAAGATCTAAAGCGTGGGTATGATGCATGCTGTTTCACTGAAATGGAACCATAATGGAACACAGACATCATTAATGGTTGTAGTTACACCTGTGCTGCGCTTCTATGCCTGTGATTTTTCATTGTGGTCTTGTTATGTCAAAATGCCTGTGCTAAAAAAGCCCATTTAATAGTACTGCTAATTTCATGTGTTGCTGCACTCTATTGATATCTTCGTTTATCACTGATTTTTTTAAAATCTTTTTAAATGTTCCACTTTTTTTTCCTGTTATAAAAGATTGAGTTGGTACATCATTGTATGTGTTGCTAGTTTTTAATCTGAAAGTTGTGTTTCTAAAATGAATTTTACCAACATCACGTTTTTGTAATACTGCTGCCATCCAGTTTTTTTTGTTTTTTTACATGATTGCTTTTATGTCTCGTGGGCATATTCTTTATTGGAAATCTCACTACTGCAGACTGCTAACAAGCACTCGGCTGGCTTCTTACTACCGTTTGAATCCAATTACTATCACAAAGTATACTGGTAATTATTTTAAAATGATCACAAGCACAGGTTCTGCTGCTTCTCTGTATTTTAATATATTTCCTTTAGTCCTTGTAACATTTTGCTTTTATATATCTGTTTGTCTCTGTAAAAAGTGCCATAAAACTTCTTTTGAAACACTGGATATTGAATTACCTTATTTTCACGACCATAAGGCGCATATAAAAGTCTTAGATTTTCTTCAAAATGTGCGGTGCGCCCTATCGTGCAGTGCGCCCTATGTGTGTTGGGAAAAAAGCAAGTCAAGCAGATGAACGCTACGCTTGCTGTGATTCCGGGAGGTCTGACAAAGGAACTCCTACCGCTGGATATCAACGTGAACCGGCCGTTCAAAGTATGGCTGTGAGCGGTGTGGGAGCAATGGATGACCGGAGGAGACCACAGCTTCAAGAAGGTGGGAAGGCAGCGCCGGGCGAGTTACGCCACAGTTTGCCAGTGGATTGTAGATGCTTGGGCTAACGTGTCTGCTGGGACTGTTATTCGAGCTTTCGCAAAAGCAGGCATCATTTCCGAGGAGCGCCACGGTACAGAAAGTGACTCTGACAGCGAGGAACGTGCCCCTGCTATGTTGGATTTTGTGTTAGATCAGTTAGATTCTGAAACAGAATTTTGAAAATTTCCTTAGAAATGAGTGTGTGTGTGGATGGCTGTTTGTCTGTGTTGCCCCACAATAGACCGGTGACCTCTTGCCTGAAATCAGCCAGGATAGGATCCGGCACCCTTCACAATCAGGGATAAGGGATTTAGAAGACAAAACAAATATTTTAATACATACACAAATAGGAAAAAATGTTTTAATCCTCCAAATTTTTCATCTTCTGTAGGTAAAGAATAGGTAAAGAAAATTTTGTCAGTTTCCTAACAACGCTTAGTTGTAAATTGGTGAAAGAAAACATCAGAAAACTGCATGGTGGTGAGGAAAAAAAGGTCAAGAATAAACGGTGTGTGCAGAAAAGCACAAGTTTCTGAGAGTGATAGATTAAAAAACAAGTAAAAGAAAAAATTCCAATCTAACAAGGAGTTGAGACAGGACCTTGGCCATGAAGCCGGAGCACCGTTTGATCTGTCTACTGTCTATCGAAGCTTAATCATAAATGCTCTCCATGGACCAGTGGCTGTCAGAGCATCATTCTCAGGGACAGAAAGAAGAGAGAAAAGCTGAGGTATGCAACTTTACAGAAAATTTTTAGAAACAGATCTTGGCAAATGATAAATACCCTCCAATCTCAGGTTTCAGTATTAATACAACAAAAGACAATTCCTGAAGATGACTTGAAAATAATTTATGTTTAATATATGAAGAGTAATGTTGTCATCCTTGCGTATGTATACGTTGATGAGGGGTTTACACATTTAAATATGACATTAGAGACCCTCTTGTCCAGAAATGTAAATTCTACCAACAGTATTAGTTGCATTTTTCGGTTAAAATATGACTATCTGGAGTGAGCAGCATCCAAAAGAGATAGATAAACCAAGGGATTTATTTTTTAGTTTGGCATGGGACACGTTTTTCAGGTCTGAAAAAAGTTTCAGCAAGAAATCAAACATCAACATCAATCCAGTAAAATTTTGCATGGCACCAAAAATGTTTAAAAAAAGTTTTTCCCCAAAAAACATCTAATTACAACAGCAAACATAGCAACGATGTCAAATGCCAAAAAAAACAAAGAAAACCAAACCCTGTCTTGTTATAAAGGATCCTGTCCTGCAGGACATTTAATAGGCAGGTAAAACATGAAGCATTTTTTTCAGTTTTATTTGTTTATTTTTGTCAAAAACTGTCTTTGTAGCTTCAGACTAACGTATGATGAAGAAAAACATCAAATGCTACAATTACTGAGTTTGAGACATCTGACGTTTCCCCCAAATGAACGTAAGTTAACGCTAAACTCACACTTGAACGTTTCAGGCAGAATTATGAATGATAATTAATCATAATTAACCAATTTACTGGCTGTTATCAATCTGATTAAAGATTGTAATCACTTGACAGCCTTTATAATTACTTTTTGTCTCCAACGCTGCTCAAAAGAAGGTTGTTGAAGGTGGGACAAAAACGCCTGTGAGGAAACACTTCTTTTCAAATAATTTCCAAAAGGTTGAGTAGATTAAAACAAATTCTGGTGTTTAATGAGCGGCGAAGTTGTTTAAATTTCAAATAGATTTTGCACTTATCTGAGGACGTTTCATTTCATTTTGGGTGCTTGTGTTTTCTTTTGGCAGCTGAAATCTGGACCATATGCCCCAGGTTAGACAAGTCACTGAACTCACCATCAACACAGGCAGGTCTCGCCCTGGTGGTGCCGGCGATCTGGCCTCTTCGGCAGGCACAACGGGCAGTCTGCCTCGCGATGGTCCGTCTGGGAACACTGCTGTCTCTGTTGAGCATCACTATCTCACAAGTTCCCACCACCAACTGGCCTGCCAAGCACAGCAGAAAACATCAGATTAGCATAATGGGACTGTAATGAATATCAGCGAGAAGCAACCAGGAGCAACAGCGTGCAGCCTGCTGTTTGTACCAAACCTGTTTCTTGGTTTATAGCTCTAATTTAAAACCTGAAACAGAAAAGCGAGAAAGAGATTTCAGTAGTTTAGAGGCAGCGACACAGACCTGAGTCTGTGATGAAATAATTATCTGAAAAGAATAATGCTTCAAGAGTTTTGTTTTGTCTTCTGAATCGCTTATTCCCTAGCAGGGTTATGGGGGATGCAGGAGCCTATCCTGGCTGATTGCAGGCAAGAGGAAGGATACACCCTGAACAGGTCACCAATATGTTGTGGGGCGACACACCTACGAACATCTACACACACACCAATCCTTGTCGTGCCAATCCTTGTCCCAAAGTTACGGATCTGATTTGCCGACTTCCCTTACCGCCCTTGATCCAACACGCCAGAGGCTTCCTAAGGGCAATTTCTGTAGTGGCCAATTAACCTAACATCAGTATATGTTTTTGGAGGGTAGGAGGAAATCATGGGGAGAACATGCAAACTCCACACAGAAAGAACAGTGTTTCAAGCCTCGTCCCACCCGGGACATTAACCTCCGACCTTCTTGCAGTGAGGCCACTGTGCTAACCACTGCACCACCGTGCCATCTGCTTCAAGATTTATGCTTAAAAAACACTTTTCCATTCATATACAAAAGGAATAAAATATAGCCAAAAAACAAAGATCAAAAGTAGAAGTAGAAGTTATCCCTGGATTAAAAGGGCTGGACTATTATGGAACTTTATTCTGAGGAACCAATATAAACTTTGACCAATATAAACTACTGTATCATGGCATATTTGAGGAATAAGACACGAAGGGCATACAGTTTTCAATATTTTGACTCCAGATGAAAAAGAGAAGACTGCTGGTTACTGCTTTTCTATGACAGACAGAGCCATTTTGGAGCCGAGCAAAGCTCCACTGAGACAGAAAATGAACAGAATGTCTCAGAGTGATGGCTACCTTCCTCTTAACTATATGAGATATGTTCAAGGTAATATTTTAATGTTCAGCCTTAGCAGAGAGACTGAGACAGTGCTCGGAGCATTAAAAATGGAATGGTCAACACGGTAGGTCAAGATGTTATCCACTGCACAAATTCACAAAAAAAAAAAAAAAAAATGAAAAATGGGCAAATTTGTTCTTTTAAATGAAGAAATGCAAAAATACATTTTCAGTTTCATATACTGGGACATTTAAAAGCTATCCTGAAAGGTTTCCAACAAAAAAAAACTGCCCAATGGGGGGAAAAATCAGTTTAAATTTGAGTTATGTTCAGTGTACTAAATGAGTCAAACAAAGTCTAACTGAAACACAACATGAATTTCCACCAATAAGAGCCCCACAGCGCTCTGACATAAACCTGTTAAAGAATTAAAGAGATTTTTCTGAGGGTTTGAAACTCATATTGACATTCCTGGAATGTTAGAATAAGTTATTAAGTGTTAATAGGTTTTGTGTTTTATGGATTAACAAGCTTTAATCACAACAAACTGCTTGAGGCTTCGACTGCTTTGTACGAACAAATGTCAGCACAAATGACTCATTTCCTGCGTGGTATTTGTCAATCCAAATCAACAATATTAAAGACCTGTACGAGCCAAAAAACTCATCAATGACCTGCTGAACTCTGCGTTAGAAAAGTATTTCTGATTTCGAGTCAACATCATTATAGTATGTGAAAATATCCGTTCAAGGTTAAACAGTAAAGCCCAGATAAGTAGAATAATGATCTGGAAAAATAACATAGTGTCCTCTTTCTTTTCATTATCGAGTATAAAAAGGTGCCAGTGAAAGCAGTTCAGGCGGGGAATGAAATGAAATAAAATCAAGTCCAGGAAAGCAGAAAAGAAAGGAGGCTTTTCTGCGGTTCACGTGAGGTCAATCCTTAGCGTTCGCCAACCTTCACTCCCTCATTCTGCTGCTTCCAGTCCCTTCATAGCCTCTCAAAGGTTCCTTAAGTGAGCATGAAATGAGTGCAATCGTGGCAAAGGTTGACAGGGTTGTTGATCAACACAAATGACTCATAAAATCACCTGAGCTGGTTGCTGATGCATTCAAGTTTCAGACATGGCCACATTCAGAGTGATATCAGGAAAGGATTTATGGTGACCGTGTAACCTTTCTGTTCACTGAATGCATTTAATGTGAAAATGAACAGGCTCAGATGGCAATGCTAGGTTTTTGTTCATCTACACAAAAAATGTTAGAACCTAAAAGCCAGATTTCAAACACTATCATCCTATTTTACCAGTAATTTTGTCGGAGGGTGTTAATTTACTGCATGTCTATAACATCATCCAACATGGTGACACAAGAATGACTTTAGTCTTAGTAGAAAACAAGAGAAAAATATTCCTGTCATACTTTGAAGGATTTGGATTTTCTTTTTTTAAATTTAAGTCTGATAGATATTAAAATAAGCCTTGTTGATCATCAAGTATTTTCAATATTTTCAATTCAAATATAGAATAAACTGAACCAGTTTGTGTCAAGAATCTTATACGTATTATAAAAATATTTATGACAATAAAATAAGTCAATTAGAAAAACTTAATCCACTACTATCTTTTTCTGCTTATCAAAGATATTTGAGGTTCTAGTTTACCCAGACAAGTTTGAAAAATAGCTTTTTCATACACATAGAAAAAGTGGAAATAATTTAGCAAGGTTGAAAAAAATTATATTTTATTTCTTCACATTAATAAAGTAATTATTTGGTGTTTTTAATTATTAGGTGGCTGCATAGAAAACAGAGGTACATAAATTAAGTCCTCAAGGTCATTTTCATCACTTTTTAACACCAATCCGAATTAAACTTTTTCATCACAACCGATTGGACAATTCAAAACAATAAATATATATATTTTTTTTTCATTTTCTTGTTTTATTGCTTATCCGGGCTGGGTCTGGTGATCAGCTTCAGAGAACAAGCCCAGGCTTTTCTCAACCCAGCTGCATCCTCCAGCTCACCCAGGAGGAGCCCGAGGTGTTACCCCGGCCAGCTGTGAGACAAAGTCTTTCCGGAAGGTCCGGGCCTACCTCTGGGTCTCTGCTATCCAGGAGGAGCTTGGCGTAGAGTCGTTGCTCCTCCAGGTTAAGAGAAGCCAGATGGGGTGGTTCGGGCATCTGGTTAAGATGCGAGTGCCTCGTTAGTGAGTTGTTACAAAAGAATATTTTGATATATTGAATTGGAATGTTTAAAACCTGCAACAAGGTAGTCTCCTGTCCAGGACCTAACCTGGCTTTTACCTGATGCTGGTCTGGAATGACTTTAGCTCATTCTTTAAATTAATTGATAGATATATGATAGATACTTTATTGATCCCTGTGGAGAAACAGCAGCATCGGCGGAAGGCACCAAAGTGTGCAAAAAATGTGCAGCAAAGTGTGCAAAAAAACTCCAAAGTTTAAATTCCAAATCTTGCAAATAAATTCACACGTGGTGCTGATCAGAATGATTTAGAGGAAGAATTTGTTTTATTACCATAATCAGATTTAAGAATATTTTGTGATCTCTTTGCTTCCCTGACAGGAATACCTGAAGTCGTTACAAGGCCAACATCCATCTAAACTTATGAGAGGATGGGTTGCAATTTCACTGCGGCGCCTAAACTTGGTGTTCTCACATAAAATGATCACCTCAAGCAATTTTAGGAGTCATAAAATACAATCACCTCCATAAAGAACTGCTATCCAAATTTTATTCATGCGCCTGTGCCACGCAGCAACCACCTACATCTACATCATCCTGCCCACCCACCATTGGCTTTCTGCAGAGGCAAGTCCCTGTAAACCTCATGTCTGCTTCTAGAACTGAGATGCCACCAGATATCAGCACTCTGTGCCATGTTTTAACAATGAGCAGTTGAATGGGCTTCATGCAATAAGCCCGAAGCAAGAGAAAAGTAAGACGGCGGGGGAGTTAAAGTGGAGACTTGCATAGCGCGTGGGTGGAGGATTGGATGGGGTGGGGGTTTGCTTTGAAAAGTGCTCATAGCCATGGTCAGAGCTCCATCACACATAGAAAATCCAATTCATGTGACAGGCGGTTTCTGTCACTTAGCATTGTGAAGACACTTGGTCTCTTCTCTTTTTCTCATGTTGAAAAGCACATGTAGTGAGGAGGAAGTGAAGAGTGGTGATAGCTGCTGACCGCCTGGCTCTGGATCCTGTCAGAAACGACACATAGAGGACAACAAGACACTGGTGGAGAGCGACGACTGGCAGTCAGATGACCTTATCCCCGAGTCACAACACCATACAAGTGCAAAGTGGGCACATGCACACAAACGCATACACACGGGTACAGCACAGCTTTCAGCAAAGATGTGTCTCTGCTCAGCATATCAGTTCTTTGATCAGACACATTACAGACTAGTAAAGTACAAATGTGAATATATCCTAATATCTCTGCCTGAATGGACTGCCAGGAGTCCTAACACACTTACACAATGTTCCTGTGAGTCAGTGTGAATCCTTCCAAGCCTGAATGCTGGTGGACATGATAAGGTTATTAAATTTCAGACACATCATATTTGCAGAGGTTGGAAAACAGGAAAATATATAAAACCACAGATAATCATGACATGTTTATAGTTTTTTATTGTAACCAGTAAAATGTTCCATAGGTTCCTGCTTATCCATTTTTTTATATGGTTTTCTCTAATTAAGACTGCCAGATACATTAGTAGTTTGTAGTGACTGGAAAAAATTCTTGTTATCAGATTTAACAGGCAATCACATTAAACATGGATTCTCACCGCTCCAGTACAAGTGAAAGCAGACAGAAAATCCTCTGCTTCTCCTCGGGGAATTTTGCCATAAAATTATATGACAGGCTGAAGCAATTGAACCATGGCATGGACTTCATTTCCATATTAAAACATCCTTCTTTTGCAGATTGTAATTACACGCAGGATGCTTAAAGGACGGAAGCAATATCGCTGTAATTTGTGAAATAACAGAAACAAAAAACTACTTTTGCTGAGGTAAAATGTTTAAATATTAATAACAAAACATATTGTATTTGCTTTTGTTCTCCATTAAGAAATAACTACAAAGCAGGATTGTCTTTGTGTTGTCTAAGAATTTGAATCTCAGCGTTTGTTATTATTAGTTTGTAAAGTAAGAACTAATCTTTGGGCTGACATTCAACATTAAAGGTCGCATGGAAGATCCGTATAAATTCTTTCTTTGCTTTCAAATCCTCTTCACTTGTTGGATTTGTGGTTATTTAAAACAGAACTGATTGTATCTATGGTTAAAAACATATATGTACTGTATATATGGCTGAGCTATAGAATTTGTTGCACGATAAAAACTTAATAATTTGTGTATGGTAAACGTAAAACATTAGCCCACAGCTAATCACTCACCATTCCTATGAAAAGAAAATTAGTTATGAACACCGAGTCCAACACACTAAGTGACGAGCCCAATATGTTGTGTAGGAGAGGGAATGAGGAGGATCCAAATGCAGATTTAACAGTTTATTAAGTGTTGAACAAAGGAATCCACAGCAGAGAGATAACGGCTTCAGGCAGTGCTGGATGGCCAAGAGGAAGGGCTGAAGGTTCCTGTGAGGAGAATAAGAAAATTAGTCTGATATCAAAATTTGACTCAGCTTAGAGGTGGTCAGTTTACCACTAGAATCGTTGAAGACCTGACAGAGACTGTGGGTGACACCAGGTCTTTTATAGCCACCGGTAAGTCTGTGCAGCTGGGAGCAATCAGCCAATCCTCTCGTTAGAAGCCATCCAGCACCTGTGAGTTTTGGGGGAGAAAAAAAAACAAGCAGGCCTAAAAGGCCTCACACCACACAATATGATCTGAGCAAATACCGGTGTAAAGATCCCTCATGCAGTGACGCACACATTTAATTGGAAAACCAAACCTGGAAGAAGCCAGAAAAGACTGAAGGAGGACCTACGCATACAGACTTTTCGCCAGAAACCCCTGTCTCTCAGAGCTAAAAGGTTTTCCATACAGGCTTTTAAATCTGTGTGACTTTTGTAACCCAATGTATGGTGTTTTTACTTCCAAATACAACAAGATATTCATTTAAAAAGTAATCATATGAGCAATACTATACAAATACAACGAGTATTGCAGGAAACCGATTAAAAAGTTGCTTTGGTAGGTATTCAGTCAAATGTAGCAATTTGACAGTATTTGTAAGACATTCAGACTTCTTAAAAACTCCCGATGTCTACAGAAACCATTCGCAAAGATGCAATTGTAATTTAACATAACAACAGATGACCTGAAGACACAGCCAATGCTGAAGTTAGAAATTACTTAGAAAGTTTTATTTTATTTTACACTTTCACACAAAACCCAGAAGTATTGAATCTGCAGTGAAAAATAAGCAAATAATTACATTTGAGCGGCTGCCAGCGCACCACTTCTTATTGAGTCTAAGTGAGAACAAATAGTTCACAAGAAAGAAATCTCCATTTGTCTTATATTTACCCTTCTTTGGCACATTCAAATGTTTTAGTTTAGAAAAAGGTCATCACTGAAGTCAGCAAAAACAAAGTTAGACACATCAGAGTGTGTAGGAAGAACATCTGTAGAAGCTTTGGAGTGTATAATACTAATATGTTAGCAGTAAATCCCTCTGGGAGCCGTAGGTTGTGGAGATGGGTCTCTTTGGATTGGTTTTGCCTCCCACAGATCCCATCAGATTCTATCAGATTGGTATCTGGGGAGTAAGAACAGCAGGTGAACATCTCAGAGTCTGGTGTGTTCTTTGAGCTCTTCCTGGGGGAGACATATCCTGTATGACTGGTCTGCAGAAATGCTTCTCCATCTGGAGGTGGGAAATGTCAGAGGGACATTTATTCTTCATCTACACAGTGTTAGCGAGTATGAGAGACAAGCAGACAGAGAGAGAAATGAGAGCAAAAAAGATGTGGGAAGGTTTTTTTTTTTTTTTTTTTAAAAACATGGTTGGACAAACATTCATTCGCTATTTCATGACGTTTTGTAGAGCAAGATTGTGTTATTTTGCAGCTTATTGTGACGCAGGTTTGTTATTTTTTCACAACTGAAAAAGTGTTCACCAGTTTTGTTGTTGCTTTTTTCATTCATTTTTTTAAAAAAAAAAATCAAAGACAAGCAACATAACTAATTTCTAATTTTGTAAAACCCTAAGGGAGGCATTTTCAGCTAATAGTTTAAGTTGGTTCCAAAAGGTGAAGTCAAACTATTTTGTTTTTGTTTTCTATTGTTTTTTTTTTTAGCTTATTTCAGCAATGTTTAGGTCTGTTTCTATTTTTATTAACTCTAGTCAGTTTTTTTCTTATGTTAGAAAAAAAAAAGATCTCTATGCTCATTTTCTTCTATTTCTGCATAAAATTTTGGGATGAAAATAGTTTTGTTCTATAAAACATCTCAATTGTTTTTTTTACCTTTTTTTTTAACACCCGCCACAGTTTTTAGATTTAAACTGGTCCTTTTCCTTTTTAAAAAATAGCTGTTACAGTTTTTTTTTTTTTCCTCAAGATGTTTTTCTCTACTTCTAATTAGTGCTCCTGACATATTTTTTGTCTTTTAGTTTCACCATGTTTTCTGCTTCAGGGAAGCCCAGCTGCAGAAGCTCTCTGGAGTTTGGTTTGTTTTCTATTCTGTCATTTTTTCCTCTCTTTTCAGTCTGTTTCCTTTATTCTTAAAAACAATCATTTGCTCCAGTTTTAATCTTTCCTCCAAATAGTTGCAGACTGCAGAAAATTTGGGTTTCATTTTGAATCCATAGAATAATTAGGTAATGCTTAGTAGATTTATCTTTGCACGGCTTCACTACTGTCATGTTTTAGTTTCAGCGGTTTTAGTCTAGACATGTATCTTTCACAGTGGAACAATAGGCTAAATTTTTCTGGTTACTATGAAAATTAAGGCCACACTGACCTCACAGCAAGAAGGTCGGGGTACAAGACCAGGGTGGGACGAGGCTTGGAACACTGGCCTATCTGAGTACATGTTCTCCCCGTCTATGCGTGGGTTTCCTCCAGGTACTCTGGTTTCCTCCCATTCTCCAAAAACATGCATTTTAGGTTGATTGACCTCTGTGAAAATCGCCACTAGGAATGAATGTGTGTGGATGGTTATCTGTGTGTGTGTGTGGCCCCGCAACAGACTGGCGACCTATTTGGGTGTATCATGCCTCTCGCCTGAAATCAGCCAAGATAGGCTCCGGTACCCTCTGAAACCTTCTTAGGGATAAGCAGTTCAAAAGATGAAACGAAACAAAACCCAGAATAGGTTGATATGTAAAAAAAACAAAGGGCTCCTATTTGACCACATGAATATACATACACCCAAGAAGTTTGACAAACTGGTGACCTATCGAGAATGTACCCCGCTTCTAACATAATGATCTCTGAGATAGGTTCTGAGACCCTCCACAAACCACTGTGGGACAAGCTTGTATGGTCAGCATAGCTCAGGGAAACAGCTATAAAAGCAGCATTAAGAATTTGCCTTTCATTTTTATTGTACCGTTTGTAATGACAATAAAAGCTTTCTCTTAAAAGTGCTATCATAGTTATAAAAGTACAAAGAGCTGAAGCAGCCACACTTTAAAAAAATTTGGTAATTATAAAAGTATCACACTATAATGTAATAACATATTTCAGTATTAAAGAATATACTTATAAAAAATATAAAGCATGTCCCATAAGATGATCACTATGAAATTTCCCCTTGGTATAAGTGCGTGTGCATGATTGTGTATGTGTGCGGCCCAGCAGTAGACTGGTGACATGTTCGGGGTGTACCCTGTCTCTCGCCTTCAATAAGCCAGGATTGGCTCCATCAACTCCCGCAGCCCCGTTGGGATAAGCGGTTCAAAAGATGAAATGAAAAATTAAATGATTTATAGTTGCTTTTTTAAATGTAAATGGATGACATGAACATTGAAAACACTTCTACCGACTGTCATAGGTATACTGTTTGACATTAATCCAGATGTTAGACATCGCCCAGGAGTAGGTGGCCCTGTGATGGCACACCAGAAAACATAGCAGACACTTTTCTTTATTTGTCAGTTGTCACAACCCACGGTTGTACAGTGACAACTTATTTTTTTTTAAGAAAGTCCAACTTCAATAAATCTTGTTCTCAGGAGCATTCCAGCTGCCAGTTTTAGATGTTTTTCTGCATCTGCTGAATGAAACAAAACAAAAATTCTAGGGAATTTCTGTTTAGTTTGAATACAGTGCGCTGAAGCAGGAGACAAATAAAACTTAAAGGCGTTGGGATGGATGAGCACTTCCCTAAGCTGCTTCTTTTTTTTGGATAGCATTTACAGAAAAAAAAGGTAAACTGGTACCATTATATTTTGAACAAACTCTATAAGTCAGTATTATTTCTACATTGTGAATCAACAGATCGTTCAAATTAACACTTACTATTTCATTCTGTTGTAAATGTCTTTTTTATTCTTAAGGTGAAAGCTGTTGAAAAGGGTTTTTGTTAATGAGTGAAAGCTTCACAGCCTTAATGACATCTTTACAAGCAGGCAGCCACTCATTAACAAATAGCACCAGATTTAAAGTCTGTGCAGAATTAAAAGAATGAAGAAGCTAACAAAGGAGAATAAATTAGATCATCCTACGAGTCCATTGTTCAGATTATCCATGGTTTCTTCTACTGAATATATTTTTAAAGAAAATGTTTATCTCTATTCAGCCTCGTAAGCACATCCAAAAATAAGTTAGTCATCAGCACAGGGTGGAGTAATTCCAAATCAGATCAAGAGGCTAATTAATTAAATCCTGCAAACAAAAAGGTAATCTCTGTAACTTTATCTTGATTAATCTTCTACTGCTGCTTTAATTTTGACTGCGGTGCTAAGACTTAACCTTTCCTTCATGTCTGTTCTAATCTCCCACCTCTGTCTGTTTATAGCAACGCAGGATGACATCAAACGGCAATCTTACTTGGCTGAGCATATGCTCAGCAAGGCAGCTGCAGCCAAGTGCATCTCATTACCTTAACACCACTTGACGTGTGCGGCGCAGTAGGTACCTTTGTAATGGAACACCAGGTGAGAGAGGCAGATGTTTGACTGACCCCATGCTACACGCTTCCTGACACCACTATGATCTTCTACAGCTAAACAAGTAGGGCACCAGAGCAGTGGAGCGAATCATCTGCTTTATATTAATGTACTTGGATTTAAGGGAACACCAACACTTGATTTTGCATGCAGCCTGAACACACAACACTAGTCCCATTTATTTTTATGCAGTTGAACAACTCCGTCTCTGTGTAATGATCCCTAAGCAGGCAAATTAATATGGAGTAATCAGAAATGAATAAGGAAGAATGATAAAAGAGAGAAAATGGGAGCAGCTGTTGTGGCGCCAACAGGAGGAGTTTGTTTTGCGTTATTACAGGATGATGCCCCTTCATCCAAACTGCACTCAGCCTGCTATTTATCGTGTTCACGAGTACTTTCCGCTTTTATATCCTGGACACATGCAAGGTTGGAGTTTCTGCTCCAAAAAAGCTGCTTGTTTTTGAACGAAAAAACCTGAATTTTTAAAGCTGTATGAAGCAGGTTTTTTATGCGAACACAAGTACCCACTGGGGGCTCCAAAGGAAGACAGGCAGGTATAGCACCTTCAGCAACTGAGACACCAGAGCTGTGATCTGTTTGCCTCAAATTTAATTTTCATGTTAGGTGTGTACATTATTTCACCCAAGGGGCTGAATGATTGAAGGTTTTTGTAGAAGCAGTAGGCTTGTGCGCCCCTGGGGGAAAAGAGGACTCAACAGTTTTACATTGTTTCCTTTCACACCCAAAGATAAGAGCATATCTTATTGTTGCATTAAACAAGACTTAAGAAATGTAGAACATTTTTTTAGTGCATTTTATGAGCAACACTTTCATGCAGAAATGGGCAAAGATTCTTATATATTATTTTCCTATAAATTCCAAAGTTTTTTTAATAGATAATGTATTGTAAAAATGTAAAAAAAAATATTAAGACTTGAAGCTATGCAAAAACTGGCGTTGTGGTAGTAAACCTGACCAATAATGTTGGCCACCATCTAAATATTTCTGAAGGGAAACATGAGTTCTTTTTCCAACTAATTTCCAGATCAACGTGATGACGCCTTCATTGTGCATCCAAGTCATCACATGGCCAAAAAAGGTATTTCTATATCTATTAAACAATAAACCATACAACATTTTAAAAGGATTTAAAAATGTCAACTAAAAAAATATGGGTTTTTATTTTTCCCCAAACTTTTTTCTGACTACTATGACACGTCATTCCAAACATTTCAACCCTGTCACTCCAGCCACGCACTAGTCCAATCCTCATTTAAATATGTACATATATCATACCTACCATCCAGGTCCAGATGCAGCAGCCACCTGCACAAACCAACAATAATGAGAATCCCTTTTTGGTTCCTACAGGCCTCAGTTAATTTGAAAAACGAAGGGAGCTGTTCTCGTAAAATTTCTCCATCTGAAAACCTGTTTAACAATTAATCTATCACCACTTAAACACATCTGTGTTTTACTCTTGACACTTCAACTGTCTAGTAAAAACTTTCAAAGACAAACGCGCATACAACATGAAGCTGCCCTTTTTTTTACGCTTTGAGACCCAAAAGTCAAAAAGTGCACCAATGACCTGAACAAAATGATCTGATATTAGCCAGACTCCAGCCTCTCCATCGACATAGTGCTGGACAACAGGTTTAAAAAAACAAAACAAACAATGGATGGAGATTACTGTTACACATTCATGGCAAGTACAAATAATGTAACTCAGGTCAGTCCTGTGGCGAGCAATGCTTGTGAAGGTGGCCTCGGATAGATTTCTGTGGCAATGACGCAGCATGCATGAAGGAATGTTGTAAAGTCAAGTGAATTGAGACAAGTGCTTGTGGATGAATACAAGCTTGAGGCATAAAGAACGAATGTACAATATGCTCGGAAAAAGCAAACAGCAGCTTTGATGACTGTAAAGCGGAGAGCACTGGAAAGCCACAGTGACTCACTTCAAATTTAACTCAGAAAGCCCTCCAGGATGGCCTCCATCTTTAATGCAAACACAGTGAAAATGGTGAGCATCAGCAGGCTATTATGTTGCCCATAAGTGCTGTACAGCAATGTGTGATAGCACGGACTGCGGCTTTCAGGTTCAATCATGGCCTCCTCAGAAAATATGATCACAGAAAATAGAGAAGGACACAAAAACGGAGGGACCCAAGCGCAAATCATTTACACCACTCTGCCAATGATGGAGCAGTTTCAGGCTCGGAGATTTCTGCAGAGAAAATAACAATGCAGATATGCGCTGAGCTGTGCTCCACACTCAACCACAAGGGAGGTCAAAGCTGACGGCTAGAAAGAATTCATATTCAGGGAGCTATGAAATATGAGCTTTGTGTGCTGCCAAATTGATTTAGCTGTAAAAATTCTTTTCATTTTGTTCCATAAAGATGCTCACACTTTTAAAGTGCCACAGCTCGACAAAGAGCCCACTATGATATGCTTACAATTTGCAACCAAGGTCATAATCTCAGCAAGACTTCTTTTGCATGCTTAATGTTGCCTTGAAAAAGCCTGAAATGGAAATCAGAGTTTTCACTTCAAAAAAGTTTGTAATTCTCAGCTTCTCTGATTAGTTTAATGCTCGGGTGGATCTGCCCTGCTCCCTGAGTTAAAAGGAAATACCAGCTAAATATTTCTGAATTCAGCTTCCTGGTGCCCCATGATGACACACCGTCTCGCACAAAGAAGCTGATTTGTTACAAATGAAAAAAGTATGGAATAAATTACCAGGATGAAATCTGTCTGGTTTGTGAAAGACATTTGGACTGGGTGACTCTCTCATCAATGGATCACTGCACTGATTGCAAAGCTGCAGTGAGTCACTTTAAAATTTACTGACACCGCCTGTAGACATATTTCATAAAATGTGAGCTGTCTTATACCCTGACAGCTTGTGCAGCACGGCAGGGTGACAGAAGAGATTGTTGCAATGATTGGATTATTCAAACAAATCAAGATGACACAGTAATTATGATGTGACAAAAGCTCTAAAAGATGTGTTTGTGTCTGATGCTTTGCTGTGGCATCAAGTAAAGGAAATAGCCTAATAGATTAGTTTTAGCTGTTTGCTCCTCCCACCTTTTCTTTTATTTCCTGATTTAACCCCTTAAAATACTAGATGTAAATGGAAAACACATTAGCTTTCAGGATAATTTAACTGAAATAGCCCTTTTCAAAAGGACCAAATAATACCTGGCAAACAGTGCAAAAAATATCACAAAGTAAAAAGGTTCATTTGTGCAAATGTTGATTTGTTACTACCAGTAATTCGGTTTGTGCGACTTCTAAGTTATGGGAACCTGCTAATGGTGTAAACTTGATTATCACCTGAGTGTTCATCTTTTATTTCATCTATGAAGTGTGTAACAACATGGTTTGGGATTGTGTAATGATGACACACTTCCCCAGAGACGTCTGAAAGACATCCTGTGCTGCTTGAAAATCTTAATGCTGTCATTACAGAGGTGTAAATGAGTCAAGCAAAAGTAGGTGGCAAAATTTCTGGTACAACGACTGATTCAACTCGAAGATTGAGTTCACATTGTGCAGTGGACCTGAGACGTCCCCTTTGACATGATAAACTTTTTTTTTCTTCATGCTAACTAGAGATTGGTACTCGTACGGATAACAATAATGTTGCACAAGAGTGACAAGGCATTTAATTGGAATTAATCTTTCTAATATTGCAGTAGTTATTTTATATGACAGATTTTTGTTTTGTGTTTGTCTCGTCTTCTGAACCACTTTTTCCCTTAAGGGGTGGCATAGGGTGGCGGAGCCTATCGTGGCTGATTTCAGACAAATAGTAGGATACACTCTGAATGGGTCACCAGTCTGTTCTGGGGCCAAACACAGGCAATCATACACACACACATTCATTCGTAGAGGCAATTTTGTTGCAGCCAATCAACCTAACACGTATGTTTTTGGAGGTGGGAAGACACCAGAGTACCTGAAAAAAACCTGTGTGTATACAGAGAGAACATGCAAACTCCAGACAGAAAGGCCAGTGTTTCATGCCTCGACTCTACTCCAGGACTCTAACCCCGACCTTCTTGTGAGGCACTGTGCCCCTGTAACGCCCTCAGATTGTTGCTATTCAGGTTTTTGCAATCAATGTGTTTTAAAAGCACATTGCAATGCTAACTAGCAGTACAAAACTACTTTGCAATGGGGTTAGATGGCCACGATCTCTGACATCTCTATAACCAAACTGAATGACCAGTTGCAAACATCCTACCAAATCATTTCCACACATAACTCTAATGTGACCAAGATGAAATAGGTTAAAGAAAAATCTCAACTTTTTGTGATTAGCAAATGTCAGTTCTTAATTTTGCAATACCAATTCGATAGTGATATATGTATATATCACACAGCGCTACATCCTATTAGCACTTGTCAAGGTTTCCCACGGAGTAATTCTCAGTCCATGTGGTGGTATTAGATAGTGATTTAAATATTGTTATCTTTTCGAACACATATTTTTTATGTGCAAAAAAAAATCCATTCATTTCTTGGGTTTTTTTTGTTTGTTTGTTTTTTTTTAAAAATGACATTCTGTGCTTTTTACAAAGTCCTAGAACATTTTGTTATTTTTTAACAGTTTAAAGGAAATAAAGTTGACATTGAGAGATCCAGTAAAAAGCACCAATTCTCTAATATTTTATAATCAGTCCAAATTGTAGGTAAAATACTCTTTTCACACATTTTATACATTTTATAATAAATTTGTCCTTTTACCTTTTTTCTGTGTCTGTCTGGTTTGAAAAAACTCACTATCGTTTCATCACAAATTGAACTGGTCAGTCTTTTCATTCCTAAATGCTTAACATGGACCACTCCTGTCAATCTGTTCTATAAACTCTTCAGCTTTGACACACTGTCAATAAATTTCCATCCTACAGGTTTTATATCACTGCTCTGGTCCAAAAATCTGTCTGCCACTCAAATCTAAACCAATCATAGACCTCATTTTTTAAATATCACTGGACGCCTAAATTATGCCAACCATTTCTCCCTGATAGCTTGTACTAATTATTTAGCAGAAGCTCTTTACATCTGTTTAAAAAACAGAATTCAAGCAAAAATCCTGTTTGGATAAGCAGAAGGGTTCTGAGCTGACTACACTGTTATCACCGATGTAGGATAAGCATTTTGCAAACAAAGCATATAAACCAGTTTTTATTTTTTTACATACACGACTAGAATAAAGCGAAATGGACCAAAATACAGACAGAAGTTGAAGTAGAACAATTTCTGTTCCCCTGCAGCTCTAATGTGCAGGCTAATGTACTTGTTGATCATCTAGTGATGCAAAATGAGTTTTTTTTTTGTCTTTGTTCAGTATTTGTGCAGTCGATACAACAAATACCAAAAATGAATAAGCTGATTGAAGCAGTCTGTTGAAAGGAATAAAAAAGAAAACTTTATGCATTAAAAACAAGCATTGGTAGGTGAGAGTAAAGATTGGCATTGTGCGCATTATAACTATTTTCTTTTTAGCTTTCTCTGCCAAACAGAAACTCTTCTTTTGTGATCAACGGAATTGGTTGATCAACGCTCTCATCAAAAACATAATTAATCAAAAAATGTTGTCCTAGATCCATATAAAATAAAAAAATAATAATCCTGGGATCAAGTAGGTAATCCAAACAAGGTTTTTTTGGGAGGGGATAGACAATATAGACAACTTTCTAAAAGCTTAAGAAATCAAACTTTGAAATGCTTTTAAATGCCTACTTTTACACAAGAATGAGATCACGGATACAAGCAATCAAAATGAGCTTCCTCCGCAGGGTGGCTGGGCTCTTACTTATCAATAGAATGAGGAGCTGTGCCATCTGGGAGGAGCTCGGAGTAGAGCCGTTGCACCTCTGGGTTGAGAGAAGCCATTTGGGGCAGTTCGGGCAGCTGGTTAGGATGCTTCATGAATGCCTTGCTGGTGGGGTGTTCTGGACACGTCCTACCAGGAGGAGACACAGAAGCAGACACTGGACCCACTGGAGAGACTATGTCTCACAGCTGGCTGGGGAACACTTCGGGATCCCCCTGAGTAAGTTGGCGTATTCAGCCAGGGTGAGAGAAGCATGGGTTCCTCATTTGAAGCTGTTGCCCCCATTAAACGGCTCCAGATAAGTGGAAGACAACAAAACTTTTCAGCAAATTAAATTTTTGTGTGAATTTACTTTAATAAAAATGTATTCAGAATTGGTGTCTGTTTCCTATTAAAAGATGCATCCTTTTCAACATATTTTTCAGAATTTGTCATTTCTATGTAAAAAGAAGTTGCTTCTTTGAAACTGAACTGGTAAACCTGAACATAAACCAATACAGAAATCTAAACATGTCCTTTTATTTAGCTGAATTAACCTAACGTTCCATTCACGGTGACCCACACTGTCCCAGAGGCATGCACACCAAGTGGCTGCTTTGCTTTGATTTTCTGTCCCTGCTTTCATGACAGATGAGCCACTGAGAAGGTGGAAGCTGTGCAGCCTCTCTGCTCACCTGTTTACAAACCTTGGATGAGGCCTTTGGGTTATGACAAGTCTAAAAACGGGTTTTGAATGCATTGGTGGGTTGTAGTGATAAACAAGAGGTTAACTCTGAGATTGATTTTTTGAGAAGCTGATGAAATGAAAAGCAGTCAAAACATCCAGATTCAAAGAAGAGGTTGGTTTGGAAATGACTCACACAGGTTACCTCGTTCTTAAAATTCAACCCAGAGCTTATGAAAAGAACGAGCAATAAAGAGAATGTCAGCCCTCAAATCACATCCAGGGTTTTAACCATCAGAGAATCTATTTGCTCTCTGAACACACAGAGGGCAGAAGAGTTCAGTGAGAGATTGATTGGGTGATTTGTACAATAACGCACTAATGAGATCATTTCATATGAAAATGAGTCAATAATAAATAGCCAAGAGGAATAATATTGGTACTCTGATTCTTCTGGCTTCAGAAGGCCCTTTAGGGCCGACAATAAGAGAAACAGTGACGGGAGCAGTTTGAAATGAAATTTAGGGAATTAGAAGCCAATAGAAGAAAAAGGAGCAGATTTCAGCACACAGGCAGTTCATTTTTCAAATCAGCATCTACTTTTGTTCCCGGCAAGCTGCCAGAGACAGTGATGTAGACTCCATCCCTCCTCCACAGTGGTAATTACGCTGCCGGCCAACGCTTGATTAAAAGATCTAATCTACCAAACGTAGTGTACAACATTTCCCAATAAGTTCCAGTAGTTTAAAGCGGATCTCTGATGTCACATCAAACCAGAATGGTTTTGTCATGGACTCAGCCATGTGAAGTGAAGTGAAAGGAAACATTCTTTTGCTTTCTAGTCTGTGTCAGAATGAAGGTGTGATAGCACCAGTGAATGTATTATTCAGAAAGAAAGCAAAGCATGGATGGATATGCTTAGTGTTAGAAAAAAAAATTATGGTAAAAATGAGCTGTTTCTTTCTGACTAAAGCAGGATTTAGAACCAAGAGAGCTGAGCTGCTTTTTCACCTGACTCCCAACTATAAAACCATTTTATTGATATTCCCTGCAAATATCTGATAAATGACAAAAGAAACTGGAAGGGATGAAAATGAAAGTGTGAAATTACATTGAAAAAAAATTCAAATAAAAAAACAAAAAAACTTCACATGACTGTAGTTTTTCTTCTTTTTGTTTCATGCTTTTTGGAAGACCTCTCCAGATAATAATTGGATGTCTGTTCACAGACTAGAAACAGAACAACTAAAATGAAATCACAGAGTCACAATGACAGAAGGTTGAACCATAAGGTCACCAGAAAAACACTGCTGGCGAGGAAGGATTCCTCCTAGGTCCCTGACAAGCTCTTTTTGGTCGATATTGGATGGATTTTTTGCTCGGGATGAGAGGATCTGACCACAATGTGTGCAGCTGCATCCAAATAAGCCCTCAGTGGCAAAGCAAGGTAAAAAAAATAGCATGTATTTAGCTGTAAGGGTTTCTTACCCTCTCTGAGCAGATGGGAGTAGATGAGCCAGAGGAGAAGTAGGCAGCACAGTGATGCACCTCCACCTGCTGAGAGTGTCTTGGCACCAGACTGCATCCTACACCTTCAGCTGAATATTTGATCCCAAACTTTGAAGGCTTGTGTTTCTCAGAAGTCAAACAGATGAGTTTATCCAGTGGTGTCCCCAAAGCCTGTCACGAACATCCATGTTGAGACTGTAACAGCAGAGGGACTGATAAAAATCCCCCTTTTCTTGTCTTTAAATTCCCTCCATGAGCCGCAGATCCATCCAGGAAAGAATGTCCCGAAATGTGAGCAACAAGGATTTTACAGACAAGAATCAGGAGGAAAAAGAAGTGAAGAAATCAAACTGAAAATGTGTGGATGAGGCAGTTTTTTATCCCTCCGCGATGGGATGCTGGAAGATTTTCAGCTTTTCATCACCTCCTGAACACCACTGTCACTTCTGATCTCTCTCCTCAGCACCACTCGATGCTCCTTTTGGGATTCTCCGCAACTTCTGCGCCGAAGATCGTCTGGTGATGTTTGCTCCTACAGAAACACGCGCAACTCCATTGCAAGCAGTATGAACTTGTCGGTAAACGGGACGCTCCTGCAAAGAAGATTCAAAGCTGGAAATGCGTCATATCTGCTTGGAAACGCGGCGACGCAGCGAGGTGTCACGTCAAATGGCGCAGCGCATGGATGAAGCGCACTCTGCGGAGAACTTGGCAACAATTGGCACCTGTATGAGCTGCTGCTGCTGCGCCAAATGCGCAGTGTGTGTCTGGTCGCAGCTCGTTGGGAGTTCAACCCACGTCACAAAGTCAAATAGAGTTGTTAATCCATCCTGATTTGCCTCATTTGCATGTGAGCAAATGTAGCCTCTCAGTCCACACATACACACACACACACACACACACACACACACACACACACACACACACACACACACACACACACACACACACACACACAAAGATCCTGTTAGAGTTTCCAAATAATCCTCCTTTCTTTTTCTCTCTCACACACTCACACAGACTGTCCTAAATCAAGAAAAATACCCCTCAAAAAAATTTTTGCTCCAAGGCACTAAATCTCTAAATGTGAATGTTGATGCTTATTTTTACACATGCCATCCCAAAGGGAATGTGTGCACAACCAGCTGCCACCACCTTCTGACATGTTACTTACAAAGGTGTGGCAAACACCCCAAAGGAATGCATGGCTTTACAATTTTATAGTTAGCATAGAGTAAAATGGCATTCCTGGAATTTGAAAGAGGTCAAGTTCCTGTTAGGGATTTTTTATTTTTCACACAGCCTCAGAAACATTTATCATAATGTATTGGCTGATGTCATATGACGCATGGAGTTTGCACAGCAGAGTGCTTTCTCCACCACATGTGCAAACGTGTTTGTGTGAGACAGTGGGCTAAATGCCAGTCAATCTCCTGAAAGAGCTATTTTAGACCCTCTCACCACTCCAAGGCCATTACCATAACTCATCCACCACCATGCACACACACACATATCCAGGAGATCCTACATCCAGTGAATGCTCACTTTATTAGCAGATGGAGAAGTTCCCCCGTGTGCTGCTGGACTATCAGCCTCTCACTGAATGGTTTTTATGATGACTTATTGGCTCAGGCCAAGGTCTGTCACATCAGCGCTGTAACATATAAAAAATGACTGAGCCCCACAATGCAAGAGGACCATGCATTTGTTAAGTAATAATGGGATAGGTTGCTGATTTTCCACATTCAAGTGGTATTTCTTAGCTCATGTTTTGTGCACCAAAGGGGGAGCAGAAGCTTTTCTGGGGAACAGAAATAAGATTTGAGGTGTTTTTCCATCTCATCTGCAGCCATATCAGGGTCAGGATCAGTGTCTGCGTGATGCCCCAAACAGTCACTGCATGATTAATTCTAATCCATCACTCTGACTGAAGAGGTTATAAATTCAGTCAGTTTATTTTTGCCTACCAGATCTATTTTTATGTTTACAGCTCTTTTTCCTTTCTTTTTTCTGCTCCTCCTATGTGTGTGCAAATAATAAAACCAGAATTGTACAAAATGCATATTTTAAAAGGAACATTACTTCACAAAAAAACATCATTACATGCAGAGTCGACAACTGCAAATTTGATGTATTGATGTGATTATTTTTTGTTATATATATTTTTTGCTTTTTAAAAGTTTTGATTGATAAAAACACATGGAATGATCGATTGCCAACTACAAGTGTTAATAAAGATCAGAAATTATGCATGGTTATTGACTAACTTCGGTAGGAAGCATCAATTCCAGCTCAGACTCAATAACTGTGATTTCTCCATAAAAAATGACTTTGCAAAAATATCTTTTTTTTTTTTTCCAAATACTACTTACTTTGCTTTGTTTTCTTGGAAAAAAATATTTCTTAGACTGTAGATTTGAATGTTATTTATAAATATTTCATTATTTTCAGACAGGAAACCGGAAAGTCTAAAACACATTTCTACTTAAACAAAAGCAACCGGCAAATATGACAGAAACAAATCTTTAATAATAGATTTCTACAAGAATCACTGATGATAACATGAAATATAGACATTTTTATCCTGGTATACAGCATCTCCCTTGTGCAGTCTATCAGGAAAATATACTAGTACTTTATCTGGGAAGAAAAGTAGAATTTAGTCTCCGAAGTTAGCTTTCATATTAATGTATTAATTTAGATTGGTCATTAAGTGAAGGAATGAAAAAAAAACCTTCAGTGTGTCTGATTTTACATTTTCTTTGATGATTAAATTCAACTTCCACCACAACTTTGATTTTTTTTTGGATAATAATTTTGAAAATGATAAATATGCATATGAAGCTCTTTTTTACTCATCATCCCACACAGCTCTGCCCTTTTAGTTTTTTAATCTATCATTTGAAAGTGCGCAAAGCTTAAACCCTAATTGTACGGTAGTTACATGTGGAAAATCACACATGATCAGCAGTTTCTGTAACCATCCACTCATGACTAGATGTAAAATCTGGTTTATTTACCCAACCGCCTTAGCATGTTTTTAAAAGATCTTCTCATAGGACAGATTAGCTGGGGTATTTCTTGTTGTGGGCAAAGCATTTTCTTGTGTTTTTGTGGAGCAGCTTTGCTGGTGCGTTTCAGTAAACAGAACTCTTTGTGAAGAGCAGTGTGTTTCTTCAGAAATGACTCAGCAGGGACACGGCACCATGGGAGATGATATTCCAAAAAATTTTTAATCGTGTTTCCAGGAACTCTTACTGCTCATTGCAAGTTTTCTTTACTTTTTGTGCTTTTTTTAAAAATTATGCTAGTCCAGAGTTTTGTCTCCACAAATTCAGGTGGAGAATTTGTTAGAGCTAATTTGCATTATTTGTTAAATACCTGGTGGTAAAGAACAAATCAGCACCTTGCAGTTGATGCAAGCAAGATGGGGATTTTTTTTTTTATATCAAATCACAAAGAGGCATAAGGACTATGGAGTCATATTTCTAACTTTAATAAAGCTACTAGCTGCTCACAGTTTAAATGTCAAACAGGAGCATATGGTGCCTCAAAGCATCTGCTGAAACGAACCTTTTCTCCTGTATAACATCCCATCTGTAGGCGTTAGACGCAGCATGATCAGCAGGAGAAGTTTACAGCAAATGTTTCTTATTAAGGTATTACATTTAAAAAAATGAAAGTCTCCAGTAACTTTACTTTTTGACTAGTAAACATAACTAAAAGTCGTAGTAATAACTTGCTCTTATCTGGCTTTTTTTGGGGGGGAGCTTAGCTTCACACCAGCATCGTCTCTCCTGCTGACCCAGAATCACAGAGGTAAACAAGATCAAAAAATCACATCTGCTCCTCCGTTGCTCCCCCGCATGCTTTCCAGGATCTCTGTCACTTCTCTGTCTTTTTTTGCCCCAAGTCTGACAATTTTAGCTTTGAGCTAAGATGTTGATCTTCATCCATTTTATCAGAAAAAAAACAGATCAGAAAGCAAAAACTAATAATATCCTCAGATTAAATGGGAAGTAGCTTCTTTGGCTTCAATATCAACACTATTTTCTCACAGTGACAAGAGGTTCAAAAAACCAAAAGCTTGAAAATGAAGAAAAGATTTAAGCTGAGGATGGATCGTATTGTAAGAGAAAAACAGAATGTTTTTGCTTGATAAAAAACTGATAACAAGTATTTTTAAAAAATACACAAATACAAGTTTTGAAATATTTTGTGTTCTCACACTGTTTACACTCATATTACCATTTTTTTTTTTTTTATTTTGAAAATTTTTGAAAAAAAAATCCAGGAGAAAACAGCTGTTTATTTAAAAATTTATCTTGAACAATCAAGAAGGTCAGGGTTCTAGTCCCAGAGTGGACGCGGGATGAAACATTGGTCTTTCTGTGTGGAGTTTGCATGTTCTCCCTGAGTACTTGTGGGTTATCTCAGATCGTCCGGTTTCCTCCCAACCTCCAAAAACATGCATGTTAGGTTTATTGGCCACAATGAAATTGCACCAGGAATGAGTGTGGATGTGAGTGTGTGGACCTGCAAAAGACTGGCGACCTGTTCGGGGTGTACTCTGCTTCTCTTCTTGAATCACCCGGGATAGGCTCCGCAGCCTGCCGGGACCCTGTCAAGGAATAGGCAGTGAAGAAGATGAATGCGAGTAGAGTTTTTTTCACAATCTCAAGAAGCTTCTTCATGTTTAGTCCTGACTCTAGACACCAGAAGGAGGCTGGTCTCAGAGGTCCTCAGAGTCCTAGATGGTTCCCATACACGCACGCACACACACACACACACACACTGTTAGGTAGAAAATGTATATTCTTATACATGTCTTTATTTTATAATTTAAAAGTGTCTTTTACTCTGTGCCTTATTGAAGATGATCCAGACCCCATTGGTCCCTGAGACTAGTTTGTGAACTAGAGCTGGGTGACAGTGTTACCTGTTAAAATAATGAATGAGTTAATAGCTTCCCTTCACCTTTGTTTATCCTCACCCCTTGTAAGCAGGGGTCTGATGCTGTTTCTTTTCACCATCTGTAAGTGGGGTCTCTAGCCCCCTTCTCTCCCACACTACTCTGTAAGGCCACACCTTTCTTTTCTCTACTATTGTAAAAATAAAGCAGACATGATGCATATTCTCTTATAGTCACTCCAGTCTGTCGGCTGGGGTGTTCTATCCTTGTGCAAGTAAAAGAGAGTCTCTAGTTGGTTCTCTGATCAGCACTGCTTTGTTATAAAGATCAATAACTTTTATATCTAACATAAATTTGGTCCTTCGAGCCGGATCCGGATGGGACACCACCAACGCTAAAGCAATGCTGAATGTTTGTCGACAGCTTCCAGGCCCAAGAAGTGGAGCAAAAAGCCCTGAGACGTGAATTTGTGGTCAGGCCAGCGGTACAGAATTGCCTTTGACGGGGTGGTGACCAGACGGTGCCCGGACTTGGAGAAGTGCTGATCAAAGTAGGTCAGAAAAAGTTGGTTTCTATTTTGCTGTAAAGAAATAAATGGTAAAAGCGCAGGGTTAGAGTTGGCCGGAAACATTCGTTGTGTCTGTGTGTCTTGTTTTGTGAGTGAAAGAAAGGACTGAGTGTTTTAAAGATTTTAGCAGAATCTCACCAGTTCTGAATTTTATTATTTTGCCTGTGAAGAAGGACGTATTGGTGACTTGGAGATGAGGGATGGGTTTTATCCCAGAAAACTGATTCCGCTGTGTGATTAGCACACAGTAGAAGGCGGATCAGTGTCCTCTCCACAGTTTCAGGCCAAAGAACTTCTTTACTGGAATAGTAATGAAAAGTAAATCGAAACATAAAAAAATAAAATACATTACAATACATTAATATATTATATACTATATTAATAATGAAATTAAAAAAATAGTACAATGGGAAAAGGAGAGTGTAAATCTGATCTGGAAGGAGACAGAAAGTTTATGGAACAGTACAGAGCAGGTGCAGGAGTGGTAAGTTTAAAATGGACTAAGAAGCATGGTTTTACAGGAAATCTAGTTATTTCCAAAGTTCTAAAGTTACAAGGAGACCTAAAGTTGGAACTTAGGCAGAGAAAGAAAAAGAGGGAAAAGAGGAAAGCAGGGTACAAATTTTCTGGATTTTTTTGAAAGACAGAGGAAAGAAAATTCAGAGAAGCGTCCAGCTAGTTTGGCAGCAGCAGCTTTAGTGGCAGAAGATGAAGAGGCTGTTCGAGGAATGAAGCAACAAATTAAAAAACAGAAAGTTTTACGAGTACAAACACCAGTAGTTGTCACAAAGTAAGTTATAAAACCAAAGATAAACACTAAGAACATTTCACATAAGTCAGAGCATTCAATCATCTCGAGAGGTAAAGATTCAGGTCTGTGTCCTCTAAAAAAATTAGAGAGTCATCAGATAAAAAAACAAAAAATATAAAAAAACAAAAACAGGGTGAACAAGTGACTTTAGAATTGGATAAATAGACAATTTGTGTGCAGCATTACATTGCAGCAGGCAGGCAGGATGGTGCCACTAATAATAAAATAAAATAGTAAAATCAAAGTGAAGGTAGGAACATACAGTATGTCCTGGTTATCACGGTGAGGGTAGGAACGCAGATCCTGGTTACGACAGTGAGGGTAAGAACGTAGATCCTGGTTACCATGGTGAGGGTAGGAATGTAGATCCTGGTTACTATGGTGAGGGTAGGAACGTAGATCCTGGTTACTATGGTGAGGGTAGGAACGTAGATCCTGGTTACCACTGTGAGGGCAAGAACATAGATCCTGGTTACCATGGTGAGGGTAGGAATGTAGATCCTGGTTACTATGGTGAGGGTAGGAAAGTAGATCCTGGTTATCATGGTGAGGGTAGGAACGTAGATCCTGGTTACCATGGTGAGGGTAAGAATGTAGATTCTGGTTACCATGGTGAGAGGAGGAATGTAGATCCTGGTTACCACGATGAGGGTAAGAACATCATAGATCCTGATTACCATGGTGAGGGTAGGAATGTAGATTTTGGTTACCATGGTGAGGGTAAGAACGTAGATCCTGGTTATCATGGTGAGGGTAGGAATGTAGATCCTGGTTACCATGGTGGGGATAAGATCGTGGATCTTGGTTATCATGGTGAGGGTAGGAATGTAGATCCTGGTTACCATGGTGATGATAAGAACTAAGATCTTGGTTACCATGGTGAGGGTAGAACCTGATGGAGAGACTGTGTTTCACAGCTGGACAGAGAACAGCTCGGGATCTTCCCGCCTGATCCTGAACTACATTTAGTATGTATGTGACAATCACCAGCTTTCGGCGGCCATAGTTTGTCGGTAGTTGTGTGCTGAGTCTTGTCCGCTACCTGTCTGAGTAGTCCTAGATTCTGGGCTTCGGATTGGCTTTCTTGCTAGCAGAATTTTTTTGAGCATTGTTTCATTTCTTCAGAGATTGCTGGATTTGTATATTTTTTTCCGGTTCAACAGCTTAAAAAACTAGCATCTCGTGCATAGACATCATCCTAAAGTGAATAGACATTTAGAATAATATTTCATCTAAAAACCTACAAAGTTTGATCGTTATGGATGGTAGGGAACTTGAGTTACATCTCCCGGCCCATCAATGTTTGTTGCTAAGTTAATTTTTGCTATTAAAAAAAAAATAGTAGAAACTCGACCGTGATTCCATTCTAACTCACCCTATCTCATTAATTATGATTAATTAAACCATTTAAATTTAAGAATTGGTTAGAAAGACTCTGCATTCGGTAGCTTTGACCATGTTCTTTAAGACCTGAAAATGTCGTTTGAATATTTTTTATATAAAAAAAAGTTATGATTGATTGTTTTTCATTTCTGATGATTTAATCACATCAAAGTCAGTTTACATGGAAAACATAGGGACAATTTTCATAATTTTTTTTTACTAAAACTGTCCCTGTGTTTCTAAACTAATTTTTGACAAACTTGGTGTCGTTTTGCATTTTTTTCCAAGCTCTAACTGACTAACAAAGTTTTAGGTCATTTTAAACAAGTTGATTTTTTTTGGTCACATACGTACATTTAGTTACAATCAGAAAAAAAGAAAAAGAAAAAAAAACTGTATCAACACATAAACAGAGCTAAAAGCTAATTAAAATAAAGCAAGCTAAACCATTTCAGCACATTCCTGCCCTTAGACTCTCCTTCACGGTGAGGAAACGCTCTAAAAACCCATCAATGGGATAAAAAAAAAGAAAAAAACCTCATGAGGAAAAGAAAAAATTGTGAATAAAGAATGAAAAAGATGAAGTTATTTCCTCCTGGTTTCCATATGAGTTCTCTGGGATGAAACTCAGACTGGTGTGGTAGCAACAGAAAGATCTCCAACATCATCATAGATTACTTCATCTTCATCAGCAGGTACCTTTCAGACAAAAAATACAAACTAAACTAAAAAAATAATCAGATGATTTCTGAAAACAAGAAGCTGAAGTTTAAGAGAAATGTAAAGACACACAAAGATTAATCCTCAGTTCACGATCTACGATCCTACCCTCACCATGGCAACCAGGATCTACGTTCCTCCCCTCACCATGGTAACCAGGATCTACGTTCCTACCCTCACCATGGTAACCAGGATCCACGTTACTATCCTCACCAAGGTAACCAGGATCTACATTCTTACCCTCACCATGGTAACCAGGATCTACATTCCTACCCTCACCATGGTAACCAGGAGCTACGTTCCTACCCTCACCATGGAAACCAGGATCTACGTTCCTACCCTCACCATGGAAACCAGGGTCCACGTCACTGCCATCACCATGGTAACCAGGAAACTATGTTCCTACCCCCACCATAATAACTAGGATCTACCTTCCTGCCCTCACCATGGTAACCAGGATCTACGTTCCTGCTCTCACCATGGTAACCAGGTTCTTCGTTCCTACCCTCACCATGGAAACCAGGATCTACGTTCCTACCCTCACCATGGAAACCAGGATCTACGTCACTACCCTCACCATGGTAACCAGGAAACTATGTTCCTACCCCCACCATAATAACTAGGATCTACCTTCCTGCCCTCACCATGGTAACCAGGATCTACGTTCCTGCTCTCACCATGGTAACCAGGATCCATGTTCCTGTCCAAACACCAGGGTGGACAGGCTGTCTCTCAGTAATTGAGGAAGGAGTAAAGAATTAAAGAAGAACTAGATGTGGTAATTCAGGTATCTGGTTAGTATTCCTCCCTCGTTGGTGAGGTGTTCCGTCTCACCAGGAGGAGACCCAGAGGCAGACCCGCGGACCTGGTGGAGAGACTATGTCTCACAGCTGGACAGGGAACACATCAGGATCCTCCCAGGCGAACTGGAGAAGATGTCGGTGTGAGAGAAGCCTAAGTTTCCGTTGGGAAAGCTATTGCCATAGCAACCCCATCCCAGACAGGTAAAAGACGATTGAAAGGAAAACAAAGAATAGGTAGATTTTTGTTTTACTGCTTCACCACCGGATGGTGACGCAACTACGACACGTGAGCAAAACATTACAAACTTAGACGACGCCAGAGAACGACGTTTACTCACGTTGATGCTTCTAAGCTGCTTTTTTATTCCTGAAAATAGAAGGAAAGAGATGAGAATTGTCTGATAGACGTCACCTGCTCTCATTCTGACCTGAACCTCCTCACCTTGTACGACGATGGCCACGCTGCATCCAATCAGAAGAATTCCAGCTGTGTGGCGTAGAGCCAATAGGAAGAATCTCAGAGTAGACCAGCCTAAGGATTTACAATGTGACGTTTACAAGATCAAAAAGTTTTTAATTCATTTGAGATCATCAGAATTGAAATTTTTCTCTCTTACCTGAAGAATCAGCTTCTATCTTCACCTTGTCTCCTACAACGTACTGGCAGGTGAATCTTCTCAGATGGTAACGCCGATGTTTGATGGTCAGGTTGGAATCACAGCCGTCCTGAATGACACTGAAACCATCGTCTTTATTCTCCAGCTCAGTTCCTTCATCATCCAGCCAGCGGAGGCTCCCCCCACATTGGGATCCGGGACCCTGGTACCTCCAAAGAATGCAGGTCAGAGTGACTTCCTTCTTCTCTGGATCAACATCTGGAGGAGAAACTGAAGGAAAACAAGTGATCTCTCATTTCCCCAGTTTTCTGCTCGGAGCATCATTCCTGTCAGAAATACTCACTAGTCAGAACACTCAGAGACACAGACGAGGTGACGTTACGAGTGTCTGAAAATGAACAGTCGTAAAGTCCAGCGTCTCCCTCTGTGATGTTGCAGATGATCAGAGAACAGTTGGTGTTCAGACTCTCAGCTCGATCTGAGTCTCTATTAACTTCTCTTTCTCTAACACCCACTTCATCTGCTGAATGACTTCTTTTTGTCCAGTCCACATCAGAACATGGAACAGATGGTGGTCTCCCCTCACAGGGTAAAACAACCTCATCTCCAGGTTTATTGTAGAGATAAACATATCTACTGGTTTCTGTTAAAGAGAAAAATCTCATGCAGATCAAAGTTTTCCTCCACTCCAGGGTCACCAGGTGTATGACAATTATTTTGATTATTTTGATTATTTTGAATTACTCTATTCATCCCTCACTGGGGAAATTTGTTTGCTGCACTCCTTACACCGCAGCAGGCTGCCCTTCAACGGCGCCAATGGTGGGAGAAGTGGGGGCTAGGTGTCTTCTCCAAGGACCCTAGACGTGCTCTCCGTGGGACGCGAACCCGCGACCTTCCGGTCCGCGGGCGAACGCGCTAACCACGCGGCCACCGTCTCCACCCAACAAATTTTTTTTTTTTTTTTTGATTATTTTGAATTAAATTATCAATTATCATATTTGATTTGAACGTTTCTTGTCTGTGTGATTGTGTTTGTTTTTTTCATCTGACACAACTGTTTTTCACGGTTTTTTTTTTTGTTAAATGAACCCTGAATGCATCACGTCAAATATGTTACGTCACACAGAAACAGAGTGGTAGTGGTAGTAGTGGTGGTGGTGGTGGTGTGTGTGTGTGTGTGTTTCTTCCATTTGAGGATCATCAGAAAGGATGATTTTCTCTTACCTGGAGTATCAGCTTCTATCTTCACACTGTGTCCTACAACGTACTGGCAGGTGAATCTTTTCTGGTGGTCACTCTGATGTTTGATGGTCAGAATGGAGAAACAGCCATACTGAAGGATGGTGAAACTATCGTCATTATTCTCCAGCTCAGCTCCTTCATCATCCAGCCAATGGAGGCTCCTCTGAACACAGGGTTCCATAACCTCGTATGTCCTTAGAATGCAGGTCAGAGTGACTTCCTTCTCCTCTGGATCAACATTTCGAAGAAAAACTGAAGGAAAACAAGTGATATCTGATTTCTCCAGTTTTCTGCTCAGCGTCTCACTCTTGTCAAAAATACTCACCGGTCAAAACACTCAGAATCACAGACGTGGTGAAGTTACGGGCGTCTGAAAATGAACAGCTGAAAAGTCCAGAGTCTTCCACTGTGATGTTGCTGATGGTCAGAGAACAGTTATTGTTCAGTCTCAGTCTCTCAGCTCGATCTGAGTTTCTATTAACTTCTCCGTTTCTAACATGTACTTCATTCAATGAAAAACTTCTTTTTCTGTGTCTCCAGTCCACATCAGAACATGGAACAGATGGTGGTTTCCTCTCACAGGGTAAGACAACCTCATCTCCAGGTTTATTGTAGAGATAAACGTATCTACTGGTTCCTGTTAAAGAGAAAAATCTCATTCAGGTCAAAGTTTTCCTTCACTCCAGGTTCACCAGGTGTATGATAATTATCATATTTGATTAGAACTAGGGCAGCACGGTGGCGCAGTGGGTAGCACTGTGGCCCCACAGCAAGAAGGTCATGGGTTTGAGTACCGGGTGGGGACGAGGCTTGGAACACTGTCTTTCTGTGTGGAGTTTGCATGTTCTCCCCATAATTGTGTGGGTTTCCTCCCACCCTCCAAAGACATGCATGCTACTTGATTGGCCGGATCCAAATTGCCCCTAGGAATGTGTGTGTGGATGGTTGTTGTGTGTGGACCTGCGACAGACTGGCAACCTGTTCGGGGTGTACCCTGCCTTTCACCTTAAATCAGCCAGGAGGGGCTCTGGCAACTCCGAAAGGGAAAGACGGATAAGAAGATGACTGACTGATTTGAGCTAGTGCTGTCATTTTAGCGCGTTACTTCAATTACGTAATTACGCCGCATTTTAACACATAAAAAAAAAAAATTAACGCAATTAAGTATGACGTCATAACGGAGGCGAGCCAATGCTTGCGTATTTGAATTTTGACCCATTGAAGGACCCTTGCGACTGTCTCATCCTCCTGAGTCTTCTTGGCCGTGCTACATCGCTTGCGTGCTACAAGGCAGCAGTGGTCCAACACAACAGACTCAGGAGGATGAGACAGTCGCAGGGGCGGATCCGCACATCCCTCATCCCCCATCCCACCCCACACCCCTTTTGGTCCAATAAAAAAAAGTGTTCTTACTACTCTAATTATTATAAACTTTGGGCAAAATATGCACCAAAATGCAGAAAAATTACGTACATATTTTTTAAAATGTTCTGGGGTAGTAGGGGAGGAGGTTGGGAGGGATGTGGGGAAATGCCTCCTCACGTCACCCCCCCCCCCCCCTTTAGAAAATCCTGGACTCCCCCCTGAGTCGAGCCACTGAAAGGCAAGATTTTATACAAATCTAATAAAGATGGGACAACAAAAAAAACATAGTAATTTGTAGTTTTTTTCTAAAAGGAGTCCTCCTACCACCGAAGCAACTCCAGCCTGACATACCATCTAAATGCAAAACATGTTCAGGCAAGTTCCTCTGGTGCGAGTGTGGCTGAATTTGGCAAGCGAATGAACGAATCCACAACAGAGAAATTGACAAATACTATCGCAAAGTGGGTTGCTGCTGATTGCAGGCCAATTTCTACTGTCGAAGATAAGAACGAAGCCGAACCCTTGTTTTACTTTTTTTAATGATGCACCTGGCCTCATGAGGCACAGTTCACCAATAATAAATTGGATTTAAAATGTTCTCTTCTTACTGTATTCAATTGATTTGTCATACAGTACAATTTTTAATATCCTAGAATTCAAATTCTTTATCAGAAGATCTTTAGCAGATATAACATTAAAATGTGATTAATTCAATTAATTAATTACAAAATCCTGTAATTAATTCAATTAATTTTTTTAATCGACTGACACCACTAATTTGAACGTTTCTTGTTTGTGTGATTGTGTTTGGTTTTTTCATCTGGCACAACCTTTTGTCACAGGTTTTTTTTTTAATGAAACCTCAATGCATCAAGCCAAATACAGTATGTTACGTCACACAGAAACAGAGTGGTAGTAGTGGTGGTGTGGTGGTGGTGGTGTGGTGTGTGTGTGTGTGTGTGTGTGTGTGTGTGTGTGTGTGTGTGTGTGTGTGTGTGTGTGTGTGTGTGTGTGTGAGAGAGTTTCTTCCATCTGAGGATCATCAGATATGAGATGTTTCTCTCTTACCTGAAGAACCAGCTTCTATCATCACACTGTCTCCTACAACGAACTGGCAGGTGAATCTTCTCTGGTGGTCACGCTGATTTTTGATGGTCAGATGGGAATGACAGCCGTTCTGTGTGACGGTGAAACCATCGTCTTTATTCTCCACCTCAGTTCCTTCATCATCCAGCCAGAGGATGCTCCTCTGAACACAAGATCCTAAAATCCTGTGCCTCCAAAGAATGCAGGTCAGAGTGACTTCCTTCTTCTCTGTATTAACATCTGGAGGAGAAACTGAAGGAAAACAAGTGATATCTGGTTTCTCCAGTTTTCTGCTCATTCCTGTCAGAAATACTCACCAGTCAGAACATTCAGAGACACAGACGAGGTGAAGTTACTGGTGTCTGAAAATGAACAGCGGTAAAGTCCAGCGTCTTCCTCTATGATGTTGCGGATGATCAGGGAACAGTTGGTGTTCAGTCTCAGTCTCTCAGCTCGATCTGAGTTTCTATTAACTTCTTCTTCTATAACATCCTCTTCTTCCTCTTCTACTCCTGAAGGACTTCTTTTTCTCCAGTCCACATCAGAACATGGAACAGATGGTGGTTTCCTCTCACAGGGTAAGACAACCTCATCTCCAGGTTTATTGTAGAGAAAAATGAATGCATTGGTTCCTGTTAAAGAGAAAAATCTCATGCAGATCAAAGTTTTCCTCCACTTCAGGGTCACCAGGTGTACAATAATTATCGTATTTGATTTGAACGTTTCTTGTCTTTGTGATTGTTTTTTTTTTTAATCTGCCATGACTGTTTCTCACAGGCTTTTTTTTTTTTTTTTTTTTTTTTTTTTTTTTTTTTTTTACAAATTTTAAATGTGGTTAAGCCTAACCCTCACTCCATGAAGATAAGGGTCTGAGTCCCGAAGTGGGGCTGAGGCTTTAAACAATGTCCTTTCTGTATGGAGTTTGCATGTTCTCCCTTGCATGTGTGGGTTTTCTCCGGTTTCCTCCAACCCTCCCAAAACAACCATGTTAGGTTGATTGGCTGCCAGGAATGAGTGTGTGTGTGGATGGTTGTTTATGTGTGTGGCCCCGTAACAGACTGGCGACCTGTTTAGGGTGTACCCTGCCTCGTGACCGCTCGACACGGTGCTGCTCGGCAGGTCATAAAGACTGACGGAGGTGGTAGCAACATTAGGTTATTTTTATAGGTTTTCTAAGTTATTTTTTCTAAGGCTGCACTTGACGATAAAAGAATTTTTTACCTTCCAGATGAAGAAGCAGAATCAAGAGAAACTCCAGCCGAACCATTTTCAGAACCTTCGTGTCCCACACGTCTGTTTGCTCTGGTTTATGAGAAACTAATACTTGATGCTTCTAAAGACTTATCTCTTTATCCGATGGTTTTGCAATTTCTTATGTCACTTCCTCACGAAGACACAAACGGATGTTCTTTAAAAGATAATGCAAGTTTTTTTGCGTTACAGAAATCTTACACGAAGCAATTCAAAGTGTTTTAAAGACAAAAAATAAAATAAAATAAAAAACATTGAATAAAAATTAAAGATAAAGAGAATGATTAATCTTCAGTTTAAATTTAAACATTATGAGAGTGTAGGCCGGCTGCATGGTGGTGCAGTGGTTAGGATAGTGACCTCACAGCAAGAAGGTTAGGGTACGAATTCCCGAATGGGGACCAGGGTTGGAACACTGGCCTTTCTGTTGGGAGTTTGCATGTTCTCCCCGTGTGTGTGTTTCGTCAGGTTTCTTCGAACTCTCCAAAAACATGCTGCTATGAAATTGCTCCTGGGTGTGTGTGTGTTTCTGTGTTTGTGTGTGGCCCTGCGACAGACTGGCGACCTATTTGGGTCACTGGCTGGATGATGAAGGAACTGAGCTGGAGAATAAAGACGATGGTTTCAATGTCATTCAGGATAGCTGTGTTTCCAACCTAACCATCAAACATCAGCGTGACCACCAGAGAAGATTCACCTGCCAGTACATTGTAGGAGACAGTGTGAAAATAGAAGCTGATTCTCCAGGTAAGAGAGAAAAACTCTCCTTTCTGATGATCCTCAGATGGAAGGAAACTTTGTGAACTTCTAAACATCACGTTGTAAGTCCACAGGCTCGGGCACGGGGCAACAGCCTCAGACGGGAAGCCCAGACTTCTCTCTACCTGGCTGCATTCTCCAGCTCACCCGATCCTGAGCTCACCTCAGGATCCTGAGGTGTTCCCCGTTCAGCTGTGAGACATATTCTCTCCAGCAGGTCCGGGGTCTGCCTCTTGGTCTCCTCCTGGTGGGACGGAACACCTCACCAGCGAGGTAGGTATTCTAACCAGATGTCTGAACCACCCAATCTAGTTCCTTTTGACCTGAAGGAAGAGCGTCTCTACTCCGAGCTCCTCCCTGATGGCAGAGCTCCTTCCTCTATTTCTCAAAGATCATTTCAGCCACTTGAATCTCTTATCTCGTTCTTACGTTCACCATCCACAGCTAGTTACAATGGTGAGCTCTGACATCTGGGAGGAGCTCGGTGTCAAGCAGCTCCTCCTTCAGGTCGACAGAAGCCAGATGGGGTGGTTCGGGCATCTGGTCAATATGCCCCCCCCGAGAGCCTCGCTGGTGAGGTGTTTCGGGCACATCCTAGTGGGAGGAGACCAAGAGGCAGACCTCGAACCTAGTCTCTCAGGCTGGCCAGGGAACGAGTCGGGATCCTTCCAGGTGAGCTGGAGGATGCAACTGGGGTGAGAGAAGCCTGGGCGTTCCGTCTGAGGCTGTTGCCCCGAGACCTGGCCCCGGATAGGGTTAGGATAAGAACGTTTTTGGTTCTGACTTCTTAACTCATTTTATTGTGTTAAAATGAAAACACCTGTCTATTCAAAAATGGAGAATTAATGTAGTAATTAACATTAATCTTTGAGGAGATTTTAAACTTTTATTATTGGGGGTTAATTATAATACCCCACGCATTGAAATTCAAATTTCAAAAATATTTAAAAAATATTCTGTAATTTGTTACAGAATATTTTATTCTTACATTTTTGTGTCCATTTATTGAAACCTTTTTTTAAAAAGACTAACTTTAAAATTGAAATTAGACCTTGGCACAGTGGGTTTTGATAAATTACTTTAGCACAAAGGAGAAAATTCAACCCACATCACTTTCTTGTTTAATTAAATATCAGAAAAAGGAAATTGTGTTTTTTCTGCAAAACAAGAGCTGATAGAAACTCCACAAATACCAGATGGACTCTCCATCAACCAAGGTATTCAAGCTTTGGTGTAACTTTAAATAGTCCGAGCTGACTAAAAATCCGATTTGGAATGAATATGATTAACTAAAATGTTTTAGATTACACTGGTGTTTGTTCAGAATGATAAACACCTAGGTAATGGGGAAAAAAAAACTGGGTGTGTTGCGTCTCTTTTTCCGAAATCTTCAACTTTTGACTCGCTCTTCATTGATTTCTTTCATCTTCTGAACCGCTTATCCCTAGTGGCGTTATGATGGATGCCGGAACTTGTCTTGGCTGCTTTCAGGCGAAAGGCAGGGTACACCCCAAACAGACTCACAACCATTCACACACACATACTCATCACCAGGGGGAAATTCATAGTGTTCAATCTCACATGCATGTTTTGGAGGGTGGGGGGAAAATCAGACTACCTAGAGAAAACCCACACAAACACGAGGAGAACACGTAAACTCCAAACATGAAAAGCCAATGTTTCAAGCCTTGGCCCCACTCTGGTACTCGAACCTCAACCTACTTGCTGTAATACCACTGTTCTAACATCTGTGTCACCGTGCAGCCCTCAGTTATTTGTACGTGAGAAAAATATCCACTCATCTATCTTAAACTACTATTTTTCGAAAACTTAATTCAAACACTATTTCACAAAAAATTGCATTTTAAAAAGCTTCGTGTTTTTCCCATTTTATTTTTGTCTGATGCCAGAAGGTGGTGACATATTCACTGTGGTGTGTGGAGCCCTGCATCCTGAGGGGATACCAAAAAAAGAATGAACTTTAACATAATTAATAGACAGCTGAAAGAATAAAAAATAGCATCACAACAATTTAAACAACAAAATTTAGCTGCACCAATGCAGTCTCACTAATCAAGTAAAACATTTCCTATTAACATGCTATGATTGATTTTTTTTTTAACAGGCAAACAATGGTTTCTATCTTACAACTTTTGCCTGGTTCATGGTATCTTCTTGATGGGTTAATAACATGTATAAGTAACCATTGTTCACATACAGTAGCTCTCCAAAAAGTAATAACACAATCCTCAACATGATGATTTGCATTTGGAGTATGTCCTGTTCCCATCTGGTTTCATCTGGAGTCTGAGTGGTGTGCCAACTCATGCGCAACTATTAAATATGTTCGTTTCTCAGTAGGATTTTAAGTGGAGACGATTTCAAACTGTACCACAGGTCTGCGAACTGATTCAGACAAAAATAGAATGAATATTACTATGAGTAGCAGGTAAGAAAAATGGTGAACATTTCCGCAACAGAAAAATAAAGCTTCAATCCGGTGTGTGGTTTTGATTAGATGATGCAAAATTAATGCAAATATGGACATAAGATGTAAAAAAGTCCAGATTAAGCTGTGTTCGACTGGAGTTGGCAATTCACAAGGGAATTTAGAGACACACGTTAGCCTACATGCATGTTTCAGATTGGAGAATGATGTTGGAGTGTCTCAAGAGAACCAGAGCATGCTCAGGGAAAACATGAACACTCTACAGACGGCATGAATTCTTTCTTGTGGAGACTTTTTATCCATCTTCTGAAACTACCCACCTCAGAGATTTGATCAACTTGGCCTTTGGAGTTGCCATTGGAAATTCTTCATTTCTTTTCAAGTCTTTATCATGTGGAGCTCCTGATCACAGAATCCATCCTAGTTCATTTCCTTCATTGAAATTCCTGCGAAGCTCTTGGGGCTTTTTGCATAATTAAGTCTTCTCAACAAAGTCTTTCTGGAAAGTTTCCGCTTTACTAAAAGTTCCTCATAGCAATTTTCTCTCTACTCAAACTTCTTTATGAATCGAGTCTCACACCAACACCTCAGTTGTTTCTGACGTCACTCTTGTTTTTGTGAACTGCTGAGTTGAGATTTGATGACATCTTGTAGGAAATTCCATAAAACCTCAGTTTTTCTTCACTTCATGTTCTATCTGAAATATTTTTATGTACTGTAAGTTAAGAAGTCTCCTCTGATTTTCTTAAACTGTTAAACAATCGTTCCGTTTCGGAGATTGCTTTATTGAAAGTTAGTTTGCTTGAAATGAGAAAGATATGTTTACGATCTGAACCATGGGTAACCCCGTTTTTTTTTTGGATTCCATATTTTATATTGTGATTGGTCATAGAAGCCAGAGTCTGTTTACATCCAAACAGGACTTCTTAGGAATTAGGACTCATCCAGTTTCAAACCTGCTAAGTGGTCCTAAAGAGGAATTAGATGCTTACATTGTCGATAGGCTGAAACTATGGAACAAATCCATGGAATCATCGAGAAAATCTAAATAAAAATTTGGAACTTAACCGTTGGTTTACTATTTGTTAAAGCAAGAGCTCCTCTGGCTATTTCCAAATTGAGAAGCATCAAGCTACTGTTTGTTTTAGCGACAAATTACAAAAAAACTGGACAAGATTACATGGACTTTTCTGGTTGAGCATTTGTCTGTTCGTCACTGCAATTAAATAAGACGAGACGTGACAAAAGCACTTCTCTGAAGATGATAGGTTTGCATGACTGTATGGATGTATGGCTTAAAGGGGTTTTTTAATCTTCCATTTTCACTTCAGTTTGCTGCAAAACACATTAAAACATTCATTTGCCACAAACTCTTGCAACCTTACAGCTCAAAAGAGCAAGATAGAAAGTCATTCTTGCCATCTTTCATCAGACTTTACAACTCATTATCCACACAAATATGAACACAATTGTTGCATAAAATCTATCATTTTTTTGTGTTTGTTTTCTTTGTATTTCATTTGACACTGCAGCAGAAAAAAATCCCTTGTGCAAAGTAATAAGATACTCTATATTTTAATCTATTCAATCAATCTAACGTTGGATCGCTGGGTAGCAGAAAATGGATATGATCAAGCAAAAAGGGTGCACATAGGACAGACCTTCACGTTGGGTTATGCAGAAAAAATAGAATAAAGCTTGTTTTGCTTAAAGTCTGCGGAAAAATACTTTCAAACTTTCTGGTCTGTTCACCATTCTGAAAATAATCCTGGAATATTGTAACAAAAAGTTTCTGTAAAAAGTCAAATAAACAAGTCAACAAAGAGTCCTTTAAAATTTGAAGTTTGTACTCCTTGGATTGTCTCATTCTTTGACCTGGCACATCATTTTATTTTTTTATTCTTTATAAATATTTTGTTCTTGTGGATCTTTCATGAAGCCAGATCATCCCTGGTCACTCTCCGCAAGTGTGTGTGTATGAGAGAAAATTTGCATTGTTTTCTCCCTGAGCAAAATTTAAGCAAAAAATTCCACATCAAATACAAAATTATGCAAAAAGACAGAAACTAAATTTCATATCTAAATTTATAAATCTAGATCCATGCCACATTAATTAAATCTAGTCCAAAATAAACTGGCAGCTGATTAAAATCAAAGTCACGCTTTATATTGTTTGCATTGCTCATGCGGTACAAGCACACAGAAAGAGCACGTAACCTTTTAAAATGAGCAAAATTTATAAAACATGCAAGCGGAAAGAGCCCTGGCGGCATGATCCTGGCGTGCTGGTCACAGCGGCTCTGCTTTCTGAAATAACTCTTTTTATACAACATGGTCTTTACAAACCCAAATCCCATGTTACTTCCTTCATTCGAACAGTCAGATGGGACATGGACCGGACTCCTTCTTTCTGCTCTGCTGGACATGGAGTCATGTTGACAAGTTGCTGCAGAAAGCACCGTCCTTTTCAGATGCAGCAGACCTTGAAAAAAAAACAAACAAAAACAAATTTGAGTTGAACATCAAAGTTCCTGTTGATCCAATGTGCCCCCGTGTGATGAATAAGAGTGAAAATATGGAACCATTTACAATAAATCATCTCTGAATCATGCAGTTTGTTTCACTGACTTACTGAACACTGCTTCATAAAAAGACACAGGGTGAAAATTAAAAATGACCTTTACACCAAAGTAAAAAAAGAAATCTGCTTTTTTCTGTCTCGTTTACAGATGTAAAACAACCTGTCACACTACAACAAAACCTGAGGCCAATGATGCATTTAGAATACAAGAAGCTCAACACATTTCCACAGATTAGCATATAATTACATTTGCATGCATTGGAGTATTTATATGCATTAGTCTGAGTAATGTGGGAATAAGAATAACACACACTGCATTATGAATTATACATCTTCGTGTAATGAATCAATTGGATGTGATGGCTAACATGATGGTTGACAACAGCATAACATCACCAACCAGATGTCCAATAGAAAAAACAATACAGTGGACAAAATGTTACATAAAGTCTTTATTAAAATGTTGAATGTAAGAATTCAAAATGACTTTGCAAACATTAATATTAAATCTACCTTGATTTGATCATTCAGAATATGCACATTTATATTATTGGCCCATCATAAAGAAGGCGGATGATTTTAAGTACTTGGGATCAACAGTTTAGCTTTGGAGAGTGTGGAAAAGAGGTGAAGAAGTGTGTGCAGGCAGGCTGGAACGGGTAGAGAAACGTATCAGGTGTGATGTGTGAAAAAAGAGTTTCAACTAAAATGAAAGGGAAAGTGTACAAAACTGTGGTGAGACCGGCCATGCTGTTTGGTCTAGAGACAGTGGCACTGAGGAAAAGACAGGAAACAAAGATAAAGAGGCTGAAGATCTCGCTGGGAGTTACCAGGATTGACACGATCAGGAACAAGTTAATCAGAGGAATAGCACATGTTAAAAGTTTTAGAGACGAAGTAAGAGAGGACAGCCTGAGATTGTTTGAACATGTGCAGAGGAGAGAGAGTGCATCAGCAGAAGGATGCTGGGTTTGGAACTGCCAGGCAGAAGGCCTAGAGGCAGACCAAAGAGGAAGTTCGTGATGGACATAAAGATAGTATGCATGACCGAAGAGGAACTTGGAGATAGGGCTAGATGAAAGAAACTGACTTGGTGTGGCGACCCTGAAGGGAAATGTTGACAGGAAAAGGAGAAGATATTATTGGCCCATCATGTTTTACTGCTTGTAATGTTTCTTCTTTTTTTTAATGGCTCTAAACTAGTGAAACACATTAACAGAGTTTTACTTTAGTATTCTTTGTTCATACAGATTTCTCCAGAAGCAGTTTTAGTCTTACTATTTTCCTCTTTTCCCAGTAACGATTCTCTCATTGGTCTTCTCCTGTGAAGCTTTACATTGATCAGTGTGCAGTGCACCGTGGAGGTAGAAATAACCACCTCAGGTCAGCCTAAAGCTTTTTAGATGTCTTTCTATTATTTTTTTAACCATGCCCAAGGCTTTCCTAAAACAACAATTAGATTCATTATGACGCAGTGTCATTTGAATTTCCACTCATGTTTAATGTCTGAAATGTCTTGTAATGATCTCCAGCGAGGAACTGCCTCACAGCTTTTTTTCTTTTCTACTAAATATTTACAGCTTCCTTTTTTATAATTTGTTCGCATGTTCTCGCCTGAAATCAGCTGGGCTCTATAACCACGTTAGGATAAACAGTTCAGAAGAACAAAATGTGAAGTAACTACATGTAAATTTCATGCAATAGCAAAGACTACGTGAAGCAGAAGATGAGGTGAAATGCTTGGAGGAGCAGCTTGGTGTTAAGAGGAGATATTTTATGAGGTGAGTTGACATGTGCAAGCAGCACCTGAGGTGAAACACCGCACAGGTCTCACTGCAGGGCAGAGTTCACAGACCGGACAGCCTGAGGGGGAATTCTCTTTCTGAGGCTCTCCATGTTCATCTTGATAAGCCTCAGGCGTCAGCCAGACTGTAGCCACTTTAGCAGTCTGTTGCTGAGATGATGAGGGTCTGTGGTGATCCTGATTGCCATGGCAGCTGTCCTCTCTGTGAACATGTCCTGAAGAGGTGCCTCTAGGTCACCAGCAGTGTTGCTCCTGAGCCACTGGGTGTTGTTAAAAGTCAGCGTTATCTCCACTGCTCTAGCGTAGAAGCTCCTCATGACTTTCAGAAGGACTTTGAGCTTCTTCTGTAGTGTGAGATGAAAAAGAAGTTGCTACATTAACCACACTTTGCCACCCATCACTCTGAGAGGCTCAAACAGATGGTGTGCAAGGTTAGAATTATTAACTAGTAGTATTGATCCACTGAGTTCACATGAGTTGTAGTGATGTGGGAATCCGATCGATGGTGCTGAGTCGATAGAAAAGCGGTGGTTTCCACACAGTTACTGTCGGTGATTTACTGACCTGTTTGCATGTGGAATAAAGCGTCTGTGAACATTTCAATTACTGCATTTTTGTTTTTTTCTTGTCTTTCTCTGATAAGCTGTTTGGGTCTAAACACTAACTTGGGAAATTCAATACAATGCCATGCCCTGAGAAATTCAGCTATTTTCTGGTCTGTCAAATCCTGAACTGTTAGCACTGATGGGCCAATAAAAGGAAAAGAAGAGGGGGTGAAGAAAGATGTGAAGCTCTTTTATTTTCAAGTCCCAACAATTGTGCTTCCATTGTTGATGCTCCGTATTGTTGGAGAGGAACTGTGGCTTTGGAGTGTTTATTTTTGATTAGGAATGTTTAATGGCCTCAGCATATTCAATTATCAGCAGCCTGCTCCGCCAGTCGATAGTCATCCACTCATTAATGGCCCAGAACTGATTACCAAGGACAGGGAGAGAAGCGGGTGAGATGTTGTTCATTCAGAGCGCTAATTAAATCCTGCTTGGTGGGACTTTAAATCCTAACAGAAACTTTTCCAACATTTCACCAAACACCACCTACAGCAGCGGCACTGGATAGAAATAACACAAAGAACATGCTCCTCCATTTCTGTGCTCGTCTTCACGCTGCTGATGGAGAGTGTGGGGACGTCACGGCAACACAAATAACACATAACTCAGAAATAAACCTTTCACACTGAGATGGTTTATTTTTTTTAACAAGGAGAAAGACTCAAATTGGGAAGCAACTGAAAGAAATTATATATATATTAGGGGTTTTTTTTACTGGGTACTTTAAAAAAAAAGATTGCGCCTTTTTCAAGATAAGGAATGTGATTCATAATTCTGAAACTACGTTTATAATAATATGTTTTTTATTCTTTTAAAAAAAACAAATATTATTTTTGCTTTTTTTATAATAAAAGTGGGGGTTGCACGGTGGTGCACTGGTTAGCCCAGTGGCCTCACAGCAAGGAGGTCAGGTTTCGAGTCCAGGACAGGACGAGGCTTTCTGTCTGTGTGGAGTTTGCATGTTTTCCCCATGGATGTGTGGGTTTTCTCCAGGTGCTCTGGTTTCCTCCCACCCACCAAAAACATGCAAGTTAGGTTGATTGGCTGCTATGAAATTGCCCCTGGTTGATGGTGTGTGTGTGTGTGTGTGCGTGCGTGCGTGCGTGCGTGCGTGCGTGCGTAGCCATCCAACAGACTGGTGATTTGTTCGGGGTACATCCTGCCTCTTGTCTGAAATCAGCCAGTATTGGCTCCAGCATCACCTGCAATCGCATTATGAACAAGCAGTTCAGAATATGAAACAATAAAAATGGCTGAATATCGAGCTCACTCTTCTTCTCTTATGCGCGCAACATAAAACATTGCTTCAATGCTTTCAATAAAAAGTTATAACAGATTTTTGAAAAGAAAAATGGCAATTCGTGATTTTTGCAGATAAAAAACAACAAGATTTCCTCATCACACACAAAGAGTCAAATCTTTTCTGTAATAACATAAACCTTTTGAGCCTCCACACATTATGAGAAAATGACAAAAAAAGAACAAAAGTGAGAAATCATCTTTCACACACATATTTTCCATCAAACAGGTTTCACATTGTGATGATGTGTGATCCAGTCGTGTCAGTGTCCAGTATTTCTAAAATCTGAAAAAGATATGTCCAGTAACTTAGAGCATTTTGTAGGTTGTAGTTTTCCCTCACAGCAGAATTTTAGGGTGTCAATACAACAGATTAAGTTCTGTAAACCAACTAAACAGTGGAAAATTAAAGTAGGAATACAAACAACCTGAGCTGACCTCCATTTAAACCAGCAGAAGCAGAATTGTTTCGTCTTCTGAACCACTTATCCCTGATGGGATCGCATGGGTTGCCGGAGCCTATCCCCGCTGATTTCAGGCGAGAGGTAGGGAACACCCCAAACAGCTTGCCAGTCTGTTGAGGGGCCACACACACACAACCATCCACACACTCATCCCTAGGCACAATTTCACAGTGGTCAATCAACCTAACACACATGTTTTCGGAGGGTGGGAGAAAACCGGAGTATCTGGAGAAAAAAAAGTTTGGTATTTTTCACTGTGGCTAGGCTTCGTGACTCATTCCGGACACCAGTTTTTGTGTTGCCAGGTTGGACACACTGTGACCAGACTAGTACGCCACTGGATTGGGGCGAGGGGGCATTGAGGTGTTAAACAGCTGGTGTTTGCACTGCAGCACTAAAATTCCCCTTCGGGTATTAATACAGTATATTAATTCAATTCAAAACCCACGCATGCACGGGATGAACATGCAAACTCCACACAAAAAAGTCAGTGTTTCTAGCCTCGCCTCAACTCCAGGACTCAAACCCGAACCTTCTTGCTGTGAAGCCAATGTGGTAACCACTGCACCAACGTGCAGCCCTAATACAGAATCTCCTCGTTTAAATAATAATCATCAATCTCCAGATTTGAATTGTATAAGAATCAGTTGAGATGAAGCATAAAAATATCAACAACATGACAGGATCCACGAAGGACCAAATTGGAAACTGATTTCATTCTGTGAATATTTAGTTCAACATGATGCACTTCTCTATTCATTCCTGGATAATAAGCATTTTCTCTTTGTTTAAAAGAAGATTGATTTAAAAATTCATCCAATAAAATCACATTATATCACTTTTTATGCAAATAATCAACATAAAAATAAAAAGGGTTGTTACCCATCGTGATTCACTAATGAAACACACACACAATCAAGACAATGTTCTTATAACCTTCACAGCCAGTACAACAAGGGTTAAATCATTAAAACAGAAGTCAAATTAATAAACTGTGCACAGAACATGAATGTGTCTTAAAAAGAAAGAGCCAACCGTGAGATAAATCAATAAAAGTGGAACAGATACTTTAAAAAGCTTGAAGAGAAGGTCAGTCTTCAGCTTTTATAAAAGTCGCATTAAATGCAATTTTTTTTTATTGTATTCTGTGCACAAAAACAACCATTCTTAGATTTTTGGAACATCCATTACACAATGGTTATAAACTTATATTAATTTATAAAGCTTCATCACAGGGGCGAGTGCAGTGAGCTTATTTCAGTCCTTGTGCTTAGAAGGCTCCAAACATAGAAGTAGGGGAGTAGTTCTTTTTGATGATCGCAGTTTATTTCCATCATGGCAACTCCTTACAGAAGCCCAAAAATAGAGACAACTTGCTCATAAATGAACAAAATGTGTAGAAAAGAGCTGAAACTGGATTGTTTCTCATCTATAAATAATAAACCACATCACTTTTGTTATAATACTTTGTATAAGTGAGCAGGTCAAAAACTGCATGCATAGTTTCTGTTTCCTCGAAAGATACATTTTTTATACGAAAAATTATTGCTATAATTTTATGAATAATATTAACATCATGCTGATGCATTTGATGAAATTATCTTAAAATTATAGAGGATCCATCTATTGAGCAAAAAAAACTTTGAACAGTTTGATCAGATAATCACAATCACAAAAATGATGCATTTGGAGTTATCTCTTCTTTTTCTGAGTTAAATGTTGCTCATATTTCTGGGGTCAATTGCATGATTTGATAAATATGTTTTTTTGTTGAGTGACGGTATGTATTGTAATAATGTTTTAGTAAGTTATTTTAGTGTATTTTTGTCATTTTAACAGAGTAGACACATCAATTGATACATTTATTTATTTGCCCGGTTATGCAATGACTGGTATGCTATGATTGTAAGGATCACTATGATGTGGTCAGGACCAATTCCAGAGAGCAGCAAGGTGGTGATCTGCAGCGGGTACAGTCAGGTGTTCAAATTATAGGTATTTTCTTACGAAAAATAAAATTCCCTCATTTGGCCCTTGGCAGGACTTTACAGGGGTTGCTCAGTTCTGTATAAAACCCGAATTGGACGATCACTTTAAAGTGAATGTGCATGTGTGTGTTCAACAGCTTATGATGTCGCTTTTATTTACCGTAAGTGTTTATGTAGGAGGAACAAGGATGAGAGTGGGCGGAGTGTGTGTGATTTCTACTACGTAAAATGGGTCGTCAAAGTAGCTAATCTGTCATCAAGGTGGAAACCGCTTGTTTGTTGTCACATTGGAGGGAGCAGATAAATTAATACACTTAGATCATAAACTGCAGAATTATTTTTAAAAACACTTTTGTGACAAACAAGGCACACACGTCACTACCAGATGATAAAAAGCTCTGAAAAAGTTGATTTTGCACGAGATGGGTCTTTTAAATATAAAACACTCCCAGCTTTTCTGCAAGCACAAATTTGAGGGTGTTAAGTTGTTGGTGATAACAAATAAATGCAAGCAGACTAAATAACTTGAGGAAGTAAATCCCATCCTGAGTGGAACGTTTACCAAATTTGGCTTTTTTTTTTTTCCACTAAAGCTTAGATTTTTGTCTTACAGACAGGAGGAGGCAAGGTAGAATTTTTAATAAAACATAATATAGACATTAAATTAAATTTATATCAACTTGTGATTTGATTGTTTCTATTGATGTAACACTAAACTAAAATTGTTCGCTGTGAATCTGAAACGCTAGAGATTTGTTTTGACACATCATCATAGCTTCAGGCTAAGCATGTAGACATTACCAGCACCCTGAAAATGTTCACGCCGGCAGGTTTACTTTGCATTCCCTGAGTTTTATGAGATGATCTAACACAATTGAGTTTTAACTCTTTATTTAGCTCCATACATGTACCAGACCATTAGCTGAGGAGATGTTGTGACACTCAGCAGTACTTGCTGCTGCATATGTCCCACTATCACTTACTCCCTACCCTAAAACATTTACGGCCTTATGTCGACAAGGCAACCGCGACCGCATCCTCTGCTTATCTCTCCCCCATAGAGACGTGCCACTTTGCATTTCCGTCAAGCCTCCTTTTAATGGGAGCCGTTGTAATCACCGCCCGTAGGCCTACGGGCGTCTCTGGTTTAATCTTGGTTCAAAACTTCTCCCGCCCTGGGCTTTCTGATCTGTCAGTCCTGTTTCCATCACCCAAGGAATACTCAACATGGGGTGGTGAATACTGACAAACCACTAAAATATGTATAAGCATACCCTGAAACTGACAAATATTTTCGGTTTGAGCGAGTGGAGTGGGTGAGTTGGGTCCCTTGAATCTCAAAACAGCGCAGGAGCACCGACATGCTGTGTTCTACTTTGGTTTTTACCTCCAACAGAAGGAGAGCCAAATGTGTGACAACGCTCACCGCCACAGCCAGGAAAAACAACAGAGACAATGAGGAGTGGAACGGTACTGTAACAAACTATCTCCGGCTTGTTTTCTTCCCTCTTTTTCTCTTGTTTCTGTCATCTTTCAGCTTCTTTGATGCGTTTCCATGAGAACAGCAAGACAGAGCAGGTAGGTGTTGTTGCCCCCGGTGTAAAACAACCAAACTAAAGTAGAAAAAGAAAAGTAGAAGGTTTTAGTTATCTGAATTGTTGCAGACTAGAACTGGAACGATGCTCGACACAAGCTTTTACTTTTTGTCTTCATCTGGAATTACACATTACAAAGTGAAGACAAATGATCGGGTCATTTTATGTAGCCATATTGCAAAGATGCCCTCTTGCGATGGATGATGCATGCTTGGTTTCAATTATCATGTTCCCCTGTGATGGTAAAGGTCAAATGTATAACGTGCAAACATTTCTTCCTCTGGTCCCTTTTAAACAAACGACAATGCTTAGAAGACACTTTAAATCTCTTGAGAATATTTACATCTGACAACTTCAAAGATGCCCTCTGTTATGTACATGCAAGGTTATGCTGCGCTGCTGAGATCCCATTTATGAGAAGCTGAGAACTCTCAATGCCATTTAGAGTCTTCTTGGACACCATGACAAAGTGGAGTGGTGCAGAAACATTCATCTTCCAGCTGTGGCCAGGAGCCTCTGACACCCCAGCAGACAGAGGGAAATGAAAAGAGGCTGCAGCAGCCAATGGCATCGTACTTTATCTACTGAAAGACTTGGCTTATCCTCTAGCTGTGTGGGCACTGCCTTTTGAATGCAAACAATCTGACTGCAGAATGTAGGGCAGGCAAGAAAAGCGGCTTGCATGGTGAAGTTGTGGTTGTGAAAAACTCTTGAGTAGAGGATTTAGAAGTAGGGATAGGATCAAATAGGTGAAGTTTTGTCATTTCTTTTAGTGTTCGGAAGCAATATGTCAAAGAAAAAAATCTGTTTAATTAAACATCCCATCTAATGTATAATAACACTTTTCTAATTGTTTCATATCCCTATAAATAACCACAGTTTGGGTTTCAGAACATTCATTACACAATAGTTATGAAAATGACTGATTTCTGAAGCTTCAACACAGAACAGGAAGTTTGAAAATGTGACTAATGTTCGTCCTCCATCTAGTCCAGAAAAGCACAATCTCCGCCTCCAATTATTGACAACTATTGTGAACCGCTCGTCTTCTAACCAACTCATAAAGAGGGAGATTAGCACGAGGACCATAGGCTGAGCAGAGTGTGTGAAATGCTTCCTACTACATAAAAATCTTCATTACTGTCGCAAGTAAATTTATTGTTGTAGAAAGCACTTGTTTGTACTCACATAGACGAGGCGCAAAAATATTAAAGCACTATTCAGAGGTAGAAAGCTCTGAAAAGTGGGTTTTCCATGAGACTGGACCTTTAAGTTGTTAGTATTTCTTGTTCTTGTTTGCGTGCATATTTTATATATATATATTCATATTATCATGCAATCAAATCTGAAGATTATTTATATCCGTAAACCACAAAGGGTTTTGAATTAAATATTTTCCCTTTCGAATTTGATTTCCCTTTAGATTTGTTTCCTTTCTTCAAGCTGAAGATAAGCTTTCCAAGTTGAGCCAAAGAGTCCCATTACTTTCCATTAGTATTCCATAAATCTTTCAGTATGCTAAACTTGTCCAATTAAACTCATTTACAATATCCTTCGGTCAAAAAAAAAAAAAAAGTCCATATTTCTTCCACAGCAAGAGTTGCCAGCAGGTAAACGTTCACTCCTTTAGTAACAAGGAAAATTTATTGGCTACTCTGAATCACTGAATCATGTCTCCAGTAAAAGTGTGGATCGCACCGATCGCTTTTTGATGATCTTCTACAGCAATTTAAAACCTCTCAGTCAATGTAAGAGCTGCTCAAGTGATGGTCAGTCATTTTATCTTCACTTCACTTAGTTGTACTTTGACAACTAACACAAAGAAAAACTAGAGCATATGGTGCTTCATCGGGGAACATTTTCTGGATTGAACCAAAACTGCCAAACTTACTTTTCAAGTTGTGTTAGTCATATATTTATCTTGTGGCACAAGAAAGGGAAATAACCTACACTATGCTGTTCAACACCCTGCGGCATCACCACAATCCTCTCATCTGGAAAACTTAAAAAGCTTTTGGGTGTTTCTTCCTTTCCCGCAGTGTGTGATATGTGTTTTCTTTGTGCGTAGAAAGTTCATACCAAAGGGAGAAAAAGCTGCTTCTTCTCCTTAAGGGCATCATTTGTAGGCTTATCTTCAATCATTTGTTAAAGGAAAAACTGAAAAACTGTACTGTTTTTAACTCAACTGTCAATGTTCAGGAGTAATATACTGTACGCATTTCTAACTGAGAATTTTTCAACAAACTACAGTAGAGAATTGTGTTAAACCAGGCCTGGCGGGGTGTAACATTGAACAAACCACAGAACCCGTTAGATGAAGCAAACTCATAGTAATGAAGCTCAGATTTAGGTTTTCATTTCATCTTTCTACTTTAACTCAAGGAGACTTACGGACGTACTGGCAGAAATGTGAGATGGTATCCAGTCAAAAATAACTAGAGATCATACTAAACACTGTAAAACTTTTATACACCTTCAACATCTTGAGATAAAAATTCACATTTTTAAAGACTGTAAGCTTGAAAGAAAATTTGATGAAAATATAGGACATTACAGACGAGGAGACAAAGCAGAAACCCGGAACAGTATTGAAGTTCATGTTAATATTTTTCACATGAATAAATGCTTAAGGGTTCTGTCATTGCTATAAGCATCTTTCTCCAGAAGTGCCCACTGTAATTACTTTGTTTATTTTCAGCCATGGAGTTAAACTGTAGCGTGGCAGCCAGCCAGGCGCACAAGCACAGCAGGAGGTTCATGTTTGCTTGTCAAGCAGTCGGAGGGAAAGTGACTCAACGCTCCTGAAACAGCAGTCTTGTCTATGCAGCTTCCCCTCATGTTGTCTTGCTCTCAGCAGCACACATTAACATTTTATGGAGCAGCAGTCAATGCATCCGCAAAAAAAAAAAAAAGAAGATAAATAAAAATAACTGGAGTTCAGCAGCGATCTTTCCATGGTGGCATTTACCATTCATGGTGATGTCGCTTCCCTCAGGAACTCTATTGTTACAGAAATCACAGTGTTGTCCACTTAAATGTCAAACGCTTGCTTCCTTTACTTTGCATAGTGATTATAATGACTCATCCTCTCCCAATAGAGCTAATCTTAGCATCCATTTACCAAAGAAGTGTTTCACCATTATGACAAGTGACCCCTATTTCTTTTCATGGAAAAGACTACTTCCTGCGTGAATCAGAGAATAGCCAGCAGGCACATAATTCAAATACTCTCCAGAAAAGTGCTGTGGCAGCAGATTACAAAGAAGGCCTTGAACTGCATGAAATATTAAAGCATTAAGATAAGATGAAAAAGAATGCCACTAGATCTCGCCAAACTCGTGCCAGAAGTGTCTAACGTTTTATAGTGGATACTCAATATACTCTACAAAGAAAACTCTACATGTACTGTTTTATTTAGAGATTTGGAGGTGGATAGCAGCACGCTAAAGTGCAAAAAACCAAGGATTGCTTGTGAATAACACTTAAAACAGTCAGTTACTGCAGTTTGCATTTTGAAAGGACAAAGCAACAAGAAAGGCTGAAAACCAAGGGTTGTAAGAGAAAGAGAGAGATAAACCCAAAAAGATTAAATGAGAAAAGCCACAAAGCAACAAAAAAAAGACTAGCTAAAATTCAGTTCAAGGGTAATCAAGCATGAGGCAGTTGTGCAAAATTTACGGCTGTAATTTGAGATCCCAAAGCCCCGGTGTCTGGATGAAGAGGGAGGCACAACAGATTCTCATTTGCCAGAAACAGTTCGTGCTTGTTGGGCAGTACTGCCGCCACTTCCTCACCCCCCTCACTCTTTACTCTCTTGTTCTGTCTCTGGAGTGCTTTTCCATCCTGCACAGAGCACAAATGAAACCTGTGCCATGACAGGCAGCATATCTCTACTGTACCTGAGCAGTCAGCCTTGAAGACCACGCCATGAGGGATTATTTCAATTGTAGGGGAAAAGAAAGAAAATATGAATTGATAGACTCACAAGACAACGAGACCGGCAGAATTAGCTCCATTCAAAAAGAACTGGTGTTTTGGACTTTCTCTCCAGTTATCTGCAAAATTTTTACATGCATTCAACAAGTAATACCTTAAGTATTTAACTCATGTTCAGGAGTCCCACATGTTGATCAGCAGGTCACTGATTATTGAGCTAAACTATTTCTGGCCAGGAGCAGAACTGTTCCCAGGAGGTCCAGACCTACAAGCAGCATCCCAGAAGAGAGTGAGCCTGAGCTAAAGAAAGTCAACCCCTGCAGCAGTAATTTCTCCTCCAGTTTAATTTCCCACAGGAACACTGCAAAATCCCAACGAGATGAAGTCTATTTACTGTACATTCATTTATATATTTAATTGCCTAATGAACCCTCCTAGTTGATGACATTTACATACACTAAATCAAAATTCATTCAAATTTATTCATTTTGCAATGGTCGTAGTTGGGCCTTTGGGGGTTGTGGCGAGGCAGCACTTGTGTGGTTGATTTCTATCTTAACCCTCTTCCAACATGAACCATTTAGAAACCATTTAATGCCAGGCAGACCCAAAGATCCCCATGGGTTAGGTTACGTTAGAAACAAAATCTTTCTTCAGATCTTATTAGAAGTGTTTGAAGCTGGTAAGAATCGGAAGTGTAAAGCAAACAACACACAAATTATATCCTGCATTTATTAGCATGTACTCATGTTTTATATATATTTACACGGATGTTTTTCTTCTGTTTCTGTGGTCATGCCATCAATTTGGTAAATTAACTCTTAAACAAGCCAAAAAACATTCACTTTTCTTTCTCTGAACGGGCACGCACGCTTTAGAACAAACAGGAAACCGGATGTCGTTTTCTAACGTGAGTTGCCACGGACGCTTTCGGCTGCTACGCCCTGTGAAGGGTTAAAGAAACTCACCATCATTTTTCCATCTACGAATGTATTACTTCCTAAATTTAAATGAGTTTCCTGTCTCTGCATATGTCCTCAATCACTGTAGTGAATGGTGCCAGCAAGTTAGCCATTAGCTAGTTACGATACCATTTTGTAGTGTCAAATATTGGAACGTGAACAAACGGTAGTTTGTTCCTTTAAAGCTAAAAATAGACTTTATCAAATATAGACGAGACTAATGATCATTTATTTGGCTTGTCTATGCATTCTCTTTGTTGATGTCAGATCTGTTTTTGGCAAGTTCCAGAGATCGCATAAAAAAGCTAGTGCCTTGCCTCATTCCAAAATAAATCCTGCCATCAAGTATAATGTCTGGTTACAAGCGAGGTTTGGTAGCTCAATAATTGATCATCATTACTGAATATGTCATTTCAATATTCTATTAATGTTGTTTTTGTGAATCGTTTGATTTCTAAGAGAAAAGTCTGATCAGAGTCCTTAAAGTCTTTGAAAAAAGCTAGACATAGCATTTTCCGTCTTTTTTGTACTTTAATGTACTTTGCTTACATAGAACTTCAACAAATGTACGCATTTTAGAAATCTACGCAATTTGCAAATTGCTTGGAAAGAAATTTCCTACTCGTTAGCCCCTAACCCACCCGTAACCCAACCCATCACTCTACCACTCCCTCACCAGTGAACATCCAGGGAACGGACATTGAGCAAGTGGACTCTTACAAATACCTGGGTGTTCACCTCAACAACAAACTGGACTGGACTCATGACACAGACGCACTGTACAGGAAGGGGGAACTCCAAAGGTCTCTTGAGGAGACTGCGGTCCTTTGGAGCAAATGGGGCACTCCTGAAGACCTTCTACGACTCTGTGGTGGCATCAGTCATCCTGTACAGTGTGGTCTGCAGGAACAATAGCGTCCCAGAAAAGGAAAGGAAGAAGCTGGACAGAATCATCAAGAAATCCAGCTCAGTCCTGGGCTGCTCCCTGGACTCATTGCGGGAGGTGGGTGACAGAAGGGTCCTGAAGAGACTGACATCCATGCTGGACAACAAGTCCCACCCTCTGCAGGACACTCTGTCTGCACTAGAAAGCAGCTTCAGTGGCAGGCTGCTCTACCCTCGCTGTGAGGGAGAGATTCAGGAGGTCTTTCCTTCCTTCTGCTGTGAGACTCCACAATGAGCAATTTTAACCAAGTGCTCTTTTTGCTATTTCTCACCAGAACTGTGCGGTAGCTCACTCACTTTGAATGCTTGTTTTTGTCCTTTGTCTATTTTGCCTTTTTTGTTTGCGCATAGTTGTCGCGACCTTTTTTCTTCCTGTGTCTGTGTTTGCTTCATTCATTGCAAGATTCTTCCTGTCCCGCTAAACAAATAAAGGTTTTCTTGAACTAATTGTAACACTTATCAATTGATATTGTTAACTCGTTTTATCGTGTGTACCACGCAATTTGCAAATTGCTTGTGCAATTTGTACTCTTTTTATTTCTAAAATGAGTACAACATAGACAGAGAGGTCAGACGACATTAAGTATAAATCCTCTTTCCTTCTGGCATAGAACCAAAAATATATTTAGCATTTTTATATTTGTAAAAGAAGTTTGGCTTCTATTAAAGTATTTCATTCAGTTTTCAAACTTTCCCTCATTCTTGGAAGACTGACTTGTCAGTCATAATCCTCAAATCAAAGCAAAAAACAAACAACAGCTTCTGTTTTTTTGTTGACAGCTGCAAGTTTCTACTGAAATTTAAAGAGTCTAAACTCACACTGCGTGACAAGAAAGCGTCTCCTGTTTCCCACAATTCCATGTTTCACCGTGTAACTATTGTACTGAACAATACAACAATCTCCTGACACTTTCATCTATAATCTTTCAAAGCATTTGATCATGGTTCATTACTTCAAAGTTATTTTTTTCTTGTACCTCATGAATGTAACAACAGGGTAATTTGTAAGGTACAACAACAATCTACAAGGGAACAAAGTCTGCTGTCGATAACGCTTTAAAGAGCCTAAACTGGGGGCGCGATTCATTACCACATCACTGATATTCATTTGAATTAAGGGCTGAGTGCTGCATATTCACTTCACAGCTTTCAAACTTGGATTACTTGGAAGAACAGCCGGCAGTTTAATTAGAAAGCTCTTGGCTCTTTTAATCGAAAAGAAGGGTGGATAGAGAAGGACAAGGTGGTAGTCACTGATCAGCATTCTACCTTCAAACCCATTTAGTCAAAAACTTGGTGGAAAGCGCATTAGTGGAAGGGATTACAACGAAGAAGGAAGGAAACAAAACAAGACAAGCAAGGAAAAGATGATGTGGTTCAGAATCTCCATAGGAGGATCAAATTCATTTTAAAAATTTGACATCCAAGTTGCTCTTACTTATTTGAAACTATTGTGTAATTTTGTTAATCTTTAAATAAATTCAGATCTCTCAGCTAGTTTCTACTTCAACTTGATCTGCATCCAAACAAGCTGGACATGCTGGCTGTACCATGTGTTGGCCTGTGGTTAACAAGCTAAACGACTGGCACCAGTGCCACCACCATCCTGACTGGACCTGCAGGAGTATTGAGTAAATGCCATAATACTCCCATGATGTCTTCCTATGCAGGGAGCGGGCCACCACTGCCTACCCGCCTGTGGTTTTGCTGTGTAATGAAATATGTCTCCCTTGATGTATGGCTGCAGGAGAAGCCCAAATCGAAAATTGAATCACACTAACTTAATTTGTGGTTGGGGCAATCAAATTACTTGTTTTGGCTGCAGTGCTGACGATGAATTCATCTTTGTGACAAAGCTGTCACGGCAGCATAAAGGGGGTGGAGGAGACAGAGTGAATATATGTGTGTGTGTACTGTATTGGGTGATAGTGAAAAAAGAACGAAGCAAACAGAGGAATTTGGCGTGAGTGCTGCTGTATGCTTCATCGTGCAGTAAATTTACTGTTAGTAAAAACATGTGAAGTCCTCAGAAATGTAATAATAGCAACAATAAAAATGTCTCTTTTTTTTCTGTTGTACAGCGGTCGCAAAAAAAGGTACTAATGTAAGCAACTTAAACAGACTTGGGCTTCCCTGTGGAGCAGTTAGAGGAAAAAGTGTCAGAAAGTGTCAGCATCAAGAATCTGTGTTCATTACTTTAGCAGCTGAACAGCTTGACATCAATGCCTCAAGACCCAAAGCTTTACACAGATCGGGTGGACTCAGATGCTCATTAAAGGATCAGCTCTTTCACCCTGTCCAGTACCTAGCATGCTACACATAAACTTTGATTTGCAGTGGAATCAAAGGAAAGCCTAAAATGTCTTCTCATACCTCTTCAAGTTTAAACAAGGACAAGACAAATATGTTGTTTGGAGGAGAAACAGTAATGAAGGAGCTGCTCTGCAGTGATTGAGACTGCTGCAAACAGCAACTTGAAGTTCAGTGTTTTGACCACAGACATTTTGAACAGGTGAAAGGGCCCTGAGCTCAAACAGCTCTTCCTGCACATATTGGAAAATCTGCTTTTACTTCTCGTACATACTGTAGATGCTGCAATTACTTTGGCAGAACCAACATCACGTGTGGGTATTATTGGAGGAGAATCAACTGAGTCGAGGTGAAGCCAAAAATAAATCATGTTCCTGAGGAATTGTGGACAGTATGAGTTTACCATTTCATTATGAGACACAGGACTCCACCTTCTTCCTCCTTGTTTGTAGGTGTGGTTCTTTCTTCAAGCAACAGAGCTCATCTAAACCTAATCATTACCATTGCTGTATCCCCCCTGGCTTCCTTCCACCAGCACCAAAGTTCAATCATCCAACTTGAAGCAGGTCTGACCTATTTTGACCTTCTAATATTTTTTTATATACATTGCCCTGTTGTTTGTATCCCTACTCACCTAATCTCAGTTTTACAGAAACCTTAGCAATTCAAACATCCAGAGCAATGGCAGCTTCCATCTCTCTACATGCTCACTACAATTTTCAATCTTCAATTGAATTTTATTTGTATAGCCCAAAATCACACAAAAAAAATGGTCTCAATGGGCTTCGCGTTGCAGATTGAGAAAAGTACAAAAACAATGAAAAAAAAGAAAAATGTTTAAAAACCCTTACACAGCTAAAAGCTAACTAACATTGCTAGCTAAATGATTTCAGCACATTTATGTTCTTATAGTCTTTTTCACGGTGAGGAAAAACTTCTAAAAACCCATCAGTGGAGAAAAAAAAAGAAACCACATGGGGATCCACATGAACGAGAGATCCCTCCCCCGGGACGAGCATCTAATGTGTCTAACACTATTATTTAATTACTAGCTTATTCTACTCTACAGATTAAATTGGAAGAAATCAGTAGATGGGCTTCATCCTGATCGAAACGAGATGTTTAAGCAAGCAAGGAGGCCTCCTCAGCCTGGTAATGCTCTGGACGGAGATGAGTAAATAGTCAACTCAAATTCAAATAAACACCTTTCTGCATTCAATCTACACCGAATGCCATTGATTGCAAATGAACCCAGACAGAAGTGGTGTGATGAAGGTGGTCAATGTTTGTCACATGTACACCCAAAGCAGTGTTAACATCCGTTCATCTTCCTTTCCCTCAATTCAGGCAAATCCCTGTCATATTTCCAAACTGAATTCCCATAAAAGCAGACATAACTTACTTAACGAAGTGAACATGCACAACAGAATTAATGAGTTGCAAGATTCGCTTCTTAAGTTCAACCAATTTCTCCAATTCAGGATGGGTGTCTGATGGACCAGGACAAATAAAACTAGTCCAAGCATACACATTTCTTTCACATCCATGAATGTTTCACACCGACTAATCCAACAAACATACAGACATTTAAAGGAATACCCTTTTATTTTTATCTTCGGGAACGGAACCACTAACCAGAATTGATGTAAGATGACTCAGTGGTAGAAACGGTTAGACAATATCTTACCCAAACCATTTGATTGTTTTACAACACAAACAAGTATTTCTAAAGCTAATTTGCATGCTAGACTAAGGCTCAGCTATGGAAGAGTCATTTTTGGGTGTGCATGACTGTGATAAGATTGTGAAGGCTTTATGCTTTGATTAGCAGTTGAAGATGATTTGGCGTTTCAACCCCTGCAAAAGAGAGATTAATAATAATTACCAAAGTCAAATTTAACTCTTTCACTTAGAAGACACGCAATAGATTTATAAGAGGAACGAACTGGATAACATCCCAAAATGTAATCAGAGTGTAACGTGCGAGTGCATCTTCCACTATGTAAACAATTAATGGTTTAAAACACAAAGACTTCATTGCGGATTGTCAATTCAGTTTCAATCAACCCGTAATTAATACTTGGCTTTTGCAGGATACACAGAGCAGCCATCCAGTTACTATTCTGATCTTAACTCCTGACATATCATTACACCTGATGAAAATTGGTTCCTAGCAGCACACACTTTCATCTAAACCACCCACATGTCTCATTAGGCATTAGTGCCTGGAGTTTGATTTTGCTATCCATTGCTATCCAGTGTCCATTCTCCTTTTTTGGACTTGTTTGGTTGGCCTTTTGTCCTGCCATCACTCATCATGTCCATCATGGTGCACACTTTCCCAGCTTCAATCAAAATCAGAGAATTGTGTCCTGATGAGGTGAAACCAAAGAGAAAAAGTTAGATGCAAATGACTTCAGATGAGGAATATTTAAAGATAGAAAAGAAAAGGGAAAGTAGTGCGATAAAGAAGAGGCTGAAGCAGTCAAAGATGAAAGGCGAGAAATTTAGATGGGTGAGTGGAGGATTTTTTGCGGTCTAAAAAGAGACAGCTTTTAGGAAAGTGAAAGGCATAGAAGTAGATACTGAGAGAGGAAATCGCTCCTGGGGGAGCAGAAATGTGTTTTAAAAAAGACGGAGAGTGAAAGACCAGGCAGACTGAAAGAAAACAGAAGGAAAAAGAAGGTAGTGAAGAAGGAGTGGGGGAAGAGCAGTGTCTCACGGAAGAAAGCAATACTTTTACAAGAACTCTCTCTTTATACCCTGGTGGGGCACTGTTCTACTGTCAGATCCACCTTCCCCGGACAAGGACTGCTTGTCACGTTAATGGCCTTGAAGGAGGACTATGTCACTTTATCACGTCGCTGCGACGCCAATGTGACCATAGCTTTTGTCTTCCCGGTTCCTTTCTGCTTCACAACTCCATGGAAGTGACTAATTGATCCTCAGAGACGAGCTTTTTGTGTGTGTGTGTCTTCCAGCTTGACGAACAATGTAAGAAAAAGCTGATAACGGTAGTAGGGAGAAGAAAGAAAGAAGGACGTGCTCACAGTTCTGGATAATGTAGCTTTCTGTCTGCTCCAGAGCTATCTCATTTCATCACACAAAAGTAACATCAGTAGTTTGTAAATGAAAGCAAGTCAAGCAAAAATGCCCCACACACTCTGACAGCCTCTTCCTCATAAAAACATACAGTATGACCATGATCGACTAAATAAAATAGCCATAGTCTCCATGGATAATTAATAAATCTAGTAGTGCACAAAACTGCTGCACAAGTGCACATGGGCATGGGAGTGCTTTCATACATTCAAGAGACAGTGGCTCAGTGGTAGAGCGTTCGCCCACAGACCGAAGGTTAACCAGAAGTTTGTGGGTTTGATTCCCACTGACAGCACGTCTAGGGTCCTTGGAGAAGATCCCCAACCCCCGTTTCTCCCTCCATTGGCGCCGTTATGGCAGCCTTTTGCGGTGTAGTAGTGCAGCACACAAATTTCCCCGGTGACAGCTGAATAGAGCATGTAAAAATAAAAATTTTACATCAACATAAACACCGCGAGTCGTCTTTTTTTTTTTTTGGTAGAATGACATGCACAATCTATTGCTGCTCACTTTATGTGCTCTCTACCGATGAAGCTGCGAAACAAAGATATTGCTCATCAATGCTGTTTCACAGGGAAGGTAGTGGTTTTTTTTTTTTAAATATTCAGGTGAAAACAATATTTAATAACTAAATATGGGATTACTCTTATTTTCTTCACAAAAAGTAGAAAATAAACAATCTACCAAACTAACGACATACAACCAACTTCTTTTCCTTTCGGCATTTCCCTTCAGGGGTCGCCACAGCAAGTCAGGGTTTTTCCATCTAATCCTGTCTCCTGCATCCTTTTCGGTCACGCCAACTATCTTTGTGTCTTCCTTCACTGCGTCCATGAACCTCCTCCTTGCTTTTCCTTTAGACCTCTTTCCTAGTGGTTCCAAACCCAACATCCTTCTGCCGATTTTCTCTCTCCTCTGCACATGTCCAAACCATCTCAGTATGGCCTCTCAGACTTCATCTCCAAAACCTCTAACATGTGCTGTTCCTGATCCTGTCCATCCTGGTCACTCCCAGATAGATTCTCAGCATCTTCATCACTGCAACCTCCATCTCTGTTTCCTGTCTTTTCCTCAGTGCCACTGCCTCTAGACCAAATAGCATGGCCGGACTCACCACGGTTTTGTACACTTTCCCTTTCAATTTAGCTGAAACTTTTCTATCCCACATCACACCTGATACTTTTCTCCACCCATTCCAGCCTACCTGCACATGCTTCTTCACCTCTTTTCCACACTTTCCATTGATCTGGACTGTTGATCCAACAACAACAACAAACTAATTCACAGTAAAGTTAAACCTTCTTTTATTAACAACTTTAAAACTGGTTAAATCAGTGTGTTGTTATAGATTTAAAAGCTGTACTCTAAAATACTTTCATGCAGAGGTTTCTTGGCAAAATGTTGTCCTGGAATAGTTAGGGTTAACAGTACATGGTGAAATGGTGCAGAAGATACCACATCCACAGAATTAAAACTTTTTGGGGAAAAAACTAATGATAAAGAATTATCATAAAGATCACAGCCGATCAAGTAATATTTTATAACTCACTTGAAGGGCTGCACAAATTTTCACAAGTTTTTGGAAGGTGCAAAGTTCCAGAAAATTATTCAAAGTGAACAAAGTAAGGACAAAAAGACAAAAATAATGAACCTCAGCATTCCAAAAAGGCCTTTGTAGGTGCATGTGGTGCAGCTGAGGGGGACAAAATATTGTACACTTTATCCACACATTGCTTCTGAATTCCTAGGATGCGGACAACACGGGTAAAAAGCAGTGGTTGAGCAAACAATATAAAGTAAAAAAGAAAATAGCTTCATTTTTAAAGGGAGGAGGCCACCAAGCACCCGTGAAAATTAGCCAAGAGAACAGAGGGGTGGAAAGCTATCTAAAAAAGAAGAGAACTCCCCCCTCCCTCCTTCAGTCGCCCTGGCCTTGTCAGATATGGTTATGCTTATTGGAGACACAAGCGAGGGGGTCACTGCACCAGCATGCCTCAGAACATCACCGTGCACAGGCTATGATAAGAATAGTTCTCTGAATCATAGCTTACCGCACTTATGGGTATGGATGGTGCATGGTGAATGAATTGAAGATAAGGCCAGGAAGCTGGAGGAGGTGGACAAAGCTACACTTATCAAAGCAAAGTGTCTGTGTGTACGCGTGCCTGTGTGAGACAGAAGAGATCCATTCAACCCGTGAATTACAAGGATCATTGGAAGCCTGATTCACAGACTGAGTGAAATGATCACTTCAGCTAGATCGGAAACTTTCTCGTTCATATGTTTCGTAATGATCCACTCACTTGTAACTTATTGCAAAATCTGAGGTCAAGGATTTTTAGGTGTAGGAGTCCATGTCATATAGGCTGATGTGAACATTATTCTTAATGACTAAATCAAATATTTTGCGAAGAACTAAATCCACTTTTGGATTTGCTTCTGATTATTTTCCACCCATAACATTAGGGCATATCTTCTTTATTTTTCTACTATCATCAGTTTTGGATGGTGATTTATTTAAAAATGATAAACACATCCTCAAACAATGTTTCTTCATGATGATTGTGAAGATGAAGATTTACCAACATAAAACAGCGTTATTGGAATTTTGTTAAAGTTTGGATTACGATCTTAGAAAATAGCATTATTTTGGTGAATTAGAATGATTATTATAGACATGGATTCCTTTATTTTTATTCAGTGCATATGATTAAAAAGTGAACATATTTCTTTCATTTTAAAGCTTAAAGCTGAATAACTTCAGTCAATGATTGACAATGATTGAATGAAATTACCTGTGGTGTTATTTGTTTAGCTTATCTGAATATTTTTAAAAGCCACAATCAATTGCTTTATTAATTAAGTTAATTTGTTTGCTGTGGACTGCCTTTCCAATCACGGGCTGTGTCTGGACGCCATCGTTTTCACACATTATTAAAGCAGCTAGGCTTCATTCTTTGTCAGTCAATAAACTATAAGAAAATATTTGTTTGGTATTTACAGCCCTGCAGCATGTGGGGGATATTATAACTTTTGGTTATTATGAAAAAGAAGGTGGTTTCTGAGAAAAATCTCTGTCGGGGCGAATTACAACCTTTATTAACTCTGTTTTTTACATGAATGCTCCTCTAGTTTGACTATAAAATGTTTAAAGCTAAAAGTTTTTTTTTTAATCTACTGCAATAGCTGTGTGTTGAATGTTTAAGTTATGGTTCTAAAAAAGGGTTAAAGTCTGACTGGGATTTACAGCAAAAAAACCCCAAAGTGTCTTCAAACAGGAAAAACAATCAAAGGTCAGGTCAACAGTCATGACCGTACATTAGCTCCCTGCCTGTTCCCTCTCATTGCTCCATCTCACGTCATTCTATCACTACCCCACCCTTGCTCGCTTTTTCACACCCTAATCGCTGGGACTTACAGAAAAATCAATTTCCAGTACCCAGAGGAGAGGCCCAATGTTTCACCAGTGTGTCTGATTGATGATGCGTAGAGGCCATCTCACACCCCGCTGCTTTTTATAGCACCTCCGAGTTGGTCGCCATTCAGCGCATTTTTATGGCAAATAATAACATGAGATGTAATAGCTATTCCCACTGGAGAGTAAATCTGAGTGAGGAGACAAGAGGATGGCCCACCCAGACAGCTGGAGGACAGTCTCATGTCAACAAGTTACTTAGTCTGAATGATTATGTACACGGCTGGGAAGGACTGCAGGCAATCCAACAATCAGCTGTGAAGGCTGTTTCTGAGATCATCGGCATCCAATCTGAGCTCTTCAAAGGACAGCAGTGTTATCAGCTTTAATTCTGTAGAGTGGCCATTTTTATCAAGAGCTGCCACACATACGACTGAGCGTGCATATGATGAGATAGTAGGCGTGTAAGGCATTGAAAACTCATGTGATTTAGATCTGCTCACGTGGGCTGCTGCTTTTTAGATATTCACACACTCCTCCATGATGATGTTCTCAGACCCTCCGAACACAGTGTGAGAGCTAAACATGGATCGTGCGGCAGGAAGATAACACCTTATAGGTGAGATAAGTAAGAAAAGGGTCCTTTCTTTCTCAATAGAAAGGACATTAAGACGATGCAGAGAAGTGCCTCCGACCAGATAGAACAAATAACTGGTTCTATTACAAACAACAGTCTTCATATATGCATTAAAACAGGGATGTCCAACCTAAATTTGACCTCCTGAGAGCTACCAGTCCGGCATTAACATCGCAAGCCCCCAGTGAGCGTTTCTAGTCTGCAAAAGAACAACCCTCACTACACGTTTTGTTGTTGTTACTCAACCGTTAGACATCACATCACAGACACTCACTCTCAAACACGTGCGCACACAGCCCCGACATGTTTTTCTCTCTCGCACTCTTTTTCTCTCACTAACACACACTTTTTCCGCGCAAACGCAGCACTTTGTGAGGTGCAGGGGCCGCAGTGGCACCAGGCACTGCTTATTGATTACAAGCTAAAGAATGTATTTCACGTCACAGACTCTAAAAATCTCCTAAAACACTAGAAAAAAAAACGCTAGATTGATGCTTTTTTGAAAAGAAAAGAAAAAAGAGTCACTAAAGTTTAGCAACTCTAGCGGGAAGAGGGTCCAAACACTTGGTAAGCAAGCGTCAAAGCCGCTGAGTTGACAACAGGCCTACTGACCTCATTTTATATTTTTTCTCTCTACACACCAGGCGGTCGACTAGAAATCAGTCCGCGGGCCACCGGTAGACCGCGATCGACTAGTTGGGCACCCCCACATTAAAACCTCCTGCAAAGTTGATCTTTTTTTTACGTGTTGATTCGCTTATTAAAAACATCTTTACTGGTGCATCTGTGGAACTTGTATTTCACACCTACGCTTTCAGTGATGTTCTTTCTCAATAAAACTGGTAGTAAAATCTATGTTATTATGCAGAAAAACACCAAGAGTGAAATTACCGTTGGCTTGATGAAACACCAACTCAAAATCTGATTGCTTGAAACAAAACTGAAAAAATTGACATTTATTTTGTCTAGATGGCCTACAAAATGAATTGTGGAAACTTTCTGGGTGACTTGTTTGACTTTGACCAAACCTGGCAACCTATTGTGGCCAAAATGTTATTGGTTAAATGAAAAATTTGAATGTAATTGTTTGAAAGCAACTCTGCAATCAGAGAAGTTAAGAAGGAAACTTATCTAATGGATGTCCAATTAAAATTATATAACAAGTATTCATAGACCAAGTCATGGCTCTGGTATTTAAAGATGTTTTGAGGCCAGCAGAAAAGCATGTGAAAGGCTGTTGATCCAACACACATTAAAGATCATCTCACCTCATTTTACACACAATAAATGTGAAAAAGACTCAATACAAGGCTGTGCTTAAATTAAGTATATTGTGACTACAAACAAGTCAAATAACCTGCCAGTCATGTTAGAATTTTACTATTCTAAAATAATGAAAAATAACCAGGGTTCAGACCCCTGGGAAATATCCAAGTGAGAGTATAACACAAGACTTTAATTACATTTTCTATTTTGATACGTTTTAATAAAAAGTTCTCCAGGAGGTCGTTGAATGTAATTTTATTGAACCAGGCCCAGGTTCTAGAAGATCCGTGTAGCTTGTATTTAAAGCTGGGACAGACGTAAAGGATTCTTTCAAAACCTTGCAGAGTTCTCTAAGGGTCCTCGGGCAAATGACAGACTTTAAATCATTCGTCTTCTATACTCATCAAACCAAATCAGTCAGTCAGTCATCTTCTTATCTGTCTGTCCCTTTCGGGGTTGCAGTGGGTGCCGGAGCCCATCCCGGCTAATTTAAGGCGAAGGGCAGGGTACACCCCAAACAGGTCGCCAGTCTGTCGCGGGGCCACACAAATACAACCATCCACACACACATTCATTCCTAGCGGCAATTTGGAACCGGCCAATCAACCTAGCCTGCATGTCTTTGGAGGGTGGGAGGAAATTGGAGTTCTTAGAGAAAACACACATACAGTACATGGGGATAACATGCAAACTCTGGAGGAAGTGGCGGCTCTGGATGGTCTAGTGTTTCTGGAGGAAGCGGCGGTTCTGGATGGTCTGTCGGTGGGGGCAGCGCTGGCGTCTTTGCAGGTGCTGATGCCCTGGAGATTCTCAAGGAACTGTCTTCCCTGAGGAGCAAGTTAGAAAGTGATCCCCAGATGAGCCTCGGTCAAGCCTGGAATGATGACCAACATGTGGCTCTGGGCAGTGTTGAGAAACGTCCCCTGTATCCTTCCTCCCACGTTGTCCACTACAACAGTGGCTACCAGAGGGAAAGGGATGGCCGCACTGACCAGAAATATGTTAAAGATGTTTTTGTTCAAAGTCAAACTGGAACCAAAGGTGACGCTGGGCCTAAAGGATAGCAGGTCCAAAGAGGTAAGACATGATTGGATCTGAACCTTAACTGGGATGGCATTCATAATTCTAATTTCTTTTTTCTGCAGGTTGAAGACTCAAACAAATGAACTGAATAAATCTTTGAAATGTACATGACTGCTTTAGACTATTCATTTTTTCTTTTTAAAATGCTAGTTTGGGGTTTAAATTAGTCAGGAGGGGGAGTCATTGAAAGCTGTAATAAAGTCTGGCAAATTTTAAAAACATTGCCTAGGCTAAAAATAATGGAAGTCATTCATTGTGTATTCCAGTACATGACCAAAAGACTGGTATTGGTCCCTGGCCCAGTGGTTAGGGACCCCTGATCTAAAGTAAATGTCCTAGGAGTTGATGCTGGTTTTCAATAAAACTAACATTGAAGTACTTAAAATGTTAAACTGATTAAAAGCCACTTGTACCAAGAACTGTTTTAAATGTTGATAGCAATGCTATAAAGTAGTCAAATACAGATGGTCTAAACGAGGATATAACGTCCTGGTCTTGCAGGGGTGTCCAGATCCGGACCTTGATGGCTGGTGTCCAGAAGGTTATCCACATGTTCTTGCATCTACAAACCTGATCCAGTTAATTGAGTTATTGTGCCAAATTCTACTGGCTGTTTTCCTTTCTATGCATAAGCTGTATTGAACCAGGAACGTGTGGAAAACGATCAGGACACCGGCCCTTGAGGATTGGCTTCGGACACTCCTGCTTTAAAGCTATTAAATGCAAAACAGTACAGTTGCAGAATAAAAGGATTTCTGAATCTGAAAAAGTTTGGGTATAATAGTGACCAGGAGACTGGTACATCCTAACTTGAGTGCACATTATTTGATGGTATGTTTGAGCTGGGCTTAGCTTGATTTGAGTGAGGAACTCTTGAATAAACGTCTGTAGCCTATTCTTTGAAACATCTGCAAAGTACAAAGTTGGGTTCATATTGGCATGGCACAAGTCTGCATGGCAGAGCTTATCTAACATTATTGAATGCTAAAGTGCATTTATGGACCAATATTCAATACACTAACCTGGGTATTAGCTCCATGCCCCCCCAAAAAAAACTTAAGCTGCAACTGTTTGAAGTACATTATGTGTAATGGAGTCTTTAGACCTGAAAAACTACTGCACCACTGTACAGCCCACATTAACTAAAATGTATGTAGAAGTAACAGCAATCATTGACTTTTTGCCCATATAGTTTAATATGCATACGATTAAAGATCCAGTCCACAACAAAAAGCATTTCTATAATTAGGAAAGCTGTCAGTGTTCTCAGAACTGCAGAAGCAATGCATCCTGTTGCTTTAAAGCTTTCTGCTCTGTTTTGTCCCTGAGCCGCTGATGTTTATTTTTCCACACTGTGAAATTATGTTTTAGAAGTGTTGGGCATGATGTCTGTCGCCTATCTCCCTCTGAAATCTAATAAAGTTAAAACGAAATAGAAATGTCAAATTGAATAGAGTCAGTGGCTGCAACCAGTGGAACAACTGCATCTGCAGTCACAATAGAGACAAACAATGTTTTAACAATCTTTACTTATCCTGGGAATGATTTTGCTGAGTGTGCAGCCCCTGTAAACACATCCATACACCCACTAGCTCTAACACCTGGGAGCTGTCACACACAAACACACAACTGCAGACGGCTACTTGCTGCGGTCTTATGTTTAGCTGAGGTTCTTTCTCTTCATCAGGCAGTCTAATGACATTAATGTCAAATTTTGGGGTTTGCATATGAAGCCTACGTTTGCATATTTGTGCAACAAAGTGAAACTCCAGCGGTGATTCCATGTGTGAGTCAATTGTTCAGGCTCACGGCTAATGAAGACCTTTACCTCTCTGTGACCTGTCTCACATCACTGGCATTTTACACGTGGCCAGTAGGAGGATTTGCTGGTATGGCACAAAGATACAATCAAATTCTAAAGCAATCTTAACGTTGGAAAAAAACAAAGGCAGTGTGAGGGGTGGAGGGGGAATCGATTGGGTAACTTCAGGAATGAGTTGCTTCTTTTTGTGGATATTTTGGTCCAGTTGGCTTCATCGGGCTGGGGGCTTACTACCACGTGTGAAGTAGTGCTTGACCAAAAAAAGATGGAGTGTCCTAGGTGGAGAAGTTTAAGTACCTAGGAAACTTATTTAAGAGTGAAAGATGGAACAGGAATTAAAAGAGCAATCAGTGTTACATCTGTTTTTTGTGGTTAAGAGTAAGCTGAACCAAAAAACAAAGCTCTCATTTTACGAGCTGATCCACGTTCCTACCCTGTGCGGTGATTTGTAACCTAAAAACGAGGTGGCAAATGCAAACAGTTGAAAAGGGCTTCATCTGCAGGATGGCTGGGCTCTTGCGCAGAGATAAGGTGAGAGGCTCTGCCATCTGAAAGGGACCTGCTACTTCACATAGAGACAAACCAGATGTGGCATTTCGGGTGTCTGGTTAGGGTACTTTCCGTGCACCTTGCTGCTGAGGTGTTTCTGAACTCTTCCCACTAGGAGGAGTTCAGAAAGACATAAATTTAGGACCTGCTCAAGGTTCTAAAGATGGCTCTGGAATGCCTCAGTATTCTCCAGGTGTGCTGAAAGAGCTGCTGTCTCTGCAACCTGACCCAGGATAACCAGACAATATAAGGGCACACCTAAACAATATTGTTCTTGTCAATAGAAATCAGAAAACTGGCATGCTACTTTGTCTTTTTTATGACCAGATTAAAATGATAAAATCATCAGGTTAAATTTTTACCATGTTATTGAAAAAATCTCAAGTTGACCAAAAATGCCAAATACAACGTGTAAGAATAAAAATAGTCATCTAATAAAGTACCGGTAATATTAATAGTAATAGTAATCTAATAGTCATGCAATAAAGTTTCTCCTATAAATCCTGAAGCTTCACTGTGTTTATCTAGAGATTAAAATATGGTTTGAATAATGCCTAAAAAATTTTTCAGAATGTCAGCAAAAATAAAAAAAAAAAGAGGAGAAATGGGAAAAGTTTTAAGTCAAAATATAGGCAAACATTAAAATACTTTGATACTGCTCCTCTTTTGCTAGAAAAATTTGTCTTCAGCATCTCCAAGCATGGTACTCTGAACCTTGATTGATTAAGAAAGGCACACAATTACACCTCTATTCACAAATAATAGTGTTGTCATGGTACCCGTGTATGTACTTCAGGAAGAAAGCAAGAAAATGGAAGTATTTTACAATAACATCTGTACAACATCATTAAAAAAAATAGCTCAAAGGTTTTATTATAAATGTTGAAATTTAATTACTTCTGTGGAAAGATTAAGATAATAATAGACTTAGTATTTATTTTTAAAGAAAATTTAAAGGTTGATCACGTAGAGTAGAAATGGAAATAATTTACACCCCTGATAAAATTTGTCTTGAGTCACTTTTAATCTGAGGAAGTATTTTTCTTGGGCTGGAAATGACAGTTTTCCCCCCAAAAAACATGACAAAACTTAGCAGAAGAGATAATAACAGAAAATGAAATGCATGGTGGCACAGTGGTTAGAATAGTGGCCCAACAGCAAGAACGTCGGGATTCGAATCCTCGAATGGCGGGTGGGTTTGAAACACTAGCCTTTCTATGTGAAGTTTGCATGTTCTCCCCGTGTATGCATGGTTTCCTCCCACGCTCCAAAAACATGTATGTTAGGTTAATTGGTCGCTATGAAATTGCCCTGAGTGTGTGTAACGCTGCAACAAACTGGCATGCAACAAACAAGGTGTATCCTGCCTCTCGCCTGAAAGCAACCGGGATAGGCTCCAGCGCCCCTCGCAACTCCATTAAGGATAAGTGGTTCAGAAAACGAAATAGCAATATTTCTTAAGCTTTAATTGTATTTTAAACAAAGTTGCACGTACTCAAAGAGCTGGATCTCACTGCTAAACCTAAATAGGCAAAAAAACAAAACAAAACAGCAGGGCCTGCAAAAAGTTGGTCAGTTGCTACAAGGAGCATTTCTTCCAATTGTATACAAAAGCTTTTTTAATTAGTAATGGATATAAAAAACGTTGAACAATGACCTTTAGTTCAAATGTAAATAAAAGTTGATGAATATTTTTCTCTTTAACATTCTCCAATATTTTAGAAGCCACATGTGTCATTTATAGTTAAAACAAAAAAATATGTTTAATTAAAAATGAGTTTAAGTTGATATTTTAAAGAAGTATGAATACTCACAAGCTTGACTATAAAAAGAGCCCCGTCAGCCAAAGGTTGTAGCTTTTCTGAAGAAAAAGCACATTGTTGGTAGAAATCCCAAAAGGCGGAAATGCCAGAATTAGCATGTCTCTCTCTAAGGTTCTGCTTTTGTGATGACATGACATTGCACTGTGAAGACATCATCAATGACAAAGATAAAATGATACAACTATTAAGTTGGCATAGATACACAGTAGTAATGAGAAGAATTAAATCCTACAGTGCCATCGCCTTCCACAATTAGGAGGAAACGATAGCTCAGTGGTAGAATGTTCGCCCTTGGACCAAGACCGATTCAAATCCCAATGAGCTCATGCCTAGAAGAAGAAAAGACAACCGACCCCCTGTTTCTCCCACCATTGGTGCCGTCCTGGCAGCCTGCAGTGCAATGTAGCACAGAAATGTTCCCGTAGAGAGATGAATACAATACGGTAAAATAAAAAAAATAACATATACAAGGCAGTCAGTCAGTGCAGCGTTCAGTAGAGAAGGCCAGACTTCCCTCGTCCCATGCTTAGGCATTCCTTGGCAAGCTGGAAGATATTCTGCCTCCAGATGGGTTCCGGGTCTCCTCCTTGTGAGACGTGCCCAGAACACTTCACCAGCAAGGCATTCAGGAGGTACCCTATGCTTGAACAGCCCCATCTGGCTTCTCACAACCTGGTGGTGCTATGACTCTACTCCTAGCTCCTCCCGGATTGCAGAGCTCCTGGATTCTTATAGTTTCTTGGTCTTTTGATCATCACCTACAGCTTGTAATCTTGAGGCTAGGAACGTAGATCGACTGCTAAAATGAGTTTCCCTTTTTGGCTCAGCTCTGTCCTTACAACAACATACTGATGCAAAATCTTAATTATTATGGACACTGCACCAGTCTGTCTGTTGACCTACTGCTTCATCCTTTCTTCATTGGTGACCCAAGATACTTAAACTCCTCCACTTGAAGTAGGATCCTGACCTCCACCCTGTTCTGATAGAGGAGAATGTCTTGCAATTGGAGGCAATGCTTCCCATCCCGACTGGTTCGGCGAGTGTTGGAACTAACGGTCTGATGAAGCCAACTAGACCACGTCATCTGTTAAAAAGCAGAGACCAAATCCTGGAGTTTTCCAAACTGGATCCCCACACCGCCTTAGTTGTGCTTAGAAATTATTTTAATAAAAGTAATGAACAAAAGATGACAAAGGGTGTTGGAGGGCATCCCTTGCAGAGTAATCTGAGTTTGTTTGAGCACAGCCTACTTGTGCTTTGTGGAGTATAATCCTGCCAGCCAAAACAAATGTGAGCTTAAACTCAGCAGTTAAAGGTTTTAGTGGAAAGCATCACAAACGAGTGGGCTTGGTTCTCGCCCACCAGCATATGGTGCACCAGTTGCTAATGTCAGTGAGTATTTAAGTAGTAATTTTTCAGATAGTTAACCCCCACTTTGTGTATTGACTGTATGGAGACCGCCATGCGCTTGACATTGAAATGTTCTCAAGTGTTTTTCTCTCTTCTTATCAACCTCTCAGTTGCAGGATGTGTAAAATGTAGATTTTCTCCAACAATAAGTTACTAGATAGTCAGCTACTGTATTTTTAAGAAACATTTACATTCAGGTTAATCAAGGCTGAGGTTGCCAAGTGAATTCCTCTATAGCGTCCTCGGGGTGCAGCAGATCTAAGGCGGGCTAAACTGCTGTCAAGTTCATCGATACAAGCTTTCCACAACAGTGCACAGAAACAGCAGAGTCCTGGCTGCAGCTTTCAGCAGCTCCAGGGTCTCCAATCGAACTGTTCTAGTTGGCCGTCAATACGCCTCTGCTTCTCTCCTCACAGCTGTTAGACATCAGAGATAAAAGTTGGAGTGCTCTCTCACATCAGGAAAACTATCCACAAAGTTAACTTTTATTAGACTCTAACCTTAAACTTCTAACACGTCCACTTATTCGCACCTGATTTGCAAAACTTTGGGAGTCATACATTAAAACGACACCTAAATTAGATCCTGCACAGAGAGCTGAAGATCAATCAGAAGTCTGTGCTCTGTCCTACATGACCTGTGATCCCTGAAGAGAAAATTAATCATGGTTCTCATTCGGTGGGCTGTCTGCGCTTTAATTCCTCTGTTACTCCCAATTTCCTGGAACATCCAGGAAGGAAACTTCACTTCTGTGAATTGAACCTAGTTTGAGAGGTCAGGAAAAGCTTGTCAGTGTATTTGTTCCTCAAGAAGTTCATTTTTGATGGAGTTGTTTCAGTGCTTTATGACCACTGACTCTTCAATTTGATTTTTTAAGATATTATGTTGTGCTTTTAAGTCTTGTTTGTACATTACTGATTCATAATGTTCTTTTCCTAGATTATGATTTATTGTCTTCAAATGAACATCTAAAACTGATAAGATTTACAATGTTTGACTCCTAGAGAGAAATCCTGATCTATTTATTTCTTTATTTTCCCAAAAGAAAACCAGCAACCTTGTTTCAGATGTGTGTTCTGTTACGTCTCACTGCACCCGAGACACGAGGAAAAGTCGGACGGAGCATTTATAAAATCTCAAGAGCTTGTGGGAAGTTAAAGAGGGTGCAGGGAGGTGGAATAAAATCCAGGGGGGAGAGGTTGTGGTGAAACACACCATCAGGGGTCCAGAAAGACTGACACAAGAGAGGGAAAATAAAAAGCTTGTGTCCCTTGTTGCTGAGCCGGGAGCAAACACAGGCAAATGCATCACCATAACTCATTTTTTCTAATGTCCTGGCTGAGGGTGGCGGACCAGGTCGGCTTTGTGTGACATCCTGATGGAGCATGGCCACCGCCAAGCCTCTCACCTACCCTCATTTTGGGGGCATTGTCTCCCAATGAGTATCATTTGTCACCATTGACTCGCTCCACATGGACATCTGGGCTGTTTTTCTGTAGCCTCGACTCATTTCCACAGCTGGTAAACAGCTAAATTCCTCTACCAATCAATGCAGCCTATTTAACTCAAGCTATTGACTGGCCTGCCCCCTTCTTCAAGACTCTAGAAGCTGGGAAAAAAAAGGCAAACAAATTAAAGCGAGAGAGGGAGAACAACGGCAACGGTGGCACAGACTATGAGAAGTCACATTCTCTATAATGAGGTTTTAGTAGCAGGAGGGAAGAAAAGTGACAGAGTGGAGGCAAAGGAGGATAAAAAGCGAGCGAAAACAGAGGAGGGATCAATCGATATGAACAGATAATCACCAGGCCTCTGTTCCAGTGTGTAAAGAGTGTGACATTGCATAGGTAGGGAAGAGATCAATGGGCTGTTTTTTGTTGATCCCTAATCCTTAACTATCTATAAGTAATTAACCTTCAAAAGGAGAATGCAGGTGGAAGCGAAGGGGGGAGAAATGGAGAAATTAGAGCAGGAATAACAATGAGCACAAGGAAACAAGAGCTACTTTTTTCTCATTGCATAACAACAAACTGATTTAATTGTTCTTTCCTCTGTGGTTCAAAAACTTCTGCAACGGAGACATGCACCATACTGTGCCTTCTAATCTCAAAGTCTTCAAAATCTGGTGTTTAGTTTTGTTTCAGGGGAGAATATGGCCTGCAGATTCGCCCGCAGCTTCGCTTTAGAAGATGGAGGAGAGCGAGGATGACAGGAGTTAGAGCGCCTCCTGTGGGTGTCCGAGGAAAAACAAAAGACAATGTAAACAAGTTGCTTTTGGCATAAAGTTTGCAAAATATTCCCTATTTTGGGTTTTAAAGAGCAGCCAGATACACAATAGTTCCACACTGAGGTTAGATTTATATCTGTACAGTTTAATGGCACACAGATGCTCTTACAAACATCTTGAGCATCTCATCAACATCTTCTCAACCTTTTCATGGATGTTTAAGTTACTTGAGGACAAACAATAGTGCTGAAATTTGTCTTATTACACATTAATATAACAGGCAGGTGAGGTTGGTAAGAAGCAGAAGGTGTGCATTCAGAGAGAAAAATCTGAAATTATTACAATATGGCCATTTTAAAAAGTTTTTAGCAATTGATTTTAAAAATCAGTTTGTTTTTTTTTAATCTGGAACTATAGAACTAAAGAAAACAGGATCAAATTATGTCAATTAGTTAAAAAAAAAAAAAGAAAATTTTTAATGTTACAGTTAAAGCTACAACAAAAAAAACTGTACTTGAGGTTCTGCATTGAAAGGTCCGGAGCTTCTTTGAGTAGAGTGTTTCTTCTCTATCAGAGAAAGTTTCAAGTATAAAACGAGGATGAATCACCAAAACGGACACCTGGAATTAAAAAAAAGTTCAAGTCAAACAAATGATGCATTTATTCATCAATAAAAGAGATGTTCCAAGTTAAACAGAGTTGGAAACAATCCGAACTCATTTACATAACTTCAATAGTTAGATTTGTGTGAGTTCAGATCAATTTCTCATTGAACCAGGAATGTACTAACCAGCCGATGTAGCACTGGCACAAATTTTCATGTGATGTGGCTTGTTTGATGAGGAGCTCCACTTGAGTTGGCACATCTAACGTCTCATCGTGAGAGAAGTCTCGACCTGAGAGAGATAAACTTTATTTGATACATTTCTGGATCATTTGAAAAATCTCAAGCCCGAAAGATTCAGTTTGGTTTATCTGATTAGTTTAGACCGGATCTTGAAGAAGATTGATTTTAGCCAGTGGACTTTTAAGTCAACACAAGTTAACGTGTGCAGATTTTGACATTATTTTTGGTGTGGGGAAAGCCACCGGTGAGGGACAGAATAAAGGTCAAAACTGTTGTCAATCATGCTAAACTCCTCCCAAACCCCATGAATCTGTGGAGCATCTTAAGAGCGGCTTCAGTATCAGATTCTACTCACTCTCTTCACAAAGTTATTTGCATCTAGACAATAGCAAGAAAACACAAAAGCATCTTGTCCTGCTGAAAGAATCACAGCGTACCTGTGAGTTTGTCTCGAACTCTGTTGATAATCTGAATAGCTTTCTTGTTGAGAGCCTCGGGCTGCACCAAACCATCTCCAACTGACAACACACAAACACACAAACACACCGTCATCAAACTGGATCCTCTCCACAAGCCTCTCAGCAGCAGAGAGAAACGATATCTTATAAAAGCACAGCAGCTTCTCCAAATACATATGATGCCAATGAAACCAGGTCACTGTTGGTCTGAAAAACTCAAAGAAAGGGAACAAAAAGCTTAAAATCCGAGAGGCTGGGTACAAAGAGATGACTCACTGAAAGAGTGAATAGATTCAGGCACAGTGGTTCCTGGTTTCTTGTGTGTAGTCTCTCCGAGGTCTATCCCCTCCAGAGCTTCTGTAAACCAGAATAATTAAAAGATTAACTGGAAGTTTTAGGCGTAATAGTTACTGAAAATTTGCAGATGCTTTTAGACTGACCCACTGACTGTCCGGCGGTGTATGAATCAGTTCTAGTGCGAGATCGCTTGTTTCCTTTGGTGTTTGCTTTATGAGAGATTGAAAAGATGTGTGAGCGTTATAAATGATTTCATAACATTCACTCATTTTGTCTTGTCGGCATGAAAAATCCTCATCAGCATGTTTCACAAATAAAGGTTTGCTGGTGATGTTGAGAACAGAAAACACAGACAGATTTTGTCTCATCTCAAAAGATTAATTGGTTTATTTCATTAAAGTCATTTAGTTTAATTGCTAACAAGTACATGTTTTATTTAGAGAAATTTCACATCATCATCAGTCAGAATGCCACAAATGAAAAAGTCAAAATGGATAAAAGCAAAAAAGAAAATCAACAATAACAAATGCCTTTTTGTCATTTAAACTGAAATCTTTATAATAAAACCTGAAATATTGAATCGATGTAGACTTTAAGTGAGAACAGAAGCTGATATTACTCATTGTTCCCTGAGAAAATAAATCTGAAAACATTAGAGATGTTTTTATTCTTACTGTCCATCAGCCTCCAGTTGAGCAGAGGGTCGTAGACAAAGGCCTCCAGCACGGCCATGACGCTGTCTCTGTGCTCCCTCAGCACCTCCATCACTGTGTGGCAGGTGATCCTGTAGTTACCGTCCAGGCCCGTAACCTAGCAACAACACAGAAGCTTTACAGGTCACACAGTGATTATCTGGTTTCACTTAAACAGGTCATTCAACGGTATGATGTGTTTTATACTCAAGATTAAAAAAAAATTGCTTTTTTTCTACCATTAAAAGTATAATTTTTAATATGTAGGAAACTGCCTAAAGCTCAATGAAAGCTAAATTAAATTTTGGTGGCTTTCATTTTTTTTTTTTTTTTTTTTTTTAGTTTTGCCTTTTGCTCATTAATTATAAATAGGCAGAGTCAACAAAAAAATCTAATTTCAGAAGACTAATTATCTATTTGGAAAAAACAATCAGGAAATAGTTTAGAAAACACGAGGAAGGAATATTTGTGAGGATAAAATTGCAAACTTGGACAGCTTAAAACTAATTTATTTCCGATACAAATCAGAGTATTTTTAATAATTCAATACCTCCATAGCATTGGTCAGCATCCTTGTCAGACGGAATGGGATCTTTTCAGGAAACTTTTCTCTGGTCATTGCAACCTGCACAGAATTTATTTCAGGGTCGATTTTAGGTAAATAAGGAAAAACTCAAACATACACAAATGGAACATTTTTTATTCTTACTTCAAAACAGTCTCCAAAGTCAATGTGGAGGATTTTGCCGCTTAATCGATCCAACATCAAATTAGATGGATGTCTAGAAAATGGACACAATATGAATACTTCATTATGGTAACTTTGTATCTTATTATCAGAGATAACAGTTTAAGAATTTATTTTCTCACCTGTCTCCCAGACCAAGAATGTAGCCCACCATGGACATCACAGCCAGAGAACGTGTGTAGTTTGTCCGCCTGTCGAACCACACCTGAAAGAGAATAATGTTCATGTTACCCAAACACCTGAGCATAGTGGTGCAGGTTTGTATTAAACAGTGACAGTGGAGATACAACTCTATCGAATGGGCTCTAAATTGAAGAAGAATTCCACGAAGGGTTGGGTCGACAAAGCATGTCCTTTCCAATATTTTGATATTTATTTTGTCTTTCACAATCCACTCTCGGGCTCCATGCTGGCACAGTGGTTAGCACAGTGGTTTTACAGCTAGAAAGTTGGCGGTTTGAGTCGCGGAGTGGGGGCAAAGTTTGAAACACTAGCGTTTCTGTGTGGAGTTTGCATGTTCTCCCCGTGTATGCGTGGGTTTTCTCTGGATACTCTGTTTTCCTCCCAAAACCTCCAAAACATACATGTTAGGTTGATTGACCATTACAAAATTGCAACTAGGAATGAGTGTGTGTTGATGGTTGTGTGTGTGTGTGGCTCTGCAACAGACTGGCGACTTGTTCGAGGTGTATCCTGCATCACGCCTGAAATTAACCGGGAAAGGCTCTGGCACTCTGTTAGGGATAAGCAGTTCAGCGAATGAATCGAAACCATCCACTCTCTGAATCACTTAGTTCAACACTGAGTCTCGCAGACCATCCCAAGCTTCAAGTCAGGTTATTTAACTGAATGGAAGATGAAGGCTTGATGATGGTCTGGCATTAAACAAACAACTTCTTTTAACAAAATAACTGATTAGAGTTGTTGCAACTATTCTTATATTGACTTTGTTTCTAACTATACAAAAAAAAAAACTCAGTTTATCTCAGACAGCCAATTCTGTGGTCAATTATTTCTCATAAAATCCGCACTTTCTGTCTGATGATAAGGAACTCCTGACATTTACTGAAAAGATCAAGTTCATCTGCTGTTGAAAAAGCGAATGTTTCACCTCAGAGCTCGGGCTCTTCAGCCATAAGAGCTTCGCCAGGTCGTCTCCGGCCGTGTTGTTGACAGCGTGCTCAAACACTTCCACCTTCTCCATCAGCGTCAGGTGGTCGTAATCGGGGGCCATCTGAAATTTACATTGAAAGCTGAACGTACCATTCAAACACTACAAAAACTCAATCGTAAGCTGGATTTAGAAAAGTAAAGCTAAACTATTACTTTGCTTTTACAAAATTTGTTGCAAAGCACGGAGGATTATAAATTATAATAACAAAAAAGGAGACAGTTATTTTTATTTTCAGTGAAGCTGTCCCCATTGTAATGTTTGTGTGTGTAAAGTATCCTGGAGTTCTTCACGGCGGGGTGTTGTGTTGCTGCTGAACAACGCGACACGAGGGCATGTTTCATTACCAAAAGATTTTCTGTTTATCAGCTCACTGCTCAGATAAATTCAGATCCTCGGTGCCTGGAAAATAGACCTTCTTTCACTGCATATTTACTCAAAGTGTTGAAATGACAACTACTTTATAAAATAAGGCACATCTTTTTAGGCTTTATGTAAATGTAAGTAAAGGTCAAATAAAGGGCATCGAGTAATGAAAATCTTTATCTTAAATAAATGGCTTTAAAACTCAAACTGCAATTTTGTTCCTACTATTGCTATTAAAGTTTATTTAAACCTTGTGAAATCGGTTAAACTATTAGATGCTGCTTAAATTTTGCAATCAACAAATAAAAAAAATCTATTTTCTGTAACTTTATATGTGAGATATCATCTAGTGTTGATGCTATGTGGTTTATTTCAGTGACAGGTCAGGACTCTGCATTTCGCAGAGTTGGAAACATGATGTTCTAATAAATTAGACTTTGCATCTGTCTGTAAACAACTCACCTGCATAGCAGCATGAGCCGCTTCATACCTGCGTGTAAGGAGTGCAGCAAACAAATTTCCCCGGTGAGGGATGAATAGAGTAATTCAAAATAATCAAAAAAAAATAAAAAAATAATCAAAAAAAATATCAGCACTAATGGTGCCTACACAGATGTGCAACTTACTTTCACTATGTGCATCAATGCACCTTCATGTCATCATATGCCAGCTGGCCAGATGCTCCACCCGTGTCCATGGGGACGCAGTTTCCATGGTTTCCATGCAGAATTTAAATGAGACTTGTCGCAGCCCATTGCAATTTTCCAGTTATAAGTCCGTCTTAATTAAGTTAAGCGGAGACAAGAAAGTGGCTTTTAACGCAAGCTTAACAGGTCTGAGTAAATTAACTATTGAGCTTTTGAGCAGGAGGTTTTAACCTTATTCTTTGCTGTTCACAAATGTCAGCAAGATTTTTTTCATTAGTAAAAGAGTTAGATAATAATCTAAAGAAACTCTGAATACTGTTTGTTGTTTTAATTTTGAATTAAAAAGAAACCTGGTTTTAATTTGTGGCAATTAGGATCCTATAAATTTGTTTTGCTTATAGAGAGATTGGTACTTTACAGTCTAATTGACAAAAACAGATGTTTCTGGAGTTCCAATGAAGCCATTTAGCAGTGACGGTTTTATCTGAAAATTCCTAGTTAAAGAGATGTTTTCTAAATTAAGACTTTTGCTGGCACAAATCGGTAAAAAAAAAAAAAAAAAAAAAAAGTGAGTAAATAAGCTCATTTTCACACAAATCCACACGATTTGTCCAGGGAAGGTGATTGTTTTTACCACTTTGAATGAAACTGAGAAAACTGTCTGCCACACAAAAAACACTCTGCAGGCTTTCACTTAATAACCGTGCGAGTGCAGATTTGTGGAACGTTAGAAACGATCTCTCACCCTGAGCATGATGCGGTGTTCGATGTTGAGTAAAATCTTTTTCTTCTCTCTGTAGTCTCTGATGAGGGCATGCAGGGTGTCACAGTGTGGTACCCAGCCAATCAGGCCCGAGTTAGTGGACAGGGGGATCACAGCGTAGCGCTGGATGCTGGAGAAACCAATACACAGCCAAAACATGAACAGAGACATTTTTCATCAGAGAGCATGATGTCAGATTGAGTGTATTGATGGAAAAAATGTATAGACAGAGATTGTTGCTTTCCTCATTCTCTTCCTGCCAGTTTATAATGAACAATTTGCATTCCTTCACCCCATGGATGTTATATGTGTAATAAAATGGGTGTATTTTATGGAACACTTTACCTGAGGTTTTTGCGCAAGGACGCAGGGTCGTTGGCCAGGAGTGTGTTGACCAAACCAAATAGCTGCATGACTCTCTCATCCTGCCTAAGGTCCTCATGGCCCTTCAACAGGAACATGAACTCATGGCCATTACTTCCTGTGGATGGGAGTTATAAAACACATCATCAGTGTGTTGCTCAAAGCATCATGTTCCAATCGCTACATCGGTTGTTTTCTGCAGGGTGCAGCCTCTCTCCTCTAGTGCTGCATCTTCATCATTGCTACCCGAGGCCATGCCTTCTACGTTTCAAATGATTTTATACAACCGCTGGTTGTCCTTCACATTACTGGAACTTCTATCGATATCAGGAGCAGGGAAATATATCAATTCAATATGATGGGAGGATATTAGTTATAAAACCGGAACAATACTAATAGATTATAAATAATTTGCTTTATTCATTCCACCTTCCACAAATAAAGATTAAAAAGGTTCTGCATGTAAAGATTCTTGCAAAAACAAGTCAGAAAGTTATTGAGAGTGACCAAGATGTGGTCTTTAGGCCAATATAAACGATCAGCAGTTAGAGAAGGCCAATTAATCTTTGGTATCAAATTGACATAGAATAGTTTTTCATCTGCTCTACTATACGAGACCTCTTTTTTTCTGAACGCTTATCACACTGTTACACAGGTTACTGTAGTTAGCGCCAAAATAAAATGGAAAATATCGGCCTACGGTGATGCCTAAGCTGCAATATCCTCATATTTTTGTTTGTTTTCAATGATAAGATAGTCTAAGATAAAATATATATTTATATTATTTTAAACAATTAAGTTGGTGTTTTATTTCATTTGAAGAATGTTACTGATCCGCTGGATTCTGCTCGATAAACTGATCCATCTGAAATGATGAAGTTACATTTTGATAGCTTTAAGTGAAAAAATTTGAAAAAAAAAAAAAAGTGGAAAAATTTAATATTTTCATTCACCTATTTTCTGCTTTCCAGCAACAGAGATCATTTTTCTTTTCTAGGTTATCAGAAATATTGATTTGCTTAATAATGTAGACTACAAGAAGTTTTTCTTTAATAGCGCTGAACTGACAAACTGATTACCACAAAAATTTGATTTCAGATATTCAAAAACCCTGAGATACAAAATGATCCAGCTGAAACAAAGCAATCATTTTGACAACACTATTTAATTGAATAGCGAATTGAATAGTGAATATTCAATATTGAATAGTGAATATTCAATATTGAATATCCACAATAGTTTATAACACACTCTTTACCTTATCATGAGATAGATGAGAAAACATTTATTATATTTTAAATTTAAGCTTCTTTCATTCTTTAATTGAAACAGTTACTTTTCCAAAGGAGGGAATCACCTATAATTCCTTCTGGTAAGTCACCTGACACAAGTAACTTATTTCAAACTACTGTTGCCAATAATCAGCCCAACCACGATCAGTTTTTGACAACATTCGTTCACTTCCTGTCACAATCAACTTAATCCTGCTCATTGGATCCATGCACCTTACAACGTAAATCTGAATTGTGGTCAAACATACAGTGTAAAATCATCAATAGCAAATTGGTTCATTTTCGTACAAATAGCATTTCCTGTTGTTCAAGAGTAAAACAACTCTCCTGTGGTTTGGCCTGTTCGGCCATTTGGGTTGACTTTTTTTACGTGCACTATTGCTGCAAAAACACCTCCTGCTTACGTTAGAATGTGGGCGTCGCAGAAAACAAAATCCATGCCCAGCAACGAACGACCTGACATCCTGACGAATTTGCAAATTTCTCAAATATGCACAAGTTAATAAAACAAATAAACAAAAAATTCCCACACTTTTTGATGTTGGAATGATGTTCAAACATGGCTCCAAAAAGTTGATTTAGCATAAAACCCTTTTTAAATTATAAAAAACTGACACCTGAGGAGGTACAATTGCTATAAAAGAAAATTGTGATGAATATCTGAAGGTAGTGATTAACCTAATTAGTCGGCACATCAGAATGAGGTCAGACTGTCAGTAAAATTTTAAAATGAACAGAGAAGAAGTGAAACCCCTGTATCATCCCGATACCGCCTGCAATGACAATCCCAATAAGCAACATGTTGAAAGAGGAGCGAATACAGACTGTAAATCTAAGCTGCCCACGGCGGGTGACAGGTCTTAATCTGAAACCTTGCTCCAAAGGTCAGCTGATTTATTGGCTATCATCTCTTACAGAGTATGTTGTGTAACATTGATGGGATAGATCAGAACAAGGTATGGCGTCGTTCGGTAAAAAAGAGTGTAAAACGGAGTGAAGCATTAGTGATTGATATTGTGAAGATTTGGCTTTAAGACAAGGTGACTTTACGGCGTGCTGTGATCTCAGCAGCTCTTCACCATCATATTTCATTTTGCACAGGCGTGGAGGTGATAAAGTGTGAGAATTATTTATTCCTCTATCCAAATTAATGCCAATGCACAGTCGGAGAAGGATTTTCCCACAAATCAATTTGTGCCGTTCCTCTTGAGAAATAAAATGAAAAATACATGATTTCTTTGGTGTAAAGCTGAACACTCAGGTTTTTGTCTCTGTGGAGACCCAGATGAATTTTTATATTAAATTTTTCACTGGTTTGATCTTGCCTTCGCTTCTGAGAAAGACTTTTACACTTACGTATGACCTGCATAACTAATGCTACCTTGAATGATACATTTTTACATAAATCACAGCTTTGCATGTTGTTTTCGTTGGTTCATTTTGACATTGAAACTGGTGACGTGTTGCTCTGAACCAGCTGAAAGCATGATGCAAGCGGTAATATTCCGTTTTTACCATTCCATGTTGGAATCTTCAAAGTCTGTTCAGTTTTCTTTATTTCTTACCCATGATGGTGAGTTTGCGCGGACGCTGCTTGGAGGTGATGACCTGCAGTGAGGGAGCGATGGACTGGATGCGAATGATAGGCTGGTTGGGGTCATAAGTTCCAGGAACTGCCAGCTCCAGGTCTCGACACATCAGCAGTTTTGGAGACACATATTGTAGCTCCAGAGAGGTCAGCTGCAGAAATGTAAGAGGTCAGGATGCAGTACAGACAGATGTAATTACTTTTAAGCCTTTTGGGCCCAACGAACAAAGCCTACAGCAAAATGCAAATTAGATTGCGGAAACGCTCGTATTTAAATTAAGTTTTTATCGGAAAAAAGTTGTTTATACACAACAGCTCACAAACTGTGCTGGACTTTATTCATTTACTGGTTGTCTGAATCCAACAATCGGTCATTTAAACTTTACAAAATCAGAGTCTGAAAAGGTTTTATGGTTAATTTCCTAATGCTGATGTATGGTGACTGTACGTGGTTTTTTGCTCCGGTCTGCTCTAAATCTGCTGCTCAGATGCATCCCGGAGATGATTTATTTCTATGTTAATGCCCTGTGGAGAAATATTTGCACTCCCTCTGGCGTGCTATTATATTTCTGTGTATTTTATGCGCAGTGTTGTAATGTCGCAACAGGAAGCGGGCGCTGCAGGCAAGGCCAGGTCCACATGCCAAACAGTCTTATCGGGTCTATTTATCATGCAGTAAGAGCTGCAGACAGAAATATTTTATGCCTCCACGACACAGTGCTGATAGCTGAAGAGTGGCATCGAGTAAATTTGATTCTTTATCAAGAAGGAATAAGACTTAGTTTAGAATTGACTTTTGATGCAAACTTATGTACAGTGAACGGATTGTTCTACATGCTTGTTGTACTACAACTACATGCAAACTGCATATATTTTTATTTTTTCATGCACCACACTTTGATAACACCTGTAAGTAAGTGGATTAGTTGAAAAGTTAAAGACGTGGCAACACATATAATCTATAACAAATTTTTTAAATATTTTTTTCCATAAGGATCTTCAAATGTCAATCATAATTGTCAAATTTTCTTTTAAAGACTTTTTTAAGTTACCTTTTGTCTTAAATGTGTTTGTATGTCTGCTGTTTTATTTTTTATGTTTTACTGTCCCTACACAGCTTGTTCCAATGTCTGTATACACATTTACACGGGACTTTGTTTTGTCTCCTTACGCTTTAACGGGCACATGCTCTGAACGGGTGCACACACTTTCGAACTGAGAGAGGGAATTCTTTCATTTGATTCCCTCCACCCTAAAAATAGTAAGATGTGTTGACAGAAAACTAGAGAATAATCTAGTTTTTTAACGTAGGTTGCCACGGACACTTTCCGACGTATTGTCTGACTACTAGCATGGCCCCTTCCGGCTGCTATACCCTGTAAAGGGTTAAAACGCTTAAGAAAATCCAAATCATAAATAAATTGTTCAAAAAAACCTCACCAAATTATTTTGTAAGGTAAATAAAAAACCCTTGGCTCAGAACTAAAACATTCCAACATCCTGGTTCTCTTCTACAGAACAGCAGCCAGAAATGAAGGCAGATCTTAACCATTTTGAAAGGTATTCACACAGAAATGCTGGGTTATAAGTATTAAAAGATCTTCCGTACTGGCTTTAAGCAGTAATATATTCTCCCTCACCTGTGGCAGCTGTTTAGAGATACGTCTGAAGACATGGTAGTAGAGGTCCCAGGCCTGAGTCAGATCTTTGACGTTTCCAGAGCGCATGTACTTCCTGCACCAATCCTGAGCCTCCATCAAATCCCTACCGTAAGCCTGCAGCAGGAAGACAAATACAGATTAAATCAATTAAATGTAGATAAAAAAAATGTAGATAAAATATTGTATAAGTGTAAAAAGTTCCTTTTTGACAATTTGTTTAATGCATAGTGAAAATAATCTATGTGAATTAAATTTTTTGTTTGCTTATTTAGAAAACATAACAGGGGAGTGCGTACTTGGTTAAACGAGGTTTCTTTGAGTGTCTGGGGGCCCCTTTCCATCATGGCATGTAGAGGTTCCAACACGGCAAACATGCCCTTCACATTACGCTCACCGAAGTAAAGCCGAGAAGCCTCCTCGAGCCCCTCGTGCCACATTTCATGCCACAATATGGCCACTCTGATAAGCTCCTCACTCACCTGGTTTATGAAAGATAAAAGATGAAAAGTTAGACAAGAAAAGTTGACCAAAAAATAAGTTATTTGTGTGTTGTGAAGGTGGCTAAACAAAAGACACATCCATCTATGGAAGACATAAGAAGAACCATCTCATTTGTTGGGGTAATTATAGTGGATTCAGTTTGTGTACCATCATAGCTTGCTGAACCAGAGTGTTGCAGTGTTCGCACATGTTCTTCAGGATCTTGTTAGCAGCATTATGACGAGCGGTGGTGGTGGACTTGGAGGCAACAGTCAGTGGGTAGATCAAAGCCTAGAGGTGAAGAGAGAGCGAACACTGATTACCTGCTGGCGATGCGATGAGAAACCTCAGGAAATGGGGTCAGGAAAATAATGACCACAACAATTCTGTCAGAAAAAAAACATACCTGAGGGTGATACCGTCCGATGTCTGTCAGAAGTTGGTGAATGAGACGACCCACTAAAGCCCGAGGGGTGTCAATTCGAGCTATGAGCTGAGGGATCACCTGCAAAGGCAGAGATAAAATTACTCTGCAGTATAAAATAAAGCTTAAAGACAAATTGAATACTATTTTAATAAAAACTATTAGATAGTTTGTTACAGGAGACTTTAAAAGATAAAGAAATTTAAAATTTAAAATAAGTTTAAAATATAATTATATTATGAAAATAGTCTTTTCCTAATTAAATAACACTGTACAGTTTGACCAATTACCTGCAGCCAGGTGTCTATCTGAATGGTCTTGATGCCCTCCACCAGAGCCTCATTCACTTCAGGCCAATGACCATAGTCAAACCACAAAGTCAAAACCCTTAAGAGATTTTAAAAAAATATAAATATAATAAATTAAAGCTTTCATTATTTTCAAATCTGCACATCATCAATCATTTTAAAGTCCAATCTTGCTCAGCCACTAGAGGTCCTCATGCTCCAATGAATGAAATGAGCCGTTTAACTCACCTCAAGGTGTCCTGCAGGTTGTTTCCTCTGGATAAGGAAATGGAACGGAAGAAACCCTGAACAGCAGGAACCGTGTACAGAAGCAGAGTCTTTGAGAGGTCCTGCGGAGGGATGAAATCCAGTTAGCATTTACTGATGCATGACGAAGTGAAAATGGTTTATGAATTAACTGAGAGAAAAATAAGTGATACCACGTGGGTTTCTAGTAATTCTACCTCGTTGACTTTTTTCTGGCCCGGTGAAGGCACAGGACTGTGATCTGTGGTGTCGATTTCGCTGTCGCTGTTGCTGGCTTCACTGTTGGCACTGGCGCCGCTCGCATGCCGCAGCTTCTTCTTCTCATCGCGTCCTTGGTTCTGGTGTTTATAGTGCAAAACCGCCTCAAAATTCATCACGGCCCAGGCGTGCCAGGCCTGTCAAGAGATGGCACATTCGGTTGAAAATGATTTGCTAATAGCCAGTCACTGGAAATCACTTTCACATGTATCTGTAATGTAATCTAAAAGTTCTTAAGGGGTGTAATTTAGGATTCAAACATACTAATTTGACGTTTTCTCTCTTTTTAAAGACTAAAATTAAAAAGGCTTGATAAAATTAGCCAGTACGGGACAATGGACAGTGTCCTGAAGGTTTTTTTCACATGTACCTACATCTACACACTTGATTGTGAATCATTGTGCCAAGTTTTATTTGCCGTTGATTTCACTTTATTTGAGTTGCAATCATGCAGGAACATAACTACAACTTTCAGGACCACAACCTTTTAGGACGTCAGTTTGACACTCCTGTCTCAGGCAGACACCAAAGGTGAAGATAGTGCATTGCTTGTAAAAAGAAAAAAAAAGAGCCATAGAAACAGAAAGAATAGAAGTGTTCCATTTCTCCTTAAAAACACCAAGGGTTCAACATTTCCTGATGACACATTATTGTCAGTAAATCTGGGACTAAGTGGCAGCCAGAAAGCAGTCAGACAACCTTGTGACCCAACACAGGGTTGCAGATTGAAGGTAAAGTCAGTACAGCTGTGAAAGGCTAAACCCGAGAGGGAGGTTCTAACCTTGTACCAGTTGCGATCGTGTTCGGTGGAGTTGCTGTAATACTGCAGAACTTTAGGAATGGTGCTCTCATTGATGCCCTGTAGGCTGAGCTGCCACTCACCGAGCTTCAAGAAACACCTGCGTGAACAAAAAAAAAAAAAAAACACAAAGTCAACATACAGAGACAATTATTTCAGTCACAGAAATCCAGGGATTCAGTTTAATAATAATGATAAAAAAAACTCAATGATGAAAGTTTCTTCCACCCAGTAGAAGAAAAAAAACATCAGTTCTGGTAAAAGAAATTAACTCAATGACTGCATCAGTGGACAGAAACACATTGTACTATTGAGTCAAAGCAATGGCTTTGAGACATATTTTATGTTCTCATTCCTTGTAAAACGTTCAGAGTGGTTTTCACCCTCTAAGGGTGGCTCACTTAAAAGACATTATGATATAAGACTTGGAAATCCTGCGGGTATTTATCAAAAAGTATTACAACTTCAGGCAGTGGAACACTTACAATTAAAGGCTCCCATGTGGAGATTTTTAATTACCCAATCCAATTTTCCTTCCACTTAAGCAGACAGTGAACATCCCCGAGGATCTGGATCTATCCATCACCCACAAATAAGGAGCATTTACAAGCAAGAATAAATCTTGCAGCTTTTGAAACAACTAAGAACATTGAACAAATCCACACAAATATCCATCAGTCATGTGAAACCTGTCAGCAGAGAAGCCCCAATAAATTTACTTTTGCCATTACGTGTATATTTTAAGCATGAAAGTACAGTCAGGGCTCAAAACTTTTACACCAAAGTCTTTTTAAACTCAGTATATTTTCCCTTTTGCAGACAATGCCTAAAAGCTGGAAACAAATATGGTCGGGGGCACTTCTTAAATTAGATAACAGATGCAAGCTATTCATTTCAAGAGAAACTTCTCTGTTTTTTTAAGGCGTTTGTGGAAGTGTTGGTGTGTGACAGCATGTAGGCTTGAAGTGAGCCTTCCAGGTGTTCTCCATACCATCTTACTGACCTGTATTCCCGAAAGTGTGGGTGGATGTCTGCAGAGAAACTGTCCTGACTGACTGTATACAGGTGTTTTCTCTAACATGCATTCCTCACATAGTCAAAGTCGCTGTATTGGATGCAAATCTAAAAGGAACTCTTCCTATCTGCTGTCATGCTTGTGTCTAGTCAAGTTAAGATTTACGAGATGGGAGGGCAAAGATAACTGCTATATGAAGGTGCTCATGGCTGGATGAGATTTTTGGGTGATTTACAGAACTTAAAATTATACCTGTCTGATCACGTGTCACGCTTCATGCCTTTCTTGAGAAACGTAACCATCATAAAAACAATGTGCTTTTTTTTTTGTTAAGCTTACTATCTTCACAACAAGAAGGGATCTGACTATTCTTATTTAAAGAACATTTTTTGTGGCTTTGTTTTGTCATACCAAGAAAGTTTTAAGAAACAAATTTTCCTTTTCCCAAAATACTAACTGCATTTTAAGCATGTGTTAGTTATTTTAATGTCAAGTTCCCATCACCATAATTATTATTTTTAAAAAAAAAAAAAAAAAACCCAGTTTATAAGTGTTTAAAAAAAAAAAAGCCCAGTTTATAAGTGTTTCAACAGATTTCAGGTTGAATCTCTTCCAAAAACGAGCAAATGATAGTGGAAATTAGTTATGGTCAAGCCAGGCCTGTCACATGAGGAGTATAGCACCAACTGGAAGAGGTTGTTGAGAAGCCCCACTTGAAAACACCTTTACTGCCATGTTTGAAGCTAAAACGATTTTGAATCTGATGTAAAATTCTTGCAGCTTCTTTGAAAACACCACAAGACAATAAAAGACGTAAAAAGTTGCTACTCTATACAGATAAGACAGAGGCAAAATGCTCTACACCAGGATACGTTAGCTAAGTGGTAGTATGTCCGTCCTTGGACTGAGAGATGCCGGTTCAATTTCCGATGAGCTCATACCTAAGTGTCCCTGGAAAAGACAACTAACCCTCAGTTACTCCTTACATTGGCATTGTAATGGTTGTTTGATGTGGTGCAATACAGCAAACGTAATTTCCCCACAAGGGATGAATATTGTTCAAGAAAATTCAAAATAATAAACCATAAATGACATTTTGGCACTTTATATCCAGCACAAGTGCAGCTGTCTGAAAAGTGATATGACACAAACCAAGAATTGACTTTACATTTCCAGTCTTCTATTTTTTATGTCTTGTTCAAAGTGTTACAGGAACCAGTGACTCATGCTAGCAGGGAGAAAGAAACAGACCTGGCCATTAGTTTGTGCAGCTCCTGTTTGCGCGGATGGTCCTCTGCTGCAATGGCATGTTGTGCTTGTTGCTGTACACCTTGAACAAAGTGCTGCATATGCTGGAAAGCGTCGATCTGTAGAGACACAACACAGACATCAACAAAACATACCAACTGAAGAATTTTCTAGGTTTGGATAATTATGAGTATTAGTGGATGGCTATAAAAAAGAAAAACCTTCACCACACATCTTGCATTTTCTTAACAGTTTTGGGATGTAATGTCTCACATGCAAAAAATATTGATGTGTTGCCAGATATTTGTATGTGTTTATTTCAGAAAAACAATTGTTATTTTTTATGTTCAAGCATTTGTAGTCTTTTTTTTATTTTTTCTGTCAATGAGTGCAGCTGTTCCTGCTCACACTTACCTAAGTTCCCTAATGAGAACCACCTTCTGGAGCCACAAACTCTTTTCAGCACCTGGCAATGAGTGTGGGTGTATTTGTGTGTGACTGGGGGAGAACATATCCTCTATCACCATATAAGAATGTGTGTGTGCGAACAAATGGCAAAGTACAAACCAGTTTAATCTCATGCTACTTTAGCAAATCATAGTTTGAAACATTTAATATAATGTTAGTTCACCATGGTTGGACACTTTGAGCATGCTCAGATTAGATTTTGGGTTGAAGGAACAATAGCTCTCTTTAAAGTACTTTTATTAACACTCTGACATGGACCTCTCTTCAACTCCTGTTGCTATGATTACTGAGTATTACTGACAACATTAATAAAATTCTAATATTAAGTAGGTCTAACTTCCCAACAGAGACTTGCAAATGAAAAGTTTTAAACGTGTCAGATTACACAATTAAAAAAAGAAAAAGTTTTTTATCCCCAGAACAACATTGAAACACCAGAAAAGTTAGAAAAGAGTCCACCAGCAGTTCAGAGTTTTGTGAAGTGTACACTGAAATATGGCTGCCCGGTGGCCTAGTGGGTACCACAGTGGCCTCACAGCAAGAAGGTGGGAGGAGGCTTGAAACAATGCCTTTCTGTGAGGAGTTTGCATGTTCTACCCATGTTGCAGAGGTTTTCTCCTGGTACAACAATTTCATCTCACCTTCCAAAAACACGCATGTTAGGTTGATTGATTGCTATAAAATAATCCCTAGGAACAAATGTGTGTGTGAATAGTTGTGTGTGGCCCCACAACAGACTAGTGACGTGTTCAGTCTGTACCCTGCCTCTCGCCTGAAATCAGCCGGGCTAGACTCTGGCATCCCCGCAATCCCGTTTAGAGATAAGCGATTCAGAAAACAAAACGTTACATTGAAATACGCTGGACAATTTACACTGGAACACAGCTAACATTTTTACCCATCAAATCAATATAAAATAATTCAAGAACAAGAACAGATATCATGCAGAATAAACTTTTTGGTTTCTAGCATGCTTGAACAAATTTTCCTCCATTTCTCCCATACTTCCCTTAACTTCCAATTAACATATTCTTAAAGTGGTTTTCTATTTCATTTAGGCATGTTGGAGTTAGTTGCAAGCTTTCCTTTCTAATGTGCAAATACCATTCGAATGCCAGGCTGATCTTGCCAGTGGATTTTGTTCTCACAAGAAGGAAGTGGTTTTGCATCAATGTTCGTGTTCTGCCGGCTCGCATTTGGTTCCTCCCCTCACATTTTTTATGTGAATGCATCAAATTAAGAGTATAAACGAATATGTGCTAGCTTTGCTAATTTAATAATGCACTTTATGTTGTGTTTACAAACTTCATTAAGATCTAAGTGGAGTTGCGCATGTACCCACTGGATAGGAATAAGCTTGGAGTGAGAGTAGCGGGGGATTCAGTGTGAAAAATGGTACTGGAACTGAACAGATAAATTAATAAGCATTTTCAGTTGAATTATGAGAGAGAGATTCAAGAAGCTGTATTGTCATTGCATTAAAGCAATAAAATTTCTATTGGTGGCTTCTCAGTCAGCTACACATTGGTTATTATATTTATTTTGATTTGTTTTTTATTTTGAATTACTCTACCATGTTCATCTATAAATAGTAGAAGATAAGAAATATTATCCTTCAAAAGCAAAATACCCTCATTAACGAATTATAAGGTTTTAAGTTATCCTATTTTGATTTTTTTTCTCCCAAACTTGTTCTTGCTTAGTTAAACTATTTTTAAATCAAACCAAACCACCAAAAGTATGATACTTTGCTCTGTTCAAACATGTTTCAGAGTATTTATGAGTGTTTGTTACACATGAGATAATGACATCTATGATTATAGCTATAAAAATTGTTTGGAATAGACTAAATGGACCATTTGAGGATAGGATTACCTCGAGACTGACTGCTTTCACTGACTTTTATATACGTTTTTAGAGCAATAAAACAGTGATCACTAAACTGTCAACGTGTACCGTTTTGAGAAACCAATTCACTTATTTCTGAAACCAGTAGATAATTATTCTCAGATTTAAAGAAACATGATCGTTTATTTTGATTTACAGAAACAAGAAGCCAACTGGTGCATGGACAATATTCTCTCTGTTTTAGCCATTAGACAATCCAAATTTGTGAGCTCTAAATGCAGAACAAAGACTTTTTATTTCACCAAAACAGTAGACGGAGAGAAAACGATACTGTGAGATTTGCAAGATCAGGTTGAGAAAGAATTTGCAAGCATTTGTAGAAAAATCCTCCTCCCTTCCCCACAACCTCGCACTGTTTCACCCTGCAGCAGGTATTTAAAAGGGTTATGACATCTTGAAAGCAAAATGTATTATATTTTTTATGTGAAGAAGAAATTAAAATCGGAATTTAGTTGATTTTCAATGCAGCTTATGTTTCTCATCATTTATTCTGATTATCATCTTCTTTATCAGACTTGTAATAGAAACAAATCTTCATATCAGCACTGATGATAGAAAATTGTTGTTATAGCAATATTAGATTTAGAAGTCATCCTTTCTAAAGAATAAAGCATATGATATAATACATTATAAATTATTTTATACAAAAATCTGCAGTAATCAGGATGCTGCATTGATCCGTCATGGTGAAGAAAGAACTGAGCTGAAAAGCAAGCTCTTTCTTCACCACACATCTTGGTGTGGTGAAGAAAGAGCTGTTAGACTACGTCTCACAGCTGGCCGGGGAACGACTCAGGATCCTTCCATGTGAGCTGGAGGATGCAGCTAGGGTGAGAGAAGCCTAGGCCTGCGACCCAGCCCATTATTTTAATTTGAGCAAACATCAATTTCTGTTTTACATAAATTAGTCTGCAAATTATTGACTGTGATGTTTACAGAATAACATAGTCATTTTAATGGAACATTTATTTTTTGAAGACTTTAGTCAGAATGAAACAAAGAAAACCATCATGTCATCTTCTTATCCGTCTATCCTTTATGAGGTTGCGGGAGTTGCCGGAGCCCATCCTGGCTAATTTAAGGCGAAGGGTAGGTTACAACCTGAACAGGTCGCAAGTCTATCGTGGGGCCACACACATACAACCATCCAGACACAGACACAGACACAGACACACACACACACACACACACACACACATTCCTAGGTGCAATTTGGCATTTGTCAGTCAAATGAGTTGAATTATGGAACATTTGTGATCACTAAAAAAAAAAAAAAAAATCACTTCTTTGTTACAGTTGAAAAACATAAAAAAAAGCCCTTAAATTCTAAATTATAATTTTCTACACGTTAACAAAGGCGATTGTTCCATATATTTAAAGAAACAAGTAGGAATAATGAGCTTTTGGTTTTTCTCTGCCTGGTGAAAGGTTTATAAAAGTTTAATGTATTTCTGATGTCTAAATGGTAATGAGTATTTGACCAAAGACGTACATTTAAAAAAAGGCTAAATGAAAATAAGAATTCATGCAAGATAATCTCTGCTTTTAAACCACGACACATTTGCAAAAATAAGATGGAAACTTATTCTTACCTTGCGGGCACTCTTCCACATGTACTTCATGTATGCATATGTGACATGAGGGTGACTGGTTGGCAATGGGTGATCAAGTTGCTTGGATGGATCTACACCCAGAAGGAGCACCAGGGTCTTATGGGCAAGAGCCTAGAACGAAGGAGCTTGTGTTAAAGGGACTAGAAGTAGCAGAACTGAAAACATTTAAAAAAATATATCAGTTGCTAAATAATTACAAATGGATTTGGAAGTTTCATTTTTAATAATAAAAAAAAAGTTAAACTTTTGTGAATGGAAAAAAAGAGAAAAATAAAAGAAGGACATTATTAGGAGAATACTTTTCTTTTTGAGGATAATTGCACATGACGTTAGGAGTTTGGAGTAATTACTTTAAGAAGTTTACTTTTTCCTTCCAGGACAAAAGAGGAAGGCAACATGTTTTTTTGTTTGAGAGACAGAAATTCCAGTCACATGAAGACAGAAATCTTGGAAGCACAGATGAGGGTGGTTACATCTCAGCCTAAGTGAACCATCCACACATGACCTTTGAGAATAAGCAATTCACTTCTTGAATCTTGTCTTAATGTGTCTCCTCCACCAAGCTGCTGATTGTGATCAGAGTTTTCTTCTCAAAGAGTTTTTTTTTTCCATTTCCTGCATAATTACTGGTTCCAGCGAATATGGCAGGAAAAATATGTTCCAGCACAGCTGGGAATTGAGGCGAAATGAGCATATGCGTCTTTTACAAACATTGAGGGTTCCTAGATGCAAAATGTGCATTGTTTAAATTGAGCCAATTTGCAGGTTGAAGTCTGTAAAGAATTGGATGGTGCCATGTTCATTTTATTAGAGACAGCGAGATGTCGAAACAAATTTTCAATCACAGTCCAAGTTGATTGCTGCACTTATTCCCCTACCTCTCTTTCCTCGTGGAAATTGATTCACTGATTACTTTACCGCACCAATTCAAAAAGTCTTTTATTCAAAGTGAAACAAAAAAAATAGAAGGCAAAAGCTTGTATATTTACTATGGTAGATTATTAAAATGTGATCGATCATTTCATACCCTTTGTTTGTAAGAAACTGTATTGTATTGAACAAAAGTATGTGTTTATTTTTAGGAGAATTGCAGCAACTAATTTCTAATTTTGGAATAAGAGAAACAAAAACCTTGACCAGTAACTTCAAAAGCCAGAAAAACATAATTAACTAAATGAAAATAGGCAATTTAGGATTTGAAGTTAAATTTGCTCCAAATCCCAGACAACATCTCAATAAAAACAACATTTGAGCAAAATAATGCTGAGGCGTGTGGTCTGCTGCTTGTTGGACTGTTTACAGTCTAGATCTTTCACCAGCTCATCTGGAAACCTAAAGTCTGTCAACAGAAGCTTGGGATTGCTAAAAAGCTGCAATCCTGCATCAGGCCACAATGAGACATTTCCCTCCTAAAATGACAGAAACTGGTTTTCAAACATCCCCAGTGTTTCACAAAAAATTATAAGAGGTAACGGTGGCATTTTAAGGTTTATATGAGCCTTTTTTTAAAAGTCTTTTGAGAAGTGTAAAATGGCCTTGAATTTTCTTAATGACTCAATGTTTTACTTTTTAAACCTATCACAGTGAATGAAATGTGTGCTTTTAAATTGAGCAAGTGATTGTATTCCTTTTTTATGTGTTGGGAGTTCGTACAAAATTCCAAATTTGTAAAAACAAAACAAATAAAATTCTACAAAGCATGTGCTATAAGCTCAAAAAGAAAGACACTCAGTACAAAGATTTAAATTTTCTGACCAGGCGTCCACTCTTTCCACAAAGGCTGGCGTATTTCAACCATGTCCTCATGTCCTCGTGAGGGCTGATGACCAGGGATCGAACCATCAGGATTCTTTGCCAATCTTCTACTATTCTTTGACAACCCTGAATAAAAGATACATAAAAACATAATTATTATGATTTCATTTTAGAAGAACTGGCTCAGAAAAAGTTTGCATAGAACATCACTACCAATACGGCATCTAAAATGTTTTCATATGTTCTCAATCAACAAAATTTAATTTTGCACGAGTGAAAGTCAACTAGAGCGGAGAAAAAAAAAAAGAGCTTGTTAGATATTGTTAAATAACTAAACCTTGTACGAACAGAGATAAACTAAGTGTGAATGACAAAATTTATCTGCAGAATTTTCATTTTACCATTTCAGTTCCACATTAAACCTCTCAAAATATTCCTAAAGAATATAATAAAGACATTTCAATATGGATCGGCATGTGTAAAGCAACAAGTAAAATTGTGTTCAATTGTCCTGATTTGAGCAAACTTGGAAGAGCAAAGATTTAGATTAACTCCTGATGTTTGTTTTTGTGAGACTTGTTTGTTCAAAGTTTTAAGTTGATAGAGTGACAGTAGTGCACTGTTTTCCCATACCCTTTACCATCTGATCAGAGGTTGTTAAAGAAAAGCGAGGTAAAGGGGCAGGACGGTGATTCCTCTGCAGATGTGTGAAGCTAACCTCCAATAAATCACAACCAGGAGACACAACCTTTTAAGTACCGCGGTCCCAGGGTTGGCGAGTTCTTATGAGTCCGGCCTTTTTGCTCAGGAGGGCCTTTTAATTCCAAATATCTCCCTTGCCCCACCTCAGTCATGACTTTTACTACATGAACGTCACTGTGATTAATTTTACTGCAGAGTAAAAATGAAAGGTCAAGTTAATTCATGGAAAGGAGAGCAAGTTGCACATTGAAGCAAAGACCAACTTTATGTTCTTACTAACTCAACCAGTCATTTGGAAGCTAAAAAAAAGGTGAATATATTTTTTAATAGTGGACTTCAAACATAATTTTACAAGTAATTTTGTGGAGGTTTTTTTTAATATAAAAACCTCCACATTCTGTTCACCTATTCAAATTGTGGGTAAGGCGACTTGAGTGTATCCTTGTTATTATGAAGTGGGAGGCAGGGTACATCTTGTAATGGGCATCAAATTGTCGCAGAGCCAACATAAAAAGGCAAATGAAGATGCTCACTGCTAAGCGGCATTTTTACTTTTCATTGATTAGAGTGACACTTCCATTCACGTAAAGATTAACCATCCTGAACTGAGTGACTTATTTTGCTGGGTTAAAAAAAAAAAAAAAAAAAAAATCAACAAAAATATGTTTACATATTAAAATCATTTTTAAATTTACACCAGTTCTATTTTAGTTTTTCTTGCATTGATTCCTCTTGTGACCTCATCAGAAGGACTTTAACTCGTGGGTTATGGTCTGAAGAGCAGCTTATTGTGTGTGTTTGAAATTGAATGTGCTGGAAATTTTTGCCATTTGGTCAAAATTTGCTTGAAACATGTAGTTTTGATTATGGACGTACCCAGAACACCTCCATCCAGCAGAAGATCATCTCAACTGCTTGTTTCTAGAATCTTGTTCTTTAGATCACCACCCAATAGATACAACTAAAACACTAAAAACCAACCAGAAATATATTTTACTTCCTTTGTGCTGAATTTGAAACATCTGGTAACTGACTTTGTTTGGCTTTGGCTTTGTCAGAATAACTGATTGTAAATTTAAGTAAGACATAGAATAATAGAACTTCAATTGGATTTTGAGATAATGCAAGTGTTTTTGTTGCATAACCTCATAACAAATGTTTTACGTGAGTAACGGAAGCGTCTCCAACATCTGCTTTACACCAGCTATCCTGCTCGTGATTATGTATAAATGTGTGTTAACCTATCATGTAATGTATTTACCTGTAGCCTCTCCCACCATGTTTCTCTGATGATGTCCCTCCTCTCTGGCACAAGTTTATACTGGATTACTTCCTCCAGTTCTGAAAGCATCTGGCAAGACACCATTGCCTGAGGAAAAAAAAAAAAAAACCACACACACACACATTAACACCTTCCGAAGTATACATTATTAGCGCATCACAAACAATTGGATTTTTATTCATTTAAAATGAAAATACAAACATACACTGAAAAATCACAGACTTACACAACATCCTACATACATGCACCGACATTCACAGCCCCGATTTTCCTTGAACAGCTAGCGTCTGTCTCTTTAACTGAGTTAAAAACACCAGTAAGTCAAAACAAACATCTGGCCTGGAAACAATAACTGGGGATTGATCCGTACCAGGAGACTGCGTGACCATGACCGCAGAGGTCATAACCACAGGGAGCCACATGGACCAAAGAGGCGTGGGCACCCACAATAATTTAATTTGGGATTGGTGAACAGGGACGAATACAGTACATTTATAACAACTTCCTCTCTGCTACCACATAATAAAAAAAGAAATAAATAAAAAAAAAAAAAAAATCAAGCTTTTAAATCTGTACTGAAAAAATGTGTTAAAAAACAAAGTTTAAGTTTCTAATTCTCGTAGTCCAAGTTAAACAATCGAAGTCTCTTCAATCTCAAACATCAGCCATACATTACATCAGCCATACATTAAGCTGACGAGAAATGAGTGTTTTTTATAAAATTACTGTTAGGAAAACGTCTGCGTTTGAAGAAAACTGCTGCTTTTTGTTTAAATATCTTGACTTGAGTCGTAAGCTGGATTGACACGTGGATTTGATGGTTAAGCAAAGGCTTTCATCTTGATTTCCATAGAATGTGGGTCGGAGACTTTCAATTTTTTATAATTACTGACGATATTAAGTTACTTTGACATTAACCCAGCACATGAGTGGTAGGAAAATGTAAACATGAAAGCTAAGTCTTGAATTTGATTTCTTTTTTCCACTTTTGCAGATAAATACTTACCCCATATGCCCGACTGTAGCTCTCTCCAGCCATAGCTGTCAGCTCAGCATCCAAAAGGTCTCGGGCTTTGTCAATACACTATAAAAAACAGAAAAAGAAAAAAAAATGTAACTACTATCATGTTAAAAAAAATGTATTACTATCATTCTAAAAAAGCACATGCTCATTCAGTAAGAGGGAGCAAGGCGAGGGGGGAATTCAGTCTCACAAACAAAAGTGATCATAAATAAATGTAAATATAAACTTCTTTTCTGCACTTTTTGCGGATTAAATGCTATGCAAGATAAACATAAACCAAGATTTTCTCAGTGTGTCACCACAAAACATCCCAGTTTATATAATTTTTCACATCATCAACCGAGGTTTGGATAAACGCCATGGATTTAAGTAAACAAAGGTGTTACAATCTGTTGCTCACGTCCCTCTCACTCAATCGCTGATGACACAATCATTGAGCGAGGACGGTAACCAGAGTGGTGTAAGGCTAAATGACTGCCAAATGTTTTAGAAAGAAAGATAAATGAAGTGTTGGGAGCAATAGTGCACGAGTTATGTAAGGATGTTGGATACAGGATGAGTTCCATAAAACTGTCGGAAATGTGGACACATTTAAAAAGACAGTAAAGCCAACAAACAAAAAAAAAAAACAGAGAAAATTGGACATTTTACTAATTGCTCTTGTAAAAATAAACATAAAACTTTCTTTTATGACTTTTGACCCACTATTTGGATACATTCATCCCCGCTCCAAAAGGCTCAACTTTTATTTAGCTTTTGACTGAACAATATTTCTATGTTTTCTAACCTCGCCTAACGTTATTCCAGACATTTATGGATATTGTTCCTGCACTTTCCGCCATTAGTTAGTGCCCTTGGGCTAGGAAAAACACTAATACTGAAACAGAGTCATTAAAGGGACAAACAAGGACACAAAATGTGTGGATAAAAGTCTGCTGGTTTCATCAGCGAGGTCTTTGGGAGCTGTTATTAGTGGGATGGTAAAATGAGGAAGAATGACTGAGGAAGCCTCTCGGAGGCCAAGACACACAGCTGTTTCAGACTGACTACCGCCAATTATTTTTTTTTCACAGGGAGGGAAAGGAGGTATGGCATGCCAAAAAACACCTACTGAAGCACGCACAACAAGAGGTGGGTTATAGGAGGGTGGTTGGTAAGAGGTGACAATGAGGCTGCTTCTTTATAGTCTCCACACAGCTCTGTTTACTTCTGAATTACTGTGCTGGGGCCTCAATGGAAATGTGCAGTCCAGACGACTCCTGATAAATGCAGTGTCTGGCTGCTGGCAGCACAAACAACAACTAACTCAATATCCTCTTCTCTTATATAAAGCTTGTGTTTATACACATGAGACTGGGATTCAGAAAAAAAATTTTGAAACCCAAATGTGGCATCAGGGCCCGATTGTTTCACTGTCCTAAAGAAAGCTCTGTGGCTGATAACAAAGTCTTACTGTAAAGTCTAAAAAAAGATACTGACTTCTAAAACTCAACAAACACATTATAAATCAAGCACCCACTTAAAGACTGAACATAATGTGAATTTTGGCTCAGATGAGAAAATCACGACCAGTGTATCTATGCAGCATGAGTATAACATGCCAAAACATTGAGATTTATAAAGTAACACAATCTGAAACCTTTTATACACATGCATGCTGAGACTCATGGTGCTTGTCTCATTTATTTGGGTGCATGAAGAGAAGAAAGGAACAGTTCTGTGGAAGCAAAGTGACTGAAAGGTGAGGATTATCTACCACATCCGGAAAACTAGACTGAGCTCACATTTAAACTTTAACCCCAGCTCCATCTGCTTTTCATTCCTTTTTGGTCATTGTGAGTTGTTCATTGTCAGCTTGAGTGAAAAGTCTGTTTTTCGTATTCAACAGATGCAGGACCTTATCAGAAACACCTGGGTCTAATCTCTAAATTAGAAGTGGGTTGAGGATGTAATTGGAAGAGGAGTTATGGATGAACATCTCCAGGGGTTCATGGTGAAAAAGACTTGGTTGGGCAAATGTGTTTACTGTTGCCACCGCGGAATGTTGTGCGCATTAGATGGGTTGAACAGATCAATTGCCAGGGACACTGAGCTCATCTGTTCTTTCCTGACCCTCATCAACTGGGGAAAAACATCACCAAAAATTCCACTAGGCTTTGTTGAAAGACAGACAGGAAGACTAACAGGCTCTTGATGTCATGATGATTCAGAGGCTCAATGGTTACATAATGCTTGCACTATGGAGGTGCCACATTTCAAACAACACAACAAGCAAACCTGGAGAAATTCTATTGCTTTTTATGAGGAGAATTTTATGCTCATTTGGATTAGTAGTAATTCTGGTTTTCTGCTACTTTGCACAATTAGTTTGCTTTTTTTAAAAAAAAACTCATCTCAAGTATGGGAAATTAAAATTCCAGCAGATGCAAAAAACAAGGAGAACATGTTCTTAGTGAGATTCTGTGGGCTAAGCTTGGGAGGCATGTCAATAATACTTAAAACTGATGGTTTTTAAAAAATAAAATCAGTTTCAGTGAGTGATAAAAATTTTAAAAGCACTAAGATGAGATGTACATATTAAACATCAAATAAAAATACTTTAATGCCTACAACTGAATCTACAAGCAATACCACATTTGCATGGTGGATTTTTCAGTTTTACTTTAATAGGTTATATGTCTTAGACAACTTTTTGAGATGTTCCATAAAGTTTATGAAAGTGAAATCATTGCGTAACAATGAGGAGGAGAAAGAGATAAAGATGTACCGACGGATTGAGGAGAGAGAAATATGGAATATTCTTTTTTGACACTCGTGGTGTCAAAAAAATAAATAAAAAAACACTTGCAATTTGGAGTATTTTGGTAAATTGTTTTTTCAAGCGCAAGAAAATTGTCAATGAAATGAAACAGTAAACGTTCCAGACTTTCCACATAATTATCTACCTGTCTGAGAACCTGAATCCAGATGCCTCCAAGCAACAAATACAGCTACAAATAAGGCTATTGACAACTCAACAAGAATGACCTTTCAACCATAAACACTGAAAAGGCCACCAAAATTTCTGCCAACACCTACATAAAAAAATGAAGATATTTGTTATTTAATCAGTTCAAGATAAGAACAACCATTATGCGAACATAAGAGAAGTTAATAGTTTTCCATCACTATTGGGCACTTTCATATTTCCCGCAGCAAAAGTTAGAATTCTTCTTCTTTCTGCAAATATACTTTATTCATTCCTCAACGGGAAAATTTTTGTGCTGCATTACACTGCAGCAGGCTGCAAGGATGGCGCCAATGGTGGGAGAAACAGAGGGTTGCGTGTCTTCCCCAAGGACACATAGACATGAGATCAGTGGGATTCGATCCCACAAACTTCCGGTTCATGAGCAAACATTCTACCATTGAGCTATCGCCTCATTAAGTTGACCCCTGACACACTTATCAGGTGGGATGTGAAGCATGGTTCATTGCTTTTTCCACTGTTTCCTCGGATTCTTGTCTTTCAGGAACAGAAATACTGAAACGTGTACTCATTAGAACAACCGTCTGCCACATATCAACAGGGCATTTCAACAAAGTTAAACGTAAATCAATAAATATAGCAATAATGTGGCTATTCTGGTAAAACATCTATGGTTCCGCTCACTTTTTTTTAGCTAATTATTCTCAGCAATACGACTCTCGTTATGTCATGCCTGATAAGCGAGTCAGGGGCTGCAACTTTTGCTGCGGGAAATATCAATGAGCGCAATAGTAGTGGAAAACAATTTCTCTTCTTAATAGCAAATAGTGATGGTACTTATCTTGACATTGTCAAATATCTTTATCTGTTTTACAGATAGCTATCACATTTCTGTTTACTTCTATTTACAATTTGATACTAAACAACAGCATAACGTTATATGGCTCAGCAATCAAAATGGAATATTTATGACATAATTTACTTTTTGATAATTATTTTGGTTATTAATGTTTTTGTTTATTCATTCTTTTATTCACTCATTTAGCCACCAATTTGTTAATTAATTGATTCATTTATTTATCAGCAGAACTGTGCAACTTGTGTTCAACTAGGTAGTCAGTTCTTGGAAGTTGAAGGCACAAGCCAATACAGTAGATTGGTAAAGCCACCTGAGACATAATGTAATATTTGTTTTTAATTTGTCATGTAACGCCTTCTAGCACAGTTAAATGTGGAGGAAATTTGACATTGCCAAAATGTCAACCCTTTACAGGGTGTAGGGCTGCACTAGCTGTCGCGCAAAACTGACGAAAGCATCCATGGTACCCAACGTCAGAAATCAAAATGATTCAAAAAGTCCGTTTTCCTGTTAGCTCAAAGGCGTGTGCGCCCGTTCAGAGTAAAAAAGGTGAAAAACATGTGCCTATTAAAGGGTTAATACTGGCTGGTGCCTGTACAGATAAACTTTCTCTTATGGTTTGCGGATGAACTCTAAATCCCACCTGCTGGGCCAATGAGAAGAGGTCCTGATGTAAGGCTAGGACCGCCCTGTAAAAGGCACCATCATGTGTGTCTCTTGGAATCATGCAGGTGTACTCCTCCATGCTGTCCCATTGGCCTGGAAAAATAACGACACGCCAGTTTATGCAAAACAGGCTTTAATATGCAATTGGTTTCAATCAACTAATAATAAAAAAATAAGGTTAAGATGAAAAGAAAGAAACATGGTAAAAACACATCTCATCACTTTACAGATGATCAGAAAGCCTTTGGTTTAACACAAACTACCCAAATTTCATTTTCCAGCTCCATGACCATTGTCATTGAACTGGGCTCCTCACTAAAACATTCACGATCTTTCATTAAAACTAAAAACTTGGTTATTCAAATGTACACCGCTGGGTTTTTGAACACTAAAAAGAACACCATGATCATATCCATCCCTTTTTGGATGCATCTGTGTTGAGACTGAAAACCAATCTCATCAAGCTGTTCAAAGCTGCCAACTTGGCGAGAGCTGTCGTTTTCATAGTTGAACTATTGCTCGTTGCTAAAAACAAAATCGGTCGAAATTTGTCAGAGATGTCTATTGTAGATTAACAATAGTTTGAGCAGGAGTAAGAAAACCTACCAAGACCCCATGCGGCAGCAGCAGCCATGCGAGCCATCTTCGCCTGGGTTTCCTCACTGACCAGCGTCCACTCTTCGCAGCACTGCTGGTGCAGCTGTCCCCTAAAGACATTAACATTCTTTTTAGCATAATTTAGATAACAAATATCCTATGTGCTCATCATCAAGTTCAAACTGTTAAAACATGTTAAGGTAATGGTATACATTACTATTTGATTAGTTAAGTAAAAATATTAAAACCACATAAGAGATAGCTTTTAAAGACACAGATTAAAGCCATAGTCCAACTTTAAATGTCCTGTCTCATGCAAAACTACTTTTTCAGGGCTTTCTACCATTTAATGGTTTATGTGTGGGCCTTGTATTTCTCACCAAAGTGGTTTTAAGAATGGTTTGGCCATTTTTCAATTAATTGTAAAAGTACTTCTGAGCCTCTTCAAAAGCAATAATGGAACAAGCTATAGCCGTGACGTTTTTTACGTGTAGCAGGAAGAATTTTACACATGCTCCTTTCTCCCCATGCTTCTACAAACCTATATGAGTTGGGCCGAGCATAGGCAGTTTATTCAAGACCCGGGTCAAATTTCAAACATAGAGCCTGTGGTTTCTCAGGGTGGGCTGAGGGATGAGCAACGACCAGGCTTTCAAACTGTGAAATAACTTTCAAAATCAGTGAGATTTCATAGCTACTGTGAATTGTTGTTCCAAAACCCAAAAAGTGTTTTTTTACATAAAAATAATGCATAAAGAAGATTGTTATTTTGCCCAAAATAGGACTCTTATGAATGGACTTAGGTTTGACAACAAGTTGAGGAGTTTTGGCTTAAAGTAGAAACTACAAGTATTTTAAATACAAATTCAGTTTTATGCAGCCAGATTTAAAAAAGAAAATTGATTAAAAAGAAGACATTTGCCATAATTTATATTAAAATAATTGCACAAATCAGCTCAGTGTTTTTCAACAGTTTGATATGATCTAGTCCATCTAAAACAGATGGATGTTCTCAAAATGAGAAGTGCATCATTGCAAGACTAATTCTTTATTGACTAAAATTGATGAATTGTTCAAGGAAATCAAGCCAGCTACATGTGTTAAGCAGACAGGATGCTTGAAGAGTCAAATGGGTAAAAGAAAAAACATTTTGTGTGGGAATCAATGAAGTCATCTATTCCATCTGCACATTGTTTAACAAGAAAACAAGAGCACTAGAGGTTTGTTAGATTGGCAAAGATCTCTTCAGCTACGTTCACAAGATGGAAAAGTATCGTTCCAACTAGAAAGTTTGGAAAAATAAATTAAATTAACTAAAGAAAAAAAAAAGAGGAATTAAATGTCACAAGATTTTAAGTCAAACTTTGATATGTGATGAGATGTGCAGAGATGGATGATGTTTGGGTTTATTCAAGTCATCCAGAAATCTGTTTCAATTTCTTTTGTTTGAGTAAATGACCACTGTTGAACTTCAAACTAATTAAAGTAGCATAAGACTGTCGACAGATACTGTGAAAGTTATAAACACAACCCATCAATTAGCAATCCATTGTCATTGGCGTAGAAGTTCTTCACAATATCTTTTTCTCTGCCAAACCAGCAAACAAATCAACAATACAGCAATAAGACAAGTTGTATGCACCGAATCCACAAACATTAGACGCTATTAAGCTCGAAAATTGGTAAAGTGATGTTACTTTCTGGGAAACAATTAAAAAATTGGGATTTTTTGCAATATGCTTATATGTATGTAGGAAAAATGTCACGGATCGTCTAATAGTTAAAGAAGGCATATCTTCCAATCAAAATCATAATTTAGAAAGTATTGAGATCTAAACAATCACATTTGTGAGAGTAAGACTATCAAATAGAACTAAAAAAAAAAACCCACAGGACTGATGTCTTAGAAAGTATTAAGTCAAACATTTTTTTCTGTCAAATAACTTTGAACATGGGGTTCAAGAAGTGGGCACGGGGCTTGAAACACTGGTCTCTCTGTGTGTAGTTTGCATGTTCTCTCTATGCAGTGCAGAAAATAAGTATTTGAACACCCTGCTATTTTGCTATTTCTCCCACTTGGAAATCATAGAGGGGTCTGAAATTTTCATCATGGGTGCATGTCCACTGTGAGAAAGATAATCTAAAAAGAAAAATCCAGAAATAAAAATGCATGATTTTTAACGATTTATTTGTGTGATACAGCTGCAAATAAGTATTTGAACACCTGTGTATCATCTAGAATTCTGATCCTGAAAGACCTGTTAGTCCGCCCATTAGAAATCCACCCGAAGCACACAGCCAGGAAAACCAAGGAGTGGCTCCGTAAGAAGCATATCAAGGTTCTAGCATGGCCTAGCCAGTCTCCAGACCTGAACCCAATCGAGAATCTTTGGAGGGAGCTCAAACTCCGTGTTTCTCAGCGACAGCCCAGAAACCTGACTGATCTAGAGAAGATCTGTGTGGATGGGTGGGCCAAGATCCCTCCTGCAGTGTGTGCAAACCTGGTGAAAAACTTCAGGAAACGTTTGACCTCTGTAATAGCAAACAAAGGCTACTGCACCAAATATTAACATTCATTTTCTCAGGTGTTCAAATACTTATTTGCAGCTGTATCACACAAATAAATCGTTAAAAATCATGCATTTTGATTTCTGGATTTTTCTTTTTAGATTATCCCTCTCACAGTGGACATGCACCTATGATGAAAATTTCAGACCCCTCCATGATTTCCAAGTGGGAGAAATAGCAAAATAGCAGGGTGTTCAAATACTTATTTTCTGCACTGTATATGCGTGGCTTTCCTCTGGGTACTCCGGTTCCTTACCGCTCTCCAAAAAACATTCATATTAGGTCGCTACAAAATTGCCTCTAGGAATGAGTGTGTGAGTGGATGGTTGTGTGTGTGGCCCTGCAACAGACTGGCACCTGTTTGGAGCGTGCCCCGCCTCTTGCCTGAAATCAGCAGATCTAGGCTCTGGAACCCCCTGTGACCCCGACAGGTCTAAGCGGTTCAAAAGACAAAACAAAACTTTCAACATTACAATAGACTTTCTTCCTTTTGTTTTTTTTTTTTTTTTTTAACTAACTACACATTAGGGATCTTTGTCATTATCCAGTCATCCCGCCCCCTCATAATGATCGCTAAAGTATTTTCTGATATAAATCAGTTTTGGATGAACACAAAAGAAACAGGCGTAATGTCAGAGGGACAAAAATTTGATTTAGGGCTGATCTTCTGACTTCCCATGACCAAATTGTCTTTTTGCTAAAATATTGCACCCATTGACACAATGCAAGTAACATCTGCTATGAGTCAAGAGTTTAGTCATGATTCATATATTTGGATTTTCCCATCTTATGACTGTCTTATTTCCAACAGAATGTTCTTTAGAAATGAGTAGTTGTGGAGCTACAGCTGTGGAAGGTTTCACGAGTGGATAGCACCTTTACTAATGCTAAGAGTAATTTCCTGGTAACGCAACTTCGGTCAACTTTAAGGACAACTGAAGCAAAGACTTGTCAGGAATCATTATAGTCGTAATGGGAATGAAGAAGTTTAGAGCATGACTTAAACCTTTTAAGCTGTCCTAATCTATTGTAGCCAAGGTTTTAAAACCTTAGGAACAAAATATGATGTTATTCAAAAGTTGAGTTGAGTTTGGAAAAGGAAACGTATGTTGAATTAAAAGCACAGAGTCCTTTTCTCCAACTGTCAGTAAGTTTGGAACTGAGTAAATGTAACAGAGAATAGGAAATGTACTGTAGGTATAAAAGTGACATACCATTCTCCCAGAGCCTCTAAGCAGCGCATTCTGCCAAGGATCAGTTCTGGATCTTCTTTGTTCATGTCAATTTTCTTGTCATAAGCCACCAGGGCATCCTCCCACTCGTGGAGCTTCTCATACCATGTGGCTTGGATTTCCTTGTAAAATATAAAAAATGTTACAGATAAGCAAAACAAACCAAAAAAAAAAAAGCAACATTGCGACGAAACTTTTTTTTTTGAGCATCAAAAAGCTGGGCCACAAAAGCTAAGTCATTCAAAACATGCATTTCTAGAAAATTTTTTAGTATAAGTAGACATATGATCACTTCTATGTAAGTGAACACAAAGTTATTGTATTAACTTTTCTTTCACACTGTTTCAGATGGATACATTTTTTGTTTGCATCAGTCATCAATCTGAAATAGAGAAACCGCAGACTCAGCTAATGAACAACTCCAGTTTATGTTTAAAAAGATGTTTAACTCATTGTGTTTATATAACATTTAATTTAGAATTAAGAAAATAAATGTAACTAATGTTATGTAATGCAATCAGGATAGTGGAGCAGGTCTTAGAAAGTCATTTACAGAAGATCGTATTTTCTCCTTTTCTCCTCAATCAGCATTGCTTTACGATTTTCATAACTACTAAATAGATCATCATGGACTTTTCTGGCTTTTTCTGGGTTTACATATCGAAAAATGTTATATTCAGTGATGCATCTATGAGAACAAGTCCAACCAGAGTAAGCAGTTTCTAGAAACATAAAAATCTTTATAAAGATCTTCCATACGAAGATTTAATGAAGCACTGATTTTTCTTTTTGTAACTAATGCATAATGTTTGGTGCACCATGAAAAAAAACACAATTCCGCATTTTGCTTGTAAGAATTAAGTTTGATTGTCATTGAGTCTTTACCAGGTTTTTCCTGAAAAAAATCTTTTGGGTTATTTTTTTTTTCACCACAAAAGACTTAAGATGCAAGGGTGTTTAACCTTTTTTGTCCAAAGAGCTACTTTTCAAATATCAAACCCCCTGAGATCTACCAGTCCAGTGTCAACATGAATGCACACACACACAGATACATCAGTCCGGTGTTATCATTGCAAAGCCCCATGGATGGTTTCCAGCCTGCAGTAAAACTAACCTAACAAGTTTTGTTGTTGTTACACAACCATTGGACATTACAACACACACGTGCGCACCTGCGCGCAGCTACTGTTGCTGCATGTTAATTTGAGGCTTAACCAGAATCAGAATGCTTTTATTGCCATGCCAATGAAGAATATCAGAGACTAGGAACTAGCTTTGATACAGGTGTGCAAAAATATAAAATAAAAAATAAATAAAAATAATTTTAACAAAACTAAGAGTGCTCAGAAAGAAAAAGAAAAGTAGTGCAATGTCATACAAAATAATAAAGATAGTAAAGTGACAAGAGGGACGTGGCTAAGAGATGTGGGGATCCAGGTTATAAAGCATTCATTAGTCCAACGGCAGAAGGGAAGAAGCTGTTTTTGTGGCGGGACGTTCTGGTCCAAATGGACTGGAGCCTCCTGCCTGAGGGGAGTCGCTCAAAAAGTCAATGTCCAGGGTGCGAAGGGTCAGCTGCAATCAGACTTGCACGCCCCCGAGTCCTGGAGACGTACAGGTCTTCAAGAGATGGAAGGCTGCAGCTTTCTATTAACAACATGCTTTTATGTCACAAACTACCAAAAATCTCCAATATCACTAGAATTGGCAATCTTGCACAGACTGGCGCTTTTTTGAAGGAAAAAAATAGTTTGCAAATTTGAGCGACTCTAGCAGCTATATGGTCTGAAAATTCACTAAATACAGGTCAAAGTTGCCGAGTTGGAAACACTGACTTCATTTTTTTCCCTACACTCCTGGCGGTCAACTTGGAATCAGCATGCGATCGACTTGTTGGGCACCCCCGCTATAGAATATCCTCTCATAGTACTGTGCACAACCAAAATAATACATTTATGTCATACCACAAACATTTACTGTAATTTAGTCCGTTCAAATACCACAATCCACATTTTGAAAAATGTTTTCTTCTATTTATACTCAATGATGAATTACAATTATCATCTAAGTATAATTTCAGCAAATAAAGAATCGTTTGAATTGTTTTAATCCTGCATGTGCACCCTCATTTACATACAAGAGCATCAATACCAATAAGAGCATCAATAAAGGAGAAAAAAAACAACTCTTACTGGAACTGACTCCATTTACAGGTAATACAAAGCAAACGGTTGTCTACCGTAACACTAGTTCTCTGTTCTTCTGTTTGACTTAGAAAAAAAAGAAAACATTGGTCTGTGGTGATAAAATAAAACTATCAGATTTAAATTTCTAACAGATTCACTACATTGGTTTTATGTCAGCAGGGGACCTCTAAACCCCCCACCATCAGTATTATAAATGCATTTCTGTTTGTATTACTGGGTAATTTCTAGAAGAATTACTTTTATAACTATAAACATGAGTAATAGTCTAAACTAACATTTTTATGATTCATAAATGTAGAAAAAAAATCCAAATATTCTGTCAACTAAACAAGGAAGGTCATAATTTACCTCCCTGTCATTGGCTTCTACTCGATATAGCAGATGGTTTTCCCACATGCTGCACATTGAGAACAGTATGTTCTTATAGTCGGCTTGTGGAAAAGCAAATAACCTCAAATAACCGTCATCTCAGTGTAAAATAGGTATATTGGGAAAGGGTATCTTGACGAGGTGTGCATAGACGGGAAACCTTATACAATGCAGACCAATAAACGTAAAGGTGAATAAAACTGAGCACATGTGGGCCATTACTAAAGACTATGACTTAGCAACTCCATTCTGCTGTATGAAAATAAATACATGCCAGTAGACTCATGATTGAAAGGACATTTACTAGACATCAAGCATTACTGCAAGTTAATGATTGCAGCTCTATTTATTTGAGCAATTTGATTACCAAGTAAACAGACATCATGTGGTGTTAGTTCATATTATACAATAAAAAAGCGGTCAAATAGCTCACAAACTGAAAAAAAAAAAACAATGCGAGCATTCACAATCTTTCTACATGAAAGAAGACAACTTCTTTTTCTTCTTTCGGCATTTCCCTTCAGGGGTCACCACAGCAAGTCAGTTTCTTCCATCTAATCCTATCTGCTGTATCCTCTTTGGACACACCAACTATCTTCATGTCTTCCTTCACTGCGTCCATGAACCTCCTCTTTGGCCTTCCTCTAGTCCTCTTTCCTGGTCGTTCCAAATCCAGCATACTCTCTCTCCACGTACAGAGGAGAGAGAGTACATAGGTACTCTCTCTCCTCTGTACGTGCCCAAACCATCTCAGTCTTGCCTCTTGTACTTAATACCCAAAACCTCTAACATGTGCTGTTCCCCTGATGTACTCATTTCTAATCCCGTCCGTCCTGGTCACTCCCAGAGAGATCCTCAGCATCTGCAACTCTGCTACCTCCATCTCTGCTTCCTGTCTTTTCTTCAGTGCTACTGTTTCTAGACCAAACAGCATGGCCGGTCTCACCACGGTTTTGTACACTTTCCCTTTCATTCTAGCTGAAACTCTTCTGTCGCACATCACACCTGATACTTTCCTTCACCCGTTCCAGCCTGCCTGAACACGCTTCTTCACCTCTTTTCCACACTCTCCATTGCTCTGGACTGTTGATCCTAGATACTTAAAATCTTCCACCTTCTTTATCTCTTCTCCCTGTAACCTCACTTTTCCATTTGGATCCCTCTCATTCACACACATGTACTCTGTTTTACTCTGACTAATCTTCATTCCTCTTCTTTCTAGTGCATGAAAGAAGACAACGGTACCCAAAAACAAAAAAAAGATTGAAAAACTAACTAAAAAATACTCACCAATTCACCAAAATGCTTCATGGCGTATTCAAGCACTCCTGATGCAGCCTCGGGTTGCTGGAGTTTGTTGTTGATGCTGCAAAATACAACAAAGAAAAGATATTTAATCATGTTAAGGGCAAGTCACTACGACACAACAGTAATTAGAGAAGTAATTTTTCTACATACATAATTTTACATTTTTGAGATGAGCAGACAAAAAGATTGATTCAGTAATTAATTAGTCTGTAAGTTAATGTGACAAATTCAACTGTTCCCACACCATAACTGGTGTCTTGCCTCAAATACCTACTTAGATAATTCTTGGTTTTATCAAATTTAGTCATATGGCAAAGAATACTTTATTTACACCCTTACTGTTTGAGAAACAGTCCTTATATTTTCTTATTAAAAATGGTCATTTTATTGGTACCAGGATAAAAACAAATAAAGGTGTCCTGCTTCTAAATTTTAATTTGTGTTAGAAAACACTGGAATGTTGCTTTATAACAGTGGTATTCTTTTTTTTGTTACACCTACTGAAGCAAGAAGAAAACAATTTGCGTCCCCCCACTCTTCACCACGACCATAAATATTACACTTCCTATCACCTTCTCTGTGCAAAACAAGCACTACACCATAGAGCTAATAATTCCTGCACACACTTTGACAATCAGAATCAGAATGCTTTTATTGCCATGTCAATGAAGAATATCAGAGACTAGGAACTTGCTTTGATCAATCAGAGCATCACTACCAACTACTGTAGTGGATGTCCAATTACACTTTATTCTAGTACGGCCAAAAAAAAAAAAATGTTCCACGCAGTCAAACGCAGCCCTTGGCATCGCATTGCACCACCCAGGGGTATGTGCCTCACTATTTTAGAAACATGATGATGATCAAGAGTTTCCATTCTCAAAGAAAAGAAGCATATGTCAGATATTTGGTATTTTTACCTGAACAATGCCACGCCAAAAAACATTACTTTCGTTATGATGCACTAAAACAAAAGATTTTTAATGGTCTTACATAATCACGTGTACACATCTGAGTATCTTAAATAAGTTCAAGTCAGCTTTATGGATTTCCAACAAAAGAGATACAGATTTTCATACACACCTGCCATTAAATTTATTGGGAATAATTATATATGTATGATGCAACTCATTTTGCAGTTTGGCCAATTATTATAAAGTTTTATTACTCAACTCATAAACATGCATTTATCTTTCTCATATGGGGCATTATTCCTCTGTTTTGACCATTTGATCGCTCAAAAGTTACCTGAAGCGTCACTTTCAATGGATCGTAGTTCACATCACCAGATCAATTTACTAATAAACCCAAAAGTTGGCAGTGGTTAATAGCAGTTCATTTTAAAATTATTTCCCATCTGTTCCACAGTAAAGAAATCGATTCATGGTGGGTGTCATTTTGTGTTATTCATTGTGAGTGCAAGAGTAAAGATAACAATTATGTGATGAGCAACTTTCATGCTTGATCAAAAAGCAAAAAGAATGTTTAAATGACAAAGAAAATTTGAGCCAAACTAAAATAATTTATTTTTATTTAGCCACAAATTATACAGGAGACAATGCGATGATTCCATAGCAGTACTGGATCAAAATAGAGCGGCATGGCGGACACAGAACAGTGTGACATGATGTGCATTTGCCTGTGTGTGTGTTAGCACATGCACGCCACTAAGATGTAGCATGTGCTCGCAAGGGGTCACCTGCCCAATTTGCTCCATCACCATAGAGCATGGTGTCCATGTCTGAAAACATTTATTTCAGGGAGATTTTTAAGTTTTGTAAAGAGCCGCTGCAACAACAAAAATTTATAAACGGTCCAAGGGATGGCAGAAATCTTTTCTTTGCAAGAGTATTAGCTGCAATACAATTATAGTGGAGTGAAGATCAATGATCAAATGTCAAACTGGTTTAAATTCATTCAATGCATCTGCACTTGTTTATTTGGTTAAAATAGCTGGTTGCATTTAGTCAGACTTTATGTAAAAAAAAAATTGGATCAAATTTCACTGTGCAGGGATAATTTACACTTAAGACTTCAATGTTCAGTTGCTACAAGATTAATGAGGAGCACTAGACATGTGAAAGAGGCTTTACAACTCAAGGCTGAAGAAACATTTCCTCTTCACTAAAAACCCCATGTGTTGTTTTAGTTCTTTGAGGAAAGACATTAAAGACCATTTCACTAGACCATAAAGCATCCTTGGACTTCCAAAGTATTGAGGCGTTCATTTTAAAAACTAAATGCATCTTTTTACTTTTGTCGCACCCGTTTCACAAATTTGCATCATGTTTAATTACAACACAGTTCCAGTTTGTGCACCTTCCACGCAGCCGTGCCACATCTGGAAACAATCACATGAACAACAAGTCTATTATAAATCCTCAACTGCAAACCCCTAAGCAGCCCTGGACAATACATCTGTAAAATGTAGCTTTTGAAGAGCACTGGAATGCAACTGAGGTTCATACAGAGGCAGGAAAGCATTGATAAAAGATATTTTAGTACCAATGTCAAAAATCAGGTTTGACATAGGGTAAAGGCTAAGAACGGCCATGAATGTGATGAAATGGCATTGTAAGATGTCATGCCAAAGCTTAAGGGCTTGGCCATAAATACTTGCATGATGACAGGTTAAAAAAACATAAAATGTGTTTGAGGTTTATTGGTACAAATAAGGATTTTAAGGTAAAACTTTGCAAACAGGATCAGTTCATGCAGTGCTTCCAGATATGAATCTATTTGAGGAAGGAAACACATGTAACACAGAAAGCATTATTTGTATACCGTATTTTCCGGACTACTGTATAAGCAGCAACTTTTGTCACATGCTTTCAACCCTGCGGTTTATGCAATGATGCATCTAAGTTTTTGCATTTTTTTTAAACGGCTGCCAGGGGTGCTCGAGCAGAAAAGGTAAGAGTGAGACAGGTAGAATATATGTGTCGAGGAAGATGCAAGTTTAATGTAACTTCGCACTTTGTCCATGAATAAAGTTAACATGAACAGACCCTCATAATGGAAAATGCTAGAAGAAATGCATATGACGCAGCTTTCAAGTTAAAAGCAATCGAGCTGGCTGATCAAGAAGGAAACAGAGCTGACTTCCATGGTTTCAGTGCACAGGAGGAAGATAAAGACTGCCTTAAACCAACACATCTCAGTGACCTATACCGGTAGCTTTTTAACCAGCCCTGTTACTGTGCTACTGTATTTCTGCTAGGTTACTGCCGCTTGCGTCACAGTCACTGTTTGGAAAGAAAAGCTAAGATATATTAATAAAACTTTTAAAACACTTTCTGTGTACTGTCTTTCTTTGTAAATATCTCATGTTTCAAGGTGGGCACATGCGGCTTATATACAGGTGTGGCTTATGTATGTACAAAATGTTTTTTTTCTTTAAAAATGTACTGGGTGAGGCTTATAATCAGGTGCGCTCTATAGTTCGGAAATTACCGCATTTGTATTAGAATGATATGATATCATGGGAAAATCATAGTTGTCAAGCTTAAGTTAAAAAAAAAATTATGAAGAAACTACTCTAACAATTGAAACACAGATGTTTTTTACATTCTAAAAAACTTTTGAGATCATTTAGCTGAAAGATTTAGCATCTGCACCAATGTGCTCACAGTGAAAGAACCCTCAAAACTAGTCTTTCCAGCATCAGTTTGATGATTTAGTGAAGAAGCTGGAACCTTTTTAGAAATGTACTGTGAATGGACAAAATCAGGCTTACTAGCCAACACAAAAAGCTGTGTTTGCAAAGAAAAGAGTCAAATTTAAATAAATTATTGCTTCTACAGCTGCAACGCATGGGGTTGAATTAGTCATGGTTTGGGCTTGTTTTCAATATGCTGAGAGCATCCCATTATCTGTTTTATGACATCACGGTTTGTTGAAGAGTACTGGATTATTTTAAGAGGAATCAAACAGTCTCACACTCTTTAAATATTTATAGCTTGCAAATAAATGTGTGAATAGACATGATGAAAAAAGTCCATTAAAATGAACTTTCTATAGTTGGCGTTTTAAGAAAAATTGCCAGAATCGTTCTGGATTGGAAGTAAATTTTCTGTGTATAAAAGAAAATTTAAAGCTGAGATTGTTGCCATAAAGAAAGTTTCAGTAAGACATTTGCAAACTAAAAGTTATTTTATTTGTCATGTCAACATGCCAATTCAGTTCTTTACTTTGCCTTGAGGAACACTTTTTGTTGGCCTCTAAACACAACTGCATGTTTTTAATCAGCTTCTGAAGACCAACCAGGCAATTTGGTTTGAATTTCTTTAAGAAACCAAATCAATGTGAGATTGCGTGACAGAAAATTTGAACTAATTTCACTAACTAAAAATTTGTTTTGTGTTTTTTTTGGGCATGTTAAGTGCGGCGTACACCAACTAAGCATACAATTAAATGATCTGAAATATGTCAACAAACAAATTGGAGTTTTTGCTTTCACAATAAATGGAACACTCAAGTGGAGCAATAACTTAAGGAATGTCGAGAACACTTGATCTTTTAATTGATACTAATGTAGCATTTTTTGCACGGAATCATCAATTTTCGAACACCAGGAGAACAAAAACTGAAGGTTTTCATCCTCACCATAGACAAGTTGTTCGACAATGCTAAAGTTTACCAGATGTGGTTTTTATCTGAAAAAGCAAATCAGAGTGAGGTTGTGCTCTTCTGCAGACCCAAGAGATTTTATTGTCCCGCAATTGAAGTCATCTGGCTACCAGTTCCTAGCACACAAAACCTAAATACATCCAGATGACATGGTCCACGTAACACTTAACTCAAGTAAAGTCATTTTAGCATGCAGAAAATGCCTTTAATGCTCATTCTCTAGAAAGAACACAAGTATCTATTCCTAGCTTTTTCGGATCGAATCCCACTGAGCACCCTAGGTGTCCCTGGGGCAGACACCAAACTCCCTAGCTGCTCCCACCATAGGCGCCATTGTGGCTGCCTACTGTGGTGTAATGCACCCTCATTGAGGGATCAATAGAGTATAGTATAATGAAGTCATTGAGATCAACAGATTATACAGAAAGTAAAATTTCCATGCAAATGGAACATATTTTAACATTTTTTTCCTATACTTTAAAGTACTTTTTAAAGTGTTGTGGATAAACACGTTGTACAAGTCATTGGCTAAATGTAAAAAGTATATACTTAAAACAATCCACAAAACCAAAAAAATCAAGATGTGCAATTAGAGGACAAAATTTTGGGCCTTTGACAAAGTTGAGAGATACAAACTCTGAATCAGTCCGGAATTTGACAGCGTGAGTCATTAATATCAGGAAATCACATGTGGAAGACATTTCACGTGCTTGACCAAAGTCGTTGAATATGTGGAGAAAGCATCAAGCTGTCACTGAGTAAAGTAGATGAGGGCCATGTGTATATTCACAAGTGAAACAGTAGCTTCTTGGAAAGTTTGGAACAAAATTGGTTAATGTCTGGTTTGGTCGAAGGTCGCTGGAAGTTTGGCTTAAGGAACGCAGCATTAAAAAGTATGAATCTTGACAAGAGGATGATATTAGTCAGCAACTGCTTTCACGATATTAAAATCGGAAAAAATGACACCGGCATACTTTCTCGATGCGCCACGCTACGAATGTGTAGGCTGGCCAAAATGCAATCAGCAACATTTTCAGGAAATAAAAAAAATTGACCATTTAGCACCTTGAGGGGATTCTTTCCACTGCGGATGCTTTGTACCAGTATCCAACACAAAAGCCCGATGGTCTTAAGGAAGGATAAAGAGAAGAAAAATAAAAGCTAGAGGAAAGTCTCTCTTTGGTCATAGACTCATAGGAGAAATTATCAGGGGATAAATCACCAGGAAGAGCTCATGTTTACGAGGACATACAAGTCAAGCAGTATGGGAGTATAAATTAGTCCAAATCACACAAGGGGCTGTCTCTCTCACTCACACAAAACAAACAGACACAGACAAGTCTTTACTAATTGAAAAAGACAACAAAAGTTAAAAATCTTTTCTGAAAGAAAAAATAACCCTGCCTCCAACTCTTTTTTTGGCCTTTCATCAGTGCGGACATCTATTTCAAGACGTTTATGTATTCCAGCATCAGTTTATATTCCCTTGCAAGTCGTTCATGGGCAAATGACAAATGGCTGACATTAATGGGTACAAAAATGTTTTCTTTTATTTTTTAGGATAATATTTCTTTTTCAAAGACATGACTCTCAGAGAAAATGAACATGCTATACTGTACTTTTGATTATTGACATGTGAATCAGACAGGAACAAAGTCAAAGAAAGTATGTTTGCACATCCCTTTCACAATAAAGAAAGAAACCTGTGGGTTTGATTAAATGGCAAAATAAAAACTCTGCTTTGAAAATGCCCCAGGAATGAATGTGCGTGTGGATGGTTGTCTCTGTGTGTGGAGCCCCGCAACGGTCTAGCGACCTGTTCGGGGTGTATCCTGCCTCTCGTCTGAAAGCAGCCAGGATTAGCTCAGAGACGCCCCCACAACTCCATTAGTGATAAGCGGTTCAGAAAATGAAAAAAATCTGATAGATAGAGAATTCTTATAGATAGAACCAGGTATTTTTCTTGACATACTTTATAAACCTGTTTACTCGTGGATTGTTTAGACAATACGAAGCTGAAAAGCATAAAAAGCTAATGAAGTGCCCCAAATATCTTGTTTTTCTACAAATATCCATCATTAAGATCTAAAATGTTTAATATAATTATTTTTCAAAAAACAAAATGTGCTTAACTAAGAGCCATATAGCCATAGTTGAAATACATCATCCCTTTTAATGAACTTGTGCTTTTATTTAAACTGAAATCTGCTTGTAAACAGACCTGTTTTACATCAGAAACAGGTGTCCAACTGATTTGGGATTTATACTTGTAATTATAAGATTTTAACTTTTAATAATTTCTTCTTTTAACTACAACATTTGTTGAAAAATGTAGGACAAAAAAGGTCAACTTCTTGGAAATGCAATCTTTAGATAAATAACACCCCCATCTTCGCACCAAAAAAAAACAGAAAAAAGGGTGAATATAAATGTCATGTCAAGTTATGTCATCCTTAAGCTACTATTTAGGCGTGTTAGTGCACCATAGGGATATCATTCGGAGAAACCATTCCAACTTCTCTCTTTTTTCAGCTCTCTCTCTTACAACAGACTATCACCACATAGGGATACTGCTGCAGTATGTGCCCCCAGGGTTCCTCACCTTCAGGTCAAGAGGCCAACAGAACAAAGTATCTCTGGTGGCCCGAGGAAGAAAAAAAAAAAGGAAAGTAGTCACCTCATTGGAATGCCGCTCTTGCAATGTTTGTAAGTACACAGCGTTTTTTTTATTCTTTTTTTTTTTTTGGAACAACTGTAGCTTATGCCCATTTTGCAATAAATTCTAAAATATAATGGTCAGAGTTTGAATAAAACATTAAATCTTTTCCTTTTAAAATGTATCTCATTCCAGTCGACATTATTTGATGTGAAAATACATTTCTAAAGCAAGAACGCCATTTGTTAGACAGCAAGTCACATTCACCCTCAAATTCACGAGTTGAATGCATAGACACAGTGACCAAACACTGGTAAAATTACAAGAACAAAAGAAGAGTAACAAGAAGTTTCCAGCTTCAGATGGTTTGTAGGACAGGGCACAGATGGCGGAAGGCATGCTGGCTTTTGCTGTATGACAAAAAACAGCACCTGGAAGTCCTCCCTGGCTTACGGCACCAGACTTTTGATGAAGTTCGAAGTGGATGAATGTCGCCACTGAATGGCAGATGCCCCTGTGCATAATCTGTTCCTTAGTGAAATAGGGAACAGTTTGTCTTGTCCTTTTACTCGTCTGGATTTAATACAAGCTCTTAATTGTTTGGGAAATTTTGAAAATTCAAATTGACAAGAACTTGACTCGTTTTAAATTTCCATTCTAAACTCAAACAATTTGACAAAGTAAAGAATAAATTCTTTTAGGCGTATTGTTGAATGCTTTTTTATTTTTTTAAAGCTATTTTGTCATAGCAATACTACATATTTGATACCCCCGGCGAGTCTGACATACTAAGTGATAAGTCCCTTACAGTCTAAACAGATTCAGATCCAAATAGGCAACGAGGCACATGCATTGTTGCATATTTGAACGTCTATATTTGAACGTATGAGGAAACTGTGAACTCTCCCTTCACGGGGTAGGCAATTTTCTCTGCATCTTGCGTGATATACGCTACGTGGCAGTTAGATTCTGTTGTTCAAAAGAAAACACTGCTTTAGCGTCAGAAGAGGAAAGAAAAGCAGAATGTGAGAGGAGGTTGTTTTTAGTGATCTGCATTTTTTAGTGATCTGTCTTGCAAATAAGTAATTAAAGCATTTGCTTTTTGGATCTTTGGGTCTTCCAGTCCCATTTTTGGTGTTTCGCTTCAGTAATCCCCGCTGCCTTACAGAATGTGAGGAACTGTTTATCAACAGAAACCTTACGGAAAGAAATGGAGAAGACTGAGACAGATCAAAATGGGTCTCAACGTATGCCCGACTTTAAGTGATTCATTGGCTCCTCAGTGCTGAAAGATCTTCTATAAACACCTTGAGTAAAATTTAGTGCAAATGCTTACGAACCATTTTTAAGTAATCAATTCCTGGTTTCAACTTTATATGAACTTTTACTATTTTACAATTGTGGAACCTAATGAAAAGTATTTCTATTTGTCCTAAATGCTCTGTTTTACAAGATGAATAATTTATAAGCTACCAATGTCAGGACTTGTAGCTGCATAAATTAATCTAAATAAAGACTGCATTAGGTTATGCAGTTCAAAGTTCTAAAACTAAATTACTAAATCCCTTTGGCTCCAGCCCTCACCTCCTGCTTTGCTATAATTAAGCACTTTCTACTAACAGTTTAGCCACTAGGATGTAATCAAATGGTGGTCACTCAGTAATTACACTCTGTTTTTCATGTATATGAGACAGAAAGGCCTGTGGGCAAGTACTATTAAAACACATATTGTTTTATTATGCCACGCTTATGACAGATTGGTGATTACCTCAATTAACAAAGCAAGCTAAGAAACACACTATGTGTGAGGGAAGAGAAAGAAATTGTTCAAATGAGTGCGAAAACAGCAGATTACTTGGCTTTGAAAACAATCTACATCCTCGATATTGTGTTTACAGTTACCATGTAAACACAGAAAACAACATGCCAATGTTGAAGACCTTAAAGAATTTCCACTGAAAGTTTGTGAGGTGAAAATGGATGACAGAGTCCAGGGCCTAGAATGAGGAATGCCACTTAAAAGCCATGCTGAGTGTAAGTAGTGACTCAGAGTAGTGAGAGCAATGAGAAAATCCAGGAGGGCAAATTATCCCCCTTTTTCCAAAAAGGGCTGACGCACTTCAGTGCCTGAAGCTTTAGATTTACAGGAAGGTTAACAGGTAGAAGAATCATTAAACATTACATCTTAAAAACACTTAAAAACCATCTGACAGCAGCAAGAAAAAAAACCTTACATCTAGTCAGGTGCTTGGAGAAAAATGACAAAACCAGACCGAGCAACTGTAGAACTTTCCCCTTTGGCAACCCTATGGGAAAATATGAATAGGTTTTGACTTCCAAATCAGTCAAATTTGACATATCACAGAAAGGATCAACTTAACTGATTTAACTTTAACACAAGTACCGGTAGTTACAGGCACGTTACGTAGCTACATGACTATTTGATTTTTTTCTAATAATAATGTAAAAAGATTTGTTATTTCATCAAAAAAATAAATTGAAAGCAATCATTTTATTGTTTAAAAATTGTGACATGACAATAAAATCAAACTTGACAAGGTTCTGTTATTACATTTCCCTCATCCAGAATAAAAACAGACTGAACCTTTTATTTTCCTTGTCTCTAGCAATTCAACAAATAGTGGAAACTAAAAGAACAAGCTAACGTTTGAAAACTAACACAGTAAAATTTTGATTTAGGAGGAAATTAAAAAAAGGCAATGATGACTTCTAAAGAAGGTTTCAGAACATCTGGGAATAATTATTTTATAAAAACAAACTTCACCCAACCAGACATTTGGTGCCGACTGCGTGGCAAATCACAACAATGGAAGACAGTTAGTTAGATTTTTTTTTTTTTCTTTTATGAGGAAACAAATTCTTTTTAAAAAAAGGATGAAAGGATGAGCACAGTGCAAGACTTTGTTATTAATTTCTTTGATTTAATAAGAACAAATTAGGCAAACCTGTTGTGCTGGAGTAACAAAAATAAGTGTAAAAAACTGATTGTTTCCAAAAAATTAAAACATACCAAACTCATGTGCATGGTTCAGTATGAATAAAGTAAAATTTAAGAGATCTAGTTTGAGTTTTGATTAATATTTGTGAAAATTTGGCACAGCAGGTCATGAGATTAGGTTTACTAGCATTGTTTTCTTACTGAAATGGAAAATTTTACCTGTGAGATCGAATTTAAAAAAGCAATTGTGTTCAAATTTTGTTTTAAAAACTTATTTAATCTGATCTTGTCTTGATTATTGAAAACACTCAAATGAACTTACATTCTGTATAATCGTGTGACAATTTGTGACAGCTGCTTGCAAATAAAAACAACTGCCTGGATTGCATTTTAAATTCAATTTAATCCCCGATTCCGAGCTTTCTTGAGGCAGCAAACATCACCAACGGGAAAAAAATGGCTACCGTGGAACAGGATCATGGAAGGTTGAGCATCTGCTCTACCGGTTAAGCGATGTGGTGTCATAAACAGTTCTTCTGTTTTAGCGATGAACTGAAGTTCACACTTTGAAGGTTTGAATTTTGTTTTTAGACAAAGTGTCACCGGTACTCTCATTCAGGCTAAAAACGTTAACTTTTCCTTTTAACTAAAAGCGATGGCGAATTTGCAAACTTTTTCTGTGTGACAATTTAAATATTAGATCCATTTCTGCCTCGTTGCGTTTTAAAATGCAGCTTTGAATTGGTTTATTGTTACACTTAATTTTGTGGGCTATTTCACCAAAAAAAAAAAAAAAAATATCTATCCTTGAAATTTTGCCGGCGATTAAAAACAAACAAAAAAAACATTTTTGATGTTTGGTAAGACCTTGGCTGTGTTTAATGACTGCGTCGCTCAAATTTTGAATGAGGGCACATTTTAAAGTTAAGTAGATGTGAAACATTTAACCCAGAAATCAACGCCAAGAGGACAACAGTCCCTAACCCTGCAAATTGTCTTTTTTGTTTCACCAAAACAGGTTTCAAAATGTGTCTTTAACCACAGGCTTTGAGTCTTATATTGACTACAGGAGCAGTGACTTGCAGATGCAACTGTACGTTACACTTAAGACATTATTGAGCAAATTGGTGCACCAACCAAGTTGCAGACAATGCCATCGAATTTTCCAGCACATAATTGACAACAATTATTTTTGATCCACGGTAAGTCAATGCATTTTAAATGTAGTAACATCAAAATCTTACAGAGTGGTCAAATAAAATTATCAGAAAGTGGCAGCATTAAGTTTTACAGCATTATTTGACCTATTCTACCTTCAAAAAATTATTAACAAATCAGATAAAAATAGAATTAATTATTGCTTACTGATATTGAAAATTATCCAACTAATCTAAATAAATTACTAGACTCCATAATTTATGAAGACAGATTCCAAAATCTTGTCCTTTTTTTTTGGATTCCAAAATAAATGTTTTTCCGGAGGATTCAGTCTTTGAAATGTGATGCTTTAAAAAAAAGGGAAGAGAAAAAATAGTCAAGGGGGAACTATGTCGGCTGAAACATCTGCCAAAAAGGGCAGCATCAACAGAACAAGTACCCCTGCAATTAAGACTACTTAGTGACTTCACGCATTTTTAGCAAGTGAAGACCAAATTTACAGGAGAAATGGTTAGCCTCAAGGATAAAGTAAAATCTGTCATTAGTGTGATAATTTTGGTGCAAGAACAGACGAGGAAATCAACAACAGCTGTTCTGAAATACAAAACAGCTCTGCAGGAGTTTTGACTGTTGGTTTCTTTGATAACGCAACATGAAGGATGTTCGAACAAAGAAGAAAAAAAAGCACTCATTAATTTAAACAAAATAGCAGTGTTACATATCCAGACAGTAGACCTTATTTTGTCTTCTCAACCTTAGATATTCTCACAGGTGCAATTATTGGCCAGAAACTCCTAAAAATAAAACAGACCTGGGCAAAACTCTTTTTCAGTGTGAGTGAAAGTAAAAATAAGGGGGTGATGTCAGAGAGAAAAGGGTCTAACAATCATTGGGTTGGCAAGGGTCGGCATTGTGACTGGTGTGCAACAGTAAAGAGGGGGAGGACCTAATGCAAAATATTTAAGATGCTCAGGCAGAGGAAGGGTTGGAAGAAATAAAGAGTGTGAGCGGTAGCTGCTTGTTAAACTCAGAGGTTCAACGAAACTCTTTAACATTCTACTTGGCTGCTCTAATCTTTGTCTTTTAAATATTTTCAGGCAAGCAGGAGCCTATTAGTGCTGAGAATTTTCTGAAACTAGCACAAAAGACTGTGGAAATCTCAAGTGCTTTTTAAATCTAAAAATGACCAAATTTAACGTAAGCGTTTTGGCTTTGGGGGTCTCGCTGCTCCTGTTGGCAGAGACTTGGGCGCAGAATCCTAGGAAGAAACTGGCACCTCCGAAGCCTCCAAAGGGTCAGTGCTGCGATGAGGTGCGCTCACTCAAAGTTCAGGTGGCTAATCTAACCAGTCTCCTTGGGGAGCTGAGTCGCAAGCAGGAGACAGACTTGATGAATATTGTGAGGCAAATAATGGAGCTGGACCAGCAGAACCGGCAGCAAGAAGCCCGGGTCACAGAGGCAGAGAGCAAATACTCAGAGATCAACAACCGTGTGGAGATCATGCAGCTTCAAACTCTGCAGTCTGCAACTCAAACTTCATCAGGTGAGCTCTCTTATCAGTTCTACACAGAGTAGGAAAGACATCTAAGTTGAAGTTTTAGAAATAGGCTCCTTTTACACTTTTTTTTTTAGGCGTGCTTCTATATAAAAACATAAATGTGTATATGTGTCTATATATATACGTATATGTTTTAAATTTCCATTCATTGGAATGTGATTAAGATTAGATTTCAACATTTTTGGAGCTTATCTTATCTTTTTATTTTCTTTATTGCATCTTATTTTAATAGAAAAGTTTTTAAATGTTGGATTTTTTTGATAAATTTTATAAAAATGAGTGCTCGATTTGAAATGGTCAAAAGATAAACCACAAAAACCATCATCTTTCTGGAATGCCAGGTTTTCCCAAATTGGCGGAACTATCTTGCTCAAAACAAAATTGTATATTTCCTTCGGCAGCAAAATACTATAATCAGTCTCCGCTGCTTTACCAGTCAGCTGCTGGGAATCAGTTGTGTGGATGATTATAGTGCACACACTGAGCTGTCCAACAACCATAAATAAAAAAGACCTGCAGATGGGAGCCACAGACTCCCATTGGCAGGGCTGTCAATATGTAGCCTTATCATCTCTGCTTTTCTACTGAACTTCTTCCTAATCAGTGCTGGCTCCTGTGCAGACATTCGTTTGGCATTACATCATTTATTATTCCAAAACTGTACATGTGTGGTCTGAAAAGGTCATACATGATGGAGCTGAGAAGAACAGAGGAGCTTAGTTAGATAATTGGTAAATATCAGACAGGGAAGCAGGACAGGAAAGAACTTGAAGATTAGAGAGACCAGGGTTGCTTTATTCCAATAAAGCACTCAGAATTCTTCTAGTAGCAGGCTAAATGTGCAAAAACCATCATTCTGTCCATAAATATTGTTTTACTTTTGAGGGAAAAAAAGGGTCATTTTTTTTCATCTGTAAATTTTCTCGGATGCTAATAAACCCAAATTTACAGCAGTCACTTTTCTGTGAAAATGCTAGTGAAAATTCATATGTTTTTACCATAGAAATGCCTTTTTTCCAGATGCTGTATATGACTGTGCATCACTCTACACCAAGAACTACAGAATCTCAGGAGAGTACAAGCTGCCTAAAGATGAGATTCTGGGTGCTCCTGAACTAAGTGTAAGTCAGTCATGCACATAAAAATAAATTTTAATTGTTGGGTTTTTTTTTTCTTTTTCTTTTTTTTTTTCAGAAATCCAAATAATTTTTGTTTGTTCTTTTTAGGTCTATTGCGATATGGAGACAAATGGTGGTGGCTGGACTGTGATTCAGCGGCGTAAAGTTGGCCTGACATCCTTCAATCGGGACTGGAGACAGTACAAAAATGGATTTGGGTCCATTCGTGGTGACTTTTGGCTGGGAAATGACCACATCATCCGCCTAACAAGGCAGCCCAGTATGCTGAGGATTGAATTGGAGGTATGTGATGGAAAGCACAGCAGCCACAATGGCTCGGATGGAAACACTGCAGTGTGAGAATACTTAAACCGTGCATGAACCATTTAATAGCCAGAAGTAATAGGACATTAAGTATGAAGTACTATATTGGGTTCTCAGTGACAATGTCAGTCAATGTTCTCTGTTCCTATGACTTTTCCTGTCTCATATATGCAGCATGTGTTTTTTTATGTAGGACTGGGAAGGAGAAACCCGCTATGCTGAGTATGGATTTTTCACTGTAGGCAATGAGATTAACAGCTACAAGCTCTTCATTGCCAACTATAGTGGAAACGCTGGAGACTCCCTGCGCTACCACAACAATACCAACTTCAGCACCATGAACAAGGACAATGACAAATGTGTAGATGACTGCGCCTCTCTGCGTAAAGGTATATTCGCAATTGGAAACTTGTCAAAACAAATTGACTCTTTAGAACAACTAAATAACCTCCTTACATTACCCATTAAATCAAATTCTTTTCCTTCATCTCTTGCCAGGTGGTTACTGGTACAACTGCTGCACTGATTCCAATCTGAATGGCGTTTTTTACCGCTACGGCGCTCACACAAAGAACACAGATGGGATCACTTGGTATGGCTGGCACGGCCCCAACTATTCCCTGAAGAAAGTGGAGATGAAGGTTCGGCCGGTGGGCTTTCAACCATAAGTTGCTCAGCTGTGCCTCCTGGACCAACATTATATTCATGAATATCAAGAGTTCTCAACTTTTGAACAGCAAAAGATCAATCAAAATGTGCTTTGTGTCTATAAAAGACAATGAAATAATTCATTTTGGGGTCTAGATTTCAATCGGTTGAATGTGTTACATTATTTTATTTTATTCTTTTTTTTTTTTTTTGCCGTGATTGATTGTAAATTGTAGGTAATTTTGTGTATTTATCAATTAAATGTTTAATTTTAAAAAAACTTTTATGATTAGAAATAACTGATTCTTTTTCTCCATCTTCAAAGCACTAAAATGTTTTTTCCTCCTTTTTGGAGGAAATACAATCTACAATCAGTCTAGACTGGTCTGGTCTGGATATAAATCTTCATGAGCAGTAGCTCTTTGTGAGTTACTGGGAAACAATCTAACTCTGATAATTACAAAGCATTTCTTTCTCTTACAAGCCCTTTACCAGTTTTGATTGAAGTGTGTAATTTGTAAAATGTGTACAGCTCTTTTAATTATGTTTAATGTGACAGAAAATAAAGTATTTTTAAAAGAAATGAATAAGTCTTACATTAAAATTTTCTTACATCAATTTGTTTTATAAACTAAATATTTGTAACTAACTTGATTAACATCTTCTGTCCATTAATGTTTTCATGTACAGATCTCACAAACTTTTAACCGCTTAGGTCATCTCTTGACATCTTGACCAAAAAGTTCAGGGGCAGCCAAGCCAAACAAAAGAATGAAGACCACACACAGTCTGCTGCCATCTATTTAAATATTCCAAGGTTTACTACGCCACATTGGACCATTTTATTTTACTATGAAGCAACAAAGAACTTCTTTGAACAGGCATAAAACACCCAAATGACCAGATCAAAGGTCATTTTTGATTCCTCTCAAAACATTTACCCAGCGCAAATGAACACAGTCTAGACATTTCTCTTGTCTTGTGGAAAATATGGCAGTAGTGACACAATGGACATGGTGTGCTTTGTATAATAGAATACTCAATTAATGAAAATAAATCGAAGGTATATGGACATGGATATGCGACAGAACACATACAGACATGCATCAAAAGTGTTAAGTTCCATCACCATTTGGACATGTCTGCCGCTATAAATAAAACCTTAGTTTGTAAAAGGCTGAATGAAAGACCCGACAACACAGCGTTTCTTTGTGAATACCGAGCAAGTGTTTAGACCAGCTTTGCTCCTTTATTTACTTTTTCTGGATTGGTATCTCCAACCAATAAAAATACTTGCTTGTCACTAAAACCAGGAAATTGGAGTAATTAAAAGGTTGCGAGCCAAAAAGTTTTGTTCCCCAAATAAAAATAATTGGGTAAGACTTTCAATGTCCCACAGAGACTGCAATTTGTTTTTTTTAAAGAATTTTTTTTTTTTTATATTTATCTGTATATAGACATTTTTCAATCAGTTCAATCAGTAACGTTCAAATTTACCAATACTGTCCATACTTTTTTCCATATTACTTTCAGCTGGAAAGAAAATTGGTTCTACAAGTGTTAACAATAATTCAACAAGAATCACATAAAAATTGTTCATACCTTTTGTGTGAGGCAATTATCTCTTCTTTTTTTTTTTTTTTACCTAGTTTTAAAACTAAAATAAAACTTTAATAGCTATGATGACTACCAAGCAAACATATTCAGTTTTTAAATATTCAGAGTAGAAGAAGCCCGAAAATTTAGCAAAATTCAAGTAATAATGATCTATGTTAGCAATTAGTGGATGAAATAATTCACTTTAGGTGATACAGTTCGCAAGATAAGTCATAATGTTCCTTGACAGCCTGCAGCCCACATCTGAACATATTCAAACGCTACCTCAAATTCCTCCTTCATGCATATCCAAGTGCCCTGTACCAACCCCAGATAGACAGATATTTCTAACACATGGTCCATATGAAGTACACTGGATCCAGGGGCTTCTGTATTGATGAACTCATCAAATTTATATTTTGACATAATAATTGAAGACCGGCAAGTTATCTAAACACAACAAAATTAGAGATGTTGACACTTTCAGCTACACCTTTGATGAAATTTCTCATTCTAAAGCAAATCAGAAATGCATAAAAAACTTTGAATATATCACCCTAGACAACAATCTCAAGTAACAATGTGCATAATTGTTAAAATTATTCAATACACCAGTCATATCTGGTTCCCCTCAGAATTACTTGCCATTCTGTAATGTTTGTACTTCTGTCAGTGGACATCCTGTCTACTCCCTTAGTAGAAATAGATTTAAAAAAAAATAGCAACAAGTGTCTCTTAAACGAATGACAAAACTATAAAAGGACGTGCATGAAGTTGTAAATACATATTAGATGCACAGCTAAGGAAAGCAGTGTTTTCAAACTACTTTTGCAAAGCAAAGTCTACATTTTTATGGGAAATCCTAGAGAGGTGAGAACCAGATGGGGATAGCACCACAGAGCGGACTCCCATCATTCATCATCATCAAGACTCCCAAGAAATTGAAAACAGGCCCCAGAGAAATACAAGCCCAGACACTCGCACATGAAAAGGGGGCAAGCGTCCAATTAGATGGCTGGAAAACACATTTCTCCATGCTATGCCAGAGGTAAAGAAATAAAACGGAATGAGAAAACAAGATGGAAAAGATGACATGTGATGTCAAAGACTTGTACACTGTGATGATATGACTAAGGTGGGCTTTGTATTGATGCAAAAGAAATATCTTAAATACTTTCACTTTCTATTTTGTATAAAATAACCACATACACTAAAATATATTAGTTTTTTGTAGTTTTATATAATCAGTCATGTATGTTTAAGAAAATTGCAAGCTCTCCAGCCCAGTTTTTGGATACTATTTGAACACCAGGATGTTCTTTACCATGGATGTTGTTTCCGCCCACATTCTGACCTAAACAGGAAGTGTTTCAGTGCACACACTTTCCTCAGGCGCGATCCCTTCTCTCAACAGCTAGTGCCATTTTCATGCAAATGCACCAAAATAAGAATATATAAAAGAATGTACTAGCTTTGCTATCTTGATGCGCTTTCCACTGTATTTATGGCCTCAAACGAGATTAATGCTGTGTGGCGTACGTGCCCATTGGGCAAGACTAAGCGGGGAGGGAAAAGAGGTGGGAATTTGTAGTGTCAAAAATGGAAGTGAAACAGAATACGTGTATTTAGAAGCTTAAAGAAAAAGTACCATATCTATCTAAATATGCTGTGAAATGAAAAAAAAATCATCAGCTCACAAAGGCCCAATGCCCCCTCTTTAAAGGTCCTATATCATGCAAAACGGACTTTTATGAGGTTTTAACCTTTTATTTTACTTAGTACTACCCCAAACAATCCCCCAAAGTGTGTTTTATTGTGATTCATGCTATTTTGAGATATTTAAATTCAAAGTAAGGGGCGTGTTCTCCAAACCTCTAACGACTGGTGGAACATAGTGACGTACATCTGTTTTTTGTTCAGCCCCCTGCAGCTCAAACACACTCCCCCACTTCTACCTGCTCTCCACCCTCATATCCACCCATTTCCGTTTGACTTGGATCTGTTTGGCGGTATTTTTTCTCCTCAAAAGCTGTATACACCATGGCAACAAAGAGAAAATGTGAATTTGGTTGTGCTGATGTCTCAACTTTGTTTACTATTCCGAAGACAGAAGACCTACGTAAAGACTGGTTAGCTTTCATTTTTGGAGACCCTCATTACACCACCAGCTCAAATGTCTTCATGTGCCAACGGCATTTTTCTGAAACCTGCTTTCAAAACTTTGGCCTTTTCAAAAGTGGTTTTGCCAAAAAGCTGGTTTTACAAACTGGAGCTGTTCCCACAAACAGAGGAGAAGAGGAACCTGCAGCTGTAAGTAACACTGGCGCTAGCATGCTAACGCTATATTCCGAATGTATTTATAGATGTTAGCATCAAATTTGGCACGATAGACGTGTACAAACGGAATACAGCTGACATGTTTTGTCCCAGAATTTTCAGTCAAAAGTTTACAGTCAAATTTACAGTCAAAGTTTATTCCTTCCTCCGAAACGCTTTGTTTACTCAATACGTCTCGCCCCTCCCGCTCCACGCTGTGCTGGGTGGGTGGGGAAATCACAATGAATGACAACCAATCGCAACCAACGGGGCGGGTCCCGGGAAAAAAAAAAGAAAAAAAAACTGAAACAAGCTGTTTTGACTTCCGGGTATGAAACTGCGCTCCCAAACAGGGTATTATTTATAACCTTTTGTGTTGACATTGTGGCGGAATGTAAAATTATGCATATAATGATACATAGAACAGGATAAAATAAGGGAAAAAAGGCATGATATAGGACCTTTAATAAAAGACGTTTACTTGTATTCACTCACATTCATCAGTTGAGTAAGAAGAACTCTACCTAGAACTTCTTATTTTGAATAAATGGGTGGGTGTTTAACGTCCTACCTAATAAGAGACTCCAAAATGAGAGGAGAAGGCCCTTTCTGAAACTCCAGCTCTTTGTAGTGCAGCGCCTTGGCATAGGCACGACATTTGGCTGCTCTCTCACCGAGTAGCACAATGCCATTATCGTCTCTGAGGGGTAGAGGGCCCTGAAAAGGAAACAATCTGTATAAATAACAGAAGGTTTATTTCTAAATTACAATCTAGTAAACAGTTCTCTGTGATCTTATGGTGTTTTTCTGATGGTAATTAGAAGTTGAGGACTTAATTTTCACTGGCTTGGAAAAGAAAACATTGATTATGAGGGTGTTACTGAGACCTCACAACACGGGGTGCCTGGTAAACTGTTAAATAACGACTGAGGGGGGACTGCTTTCGCCATCAAAAAAGCTAGATTCTCGCTAATTAGCTCGATGTGTGTGTCCCAACAGTGACATACAGAAAAAAATTCCATCTGGAAATGCTTGCTATACTCATCTTTAAGCAGCTTTCCAACACGTCACACTAATCACAGCAGCTTTGATTGTAATTATAAAATAGGCTGGAATAAGAGATCAAACTTTACCTTAAGTAGATTTTTGTATTATTATTTATCAAATATACCTTTAATCTTTTCAGTCAGACTTGTTATTTGGAAAAGTATAAACCACTTTATCATGTTGTCATTCCTTCTCATAACATTTAAAACGTGTATAAGACAGTTTTATAACCCTTTGATTCTTTTCTATTGGGAAAACATCAAACAAGAGTAAGTTCATTTGCAGCCAACCCTTTAAACTATGAAGTAAAAATAGTTTTCTATTGCCTTTTTGAAAAATGAATTGGTACCACGTTCTCTCCTTCCTATCATTCTTATTTTTCCCCCAAGTACTAGTACATCCTTGATGCTGCCCAACTCTGACAAAACAAATAATTTCTTACTACAAAGATGGTTTTTTTTTTGCTTCTTTATATGTAGTGCCTTGCTCTAAAACTAATTAATGAATCGTATTACATGGTTGTACATTACACAAGTTTACCAAAACAAAACTTCTTCCGTTATTATAGATTCACATAAATTAGTGAGAATTTTTTATTTATACAGTGCTGTCAGTAATGAAACATCAGTTCTTCACATCTTCTCTTTGTGCCTGAAATCTGTCCTAATTGTTAATATAATTTACTGAATAAATAAATCCCAAACAATTTTTCTATTTATTTCCCCAACCCATTTTTTTTTTTTTTTTAAGAATTTTGAAAGAAATTGTACACCAACATTAGACTGTTATGATGTGCTTTTAATTTAGAATCAACTAAATTGAACTTCGGGGGAACAAAACAGTCGATTGTGTTTTATTGTAACATCATTCACTAAAGCCCAATTGGTCTAAGAAAAACACTTAAAGACTTAAAGGCAATTTCAAAATGAAACCAACACCCAAATCTTGAGCAATTATCCATTTTTATTTTACTACAGGGGATTTGATGATTAAGTGCATTTTGTGGCTTACCTTGTCACTGTGCTCCATAAACTCTGCCAGGTTGAGCAGAGTCTGCGTGACCTCAGCAATGTCCTGGGACGTAAGCGCCAACTCAATGCTCCGGATAAGCTCATCCTGCTGATCCTCACTCAGCTCAGACCAGCAGGAGAGGAAAGCAGCATTGAACAGGTCTCTGAAAACACATAAACGAAGTGTAAAAATAAAAATGAATGCACAAAGCAAGATTTACTGCAAAAGCTTATTTGTGATTCTTAGAACAGATCTCATTCATGATCATGATTATTTCACAGTTGATTGGGTAAGACTGTTTGTTTACCAATTGGAAGAGAAATTATTTTTTTAACAAAATTGAGTCCCTTTTAAAGCAATTATAATGGTTTTAAACTTTTAGGGCTATTGCAACAAAAAAAGTAGAGGTTTAATGAATAATAGTGCCTTTAAAAAAAGGATATCAAATAGTGAAATGACGATTCACATTTGGTTCTTCTTCTTCTCCTTTCGGCATTTCCCTTCAGGGGTCGCCACAGCAAGTCAGTTTCTTCCATCTAACCCTATCTGCTGCATCCTCTTCGGTCACGCCAACTATCTTCATGTCTTCCTTCACTGTATCCATGAACGTCCTCTTTGGTCTTCCTCTAGCCCTCTTTCCTGGTGGTTCCAAATCCAGCATCCTTCTGCCGATGTACTCGGTCTCTCTCCTCTGTACATGTCCAAACCATCTCAGCCTGGCCTCTCGGACTTTATCTCCAAAACCTCTAACATGTGCTGTTCCTCTGATATACTCATTTCTGATCCTGTCCATCCTGGTCACTCCCAGAGAGATCCTCAGCATCTTCATCTCTGCTACCTCCATCTCTGCTTCCTGTCTTTTCCTCAGTGGCACTGTCTCTAGACCAAACGGCATGGCGGGTTTCACCATGGTTTTGTACACTTTTCCTTTCATTTTAGCTGAAACTCTTCTGTCACACATCACACCTGATACTTTTCTCCACCCGTTCCAGCCTGCTTGAACACGCTTCTTCACCTCTTTTCCACACTCGCCATTGCTCTGGACTGTTGATCCCAAGTACTTAAAATCTTCCACCTTGTTTATTTCTTCTCCCTGTAACCTCACTTTTCCATTTGGATCCCTCTCATTCACACACATGTACTCTGTTTTACTCTGACTAATCTTCATTCCTCTTCTTTCTAGTGCAAACCTCCACCTCTCCAGCTTTTCCTCCACCTCTTCCCTCCTCTCAGTACAGATCACAATGTCATCTGCAAACATCATTGTCCATGGAGATAGATTCATGTCTGACCTCGTCTGTCAGCCTGTCCATCACCATAGCAAACAGCAAAGGACTCAGAGCAGATCCCTGGTGCAGTCCCACCCCCACACTGAACTCCTCTGTCTCACCTACAGCACACCTCACCACTGTCTTACAGCCCTCATTCATGTCCTGCACCGCTCTAACATACTTCTCCGTCACACCAGACTTCCTCATACAATACCATAGTTCTTCTCTAAGTACTACTGCCACCTCACCTAAACACTTCCATACTTCTATAGGGATATCGTCAGGGCCGAGAGCCTTTCCACTCTTCTTTCTCTTCGGTGCTCTCTTTATTTCTACCTTACTAATCCTCGCCACTTTCCGCTCCACTATGGTAATGTCTTCTACTCTTTGTTCTCTTTCATTTTCTTCATTCATCAACTCTTCAAAGTACTCTTTCCATCTTCCCATCACATTACTGGCATCTGTCAAGAGACATCCATTCCGGTCTTTAATCACCCTAACTTGCTGCACATCCTTCCCATCTTTGTCTCTCTGTCTTGCCAACCTGTATAAGTCCATCTCTCCCACCTTGCTGTTCAGCTTAGCATACAAGTCGTCGAAGGCTGCTTGTTTTGCCTTTGCCACCTCTACTTTAACCTTATGCTGTATCTCCCTGTACTCTTGCCAACTTTCCTCAGTCCTCTCAGTGTCCCACTTCTTCTTAGCCAGCCTCTTTCTTTTGATACACGATATGATTCACATTTGGTTGACAGTAGAAAAGTGTCTATCGTTTCTATTCTATCATTTATAGTTCAATACTATAAAATACTCCAAAAATGATTACGCACTTTTTTTTTAAAATGGCATTTATGTTGAAAAATTAGTTTACATAAACTTGTGATTTTGGAGGAAAACAAGCAAAAGTCCCTGCTAATGCTTTTATTTGATAATATTTTTTTTGCTGAACTAAAACGTTTGTTTCTAATTTGTAACTGTTCAGCTAAATGCCACTTCAAAATAAAGTTAGAGAAAACCAAACAACTGCAAACATGCTTAAATTGTAGTATATCATGATACATATTTGTATCGAATATAAAATGATTCACATTGTAAAATAATTTTTTCAGGACAGAAGGTTCAAACCTGGCGAGAGGGATATAAGTTTGTGCCAGTGACCAGCATGATCGTAGAGCTGGGGAAGATGATTCTTTGAGAAGGACGACACTCAAACGCCTCAGCCACTCAAGCCAGTCATCTTTGGAAACCTTCCTAGCAGCTCCCCAAGCCTGTACGGTGGGAGAAACAATCAGTTTTGAGAGCACAAAGAAGATCGTGTGGTTTTTTCCAGACTTGAGTATCAAGTATAATGTGTGTGGGATGCATTCATTGCATGTTAGCCACAGGTAATAAAATACAGAAAATTTACTGGTAGTGCTGTAACAAAAGAGGACCTTATTAGTCTTCTGGCAGTGGTAGAGGACACCACTGTGTGATGTGGCAATCTTTGTGTGTATCGATATCATTTCCCTGACCATGTGTGCTCCAAAAGCAACCATCTGTATTTGTGGAATTTTTAAACTCATCTGTGAAGAGTTTTATTTCAATCCATCACTGATCTGTTGATTTCTATGCCATCGCTAGGATTAATCTATGAGCTCATTCGTTGAATTGTTTACTGCATCTGGTTTCACCACTTCTAACAAAACCTGTACACAAACACCAGACTTGTATTTTTCCATCTTTCTTCACAAAAATCTAAACAAAAAGCCCAAAGGATAAAAATGTAAATGGGATTCACTCTTACCTTTTGAAGTGCGGTAGTGCTGACATGAAGCTTTTTCATTGGACCAGCCTCCACCGGTCCACTGACCAGCGCATCACCTTGGTTTCGAAGCTGTCGATGTTGGAAAATTAGGGGATCTTCTTCCTCCTCTGCCAGGGTATAGCCCTATTGGAACCACAGGCGTGAATTAACATCGACACAAACCGGGCCACACGCAGACAGTCCACATGAGTCAACCATCAAAACAATTTTTTATGAATGTCGATATGACTTTACTTCTTGAGCGAGTTTGTGGGTAAACAAAAACATCATCTTGACTGATTCATGGAACACATGACATTAATCATTTCATGTCTGATTATATGATTCATGGGTTAAATATGTGCAATTTTGTCCTAAAATAAAAAAATCTAAATTGGTTAAAGCATGTTTAATGGTAAAAATCCCCAATATAGTTATTACTTATATTGAAATTCAAACTGAGAAAGTGTGACTGGATTCGGATATTTCAAAGATACTTACTTTAACAATGCGACATATGAGTATGTCATAGCGTTGATGATTAATCCTGTGTTTCAGCATTACTTTGTTCACCATAGGAATGAATATCTGGTACTGGGGATGTAAAGAAAGAGAATAAATGTTTATTTTGCAAAAGGATTTCATGACTTTTATGTGGTTTCGTGCCGATGCCTCGTGCCCTTCACCATAAAGTAAATAAGTGGGTATCTTGCGCAAGCATCTAATCTCAGATCAGCCTCTGATCTGAAGCCTCCTCTTTGCCAGACGTAGTTGGCAGCAGAAATGCTGGTTCTGAGGTTAGACCTCAAAACAATACAAGGGGTATGGTTAAGAGGAGGAAGGCTGATGAAGGGACGCAACAGTGCGTGTGACCTCATCCACACTCGTAAACACTACCCCCTGCTAGCAAACGATCAGTGACATAAGCAGTCTGGCAGGAAGTAGCATAGACTGGGAGGAACAGAGTTACAAAAATGCAGTTCATGTAAAGCCAACAGTAGGAAAGCTTCTCTCCTCAATAACAACTGCCAATAAAAATGGACGCTGGGGGACATTTATGGCTACCTTTTTTCCTAACTGAAATACTAGAGAGGATAGGGTGTCCATTGAAGTGGCCCGCAGCTCAGGAGTGCTGTCAAGGGTCCTAACGATGGGGTGTATAATACGTGAAGCGTAGTCTGTGAAGTCCAGGGACTCTGTCAGTCGATCAAGGGTCTCCAAGGCAACCCTGAATCACAAAGACAAACAGAAAATCTTCAGCTTTGCTTAAATAACTTGAAGGCAGAGTAACTTGCACCTGGTGCATAAAACTTTAAAAGAGCCAGAAGGAGAAGTAGAAGCATTAGAGTAACTTTTTAATACAGTTCATAATGAAATATAAAACCATTTTATCCAATTTGCAAAAAAAAAAAAAAAAGAAAAGAAAAATCAGATCTGAACAAATAACATCACATTGAATTCTGATGTTTTTCTAATAATATTTTAATATTAGTGTTGACAGTAAATAACTAATTACAATGACAATTTAAGTCAATAAAATTAAGTACTAACATTTAATTTTTAAAAAAGAATGGAGTGGAAATGTTTGTCTTCTTCTTCTTAACCATTTTCTAAATTTTGTGAATAGGTGAGATACTGACTTGCGAGCCTGCAGAGGAACATCAGTGGCATCAAACAACTTGACAATAGGAGGCAGCAGTAAGTGGAGGTAGTCGTCCAGGTTGGCACCAAACAGCTGTATGGCATTGAGAAGCTGGAAAGGAGAGAGCACATGCGGCCAAGCCCACAAACAGCAGCTGTTTTAATGAGCTTCTTATGGCATGATGCTTTTATTCAAATACTATAAAATTAAAGCTGGATAAGATTATCATTTAAAATAATTGAGTCAAATGAGTCTTTTCAGAAAACACTGCATAGTTGCATGAAAATGTAAGTGATTATATAAGCATAAATTGCAGCTCAATAAATGAAATACAGGATGTATGAAGAGGAAAAGTAAGTCTACTTGTTAATACAGTACAAAGTGGAACTATACACAGAAAGGCAACGCATCAGATACTACTGTAACTTCTGTGAAAAAAATACTTCTGTAAAATGACAGTGTTTAATATTGCACTAATTAAAAATTTTTCTTTCAACTTCCTGTTAAACCAGCAAGAAAACAAACATCTAAATTAATTTAAAAACATTTTTTACAAAAAAATCACCAGCTAAAGGTGGTATAAATTTTTTTCCAGCGACTGTGAGTGAGTGGCGCAAATACATTGAGAACTGTGTTGGTCTTTTCTGACTTCTTCCGGGATTGCGCCACCAAGCAACTGTACATGTATACAACTACACGAGTGATTGTTTACACAAGCATCTGCTCAAAACTTATTGGACTCATTATGAAGTTGGTCCGAGTCAATCATTAGTTATATTCTGCATTTGTTACTGGAAATAGAACTTATGAAATAAAAACGCAGCTAAGAAAATGAAAAATGCACTTAAAACAAACAATTTTTCATTTTGTTCAAAAAACTTTTTGCATGTCTAGTTAAAATGTTAGTGAGTTTATCGTCATTACTTCCTTATTGTTTTTAAAAGTTTAAATATAGAGAGTCTTGTGTGTTCTAATTCAAAATACGAGCCACAGCCTTCTGGTCCATGGTAAATATTGAGAGGCATCTGGTCAGAGATCAGCGCATCAGAGGTCAGAGCTGCCCTGCACAAGCCTGTGCTGTGCTGGTAAGTAGAGGCAAGTAGAGGCGCATGTAGGCTACTCATTGTATTAAAGTAGTCTTTCTCTTGAGAAAATAGCAACAGTCCAAAATCTCCAGGCTAATAAAATAACAAGGAGTAGGATGTGTTTAGATATGTACTACTTATTTACAGAATACTGTTATTGTGTCTCTGACTGAATGTGTGGAAGTCAGCTCAGCTTGCTTTAAAACTCAGAAACAGCAAAAGACTAGTTAATGGTATCTAAACTGGTTGTTAAAAGTTGACATAGTCAAGTAGCAGTCTCAGACAATTTACCGTATTTTCACGACCATAAGGCACACATAAAAATCTCACATTTTCTTCAAAATGAGCGGTGTGCCCTATTGTGCAGTGTGCCCTATGTGATGTGTGATTTGCGGACGTGTTAGAGAACAATGAGGCGGATGCAGTTGAGAACGTTAAAGGGGAAGTTTGGGCGTGGATTGTGTATAAAAGAACAGGTATGTGCTTTATGCAGAACGTTGCTGTTTTAACGACACTGAAAAGAGACACGTTATAAAGCTCAGTTTAAACTGATGGCAATCAGCTGCGCGGAGGAACATGGGAATCGAGCCACCGCAAGAAAATTTTAAATGAACGAGTCGATGGTTCGTAAGTGGAGGAAGTTGGAAAATGAGCCGTGACAGGTGAACAAGACGCAGCTGAATTTCCGCGGAAATAAGGCGAGGTGGCCAGAGTTGGAGGAAAGACTCCAGCGGTGGATCATCGCCCAAAGAACGACTGGGAGGAGCGTTTCCACTGTCACTATTCGGCTAAAGGCAGTAACGCTAGTGGAGGAAATGAAAATTGAGCATTTCCAAGGAGGTCCAGCTTTATGAAACGCTGCAATTTTTCCATCCGGAGCAGGACTACATTAGTGCAGCAACGTCTAGCAGATTATAATGAAAAGCTGGCAAAACTTCCACCTCTACTGCAGCAAGCATTTTTGACTCTATACGTGCTCATTTCACCGCTGATGTAAAAAAACAAGTGAAGCAGATGGACGCTGCGCTTGCTGTGATTCCAGGAGGTCTGACAAAACAACTCCAACCACCGGCGTGAACCAACCATTCAAAGTAAGGCTGCGAGCGGCGTGGGAGCGATAGATGATCAGAGGAGACCATAGCTTCACGAAGGGTGGAAGGCAGCGCCGGGCGAGTTACGCCACAGCTTCCCAATGGATTGTAGTTGCTTGGGCTTACGCGTCTGCTGGCACTGTTTTCTGAGCTTTCGCAAAAGCAGGGATCATTTCCGCAGAGCGGCACGGTACAAATAGTGACTCTGACAGCGAGGAAAGTCAACGTGCTATGTTGGATTTAGCGCAGCTGTTAGATTCCGAAACAGAGGATGAGGATGAATTTAATAAATGACTATATGACGACTGTAACTAATATTTAAATAAAGACAACCAAACTCAGTTTTGCTCCTGATCTATTTTTAAATATGCAAACGTGTGTGTGTGTGTTTATACTGTACGTGTGTATGTTGTTGTTGTAAGGCAGACGGTGTAGGAAGGATATGTATATAAAACCGCGCCCTATCATCGGGTGCGCCTTATGTGTGTGTTAAATACAGAGCACGCAAAATTTGGACTGCTCCTTTTAATACGGTGCACCTACTGGTTGTGAAAATACAGTACTATCAATTGACTGTCTTTTAAAATCATTAAGTTAGTTAATATTAGGTAACCTAACTTTATATTAAAACAAAGGCTTCTACATAAAATAGTGTGAAAAGCTTTAGTAACTAAACTTTTTAACAGTCACCTTAGATTTTTTTCAATAAGTAAGAAATGCTTCAAATATTTAAGTTTCAGTTCAATATTTTCAGCGCATTTGATTAGTTTTTTATGTACTCTTTACGCTTTTTGCCAAATATTGCTTTTTGTTGTCTTGTACATAAAATGTGCTCAACAAATCAAGCTTTCTTGCTTTGAATTTTGGTCATTTCCAGGCACCAATCCCAAACAAATACAATTTAAGTCCCATGGGAAGGTCCAGTTTTTTGCTGGATTTACTTTCTGGCACATTTCGTGTTAAGAATGTGAGAACCACGCAAGTTTTACAAAAACGCTCTCTTTAAAGAAATAAAACTCCGATCTTTAATACCTTATAGTAATACAACAGTAATAGAGTAAATGTAATACATGTAAAAATCTTTTGACTAAAATTGTATAAAACAATAAGTTTAAGCTTGAAAACAAGCTTAAATTAGAAGTTTTCAGGGAGACAAAAGACAAATATGAGTCATTAAAAATCTATTCAGAACTTAAATGTGGACTGTTTTGAAAAAAAAAAAACTACCTGAAGAACAATCTTGTTGTGTGCAGCATGTGCTCACTTGGTAAGTAGACACAAGGTACTTTAAGAGAATGACGTATGGTGCAGCCAGAAAATTCCCTGTGGCCCCCCAACACGTACTGTGATTACTGCTGCCTCCCACACCTCCAACGCATGTCTGAAGTGCACATGGCGAGACAGCAGGAAGCTGGGTTGAAGGTGTACACGTAGTAATGTGTGTGCATGAATCTATGTGGTTGGGGAATGCTGAACTGAACAGCCTCTTGAAATGATGGAAGCATGTTTTTTTTTCTTTTTTTATGTACCAGAAGGTAACCCAATTCCCACTTTCTCTATTTTACAACCCTTATTTCATGCTAAAGATTAGTCTCCAAATCCAGACTCAGAAGTTAGACTATTCAGATAGAGGAGCTAGATTATCAAATATACAGACGTTGAGACAAAACGGCATCAAAGAAGAAGGGACTGGTGCTGTCTATTCTTGATGATTCTGTCTTTGTGGTCAATGATTTAGGACTGGATGGATAATTCTGACAGATGCTGGCAGCTGCTGTTGAAACCAGAGAATGCGTTCCTAACAGATCTATGTTGTCTTTGAACTGATGTATTACAAGCGACTGGCTTAAACCTGAGTGGTCCTGATGGATATCGACGCGAACCACGAACAAAAAAAAAGCATCACCCATTGGGTGGGTGGAGCTCCGGTGTTTTCTGTGGAGGTGAAGAGCGATGGGAGTACTTTTTAAACACTTGTCTTCTTGGCAGCACAAGCAAAGAGAATTTATAGACTAAATCTTAAATATGATCTTTTCAATTTGGCTGCCGAGTATAACCCTTGAGATTTATGACACACAACACGTCAAATTGTCTAAACGCAGATCTCAACTGTCGCGTGAATGGGTGAACTCTAGCCGACAGAACTTTATTAAAAACCAAGATTCAAAGGGCCCTTGCCAAATAATGACATGTATATTGTATATGACATACATTTTTCATACACTATTTGTACTGTGGCGGCACGGTAGCACAGTGGCCTCACAGCAAGGAGGTCGTGGGCTCGAGTCCGGGGTGGGGACAGGGCTTAGAACACTGTCCTTTCTGTGTGGAGTTTGCATGTTCTCCCTGTGTCTGCGTGGGTTTCCCTCCGGGTACTCCGGTTTCCTCCAACCCTTCAAAGACATGCATGCTAGATTGTTTGGCCGGTGCCAAATTGCCCATAGGAATAAATGTGTGTGTGGATGGTTGTATGTGTGTGGCCCCACAACAGACTGGCGACCTGTTCGGAGTGTGCCCTGCCCCTCGCCCTGAATCAGCCAGAATGGGCTCCGGCACCCCCCACAACCTCATAGGGGATAGACGGATAAGAAGGTGACTGACTGACTGACTGGCTGACTGACTTCTTCTTTCGACATTTCCCTTCAGGGGTCGCCACAGCAAGTCAGTTTCTTCCATCAAACCCTATCTGCTGTATCCTCTTTGGTCACACCAACTATCTTCATGTCTTCCTTCACTGCATCCATGAACCTCCTCTTTGGCCTTCCTCTAGTCCTCTTTCCTGGTGGTTCCAAATCCAGCATCCTTCTGCCGATGTACTCTCTCTCCTCTGCACATGTCCAAACCATCTCAGTCTTGCCTCTCGAACTTTATCCCCAAAACCTCTAACATGTGCTGCTCCCCTGATGTACTCATTTCTAATCCTGTCCATCCTGGTCACTCCCAGAGAGAACCTGAGCATCTTCAACTCTGCTACCTCCATCTCTGTTTCCTGTCTTTTCTGCAGTGCTACTGTTCCTAGACCAATCATCATCGCCGGTCTCACCACGGTTTTGTACACCCTTTCATTCTAGCTGAAACTCTTCTTTCGCGCATCACATAAACACATAACGTTCAAAAAGAGAAAGGAAAGAGAAGAAGGAAGGGGCTATGATTACAAATAGCATATGTATTCTACAGCTCTTTACTAAATAACTCTTGAATATCAAAACTTTTAAGAAAAAAAACCTGATCTATCAGTGAGTAAAAACAACTTCAGAGAAATTTCTAAACTAAATCTCCAGAACAAAATGATTTAGAGAAAATACAAAGACTGGTAAGTGTTCAATTAAATGAAAGCATAAAATAGTCCCTTTGAAAGCAACACTGCAATGAAAAAGATTACCAAGGGTTTTATAAATGAGCCAATTTAATTTTTATTTCTGTAATTTGCTTTGCGAACCGCCAAGCGACCCATTATGGCATCATTAATCCCATATTTTGATCTGTAAAGCTTCACCTGGGAGCAGTGAAATAACATTTCAAACACTTTCAGTCTAATGAATCAATTTCTTTAAATTTCATTTGACAGAAATAAATGGTTTTTATTAGTTTTTGTTGTTCCTGTTACTATTTCTGGATTTTTACTTATCGCTACATGAGAAAGAAAATCTTTAAGCTACACATGAAAAAACCACAATAAAAAAAAAACAAGAAAGTTAAATAAATTATTCTGACAGATACAAATCTAGAAACATCTTTCACCTTCTAAACTTACCTTAATGGTCACACTGCGGCCAGTACTGTTATCATGCATGAAGACACGCAGCATGTGTGGGATGAGCTGAGGCAAATAGAGTTTGAACTCTCCGCCCAATGCCACCACAATTTGTTCGATCAGGAGGATGATGGTGTTCTGCATCGGGTTGTTTGGAGTCCAGTATTCCTGAAAAAGAAAAAAGATTTTAATGTGTTAATTACAATTATTTTTAAGTTGCATTTTGATTACAAGTCAAGCAACAGGCCTCTTAATCCTGGGTGTGCAGGTATTTAGGTATATTATTCACTTGACTTGGTGCTCGCTCGAGTTGCAATTTGCCTCTCAGAACGACCACACAAGATTCTTATTTTTTTAAAGCAAAACCATGTATTATGTAAAAAATAAATAAAATATTTGTTTTAATTGTAATTTGTTAAACTACTTTTTCTGATCCCCATTTGAACCAATCGCAGTGACTTTTACGTCTGTTGAGTCTTTTTCCAAATCTGGTTTGACACTGGAAAACCCGTTTGGTTGTTCCTTTGTTCAATGATTTTAGCGTGTATTAAAATGCTTCATGTTTAAGAACAAAACTTTGCATCTGCTTGAAACATTCATTAAAGTCTTTTCCACACAGCAAAATTTATTATCTAATGTGTACTCAAATTGGCCATACACCATACCAATCTATCATTTATTTGATTGGGGTTGGAAGTCAAGAACCACTACAATGTTATTTCAATAGTCCCTTTTTAAATTATATGTCAAATATTATGTAAAAACAGTGGTCAAAATGCTGGTAAAAAAAATAAGCAGCTTGATTGCAGCTGTTTTTTTTCTACAGACAGAGACAAGATTTTTTAAATAACTGGAATGTTGACAAGTTTTGTTTCATTTCGTCTTCTGAACTGCTTATCCCCAACGATGTTCCGGGGGTTGCCGGAGCGTATCCCGGCAGATTTTAGGCGAGAAGATGAAAACAAGTTTTCTTTCTAAATTAGTAGAATCATATATGACAAAATGCTGTTTTGTAAAGCTACTTTTTACAGCATGCTTGTTTTTGGGTTTTTTTGCCTTATTATAATTATGTTAATAGGATATTCAAGCTTATGCAATGATGCAACCTATTTATGGATTTTTCCACCATGGTAGCACGAGCAGAAACGGTTCGAGAGAGACAGCTGGAATATACCTGTAGAGAAAGACCCTAGTCTAGCAGCGAATCCAGCATATAATTTTTTTGCATCAATCTAAACACCACAACCATCCATCACTTCTGGTTCTAGACTTAACACAATAAAAGAACTGGAAGTAAAACTCTGACAGGAAATCCTAGAAGAATTCTAGAAGAAATGCATATCACACAAATTTTAAGTTGAAAGTAACAAAGATGCTAATATACTTGTAGAAGGCAACAGAGCTGCTGCACATAAACTTGGTGTTAATAGAGATACATTTGAAACGGCCGCACGAAGAATTAGCGCAATGTAAAGAGACAACACTTTATATTATTTAAACCAGTGCTGTCAGTGCTGTTTTACTGCCACGTTACTGTTGTGTTAGTCCCAAGTTACAGGCACTATTTGGAAAGAAATCTTAAGGCATGTTATTAAAACTCTGTGTGCCGTCTTGCTTTGTAAACATCTAATCTTACTATATGGGCACCTGCGGCTTATAAACGGGCGAGGCTCATGTTTGTACAAAATGTTTTATTCTCTAATATTGTAGTGGGTGCGGCTTATAATCAGGTGCGCTCTATGGGCCGGAAAATACAGTACAGTTATATACAACACTGTGTATAACAAGTCATATACAGATAATTAGCAATTCTGCTCAATAAAACTTGAAACGCATATTTCAGTCATTAGTAGAAATATAGATCATTTTTCATTTTACTGTAAAAAATAGTAATCCAAATGAATCTCACAATGGTCATCCAATGTTAATGTGGCTTTCCTATTTTACGGTAGTTTAGAATATGTAGATCAATGTATCTCTGTACATCTAATGCAATTTTAGTTTAATTATTAGCGCTGGGTTGATATATCGACAGTTTACAAAGTGTTGGTTTCCAAATGGCTATTAATGTTTTATTCCTTTGTTATGTGTCCATAAATCCAAACTTAGGTCTTCTATCACTAAATTTTGCCCAATCCCACCCTCTTTAAAATCTGGTTCTCTACAGGAATTCATCAACAAAAGTATTTCTGAAACACACTAACTGCGCATAAGCACCAAATTTGACATGCTTAGCAAAGTAAACTTCGTCCCCAAACAATGATGACCTAAATCAACACTTTGTCAATGACTTTCACACATCGAAGCTCTGTAGGACAAAGCATGACCTAATCTATGCTGCTCAGTTATAGAGCCTGGGATAATAAGTAGGTTTGCAGAAGTGGGTCAAGAAAAGTGTTTCCATCAATAAACTCAGTGTGAGAGAAATGTCTGGACAGAGTTCTCTCTGGATACAAAACCTTCTGCAGCCTTAAGCCGAAATGAAGCATCACAATAGTGGATGGCAAGGAATGAAGGCAATTTCCTGTCAAATGGATTTCTTTCAGTTGCTTATGACAACAATGTAGAAATGTAGGCAAAACCACGTGTACATTAGAAATAATGGCCAGAAGGAACTCGAGTCACGAAATCTGTCAATCTGTCAATGGACTTCAGCTTTTGAGATCTGGCAAAAGTGTTTCATCATTTACCAGAGGTCTCTGCCTTCCCAGATCGTGGCAGCTGACTAGAAAGCAAGAGAAAAGTACATCCTGAATTGCTCTACCAGCCCCCTCATCTGGACGGAGCTAAACTGGAGCAGAAATGAATAGGGTCTTTGTTTCACTTGCCATCTATTAACTCTCAGAGACTGCAGGCGCACGAATCTGCAACAACTTTCCATGCAGGGAGCTCCCATCGCTGTAAAAGTTTCAGTCCCAGTGTCACCAGAATTTAAATAAAACGCAACTAATATTTTTACCACTTATGAGCCATGGCTAGGCACGTATTTGTGGCGGGACATGAACAAATGGTAAATAGAAGTCAATAAATAAGTTCAGAAGGAGAGGAAACTTATTTTACAGTCACATAACTGCTATTTTTAATGACAAAATAAAAATAAAACCAACTAAACATAGATTTTATTATTTCTCCACCTGTTGGTGAGCACATTACTTGTAATTAGAAAAATAGAAAGCATGACTGGGTACAATTGAGAGTTTGCAGATGTTTGCCTGGTCTGGAAAAAAATATTTAAGGGTTAAGTATGGGTGTTTAGAAATTAGGGAAGGAAGGAGATGGAGAGTTACTCACCCTGATGAGGGTAAATATGTCATCCATGTAAGGGCGGATGTGAATCTTCACAAAGCACACTACCATTCCCATCTGCTGGAAGAGAAACTGGAGGACAACAGAGAGAAAGAGAGATGATTAATAATGCAGTTTAATCAGCAACAGATTTTTTTCAAGCAGAACAATCAGAGAAATGAACCAAACAGTCTCTTCCTTCCTGATTCGAGCTACCACCTACCTCTCGAATACTAGCATCACAGACGCGGATGACGTTGAGGAAAGTCGGCATGACTTGAGGGAGGAATTGAACACACTTCAGGCCCAGAGACTTGAAGATAAAGGTGACTGCTTGGACAACCATTGTGTGATGATTGGAGAGCGAAGGATCTCTTAGAATGCGCATTAATGTGACAATGGCCACAGCTGGATAAAACTCATCCAGAGGCAGATTTCCCATGTTCACCAGCATTTCACTAGTACTGTAGTCCGCTGGGAATAAGAAATAAAAACATAAATCGGACAGTTTTCAACCAACTGCTAACACTGTTGCTTCATTAGAGGCTCTATTCACATGCAAAATACTCTTTCATTGCATCTTTTCCACAAAAACAACTACAAAATCTACTTTTAGTAATAGTTATGCTATTTAATAATAAAAATAAACTATAGAGTGTGAACAACTGTGTCTCCCCTGGTAATGAAACGTAAAGAAACACTCATTATCCTTTTCACTCTTTCTCTGCAACTAGTTTTTGTCATTTTTGTGTAAGAAGAATAGCATATGGTTTTGTCTCCTACTTATGTGTACTGTGCTATTACATTTTATAATGCATCTAAAAAAACAGATGTCTAGTTTTTTGTTGTTTTTACTCTGCAGTTTGCTCTGGTTGCCTCCCTGCAGACCGAGAAGACGTAACTTCTATAACTTAGATAAGAAGCTTTATTCTTGTATTTATTACTATTAAAATCTACACTCGGGAAAGATAAATATGATAGAAAGTTAGACATCTTTAAATGTACAGCTAACAAACAGCCATCAGACTGACCAAGTAGGTCGAAAAGCAGATGGTAGAAAAAAAACGAAGTAGAAAAAATTATTGTCCAACAAAAACTTGAACCTTTTGGAATTAATTTTCTTAAACTTTTTTTTCCGTATTGCATGTTTGAATGTAAAGTTAGGTAGGGATTTGGGCTGATGCAGAGTCCTCTCTTATAGCAAAGTGCACTGTCAAAGATACAAAATCTCCAGGTGGTGACCCTGACAAACCCGCCAACAGATATACAACCTCCATTTCTGGTCACAGACCATTTAGATCAAGAACAAACTGGTAAAACCATTACTGTACTGTCAAAGGTCACACATCATCAGATCAAAAAAAGCAAACGTCTGCAATCTCCATAGAAATATCTAAGACAAATGTGCATTTTCAATCACTGTTATCATGGTTTTTAGAAAAACTTATGATAAATAAATGACAGCGTGAAAATGAATGTCAAATCTTTTTGAATCATTACCAGAGTTTTTGCTGTTAGTCACAACCAACCTATCACTAAAGTGTGAATCATTGGATGAGCCAATTTAGTCTGAACGTTTTTAAAAAGCAACATAAGGTTCACATTTCTTAGCTAAGCATACCACAGTTTGTTGGACTTTTGGCTTTTTTTTTATGACTGTTAATCATTAATAAAACTGTGTTTGAAAAGTTAAATAAAAATACTTTTTGGTTTCAAGTTTTATGTCATATCCACAAGGGATCTCTTGATATTTATTAAAGGTAACCTTTAAACAAAAATGCTTCCCAATTAAAAATGCTCACTCTAATAGCAGTAGTTGTGCCTCTCTGAAAGCAGAGAGCCTCATTCTGGGGAGCTTGGTTCACATCAAACAGACATTAGAAATTAGATTCCAAGGAATGAAAGGTCACACAAATGACAAACTCACATTCAAAGTTAATGGTAACTCTTTAAATGGTAGATTCAAACTTTGACAAACTGGATTTTCACAGCACTGCACCACACACGTAAAAAAAAAAAATACAAATATAGTGGTATTAAGACTTCAAAAAATGTGACGATTCCGTTAAAACTGATATTAATTTAAACAACATTTAACTTTGTTTTATTTAATTAAATTAACTTGTGTCTATTTTTCAGAACTACTGTATGTTAATTGCACCTTGGAAAAATTTCTTAGTAGTTGGCGTTTCAGGTTGAAACTGATTTTTTTCCTCTGTCATTAAAAAATGAAGAAATTATGGATTACGTAGCAAAGTCAGACAGCGTTACTGTGAGTTCATTGGGTTTTTCTAAGCAGGACAAAGAAATACACTTTAGAGAAAAAGTTTGAAAAAAAAAAAAAATCGACCCCATTCAAATTACACACACTAAAAATAATTCACTGTGAAAGTGTTAAAATATAAAAGAGAATTAATCCCATGAAAATCCATACAAACTTTTCATACTTCCTATATTTTTGCTGAACACAATTTTGATTATTTTTGTCAGCTAACAATGTTTGCAAGTAAATATAAACTAGAAATGTGAAATTTACATATCTCTTATTGGAAAAATTATTCTTTGGATCAGGTTGGAAATGTGCAGTATAGTAGGATAAATTACTGATTTAACATTTTCTCTTTTTACTGTTCTGTTTCAGTACCGTTTCCCATCATGTCAGTTTTATTTCCATTTGATTTTTTTGGTATAACTTCTGTTTTTTTATGTTGTCATCTTCAAAATTCTTCTTCTTAATGTCATATTTTTTTTCTCAATTCCATTAGAATTTCTTAGTGCACTAAAACTCAAAAGTAATAAGTTATACTACTTTTTAAAGAATTTTTTTCTGCAACTTTGTTGTTTCTCAAAAGCTGCTTCCCTGCAGACTTATTGGCTTATAATAGGGTGAGGTGCAATCATGTGGTGTCAGAAGTCCACTAGGAATACCCTCAGGGTTTTTCAAATCATAATGAAAAAGAGGGGGGTGGAAGGGTGTCAATTTTTTCCATTACGAACGTTCATTTTTACAATTATTTAGACAACTTTTAATGATATTTACGTTTTACTCTAAATTCAATTCAATTTTATTTTTATCTATAAAACCCTGTGTTATAACAAAGTTTTCTTATTAACAAATGGGCTTCATCTGGACACACACTTCCTCACCTGTTGCATTCACTCCTATTTCTCTGGATTGTTGATCTAAGTATTTAAAAACCTCAACCTTCTTTTACTTTTCTCCCTGTAAACTATACCACTTCAGTTGCACCCATTCATACATTTGAACTCTATGGCAAACCACTTCTTCAGCTTTTCCTCCACCTGCTTCCTGCTCTCACTTCATATTACGCTGTCATCTGCAAATATCATTGACCATAAGAGATTCTGGTCTTAACTCTTCTTTTGGCTGAAACAAAAAAGCTTAAATAATTTTCACCTCTCTTTGCCTCTAAAGTCCTTCAAAAACCAACCACCACCCCATCAATAAAATATTGACAAGAAAACAAAATACCAGCACCACTTGCTTTCATTGTGAAATACTTTGACTATTGCCAGATTTCCCAGGCAGCCCACACAGAAATTGATACTGTATTGGATTCAAGGAGTGCAAAAATAAATGTGGTTTTAATCTGTGGAGTGACTTTTGAAAAAGAATATTCCAGTATTGGGAGTAATAATCCGAGTCCTACCTGAGTCCTGGCTTGACTTGGATTCAGACAGACTGACAGCAGAGGCGTCGCGTGATTGGTCAATCATGCCAATGTTCACTTTGTGCTTATAGGGATCCAGAGCTCCTAGGAGGCCCAGGACACGGATTGCCTGTCAGACAGAGGAATATTTCATCATCCTGTCTGAAAAGATTTATTTATTCAAAACAAGGTGAAAATTCAAGTTAACAGATCAATAAGAAAATTTAAGATTTTAAGACGCTTAGTTCAGTTTTTATTCACCATTTCCTCTTCGTACATGACGTTTAGTAAGACAATGTATAGCTGACACAAAACTATGACAATTACCACTTGCATCAAAACATACAAGATTACATGGAGGAAGTGTTGTATGGGTATGGAAAACGTGTATAGTTTTATGGTTTGAGATCACCGAGGAGATAGCTGAGCCATCATCGGGATGTACTGCCAGATGTTATTTTCATTGGCTGTAAACAGACTATAAGCGTGAGAACTTCTCGTGTAAACACTCTTACGTACCTCTCTTCTTATTCCCTGGTTTTGTTCTGTTTTGAGGAAGTTGAGCAGCACCTCTAAAAGGGAAGGGTACTTGCGGTATGGCTCCACCACATAGCCCGTACTGGCCACCTGCTGGCCCAGAGTCCACAGCGCCACCTGGAGAAAAATTCAAATGTTACTGATGAAATGTTATTCAATTGTATTTTCTTATCAAAAGCTATCATAAATTTTTGTCACGTACTTGACGTTTAGCCAATGAAGAAGAGTCCTGCAGCATGTCCATAATGATTGGAAAGAGCTCATCCATCCACTTCCTCATCTCCAGACCGCTCACCTGATATGTAAAATACAAAAACATTCAAAATCAAGCCGTATTTAAACTTTTTCTAAAAAAAAGATACATTAAATAAATTAATAAATTCATTAATGCACAGATGTATGTATGTATGCATGCATTAAATTATTTGAAAGAAAAACATTTGATATATTTCATTGTAAGATGCTTTCTGGATATAATTTACTTTGGTTAAAGAATATATTATATACTGTATGTTTAAAAACCTGGTCAAACAGTCTTACCTGAGCCAACTCTCCAATGGTTGCAAGCACACTTATAACCACTCCAGGATTGGGATCGGGGTCTTTGAGTTTGAGTATGAGAGCCTGCACATAATAAAATACACTTAATCTTTAAAGAAATGTTGCAAATGAGTTAGTCTTTTCTTATTTAGTACAAGTAAATACGACTCATAAGCTCAAAGTCACCAGTAAAACCAGCAGAATTTGACCTTAAGAATGGGTTCCATATAGGGTCGAATGAGTCGGGGGGCATTAGAGACTAGGTGACCGAGCATTCGAGCACTTTGCTCTTTGTTCCTTCCGACGCCGCTGTGCTCCAACTCTGTTAAGATCTGTAATAATTTAAAACACTAGTTATGTTTGATCCAATTAAAAACAAATAAAAAAGGAACATTGTGATATAATGAGGTAAACTTGAGTAACAACTACTGTCTTAAACACAAGTAGTTCATTGCTTCCCTCTACAGACATTGAGCTGAAACTACAAGTCATATTTCTTATTTTAAGTTTTCTAAATCATTTATATATATCTGAATAGAGATAGATATCTATAGATCTATTACAGCTGTACTGTAGATATATTAGGGCTTCAAACATTTATTGAAGCCTTTTTCACTTTTCTGTTCACCATAAAACAGTCTCAATCTATTTTACACACAATAGATCTATAGAAGATTGAAAATATTCAATTAGTGGAATTTCCTCTGTTGTGCCTCTAACCTGAATTAGCATCTTGCGAAGGAAAGGCATGACAAATGCAGGATTCTTGCTGCTGAGGCGTCCAATTGTGCAGATGGCAAGCTCTCGAATCTCAAAGACTTCATCATTCAGAGCAACAAAAAGTGCCTGTAGGTTCTCAGCCTGGGCGAGGTGTGCATCGAAACGCTCATCCAAGGACGCCAACACACAGTATCGAATGTCTGGATCTATATTGGGATGAAGATAGTAAAAATTGAATAAAATATAGAAACTATGTCAAATCAAGTTTAATTTAAAAAGTGTTTTCAATAGAAACAATTACAGCATAATAAACTAACACAATTCATCCAACATAAAAAGAGTGTAAGATAGTAAATGAAGAGATAATCGACCAGTATGTTATTAGGCATTATTGTTAGTTGAGCAATCTGCTTCTTGAAAATGTAGAAAGTAAGGTTATGTTTTTAACAATTTTACAATACCCTCATAGTGTTACCTGGATCAGTGATGCCGACAACCAGCAGCTTGCTGAGCACATCTGCAACAACTTGAACAGCTGTCTGGCTGACAACATGGCCGCTGATCAGAAGGATTGAGGGTGTGAGAAGGCGTGAGCAGGTTCGGGCAGCCTCCATCCGAATTTCCTTATGCTCACTGTTCAGGAAATGATCGGCACAGTGGCGCACAAACTGAGTCAAGGAGTGCCCTGAGAGGAAAAAAAACACACAAATTTGTGTAATCTCTCAAATGTTCAGGAGTGATCCATCGAAGAAAAGGCTTCAAAGTTGACCTCTCAAAAGTATATTTGATGATCAAGATGTTTTGACTTCCACCCAGAAATCATTTTCTATGTAAATGATGACTGGGTCAGTGATTCAGATTGAAAATGATTTCTAAATAGAAGTCAAAATGTCTAGATGATCGAATATCATGTACAGAAGACACTTTGAAGACTTTTCTACGATAGCCTTTACACACAGACTACAAAATACTGAAAATCTTAGATGGGAACTGAAAGTTGAGCAAACAATTATCCTCTCACCATGTTTTTAAAAAAAAAAAAAAAAAAAAAAAACTTGAATGTTCAGGTCTGTTTTATTTAGTCTAAGATTAGCCAGGCTGGCACAACATAGTGCCTCGGCTCAATTTTATTTTACTCCTGTAAGTAGGTCAGGCTGAAAAAAGGAGATTGGCCAAGCATTACGGTCCATGTTAGCAAACAGTTCATAGCCAGAACAAAAACTGTTTCAAAAGTTTTATTCAAGGAAAAGATGTGGTTGCCCCACTGCCGACAGAAAAAGTTTGCTTTTACGCACTGTTTTCCAGACTACATTGTCTGTTTGGCTACATCACATACATCATGTCCGGTGCCGACCAAAAAGCAGCGATTCATTAAAGCAAGAAAGTACCCGTCAAAACCCAATATTGTGAGGTCGGACTGTTTTCACAGAGTAAATAAAAATATCTGATTTACAGCCAAACATTACACCATCCCCCCAAAACACAAAATTTAAAAAACAAAGAATATTAGCTGTTGTCACAAGGTCATCTTGCTATAATCCTGATATCATCACACATCTGTGTTCTTATTCATCTGTATCTCATGAATAGTTGGCCTTGTAAGCAAGGGCTATAAATTGATCAAAGTCATGGAACCGTCAAAGATTCTTCTTGGTAGACAGAGAGAACAGAGGCAGAAACTGAGCTTCTGCTGCCTGTTTTTACTCACTTCACATCAGAAAAGACACACGTAACAGAAGTTGATGCCAGTGGGATGATGATTTAAGCTTGTAGTGAACTGCTGATCAGGAAGCTTTTTGATGTGAATGTGTCACATTAAAAACTTTCCAGCATTACTTAGTTTTTGACCATCTGATGTAAGCATCCATCGCCACAGGATCAGCAGAGACTATGCAGAGATACTTTAGGCAGGGTTTCAGAGTGCAAATGAATCTACCATCATAGTGAGCTGCTTTTATTGACTGACTTCTATACATTTTGTGAGATTTTTACCTTCAAACTCAAAGCTTCCCAGAGTCCGCAGGGCCAGGGTGATGCTGCCAACATCGCTGGCCTCAGGAATGTTTGTGAGGCTTGGCGAAGCCAGCTGATAGGCCAGGCCTTTGGGCATGCCGGGATGTCGGAGAGGCTTGTGCATTAGTACCAGTGAAAGCATCTTTAGCAAACCATCTTGAATGTCTTTTTTCAGCTGGGGGATTTGGCGGCTCAAGTCATAAAGCACTGCTGTCAGGGCGGGGCTACAAGACATATGTACATACAAATTATTTAATGAGGGGGGTATTGCACTTTTGTAGCATGTATAGATAAACGTGTTGCCTTTTGTTAGTTCAGAAATACAACATTTACAGAAAAAAAGCTAATAAATACACTTTTGATAGTGTGAGTTCACACCTCTTCTAACCCCTACTTAGACCCACGCCCCGGGGAACATTCATGACAGGTAAATCTTAAACGAGGCTGCAAATACAATGTAAAGTGCACCAAAACCCCTCCTGGTTACGTTAAATTTGAGCATAGCAGAGAACTACATCTGTGCACCAGAATGACCTGGCATTCAATTAATACCTGAACACTGGACCAGAGTGCTTGCAAATTTTTTAAACATGGATGAATAAAATAAAAACACTTTAGGTATGTTTTAGTTGTGGGAATAATGTCTGAATGAGGTAAAATTATTCAAAGTTGATTTTTCCTTTTAAAAAATTATAAGGTAATTTTAAAATGTTTGGCTTGGAGTACAAAAGTTCCAGTTTGTTTTACCTTAGGCCCACCGCCAGCATTGGTTCAAGCAGCTCTTTAATGTCAGGCTGGATACTGGGACCCATGGCCCTGGACAGCATGCTAACACAGGTGAACACAGTAGCATCCACTTGCATAGTCTTCTGCCTCCTACACACAGAAAATAATTGCTTAAAATAATCTTTGACTCAGATCATAAAAAACAAATCTTAATTAACATGAAGCCTCATTGTGTGTTAGTCTGAGTGACAAATGAAACGAATCTTTATTAGTTACTGACTTGTGTGCAAAGTCCTTCGGTGGCAGCGCAGCCTTGATTATCTCCAAGATCTTTGAAAGATAAGGTTGAATTTCTGCCCGGACAGCTACCACAAGTAAACCTAAAGCCTGGAAAGCTGCAGTCCTTTCCTTCTCCTTTTTTAGGCAACCCAGCAAGTACCCCATGGTGTCGGACAAGTACTGGTCTGTGTAATAAAACCACAAAATAAAATGTTTTGCTGAAAGGAATTTCTTTGTTGTGCAGCTAAATCTACATCAAAGCATAAGTAATATTTCCGCAATGGGTAGCAATGAAACCATGGCTACGATCCTGCTTTCCCACCTGTGAAGCTGTGTGGCTGGAAGGCGGCTAAACGTGGCAGCAGGTTAAGGATGGTCATTTGAATCAGAGGGTTTTTACTCGTCCTGTATTTCAGTACCCATCGACATACCTGTTGGGACAAAGCACAGGTCAAAAATCAGAGGTGACTTTTCAAGTTTGAGCAAATCTGCACTACTTTGGTGCTGGTGACACTGAAAAGCAGTAACAAAACATTTTTGCTTGATTTTGGCTTCACAGATTAGAAAAGTCAAAACTGGTAGCAGTGGCCTAAAACAGTTACATTGGCAGACATGATCAATATAACTAACTTACTGAGGTCAAGTGACTTTGTTCAAACTAAATTTCCCAATTAAATCAGGTTTCAATTACTTTTTATTTTAATATAATAATAATCCTTTTATGCGAATGATTAAAATTTTGAATTTGCCAGGTTGACCCTTTATTAATTATATGTAGACAAAAAGGCATTGAAATTTCTTCCGTCTAACTACTTGTGTTCCTTACAAAGAATTCACTCCAAAAGAGAAAATATCTGATAAGCAGTAGTGATCTGAACCAAAATGCCTCAAAGGTCAAACGAAAATAAATTCATCAGAGCGAGATGTTAGACAAGCAACAGGTCTTCTATGACCTATTTTTTTTTTTTTTTTTCAAATTTTCAATTAGACTCTAATTCTACAATGTTACAAAGTTTTAGAACAAGTTGCATCAGCAAACAAAAGATTTCTGCTGTAAAATCTACCTGATCAAACCTCTCCTCCATCAGCTCCCGGCAGTACCGACTCTCCACCAGCGAGCTCTTGGCAGGTACGGCTGTGGCCCCAAAGCTGAGGAACCCTTGAGGGGTGTTATATCCCAGCAAACCCAGAAGAGCGTTGGACTGCTGCGGCTGCACTGACTGAAAGCTGGTAAAAGGTGTGATGTGGCGTGGTTTGGTTCCAAAACCCATCAGTTCCTTGCAGTATTTGTCATGAACCAGCTGCTGCTGTGTGATCTCTTCCATCTCCTCACGCATTCGCTGCAGAGAAAGTTGACAACAAGTTAGTTTCTACAGATCCCAGTTACAGATGCGAGATACGGACTAAAAAAATTCACCCCAATACTTTGTGGTATTTTTAACGACAACAAAACAAAAAACAATGCATAATGACACAGTTTTGAAACATAGATAATAATGCAGTCTAGCTGCAAAGCATTTGTGAGAGCAAATAGTGTACAGGGGTTGTTACGACAGTGAGTGTGTGCCTCTAAGATCTTTTTTTAAAAAGTTTGTACATTTTACAAGCCAGGCATTTTATTTTACTCCAGCAACTACGTTAGGTATTGCAGATATAAGCTACCCAATCAGCAAACAGAGATGACGTTGTGACATGAACATGAGTGTCCGTCCACACCATGTTTGTGGTTTGGTAGCTGAAAAAAGGAGGTCAACAATGCTTTACAGTCCGTGTTGACAACAATTTCCGAAATTGGGAATTTAAGGGCCATCTTTAGAAAGTTTATTTTCGAGATAGACTTGATTATCCTGCTGCCGATGACAAAAGCTTGTTTTTAATGCTCCGTTTTCCCGACTACACTAACTATTCGGGCACATTCAATATGTCACATCCAGACTTAAAGGAATAATTTGTTAAATTTAAAAAGTAGCCGGCCACCGTGGGAAAAGCAAACTCCAATACGACTGTTTTTACAGACTTAAAAAAAAAAAAACAGTCTGATGTTTATCAGACTACCAGCTTCCATAATTCACCACAGAGTAAACCTTTATTTGCATTTAGAATAGAAGAATAGTCACGTTTTTATGATTCCCTCAAATAATTACTTTTTTTTTTTTTTTTTTTTTTTTACAATCTGGGATTCTAACTATCTCACAGGTTCTGACAAGCAATAAATAGCTAGGTCACCAAAAATTAAAGGTATCGATATTTATAGTCGGAGTTGCTCATCAGTAAAGTCTGCTCTTACCTCTCCCTCCATGCTGCTGATGCGAACCAGCTCGTTCAGGATCAAAAGGGCGCCATGGACTCTGTCATCACGGTTCATCCCTTTCTCTTTGGCCAAAGTCTCATCAAATCCTTTTTCGGCCTCCTCAAAAGTTTGCTGTTTTGGAAAATACCCACTTGTGTCAACCAACAACAGAATTTCTGTCCAAGTATAAACACATGATGCTTCTGAACATGGTCCAGAGTCAAAGGCTTACTTTGTACCACTGCGGTTTCTGCATTTCTTTGGTCTCCCTCTGAGTGGTGAGGATGAGACACGCTCTGAGAGCAGACACCGCACCTTCCCGAATGGCTTGCTTTTGATCCCATACTGCGTAAAAGATGTTGTCGAAGAAGGGCTGCACTTGCTGAAAAAAGAAGGTGGGAGCACTCACCGCCAGCTCTCTCAAAACTAACACCTGCAAAGAGATAAAAGGAGTAGAAAATAAGCAAAAAAGTTCACTGGTTCTGTTGAACACAAACTTTCTATTCCTAAGAAGGAAGTTTTAGAAGAAGTAGTGAACTTTCCTGAAATGTCAAGTAGAAGTCAGCTTTTAGTGTGTTGATACTCGGTTGTATATACTTAAGAGTTCCTGAACAGTATTTACCTATTTGTGTGAATGAGACTTACTTTCTCACCCCACTGCTGAAGAATTATGCTAATAATTCTTCCTATATTGTTTTCTACAGATAAAAGTAAAAAAAATTCCATCTCACCCCTTGATTTTTTTGTCAATCTATAAAGCAATGACAGTGTAAAGATGCCAGAAGCACATCCAGTGGAATATAATGCAATAGTGCCCATAAGTTAAATTAATTTAATTAAGATCTTTCTGGAATGCAAGATAAATCATGCAAGAAGGTGACTTTGAAATTCCATAATTGTAAGGTTTTCTGTTTTAAACTTCTTATCACTTTCTATACAAATGAGATGGTGCTTTTGATAAAGAAAAAATGCATTGTATTTTATACATTTTTGCACCTCTCTGGCTGAATTGAAAAGTGCAAGTTTGTTACAATTTTCAAAAGGATTTGTGAGGTATGTATCTTCATTTAAAAATTTTGTTTCGTCTTCTGAACCATTATTCCTAATGGAGTCGTGGGGTTGCCAAAGCCTAACCCAGCTGAATTCAGGTGAGAAGCAGGATACATCCCAGACAGGTCGCGAGTCCCTTGCGGGGCCACACAAACACGCAACCATCCACACACTCATTTGTAGGAGCCAATCAACCTAACATGCATGTATTCCAGGGTGGGAGAGAACCGGAAGTACCCAGAGAAAATCTACGTACACACTCCTTTCAAACTCCTTTCCTCACAGAAAGGCCAGTGTTTTAAGACTAGCCCCCAATCTGGGACTCAAACCAGGACTTTTTTTGCTGTGCACTGTGCTAACCACTGTGCAGCTCTTTTAAAAGTGTCTTTGGTCATTTTTCCAAAACAAGTTTTTAAATTCCAAATTAAACTGCAGCCGTTTTTACAATTAAAGTGTAAACATATTCAAAATACAATGAGGTCATTCTCGTTTTAAAAAAAGTTCTATTCCTTCATATCCATCAAATGAAAGCGCTTGTATTTAAACAACAAACACTACTGTTCTTCCTGCATTGCACTAACTTACTGCTGCATGGCGTCTGCCCTCGTTTCTGTCCGCTCCCAACCACTCAAGCGCTCTCTTGACCTCAAACTCCACATATTCAGCGGTGAAGGTGTCTCCAGCCATTGACAAGTGCCCCATAGCTTTAGAGGCCATCTCCATAACCACAGGGTCGCTGGAAGGCAGCAGGTTGCGGAGGTAGTTGGCAAATCGGCTGATCCTGGTGGCATTGCCTCCTTCAACTCCAATCAAACTCACTGTAACAAAATTAAAAAAGGAACATTTAATTGCATACAGGCAATGGAGATATACGGTATACTCGTATGTGCTCATAGTAAAGGATTGTTTCATAATGTGACAAGCTGAGGTTCATATTTAGCTTACCAATAGCAAGAATCCCTCCTTTCTTCTCATTGACATCTGAACTGGATACCAGCTCAAAAATATGGTGGTTTAACTCATCGTAAAACGTAGTGGCTTCATCTTGGCTTAACTGAGACAGGAAAACACAAGTAAATAGACATAAATCCAAAATATTGTGTGGAAAGTAGCTCTCAACTGCCAATTTTGGATACAGATAGCAACTTTCTATACAACTTTGGAGGAAACATTTTAAATGTAGGTCTTTTAAATGTTTAAGGGCATGTTTAGTATTACCTCTCTGAGCTCCGTGGTCACATAATGCTGTAGATCTTTGGCTGATTTTGCTCTAGTGTCTTCATTTCGACTCTTCAGTCCACTGACAAACTGCTGGAGGACAGTTGCTGTTCCTGATATGATCACCATGGCCTAATCTGAAGTGACACTGTTTTAAAAAAGATCAATATAGAAGATATACTTTTTTTTATGAGAGAAATGTCCAGATGAGAATATCGCACATGTAACTGATAAGCTTTATTTTCTGTCATGAGAGGATAAAGTGATAAGTGATAGCTGTTCAATGTTTACAACTAGCTAGCTATCTATGCGGCTAATGTGTCTGCTAGCAGAGTGGAAATAATAGCAAAAATAAGATCATATGCAAAGACATTAAAGTACACGACAGCTTTATGACTTTTCCACATAAATACAATGCCTAAATGAATAGGTCAAACTAGTGTGAATTGGGCACTGATGAGTTTCTCTCATGCATCATGCTTGTTTTGTTTAGCTAACGTTAGCTAACCTTAAGCTAACTCATGTAGCTTACAGTTTTTACTTCCCTTTTTCAGTTACATACCTGTTTGTATTAATATACTATCACATGCAGATTAGCTCTCATTTTACGATCATCTGTCAGTCAGATTTCCATGATAACTGGTTGAGGTTTGGCTGAATAAGTCCAATCTTCCCAAGGAAAGCAATCCGGTGTAGCACAGACGCTCGGTTACGCAAATTGCGTAAAACTGTGCGTAATTTATGGAGTTTCTTTCATTCCTATTTTCGCAATAAGTAAATATAAATACCCCAAAAGAAGAAAAAACGTTTTTGTGCAAATATATTTATCATATCATTCTTGCTTGTGGTACAACAACACATTTGGGATAATAACACATTTATTAAGTGAATGTATTCGTGGATATGCAGCAAAGTTTATAATGTGAGTTGCAATCAAGAAAGAAAGTTCCAGTTTTTAGGGGATTTTTTTTGTTGCAATGTCTACCCTTCATGAGTTTCTCTACAGACATGTAACTTGCAAATGGTAATTGCATATCTCTGTGTAGTACAGTTTGACTTAATGATTTCACTAAATAGCATTGATCACTGCTTCTGATTAACAGGAATGTATGGAATACACTTTGCAAAGTGTTTGACACGAAGCAATATCTTTTTTATGGTTTTGCATTTCTTTTATAAATGAGTCTTTTTTTTAAAAAAAATAAAATGGTGAAATAGTGTTCATCCTCATGAGGGAGACATTGTTCAGGTTTAAGAGTAAGAATAACCTAATCTGACAGAAACCAAAATATGTCTTCATGGAAGACTAATTCATGGAATTGCTTCTGCATATGTAGAACATCACCAACACAGATTTGATAAGGAGATCCCATATGTGGCTTACCAGGAGTTTACAGAAGATTACACCATCCAATTAATCTGTCCTCTATCTAAGTTATTTTAAAAGATTATGCTTCCTCAAGCACTTGTCAGGACAAGAACACTTCAATTTTTTTTGTCTAATTACAAGACAAAAGTTTGACGGCTGACTGTTTTCAACATAAGAAGCAAGATTTCTGAAGTATTATTGAATTGTTTGGTAATATGCCTGTCATGATCCTCGTCTGGTCTGGTCACTCCAAATCTCACCCTCTGCCCTCATTCTGTAAAACTGGTCCCAATTGCTACTCCATGATGTCTCCACCTGTGTCTTGTCTTTCCCCTGGTGCCCTTCATTTGTTCTCTTCTCATTGCTTTCGGTTTCTTAAACTTTTGTTTCAATCCCACTGCCTTGTGTGTGCATGTAACTTCTTCGGCATTTTCCTTCAGGGATCGCCACAGCAAGTCAGTTTCTTCCATCTAACCCTATCTGCTGTATCTTCTTCGGTCACACCAACTGTCTTCATGTCATCCTTCATTGTATCCATGAACCTCCTCATTGGTCTTCCTCTATGGCTCTTCCCTGGTGGTTCCAAACCCAGCATCCTTCTGCTGATGTACTCTCTCTCTCCTCTGCACATGTTCAAACCATCTTAGTCTCTAACATGTGCTGTTCCTCTGATATATTAATTTCTAATCCTGTCCATCCTGGTCACTCCCAGAGAGATCCTCAGCTTCTTCATCTCTGCTGCCTCCATCTCTTTTGTGTTTGCATGTAAAATGTCTTATTTAACAGGAGACTGACCAAACCTCATTAATATATGAGGTTTTAATGGGTATACAATTTTTATTTTATTTTTTTTGTAAAATACAAAATTTTTATGTCTTTTGCACGATAGTCCTACATCTCCCATCAGGCAACACTGCTTGTTAGTCAGATCATCCTGCTGTGCTCTGTGTCTCTGTTCCCTCACTCTGCTGTCCTACACTCCAGTTACCTGCAATATACTGGTTAAAACTGGCAATGTATCTGAGTCCTACGTCACCACCACCATGACAATGTCATTTTAAAGCAATGGTATTAAAATATTTTTGTTTTAGTAAAAGGATGCAAAGTTTTATTATTTTTGTGCTTTGGCACCTCAGGTATATGTACAGTAAATTGATTATATTTGGACTTGACTGGCTTTTTTAAGCTGTCTGTACAGAGCACTGCAGCATCTGTTTGCACTATTCAAACCCATACAAATATATAAATCTATGTTGTGATTGATACAGCAGAGTGTGCACATGGTTGGGTGTGTGGTTTTGAGGAGATAGCAGAAGAGGGACCAAAAAGAAAGTTATCATCTGGATCACTTCACTTGTAAAACAGGAAAGGATAAGCGAGTGTAAGTGGAGGGAAGCTAAATGTGACAACAGTATGAGGAGAAAAGACGTGTCTTTGCACCAAAGGGCCTCTCTTTCTCTCTCAGACCTGGCCAATCCGGACATATTTTGTAGATGAGACACTCACTCAAAAAGATTCACCTTTCTTTAGTGCATGCACTTTCACTGAAGAGTTTGTGTCTGTAAAATAGAAAACTAAAAGAAAATTAGACTTTAGAGATTTGAAAGACATGCAGTCATTGGACTTTAGTACATATCTCGATCCCCTCATGCATCATATGTTTAGTCACAGCTACAGGAATTCCTGTTATAGCAAGTAACATGCCTGTTCTGCCAAGTGACAGACAGGAGGCTGACAACCTTTTATTGGTTTGAAGCTTTAAAAAAAGTTCCTCTTGTGGAGTTATAATTCTGTTTATTTTGAAGGAAAGGTTTGTGGGCTTGGAGAAAAGGTAGACGTACTACTGTACTCATATTTCCACCTGCTTTACTGACTTATATTCGCTCAACCATAAATCTTTCCCACTTATACTACCCTCCTCCTGTTGTGTATTTTATGACCTTCAACCCCTCCTTTATCTTTCTTTGCTCTTCTCGCTTCCTTCACTCACTCATCCACAAGTTCTCAAGGTTTTTTGTCGAACAAAAGATTAGTTATGAGTCATGGATTCCTGGGTGAGGACTCATGAGGTAACATCTGGTTCTGAATTCTGTAGGCGGCTCTGAAGACCATCCAAGCAACAGTCCACAAATACATTCAGGCCCATGTGCATCTGCCCACCTGCCTGGGCAACATGGTCGTGTTGAGCAACAAGTATTTCAATAAAGAACTGTACTGGATAGGAAACTTGGCTAGAACAGGAGCTAAGTAATTATAGTGACATCAGCAATGAAAAGTGTTTGATGCTTGGTAAAAGGCAACGAAATCAAGAACTAAAAATTGATGTGTTTAAACTCATTAAAAAAATCTCTTAAAATAAGCCAGTTTCACATTGGTTGCTAAAACATTCATCTTCAGGGATGGCTTAAACAAGCACTGCTGGTTTTCATTAAAAAGTGCAATGTGGTTCTGGGATAATGTTGCAGACATTAAGCTAATGCAACCTGGCAAGCATTTTCGAAAAAAAAAAAAAAAAAAAACCCTGAAAAATAGCAATCTTTGTAATGCTGCACTTTCTCACTGCCCTGCTTAACTTGTCTTCTGGCAATCTGTTCAACTCTTTGACTTTTGAAAGGACAAGCACGGACTCATCCACAAATTTAACATATCGATCAAGTGTCCTCTTCAAGGCAAGATCCATTTAACAAATAGTCTAACCAATCCATGAATTACTTTGCAGAGAAACTTCAAGTTTAGCATATTTATGCTCCTCTTTGACAGAGTTCTTTGGCATGAAGAAGTAATCAGGAAGTCTAAGGCTGAGTGCTTGTGTATCAGGCTGAAAATTTTATTTAGTGTTTGTCCTAAAGCATTGTTTGTCTTCTTCTACTTAGCCCATTTTCTTTTTTTTTTTGGCAAATGTCTTTTCATAAATGAAATATTACAAACAAAAGGAACACAATGCATGAAAAGTTGAGTTGATTAGACTATTTTACATCAAAATAGTCTTGCTACACATCCTGAGAATACCAAATCACCTCAAGTGGTGATGAGTCAGACAAGTTTTGATCTTGTCTGTCATCTGCACTGGCACAGTCGAGAGCATTCACAGTGAACAAACTCATTTCCTAATGAACGCTGGGTTACTGCTGCCAGAAAATACACTGAGAGTGAATGAATGGTCTCTATTAGACAGAAAAGCCATCTGTAAATTGTGACCACTCTGCAAAAATGAAGAGGAGGGAGCAAGTGCAGATGAATGCTGAAGTCTTCCAACAAACTAATGTAGACCAATTTGTCATTTTTTATTGCTTGTCAATATGGTTAAGATACAATTAATTCACTTCTTTTCTTTTTATGGATACAAATTTCCGAAACTCACAGCACCCTGTTAAATCGGGGCTTGGAAAGGACGTCCTTTGAGGACTAACATCTCATTGTGTAAGAATAAAACTTAATAAGTGCCATTCTAATTATCTCTGTGGAATCATTCCAATCTGAATCTATTGAAGCCTTTTCTTTGGGCATGAGGAAATGAGCAGGTTTTATGTTTTCTCTGTGTGTCAATAGGCAGTTTTCCCTCATGGTATTCACCACAGGCACTTCATGTTCTTGTCTCAAATCGATGTTATCAATGACGCTCCATTGAGATAGGAAAAAAGCCCTCCAACTTTAGTTTCCATATGAAAAATTAAGTCTACTGTGAATCAGAAAAAAAAAGAAGATGGAAATGCCTTTTTACACTCTGGCAAATCAGGACAAACTTTAGCTCATTAAAAAAAAAAAAACTTAAGCTATTGAAAAAATACATGGGAGGGTCTTAACATGGCATTGAACTACCTGACTTTCCAGTTAAATATACAGGGATAAAACCAGGTGTGAATCCACATCGCCTGTTTGGACTTGAACCCACAAAGCATAGGGCCATCTGGCAAACTGTCAGAGCTAAACACAGTGTGTTGCTGCAGCTCTTATATGTCAACTGCTTTTTATTTACTCTGGAAAAGTAGAGCTGCAGTTATAGAAATATTTTATAGTTTTGGAAAACACCTCATTTACATCTCAGCTTCATATTAAACTTCACTTTAAGGCAATGTAGATACACTGCAGCTGCTTAAAAGTCTTACATAACACTGTAAATGCCTGCTTGAGATGAAAAGTAAGCATAAACAAAGGCTCATCTAGAAGCCACACAATGCAGCTAATCTTCGTCAAATCATCCCAACAAACAATGTGTGATCTCAAGACAACCAAAGAAAGTTTTAAATTAAAAATTGCTTCTTATGGGAGATCAATGCATTTTGTTTGAAACCAATCTTTGAGATAGCACAGAAACTAAATATATTTTTAAGTAGCAAAAATATAAGTTAAAAGATGGTATTTTCCCTTGAAAATACACAAAACTGCACTAGCAATTCTTTCGCAGAACTTTTACAAATACTAGGAGAAAGTTCTTTAAAAAATAATTCAGTTTTTAATTATGTTATTGTGTAATAAAAATATTCAAATGGGAGTAAAATCTGGCCCAGTACCTTCTTGAATAAGGGAATCAAAAGTGTGGAGTCAAAGTTTCTTAGATTCAATTGTCTTTTTTGACTTGCTGATGCGCTGGGCATGTCCCATTCGGGAGGAAACCCACGAGTACACCCAGGACCTGCTGAAGGGACTATGTTGTAATTACTTAGTCACACGGAATGAAGAAACCATCATCTTTTCTTGCTATACGAAAAACATCTTGATTATTTGGACTTGAAAGGTGGAATGAGTCCAAGTCAGCATTGATTTGCATTGGTCCCATTAGTTTTATAGAGTCACAGAAACCACATAAACTAGAATTGTCAGCAATTAATTAGAAAGAGTTTAGACTAGAACATATAAATTTGTCTTTTTCCTCTTATGACAGTAAAAATGTGTATATAATGTCCTGCAGTCACCAAACAAATTATAAATAGTCTGGTTTAATTCCATAAGTACGTAGATGAACTAATCTGCAGGACACCTTCAAGTAGATTTCAAGAGACTGCAGAGAGAGGGCAGACCAGACTGTAGGAAACTTAACACCACATCAGTAATCTGACGCAGATAGATGCTGGGCAACCGTGGCTCACTTCTCTGTTCTTATGCTGATACCTGATAAAGAGGTGTGGGTCTGTCTTCTAGAAAAGCAAAAGAGCTACAGCAACTTAGTTAGATAACACTGGAATGTGTCTGTATTTTTATGCGACAAATATGAGTATAATGCACTTTGCGTAATCTACCACAGGGGTGTGATTACCAAGATTTTGGGGAGAAACTTAATACACAACTTAGTTAAGCAGACAATAATGAGGCAACACATTGTGAACTAGGACAAGACTGAATAACTCTAGCAGGAGTGGTGCATTATTAATGTGACACACACTGTAAGATATCCCTTACACGACAAGAGCACGAGCCAAATGCTTGGATTAGTTTTCAGCGCTGTGCTGCACAATGATTCTCTGATTGACTATGATGCAGTAATACACATGGGTGCAGCAATGCAGCTGCTTCTCAGAGAATTGCATCCCTTTGGACAACATTCAAATGAGCTGCTTATGCTGTATCTCAGGTTACACGCCTTTCTTTCCAGTGACACACGCCTGACCACAGGGTCAACTTTTTCCAGCTGCTTCTGTTCTTTGTATGCCATCAACTAATGCAAAATAAGCAAAGGACATGCCCTGTGATTAGGTTGTTTGAGAGCATGGCAAGTATTGGACCACCTGTGTTTCTTCTTGTATGCCCCAATTCAATGCAAATAAGTAACAGATTGTTTCCAATATTGAAGCAAAGCAATGTGCAAACCCTTTTTTAGCAATAATTTTGAGATGATCAAACTAGTTGTAGTTTTTATCTTTATTTTGTTGTAGTTGCAGTATGATTTCACCCATTTCCTATGAAATACCTTCTAAGAGGCTAGTTACTGCTCAGGACACTCACTTTGTGTTCCTTTTAAAAGTATTTTTGAGAACAGAGCTGCCAAGAGATAACATTACAGAGAGCCGTGGGGGATGAACTGGTAAGTTTCAAACTGTGGAAAATGTTCCAGAAATTGTTATTTGTGCACATTGCTCAAAGCTATATTGACTGTAACAGTTGTTGATTATTTCTTGCATAAAATTCTGAGCTTTTACCAATTGAAAAAAAGCAAATAAAAAAAGAGAATACTCTGTTGTCTTTAAAGCCACATTTTTAACAGATGCTGGTATCAGAAAACATGTTTAAGTGATCATTGCTCTGGCATCTTCTAATACAATTGAATTTTTAAGGCAACAGAAAATTGCACAGGAAATTGCTGCAATACATAAATAGACATCAGCAAGGTACAACAAATGGGCAAATCAAGCAACATTTCTGCTCTGCTCTATTGGTGAAGAGGATGCAAGGTACTGTAAGTGCAAAGCTCATATTCTGGTACAAGATAAAAGCAGTTTGATGTTGCACAATTAGACAGTTGGGAGATGAGGTTCACATGCAACAATGTGGGAGAACTGCCATGGCAGCCACATCCCAACTGGACTGTTGTTTGGAGTTGGGGTACTCCATAAGTTCCAAAAATGGCGATTGGGTGCAGGATTTGAAAGTTTGTAAGCTCTTTAATCAGTCCACATCTACCAAAATCACAGTGAATAAAAATGATAGGGCCTGAGGGGTCATACTTCAATTTACACGCAGTCTTGGGTGTAAACCATAAAACCCCCAGTTCACACATGCTCGGCCAATAAAAGTGGGATCGCTGAACTGTTTTGGATTGAGGCCTAACATCAGTCAAAAATATACAAGGATCATTCCACCAGATCCACAACTGAAATTTAAAGGGAGAAAAAAACAAAATGCAAAGCAAAGATTATGGTTAAACAAACACTGAGCAAAATCAAGAGGTTCCCGGAAAAGAAGAAAAATGTCCACCAGATGTCCAAATGTCCAGAGAGAAGCAAAAATGAATGTCTATATAGTTGAGGAGAGCACGACAATTGAAAATTAGGAGATTAGTTGAATTTTGCAATTACAATCCCATCGTTATAATTGCTCAATCCTTTTATTTACCCACCATTTGTTAGATCTGTATTTATCATGGTGCATTTATTTCTAGAAATGAAAAGTTTTGGCTGCAGGCAGGCCTGCGCAGCATTTTTTATATTTTTTTTCACCAATGTTTGAGGTAATGACTCAAAAGACCAAAAAACAAACAAACCCCCCCTCCCCCCCAAAAAACAAAGCTTGACTCAAAGTTGCTTTAATTTGGCATAATTTCTCAATTACTCTGGATAAATCTAAAGGCAAAGAAATTTATGTTACTGCAGTTGTGATCACCAAAGTAATTGCTCCACATCTCACTCAGATCCAGCCTTCACTTTTGGAACTTTGAGGAGTTGCTATCTTTCATTTCACAGAAGATTTCAATTTTTTTAACTTAAAACCACAAGAGAACTCCCAGCAATCTAATTATCACTCTTACTATAAGTTCATTTGTCTATGGAGGCACTTAAGAGCTATGGCGTTTTAGAGGACAAAGAACTGATTCAAAATGAGCTAATCTTCTAAAAAAACAATCTGGTCATAAAAGATTGAGCAAATATTGTAGGAATAGACTGTTTTTGGGCACGTTTCATTTTTATTTCCTAAAATAGATACCGAAATAAATCTTAACCTCAGCCACAAATTACAGCACTGATTCCTAACCAACAACACAAAGAAAAATTTATGATGTGTATTAACCTGTTGTGAAGACGCTTCTGGATTTCTGTTCCACTTCTAAGTAGTCATTATTGCTAATAAACTAAGCTAAATCCAGCAAGAGGACCAATGAAAAAGGCTCTTCTAGACCACAGAGCCTGCCTTTAACTTCTTGTGGAGCAGTTCCAGCTTTCAATTACACAATATGTCATCGGTTGATTCTGGAAATGATTTGTGCCTAAGTAGAGCTGACTCAATTGCACCCAAAAAGTAGGAAAGGTAACATTTTGAAAGAGTTCCGTTGTCTATAATGAAAGCTTTTACACATTTGACACAAAAGGCCAGAAAAGCCTCATTTACTATTGAAAAGGCATGTCGGGTTCTTTTGGATTAACTCAGCTGTCCGTGCTGAAACCTATTCAGACAAATTTCTACAAATATCCTCTCAACCAACTCTGTATAACCAAGCCTGTCATTTTCCCAGGAATAGAAGGGTAGTTAAAATTACAGCTCTTGAGAAGTGGAAATTTACGCACTGTCTGGTCTGTTAAAAAAACTGTTCTAAAAACTAGCCATATGGTTTTAATTTGTATGGGACGCTTTACTACATAAGAATATCTAATAACCAATCACTTGAACAAGTTTTATTTCTTGTGGAACCTGAAGAGTCCTTTTGGAGTTTCACTCCAGCTCATGATTTAGAGAACTATTAGTTTCGTCTTCTGATCTACTTATTCCTACTGAGGTCACGGGGTTGCTGGAACCTATACCAGCTGATTTCAGGCGACAGGCAGGATACATCCCGAACAGATTGCCAGTCTGTTGCGGGGCCACATACACTCATTCTTAGGGACAATTTTGTAGCAGCCAATCAGCCTAACATGCATGTTTTTGGAGGGTAGAAGGAGAAAATCCATGCATACACGGGAAGAACATGCAAACATCACACAGAAGGACCAGTGTTTTAAGCCTCGATCCCACTCCGGGACTCGAACCATAACCTTCTTGCAGTGAGGCCACTGTGCTAAGCGATGCACCACCATGGAACAATTAGTAAAAAAAATATAGAAAAAAGAAAAGCAGAGTTGATGCAATAATTTTACGCACAGCAGGGCGAGGGAACAGACATGGAGCACAGCATGGAGATGGAACAGACCTGGGGAACACCATCGTGGCTGCACCAGGAGATGAACAGTGGCAAAGCAGATGATCTGAGAAAGAAGTGAAGGAAACCAGGGCTTAAATAATCAGGGATGATGAGACACAGGTGGGTTTGGAACCACCAGGAAAGAGGACTAGAGGAAGGCCAAAGAGGAGGTTCATGGACGCAGTGAAGGAAGACATAAAGATAGTTGGTGTGACCAAAGAGGATACAGCAGATAGGATTAGATGGAAGAAACTGACTTGCTGTGGCGACCCCTAAAGGGAAAAGCCGAAAGAAGAAGAAGAAGATGAGACACAGGTGGAGACATCATGGGGGAAAGGCAATTGGACCAGATGTGTTACATTAGGGTTGAGGAAATGTTATAGATGAGGAACATCTTCATAAGGAATGTCCTCATCTGGAATATTCCTGCACTCCTAATTGTGTCCTAATTCAACTCACCTGGTCTCATTGCCGCTCCCTGATGGCTCCACCTGTGTCTCGTCTTCCACCATGTTATTTAAGCCCTGATTTACTTCAGTTCTGGGTCAGATAATCTGCTCTGTTGCTGTTCATCTCCTGGTACAGTCTTGATGGTATTCCTCAATGTCTACTCCCTCACCCTGGAATCCAGTTACCTGCAACAAACCGGTTAAAACTGGCTATGCATCTGGGTCTTACTTCACCACCATCAAGACAATAATGACAGGAATTATGACTGAGGATCACAACTTTCTAAGTACAGGTGGTGTGAGTGCATAAATGGGGGTGTCATTGATGAAAAACAGAGGTACAAACACTCTCCATCCGACTGGGGGCGGCGTTGGACAGCCACCTTAGTGAGCCCTCCAGCTACCCCCACCATCATCAGCCATCTCATCCTCACTTGTGGGATCAGCAATTCAGATTGCATGCAAATTCTGGAGCGTCACTGGCAACGTGTGTGTGTATGTGTGTGTGAGAGAGAAAAAGTGGGGGAAACAAGAGAGAGGTGTAGTTACATTCCTGGAGAGAGAGAGATTCCTGCCCCTTCCTCCTTGTTCCTCTCTTCTTTCCTCCTGCTCTTCCAGCCGGCGGCGGCATTGAGGGATTTTGAACCCGGGCTGCAGATGCGAGGAGCGGGGCTGCTCACTCAAGAGAGTTTAAGCTTAGAGTTTGAGCGGGGAAATTAAAAGAAAAGTTTGTGTTGTTTCATCCGTGTGTGGTCGGTCATGATCTCCCAGAGGACATCTCTGTCCGGCCGGACAGCTCTACTACTCCTCGCCGGGCTGGTCGTAGCTTTCTGCCGGCTTAGTACCGCCAGCTGCCCTGAGAAAGACCTGGAGGACAGAGAAGAAGAAGCTAATATAGTTTTAACTGGAACTGTGGATGAAATAATAAACGTGGACCCGGTTCATAACACTTATTCTTGTAAGGTGAGTCTCTTACTGGTGGAGAAGCTACCAGCGACACCTGCTTACTTACTTTGTTCACCATATTTTATATTATTTAGACAAAAAAAAAATCTCAAACTAGATTAAAACTCTGTCTAATTATCAAAGCACCAACAGTTTCCTTCAGAAATAAAATAAACTCATTCATTTGGAAGTTTTTGCTTAGATTTTACTGACAACAGCTGCATTTAGAAATACAGAAATGTGTGTGTTTCAAATAATTATCATTTCCACTTGCCTATTATACATCTATAAGACAGGCCAAACTGAATATGTAATCATCTAAAACATGTTGGAACAAGAAACTGGTCCCTATTGGCCTATTATTGGATGTCTACTTAGTAAGGTTGGAAATATCCAACTTGTCAATGATTTATTTTTTGTGCTTGCTGACAAATGACACCATCTTTCAGTACGAAATGCTGAAAATTGGGATTTAACACCTTTAAATATAATCAGAAGCAACTTTATGACAAAATGAGGGTCTCTGCCATCCACGAGGAGCTCGAATAAAGCCGTTGCTCCTCGGATCAAAAGTAGCCAGATGGGGTGGTTCGGGCTTCTGCTTAGGATGTCTCCCCATTGCCTTGCTGGTGAGGTGTTTCAGGCATGTTGCACCAGGAAGAGACCCCGGACCTGTTGGAGAGACTATGTTTCACAGCTGGACAGGGAACACCTTAGGAAAACCCAGAGTGAGCTGGAGGATGTAGTCAGGTAAAGAGAAGCCTTGGTTTCCCGTCTGAGGTTCAGCCCCCAACCCATCCCCAGATAAGCGGAAGACTACAAAACGGAACTTTATGGCAAAAAGTTTATCTAATGGAAGCATGGATTTAAGATCTATGATTAAGCTTCATGCTGTCATTAATCTAACATGTGACTCTAAAACACTACTCCATAACCCTCAGATCTAAACCATAAACCAGGGGTGTTAAGATCTGGTCTTGGAATGTTTATGGTTCAATCCAGTTGATGCAGACAGAGAAATTCACAATCAAGTTTGGCACATTTACTCAATAACCTGGATCAGTTTTGTAGCTGCAGGAACACATGGTAAGCCTTCTGGACACTGGTGTCGTACACCCCTGACATAAACCTTTACTAATGTGCTAATATTCTCCAAGGATGCATTTTTCTTCCACCCATTTTTCTTTCACTGTGCCACTAACTTTTGCACCCCTTGAGGTTGGCCAGTCTATAATCTGTGAAAAATAAACAAGTTCTGTTTGGTCAGCTTCCTTGCTTCTCTTTTCCTATCTGCCTGCTTGCTTCCCATCTTCTGGTGAATGAATGGAGATTAGAAGCCCACAACTTTGGTTCCAGACTCAATACCACCACCAAATGCTGAAATGAGACAGGCTGCTAATGTGTAACAAAAGGAGTGTGTTCCCCATGACTATGCATAAATCCATCTGTACCCCCCACCACCTGTAATGCAGATGGGTGTATACAAAGACTGGGGGTTTAAGATTCCATTGTAAATCTGATACCGATTCACAGCTGAGTTTAAAGTGGCTGGTGGGAGTTGCCACCTTCAAATCCAAAACGGTGGTTCTCAAGCAGAACAGGGTGTTTGCCCTACGCAGGTCAGTGGTACCGTCCTGCCCCGAGTGGAGGAGTTTAAATATTGCAGGGAAGGAAGGATAGAGTGGGATTGGTGTGGCATCACCAGTAATTGGGATGATACATCAGTCTGTCATTGTAAAAAGAGAAGAAACAAAAATCAATGTTTTTATTTATTTATTTTTTATTGTTTTTATACCAGCTGACCTACATGTTCAGATCCTCACCTACTACAAGTTTGCAAATACAACCAGCCAAAATGGGCTTCCTCTGTACCTCTGTGGCCAGGTTCTCGATTAGCCTACAGCCGTTGCTCGTGCGTATCAAGGGTAGCAAAACGGGGGGATTCGGACCAAACCAATTCAAACCAGATGGTTTTAATGCCCCATGGACGCCTTGCAGGTGATGTGTAACTGGCACGTCCCTTCAGGAGGAGACCCAAAGTTGGATTAAGGACCCTTTTTGAGGAACTATGCGATACAGCTCGCTTGGGTGATCCTCTTGGACAAGTTGGAAGTTGTGGCTGGGTTGAAGGAAGACTGGGCTTTCCATTAAGACGGCTACCCCCCATAACCTGACCCCAAATAAATGGCAGAAGGCGCATCCACACTTACATGAGCACATATTAACATAACTTTTTTTTAGTAGTAGCTCCTCTAGACGTCTTGGGCTTAGCGGAAATCAAACCAGGTTCTCCCAGTCAATGGATGGATACTCTACCACTGAGCCCACGCTGCCTGGGGCCATACTAAGATAATTTTGAATAGATTTCAAATGTGTCACAACCACACAATAAATTCTAAAACTTAAAATTTTGGCATGTTATTGATTATGCAAAGCTTTTTTAGATGTTAATACTAATGGCCTTGTTTTTTGCTTCCCTTAAAAGGTCAGAGTATGGCGTTATTTGAAAGGAAAGTCCAACATCAACCGTGAAATTCTCCTAGATGGTGGCAACAAAGTGATGATTGGTGGATTTGGCAACCCTGGCATCTGTGACAACCAGGTTGCCACGGGTGACACACGCATCTTTTTTCTCAATCCTGCTACGGACTCCACTGGGCCAGAGCACAAGAATGAACTCATGCTCAACTCAAGTCTGATGAGGATTACCCTGCGCAACCTGGAGGATGTGGAGCACTGTGTGGAGGGTGAGTTATGTCTGTAAATAGAAAAAAGAGTTTCCTGGGCTCATGCTGTGATTTCATGACTCAAAGTAATTGTAAGTCACTTGAAGCAGTCAAGATTCTTTACACAGGTAGGTCCTAAAATAACATGGTCTCTGAGTTAAAGGTTCCTCTGAACTTTATGAACCAAGAACACCTGAGTGACTTCAAACACTTTGTTTGCCATGACGCTGCTGTGGTTTCTCTGTTAAGCCTGGAGATAGGTGTGACTGATAAATAACTCAAGGACAAGGCTTGTGCAGTTACGGGATGATTTGCTACCTTTGGACCTTGTAGACGAGTCATTTTATAAAGTTTCTTTCCACAGCCCAATTCTTTCACATTTAAAAACACATACAAAACAGCATGGAAGCTTAACTTTTGCGTCCTATCAGGTGTGTTTAACCCATTTTGGTTGCCATGTGAAGCTGGACGAGTAAATAATATTAATTAAAGAAAAGAATAATCCTAAATTTTTTTCGTAATTGATTTTTGTGGAATACATCAAGGACAATTTGAAAAGTAGAAAGTAATGTAAATCTAAAGCTAATCTTGTTTTGCAAACAGGGAATTAATCTTACAACGTCCATTGTTATGTGGTTTAAAAAACCTATTAGGCAAACCATGTCAAATAAACCTAATTTTGTAGCTGTGTCCCTATCCAAATGAACAGGAAGCTCTTCAATAAACTTTTCCTGGTTTTTGTAATGTTGGCTGCTGTACAAAGTTCAAATCTCACCCTAGCGGAGGGTAACAAGAAGTTTTCTGGGGCAGTCACCGCATCAGAGCCGTGGGGACTATTCTCTATCTTTTCTTCTCCTCAGTTCTGGGTGGCAGGATGTTCCAATGGATGGAGCTTGTTTGCAGTGTTAAGTTGCATTTGGCTCTCACATAAAACTTCTTCTGTTTGTCTGTCCAGGCACGAAACACTGCTCGGCTAACCTTTTCATTCAGCCTCATTTTCTTCCCCTTAGACTCTTTTTGGAATGGGGGAGTTTCCTGGCTCTGATGAACAGCCTTTTCTTTTTTTAAATTTGAAGAGGGTTTACTTTGCATAATCTGATTTTCTTAAACAGACTTTGCAGTTGAAGGAGTAGCGGCAAGAAAAAAAACTTGAAAGAGTCATAAGCCACAAATGAAAAAAAATTATGTCTGGAAAGGTTTAACCTTTTCCCACAATGCTTTGACGATCTAGATTTTAATAGATTGAAGGCAACTGTCATGTTTAGTTCCATCATGTAATCTTTGTTTGGTTTTTAAGGGGTGAAAACGGAGCTGGTAATTAGCTTGAATGCCTTCATCCAGGGGGGAATGAGCTTTGAGGCTTGTTTGAGTGAAGAGGTTTAATTAAGAGAGTCAAGTTAGATCCCATCCGTTCCATGTGAGCACTAACCCCGGAGACTGTGGGATGTGAGCGCAGCGGGGCAAGACTCTACCTGCTGCACCGCTCACTTGCACCCTCCTCTTGTCTCTCCTCATTCTTGACATTTTCGATAGCTAGGATAGACTCAGGAATGCCTGGCAGAGTGCTATGTGGGGAGGTGCATTGTCTAAGGTGGAAGAAAAAAGGCTTTGTGTGAGCTACTTGCCATCCTGAGTCTTCAGAGAGCGGTTGGCATGAGAGAAAAAAGATGAGTGATGCAGGATGAAGTTTTTTTTTAAGTACATGTGAGGACATGGAAAGTGATGGATGTTGTGTTTGCAGAGGTGTATTTGTTAAAGTTTGGCTCAGGGCTGTGTGAAGAGTGATTTATCCAAGAGTCATGCTTCAGGCTCATAGACACCTCTGGTGATTTGATTTGTTTGTGTAGGTACATGGACAAAAAGGCCTGATGTGCCACACTTTGTAATTCACAGACATTTGAAGTTCTCAATGACTTATTAAATACTCTTTGTTTTTCTCAAAATAAAAACAAAAGTTCACTTGTACTGAAGTTCCTCATGTGTTTTTTCTGCCTAACTTACTGTATTTGTATGTTATCCAGATGGACCAAAACACCTACAACTAGCGTGCACCCTTAACAAACTTTACATTATTGTGTGAAGATCTCCATGTAGATTCAAAGAGGGCTGTGGGCTAAATTTTCTTTTGTTCGATTATTCAGACACCACTCAGTGCTGTGTTACAACTGTCAGTTGCTTGGTGTAAAAGAGGTGACAGATCACGTATGAAATAGAATCCAATAAAGTCACTTAAAATCTCTTTGGGAAAGTAAAAACTTTTTGTGCAGGAACTAAGCCTCAGTGGAAAACCACATGTCTTACAAATTTCTCAAAATTTGATACATTTGCTCGAACAGAAATGTCAATGTTGATGGTTGTCATTTCCTACAAACTCAGAAAGCAGAGGTGTTGGGGTTCTTCGTAGAGAGGAAACCCTCTTGATGGAGAAGTGTTGAATGCTCCGGGAGATGATATCTGTCTCTGTTTATCAGTTGCTTTTGTTTCAGCTTTTGGTGACTTCATTTCAGTTTTTTCCTTAAGACCCTGATAAAGAACAGCAACAAAGGCTTGCTTCTTCCTTCCGTCTTGATCTCTTCCTCCCCTTCCTATTTTTTTTTATTGCATTTAGAGGGACAAGTAGAGATGAGCCAGTCCATGCATAGTCATACAACAGCTGCATCGGAGATCTCTTTGTCCCCTTTGTGGTACATCTATTTAAATCTGTAAAGCAGAGGGCATAAACTGTGCATGTTGTCCTTATAGGATGGTAATGAGCCGGGTTTTACTGCCCGACATAACACTGAGTTGATATGATATGTGTGCACTGCAGTCCAATGGGTCAGTGGTAATGGGGTTAGCCGGGCTTCTCAAGAACATGATGGGGGTTCTGATTTGCCAGCAGGTGGTCTTTCTTAATGATGGGCGAGCAGACAGACCTGTGGAATGCTGCTCAGGGTGGGTGGGATGTGGGAAGACTGTTTGAGCCCCCTCCCTCGTTTTCTTTCTTCTCCTCCATTGCCTCTTCACTGAATGAGCCTTGCAGAATACTTTGAGCTTTTTTCCCACTGTTTGTGCAAGGAGGAGGCCTGGAATTCCTAACCTGGCAGCCTTTTCCCCACCCCCTCACCTCTTTACCTTTTTGATATGTGAGGAGATAAAGATAGAATGATAACAAAACGGGAGTGAACAGTCAGACTTTACTTGTAATTTTTTCATAAAGCCCATGTCGATCATCCACAGATCACGTGACTTCTTAATTTTTAGCTCAGTTAAAGAAAAGATTTCTTAGAATATTTTAGAACATTTTTAAATAAAAGCAAGCAAACACTGAATGTTTCCCTCAAAATATTTTTTTCTATTTCTCATTGACTGCTTGTCCAAAAATTCTGGGACAATTTGCTGCAAACTCGCAGACCTTTCGTTAAAATATTAGGCTCTCTTCCACCTGCTGGTGTTGTACTGTTAGCTTCATATGTGATGGATTATTACTGTGAAACATGACAACTTTTCCAGGTTGAAAACCATATGGCTTTGGGGTAATTCCAAATGGCGAATGTTTTTAATGTCATTGCATGTCTGGAAAGAGTGTGAGAACACTAAGCTAGGCGCGCCCAGATGACTGAACTATAGCACAGGGACTTTATCCAGTCCATGTCTACACAAGTAATCTTTTGTCTTTGGGGAGTCATGGGAAGTCAAGAGGGGTGACTTCGAGGATTGGATTTTTCTCAGGCTTCTTCAATGGATTAAAGTATAGTCTTAAGAATGAAGGTTCATTTTCTCTAAAGACGCATCCTTGCTAAATCTGAATATTGTACTTTGTGTCAAAGCACTGCAGTATATGTGAACAGAAAATGGAAACGTTTGATGGCCTGCTTTGATGAAAAAAGACACATAGAACTAAAAGGTGAAACAAGACTGTTTGACCTGTTTGCCAGCAAATCCAGAGTCTCCAGCATTATTGAACATTTTAGATTTTAATTAAAAATGTGGGAGCAGTGAGCCTGCTTGGCATGGTGTTAAAAGACTGAAATGAAAAAGCCATGAAAGATGGAAGAGAGCAAAGGGGATTGGACCACTTAAACACAGTCTAACTCACCTTGGCTCTAGAGTAAATCACTAATGCTGATTAAAATCACAGATGTATTGCTGGTACACTCTATGCATGTTAACATTTCACATGTAGTGACATGTCTGTCATAATATACTCACAGTACACAAACCTGTCCAAATAAAGTCTAAATCAAGTAAGAATCCTACTAACTGTCAGACTGTTGATTGAAAATCACAAAGCTTTCAAAGTATCAATCCAAAAACCATTTTTTAGTTGCTTCTTAGATCAAGTTGTGTGGCTATACAAAACAAAAAGGGTAATTTTCTGCCTCATAAAATTCAAAGAAGGATGTAACTTTTTTTTTTTGTCAATGTCCCAGTTAAACTCTTCTTTAGTTGAGGCCAGAAAAGTAAATTTGACCCTGAGCCTTCTGTCTGGGTCTTAGATGTACACTGACCCGGAAAGCTCCGTCTCCTATCCCTAACATAAAGAGCTACTAGCAGCAGCCTTCATAAGATCTGGGTTCCCTTGAGGGATCTGAATCTCTGACAAAACTCCTGATACTACCGCTGGGTTTCTGGAACAGGGCAGCTAGTTTGGTGAGTTCAGCTACTTCCTTTTTCAATGCCAATAACATCAGGTTTAAAGACGAGGGATGCACCGGGGGAGGGAGTGGAAGAATATCCCTAGTTTGGTTTGTATCTAGGTCAGCTTAGCTGTCTCTCAGAATACAATGCAAGGAAAACAACATTTGCAAACTGTGAACTTTATCAATCTTGTTTTGTTTGATTCAAAGAGAAAAAAAACTCTTCTAATATGAACTTTCATGCTCTTCTTTGTTGTCTTAAAGTATCCACTTGCTGCATCCTTTGAAATGTGTTTTTTTTTGGATGGTTTCCTGTTCTGCTTTGTCCATTGAGCATCTTTTTGAATCAGCAAACTTTATTTTAATCCTCTACATCTTTCTACATGCAGGATCTACCATGCAGGAAGTAAATAGGACTCGGTTGCTATGGGTTTGTGTACAAATTATAGGATCTTTTTCTGTTTTCTTTTGCTCCTTGAGCAACTTCTCAGTCTCTGTTACTTCCTCTCCTTTCATTCCCTCGCTCATCTCCCTATCAAAGGGATGTCAAGGTGAACCCAGAAAGAAAACTACTGTCTCCCTGCTGATTTGTCCCCAATGTTTCCATCTGTGTTTGCCATTATGTGTTTATTTGGTCTGTTTCCTGCTTTCAGTTTTCACCTTCAATCAACTTTTTACACCCTCACAGTAACCTCAAAATAGGTTTATTTTGTTTTAGTATATATTTTTTTTAGGTGGCGCTTTAGTTGCAGGGTCAATGTATGTTTGCATGTATTTGCTTAATTTTTGGGCCTCCACTTGTTCTAGCTGAGTATCTCTTTATCTCCCTCGTCCTGACCACCGACTGTTTTCCAATAGTTGTCCTCTCATGTTTTTTTTTTCTCGCAATGCATTTCCACCTGTAATTAGATTGGAATCCCATATATTGTAAAACTGTCAAAGTCTCAACAACCAGGTGCACTCTGCAGCCTCTGACCTAATTCTGCTTTTTATCTTTGTGCTTTTGTCCTTGATAACAAACAGGTAAAAATATAGTCAGTGCAATAACACAGATTCATTGAACTTCCACAATTTGAAAAACACCATTGAACATGAAAGTAGATGTGAAGAGAGTCTTTTGTGGCTGCTGAAGGAGTTCCATGAAGCCGGTCAAATAGCCTCAGGTAATGCCACTTGGCAGTGCTGTTTGAGTTTAAAATAAATGAGCTCAAGGTCTTTGCATGATGAAGGCTGAGTCGTTGAAGTGTAAAGTTCTTACAAGAAAGCATGAGAGAAGTGAAGTGTTTAACTTCCAGGATATTTCTTGTTTTCCGGTGTAGTGGACTCTACCACTCCACCCCTTTTTCTTATGCCCTCAGGGCTGAGGGATTTGTCTGACTGGGTGGGAGTCACACTCAGCCTGCTCCTGTTGTTTTAGCCAACAATGGCAAGGACGTGATGGCTTTCAGAGACAAACCGAGATATCTGCCAAAGAGTATCTTACCGGCTTGCGCTTGTGTCTGTATACACACACGTGCAGACAAGCAGACCTAATTCTTTCACCTTCAAAATGAGTCTGAATGACACAGAAACATACAATAACATGTTTTTGATCCCGTTGTGACTTTGTTATTGCTTTCAACACATCCAAAGTAATATCTATCTACCAGGTTCTACCTTTAAAACAGTTTTGAGCATCTATTAGTCTTAAATTAACTCATGAAAAGACTTCCTGCTTTATTTTTTGCCTCTAACTTTTAGTTGCTAAAAGACTGGTTTGATAAGAAGTAAATACATCCTAACAATCAAAGGTAACATTGCTTGCCCCGGGTTTGGAATGGAGTCTTAGAGAAGTTAAACGTGTCTTACGGCCTTGTTTATGAATGAGAGAAAAATGGAGCAAGAGATTGAACTGGAGATTTGACAGACACACTTGTGATGACTGAAAGAAGGAGATCGGGGATACAAGCGGCCGAAATAAGCTTCTTCCGCAGGGTGGCTGGGCTCTCTCTCAGAGATGGAGTGAGGAGTCCTGCCATCCGGGAGGCACTCAGAGCACAGCCATTGCTCCTCCGGATTGAGAGAAGCCTGTTGGTGGGGTTCAGACATCTGGTTAGGATGCCTCCCGGGTGAGGTATTTTGGTCAAATCCCATTGGGCGTAGGCCTAGTGCCAGTCTACATCCCTCTCCCGGGTGAGCTGGAGGATGCAGCCAGGGTAAGAGAAGCCTGAGCTTGCCGTCTGAGGTTGGTGGGCTCGCAACCCGGCAACCTTGGATAAGTGGAAGACAACAGAACAGAACTTGTGATGCATGCTCTGGATCAGTCCGTCTTCATGAGGAACCAATTGATTCAAAAGCCAACCATCTTAATTTATTCTTTTTTAATTTATTGTTATCACCTTTATTAGTTGTCAAGAACTGTGGGTAGTAATTTAAAAGAACAACATACCAAATACAAGCAACCATAGGCCTTTTCCTTCTACGATGAATGGCTTCTCTTCAGAGATAGTTTGGTCATTTTAGAAAACTGTTTTTGTTACTACAGAGAGACAACCAGAAACTAGAGAGTCCAACAAAGTTTTGGAATGTGTATGCTGGAGAGAGTAATTTACAAATAAAAAAATAAAGGTGTATTGATTATAAAAGAAGACAATTTGAAATAGACAATGCCTGGTCAGCTAAAACTTACAGTCTGTAGTTATAGACAGAAGAACAATGTTACTCTTGCAAAAATGATCCAATATTAAAACAGACAATATTAGCCAGACTTCGGTACAGGTTAAGCTTCTGAAAAGATCAGTCCAACCTTCAATTTAAACTTTTACAATCTGATGCCTCGACAACAAAAAAGTTAATGAAAACGCCTGCATTTTTTTAAAACCCACTTCCTTCATGGCTTATGTTTCTCCATGTGAGGTGACACCTTTCTTCCTCATCTTTGAAAACCAACATTGAGTACCATTAGGAAGCTTTTGGCATTTTCCAGCAGAACCATGGCGCCTAACAGAGAATTGACCTCAGGTATGAAGTTCTTGCACAGGCTGAGTTGTTTCCAGAGGTATGCCTAGATCAGTCTGTTTGGAGCCTTCCTCACTGTCACTCTAAAGCTCTTTTCACTTTATTATCATACAACCTTATCTGCTTTATCTGAGCATTTCTACATCGTCTTCTAAAAACCAACAGCACCTCCAGCAACAAAAAAGGTTTCTTCTCATTTCTCATTGATGACACATACACAGTGAGAGGGCACAGCCTCAAAATAAGTCTTGCGGCAGACATCTTCGGAGGCCTCTTAGAAAAATATGAGAATTGAGATGGATGGAGGAAGTGATTAGGAAAAGTTTTGACGTGTGCTGTTTTTGTTTGCAACTGTTTAAGTAGCTTGCCTGAACTGATTGTCAAGGGGAAAGTGATGAAGATAAATTAGGTTCACCTTCATAGATGCATGTAAAGTTTAAGTTGAGAGGAAAAGTGCTTTGCATCTGACAAAAGTTGTCTTGAGCAAACTAGATAGTTAAACTAGCAGAAGTTAGGGTCATTAAATAAGCTCCTATTCCCAAATAACTTTTTTTGTTCTTTTTTAAGAACTGATGCTATATCCACACAGCGGTTCTAAGTGTCCCAAATAAAAAAATAGAGTTGGACATTTTGTCAACTGAAAATAATGATTGTTTTTTTTTTCTAAACCAAGCAGTTTCGATGCCTAAACTGATTTTATTGCCAAACTCGAGCAGACAAAGACTGGCAATAATTGGGCTAATACCCAAGAAATAGCTGGGAATTGTTCAGCCCAATACCAATTTCAGTAGTTACAATAAATTTTACACTATTATGCAAATGGATTTATAAGAAGCAGGATTCATAGTATAGATACGTGCAGAAATCAGAACATACGTATATATACCTTGTGTTAAAGTGTTACTGTTTTTTTTTTTTTTTCAATAGTCATAGCATTAGTCATAGCACAGCAGTCATACCATCTCCCCTCTATGACTAGAGGGGAGATGGTGGCTCAGTGGGTGGAGCGTTCGCCCGCAAACCGGAAGTTCGCAGGTTCACATCCCACTGAGTGCACATCTAGGGTCCTTGGAGAAGATCCTAACCCCTCGTTTCTCCCACCATTGGCGCCGTCATAGGTGGCAGCCTGCTGCGGTGAAATGCAGCACAGTAATTTCCCGTGAGGGATTAATAAAGTATTGAAAAAAAAAAACTCTTTATAACCTTTCCAACAGCAGGAATCATTAATATCCATTGGGGGTTCTGAGAGGTCACACAACTTTTCTCCCTATACACATATGGTCTAAAAGAACTCAAAACCTCTAAGTAAAACCTGTTAATTTTACCACAGAATAACACAATCCGGAAAGTTCGATGGTTGTAAATTGCAGAGCATCAAGGTTTATTATAATCTCTGAAGAGTTTTTTTTGCAAGTACCTTTAACTCAATAGCTTCTCACGCGACAGAAAGTTACCTTTCTGCTGCTGTATGTGTGTGAAGAGCTTAAGGTTAAATTGGCTTCATCAAATTTTTAAGAAGCTGAATCTAAAACTTGTCAAATTTTCTAATAAAATTGCTAATAATCAGCCTGACTGATTATCGCTTGATAATAAATCCAATATTTTCTTTTATAGAAATAGGCAGTAAAGCTATTATGGTACATTTCAGAAATTTCAGTTTTCAGATCACTAATGTTTACCCAGCTTTTAAGAAGCGTAGAACAACTATCAAGGGTTTTTGTCCACTGTGTAGACAGGTGTTCAATTCCAGTCATCAAGGCCACAATCATTTAGGATTTTAGAATGTTTGTGCTTTACCTTATCGGATAGATATCAAGATTTTACTGTGCAAAACAGCTGTAATCCATTTATTTAGAGTCGGGAAAAATTCTTGAATGAAATGGAACAGTGGCTCTTTAGGACCAACTTTAGACACTGTTGCTGTAGATTCATACGCCATGAAGCAAATTTCATTGTTGGCCTGTTACTTCAGAGAGAAAGTTGTGTCACTGTTTAATCTGGGCAACATGAGTAAATTTGTTCAGGGACTTTTGACCAAACTTTTCAACAGGTACTTTACATCTTCACATAGAACACAAGAAGATATAGTGAAAAGACACAAATCAATGTAAGAACAAAAAGAATTCACACAAAGAAGGCAAATGGAAGCATATTGTTTGCTTAGAGATGAAGCCATACCCTATTCATTCATATTGTAATAATGTGACTCACTGAAGTTACTACACTTGAGGTCATTAGTGCTCTTTTATTCATCAAAAGCAAGACTAATGAAAAAATGAAAAATTATTATCTGTCCTTTGTGGATCATCTGTAAATATTTACTCTTGCTTTGCTATGGGTGAATAGGACACAATGTGTAACTGTATTCCAAAGGTAGAACAAACTCAGTTCCTGTGATTGAACTTAAATTAACGAACGATGTCTAAAGCATTTTTTTCTTGCTGGATGTATCCAAAATATTTTTATCTGTAAAAAGTAGTTTAAATATTTTTGTAAGGAAAAGTTGAGCTGACTTTCCCTCTAGAGAAAAAATGGTGTTTCTTATTCCTTAACTTTCAACCAAAAATACTATTAATTTTTTATCAAAAAGTCCCACTGGAATTCCCCCTGGGTCATTTTTCACCTGTTGACTTCCACGGCTTCATTCTAACTCAGCTTGGGCTTAGGCAAGTGGAATACTATCCAGCCTCCAGTCACCTTTTGGTGGTTTAACGAGTGAAAACCAAGAGGTCAGCTCTCAGTTATGGCCTTTACCTGGGGCCAAAGGGAGTGTGAGTGAATTTAGGACTGTGAGGTGGAATCAGGGTCAGACATGTCCACACCACCCAAAGAGACCTTCAACACATTCCCTGTCAGAGTGTCAGACCCACATTCTTTCTACTTGGTTGATCACAAGATGTCTTTGTCTCACTTACCAAGCATTAAGCTATTACAGAACATACTGTCACATTTTTCTTCAATCATGTTAACTTTTTGTTGCATTTAAAACTTCAAATGAGAGTTAAGCTGATAATAACTTTCTCAGCTGAACATATTTAAACAGTAGGAAGTGGGTTTACGTGTTTGCTCTGAACACACCCACCGTCATCCTTTTGGTGTTGAAGGTTTTAAAGTAGTGCATTGAGCATCTACTCAAAGCACACCCCTTCTTTGTTTGAATGTGTGTGTGCCTGTATGTGAGTCACTCTTAAACACACTGTTGCACTCTATGTCTACGTCTCCCTTAGTTTGGCTCTCTGTCTCTGTTCATCCTGCACAGATTGAACTTCTGCCGTTCAGGATGCTGGTAGAATCTTGATCAGCTCAAATTTACATGCAGACAATAGTAGGAGTCGAGAGGCAATTTCTCTCTTCTTTTTTTCCCTCTGTTTTTCTTTACTTGAACCTCCCGTTTCTTCTTTTTGCCCTCCTCCCTACTTCTGTGTCTTTGCCAGCAGGCCCCATCCCTCCTCCTTCACTGTGGTTTTTATGAAGATGAAAGGATGAAGAGGCAGCCTCTTTGACAGTAGACTAAACTGAATGCTACTGGACTTCATCTTTGTTCACGAGAGCACTGCTTCCTGATAATGAACTTCACACATAATCTCATGTTTACTTTTTAAAGCTTGAAGTGCCACGACCTAATTAAATGTGACTTGAAAGAATGCAGGATGTATCTCCATAAAGCTTCTCTGATTTGAAAGAGAAAAGCCTCAAAATCTAGTGAGATTTTTGACATAATTATATGTTAGCTTGTTTTTACAGAGTAGGATTGGTTTATAATTGTGTGTATTAAAAAAGCACCAATTATTCCATTTGAAACACATTGGTATTGTAAAACCAAATAATTTTTATTTTTTTTATTTACTCACTCTATTCATCCCCCACCGGGGAAATTTGTGTCCTGCACTTCTGCACTGCAGCAGGCTGTCACGGCTGAGCCAATGGTGGGAGAAACGGGGGATTAGGTGTCTTGTCCATGGACCCTAGATGTGCACTCAATTGGATGCGAACTCTGAACTTCCGGTTGACTTCCAGTCCGCGGGCGAACACTCTAACTTAATAAAAATAATCATTTTTATTCGATTATTTGATGGTTTGGTAATTCCTCACGTTTATCAATTCACTTGTAATTTTGATAGATTAATTTAATATAGAAATTTATTTTGCCATAACCTCCTCAGCTAATGTTTGCTCCACATTTTATAGCCAAATACATTGAGTTGTGTATTAAAAGTACAGTTTTTTTGTTAGTAGGTATAAATGAGTTATTTTTAAGTTAAGGAAAAAATCAATTTAGCATTTTACCCAGTTGGTATTATGTTTTTCCCCTAACCAAGGTGAGAGCATTTACAAAATAGAGTTGCATTCAGCTACATTTTTCTCCTCGCGTGACAATCTGTTAACTGCAACTTGATGAAAGCACACTTCTTGGTAGAACACAGCTACTTAATAATAATAATAAAAAAAAAACTTTTGCTGGAACATGGGATTAATAAGCTTAGTTGATTGTTTTGAACTTGACAGCTGAACACCAGCATACAGTTTGAGAACAAAAAAATTGGAAGTGTGCTCACTGTTGCAGCTCCGTGGACAGCCCCCTGATAGGAAATTAACACATGCAGCCAAGTGTAGGGTTTCTATTTTCCCATATTGTGGCTTGTCTCATTCCATTTGGGAAAAAAACAATGTCAGCTGGATTTAAAGGGCTTTTTCTTTGTTTTTACCAGTTTTAAAGGGCTTTAGTTTTTTCGACATAATAACTAAGGCACTTAGAATCCGCCTTTACTTTGTTGACATATATCACAGCCAGCTTAACATAACATGCATTCATCACAACTAAAGACATTCTCCAGCTTATATGAAGTAGAAGTAAAAAGCTATTGCAGATTGTTTACATTTGAAAAATTAGAGATTGAGTTTGTTCCGAAAACTGACACCGTTCAACCTCAAAATAAATATGCTGCTAATATACAGTATATCTAAATTAATTTAATACTTTACAAAAAAAAAAAATCTTTTTTAAGGCCAAGTCAGTGTTTGCACATTGTGACCACTATGTTTACAGATTTGGTTGGTTGTCTAAAAAAGGAGTTTTTAGTTCTTTTCTTTTATTTACAATATTGTGCTTGCAGGACAGTGAGTTATTTTTCTGAACAAATTGTGGCATCTAAATCTTTCACTATTAATTCTGTCAACAATTCTTTTACATTTTAAGATCTGGTTATAGCTTTTAGTAGGCTGATAAACAACGTAAATAAATACATGAGATTATTCTACAATCTTACAGAGAGTTGGTAAAGGGAGTAAAAAAAAAAAATAAAAATCTAGATATTTCAATACCAGCATACATTTTTAAAAGTCTCAACATATTTAATAACCTATGCATAATCTTTGTTATGATAAGTATTAGAGGAAAGTAGGGGTGCATAAAGTCATGGAGGCCACTGAAAATAATCCTTTTAGAAGTTTCCAGATGGTTGGATACCTGCAGTCAGCCATAGCTGATATGTTTTGGATTTGCTCGCTTTAGCATTTCCATCATTCAATAGAAAAAGCCAAAGCCTTTCCAAAATCCCTGATAATGTGTGGTTTTTTTTTCTTTTTTTCTTTTAAAACTTGTTCCCAGGAGGGTACCCAGGAGGGTATTTTTACTATTTTTTAAATGAAATGTAGAGATGTGCATTCCTAATATTGTGTGAATTTCTGTGTCATCTTTCAAATTGTTTTGAGTAGTTGCCTGCATATACTTAATAAAGGTGTGTGTGTGTGTGTGTGTTTGGGGAGTGTACGGTTGTGTGTGTGCATGCATGTAGGTGGGCTTTCTGTCAACAGGTCCGAGCGTAAATTCTCCTGCAAGTGAATTTTCCAAATTTCCCTTCTTCCCCCCACCTGTTACCTGAATGGAAAGAAAATGAAATGAAGAAGTTGTTCAGTCATCACTAAACTTTGAGACCAAGCCCTTATCAGTTACTGAAAGACTAAGTTCAGCTAGTGCACTGGGGTTTTGGGACTTTGTAGATGGATCTGTCAGTGTGGCTTTGACCTAGCAATATGGAACACAACTCAAAGAAGCAGATTGTAAATTATTACCCCCAGGCCACCACTAGAGTTTCTCCTTTTTAAATCACCAGTGACAAAGGCTCAGAGGCCAGCTTCTGGTGCAGAATGGAAGCTTCTAGGGTGGGGGTGACTGAGTTAGTCTTTGTCACTGGCTTCTTGTCTTCTAAAACCCTCCCCTTACAACCACCTGTCTTCCATCAAAGCTCAGAAGTTTGGTTCAATGAACACACATACCTGTTCCAGAGTCTGAATATCATATGCCCTAGTCTTTTCTTTCACTTCCTTTGAGATCAGGAGGAACAAGAAGTGTTTTTAGTTGGAGGAGGGTTGATTAAAAAAAGAATGAGACCAAGCTGCACACCACCTTGGGGCAGAAAACTCAGGTTTGCACAAGGAAGAACTGTTGGGAGCAGAGAGGGACTAAGAAGAAGGGATCAATGTGGCTCTGAAGAATCACGGTATTGTTGCAGGGTGCTCATCAAAGCACAAAGACAGTCTTAAAAGAAGAAAAAGTGACTTTGTAAAGCACGGTAACTTTCTTTAGTCTGGATAGAAACAGTTAAAATTAAAATGTTGCAGTTTCTCAAATTTTTTTATTTTATTGTTTGATAAATTAAATGTCAATTTAGAATATTCTAACCTCAGTTTTTATCTGGTTTACATAAAATGGGGACAAACTAATTTTACTTTATTTCCAGTAACATATCAGAAGGTCAGCCTTTAAAAGTTATTTTATTTTTTATAAAAAAGAAACTTTTTCCTGAACTTTGACACAACTAATTAGATTGAATAATAGTACTCAAATTTGTGCAATAACCACCACACACTCATTCAGCATATTTTTATTTGCCCATTTCATATTAGCGAGGCGGATCCTTGTGTCTGCAGATTATTCACGGGGATTTCATTCTAAATGAGGTGAGAGTTATTGCTTTCTGTGGACCCAGTCTTTCAAAAGTCCCTGCCAGAGGTCGAGCTTCTTCTTTTTGTTCTGCTTTTCTTTGTTGGCCTGCATTGCAGAGAAACCTGACCCTGGACATGACAGGCGACAGCTTAAAGAACAAGCCTCTTTGGGCAGTAACTTTAAGTGGAAGATAGTGTTTGTTGGGATAAACTTGTTTTCAGAATCTCTTGGATTTTTAAAAAAGAGGCTAGTCTTACCCTTACCGTATATTCACGACCACAGAGCACACTGGATTATAGGAAGCAGCTTCAGTTACGGGTGCTTTTTCTCTATTTAAAACATACAACTCAGTGATGTGGAAAAATAAAGCAGGCAGTATGTGAAAATTCCATTTACACCAGATAAACCATGTCCTGTTTGCTCATTTATGGAGAAGAATTGGATAAAATATCCAATAAAGACTAAACACTAAGCCATACAATATATCTGTCCTCTCGATTAAGCCATTGACTCTTGATGGAACCTCATCGGAAATTGTCTTATGGAAAAATAGAGGTCAAGAAACCATTTCATGGTAGGAAACAAAGAAAAAGAAAAAAAGAAAAAGTATGCCAAATGACCAAATATCTGTGTGATGAATTCCCCCTGAAAACACATCTCCTTTTTCATTGAAGCAGTCTAAAAGTAAAGCAAGAAGACATCTGAAAATTTCTTCATGAAGCCCGACAAACCATCCTTACAAATAATCTGTTCAAGTGGGTGTGATGAATAATAAATGTGGTTTCGCCAAGTATTCTTCTTTAGGCTGATGGTGACTAAAAAAACAAGGTTGTGAATACGGACAGCTGGGATTACTTTTCTGTAGAGGATGGCTGGGTTATCACTCAGAGATGGGTAAGGAGCTCTATCTTACAGCAGTTTAGCTGTCGATTGGGGTTTTGGGCTTCTGGTTTGGATGCCTCACAGGTCAGGTGTTACTGTTCAGGAGATCCTGCGGGAGACCAACGAACTGCTAGAGAGAATACAGCTCACGCCTGATCCAGGAGCACCTCAGTATCCTCCCCCATGAGCTTCAAGTTGTACCTGGGGTGTAGGAAGTCTGGCCTTCCCTGCTCAGCCAGCTTCTTCTGTGACCAATGCATAAACATATTATAATACACAGGAGGTTCTTGAGAAATTAAACAAGGATTGATTCTGGCAATATAATTTGGCCAGGCTGATACTTTTCATCTATCATATATGTGAAGGCCTCCCCTATAGTTTTGGAGGAAAATTAATTGCCTGTTGCTGTTGTGTAACACCAGATATGTGTGTTAATCAGGCCTGGCTTTACAGCTCATATGGGGCTGAGACTGTGTGGACGTATTCCTATGGTCACTCAGCAGTGCTCTTAATGCCTGCATGCACAAACACCATGGGACTTTGATGTATGGATCACTAGTTTTTTTCAACATTGTAAGACAAGTCTTGTTTGAGACTGAGATAGAGGACTGTGTGTGCATAGACAACATCTCAATGGGAAATGCACACAAGCTCAGCCCCTGCTTTTCTTTTTTAAAGACTCCTCTTCCTCGCTTTAGGTTTGCTCTCGGCCTTCATGTCATCTGCAAACATCGTTAACATACTGGATGTAGTGACTTTGGTGAAGAGGCTGTTTGCTCTCAACTATTATCAGCTTCGGCTCACTTGTAGTCATTGAGCATACTGAAGCTGAACACGGGACAAATACAAACATCTTGGTTCACTTTTATATTTCAAATTCACCTGCCTGTGATATTCCATCTAAAATGTGATGAGAATTATGATCACATAGGACAGTCGGTATTTCTATGCTGATTAATTGGAGAAGAGTGTGTACTAGCTTGTTGTTGGGGGGTGTGCGCAGGCTGTTGGGCCAACTCTTTTGTCTTCCTAATGACTTGGCCATGTAAAGTTGGCTGCTTTATTCGGGAGGCATTAAGGGTCATTTTACCTGACGAGGGCTGTCCACCCCTGCCCTGGGGGAAGGGAGATACTGCAGTAGTTGGTCCTGAAATGTCTTTGGCTGCTTCAAAGGGAGTATAAATTGTGTTTTTTTTTTTTTTTTTACCAGTATTGTGTCATGTGGTAATAATGAGACATTTATTTTCTTCCATCTGACTACAGATTAAAATAATTAATTTAATTAATATGATAATGTGGCACTTCACTGAAATTTCCTTTTTCACCCCTCTCTAAACTTGAAGGTCAAAGGTCATGGTTCATTTGAGGCCCAGAAATCTTCAAGTTGTTATGACTTCAAGACTTATTTAAAACACACTTGAACAAAGTGATCTCATACTTACCCCTTGTTTTCTGCCCAGGAGCTATATGAGTTTTTGGTCCAGTTGCTCACATTTGTAAAGTATTGATCCCAAAGGCCCAAACATAATTTTCTCATTTTGTGCAGAGGTATAAGATCAACCTGGTTCTGACCAGCTACTCAGACGCACTTAAGATAACTGTTGTGCCAAGAACCCAAGAATGCATTTCTATCAATCATGTTAAATCAAGTTACAGTGACATTTATGGGACAAAGGAACAGGCGGAGGACCACTGGCAGAAGCCCAGAAAGACTATTTATATTTATGAGTGCTACTTAAACATATTGATTCACCCTCCATAAAATATACTTGAAACTTTTTGAAGTTTCTTTTAAATTTACGAATAGAGACAAACACAAAAAGTCATAGAGACAGTCATGTCTTAAGAACACCGAATCTGATTATAAGAGCTGGAATGGTTTTTATATTTATAAGTTACTGTAGTAGATTATTACTTCTTTTGTTCAATATATAACTAATAAGTTTATAATTTAAGTATTGCGGGCTATTTGAACACTGAGTTGATTAAGCTAGGTTTAGAAAAGAATGGAACATGACTAAGTTTTTTTTTTTTTTTTTTGCAATTATTCAAAGAAAACTAATTAAGTACGTTTGATGCTGTCACCCTATTTCGAAGTGTAAGTTTCAACAGCTTGAGTGCAAAACTATACACCACTAAGACAAGCAGCTTGCTTTTGGGTAAAAAGTTTCCAGATCCTTTTCTTCTGGACAGAGAGGTAACGAGTTTTGGCCTAAGCTGTGGCTTGAACATTTTTAGTAGGATTCTGTTTTCAGTGCCTAGTCAAGTGCTCTAGTACCTGCTCCGTTGCTAAGGGATTGGTACTTAGGTAATGAAATGCCCATCGCTGACGGCGGCACTTGATTATTCAGAGACTGAGCGAGAGGGGCCAAGTAAGAGGGGAATGAGAACTAGAGCAAAGAACAGAAGTGGAGTTGAGCCACATAGCTAAGAGTTGGAAGAAAAGAAGAGGCAAAGTAGTTGCTGGCACTGATGCAGACATTAAGAATCTGATAAGTCGACTTACAAAGTATACAGCATATACTTTACTCAAGGATGATGAGGGAAAAGCCAAAGGATTTACACACCATCAATAAAATAGTTGTTGTTTTTATGTAATCACAGAAGCGAGGTCATTGTTACGTAATATCTAAGGCTAGATAAAAAGGGATTTTACTAGGTAAAGGCCTAAATTTGTGGGAGATAGACTTATCACAATGATCTTATTGTTTGTATCTTTCCTCATATGGGTTATTTATTACTTTACTCGCACTAAAATAATTGTATATTAGAAGATTGTACATTTTATATACATTGTATTGTAGTGTTTATAAGTGAAGGCAAAATGATTTCTTTAATCATTAAAATCTCTACAATTAACACATTTTCTAAGCGTTTTTGATTCATGGCTATGGGAGCCAAAATTAAATACACAGTCACTATAAAGTGGCCTTCCTTTTCAACATCTACAAAGGTTTGTCCTCCTTACAAACTACACATAGTCAACAAAGTATGAAAAAAACAACACATGCTTTTTGTCTTTCTGGCTTCCTCTCCACTTTGACACCATTAGTCTCCCGCGGTCTTACTCTTTGACCCCTGTCTTCGGATTCTCCCCAGTTTTGTCCTGATATGTAGACTGCATTCACGCTTTAAAAAGAAAACAGACAACAGAGTTTTCAGAGAAGGTGGAAGCGGTTTAACACAAAGGGCAGTAATCCTGCTGATAATGTCCCTGGAAAAATTTACAAGGAGGAGTGTCTACAAAAGCTGAGAGGAATATGTAGTTATATATTTGCAGTTTTGTTGACTTACGAACCATTTTAAAGTTCTGTCATGTTTTGATTTATGAATGCCAGTGCTTTACTTACCTTTTCTGGCCAGTAATCTTCCTATGTGGAAGTGAGTGAGTGCCTGGTCATCCAGTCTGCTACGACACATAGAAACTCCCTCAATGTTGTTGGAAGTTAATGTTAGTAGGGACTGCTGTATAATATAATTTAAATTTTGGCCTCAAAAATTTCCTTTATACCAACATAACAGCACAACATTTTCACTTTATATAAATAGATTTAATGGCCTAGTTTCACCTTTCTTTTATTTTCATGCTCTCAGTTGCATTTTGTTTCAAAGAGGACTTTTACTAAACTACTGTATTGTTGACTTTGATTGATTACTATTTTCTTTCACTCTGTGAACATGCCAGCTTTTTTTTAGCGCTTATGGCTATTTCATACTTCTATCCTCATGACAAACATCAGAGGTAGAATTGAAGGAAGTTACTCACCGCTAAATTGCTACTTGTAACATAAAGGTCTAAACAAAAAGCTGGGCTGTGGACACAGGTGTTTTCTATGCAGAAGAGGAGTGGAAGAACGCAAAGAGCACAAAGAGTAGAACAAAAAAAAGGCAGATAATTAAGTGAGGATATTGCTAAAGCAGACATGACACTGTTGTCCAACTGTGACACAAAGAAAAAGATTTTTTTTTTGTCTTGATCTTTCTTGAGTCTATCCTGAAGGTCGGAAGTTGTGAAGAAAAAAAAAAAAAAGCTGAAATGGAAGTTTCAGTCAAGACAGGACAGTGAGAATAAACAGATGCTTTTAATGCAGGTACAAACAGAATGCACAGGATTGGGATAATAGAACAGTTGCTGCTAACTAACTGTCGGTCTCCTGACTCACCAAGAAAAATAATTCTTAAAAAATATTTGGCAAGATCCCTAAAACATATTCTCTAAACTACCTCTCGTTTTTTTTTCAAAAGGTTGCTGTTTTAGCTCTTAGTCCAGAATCAGTGATTTTAGTATTACAATGAAAACTGCAAATTGATCCAAATATTGTTAATGTTTATCGAGTCTTACCTCATTCTGATGACTACTTATGGATCTCTTCCTCATACCATACAAATGCAAACTGATAAAACCCCCAGAGACAAGTCATTCTCATTCAAACTTCCAGTTAAGTACGTAAGTTGGTAAGTAAGAATACCTTTATTTGTCCCACTCTGGGGAAATTGCAGTATGTAACAGTACAGGCACAGAAAGAAAAAAAGGTGTGTTAATAAAATCTGACGCCCATTACCGTACATTAAAATCCATCCAGTTTTAGTGTCTATGACTAATGCATGCTCTGATAAAAATAAATTTTATTTATCCAAACTATGATGGTTTCTGTTTTGAATTTCTAGAACAGTCTGTTTCAACAAAATACAGAAGGATCATAAGAATTATGTGGCCTCTTAACCTCATGTTCTTCTCAGCATTAACAGTGTACGATTCTTCCTGGAATCTGAATAAATTGTTTTAAAGGGGTGGGCTTAATATTTGTAACCAATATATAAATTATACAAATAAGTTCTAATTATTGAAAACTCAATATTTCAGCAAATAAAGCAATCAATTTGACATGCTAAACATTATTATTGCTTTTAAATAAGTGAACTCCTCCCTTATGACATCACAGCCCAATAAAAGGAAGAAAATGATCCAAGAAAATGATTTACTTTTATTACACCTTTTGAAGTGAGAAGAATAAGAGCCAATGGATGAGTATGAGGTGTGAAGAAAGCTGATGTGGAGTTACTAATGTGGAAGTGTGAGGAAATGACACTTCATGGAAAAGCTGGTATTTCAAGTAATTTTTTGTAGTCGTGACATTTTGTTACTATTTACACAAGATCAAGTCCTTCTGTTTAGTTGTATAGAATATTTTCTTCAAAAAACGAAGTCTCCACATAAATGGCAAACACTTCCAGTAAAATTTGAATGTTTAAATTGATCCAGCAAAGTAAATCCAAACATCTGGTATGGACTGCTAAAAAGAGGCACCTGATAATTTCATGGAGTTTCTGCAAGGTTTTTACCGTTTCCTCAGCATAAGTACCTAGTTGTTGTGCAGTGAGAGGACATGAGTAAAGATTAAAGTGTTAAGTTGCAGTGAAGGTCGGAAATGCAGATTCAATGACTCAATGTTTGCTCATAAAGATTCGTCAGGTGGCGGTGATAAGAAGTAAGAAAGGCTGGAGTGAAAGACGGGCAGAGAGGTGAACAACCTGCTCATTAAGGCGTCTGGTTAATAATTAACGGAGCTTAAGAAATGCTGTGCAGAGTTACTGACCTAAAACGAAGAGCAAAATGTCATCCTGATAAATGTTTCCATAGATCCATTGCACCATTTCGTTTAAACAATAAAGAATGTATGGGCCTTTGCATGTGATCAGTGGGGTGTGCAAGAATATGCTTGTTTGTGGCATTTGTGGTGAATCTAACCTCCATTTTTTTTTCCCAATTAAAAAAATAAAACGACTATTTTTTCAAAGAAATTTGTCTTTCTGTTAATCTACAAAAGCTTCATTGATTTTCAATCATCAAAATGGCTTTATTCAAACTGTTGCAAACTCTGGTGTGACAATCTGTCCAAGGAAAGGAATGAATAGAGCAGAATGCGATGCATCCACAGCTCATGTTATTTAAAAAAAAATCAACTTGATCACCATTTACAAAGGCTTGACAAATGATAAGCAGTATAATTCACTTCAATCTCACGACAGTCAGATTTTAATTACAAAGACTGTCTAAATGAGTCCAAAACTAAGCTGAATTTGGCTGATGATAGACAGTCACACTTGGTCAAATTAATGAGTGAGATGTTCTTAAAGTAAACCAGCGGATGGATCTGGATTATTTCAGACAAGACTGGTGACTTGTTCGAGGTGTATCCTGCCTCTCACCTGAAATCAGTCGGGATAGGCTCCGGCACCCTGCGACCCTGTTCGAGATAAGTGCTTCAGAAGAAGAAATGAAACTCCACTGAATTTTGAAAATTGAAAAAAAAAATTGATTTGGTGTGTTTCTGGAGGATAAGTGAATATTGTTTTCTAGTCAATTGGTGTGTGTTTTCGGTTTGGTCCGAAATGTTATTTTAAAATAAAAGCCATAAAATAGTCAAACACTCAAAAAATATATTGCAACAGCAGTTGTTAAAGGATGTGAGAAGAAGCCACTCGGTTTTTGAACTCACCTCACTCTAACACGCAATCACATTTTCTTAAAATATGACAACATTCTCTGAATGTAATATGTATCATAAAAAAACAATATCTACAACAGACAAAACTTTGATATAAATATTTGCTAATTACTGGCAGCAGTGATAAGCATATTTTTCTTGATTATAAGTCTACTTCTAGTTTCCCACAGATAAAACTATACTTATGTGTAATAAAACAGTGGAATTACTGGAAGTGAGGGAAACTCCAGAATCAGTCACATCACATCCTACAAAAAGTTGATTGGTCTCATGTCTTATGTCCTTTGTGACCTTCTTTATTTTGCTCCCTATTGGACCTATTGGTTGGAAAATACGCCTCTTGACATCTGGTTATCATTTTTCTGAGTTTAAATTGGAGATCGGGATTAGCCTGTGCTTGCACCGTGTCTCAGAAACACCATTGATGTAACTGATTTGTTAGCTTGTTGTGGGCAGAGAATGCCTCCTAGCTTTCTCAGGGCTCATAAAACAATCCCAAAACCTCCACTACACAGTAATGAGCAGCTGTAGGGCTCAACCACGGGGTTAGAGCTTGCACATCTACCACCAGCCTGGACCCTGGCCAAGACAGAGCAACAATCTCCTCTACAGGAAGCCCCCGGGCTACAAACAAGAACCGTTCAGCAGTACAAAAGACAGAATCAGCAAAGCTAAACCTTAAAAATATTTCATTTCCCTCGAGGGGTTATTCTTGTTATTTTGGTGTGGGGTTAAGGCATCTTATCTCGTCAGATTATCCACCACAGATATACATCACTTCACATCACTTCTTAATGGAACTAGAGGGAGTTCAGCAGCAGTCATGTTGACTATTCAGTCATTGCGGCTTTCTTGTTTTCTTTGAGTTATCTTATCTTTCCTCAATGCTTTCAATTGTTTGGGTGTGTTTTTTGTCGCCATTAAGGTTTTCTTGTTACTACTAAGACTGTCAATTTTTTTTAGGGACCTACCTCACAATGGGATTCGTAAATGCTTGCTCAGATTTGATCTCACATTAATGATGTTAACATAACTCAATCATGCAAACAAACCCACACTGTTTGTGTTGGGAAATCTGTCGTCAAATTTGTCAAAAAAAGAGCGCCACACAGTCTGGCAACATCTCTTTATAGTGGTTAAACGTTCAGCTTTTGGAAGTAAGGCTTCTGGAGTAAAAGAAGTTTAAAGTGTGTGATATAAAAAAAACCAAAAAAAATCAAATACTTTTTGTTTATACAGACCTAAAGTGAACTTTAAGGTGTGAAATAAATATGGATTAAATATTTTTCATGGAACTTTATGGAATAGCATTACATGTATTTAAGCTTAAGTTTTATAACTCTACAACCCCACATTCATCACTTTTTCTGGTAGAAATTCTGCCAGATTGATTTAATTTAGTCTGTATCAACAGCAAGGCTGCAAGTAAAAGAATTCCTTTTAAAAAAAATTGCTAATGTGGGGAATTAAAATGTTTCTTTTGTTAACCTAAATAAATACTTGCATTGCAATTTTTGAAACTTCTCCTTTCGGCATTTCCCTTCAGGGGTCACCACAGCAAGTCAGTTTCTTCCATCTAATCTTATCTCCTGCATCCTTTTGGTCACACCAACTATGTTCATGTCTTCTGTCAATGTATTCATAAAACTCCTCTTTGGTCTTCCTCTAGTCCGCTTGCTAGGTGGTTCCAAACCCGGCATCCTTCTGCCGATATACTGTACTCTCTTCTCTGCACATGTCCAAACCATCTCAGTCTGGCCTCTCTAACTTTATCTCCAAAATGTTTGAAACGATGGAATGAAATAAAAAAATGTTGTGATCAATACTAATATTTGAAACAATCAAACCAAGTAGAACACCAGTTCTCAACACGTCCATATCTTTTAAGACAGAGAAAAAAAGTTGCAAATCTAGATTGAAAATATGTTGAAGTTTAAGGACAACTTATGCATGATAAAATAAATTCCAAATTTAAATCCTTTTTAGAAATATTTTAAGATTAATTTTGTCTTTATCACTGCTGCTGGAGATTTATTGAAAGAACAAAACAGAAAATGTAAATGAATGCAAACACAAGATACAAATATAGAGAGATTTCAACACCTGAACTCCAATTATATTTTTACATTACTAATAAAAAAAATAGATTTTTGATCATACAATATCATTTGGTATTTCAGATTTAAAAAATGTAAAATGAATAACCTATGTTTTTTTTAAACCAATGACTATTTATTTTTGACTAATTAACAAGTACCTTGAAACAGGTAAATAAAAGCTGCTAGACGGCACTTCACAATTATCCCGGTGTTGCCTGTTCAGGCTGTTCGAGTGGATATCTTCCTTTCTTCACCGTTTAGCTCTCTCACCCAGATTGACTCAACCTCCCCCTTTGGTCATATGTTAGCAGAGGCCCTACGTAGCCATGGATATTGCCATGGGAACACCCCTGCCAGCCCTCATTAACCCCAAGCCTCTCAGGATCTCGTTCTTGACATATGCAGTGTAGTGGTCTTTCCCGCTCCATCCTCTCAGATTGACCTCGGAAATGCTTAGTTTTCCTTCTGGAGCTGACCTGAATGTTTAGGAAACCTTGGCACCCCTCCAGTGGACTTCCCAGCCAATTTTCCCCCCAAGCTCTCCAGTTCCTTTTTGTATGATGTGAATGGTATACTGCTTGTCATGTCAAAAAGAGAGGCTCTAGGTAATGCACTCAAGAGCCACCTGGCTGCAGTGAGAGTAATTCTAGCTTTCACTGATGTCGTTCAACTCAAACAGCTTTAGGTATTATCAAATCCTGCAGTACCTCTCAGACCCGACCTGGAAGCTCTTGCTAACCAGATCCAAGAGTCGGCTGGCAGTCGTAACACCTAATAGGGTGCAGATCCCTAAAACATATGGTTCCACATTACAAACTCCCAAGAGCTCAGAGAGGAAATGTTGTATTTTCAAATCATGAAAGCGTTTGAGAGGCACCTGTTAGTTTGTTGATTTTTCTGTTTAAACCATTTTTATTACATTACATGGGAGCTCGCTGTGCAGACGGACAGCTGTTAGCTTCCACTTCAATTTGTTTGCTTTACCTCTTGCTTTTTATGGAGCCATGTGTTTCTGATCATAGGTAGGACAACTTTCATGCATGAAATCATTTGCGCACACATGTTTCCAATTACCGTGCGGCCAGAAAGAAACGTTCGACAACTGCTGCATTAAAACAATTTCAACTACCCTGGAAAATGTTGCTTAGTTTTTTTTGTTACGATACTTTTCACTTTCAAATTAAGCCTGCAAACATTAAGTTGACTTAGACTAAATATATTTTTAAATGTTTTTAAATAATTAACTGTGTTCATGAGGGGTGCAGTAAACATCAGGAAATAGGCATGATGGGGTGAAGCCCCAAAACCAATGCAAAGTGTAAATATTCATAGTCACTAATTGGTCCCTGTTAAATTTTATTGCAAAGCTCCTTTGAAAAGACAGAAGTAAATAAGAAGTAATGAAAAAAAATATTAACATCTTACTGAGGATGCAGATTATTAGTATAAGTTGCACGGTTGGTGTATTTTCTATTGTATGTTGCTGTTTAAACTTTGCCAAAAAAAACACGTGAGAGTGTGTGGGTGGTAACGTTTGACTGGGTTCACACACATACCAATTGTTCATGCAAAAACAAGCCCCTAGGGAATAGAAACACTAATTAACCTGAGAGGCATTTTTTTAAACTGTGAGAGGAAGTTGAACCGGCTAAAAAAAAAAACCTCAATGAGACACACAGAAAAGGTCCTTACGTCTTGCAGGAAAGCAATGCAAGCCAACAAAAATACATAGAAAACAAGAGAGCTATTTATTGATCCTAATAATTTTTTTTTGTTTTAAATATTGTTTTAGAGTATTTTGCAAGTAGTAAATTATTGTAATCAGGATTGAGAAATGTTTTTTGAGATACTGATAAAAAATATTGGTTGGTTATAAATTTAATTTTGTATTCTGAACCTCTTGTCTCTAAAGGGTTCACATGGGGCATGGGACCTGATCCGGGGTGATTTAAGCCGAGAGGCAGGGTACACCAGTCTGTCTCAAGGACACATAGACACACTCAACCATACACACACACACACACACACTCATTCCCAGGGGCAATTATTTAGCGGCCAATCAATCTAACATGCATTTTTTTGGAGGTTTAAAGGAAACAAGAGTACCCGAAGGAAACCTACGCAAACACGGGGAGAAAATGCAAACTCTACATGGAAAGGCCAGAAATCAAGCTTTGTCCCAGCTGGGGCTTGCACCACAACTTTCTTGCTATGAGGGCACTGTGCTGATCACTGTGCCACCATGGGGGCTTTTATTTCTCAGATTAAAACTTTAACAAACTTTAACTATGGAAAAAGGAAATAAAATAATGACTTTTTCTCTGCTTGTTCGTAATGAAAAGGGCTTATGATGGTTGTTTTTTGTTGATTGCCAAGATTTCCACTGGTGAAGTCTCTACATTTGCATATTTAATTTTTTAATTGCACTGATCATATGCTAATCAAATTTAATTAATTTGAAGAGTGAAAGCCAACTTTCTGCTCTAGAAAAATCTTGTGTACTTGAAAGCACCTTTACACCATAAAACCAAACCCATGAGACCCACATTGTGTTGAAGATCACGCTTAAGGGTGATGTGCACCTCATCACTATGTTAATGTGACGAGGGCAAATTTTCCCTTGTCTGCTCATTTAGAAAATCACATTGTCATGTTAAATTCTCATTAGCATGACACTGAGTGACACAATGCTAATAATATTAAGAATTAACAGTAATCCAGGCATCTGGGAGACATTTTTGTTAATTCTTCTTTATACTAACACTGCCATATTTCAGATTAATTAACAAAAGTTATACATGAATGAATAAAGAGAGCAAACATGTTTTATTTTGGATTAAGTAGGCTGGTTGCAAATAACTGGAATAGACAGTATACATGCTATTAACTTGCTGAGAATAAAGAACACTTATGATAAAAATGCAAACGTGTATATCTAACATCCGCCATTAAAAAAGTTGTCGGGCAACTCGATTGTATTTAATGTTAGTGAAATTAGAAGCCTCTTGCAACAAACACGTATGATTGTCTTTTTTTTTTTTTTTAATATCCTGGGAGTGACCAGGATGGCCAAGATCAGGAATAAGTACAGTATATCAGGGTAACAGAACATGTTAGAGGTTTTGGAGATAAAGTCAGAGAGCCAGACTGAGATGGTTTGGACATGTGCGGAGGAGAGAGTACATCGGCAGAAGAATGCTGGGTTTGGAACCACCAGGCAAGAGGCCTAGAAGAAGACCAAAGAGGAGGTTCATGGCAGTGAAGGAAGACATGAACATAGTTGGCGTGACCGAAGAGGATGGAGCAGATAGTGTTAGATGGAAGAAAAACTGACTTGCTGTGGCGACCCTGGAAAGGAAATGCCAAAAGGAGAAGAAGCTCCTTACTCAGAGACAACTAGAAGAAACTTAAAGACTCATTACACAAATTAACAAGAGACTCCATGAGGTTGTTTGGAAGAGCCTACATAACTCTAGGAACATGTTCACACTTATGGGGTTTAAGTCACACATCCTCAGGTGGACAGGTCAAATTCAATATAGGTTTTTTTGAAGATGCAAATGGAAAATCCATTAAAACAAACAAGCTATTTATAATTTAAAAGCAAACATAACTGAAGGAGTGTGAATGTACCTTTTGAACTTAGTGCTGTAGACCATAGAGGAGTAAATGTTTCCCAGCCTTGGCCAAGTTAAAACGCGTGTGTGTGTGTGTGTGTGTGTCATTATACCAAGCAATATGGCCTCTATACTGGAGTAAACCCTCAAACTAAAACCTAAAATGAAAGACCATAAATTGCAATATTTTCCAAGCCAGAACCAACCTATGAAGTCTTTTCATGTTCAACTTAAATCAATTTATGCGGTTGTTGATTTTCAGTAAGAGTTTAATTCATAGTGATGTTTACTCCAAACCAAAACAACTTATTCCAACAAATTTTTCCATTGATTTATTTTGGAAAAATGATTTTCACAAAGGTGGTTTTCTATTGTCCAGAACCATTATCCAAATGAAAGATTCATCATGAGCTAGGTTACTAAAACCAAAGTGTTGCATTGTGTCTGACAAGAGGATTAGAACCGTTTTACATGGCTCACTTCATTCAAACGCTTTTCCACTTCATAATCCCCTCATTTGAATACCTAATGAGAGTCACTGTGTCTGGATTTCTCACGCACAATGACGATTAGACGCCATCACAATTACTTCTATCATCAGTAATTATATTCAAACGTTTATTACAACAATTACAAGCAGCACAACTGCCTGTGCAGTCAGGAGTATTTCAGCACATAACGTAAGATTTTCTTCCAGAATGCTTCAGTAAACTTTGCTTTTATTGTGTATTGTTTTTATGCTCCTTTTAAACAGCACGCTAGAACAATCATATAATCGGAGTGATGGCAGGCTGAGACTATTCAGTAGCTTTAGAGTGATGGCCATCTTCTGTCCTCTGTGCTAGCATTTCAAAGGCACCTTAGCAACTGTGTGAACAATACCAGTACTGGTCATGCCCACTGTGTGCGTGTGTGGTCCTATCCTAATTGTAAAAGTGACAAGACAGCACTTTTTGCATTGGCAAACTTTGGCTCAAACAGGTCAACACATTTTCTATAGTGAACTAATCTGTTTGTTAAGGGACAGCTATAGAGGTAGTGAAGTGATTTTGTGTGACAAGGACAGTTTATAATATACAGTACTTGTTATTGTCTTATTGACATGTGAGGCATGTCTAAACTCAGGTCATTGCCATTAGTTAATCTGGTGAAAATTCAGTTGTTTTCCTTGGAAAAAATTCCCCTAAGAGGCAACGTTTTTTTTCTCTGAATTCTGTAAGCGAATTAAGGCAACTTTCATCTTGGATGAGAGACAACTATCTAGTGGCTACTTTTTTAAAACACTGACTAAGATCAATGAGGACCGATCAGTTCTGTTGCTCATCAGATTGTCCACTTGGCATTTCTGTGACTAGTGCATTCTTGCATTACTTCAACTCTTCTATGATCAGGAGCTGACTTGATGAGGGCATCGGGCTTGTTTTATATTCAGAAGAAGAATGGTCCCGTCAGCTATGTTCCGAGAGACAACTTCATCTCCCCACTGGTAATTAGATCACTGCCCCCGCTTACTGAGGAGCCAGAAGAAAGCTCATTGAAACCACAATAAATGAGTTAATGCAACTGTATCTGTTTGATATGGGGGAAAGGAGAGTGGCATTTTTTGGGGGATGAGCGGGTGACTGAGACAGGTCCAAGGTTAAATATAGACAGGAGCAAGAGGGGCATTGGGCTTTTGAATGGTAGTACTTCTTATCTCACAGCACATATATATATAAACATAATAACTTTTGATGGCACAGAAAGGCATTTCTTCAGTATCACTTCTGTTTTTGACACTAAATTAAATCTCCTTTTCGCTCCCCACTTAATCCCATACCGGGGGCAAGGGCACAACACAGCGTACATTTGAGACCGGAAAGACCAGTGTAAGTAGAGTGCACAGACTACTACAAAAAATCTTCCTGCTTGAGTTAGAATATAGACATGGTGGACAACAAAATCTGTGGTGAAGAACAACCTGACATACAAATAGTTTCTGTGAACCGGACTTGCAAATTGCTCAAACGAGCAGGAATGAAATAGAAAAACATTTTAGGTATGTTTTTATGTGGGAATAATGATAAGAGTGGTGAAAACCTCCCAAAAATGGTCCCACCTCTTTGGTAACATTGTATCTTACATACTGGTTTGAACTGTCTGACACCGAACAGGAAAGTACCAAGGTCATGAGCCGAGCAGGTGTCTGTAGCCAGATTTGGCAGAAGAAGAGGGAACCTTCTTGTCATTTTTTTTCTGTGCAAGTCTACGTGTTTTCTCCATACAATGCTGGCATTATTCAGCAAAATACCTGTGTCAGGGTGCCTCTGCACTCTTGTTCCTTTGTGACAATGAGATCCTTTCTTATTCCACTCCTCCCTCCTTCACTCTATTTCCCACTTTTCCCTGCAGGCGTTTTTTTTTTCCCCCCAACACATTCAGTAAAACATTTTAGATTCATGCTGAATCACTATTATTGGCTAGTGGCAATTCAATGCAGACAAGAGAGTTCTGCACAAAAGTTGTCAGCCTGAAAACATGTAATTACACACCATTCGTTGTAGTAAAATTATTCATTGATTTGTAACATGTTACCAGAAATTACTTTGTGGAAGCTTACTGGCACCAACACAACCATATATAGTCAGTAATGATACACACAGGACACCTCGACCTTACTCATAAGTAAAATATTTTTGTAAGCTGACAGTGAGGCTTATGCTACCAGTACAGGTCGACTCATGTTTCCTCTATTGGGTCTTTTGTTGTTTTTGTGTAAACTGTGCGTGTTTTTACTGTCTGAAATCCTGACCTGGAGGCTGAAAGCTCAGTGCTCCATGTTAATACAGCCTTTGTCTTCACGGAACAGCACGGTAATATAGCAAACATGTTGTTTCATGAATGGGATTGTCAGAAAAAGTTGTCGACTTTTTTTTTAATTGTCTTTAACTGGAATTGCATTGCTTAAACAGACATTCAGTTGTTTAGAACAGAAAAAAAGTGGAAAAATTAGAACAAGATGCTCAGATGAATAAGAATGGCTTCAGTCTACCGCAGCAATATATAAACATGTTTCATGTCATTCCATCCTCTGAACAACTTATTTTATGGCGAAGTTGCGGGAGCCTATCCTAGCTAATTCAAGGCGAGAGGTGGAGTACACTCCGTACTGGTTACCAGTCTGTCGCGGGGCCACACACACACTCATTCCTTGGGACAATTTTGTAGCTGCCAACATGCATGTTTTTGGAAAGTGGGAGGAAACTAGAGTACCTGGAGAAAACCCACACATACATGAAGAGAACATGCAAACTCCACACAGAAAGACCAGTGTTCCAAGCCTCGTTCCCACCCGGGATTTGAACCCCAACCTTCTTGCTGTTAGGCCACTGTGCTAATGACTGCGCCACTGTGCAGCCCTAAATAAATATGTGAACATGGCAAAAAGAATCAAATCTTTTGGAATACTAAAAAACAAAAATCAAAATTGTTTTGTAGTGAACATTTTTCCGCTGAATTGTTCAAATAAAAAAGTTTTTTCCTCTACTTCACTGGGAAGTTCTGGTTTGAAACTGTCTCACTTCATAAAATTCTTATTTTCCATAGTGTGTGTGAATATGAAGGAGAGGCTTGTTGAATATTAATGGGAAAATCAGACTTGACAATCTTCCCAACCTGGTTAAGTTACACTACCTCAAAATCAACACAAAATTGCAATTTGACCAAGTCAGTTCTAGGGAAAAAAAAACTCAAAATGTTTTAGATGTTTTTCCATAATTAGTTTACACTTAATTAACCTTAACCAACAGGGAAGGTACAAATCTTTCCAAACAATTAGACTTCTTTCTTTGAGGGTTCAGAAATGTTTGTTTATGCACACATGCACTAGCCTATTTATAGAGACTGTGTGCAAAATAGAGGAAATTAGGAAGGAGCAAGATCACGGAACAATAAAAGTTCTCACTGCTGAGGGACAAAGGAAAAATTTTTGAAATAAAAAAAGAGCTTTCTTAGAATTACGATTCAGACATTCATTCATAGGAATGTTTATGTGTGTACTGTGATGACAAACGATGCATTCTGCTTTATTGATTGGTGCAACTTTTAGATTGAAGAGTCTAAATCGTCCAAACAAATCATGCTCCTCCCTTGAGAATTTCATGAGTATTGACCAAAAGAGTGTCTATGACACACTGCAAGAAAAACTTTTAAGTATTTATTGCTATTTTTAAGTTTAAAGCAATATTTTAACTTTCAAATGTAATGACAATTAAGCTGCAGACAAAATGTTGCACATTTCAATCTTAAAAGGTTTATTTGGAATTGAACACCTATTGTGATCTGACTCGTACTACATCTGACATTTTACTAGAAATTTGTAAAAATTTAGTAAAAACTCTAAATATTTTGGAGACTCACTGCTTTTCTAACCAATCAAACTGAGTTTAATCCGGATTTAGCCATCTTGTTTTCTCTGTTGCTCTCAGGTAAATAAGATGCAGCATATTGTTCTACCCACACTGTGACTGTAAGCTTGTCTTGACTGTAATGTAGGGTAAGCTTGGCTTTGGTTTTTGTTTTGGTTGGAATGGCATGCGCTTTTTAGAAGATGCTGGGCTGGTGTCATATTTCTCTCAAACATCTTTACATCTGAATGTCTATATTTAAAATATGCAACAGTACTTTCCATCTCAGTTTTGTCATGTTTGGCTTCCAATAGGAAAACAAATACTAAGTAGAAATGATTTAAGCTGCATTTGTCAGTTGTTGCATTGACATTGGTGTGGACATCCCCTTCAGACTGCCTTAGCCAAACAACTTAGCATGACCATTCTATAACAAAAGCATGTTTTTACTGATGAAATTTAAGAGCAATGACCCAAAAAAACTCAGAATCAGTGGTGCAATATGGTTGCAAGTTCCAGACCTGATTGTGTAGATTCATAACTCTACAGTAACACAAATTAAACATTTGCTGTGATACCAGAAACATAGTGTGTGGCCAAACGAATTGAGTCAATTCATCTCAGTAATACCGGCTCACCATCCCTCCATTCATTTCACTTAGCTCATAGATCTTGGGAAAGTGTCAAGTACAGGTCAATATGCTCCTGGCAGTCCAATCAAGCCCGATGAATACGAGAGAGACTAAATGCTGCAGACCCACGGGGGCAAATGAAGAATTACCAGGGTTGAAATTTAATATTGCATTAACCTTGTTTGCTTTGAACTTAATTAAAGATATCCAAACATAAACACGTTATCTCATAAGTGTTCTATGAGTTAAACAAATAGAAAACAAATAGAAAACACAGCTTCTATGAGCTGAGTTTGCACTATTTCATGGGATTCCTCATTGGATCCCATTAGTACTAACTCTTGCACTACAAAACAAAAGATCACACCTTTTGTCTTTGTTTTATTCTTACATGCTTGGGTTTACGGCAGAGTAGATCTTTGGGTACTGATCGCAAGTAATCCAATGAAAAATTAAAATATTTTGGAGTCATTAGTTTTACTTATAGTTGTTTTTCTAACTCTGATGAGTTTTACTTGGCTACATGCAAAAAGATCAAATTAAACTATAAAGGAACTTTATGTATAGTTACAAAAGTTTAAAGAACGAATAGTGCTCTCATAAAAACCAAAAAAAAAAACCAAAAAACTATGTCATAGCATGACTGGAACAAATTTTTAGTGAAACTTTTTGAGGTGGGTTATTTTTCATTTCTGGTAATGTTCTTGAACACTTTTAGACAGAAAGATGTAAATTATCTTCTTGTCAACACAGCAAACACCAACGTTCATGCAACATTGTGGCAGTGCAAACACAGCTAATAACCATCTTTGTCACTCAGTCGGCACCCTGAGCTGCTGGTAAAAGCCCCGTGGGAGCTCCTGTTGCAGCTTAATTTAATTACAGGGCTGCTTGACATAAGTCTAAAAAATTGTTTGGATTTTTAACTTCCTGCATTTGAAAGTTGAAACAGATGTCAGCTAGCATTTTCATCTCCCTCTCTTGTAGTCATTATGTTAAACCCATAAAAAACATAATGTTCCCCTGAATTATAGTATTGAATTACAGACTTTGAAACATAAAATTATTTACAAAGGTCTCACTGTCCTTTTCTCTCCCCAATATTTTTTTAGGTAGCATTTCGAAATTAATATTTCTTTAATTTTTGTTGAACTGTCTTCTGCCACTTCATCCAGGGTTGGGTTGCCAGGGCAGCTGCCTCGGCAGGGAAGCCCGGACACCCCTAATAAACCTAATATTGAAACCACTGAACCTGATCCCCCACTACCTCGGCAGTACCGGGATATTCCATCAATTTTCTTACTGGTTTCTACTTGTGATTGCGGTTGTGCTGCTTATAGGCAAGAGGTGGAGTACATCTCGAACAGTTTGACAGTCTGTTGCAGGACCACATACTGAGATACATAAAGTACATGCTGAAATACATTTGGGTGTTTTGCTGCATCCGGAGAAGGAAGGTCAATAGAAGCAGATTAAACAACTCACGTACAGACTCATTCCTAGACTAGACATTCTTTTGATAGAAATACTGAACAGCATTGGTGACAAAGGGGAGACCTGCCCAAATACCACTTTTATTAGAATTGGATCTGACTTATTACTGTAAATACAAACCAAACTCTGGTTCTGATCATCCATATTTAAAACTTTTTTTTTTTTTTTTTTAGAAAAAAAAATCTCATTCCCAATTATTTTAAGACAGCACTTTGGAGTCAGCAAGTCTCTTCTTGTGAGCTGGACATAGTTTTATTGAACTGTCCAAACAAGGATAAAGTGATGGGAGAGATCTTAAGTTGGGTGGGCACAAAGGACAGAGATATCAGTGGGGATTGTCTGGCTAGTGGTTGATGTTTTGGAGTTGGTTTACAAGAGCAAACAGTTGAAACATGTGGTCGACAATTTGCTCCTTTTGGAACTCAGACTTATTCCTCTTCATCTTGCAGATTTGTACCTCCTCTTTTTTGCTTATGTTTTCTTTGGCTACTCTTTGAGAAGAGAAAAGTCACTTATTTATGGCTGAATATGTTAACTGAACCAACCGTAGAACCTAGCTCACTGTCTGGACAAGGGATGATAAGCAAGGTTTCTATGAAGCACTTGACATCTAGCTCCTCATCAGGTGGATTGGTTGGATTTTTGAGCTTTTTTTTTTTTTTTTTAACTTTGTCTTATGTTTAAATTTTTCTACTTTCTGCAACTATTGTTTTGCTTCTGTATACACTTACTACATGTAGAATTTATTTTTATACATTTGTGAACTGTATATATTATATTTTAAAACTGTTGCAACAAGAATCAGTAAGAAATAACCATGTTCAATAAATGGAAGGGAAGTCTTTTTAAAAAAACAAAAAATAAGGTACTGTTCCATGCCTGCTTGTCCTATCGTCCTTTCTCAGATTTTCTTACATAACCTGTCAGTGTCCCTGATCCTGAACCCCAGCCAAACACCCCCAGCACAGCCATAAAGAAAAATTTAATGAAATTGTTGCACTGGATCCTGCTTGCTTATTGCATTAAGTGCAATCAATAAATCTTTTTTGTATGCCAGAATCCTCCTACTGCCTGAATCTCAATAAAGCAGAGTGCTCTCTGTGTAATGAAGATTGCTCGGGAACTTGATTACTCTTACTGCTGTTCGACGAAAGGCTTGGTCTTCTTGGCAATTTCCCCAGCGCTCCATGGGCCCTTTACTCAACATTTTTTATTGTATGGCGGCTGCTGTTTAAAATTGAGGACCGGAAAGTGTTGAGTCAAACTGCGTCACGGTTTTAGGACGGTCAAGGTATGACTTTGCCACATCTTAAAGCAGAATTTTTTCCATGTGAGCGATTTTTCATTCTCATTGGCACAAGTGTTTTTATTTATATACAGTATCTAACACATCTGAACTTCTTAAACTCATTTCTTTTTTGATAATTCAACTCTTGAAAGTCCATCAAATGACATACTCCAAAAGTTGGTTAAAAATTATTTCTTCCCTTTTTTACAGTAGCATGCTAGACTCAATTAAAGAATGTAGTTTTTGGATTTATTGGGTTCCTTTAGCTGGTCCAATGCTCTTGTCTAAAAGGATAGGAATGGATATCACTTCTCCCCGAAAAAGAGTGGCATCACAGGAGAGAGAGCAGTCATGTTTTGTCTAGAAGTCCTTTCCCACCACAAGGTATCTCCCCATCAAGGCACCAGGATGGATGATAAACTAAGAGCTCCTGTCCTAATCTCAGTTGTCCCTTTTCCTTCATTCTGTTCCTACAGTGTGTCGTCACCTTGTAAAAAATTGCTAGAGTGATTTAAATTTCACAAAAATTACAATCTGAATCTCACGTCATAGTTTTTCTACAAAATGTATGATTAATTCTTTATGCTTAAAATAAATCAGTGCAGATAAATCAAACGTGTTACCTTAAAATGTGAGGTAAGCTAAAACTATTAATTCATTAACAAACCAATTTATTTTATTTATTCACCCAATTCCTGTATTTTTTTTTTCCCCTTCTGATTTCTTTGTGGTCCTATCAGATTGCTTTTGTCAATTTCTACGTTAGTTAGATGTCTCTGCATCACCCTCAAAGCCTTTTTAGAACATGAACAACGAAGGAAGGTGACCACTATGACTTTTTCTCAACACCACGTGTTGTCTGACCACTGTAAATTTTTCAGGGCTTGACACAGAGTTGAAGGATGGTTGCCAAGTGTCGGAGAATATGGAGAGGGAGTCTTTCTGAACCACAGTTATTAGCTTACTGTCAAGTGGGTGCTTTGTGGATGGAGGACATACATCAGGAATGCAAACTCACATACTCTGACCACTTTATGTGATTTAAGGACTTAAACCCACTGTGATAAACAAAGAAGAATGATTGTCTTGTCCGAGGGAGTTAGAGACATACACTACCAGTTAAAAGTTTGGACGCTTTATCATTGGATTTACAGGGAAAGTCTGGCCAAACTTTTGACTCGTACAATAAAGCTCATGCGAAACTAATTTTATTGTGGTCTGTACTCTGATTTGATTTTAAAGTGAAAACTTTAGATAGCATTATATGTATAACATAACTGAACGTATCAAATCAAATTTTATTTTTAAAGCACTTTTCCAGCACAAAGTTACACAAAGTGCTGAACAGAACAAATAAAAACTCAAACAACCGTAAAATCCAGATCATTAAAAAACAAACAAAACAACAGTAAGTCAAAAACAAGCATACATAAAAAAATCACGCACTCATACAAAACACTGCACACATGCGTCGACATCCGGAGTTTTCAAAAGCGCCGTTCTTCATTGAAAAAAAACCTCCATAGTCATGTGGACAGCAGGCCAAAACGGATAAAAATATATGCGTTTTCAACAATACCCGGCAACGTGTGGACGGGGCCTAAGTCAGTGTTCTTATCAAATGAATAAAAAACTGCACAGGGCAAATAAGAGCCAGTTAATAAAAAGAGAATGTTATGCAAAATCAACTTTTCTCTGATTTCTACCATGTTTTAATGTTATTCCCGCATCAAAATCACACCTAAAATAATCTTCTGATTCATTCACACACATTTGAGCAATTAGTGACCTCTTACATTCATTATTCGCATACAATTTGAATGTGAGGTTGTTCTTGGCCATAGATTTTGTTCTCCGCCACGCATACTTTCTAAAATCAGCAGTGGAAAGCAGAAGGGCATGCAGTTTGTGTTTTTGAATAAGTGCATCAAAGGAAGAAGAAGACAAAAATGCGCTAGCTTTGCTAACTTGATGCATTTTACGCTGCATTTACAGCATCAAAGAAGATTTTTGCTGTATTGTGCACATAGAATTAATCAGGGACTAAGAGGAGGGAGAAATCATCATGTCGAAAACAAAAAACCTTTTTTTGTAAATTTTGTATTTTTTTGTTTTTTGTATTGTTCAATGTTTATTTACACACTATACAGTATTTAATAATAATTATTATCTCACAAATGTACAGTACACCTTCTTTAATAAAAAAGAAGATGGAAACTCATGTGTACTGTAAAAGACAAGCAGGTCATTTTAGCTATCACTGTATCAATGTCAAGTCATTTTTATTTGATGCTGGATTTATGATTGAATTTATAACTGAATTTCATTTAATTAGTCTTTCTAAACTGATGTCTTCTTCTTTCATCTGTATTTTGGTATTGCCATTCTAAACATTGTACATTTCCAGCAACATCAATCAAAACACACTTTTGAGTGCAAGAAAAATCTATATTTATTTAGTCAACATTCAACTCAGAGGCCTTTACACAATTTGGTGATAATCGAGTTAGATAGATGCCTGCAATTTCTGTCTAAATACAGGTAGGGATCTATGCTTTGAAAAATGATTTCAAGTAAAAAGTTTTTCTATTACGAGTCGTGGCCGAAAGTGAACTGAAAGTGGTACAATGGAAGAGCATTTGCTGCAACTATCCATTATGAAAGTAGCCCAAACCCGAACATTTAACTGTCTAGACAGCGCTGTTTGTGTACAGTGATTGTAGCTGCCACTGATATGCTGATATATTGCTCAAAGCCTGGCAAACATTGTCTAATGCCTTTTTTTTTCTCTCTCTCTTTCATGTTTTGTGTCCTTTGTCCTCTCAATGCTGCTCCAGGTAAGGCCACTCCCTTTACTTTAAGTCCTCTCATAATGGCTATTTAGTGTTTTTTCTATGTGTTATATACTTAAGCCGCTTTGAAGTGAGTTTCAGTTTTTTTTTTCCACCAAGAGAACTCCGTAGTATGTTTTTATCTTCATGTAGAACTCATTGAAAGTCTAATTCATCATTCATGGTTTGCCTCTCTTGTGTGAAAATGACTCATCCTAGACGTGTGGCATTTCTCTGCTGCAGTTAACTCATTGCCATTTGTCACGTGGTCATCAAATTTCCCAAATCTAGCAATCATTTATATAGAAAAATGTTTGGAATCTCAGCAACATAGGCAGATATTATGAGGAACTTATTTAGTAGCTTGAAAAAATGCTGGGGCAGCTTGAACCATGACCAAGTGAGCTGGACCACCAAAGCGTGGTTCTCTGAATTGTGTTTGGGGCAGTATTTTAGTTGTCCCTGGTCCGCTTAGAAAATATGTGCATGGGCCTGGTTAAGTTGGACGCTGGCACAGTCGACATGTAGTGTGAACGCTAACCATCCCGGTGCATGATACAAGATACGTGACATTTTTTGCGATGCAAAACCATTTCTCTGGCCAGAAAAGTGATACAGCTTTTTTAGTAACAGATTGTGAGGAAGCTACGGACTAAACAACCTAAAATCATTACTCACAAAGTAATAGTAGTTACCCAAGCAATAGACTTTATTGCATTCAGCAACTGCACTGTTTATCCTGAATTAATTTCACATAAAGGAACGGAGCGTGAAACCCTATGCGAGTGTGGGCCAGATGAGGAATACGAAGGGGTGGAGGCAATCAGACTTAGGCCCAGTTCACTGCAACTATGCCTAATATACCGTTCATTTGTGCGTACGCTTTCAAAAGAAGGTCTTGTCTTTCAAAATTGACAGAACTGTGACCACTGCTGATGTTATTTCCATTGAGAGCTGAAAAACAGCTTGCGTTTGCCTGTGCATTTGGTGGTATTACTGAGTAAGATTCTACGTAGACTGGTGTTTTTTTTTGTCATGCATATTAGAAGAGCACTTGAGTCAAAACAAGGCCACTCGGTCTGTCATTAATGCACCCAGATGACAGAGTTCTCCTTTCATGTGCTCCACACTCTGTGCCCTTCCCTTCCTCTTTAAGCAGGCCAAACTGAGCCCCCAGCTCTCTTTAGCTCCATCTGATGTACCAAAATGGATTTCTAAGCTACTTTGGAAAATTCACACTTTTGAGAGAGTTTGTGGCTGTGATGAAAAATTAGAGCCAAGAGCAGAAAAGCTAGCAAATGTGAACATATAATCATATAATTTCCTTTTTATACTGCTGTTTGTTTTTTGTTTTTTTTAATAAAGCTTTACTTTAGTGTTTTATTGAATTAAACAGCTTTACTTCTTTCTGCAAACAATGCTTGACTTAAAAGACTTGACTGTTAGCTTGAATTAGCATCAAAGTGCCTTACAGTGTGATGTATCGGAAACAGTGGAGGCTTTTGTGCATCATAATAGGATTTTAATGCTTTCTTTTTGTAGATCAGAGAAGATTTTTGCTAATTAAATTCCAGACCAGCCTTGTGAATTCAATCTGCTTTTAAGAATAAAACACCTAAAATCCTAAGATGTTGAAAAAACTTTGTTCCATGACTTTGAAGTTTGGTACCTCCTTTCAGAGATGTTTATCTTCTTCCATTGCCACACAAATTTATTGACTGACTGATAAATGGTGAATTGTTTGTGTTTGCAGAAGTAGAAAACCTCTTGTTTGCTGTGGCATGCCTAGCTCCACTGCTTATTTGCAGGGGATCTCTTCTCGGCCACCACAATAGCCACATAATGCCTATCAGAATAGGACAAAACATATGTCGGGAGTGGTCACGCCTCATGATGGTGCCTGTTAAATAGGGGGTTTCTCTTGTCACTCAGTGAAGAGCCCACATCACCTCCTATGTAAGATGTTTGTAAGAAAAAAAGCTCTAAAAGGGTGTCCTCTTTGAATTTAGATCCTTAGATTTTTCTTGTTACTTGTTCTTGTGAATATGTCAGAACTAAGTTGGATACATGCGCTCCTATTATTGCATTTTTCAGAGGTTGGGTGCAGTCATTACGCCCCTGTGTGACCTTTTGTCACTGTGTCACACACCACAGGGTACCTAACTTGAAACCGGAGAAGTTAGTGAAGTGTGTGTCTGATGTGGGTGGAATGCAGATTTTTATATCCTCCCAGATAATGAGATTAAATACGTAGTCATCTGAGTGAGGAATTCCAGTAATCTTTCTTGTAGGCAGATAAATCTGCTGCTCTTGCAAGGAGAGCGGGTGCAGCTGAGGTCTAAATCAATACTTCTCATTACTCTAAAACTTTGTAAGGAATGGTTCATTTCTCGGGGAAAGTATTGAAAAAAGTTAGTCAATTTTTTACTCAAACCATTATCATCTCCCAAATTTAAGGAGCTGTTTCTGTGCTGAAATCCAATCAGATTTCAAACTCGTAGGTTTTGTAAATAAGTAAATTTAGTTATCTGACTTATGTAGATTTAATTTGTTACTTTCCATGGGGATTCAAAGTAAGTCTTTTGGCAGGAGACATTTCTCATGGTTAGTTGTGTTGGTGGAAGTGATATAATTAAATTTTACATAAACCACTTTACTGACAGATGTAGAGGATGTTTTTTTTTTGTTTAGATTAACAAAGTATTGAATGAAGAGCGCAGGGATTCCATGACCTGGCTGCTCTGCTGCTACTGCTGACACAATCTTGAATGGTATTAAATTTAAATCTGCTAAGGTCTGGTATTCACTGATTAAATTTGGCCAGGTGTGTTTCAGCATAAACGCATCTAAAAACCTGTCGTACCAGAGTTAGAGATCTCTAGTGTGGAGGATTGTTGACAGGCCCTACAGGCAAATACCTGCATCAGCATCATTTCTAACTCTTAAGATTTATTATATAACAGCACAACCTGCTGTTGCAACAAATCTACATAACTTATTTTCTCATGAAACAGGCTTAAATCTTCTTGTATATAAATTATAATGATTTTTATTAACGATCTTATTAACTGGCTCGTTTTGATCAGTTCTTAATTAATGTTTGAAGGTCTTTTGTGGATATTGTTCCAGAAATTATATTACTTCAGGAAATCATTGATGCATCAGATCTATATAAATGTTTTTAAATAATCTGTTGGTTCATTACTAATTGCATAAAATAGTAAAAGCTGTTTTTCATTACTTGCGCGCAACTTGATGAACTTCTTGTCATTGAAGAATTATTAAGAATGTAAACTAGCAATTTATCAGTGCACAGCTGGCTAGTCAAACATGTTGGGTTTAGGATTAGGTTGTGAGTTCAGTAAAAGTGGAAACTAGCATCTGTGCAGGTGAAATGACTCTACGGCACTTTAGAGGATGCTTCTTGACTAAAACTGCTAAAGGCACGGCCAACTAATTACGTTGCAAGTATTATTTTCCATAAACATACAAATATTTTTTTTATTAAACTCTTGTAAATAAATGGTTGGATTTAGTAAATTGGCAACTGAAAGATGTTTTTTTATTCTGTAAATGTCTGATTTCTTTCTTCATCACCTTGATGTATTTTTACTTTACTGCTATGGGTGCTTCAACTGAGTTATGTAAAGGCCTTTTTACAAAGTAATTAATCTGCCCAAGAAAAAATAACTGTATGCCTATTATGATTCCCAAAATTATAGCTCACCATATGCCTTTCCTTTCTAACACTTGAAACCATCACTAAACTGTGACTATAATCTGATAGGGAATTCTGTGGCTTCCCAAACACACCAGCAAAATGAGTGCTTGTGTGTTTGTGTGCATGCATGTGCATAAAATTATGCACACCCTGTCCCAGTAGGCTGCAGGAATCTGACAAAGTGACAGCCACTTGGACAGCCACTCACTAAATGGGATAAGTGTGGGTCTCGGTACAAGTGTGCGTGTGCAACATGAGACTTTGCACGTGACACCCTGGTCCCATCCTACCTATTCATCCATAATGACTGGCCCTTCTGAGACACACACAAAACCACTCACAGCATGGGCGACTTCCGACATGAGGATACTACGCTATTTTCCCAGAGACCCTTCTCCGGTTCACAGCTAAATGAGAAAACGATGCACTGCACAGACTTCAAAGTCATTGAAGTGTGTGTGTGATAGGAGGAATAAGAATGAAAGACAAATCTTAAGTAAAGTCTTGGCCTGTCAGTAAAGAATGAGGACAGAGGAGATGAGACAAGTTTATACAAGTTTGAAGTAGTTCCTGTGTTGGCCTGTGCTTACATTCCTATCTTTTCCTCCTTTCCTTTTTGTTCCTGATTGTGTGAGGTGTGTTTAAATGCTATTTTGGGCGATCAGGTAAATGTGGTGGACACATGTTTCTCCAAGGTGACAAATATGTTTGTCTTTTACTTCACCCAATTTAAAATGGCCTTCTAATGTTTTTTAAATGACACTATAATAGCCTGATATTGCGCGGAGCACAATCATTAGCTTAATGGGTAAAGAGATTTCATACTAATCAGATAGACACGGATGTGCATTTTACATTTTGAATCTTTTCAGAAAACTTTACAGCGTGATCATGCCTTCTTTCTGCCATCCAAAAAAATGTGCACGAGACAACCAGAAACACCAGTATGCCATATGTATATGGTTATATGCTAGCGGATTATTACAGACATCTTAATTGGTTGTTCTTTTCTTGTGAAGTGTCACGAAAAACAGAGCAGGGACTTAAATTAACCTGATAATTTGTCAGGAAGTATACAACGTTTTCTAACACAGGTTTGTAGCAGCAGTAGAGTATTCATCATTCAGCATTAGGCACTGCAGTAGTCATGTTGACACCAGACAATCAGTGATTCAGATCTTGCCAGAATGATTGCAGCAGTACTCACTCTCTGCTGTAACATTAAAATGAAGTGAATATAATTTGTTCATGATGAGGAAATTGAGTGGATTGATTGAGACAGTCTTGTCACTGGGTTTTATTTCCACATATATCTTACTGTCGATACATCCAGATTATTTTGGCGATAAGGATGTGCAGGTTGTGAGTAATCACAGAAGACATCCACTGAAAGGCTTTATCTATGACTCAAAGGTGGAATGTTTTAGAGGTATTAGTTTGGCGGTTCTGGTGTTTTTTTTGGAAGCTTGCTTACATTTATCGTAAATCCTGAAGTTTTCGGGAAACAAGGCGTCCTGGCTTACTTGAGAACAGTTTTGGATCCCCACTGCTCAGCTGGAAGTCGTGAATAAAGTTTCTTCTTAGGTTCCATCTTCCACAATCCCGGTGTCCTGACCTCATTGAGATCTGCGACCTCGATAGAACACTGGATCTGCATAGAATAGAAGATTAATTAATTAGTGTTATTTGTATCTACTTTACAAATTTTAGTATTCCCTGTTGGTCACTCTTTTAAAGATTTTTTTAATAAAGGTTTTATATGCTTAAAGTAACTTTAAAAAGACAAATCGACCCCAAATGACAAGTCTTTAAAACTTTTTTGATTGCTTTGCACATATCCATCCTCGTGGTTCTGGAAGCTTATTTTGGTCATTTTAGACTTTAGGTCACATGACATTGCAGAATCTGTTATTCAACATCCTTTTTCACCATACATGGAAATACTTGAACAAAGAAACTAACTAGCGACCAACAAGAGGGACATATTCCAGCAGAGGTCTGTGGTCTCTTCTTTGACAGGCCTGATCTTCCTCCCAATCACTTCATTCCTGGCCACAAAACCCTCCTTTGACAGTGAGAACTCACAAACAAGGGAAGCAAACAGATCCCCAAATCTGCCAAAACACTTTTCTAAATCCATCAATGTCTCTGCTTTTGTTTTATTTCGACCCAATTACTTTTATTTCTGTCTAAAACTTTTAATGATACCATTACATTCATTTAATACCACTAAATCATTGTGCTTCAACAGTAGCGTCCTCATAAATTGATGAATGTCAAAATCTAAATGACTTCTCATAAAACTTTGCATCACGAGCTATTGTAGTAGATAGATTCTTTGTCTGTCATCGTTGTCATCAAATAGTAAATATGTGGTTGTTTCGGCTTAAGCTGTGTGAAAATACTTAGTGACATGACGTCTTTGAAAGATGTCCAAGATTTAAATTACCACTCTAGCTGAAGTGTCCTTGAATGAGAGGCCATCCTCCCTGTTGGTCTGAGACGGGCTGTGACCCGAGTACTCCCATGAGGAGTTAAGAAAACAAAAAATTCTTAAAGTATCACGTAAGAGTTTTAATGTTGTCCATCCCACAGGAAGTTTCTGTGTGTCCTGGTTTCATTTCAATGTTGGCAGGTCATCAGTGAAGCCTGTCAGTCTCTGTCTTAGTCGATGAATGGGTTGTAATTTCTCAATTGTCCCCCCCGCACACATTTAGTGCGTAACCTAACTCTTCAACTCACAAAATGTCTTAAACAGATGGTTTGTGCAAAACTATTCTACTCTAAATTCCACTTCTCTTCTTTTATAAACCTCTTTTAAAAAGTTTTTTTTTTTTACATTTGTTGAGGCAAATATGTGTCTTACAACAAATAACTTAAGCCTGGCTTGTTTGTAATGACGTCGCTGTCTGCTCTGTTTGTAGCCTGCTCATAAAAAAAAAAATCTCACCTTGTGAAACATGGGGTACATAGGGAGGTGTGGGGTTTGTGTGTGTTGGTTGCCTTGTTTCTGTTTTTCTCATTTGGTTATTTTGGCACGCCGCGTATTATTGGGAGGCCGAATATTTTGGCTGGTATCTGAGTTCATGCGTGCACAAACACATGCACGCACAGCTCTCTGTGTGGACTTTGCAATGCTGGGCAAGCTGTTGTGTGTATGTGTTTGTCTGGAAAGCAGGGCCCTGGCGGCATCCCTTGCTCTCCCTGTGGGAACATAGGTGGCCTTTGTTGAGCCTTAGGAGTGTCAGGCAGATGGGGCCGAGTCGCTGATGTAAAACTGGAAGGATGCCCAAAAATTCTGGGGCACACAGGCTTACTGGACTGTGTGTGTGTGTGTGTGTGTGTGTGTGTGTGTGTGTGTGTGTGTGTGTGTGTGTTTTTGGAGCTCTTTGGGGGTAAACCCTCACCCTACATGTGCATACACAAACATCCTCCTGCGTCCCTCCTCTGCCTTCTGTCATTGCCTATTTAATTATCTGTGAGAGGTAGAGTTTTCTCCGAAGTTCTTAACCCCATGCAAAAAGCAATGCTGACAAATAAATTTACAGTTTTTGTGAAATAACCTGCAAGCTCTGCTATTTCTACCTGTTTAGATGTTCCTTATGAAGCCAGAAGAATTCACTATGCTCTGTTATTTAGGAAAACAATTTTTATTTTGAACTTTTCCAGCATTCTTAAAATCCACAATGTGATAAGCTTTTGACGGTACACAACTCACGTTGATTCATAGAAATAAACTGAAATGGGGCATTGAATCTCTCCCACTTCCTGTCAAAGATGAGATGGGCTCAGGTTTCCTGAGACGTATGACAAACATCCTGGGTCAAACCGTAACAAATTTGGATGACTTATTGATGGGTGAGGTGGGATTTGAAACCTTTCTCTGGGCAGATTACAGATAACCTCGAACTGCACATCAAATAGAATTAATCAACTCTTCCAAGCTGAATAAAACAAGTACATTGTGCACTGGAAAGGATGCTCAAAGGTTCATTTTATTCTTTACATTTGTTCTTGTCCTCATTCATTCATGCATACCTTACACTGGCATTGATTGACAAACATTAACCCACTAGAGTGCAGAATAGAGTTCACCTCTGATCTCTGGCGTCCAAGACAGTCACAAACATTGGGGGAGACGGCAGCACAGTGGTTAGCGCGTTTGCGCGCGGACCGGAAGGTTGCGGGTTTGCGGCCCAGAGAGAGCACGTCTAGGGTCCTTGGAGAAGACACCTAGCCCCCGCTTCTCCTACCATTGGCGCTGTTGAAGGGCAGCCTGCTGCGGTGTAAGGAGTGCAGCACACAAATTTTCCCGGTGAGGGATGAATAGAGTAATTCATTTATTTTATTTTTATTTTATTTAAACATGCAAATAATAATAATAAACTTGGAATGGGAATAAAATATGGGCGAGGAACCTTTGATAATGTACTTTGGTGTCACCAGCAGTCCACATGATTTCTGTACACGGTTAGAGCCTGCTTTTAACATAAACCTTGGAAGGTGGCCACCTTCCAAGGTAGACAAGATAAGACAGAAGACACCCTTTATGGCCATCTGTAATGTAGACTATAAATGAACCTAAAGATGGTTGTACTTTATTAACACAGGGAGACCTTCTATTACCATCTCCTGATACTTTGGCCTGGTTTCAGGCAGATGTCTGCTTTGGCAGATAGAAGAAACTTTGGGAGCCTTAGGTGATGAACATTTACATACATACGCGAAAACCTCAGGGACAGCAGTTTGCTGTGGAAGCCAAACTTTCTAACTTTTCTCCACATCGCTGGAAACAAATGGGTGAAAGTCAGTGTCTTATCCACTTTTTAGTAAAGTGATAACATTTTTTACTGTAAAACATACCCCCTCCTCTTTGCTTGTGATTGGTGCCAGCATTGAGGGAATTTATTTTTTGAATTCTAGAAACATCTCTGAGACCAGAAAACACCTGTTTGTCATTAAAAACTTGAATACAATAACAACTTTGCACATCATGACTCAACTCTCATCCCAAAAGTTGACTTTGCAGAAATTACCGTTAGCATACACCCAGAATGAAAACACTTCATTCTGGCACTCTTCCCTTGGATCTTGTTTCTGTCTCTCTCCTGGTTTTTCTCTGCCGGGAAAAGTAGATCTTTCCTGTTGCTTTGTAGTAAATAAGGCCATATGTGGCCATACCAGCCTGTCAATGCCTGATTCCGTCAGACCTCAGACGCTAAAGAGAATGGACCTGGGTAGTACTTGGATGGGAGACAACTTGAACCCCAGGTGCCTCAGTGGGACAGCTGTTGAGATTAAATTGTCTCTGTGTCCCTGGGCAAGACACTTCACTTACCTTGCCTGGTCTGGATGGTGTGTATGTGATTGGTTGGTGATGGTCAGAGGGGCCGATGGCACAAAAATGGCAGCCTCACTTCTGTCAGTCTGCCCCAGGGCAGCTGTGGCTAAAACAATAGCTTACCATTACCTGGTATGGAGTGAATTAATATTATACAGTATACAGTATTATATATATTATATATTATATATATGATATATATTAAACAATATACAGTATGTAAAGTGTCTATGAGCATTCTGGAAAAGCATTAAATAAGTACAATGCATTATTATTAAATTGGGAAGCTAATGGATGTTAAATAGAGCTGGGTTTCGTCTGAGTGCTTGCAAAACACTCCAACCGGAGGCTAGCTCTGATCTTTATTGTTATGAACATTACTTTTATTAGTCTGCTGGTGATATTTCCCCAAGATCCTGTGAGATAAAAGCTTTGGCTAGATGTAGAAAATCTGCCTTTGCTTGTGTGTCAACTGATATTCAGACACAAAAAGAGGTCTGAAATGTTTGCAAGTACATAAATGTTCTATTCAAGGATCATTTGATAAATTTACAAAGTTATTAATGGTATACTTTTGAAGTAGAATATAAAAAATAGAATGAACTAAATAGAAAAGAACTTGTGATTAGGAAGGGAAATAGACGTATTTATGTTTATGTGTGTTACAAGTGTCTAAATGTAATTTTCCGTACATACTCGTTGCTATGAATAATCAAAAAAAAAAAATCACAATAACAAGACAGCTTATGATATAAAATAAAATCAACATAATTCTATTCATATAATTACTAATAAGTGGTTAGCACGGTGGCCTCACAGCAAAAAGATCAGGGGATTAAGTCCTGGAATGGGGGTGAGGCTCGAAACACTGTCCATTCTGTGTAGAGTTTGCATGTTCTCTTCATGTATGCATGTACTCCTACCCCCTAAAAACATACATGGGAGGTTGTTGGGTGGAGACGGTGGCCGCTTGGTTAGAGCGTTCGCCCCCGGACCGGAAGGTTGCGGGTTCGCGTCCCACGGCGAGCACGTCTAGGGTCCTTGGAGAAGACACCTAACCCCCGCTTCTCCCACCATTGGCGCCGTTGAAGGGCAGCCTGCTGTGGTGTAAGGAGTGCAGCAAACAAATTTTCCCGGTGAGGGATGAATAGAGTAATTCATTTATTTATTTATTTATTTATTTGTTTGGCTACTACAATATTGTCCCAAGAATATGTGTGTGTGTATGATTGTCTTTGTGTGTGGCCCTGCAACAGACTGGTGACCGGCTCGATGTGTATCTTGCTTCTTGCCTGAAATTAGCCGAGATAGGCTGCGGCACCCTAGTGACCCTATTTGGGATAAACGGTTCAGTAGACAAAAGGAAAAAGTAATACATTATATGTAATAAATGATTGAAATTTAAGATAAAACAAGGTTTGTGCTTTGTTTACACTTCAAAGCACACACACCAGCACTCAGAGAAATTTCCCTTCACAAGGTCTCCCAGCTTTTAGCCTCAATGGATTTGTGGACTGAGATCAAATAGACTTTGTCTGCACACCTGTTTCATGCCTTGATGATATTTCCCAATGATGAACCCACAGTAAAACACATTTCCATAAACATACCTGTAAATAGGTATATCTCTTCAGCTACCTAGTATACAGAACACAGAACCGATTAGATTGTAGATATTTTTGTGTTGTTGTTACTAAATAAGAAGCAGGTAATGTTTGCGTGCATCAGTCTGCTTTAGACTCAAAAGGCTTGCTTCGTCTTATAAGCTAGGAGCTTTGGTCTGGATAAAAAGTCATTTCACATGGAGTGGAATGGGATTTAAAATTTCAAAATTGCTTTGTGGCTAAAGCTGGCTTCTGACAAATGTTTGGTTTTGTATTTAACTCAAAATAATGTAGCCACACAAAATTAGCCATAGAAAGCAGTGCATGATGTCAATAACATGTCTTTTATTTACTTCCATTTTTTTCTTATCAATACAGTTTTAGCTAATTTACTGAGCTTTTTTTTATTTGTTAAAAGCATAATAAGTGGTTTTAATGAGATGGTTTGGACATGTGCAGAGGAGAGAGACAATACATCGACAGAAGGACGCTGGGTTTGGAACCACCAGGAAAGAGGAGGTTTATGTAAACAGTGAAGGAAGACATGAAGATAGTTGGCGTGACCGAAGAAGATGCAGCAGATAGGGTTAGATGATAGAAACTGACTTACTGTGGTGACCCCTGAAGGGAAATGTTGAAAGAAGAAGAATTGTGGCCAATTTAAGAAAGTGCACTGAGTGATGAAATTGGAAGTTTTTGTAAGATTCACTTTGGTTCTAACAGAAAAAAAAAAAAAGTTTGATCAGACCCACATTTGCATACTCAAAGGGACAATAATATATGATCTACAATCCCATATATATATATATTAAGTGTATGTAAGTATATGTATAAATACATACACACATACACTTACACCAGTGTGGCAGAAAAACCAGTCAAATCATAGTCAGTAATGAAATTCTTGATCTACAGAGTGAGCAGCCGGGGGCACTTATTCATGTTCTTTCAGCGCCTCTCTGCCTATAAGTTGTTATTACTGTATATCCTGCAGATCAGAGAAAACAACTCTTCTGTATGATGTGCAATTACCCACCTGTAAAAGTTTACCTTGCTGTATGTACAGGAAGTCTGGAAATTACATACATTTAATGCCGTAATCACTCAGTGAAAACAGCTACACACCATCGTGAGAAAAAGCATTAATTGTCGTCTTCAATTTGTCCTCTGGCACCTGATGTTTGCATATTGACACATGTCAGAAGAATACAAAGCTTCAACATTTGATTTACTGACAATTGTGTCATGTGTCTACAGTTCATGAAGTTGCAGCCATAAATCTGTCATGTATGTTATTAGTTCTGACTGCGTCACGTCCTCTGTTGGCCAGAGTTGACAGTAGACTGATCGTTCATGTGTTCAGGTTTCAAAAGTGTTGCAGATAGGGGCTGTGCAGAGACATGTCTGGGAGACACAGATTCCATCTTACACTACTTTGCAATTTCGACAGCTGTTTTGAATGGATGGATGAACTCTGCTGATGTGAAATCAAACAGATCAGTCATCTAGTAGCAGAAAAGCACACCTCATGCTCGAGGGAAGTTCCATTTCCTTCTCAGATTGGACTTCACGGTTTGTCCTCTGGCCTCAGTTGCCTTTAGTTTTGCTTAAACCAGCTGATTCAGTGCCCTTACCGATAAGCGGATTATGGGAGAAGTGTATTGAATCAGCACCTTTATGGCTGATACCATCAAATGCTGGGATGTCCTCTTCAAAGGTACTGTAGCTTAAAAAACAATGATGACCCCAACATTGACTTAAAACTGATGTGAACCATACAATTTGATATTTTTATTGTTAATGATAATTAGACATCCTCAGTTTTAGCATCAGTAAAATATCAGATCTAAACATGTATATACTTTTAACACGTACTGGTTGCCTCTTTTGTTTTTGTTTGATGTATGTCGTCCTTGTTTTATGTGGGGATTTTGAACTAAATAGAAACTTCCTGAATAAAAAAGTGAAAATGTGATGACCCAAATGAACCTCCTGCTTTGTATGCAGTGCAGCTTTGCTCAGGAGCCAACACTCACAGAAAGGTTTCTCATCAGCACTCATTGTCAGCTAGAACACTTAAGACGATTGCATCCCGATGACCTGCAATGCGTGGGAGGTTGAGATGAAAGGATATGATGGGGCGAAATTGTAAGAGGTGGATGGAGTGAAAAGGACAAGAGGAGTGAAAAAAGTGATGAGGGAGAGGAAAAAGATAAAGGATGTTAGTACATAATGCTGACATCGGTGCTAGAGGTTCTTTTTCTTCTCGGACTCTTAGATTTGTTTTTTATTGTGAAAGTTCATAAAATTGTGGCGTATGATTACTCTCGCACAAAACCTGGATAATCATCCAATCTTCTTTTTCTAAGTGAATATCGTCAACATAATGAGATGAATTGAACTTAAGCTACGAAAATATATACAGACATACTGTAGGCATTTTTATGGCATCTATTGTAAAACTTGGATGGAGTTACATCTAGTCACTGGGCTATTTAAATGAAGTTGGCCTCATTTAGGAGGAAATGAAAGGTGGGTGCACTTCATTAACCTCCGCTCTACCAGTCACCAACCCACTCTTACAAACTCGCACATAGACAGAGAGCAGCAAATGCACAGACTGCATTGAGGGCGGAAGTAACTGAAGCACATGCCGGGTTTGGATGAAGATGGATGGCAACCTTTTCACTGCGTGCTTTTTCTTGGCCCACACAAGACAAAAAATGCAGCTTTGTTCATGTCCCATTTTGCTTTTTGACTGGTGAATAGAGAGGCAATGTCGAATGACCAAACACTGACATTTATAGATATTCATGACATGTCTTGGGACATCAAATGAAGATGTAGTTCATTCAGTGACAGTTTAAACAATACTCGACAATAAAGTTTAGGTTGAAACAAAACAAAATGTCCTGTACAATAAATTATGAAGATTCATGCTGAATGTCCACAACGTTACAGACTTGTGAAAAACAAGTCTAAACTAACTAAATTGGCCAAAATCTTTTGAACCAAAGATACCAGAGCAAAACAGAATATCCTGGAGCGCAAGTAAATATTTTCAAAGGAAAAGATTTTGACTTTTTGTTAAATTCTCTGAAGTATCAGAAGCCGGTTGAAATAAGTTGCATCCTTAAGATATTTACCGCCCTTTGTTTTAATTCTAATTTTATTGCTTAGATAAGTAGATGCAAAAGATGCTCAGCACCACCAAATTACTGCTACTGGACATGTGCATGACAAGATGTACCAAGTATGGTTTGCAGAAGCTTTTAGTTATTTAAGGCCAAGAAATATACTAAAAATTGTATTTCATTGAGTCAAAGGTGGGAGAAGAAAAATGTGACACTCCGACTACTTAATGTATTTAGTCTTTTGTGGTACTTAAAAAAAAAAAAAAAAAACTTAACGGTATAAACATATTTATAAAAAAGTATACATTTTCTGTTCTTACAACTCAAATTGTCCAAAAATCCACTGAAATAGGATTTTTTTAAAAATGATAAATCATATTGTAGAATTTTTTAAAATTTAAGATCAACTAACAATGTGAACAGAGTGACAAACTGATGCAACAGAATTGTGGAGTAGCAAAATATGACCCATTTGTATATTTGGATTTTTCAACTTGGAAATTTGTTAGCACAAATTTCCAAGTTGAAAAATCTCCCCACACTAAAAAAAAAAATCAAATATTAACACAAAAACATTGTAGGTGGCTGATGCATTGTTATTAACAGTATTTAAATAAGGACAAATTATGCTTGAACAGAAATTATTGGATTATTAAATTAAAAGTAATTTTTATGTTTAAGCCCGATTTGTATTAAACTACAGTACCTTTTGTTGCTACATTGATGTGTTTGGGTTAAAATAAAAAGCTCATCCCTAATTTAAATATATTTATAACTATCTGCTCAGTTTTGCTTACTTTACAAAAACACCACAATGCAAGCAGAAAGTTCAGTGTTGCGTCCCTGATTGTAAAAGGTTTACACTCTTATAATAAAGTTGTTTACAACTCCTCCAACATGCCAAAGACATTCACAGACGAAGTTATCTCTTTCTTCTTAGTTTGTCACAAGTCTTTTTTTTTTTAACTAATGTGTGGTTATTAGTGATATGAACTTAATTGTAATGTTTTAGTATCATTTAGATTAGTTTTATAATTAGTTTGTAATAGTTGTCAATAACCTCTTTAGTTTGCTTTACTTCACTCTTTTTTTCTATTTTCAATTGGAGCTGAAATAATTCAATAAGTTTCCCTCAATGACACACTCAATAATGACATTTTATTCCATTCCGTTCCATCATCTTCCGCTCATCCAGGGCCAGGTCGCAGGGGCAACAGCTTCAAATGGGAAGCCCAGGATTCTATCACTCCGGCTGCATCCTCCAGCTCACAGTCAGTTTTATCCCATGGCCCAAATATCCTAGCCATCGTGGCGCAAATACCCCAGGTTGCAGTTTCTTGGCCTGAATGTCCGTGGACAAATGTTTGTGGCCGAAATGTCCATTCACCCCCGGAAGGATCCCAAGTCATTCCCCGGCCAGCTGTGAGACATAGTCTCTCCAGCGGGTCCGGGGTCTGCCCCTTGGTCTCTTCCTGGTGGAACGTGCCCAAAACACCTCGCCCGCGAGGCGCTCGGGGGGCATTTTCACCAGATACCCGAACCGCCCCATCTGGTCTGTTCCTTGGTTTCCTCCCGGTGGAGAGGAGACCAAAAAATTAGTTTTTAATTTAACCTTGTTTAGGTTACCATGTTAAAAAAAAAAAAAAATCATCCCAATTTTTTTGTTGCAGAAATTCTGATTTTAACATGAATAAAATAATTAGTCTTTCTAATAAAACCTAATTGCTACTCCTTAACAGAACTACATCTTGCAGCAAGCTCTGCTTGTGGGCAACCATAAATCAAATTACAACATCTGTTATCTGCTGGATTGCGTGCATGCATCGACACCCAAGGACATAACAATTCTTAACGTCCTGTGTGTCCTCAGTTTGCATCAATCATCTGCTTAATTCTCTGGTTTTACACGATTGAACTGAAGTTACCAGCTTGGTTTTCTTGCATTTGTTTAGATGTGGTTACGCTAATTACATCTTTTAGGAACATCTTAGGAGTACTTTACAACTGTTGATCCCTCAGATTTCCCTCCTCTCATAAATTCCACAAACTACTTACTCTGCTTATAAATTAACATGCTCATTAATTGGCCAAATTAAAAGCCATTTCCTCTAGCAGTAAGCGCTTTAGGTGCCTAATGGATCTTTCTAACAGTGAGGAGAGCTCCATTTCTAAGTGGGGTGAGGACGGTGAAGGATAAGCTAAAATGGGGGTTGGGTGGAGTACTCAGTTATATCATTTACAACCTCAGGAAGAAGACCTTTTTTTTTTCTTGCTGTATTTATGGTTTTAGTACTTTTCATTTCTCTGTGTCTTATTTGACTTTGACTGCTCCCTTGGATCCATTGCTGAGCCTCTTCTGAGAAGTGGACTCTTGGTAGTAATCCACTTGATGAATGGGTCTGGGACTGTACCCTTATTGGATAGCTGTCGAGAAGGACTTGATAAGTGTAAGATGAAGTGGAGTTTCTTTGGCAGGATTCTGTGTCCTGAAAGAAAAAAGGCTTTTGCCCTTGATTTCTGGGAAAACATTAGATTCTTTTGTTCAAAGATGCATCTTACCATAAGTCTGTAACACTCAACTTTGGTCTCAGGGGTCTATAGTTGAGATTTTAGATTTTTTCTGCTCACGTAAGCTAGATTCAGATTAATGGAATCTCAACAACAAACTTGTCAAGAATTTCACACGATTGTTAAAGTGTTGGATAAAAGGAAAATACGTAAAATCTTCAAGATAATGAATGAGAATTACAATAAAATATTCATAATTTACACAGATGGAGGGCACTCTTACTAAATTCTAGTGTATTGCATTTGATGTCTTATCGCCACGTAGTTCCAGACAGTTCTCAATCTCCAATCTGCTTGTCTGAAACCACCATTTCTTCCCCAAAGCACTAAAAAACAAATAAAATATTTGAATTAGCAAATTGAGGCAAAGTTATTTTCCAATTCTTATCATTAACTACTTCCATGATTGCAAATTAAATAGTTTAACCTGAATTCAGTCTGTTGCCTCTAGAAATATTGAAAAAGATCGGAAAGACACCCCAAATTGAGCTTTCACATTGAAATTGGAACATGCAATTATTTTGAATATTAAAACAGCAATATTGTTAGTAAAATGCAAGGGAGTTGCAGGAGTTTCTCACACAAGTTTTACTTAAATAAAAGTCAAGTATACTTTAACAATATTACACACTATTAAACACACTGGTTTTTTTTTAAATTAAAGTGGTGGAAGTAGACACGCAAAATCCATAAAAAACCAAGCATTCAGAAATGAGGGTTTTTCAATCTGAAGAAAAAGCAAAAATCAAGAAGAAAATTTGATGTTTTCTCTTTTGTACTGAAATTTAAATTTTTGCTCATGTCAGGACAAAACCCAAGGCTTCAATCCCGTTGAAGCAACACACGGTTTGAGGAAAACAGTCATTTTTATCTGCAGTCAGAATACATAGAATGTGGAGTCTGTCAACCTCACACCTTCTCATACTGTCATCGGCTGCCGGACTAGTTGTAGATGGACCTTGGCGGAGTGCTTACATTTATCCCCTTCAGACAACAACTTGCACAAAAAGGATGCAGAAAAAACTGCTTTGCTAACAATGAGCTGAATACTTGCAATCTTTGTGATGACATGTGAAAGGATATCTGCATTGGAGCATCATGAGTGCCAAATCTTTCCATTCATCAACAGAGCTCCTGGCAAGTCTTGTATAATCCTCATTGCAACACAAATTTTTCTCCAGGCAAACGACATAAGATACGGATGCACCCAACGGGACCATGATTGAAATAATCAGGCAAAAATCTACATCTTATCTAAAAAGGAGCATCAAAAGTGACTTTTTTAGTCTTTTCTGGTTGTCTACATTGTTCTCTGCTTTAGCATGTTTAAACCTTTCAAGTTGCTTTCAAGAAATGGACATTTGTGTGGTGTGAAATTGGACCATTTTGTGATGATCTGACACAACCTTCTTTGCTTTTCTGTCTTTTTCTGAATATACCCACACTGCTACACATGGAAATGATGCACTATCAAACTCTAGCTTGTTGCTTGAAATACTAATAAAACTTCCTAAAGTACCTAATGGTTAGTTAGTTTACATATGATATAACTTCATGCAAAAAGCCTTTAAACTGGAAATGAATAAGGAACACCAAATGGTCTAGCATAGGGCGGGCAGTAATACTGAAACTCACTCAGCATGACCTCAAGGCTCAAGCCTCACTTCACATCAACTGAAACAAACTCACCATAAAGAAAATAAGCAATGCAAACTATGTTTATTCTTTAGGCGAGCAGATTTTACAGCAAAGTCTGCAAAGGCTACGTAAACTAAGTTGACTTGAAGGATGTCTTGCATGAGGTAAACAAGTACCTAAAAAGAAGTACTTCCCTCTTTTTTCACCTTATTTTCCTTCCCCTCTGGCCCATTTCTCAGCCTCTATTTATTCAAGTGTTTGAGAAAAGGAGGGGACAGTGAAAGGGTTGTATACACCTCACAGCTGGAAACTGATAGGACTTTTAACAACCCGCGGTGTCCTGGGTGTGAGAAAAACGAATGAGTTGCTCCAATTTCTTGAGAAAAGCGTCCTCCTTTTTGCATTTTTTTTTTTTGCTTCGCTTGATACTGACCAAAATGTAGAATGTAGGGATCTAAAAGCGCTGCTTTTTTTACTGTTTATTATATTATTTTTTGTTTCCAAATGAAAAGTCATTACAATCATTTTGAGATTGTAATTGGAATTTGGAGGCTGAGAATAACTTCTAAGCATATAGTTTTTGAACACAATAGTCTTGACTGTAAACTGCACTGATAAATTCATACACAGACTTACAGTATGTGTCACAAAATACAGTGCTTAAAGACAAAATGAAGATATAATGAAGCTAAAAAGAAGGAAGGTGGGATAACACATTTTTCTTCCTGCCTGTTAAACACTTCCTTTCTTGGGGGCAGGGGATTCTTTTGAGGTGGATAGTATTATGAATAGAACAGGGTATCTTATTTGCATTCAGGCTACGACTGGGTGGCCAAGACATGATTGGTGCTTTCTAATACACTTGTATACACAAATGTTTAATCAGATTTGTCTGTGTTCATTTTAATGCTTTGCAGCATTGAAAGGAGAAACATAACTGCTACGCGGACGTCACACGCATTTTTTCTTCCTTACCTCGACCATGTTCTATTCTTACACATCTTGATGTAATTCTGTCATTGTCGAATAGATGATAAACTGTAGATTCAATTTTTGTAAGATACGGAACATGCTTGAACAGTCTGGGGATTGGACTTTCCAGTTTTTTGGGTTTTTTTTTTTTTACAAACATAAAGAAGCATTTTCATTAATTTGCAGAGTTTGCTGAAAAGACATTTTTGAGGTTGCAACAGCACGTGAATATACTGAACTGTTCCGCATTACAGCTGTTCAGGTTTTGGATTACACGGATCTCGATTTGCTGCCGAGTCTGAAGCGGCCAGGATGGGAATTAGCTCCTCCAAATCCGAGACCATGGTCCTCGCCCGGAAAAGGGTGGAGCGCCCCTTGCGGAGGAGTTTAAGTATCTCGGGGTCTTGTTCACGAGTGGGGGAAAGATGGAGCGGGAGATCGACAGGTGGATCGGTGCGGCATCAGCAATAACTAGGACGCTGCATCGGTCCGTCGTGGTAAAGAGAGAGCTGAGCCGAAAAGCAAAGCTCTCAATTTACAAGTAGATCTATGTTCCAATCCTCACCTATGGTCACCAGCTGTGGGTGCAAGCGGCCGAAATGAGCTTCCTCCGCAGGGTGGCTGGGCTCTCACTCAGAGATCGGGTGAGGAGCTCTGCCATCTGGGAGGAGCTCGGTGTCGAGCCGCTCCTCCTCCAGGTCGAGAGGAGCCAGATGGGGTGGTTCGGGCATCTGGTCAGGATGCCTCCCGAGCGCCTCGCGGGTGAGGTGTTTTGGGCATGTCCCACCGGGAGGAGACCAAGGGGCAGACCCCGGACCTACTGGAGAAACTATGTCTCACAGCTGGCCGGGGAATGACTTGGGATCCTTCCGGGTGAGCTGGAGGATGCAACCGGGGTGAGAGAGGCCTGGGCTACCTGTTTGAGGCTGTTGCCCCCGCAACCCGACCCCGGAAGAAGCGGAAGATGACGGAATAGACCTCTTAAAAGGTGGCTTTCCAAAGCACACTATGCATATGCTCCTGCTACAGCCCATTTGAGGAATTTTGGAAACTTTCATGGCCCATACATACAAATAGTGTCCCACTTCTGTTTGTGTTTTTACATGGGCTCACTTGCAAAATACAATTCCTTGGTGGCAGGAAATCAAACAATATAATTAAAAATTATGTTCCACATTTGATGAATAAAATTCTTCAGTCGTCCTCCCTCTTTGTTAGATCTGTCTTCCTATTGGTAGATAAACATAAGAGGGAAATAGTAGTGTTACAAAATGTGACATCAATGCTTTTTTTTTTTTTTAAGTTGAAATTGCAGTTATCTGAAAAGTTTTTTTTGAACTTCTAGCAACAAGCAAACTTAGTTCTTTCTGCCAGTTAAAAAATATTTCTATTTGGACCAAAAGTTTTATTCACTTCTATTTTAATTTTAAATGTCAGATAAATGGGGCTCTAATTCAGACAGAATTCTCTAGAATTCATCATAGGATTTATTTTACATGTTCTTCTATAAATTTACAAATAATCCTTCACCTCCAGGTGCTTTTCAGGAAATTGAGACATTATTGTAAATGTTTGGTTGTGAATAATTTCAGGGGGAGTGAAGGGAAAAAAAAAACAAGATGAAAGGCTGAAATTAGACTGTAATGCGCCTCGGGTTTAAATCGCTGATTACCGCTTAGCTGTTTTGTGTTACTCACCACTTCCCTCTGTAGCTTTTTTCTGTCTGATTCTGTTTGCTGCCAGACCATAATCATACCTTCTATTCAAGTCCCTCTGATCGGCTTTGTAGATGTTTATAGATTTTACTTGTAATATTCAGGCTATTTTTTCGGTTTTCTGTGTAGAGAATCATAATAGTATTCCGTAATATTAATGGAGTCTCAATGAAGATTAGTGTATCAATAAAACATTTGAGATAAATGTTCCAATGAAAGTGAATATGGGATCTTTGTTAAAATTATTACAATTTTTGGTTATTAAACAAAAATGAAACTTTTAGTTTAAAATTTTCAAGTTTGTTAATGAGATCACAACAAAATTAAAAATTGTGGATAAAACAAATAGTACAAAAATGGACTTAACATACTGTAGGCCCCACAGTTGTAGATGAGGTGAGCAGATGTTTTTCTTGTGTAAAATATTTACCACACCGAAGCACTTTTAATGGCCAAAAGACCCCCATGATCTCAAACCGGGAATATCGTTGTAAGCCAAAGGTTACAAATCAGTTTTTGACACGGTTTTGCAAGTGCAAATCTAGCTTGATCATCCTATCTGTATTGTGCAAGCTGTATTTCCATCAAGTCTACCTTGGTGCAGATCTTAAGTAAATGTACTTAGTCACTTCCCAGCATTGGCAACCAATGTGCGTTTGTGTATGTGCATTCATGTGCACTAATGTTGGTGCCAGGCACAAAAAATGCTCACACTGCCATTCTTATTTGATCAGGCTTCCATGTGTGCGTTTCAGGAAGTCCTGTGACCGGCAACGTTGCTTTACCTCCCCCCTCGTCTCTTGCTGACATGAATCAGTTAGAACCAACACACTCTGAACTAAATTACACCCCCTTCCCTCTCGCTCACCGTTAATCACATTAGCCTAAGTGATATGGGAACGCCAGGCCAGACACACACTCCCCCTTCTCTCCCAGTCTTTCAACCCTTATAAATAGCCACTCCTCTGGAACTTTAAGTTGTCTTAAGCTCCGTCTTTGGATAATAGACCATTTGCTCTCTAAAAGACTCCAGTGTAGAATAATGAGGATCAAGGCGATAGTGTAGAAAGTGGCACAAGAGATGCAAGAATAGAAGAGGAAAGATGACACTTGGCCCAATACTCGGAACCAAAACTCATCAAAACAGCTGTTTTGCTAGGGTTAGAGGTTACTGTGCAGAATATTTTCCTGTCAAATGTTATTTGGGTGATTGGATAGACCGGTGGTAATAATGAACAAAGTATAAATTTCAGTAAAACATGACTTACTTTGATACAGTTCAATTTGATATGTTAGTATAACTCATTTCTTTTCATCATGCTCTAAGTCGAATTAAGTCGATTAAGTCGAATCTGTTTCCAGTTGAAGTCAGACTCAATACAGGCTGCTTTTGACACTGATTCATCACATTTATGGACAGAATTTATAACACATAAGCATCATTTTAATTATCGAGCAGATGAAAAGCAGAAACTGGTCCAAAGTTTTACATTTTTCAACTTGCAAAATGTTATTTTGTAAAACTTTATAAATGAGATAATTAGTTCAGAAACATTTTAGTAAAAGTTCATTTTTTGTTATTTCCACCCAAATACCGTGTTTCAAAAAACAAGTCCTTACATTTTTTCCATATACCATACACTGTGAACCCTTTTATTTTCCACTTTTTTCCACTCACCCAACTATTCTAAAATGTTTGCTGTCCACTAACATGTTTCTTCTTCTTCTTTCTTTCTTTGCTCACTGAAGCTCACAAGTACATAAATGCAGGTAAGTTCTCAACTCTTACAAGGCTTTCTTTCATGGTTTCTTTGCATTTTACTTGGATATTTTGAATACAAAAATACTTTAAAAAAAAAAAAAACTAAAAAATATTTAGTGAAAAATTATGTTAAAAACTTTTCATTCAGAATCCTAAATTGTGAAACTTCCTTCTACTATTCTGGCTTGATTTGAATCATTATTAATGTTTGACCCTTAAATATCAGTGCCACACTTACAGTAGGTACAAACACGAGCAGACATCAAAAGAGACATCACCCACAAACTCACTCTTAGGGGCGATTTGGTACTGGCTAATCAACCTGACATGCATGTTTTTGGAGAGTGGGAGGGAACTGGACTATACAGAGGAAACCCAGGCATGCAAGGGGAAAACATGCAAACTCCACACAGACAGGCAAGGCCAGTGTTCCATGTCTCATCCTCAACCAGGATTGGAAACCCAACCTTCCTGCTGTGAGGCCAACGTGCTAACCACTGCACCACAATGCAGCCTTTAAACTCTTTCAGATAAACAAAATAAATAAAGGGGTTTTCTTCAATTCTTCTCATTTAGCTTGATAATGATTAGATTAACAATTGCAAAAAATGAAGAGAATAGGACATATACTGCAATTTGCAAACTAGAGCTCAATACTTGTAGGGTACATGCAGACAATAGGAAAGCATTGGAGTCTTTAATTTTTCCCAAGAAGGAGCAAGATTACAATGATAGATTAACAGTGTTATCTTGTCTCCAAAAAATATGGTTGTTTCTGTTTCTTTTTTCATTTTTTAAACAAATTTGTGGTTGATATTATTGTTGCAAAGTGTTTTTTTCTTTTGTAGCTTTTTGCAAAAGATAAAGCCTCTGTTTTATTTTCCCTTCCTCAAAAGGGTCCCTACCTATCATTTTACTTTTCTGGCTGCAGAGAAAGTTGCAAACTTCAATTCAATTCAATTCAATTATAACTTTATTTGTCCGTTAGGAACTTCACTTGCAGCCAGAGCGCCGGGACAACACAGTCATTAAAAACCACATACAAAACCACATTCATTAAAAACATCATAAAACAATAAAATATAAATAAGTAAAACCAGAATAAAACAATAAAATCAATAAATGAGAACATTTACTTATCATTTTCCAGTATATGCCCATCCGTCACAAGGCCCCTCAGCCATTTAGCAGTCGGATTGAGGTGGGTATGAAGGAGGATGTGGCTCTCTTGGTTTTGAATGCGAGGGATCTGAACCTACGACCGGATGGTAACAGGGTGTAGTGTGAGTGCAGAATGTGTGAACTGTCTGTGGAGATATGAGTGCCTTTCCTCAGGACTTGGTTATTGTAAATGGAAGTGAGTGATTCTTGTTGTTGTCCAATGATTTTACTGCTGATTTTAATGATCTTGTTGAGAGTGTTACGATGTGAGACACCGAGTGAACCAAACCAGGCTGTGATATTGAATGTGAGGATGGACTGGATGAAGCATTTGTAGAAGACTGCAAGAATGGATGGATGAACCTGAAGTTTGCGAAGTTTACGGAGGAAAAAGAGACGTTGTTGACATTTGGAAAAAATATTTTCTGTGTTCAGTTGAAAAGTGAGTTTGTGATCAATTATGGTGCCAAGATATTTGTATGAGTGAACCTTTTCTAATGCTTCGTTATTAACTGTCAGTGTGGGGAAGGTGGTGAGTCCATGGTGGAATGAGAAAACCATTTCTTTGGTTTTTAACACGTTTAAGTCCAAACAGTTTTCTTTACACCACAGGGAAAAGGTGTCCAGTTCAGCCTGCAGCAGTCCATTTGTGTTGGTAGTGTCCATGATAACAGTGTCGTCTGAATACTTGATGTATTTTATTCCTGGGGTGGTGCTCCTGCAGTCGTTTGTATACAGAGTGAAGAGAAGTGGAGATATTACTGAACCTTGGGGTGAACCAGTGGATATTGTTCTTACGGTGCTGAGATGTCCATTTATTCTGACCCTCTGGTCCCTCACCGTGAGGAAGGAAAGGACCCAGAGAATGAGATGGGGGTTAACATCCATCTGGAGCAGCTTACGTCCCATGAGATGTGGTTGCAAGGTGTTAAATGCGCTTGAGAAGTCCACGAAGACAAGGCTGACATGGGATTTGGGCTTTTCCAGGTGGGCGATTACTCCATGTAGCAGAGTCAGCACAGCATCGTCCACACCCCTGTGTGGCCGGTATGCAAATTGTAGTGGATCGGCGTGCACACTGACCTCGGCCTGCAGCTGGGCCATGACGAGCCTCTCAAAGCTCTTCATGACCAATGATGTCAGAGCTACTGGTCGATAGTCATTGTCGGTGGTGGGGTTGCTCTTCTTTGCAACAGGGCAGATGATGGAGGATTTCCAGATGGAGGGGATGGAATGTTCAGCCAGGGAGCGATTGAACAGTGAGCAGAGGACACCAGCCAGCTGACTGCTGCAGACCTTCAGCAAGCGTCCACAGATCTGATCCGGTCCGGGGGCCTTGCCAAGCTTTGTCCGTCTCAGAGTGAGCTCCACTTCCTCCGTCTGTAGCTGCAGGTTTTCAGTGGTCTGGATGATGGAGGAAAGCTCTGCCGAGAGCTTCTCCCTCTCCTGAGTGTAGTCACACTGATCAAACCTGCAGTAAAAGTTGTTGAGGTTTTCTGCCATGCGAATGGACACCTCTGCAGGAAGTCCAGATGATGATGAGGAAGTGGGGAGGCCAGCCAGAGTTTTTACACCCAGCCAGGCATCTTTAGCTTTTCCATTTTGAAAGAGTCTCTCCACTTTCTCCTTATATAACTTTTGAGCAGATTTAATTTCTTTATTAAGTTTGTTCTGAATGAGTTTGCCTTCAACCTTATTTCCAGACTTAAAAGCTATTTTCTTTTCGTTCAAAACAGATTTGAGTGATTTAGTTATCCATGGCTTATTGTTGGAGAACACTTTTACAGTTTTTGTGGGGACCAACATGTTCTCACAGAAGGTGATGTATGATGTCACCACATCGGTAGCCTCCTCTAGACTACTGCCCTCTGTAAGCACATCCCACATCGTGCAGTCAAAGCAGCCCTGAAGTTTCTCCAGGGCATCGTTGTCCCACAGTCTGACTTGTTTCTTCACTACACCCTCTCGCTGTAACTTAGTGCGGTATGATGGAACAAGGTGGACTACATTATGGTCTGCAGTGCTGAGTGGAGGCTTCTTGTAAGCTCTGTATGCATCCTTTAAATTGCCGTAGCAGAGGTCAATTGTTTTGTCGCCCCTGGTGGCACACGACACATACTGGTGGTACGTAGGAAGGGTCTTATTTAGCCTGCAGCCATTGAAGTCCCCCAACACTAGCACAGGAGAGTCCGGGGACGCGCTTTTATTAGTAACAGAGGAATGAAGAATGTGTGTAGAAAAAAAGAGGAACAAAAGATGTATTAATGAAACTATGTTTCCACTAGTTGTCAATTAAAAAACTGCGCATTGCCTGTATGGTGTGATTGTGCCTGTGTGGTTTTGACATTCGGTGATCATTTAGATATACGGAAAATTATGTGGCGTGGACAAGGGCAGAAAAAAGGTCAAAGGCTAGTGTTGAAGCTAGGAACGCTACAATGTTTGAAGACTTGATTCCTTAGGGATCTCATTAACTGCTGTTTAAGCTAGCACAGAAAGGCGTTGCAAGCAGGCACCTGCAGGAGAAAGCAAAGTGGAAACAGAAACTTTTAATCATATTTATTGGACCTGAGGCTACAAGATTGTATTTCAGCTATTAAGTTTTAGAGCAATTTTAATTTTGTTTTGTACTTACATCTATCATTAAATCAAAGTGGATTTGGTTGCTACTTGCATTAGGTTGCACCAGCCTGGCAAATTTTTGTCATGAAAAAGAAAAGAAAAAGAAAAATGCAATGCTGCTATTTGGCTGAACTTTTTTCACATTAGAATATTCAGATTGGATGATGACGTCCATTGGTGGTGGAAAACTCACATTTGCATTTACCTCAAGCAGATTGAGTCAATAATATAAACACAGGTAGGAAAAACATCCAGTTTCATCAGGAAATTGATATATTTAATAGATAATCGATATAGAGGCTATAAAGTGTATGGGTGTTGCGACACTATTTATTTCTGGATTAAAACGTTTTTCTTTAACAACACACCAAGCAATTTCGTTCCGTCATCTTCCGCTTGTTCCGGGGTGGGGTCACAGGGGCAACAGCCTCAAACGGGCAGCCCAGGCATCTCTCTCCCCGGCTGCATCCTCTAGCTCACCTGGAAGGATCCCAAGTCTCTCCAGCGGGTCCGGGGTCTGCCCCTTGGTCTCTTCCCGGTGGGACGTGCCCAAAACACCTCGCCCGCGAGGCGCTCGGGTGGGCATCCTTACCACCCCATCTGGCTCCTCTCGACCTGGAGGAGGAGCGGCTCGACACCGAGCCCAGCCACCCTGCAGAGGAAGCTCATTTCGGCCGCTTGTACCCGCGATCTCATTCTTTTGGTCACCACCCACAGCTGGTGACCATAGGTGAGGGTTGGAACGTAGATCGACTTGTAAATCGAGAGTTTTGCTTTTCGGCTCAGCTCTCTCTTTACCACGACGGACCGATGCAATTCCGACCAAGCAATTCCATAAAATAAATTTAAATGCATTTCTATTAAACCAATTCAAAACACCAATATTTCCAATACATTATTACAATACAAAATTGTCCAAGATTGGGTTTGTAAAGTGAAGTTGTCACATACAGTTCTCAAAAGGAATTCTTGGTTATGAGTTGATTAAATTGATTACACCACTGCTTAAAATTGCTCTTTGTTTTTCTTGGTAACTAAAAACGTAGCAAGAAGAAAAGCTTTCAATTTCAAGTTGTGTGGGTTTTTATCCCCCCCAGTTGGATAAAACTTTTCACATCCTTTTGGGTTACAGTAGTAACCACATACAATATAATGAGCTATTTATCACTGACAACCTCCTCATCCTGTCACTCCCACTTCTCTCATATTTAGTTTCCTTTTTCTGAGGTTAAAGTGAGGCCTCTGGCATCGCTTCTAGAGAACCTGGCCTTGAATCTTAGACCTCCACATCAATCAGTCATAAATTAAATAAAATTTACTTTGTATTCAGGGCCGTCCCGACCTTTTGAATTTGATAAGAAGCTAGTGAGCTGACACACTTGCAAAAAAAGTTTCATAGGAGTTGGTTTTGTGGTTGACTCCCAAAATAGAATCACACTCGGTGGTGTTAACGTTTTTGTTGGAAAAACTGTAGGACTTTGATAAGCAGATGTGCTTTGAAACACATTTAGGCTTGGAAATCCTCTTTACTTAAGAATAAGGCGCAAAAATCAGATGATATGCCAGTAATGAGATTTTTTGTCTCTTTTGGCATTAGTATTATTTTTAAAAAAAGATTTACAGCCACTTGCTTGTGCAGAGTGATCATACTGAGAGGCAGCAGGCTAGTTTATTTGCTTTGCCAAAACTTCTGTTTTTACTGAAAATACAGGCTGTTTTAAGAACTCTTGGTGGGACAACTCAAGCACCTGGGACATGGAGGATTTCGCTAGTCAAAAGTCATTACTTTTTATGAAAACGACTCTTGCTGCGAGTGATTGCTGTGTGTAAGAAATTTCCAAACACACTTATCCTCGTAATCTTTGTTTCTCCATGCGACAGACGGCATGCCACTCATCTTTTTCCCATCTTTTAGTGTTTATCCTATTCCTTGGCATATATCCATGCTTATAAATATCAACTTTATCTTTTGCATGTGCTGCACGCATTAGAAGGTGTCCGGGTCTTGCAGGTGGACTTGTCGGTTCATGCTCGCTGGTATGCATGAGCATTTATTTCCCAGGGAGCTCATGACTGTTTATTTCCATAGATGTGCGAGTGCTTGCATCCAGCTGCATCTCCGTGTTTATTTACAATGGAAAGTGAGGAGTGAATAAAGCAGATGCTGTCAGCACTGGATTTGGTGACCATGAAGCAACGCAGCACTTAGAACCTCTATTCCCACTGCACTTCACCAGCGACTAATCGTACATTAACATGTGTAAAGGGACTCTTAAATGCTATACAAAGCTTGTATTTATGAGGAAATACAACAGCCTATTTAAATTGTTATTCATTTCTTCTTAAATTATCCCCTAAATGTTTAAATTTTATACAGAATGAACCAGTTTTGTTACTTTTATGATGCTCCAAGGTACCCCAGCTTTGCTAATTTAGTCTTACACATTTAAATGTCTTTCTCTTTATGGGATTTCAAGCGTCTACTTCATGATCAACAATGATTTGTTTTGACTTGTGTGCAGAATTAGTGCAGCCCGGAGGCGTGTTTATTGAATTGCACATTCTAGTTGCTCTGCTTTCAGTTTTTTTAAAGCAAATTTTTGTCTAAATTTCTCTCTTAGACATAATTTATTGTCTCTGTTGACTTTGTTGGAGCAGAAATAGCAGTTCTTAAAGCGATCCAAGCCACATTTTACACCCGGAGGCCCTAAATATGTCATGTGAACTGAACTTTACATCGTCTGTTGCTCTGAGTTTCTCACACATTTGCTGCATTTCTTCAATTTTTTTTTAGTTTTTTTTTTCTTTTTTTTTTTTTTTATGACACTGTGTAATATTGCACTATGAAGTGATCACTTGGATCCATTTTCAATGTTCTGAAGTTTCAAAACTGGGGCATAACATAGTAAAACTGTACCAGAAAAAATGTAGTAAGTCTAGACTTCATATTGATCAGCTGCCAACAATAATTGCATAAAATCTGTTTAGGAAAAACCACAAATATTTAAAAAACCACAACCTAACAGTCTTGATATCAGATAAAAGGAACCACATTCATATTTGATTAAGTTCTCTCATTTTTAGAAATAGAATATCTTTTATTAAAACTATTTGGGGTCTTATCTCTTGATCTGTAAGACAAAACTCTAGTCAATAATAAAATATGTCATCAAGAAAGAATTTCTACAAAATGATATACAGCTTACTTAAAACGTTGCAGTGTATTCATTACAAAATCTTATAATAAAACTTGATTTTGATGTTTTATTTATCCATTCCTATGCAACAGTGATACTAAACAAGAGAATCATTTTCTCACACAGATGGAAATAGCTCAGCTCTGATGGTGAGAACAGACACAAGGTTTTTCTTTGCATTCGCTGCCATCTAATGGTTTTCAGAAACATACAGAAAAGTAGACACCTGATCCTCTCTCACCTCAGTGAAAATAAAGAATTTGTACGGATTTAAGAATCAAGGACAAATTGTTCAGCATTGTATTATTAAGTTATGACCCATGACTTAGAAAGCAGCCATAATTTTGACACTTGTGCTCAAATTGCAAAAGTTCCCTTCATCCTCATTGGTCATCTTCATTGGTTCTTTTCCCAAATTTTACAACATTAATTTTGAAAACAGTCTGTCAGTTATGTCTTTTATATATGTACTTCTTCCAAGAAGATAAAGTTTGTCTCAAAAGACAAGATTCATGATGTATATATACTAATTAATCTAACTTTCATTTAGAACTATCTATCTATTTATCTTTTTTTAATTCTGAAAGAGAAACTTCTGCCTCTAACACACTCTTTATCAATGTAGAGACTTTAATGTCTTAGTGCAGTAAGCTGCTGTATGAGGTAGTCCCATTAGAGGGCAGAAATGTACCAAAAAAGAAGAAGCTTCTCATTAATCTGATCAGCACCTCAATCCAAAGAGATCAAACCTCAACTGAGGTTTGGTCATCGTTCAAACCTCACTGTGTGACCTCCTGACTGTGGTCATACTCATCCGAGCTTCACATGATTAACATTGAATTCTCTCTGATATGTTCTGTAGTATGCAAAGACTGTCTTTAACTTTGTTGGGGTTTTTTGTGGCACAGTTCTGTATTTCGTTTTTCTCAGTCACTTTGGTCCATTTCATTCAAAACTATTAACATTTGCACAAAGATTTATTCATCTTCCACAACATTAAGTCATTTTGTGCATATCAAAGTAGCAGCTTCTTATTACTTAGATCGAGTTTTAAATTTTTTTGGACATATTCCAGTTATTTTCATGCAATTATTTGCTTTTAATGACATTATCTTTTGCTAATCTGTGTCAGTCCAAACTGACTATTTGTGTGACTGCTGATTTAGTCATTTCATATAACACTAACATTCCTCACAATCTATTCTGCAAATTGTGATAGGTTTGTACAGATTGCCCATAAGTTTGAGTGAGCATATGATTGGTTCTCTGTCTGAAGGTGGTTCATTAACGTACTGGCAAACTGTGAAAATTTTCCGTCTTGCTAAAGTTGTCAGCTTAGACTTTTGTACCAGCCACGACTTGGACACCAGCCAAGAAGTAAAAAAGCAGCAAAGAAGATAAAAAAAAAAAAATAGGGCCATTTCTTTCCCCATAAGAATGTCTCCCCAACCCAAGTTTTCTCTGGTAATGAGCAGTCCAACTGGTAACCATCCAAAGAAGCATATTGTTGTTGTGAAAATTGTGCATTTTCACCACTCAGAAGTGGCCTGGCAGAGTAGAGCGTCTGGATGTGCAGGAGAGTAGAGCGTCTGGATGTGCAGGAAGGATTTAGTATGTGTGTCAGATGTTCGGTTCATGTATGTTTTGTAGTTTGTTTACACTTCACAATGCTCAGTTCTACCCAAGGGGAATTTATTCTGTTGTATATATTTTTTCTGTTGCATAATGGTCTGTCCACATTAGAATTATAAAAGTGATCTGCAGCAAAAAAATGAAACATCTTAAATGTTTTTTTACCCAGTTACTTTAGTAACTACAACACTGGGTAACTTTAGTTTTTAAATGAATGTGAAAATTCTATGAAGTTCTTACATCAGGGAGTTTCAGCAGGTAGTTTCACCAAAAACTGACTCTTGTGTTGAAAAACATTTTTCGAATAAACTGCTGAACACATGATTGTATTACTATCTCATCCATCATCAGTGATATGAAGACACTTTATTGACATGAAGACTTGCTTTTGACAAATGGACTTTTCATTTTGAGCTTTGAGGGGTTTAAAAAAAAAAAAAAAGCTTTTGCACTGAGTTGAGAAATGAACTAAATGTGCAAATGTGAGCAGCACCAGTGGAATAGCTGTAATTGCACTGTTGTTTACTACATTGCAATATTAATCAGGCACTGTGGAAATACCTCATTAATGTTGTAGTTAAGTTATGTTTGAAAGTGCTTAACTACTACAATAGTTCATCCTAGATTAAAAAGTATTTGAAATAACTTCCAAAAAACGTGAGCTGCAGCTGCTTAAACTAATTGGTTCATTTTAACTTTGTTATGACAAAGTTATTTAAACATTTTGAATAATCAGGTTTACAGTGCACAACTCACTAGCTATAATCATTTTGACAAGAATTATTTGTTAAACTAGCTATTTAATCAATTTAGAAAGTTGTTTATGTTCATGAATGGAACAAAATGACATCATATTTGCATGACAGTATAAATAGAAGTATAAATTTGCACTGTGGCCTCACAGCAAGAAGGTCAGAGTTGAAGTACTGGGCGGAATGAGGCTTGAAATGCTGCACTTTCTGTGTGGAGTTTGCAGGTTCTCCCTGTGTATGCATTGGTCTTCTCTGGGTACTCCGGTATCCTTCCCCACTCCACAAACATGCACGTTACGTTAATTGGCCGCTGCGTCCCTAGGAATGAGTGAACGTGTGTAGATGGTTGTGTGTGTAGCCCTGCAACAGACTGGCGACCTGTTTGGGGTGTATTCTGTCTTTCGCCTTCAATCAGCCGGGTTAGGGTCCTGCACCTCCGTGACCCCATTAGGGATAAGTGGTTCAGAAGACAAAACAAATTTATAAATGGACACTCCTGTTCTGAAATCTCTGCAGCTTTGTTTCTTGTATTTAATCATATTTAATAAAACATGAAGGGTATATTTTTAACTGGTAGGCAATGTCACTTCACTTTGTTTTACTTTAATCTACATGACAACTATTTATCGTTTTTATCTCTTTTATTGGCTCCTGGCTCAGGCACAGATGCTCCTGCTCAAAGAAAAACTAGATTAAAATTCTTTATTGCGTTGTATGAGTTAGTCCCACTAGGTGGCAGAAATGCTTCAATAGTGTGTAGAAGAGAAGCTGCACCTCTATCCAAACAAACCAAACCTGAACTGAGACCCTCCTGCTATCCTCCTTGTCCTATTCCTCTCTGGGGTCACACTCATCAGTGCTTCACATTATCAGCAGACTGAGGACATTATCATTCAAATACATACTTTCCAATGAATAAAAAGCTCCAGCTCAGGCAAAATGTGCTGTCACAGAGGTATTTTGGTTTAATGATATTTTTTATGGTGCATCTGCTCTTTAGAAAGAAAAACACAGAGGAGAGTGACAGGAATGAGGAATTAAGGGCTTAGACTGCAAGAAGAGTTTGTATCAAAATATCATCAGGGTACAATGACATCATCAAATGGTTAACCAGAAGTAATCAAAATGCTGATTCTTTCCCCATTTCTTTTTTTCCCCCCTATGGATTGAGTAACCAGAGCAAAGTCTGCTCTGATAGCAGGATACTTAGCAGGGGTTACTATGTGACCAAGAAAAACGCCTCCATGATAACCCAGAATGTCATGGGGGATTGGCTATCTAGGTTATGATAATATAATCTCTCTTGCCCATGACTGCACATACTGCATAGAAGGCTGTGGTAAAGAGGATAGGGCTGAGGGTGAGGATGCATGTGCCCAGGGGTGCGCTAAGTAGCTAAATGCAGATTGTGGTATATAGGATGAGGAATCCCATCTGGTTTGTGAGTATAGCATCCCTGCACCCCACTCTGTCCATCTACAGATTAAGAGGCCAGGCCTAAACCCCTGACCCATTATTCCCATCACGGTACAAATCCACATCCTTCGACTCTTGCACAGCACGACCCCCCACTTCCTCCACAAGATAGGCAGCCACATGGGAGGCACAGGGGTGAGGTCTCCATTAGCAGATTCGACCCTGAAATGAGGTTGTAGTGTTGAATTAAGGCAACCGCACTTGAGAAAAATGGGGATTAAAAGCGATTGTGTCATCTGTGGATTTAGATAGCTGGGCACAGGGTGGAAGTGATCGTTCTCGGCCTGCTGTCGATAAAAATATAAAAAGTATTTTACATGATAATGGACTTCCTTTATAAAGCAGAACAAAATTATGTAAGTATAAAAAGAAAAAAAAGGGACTCAGATACCATTAAAATGTGATAGGGGCATCTCAGTTTAAGCTCATACAGATTGTCTGATCTAGTAGATTTCACATGGACTTGGATATGTGTGGCCGATTTCCTTCTTCACTGAGCAATAACCCAGATTCATACAGTAACCCCTTCCCCCAGTGCGTGGATCCATCTGCTGTACCTTAACCCTCTCCTCTGGTTCCAAATTGTTGTCCCTGACTCACCGCAGATCCACTCTTCTGTCACCAATACACTCATCTAGCTCTCCATCCATCCATGCACCGACCTTCCCTAGGCGATGACCCCATGGGGTCTTTGTGTGAATCCAGGCCACACCCTGTGTAGAAGACCCAGTTTGCTCTTGTTTGTTACAGCAATGCTGGAGGCCTCTCTGTAACCCTAAACCCTCCGCAATCACCATTCAGCTCAAAAATATGGTGTAATTATCTGTTCATTCTGTAATTCATGTTCAAATGCCTCATAATGGATCAACCGGACAATAAATTGAGGTTACATTGAAAGAGTTAGCAAAGAAGAAGTGGCAGTCCATGTTTATGCTTGTGTGCGTGATGCCTTTAATCAGCACAGTAGCACAGAGCGTGCTTTTCTTTCCTATTTCACTTCCAATTACCGTCTTTGACAGTGATGAATTCAGATTTTGACACATTGGCTTTCATGTTGCATTGTTGCCATGTGGTGCAATGAGGAGCAAGCTTGTTTGCAACAAATTCTGGAGAAAAACAACACAATATATGGAGCTTTACAATTCGACTGCAAGCATCTGAAATACCTAATGGGAAGCATGGCCCATCGACAAGGAAGTGGGAGTCCATTAATAGTCAGTTTTCTGTAGTATATGAATGATGATCAGTTGTAACAAATTCATCAAGAGCGCCTCTGATTTTCAAATTGAATGTTGATCAAAAGGCTTTTATAAACTCTGGAATTTAATTGTAACGGTTAGACAACAGTTTTACTACAATAAATCTACTTGAATGACTCATGAAATTTCAAGTTCTGTACTTTAATTTCCTCCAGTGTCTATTCCTGGTACCACCAAAAATGAAGCTGTTACCTCGTGTCAAGTAAATTGAATAAATTGTACCAGGGATTCACAACGTGGTTGGCCATATTCATGAGATGGAGTAGTGAGGTTTGTTTTTTAAAAAAAATTAAGTGTCTAATTTTTGAGAATAACAGCCCATTAAGGGTTTCTTTGCTAAACCTCAATGACTAAATTGTTTCTCTTTCTGTCATGCAAGACTAATCCATATCCCGATTTAATGACGAGCTGTATGTAAGTAGACAACATTGTTACGTGAATGTTTCAATTATCATGTGCATTCAGCCCAATGTAATTATGTATGCTTTAGTCAGAAAGATCTAACCCTGCGTTTGGGTAGAATGTCACAGAGACATTATTCGGAGTCACCGTGATGATGTTACTTTAGTAAATGTGAGTGCTGGAAGGAAGCACGGAAATCCATTAAGGGCCAGCAGGGTGAGAAAGGTGGAAGCTGCAGCTGGGAAAACGGCGAGGAGGCTGGAATAAGGCGACACGTCGCAGAGGTAGATTGGCCTAATTGGCACTTTTGCCCGACTTGTCACATACCTGCTTAATTGGCGTGCCGAGAGTTCGGGGAGAGTATAAGCTGCGGTGCCTTGCGCCTGCAAATATGGAGAAATTGTGTGTGTGTATGTGAGGCATCGAAGTGCATCTTATAAAAAAAAAACTGGTACAAAAAGAGATGGAGATTCGCCTCATGAGCATAAAGCATTAAACATTTACACTGACCTACTAAAGCTGACAAGCCCTCCTTCAGTCACACCCATCTCTTCTATTAGCTGCCCCAACCCACCAGCCCGCCTCTTCACACTGAATCACTCTCGGGCAGCTCAACTCTGATTCTCTTGGTTGATAATGAGGACCCCACTGAAGTATATAATACAAATCCAGGGTTGGGAAAGAGATTCAGAAAACAAGAGACAGTGGCTGCATTTAAACAATTTTATTGACATTCTACAAATGTAAAAAAAAGCTCAGTTTCACTTTAAAAAGAATGAATTATTTGTGAATGAAAGTAAGCCTAACTCACACACAAAAAGTATTCAAAAATCAAGATGATGAATGCAACATTAAAATCTGATTTGCAGCAGATACATTCATATTGCAGTCATGCTCATTATTGGCTGCGTATGGAGTTGTTTTGAAAAATTGTAGCTTGCAATTTTACAGAAAAACTGTGGATTCAACAGTTCCAAGTGATAAACTCAACTGTTGATGTACCATGTTGTGCCGTCGGACCTGTTGAAGTATCTGGCTGCTGTGTACATGACTTGCTTAGTTTAAAAAAAAAAAAAAAAATCCATTCCATTTGCAAAATATATAAAATTTGCAAAACTAAAAAAATTCAAGTGCAGAACAAACTTTTTTTTTCTTTTTTTTAATAAATGCAAGATTTTTCTGCTTTTTCTATTAGAAAAATCTTTTATTATTGAGTGGAGCAATTTGTGGGTTTAGTCTAAGCCATTTGGTTTTTAGAATATTTTTGCACTCCAGCAAGAAATGCTCACAGTTTAAAAAAAGAACACGTGGCGACACGCCCTCCTTTTTCTTGATTTCTGTGATTGTCATTTAGTTGGTTGTGTATTGGGCTGAACAATTTTTTCAATCCGTAGCACATTAGCAGAACTTGAGGAAAAATTTTTTTTCCCATAACCAACTTTTTACTAGCACAACAACAGTTCTTGGGAAAAAAAACGTAATAAAAACATCAATGCGTCCAATAAAAGGGTGACTTTTAGCAAAAAGTTGAATACATCTAGACTGCCCTTCCAAAATGTCAACACCAGTGTTTGCCTCCTCAAGCTCCAGGGTGGTTTGGAGCCCTAGAAGAAACAGCAAATGCAGCTTTTACTTTTGGCCCTGTGTGGATTTTAAAAAACACGCAGACTGTTTATCATGATCGACTGCAGATGCCTTTTTTCTCCCAAAGAGAAAGGAAAACAAGAGGAAGTGATAGTCTTTCCTTGTGTGCTTACCTTATTCACTTTCTTTTGTTGGTCCTTCGGTAAACTGTAATAGATGTAATAGAAATGGTTTTCCGGTTGAGTCAGTTTGTGTGCTCTGAATTTTGAGAGAGATAATTATTTTCGTATACCCTTTTGGTCTGGATAAAGGTGAGGCTCTAAAGAGGTCTTCTCATGTTTATCTAAAAAAAAAAGTGATGCTTAAGTGCCTGTTTCCATATTCTAGATGGACTGAGTGACTCGTTAACATCAAAGCTTCCCTCTTTGACTCGAGGACCACCGTCTATTACCGCCTGATTAACAAATCCATACAAGAAAAGCAGATGGAAGAAAAAATCTGGACCCACGAAGAAATAAGAATAATTTAACAGCAATTTTTAGCAAACCTCTTATATATTAGTTGGTAACAGTTAGCTTTGTGATTGCCTTTATGAATTCTCCAGAGTGGACAAATCCCAAGTTGATTTCTGAAAGTATAAGAGATAAATATACTTTAGGAAAACATTCAATAATCAGTTTCTCGAAAACGCTTTATCATAAGTTACCCTGTGTTTTCCTGGGCTTCAACAAATCCTTGGGGGTCATTTTCTTTGTTTGTTCTTTCCAAAGCCCGAGCAAAAGCTAAAAGGCTAGAGTGTGCTTTATTGACAACAGAAGAAAAGGTGGTCGATGAGTCAACATTATTGACTTGGGAATGTGGGACTGAGCAGAGATAAACTCTGCTGAATGGATGATCAAGCTTACTCTAAGTTATGTCTTGCATCATCAGCTTTTTGGGCTTTGAAGCCAAATCTCGCTCTGAGCCAAGGTCAGACATTTGGGGTTTCTGGCTATATTGAATTGGAGTTTCATTGCACTTACTTGTACAGTTAGACTCAATACACACTGTGTATCATTTAAGAATAGTCCTGTTCTTTTTATAACTTACAATCAAGCTGAAATGTACTGATTCTTAGAAGTACAAAAGAAGACCAAAGGGGTGATAAGAACACTAAAGTGAGTTAAAGATTATAAACATGTACAGCTTAAGCCATAGATAGACAGACATACAGATAGACAACTTTAATCCTCACAAGAGAAATGGTAAGGTTGTACGTTGCTCATACATTACTGTACATATACAAAAATGAAAGAAATTACATTGTAGATTAAAATAGTCTAATAAGATTAGTTTTGGTTATCAATTTCTGACAATTTATAAAAACAAACCACTGATATCATATGTAATTTTTTTTTAATTCTGTTGTACTTCTACAAACTTAGACTGAAAACTCAACGTAATCCAATGTTACGGAAGCATGAAACTTGAATTTTGGTTTAACATAAACATTTTTAGAAAGGCTTACAGAATATGAGAATTTTACAATTATTGTGACAACCTTGCAACTTTAGATTATTGGGATTATGTTATATTGAGAAAAAAAAGTTTTCAAAATACTTTGTAGTTAAAAGTGCTGAGATTTATTTGTCTGCAAGAATTAACCAATAAAAATAGAATGGTTAGACTGTGAATCCCTAAAGACAGATGTCGAAGGATAATGATTATCCTGTGCAAAGAAAGTTTTAGTTATATTAAATCGACATACGTGCGACGAACATCACGTCTGTGTGTAATTATTAACACTACACCGTTGACACTTGGACTTAAAAGATGAGATTAAACTTTAATGTTAAATGTTAAGCAATACTATTTGATTTAACTGTTCACCTGCAACAACAAGTGCAAATTTTAATACACGATTACAGTCCATCATTGCCAATTTCACAGACATGAACACTGTTACTGCTAAGCTGCAGCTAATTAATCATTTTTGGATTAATCCAAAGTTTATCATCCTTCAAAACTGTATAAACAGTAGAATTGGATGTTGGAGAAAAGAAAGTGTTTGGTGCTATGTTTGCAGTCTTTCATTGTTTCCACCTGTATGGCTGTGCATCACCTCAGGGCGTACACTGGTCAGTGATTTGAGCTTGAACTCACCCATCTGTATCTCACTTCTTGGGTTTCATCCAGAGTTTGGAGTCAGGAGGCCAGTCAGGGAGGCAGGCTGTCTTACCACAGCAAGAGGAGCTCCCCCTAGGGCGATCACACTAAAAAATCCTCCCCTTCCTGTCTCAGCCATAGACAAGCTTAGGAGCTTGACATCAGCTTCAGTTGATGCCAGTTCAGTGTGCACCATGCTGCAGGTGTAAACACACACACACACATCCACCAACCCACACCTTCCTCCTCTTCAGACAGCGAGGTCTTGAGGGTTATGTTGCTCAATTTCTTTCCCTCTTTTCCCACCTTGTTTCTTCCTCTATCTTGGCAGAAGCCGCTTGCACCTCTCCCAGCATCTATTACCCTCTCGCTGTCTTCCTGTCATTCCTGCTCCTCCAGAGCTTCTTTCTCTCTTTCTGTTCCTTCTCTATTCAAGCTCATACAAGAATTCTTCTTGAATCTTTCTAATCCACCTCTATTCATCTTTACTTTCACACCTCTCCTGCATTTCGCTATCTTCACATATCAACCGTCTTCCACTCGTGTCGGCACAGCTGGTCATTTTTACAAGTCTGGACCACTTTATCCAACATTTCCCCACCCCTTTTCTTCACTCTATCGCTCTCCATCTACCACTTCTGCTCTTTCAACTCCGCACTAATTTGCCTCCTCCTCAGAGCTCGGCCCTGGCTGCTGCTCTTTCTCCCCTGAGATGTGATTGCCTGTAGAAGATGTGTGAGCGTGTGTCAGTGGAGAAGTTTGATTTTGTGTGGCTTTTTGAGAAAGAAAGTGAAAGTAGTAAAGTTCAGTTGCTTGTTTGGGGAAGAAGGCAGAGTGAGTTCAGTCAAATTGAAGTTTAATTGAATGTATGTGGAAGGCAGTGTGGGTGGTTTTATATTTATGTCACCCTCCCCCTCTTGTAATGAAGCAGATTGCATTAAGAGTATGCTGGTGCAATGGGATCATGATAGAAGCAAGCATCAGGTTTAACCGCCCTCCTCACCACCACTACCATCAAACTCCAGGTGCAGGCAGACATGTACTCTGCTCAACATCTCCCTCCGGGCAACTCACCAGCTAGCAAATCATTTATCACACAGTAATGGCTCTGATGATCTCTCTCACTCTCTCTCTCCTCATCTCTCCACTTAAGGGGTTTGTCCTAGATTCTCAATCACAGGACTGCTACACTACCAAATCTCTCTTTCTCTCCCCCTCTCTCTCTGTCTCTCTGTCTGTCTCTCTGTCTCTCTCTCTGTCTCTCTCTCTCTCTCTCTCACACACACACACACACACACACACACACACACACACACACACACACACACACACACACACACACACACACACACACTTACTAAAACAGGATGTGTGCACGAGAAATTCTACTTTCAACCAAAAAGAAATTCAATTTCCTGGTGACTTTCTAAAAATAAATTTTTAAATTCTTCAAATATTCTTGAAATTTTCAATATGTGATGTCATAACCAAACTATGTGTGGATCAAAACACTTTTGTGTACCCTTGCTTTTGAAAAATAGACAAGAAATAGTAGGAAATTAAGTCCCTGTTGGTTACTAGGCAACCTCTCGATGACAAAACTCGAGTTTCATATTTACTGTACATTTTAGCTCTCTTTTAACAACTGTAGGCAGCAGCTGGCATTTTTTTTATTATTATTTAGTTTTGTATGATGAAAACAGATAAAATATGTTTGATTATTTGAGAATTACAGCATTCACAACAAGCCAGATTCTAATTAGTGATGTTGTCACAGAAAAATACTGTTTTTTCACACAGTTGAACCAACAGACTTTCTCTTCTGTTTATGTGGGATTTTTTTTCCTGGGGAACAAACGTGACTTCTAATTGATTGTTAAGCTTTGTGTAGTGGGAATGGAGCCACGGTGCGGTTAGCATCAGCGGTAATAGCCACCAAGGCTGAGCAGACAAAGAAAAGAACATCATGGAAGCAGGCAATCCAGGGAACAGACCGGCACAGCTGGTTCCACAAAAATGACTGCAATCTTCAAACGTGAAAGAAATCCAGAGATTACGACTGGAATGAAATGATGTCTGACAAACAGCGATGAATGTTCCATCTCTGAAAAACCCGCAGCCTGTGGTGATTCCTTTTCTCTCTCTTATCCTTTTTGTAACTCTTGGAGCAAAGCTATACTGATTGGTAAAAATGAACACTGGAAACAGGCTCTTAATCCTCAAAATGAAATAAAAACCCACTTTCATCTCTCTAACATGTTGGAGTAACTTTTTTTAATGTTATTTGGGCTTGAATATGGATGTATTGTGTAGTTTATGTAACTTTTGTGTCAAGAAAGCTTTGTTTCCAATTTTTGCATTCTTTTGAGCTTCTGTTTTGTTCTAACACAATCTAGAAAAATGTCACATTTAGCTTAATGAATCTTGCTTTCATCTGCACAGCTGCCCTTGCTCTGATGTAATGAGCCTGTAATGTTCCGCTAAAGAACGTGCTGCAGCCCTCCGCTGAAAGCAGTAATAGCATAGATCTTATGACATCCAATCAGGCGAGTCATTGAGCCTCTGGTTCATTTGTTGCTCTGGAGAGGTGAGACACACGATCCGTCCATAGATCCTCAGGGAGTCAGAAGGCCTGGGAAGGGCTTGTATGGGTCAGATGGCAAAGATCTGGATTTGATCAAGTGGTGGTAGAAGGGTTGGTGTTGTAACTGGAAATCTAAGAACCAGACTGGGACTTGAGGTGGAGAGATGGAGAAAGAGAAGGAAACTGAAGCTTGTAACAATGTCCGCCTGCTTTGGATGCAGCTGGCGTCCCGGCCAGTGCAATGGCAGAGGAGAAATTGCCAGTATGTTATCATTCAGGAAATGTAGTGGCATGCAGAGAAATGAAAAGAGGAGGTAAAACTGGCAGAATGCAAATGCTTTTCAAGGAGTCGGAATGGAAATGAAATGAGTGGTGGATGAGTTGTTTCTATTCGCCGTATAGAAATACAGTGACAGAAGTAACCCAAATTGCCGCGAGTGGAGCTTCACCTCGCGTCTTCTCTTCGTCTTTTTGCTATATTGAGTCTGTTCCTTTCTGTTCTTCCTTTCTTCTTTATTCCTCACTTTGCCCCCTCCTCGTCACCGTAATGGTTTTCGAAATAAAATCACAGAAATCACCATTTTTCAGCCCTCGGCATGGCGTTTTCTGCATGCGAGGTGTTACCGTAGCAACAGGGTAATACTTCATCCCCCTGCTGTCTGGTGCAGATCATGTTGCATGAATTTGGCATGACATGTGAGACCCAGGATATCATTTATTCTCACTGAACGTGTGCTGACTGACTGATGCAACTTTTAGAGACTTTAGCGTGCCCCTCGTAGTGCATTTGTTTCCTGATGGTGCGGCAGTAGAGGGGGTCTGGTAGGTGCTGGGTGCTCATAGTAGGTGGGCGATTGACAATGTGACAGCTTGCTTCTACATGTGTTGATTCTGCAGGGATTTGAATCATTCACCCTTCACACCTGTATTTCCATTCAATCTTTCATGTCTTGGAAGTGCAAATTTGTCCTCAAGACTAGTTTGCTTTGACCTCTTCTCTGGACCTTGCTGTTAATTCTACAAATTAAAATATTCCTCAGTATCCTGCTGGTGTCTGAATTCTTCTTTTGGTCCATTGGCATGATTTTCATGCTGCTGTTCCTCTTCATTTACCTCGTTTATCACTTTGTTACCCAGATGAATAATGGATGAATCAGCTTGTCACTTCAGTAACGCAAACTAATCGTCATTTGTTTGCTTGCAAAAAGCAAGTCTATCACTCCCCTTTGTGTCTATCTGACTTTATTCCAGCCACTTCATGCTGATAGACAAGTTGACATACCAGCACACACTCCTCTCTCTGTGAATGAGTCTTGGCAAGTGGGCTCAAGCCAATGAAGAGGAATAGATCAAGAGAGAGGGACACCTGAACATCCCTGTTTCTTTAGGTCTATTTTATACACTGTGACCTTTACTGGAAAATCTATCCTTTTACCTCTTCTTCTGTCATTCAAGCATCCAATTAGTCTCTTTGGAGGGCAAATTAACAACCTCAGAGTGCTACAAGTGACACTTAATAAGGCTCTGAAGATTTGTGACATAAGAAGAGATTTAGAACCTTTGAGCAATCAAAGGAATAAACTAATAGGGACTAATTAAATCTCAAATTTTACATCAATCTGGAGATACTTGCATAAGAAAAATCTTTGAATTCATGTTAAGCAAAGGCATGCTTTCCAATCATACAGTACCTGTACCTTTATGTGCGTCAGCTTGGTAAAATCGATCCTATTCGCAAGACCTGATTGAGGTTTTCTGTTGTGACCCAGCATTGGCAAGAAAACAAAATTCTGTTATTGATCCCTGCGTGGAAATTTCTTCCAGCCTCCTCACAGATAGAGGTCAGTAACAAGTCCAAGTCACTGGACCGCACTCAGAAGCTGAATGCAATTTATAGTTTTGCCCTTTGACACTAAAACATGCGAGATGTTGGTCAAAGCAGATTTTAGTTTAGTTTTTATTTGTTTTGTTTTTTTCTCTCCTTTTTTTTTGATTGGTGAAAATGTTCAAATTAAGACAACAAAAAACAGTTAGTCTAAAATTAAAACACATGTACACCAATTTGTTTCTTTTCCCACTTGTTTTCCTCTCCTTTTTTGCTAAAGTCAGTTATAAAGCATTCATTGGACTATGCTGTTTCCACCCGCTTGTTTTTTCATTGCAGTTTTAAGAAGTCCATTTATTTTAACCCGCTAGCACCTTGTGACATTTTAAAAAGAAATGTGTCTTTCTGGGTTTTTTTTTTCTCTGTCAAGTGTCTGAATGCCAGAAAACTGTGTTTTTCTAACCTAAGTGTGTGTGTGTGTGTGTGTGTGTGTGTGTGTGTGTGTGTGTGTGTGTGTGTGTGTGTGTGTGTGTTTGAGACTCTAGGTTTTCTGCTGCTGAGAAGGATGCAGCTGAAGCTTTGTTTTTGACAGACAGTTGGTCTCAGGGTTATAGCAAGAAATATTGCAGTGTGTATGCCAGCTGAAAGGCCTAACAATGGTTTTTGAATGGTCACACCATGCTCTCTTCTTTCTAGCAATGATTCTTTCTCGATTTGCTTTCCTTCTAACTCCATCCTGTTCATGACATTGCTAACCTTAGTAACCCCGGAGCTCAGGTTGCAGCAATGCACACCATCCACAAAAGGAAAACAGATTTTACTCCATTCTAAGGATGGTTAATTATGTTGTCAAAGATGACTCCTGGTCATTTTGTGGTAACATTATCATGTTTTGATCTTTGGATTATCTTAGATTTAAAATCTCCATGCACAGGTTAAAAACCTTTCAAGGCTCAGGTTTTTAATGCAAAAATATCTCATTATTGCTACTTTTTTCAATCTTCTGATTCATCCTCTGTAAGTGAGTTGTGTCTCATGTGCACCACTTTTCTACTGTGGCATAGTGTTTTAGTTACAACTGGATTCCATCTGGTTTTAATTTGTCAAGATAAATTTCTCCAAACACTTGGTTCCTTTTAATACCTGCTACAAAGTGAGGTATTCACTTTCTTGGCCGTGATTGCAGGCAGAAAGCTACTATTTCGTCATTGTGCCACCATATTTTCATTTGATTTCTGCTCCCAGAACACAACCGATGGCTTCCCTGTCAAAAGAGCTAGAAATATTTAGAGAGAGAGAAGAAAACGATACTGCATGAAAGGTGTCTTAATTGAAAGAATAACTTGAGCACATGGCACCTGATTAGGCGTGTAAATAATTTATAGTCGTTTCCTTTATGGGCCACGTTTCAACTAGAATGTACAGCTCGCCAATTAATATTCTCTTCGCCTTCTATCTGAGGAGATTCAACTCGACATGCAGCCAGCTGCCAATGATGAGCTGAAAGAAAAGAAAATGGAAGAAAAAGAAGAAGTGTTGTCATTACAATAGAAGCAAATCAAAGTAGACCAGTGTGAAACAGCTTGTCATCGTAGGCACACATGGTAGAAAGCTGATCAGGTAAAACTGCTCACATAGTCTTGGGTGCAGCACAAATAAAACTGATGAACTCTGAAATTAAATACTGTGTTTGGCCCAAGGTAAAGGTAACAATAAATACTGTTTATGTTGGAGAAAATCAGGATTACAGATGCAGAACCAGAGGGATTTATTGTGCACTGGAACATAAGGCCTTTGAAAAAGCTGTAGTCTGAAACCAAAAAGGTCTTGTTGGAGTCAGGGTGCATGACGACACTCTGCTTCAGACATGCTGCTTATTAACTAAAACCTTTTATCCGCAAGAAAAGTTTTCCACCTTCTGTGAGCACACAGGCCATGTGCCCGTGGAAATGAAGACGTTTGAAAAACCTCATTTTGTGCAGCCGACTTTTAACTCTCAGTGTTGACAGCCAGGTCGGAAGGATGTAAGGAACAAGTTATTACTGACCAACAGTTTGGGCTTGAATCATGTTACGATGGAGCTTGACCTTAAAATATGTAGAAATGTTCGCCAGCTATAATCATAAAGTAAGGAAATACGACATTACCTTTGTCGCTTTGTAAAGACAGAATGGAAAATCTTCTAGTACTGAAAACCCAGCAACACTTTGCGAATAATTAGGAAACTATTAAGATGCAACTTGGCCTTTTCTGACTTCTTCTGGGTTTGATTTTCTGACACTTTTCATCAAAACCAGGAAGTTGGAGTGATTGACTATACAAATCTATACAAAACTGATTGGCTTCTTACCTGATTTGATTACCTGATTAGCTACAAAAAAGCTTTTACGATTCATTATGTTTTTTTTTAATCCACATTCACTCCACAACCTGTCAACATTTCAATCAGTTTAAGATCTGGATATTTACGGGTCATGGAGCACATGATTCATGTCTTGATTATAAATTTGCAACCACATTTGGAATAATTTTCAAGTCATTGCACCCTATTTCACCAAGCTTCAACTTTCAGTAAGATACTACTACAAAGAAGTTCACGCTAGATGTAAGATTCCAGATCAAAACAAGCCTGAAGGGTTTGTGTATTCAAACACAAACCTAAAAGCTCTTTAGATATCGCTGTTCAACCCAGGGTCTGTGATAAACAGTACAACTCATCTCCTGTTCAATACGAAGAGCTATGTGCACACAGAAGACTTGTCCCTATTTCATTTCCCCCTTTTCTTTTACATTATTTGATCCTCTTCTAGCCCAACACTTTGAAACTGGTGTTTAAACTCTGTTCTGCCCTGCAATAGATCTATCGGTTAACAAACTCTACCATCATGAAGGATACATAGAAGAGAGAGAATTGTGAAAGAACCATGGTGTATAAAAAAAAATTTACTTGCTCCCTTGAAGCAAAGAAGCAAAAATGACCTAACTTGAAGAGTTTCTATCCCTTTATGGTGTCTAAGAACAAAGTCAGTCTTTTAAAAAATGAATAACAGAGGTTAAAAGATGTAGTAAGAGATATATTTTCACCCTGTACTTTTTCATTATTGATGGAGTCTGACCTTGGAGTGAACTTATCAACCCCAGGAAAGATTGGCTGCTGTTTTGAATGCTTTCTATATGTGAAAAATCATTTTCTGTAGGATGAAGGCCTCCAAATTGTTTTGAAATGACCTCAGACTTTTTTCCCCCAAATTTATGGTTACCAACAATAATGTCTTTAAGGTCGTTGGTGCCTTTCTACTTTGGTATTAGTTTTAGATGGATCTGAATGTTCCAGACCAGACTGTCAACTTCTGCTTTTTAGCTAGTCCTCACTCATGTTGATGATCAGTTAATCATCACACTGCTTATCCGATCTGACTTTGGATTTGTCAAAAAAGTAATGAAGCAATAATAGATTGTTGTACATTTCAGCTTATTTTTGCTTCATTTCAAGATTTATTTGAAGGCTTATGTTTGATTTTCTATTATAAAAGACTTTAGAACTGAAATAATGACAGCCTTCCTAGCTCACAGGACTCTAAACCCAAAATGCATTTTTAAGAATCAGCCATGTCTAAACAACAGCTCCCAGCTTGTAACGTCTGGTCATCATGATTCTTCCAGTCCTTTTCCCATACGACCAGGCCAGTGTTCTTTGGATGGCTCCCTATAACAGATGGCTAACTTGGCCAAAGAATGACATCTGTATCATCCTTCAGCTCCATCGGCCTTCCCTTTCCAGCATGCAGACTGTCAGAGCCAGCCACTCCTCCTCTGATTCTCTGCTCGTAGTCGTCCTGTGCTGCTGCCACAATTGGCTCCATATGCCAACCACATGGAGAAGTGTCACTCTTCTCCAGCTCTGCATGCAGCAGCCAAGCTTTCAGGTTGTTCTCTCTCTCTCTCCTCTGCTTCTCATTTTTTTCTGTCACTCTTCTTTTTTTTCCCATTTCCCTCATTATTTTTCTGTTTGTGCAGCCCCATTGGAATAATTTCCCTCATGGTTGTTAAGAAAAAAATGGAGGTGCTGAGGACCAGAATAAACAGGGCAAAGCAGTGGAGCTAGAGAGGTTTACATCCTGTAATCATTGTTGTTGAAGGGCTTGATTGTAGTGGCCCATGCTAAAAATTTGTAGGTGTTTAATAGCAATTTATTCCTCCCTGAACAAGTCCCACTTCATTTTGAGGCAATTTATAAAAAAGGAAGGTGGAGGGAAATGAAGAAACAACTCTGAGAACAGAGACCCTTGGGCTACAACTAGCGACCACTGGCTCAAGATGAGCTCTGAGGGGAAAAGTAATTTAATGAAATGAATAGAATATAAATGTCCAGCAGCAAACCGGATCTGGTTCAAGCCTGAGGCCAAGAACAGGCTTATTTGGCTTGAGAAGCAGGTCAGGGTGGTGCGCAATGAAGGGGAATTGAATAAACTAATGAGGCCGGAAGTGTTGAATGTAGACGACTGGACAACATTTACTAAAAACTTCATTTTGGCTCGCTATACAGAATAGTGTCAAACATGCGTTGTGTTACTTTATCCTGTAAACCATAAAAAATTATTTTATTTTACTTCCGACAGTAGAAATTTTTAAGGCACTTTCAGTCTTTTGATTTGAACATCTTCTAAAATGTTTGCCATTAGGTAGATTATTTGAAAGAAACTTTCAGTTTCATTGTCTGCCACTTATCCAGGGCTGAGTCGAGGAGACAACAACCTCAAACGGGAAACCCAGACTTCTCTCACCCTGGCTGCATCCTCCTGCTCACCCAACAGGATTCCAAGGTGTTCCCCGGTTAGCTGCGAGAAATAGATGGCACAGCTCCACACTCTTATCTCTGAGTGAGAGCCCAGCAGTTCTGTTGAGCTCATTTTGGCCACAGCCGCTTGTATCCGTGATCTAATTCTTACGGTCACCATCCACAGCTGGTTACCATAGTTGAGTTTAGGAACGTGGATCGACTGGTAAGTCGAGTGCTTTGCTTTTCAGCTCAGTTCCTTCTTCAAACACGACGGACAGATGTAGACCCCAAGTCATTGCAGACGCCGCACCGATCTGTCTGTCAATCTCCTGCTCCATCCTTCTCCCACTTGTCAACAAGACCCCAAGATAATTAAACTCATTCACTTGGAGCAAAACCCTGTTCCTGACCCAAGAAAGAAACAAAAGAATCAAAATATAACAGATCTCCCAAGTGGAAAATCTGCCTTTTTATCACCAATTTTTTTTGGAGCAATTTATTCAATTTGGGAAAAATTATTCACATTTTTAGAGTTAGTAGAGTAGTTTAAAAAAAAGTTGTTGACAAGAATTTTGAGCTGTGGGTTGTACTTGAGTGGGTTACCACTGTCGTCATGTAGCCATGCGTTGGACAGTGTGTCACATGGTGAATCACAGTGTGTGGAGCCCACCATGTGGGAACAGACTCAAAATTCTCCCGTCACTGCCGGACAAACACAGATCACTGAGTCAGAAACAGTGTTGTAATTAAAAAAAAATTATTCATGGAAATGAGAAGCTCTCCTCTGTGACTGGATTTTGGATTGTAAAACATGTCCAGTTTAGCAAAGGGATGGTTGTAAATTACTTTTGTTTAAGCAGAGAAACGATTTTAGTTAATCAGATTTAGCAGCTTTGCTACAATAGTCCTTTTTTTTATACAAAAGTCTTTCTGGCAAACATATCTTAAATTGATTAAACAAATTGATTGAATAATTGTTCAAGTATCATTATTACATAAGTCATTTATATTTTTAATACAGTTTTGGTTGTTTTGACATTCGGTTACCATAGTAATGCTTTGTTTTCATCCGCTAATCAGAGGTTAAAGCCGTTAGCCACACACAGCTGTGTGAGGCCCCGACCTTCACGTTGTTGAATGACGTCTCATAGGCACAGAGGTCTGATCACCGGGACATCTGGGAATCTGTTGGACGACGTGGCGAAGGCTGACTTATGATGATTGGAGTTAATACTAGAGAAAGACAATTGGCTCACTTGCTAGCATCTCAGCGCCTACCGGGTGTGGAGTCTGGGCTTTTCTCCACCTGCATGGCTGCATGGCTCGATGCACATGAAGAATTCAACATAGGCTGTTGATGTAAGCCTAATGTTACTGAAAGCTAAATGTGTGGCTTGGATGCATTCATAAAGAAATTAAGCTCATTTGTATAAAGCATCATGCCTCCTGTGCCTTGTTAGAAAACAGGCTGATTAAAAAACAGAAAATAGTTGTCAACAGCTCCTGTTGGATTAAAACTACTCCAATTGGAGCTTATTTATCATCATCTATATTTAACACACAGAAAACTATCACCCAAAATTATAAGTAATACACTCAGCCATGCTGTAAATGAGTCAGATGTGAGTAGTTGAGTGGGCCAGTGGATGGGCTTTCGTGGAGGCAATTACCAAATCTGTTATAAATTTAAACAGACTTCATTCTTTTCATCAACATCATTAAAATGCTCATTTACAATGGACAGCAGCAAAGAACGATCTCTAATGCCATTAGTGAAGGCAACAGCTCTGCTTTTGATAGCTGCAGCTTTGAAATATGGACTGAATCCCACTCTAATGGAGTTTGGGTGGGTTTGGGAGTCCCCCCCCTCTCACACACACCAACACACGCACACACAGGCCCTAACAGACAATGCTGATGTTGAAGTCAATTAGCTTAATTTCTTAGACACGTCATTTTGCTAAAAAAACAAAAAACAATCCTCTGCTTTTTTTTGTCCTAATTCATTATCATTATGACAAGTTGAGTAAGAACATTTTCAAGCCAAAGGGAAAGAAAACTCATTTTGTTGTTGTCAAAGCAGCTGAAAGGTTCTTTTTTAAATTCATTTAGTCTGCTCTGAAAATGCAGTTTTAGTTGAAGTTAACTCAGCGGATGCGAAATCACCTTTACAATCAGGTTCCTGGCCGTGGAAAAGCACTGCAGTTAAAATGTTGCAGTTTTAAATGTGCAATTCAGGTCTTTGATTGCTGCTTGCGGGAGAGATTTTCGCAGATGATGGCTGAGTTTTTCTTTGCCACTGCAAGTGAAAATATACCAAATCACTTCTTTAAAACTCACCTGAGTCGATTCAATTGGTACCCATTAAAGAGTTTTCACACTTGCATCTCATGCTATCTGAATGGGATTAGTGATCGCCCAGATGTTTCACTGATAACGTGAATCCTAGTGGGAACTCAAAACATGGGGTGTGAGAAATACATGACTCTGATGGGGAAGAAAAGGAAGGAAACACAGCTTCCTCTTTGATGCTTCTCAGTAAATCTCATTGGTAACAGTCTCTTCTGTTCCCTCTCTCTGTTCACCTGGTAATCCTTTTGGCCTTTGTGAGAAAAAAATTGTTATTCTGTGAGGGCAACTACTGTTTTCTCTTAAATCAATTTTCAGTGACTGCTAGAACAGACACAGACACACCGATTGAAGCGTAATAACCAATCAATCATTGAACATGACAAATTTCTTGCACTATGCATTAGGAATGTTCAAACGCACATCTGCATACATGCACACATGTGTCACTCCTGCCAATGCTTTAAACAAGAGAGGAACTTCTCTGGCTCCTTAATGAAAATTGCCTTTTCAAAGCATTCGGAGAGAGATGTTAACCTTGTGAGATACTTGGCATTAAAAATGGATCAAAGCAGTTGAGCTTTGATGTCAATGAAAGATTTTATATGGGTCGCACTAGAAGAGAAAGTCTGGAACGACTCCTTAGCACCCTCTGCTGTGAGCATTAGGTGAGTCATCAAAAGTTTAAAAGACGCTTGGAGTGTTTTTGCAGTCACTTGATTGGCTTTGCAGTGTTCTAAATCCTCTGTGTGAACATGAGGGAGATAAAGACTTAGTCACTGATAAGAAAAGGGAGAGAAAAAAGAAGATAATGAGAAAGCAGATCTTGTTTTTCTGCTTGTCTTTGAGGCCATCAGTCAAGTTCTGTTGTGCAATATGAGAGCTGAAGTGGACAGATTGGGGTATCATGTATGGGAAGAGCTGAGAAAAGAAAAAAGGGGCTTGTCAGGGGGGCGTATTTCTGGATTGTGAGATTGTTGATGAGGGGGAGGTTGAACTTTCAACCCTTGATGGGCAGTCTGAAAAACCCGGCTCCCTTTGCATTAGTCTCCCCCACTGAGCTCAGCTTGGGTCTGGGAATGAACGCACTGCCCAAAGAGATAAATGACATTGAGTAGAAGCAAGATGTGTTTAGTCTATTTTCTTTTCTTTTGTTGCACTGTAGTGAGCTAAAGTTAAGTGAGTTTCAAGGCAACCAAAGACAGAAAAAGGTTTTCTTTTATTCCCTTGCATGAGTTTGTTTTCAAATGCATTCAATTCCTCTTTGGTTTTTGGCACTTTGTGTATTACTGTTAGTGTGCATGTGTATGAGATCCAGGAGTAAGGGCGGCGAATGGAAAAGATAGAGATGGAGACACAGATAGAGTGAAAAAAAACATAAATAATTGATGATATATACCGCCTTGCATCTGCTGCTGTGGAGTTTTCTTCAAAGTAGACATCGAGTGCAAGATCTTGCTGAGGCACTTAGGAACCGCCCAGCCTTTTCTGACCTCATTATAACAATACACAAAACAATAATGCATCGCTTTAATGTCAGGAAAAAAGATGACCTCCTCTGTATCATGTGCCAAACACATTCATTACTCATGCTCTGTCATGTTATTTAACATGAAACAAATTCATTCTGAGCGTAAATCTGTGACTAAAAACCCCAATATGTTAATTAATTAAATATGGACTTGTTAGTTGGGAAGTCATGGAGAGTTTCTCAGGCTTTTTGCCTTTTTTGATCATAAACAAGTGGGTTAGGGTTGTTTAGATCCTCAATACATGAGTGACATTAATGTGTTTAAGTTTGTTTGTCCCCCTCCACACACACACACACACACACACACACACACACACACACACACACACACACACACACACACACACACACACACACACAAATACCCTCATTCTTTTCTTTTTTTTTTTCTCAGACTGCCTCATTACACCTTTGTAGAAATTCACTGGTTCTTGTGGAAAATGTTTTCTTTTGATTAAGCAATACACAAATGAAGGAGTTGCTTGACATCTTCCAAGTCTGTGACCCTCTTTTGTTTTGCTGCTACACTGTTGCTGCACCTCCTCCCCACTTTGACAGGGACTCAAGTACTACTCCCTAAAGGCTTTATTCCGGCTTGTTTTTCTTTTTTCCTCTTATTCCATTACAAACTCCAACCCCTCCTCTCCTCCGTCTTTGTTTAAAACGGCCCCTCATCCACTACGACCACCCGCCCCCCCTACACCTTGCGCTCTCTCTCTCCCTCTCTCTCCCTCTCTCATGCACTGTCTTTCTCACTCGCTCATTACGCGCTCATCCATTCTGCCGGCTGCGGGCTGATAGAGTAGCGCTCCTACGGAGAAGAGGGTTTGGACATTCAGTTATACATCACCGCACATCTCTGTGAAAGAAGAAAAGGGAAAAAAGGTGGATCAAAGTCTTAGGATCGGCTTTTCTTTTTTTGTCAACCCTCGTCTCAGTCGTTTACTTCTCATTCCTCTTTCTCTCCGTCCGTCCGCTGACTTCTCTTATTGACTTACTCTTCTGTGCTTCAGCTGGGTGCGCTGACACCACTACCTGCTGCCCGCTACGAACCCCCACAGCCTAACGTCCTGTTCTACCAGCCAATGATTGTTTGAGGAGAAGCACTTCTGGGACAAGAAGTGTAATAGGACCGCAGACAAACAGGAGAATGAGAGAAGAAACAGAGCTTTTTTTCTGAAAAGGAGAAACTGAATCAAGTCACCCTAATGGCAAATTATCTTATGGGGAATCTCAGTCACTCATCTATTCTGTACAAATAAAGCTCCAACAAATCTTTGCCTCAAGCATCTTGGTTGATTCCTTATTGGACAGATTAGTTTCTATTCTGAGTTTATTCCTTCTTTGTATTTTTTGTACACATCTGTAAGCTGCCTGCCAGAGGAGACAGCTGTACACTGACAGGTCGAGTTGGGGATCACAGTTGTTCGCCTGTAACTTTTCCCCCTTTTTTGCTACTTCCTTTGACCTGTCTGTGGCCCCCGGCATAGCAGCAGGGGCAGCTGCTTACCCCCCTCCATGACATCGGCCAGGGATAAAGGGTATTGAAGCACAGATGAGTGACGGATCGCCAGGAGAAACACACAGGAAAAACAAACTGTCTCCGCGATCCTGGCAGCATGGGACTCACAGGGGGGCGTTCTGCTGCGTTCCAGTCATCCTTCTAATCACGCTTCAGCGAACACAAGTTGCTTTGAGTTAACGCCTCAAGTTTGGAGGGATTTTTCACCAGTAACCAAAGAAGATAATCAGTTGGATATAAATGGTTGTGTTCAGAAAGCTTTGGGAAAATTATTTCTAAGAGGAATAAACAAAACAGGAGAGCCATCGCTTCTTCAACAAATACATCTAATACACATCTTTATTGCCTAACACCAGACTCGTCTGTGTCTCGGAGGCTTTTGATAAGTGAGGTTAGGGGGTGCTACAGGAGCCAGCATTCCCTTGACCTCTTCCACATACAGCTAATTACATCAGGGTCACTGGGAGGAAAGAAACAGATTCCTTGTGTGGATTTACTGCTTCGGGAGTTTTTTTCGAGGATATCTGGCGATTCAAGACACCCACGTTTTACACACATTCTCAGTTTGTAAATTTAACACGTACACATGCCAAAAGCTCTCCGATACACATAATCCAGCACATTATCACCACCCACTTAAATCCACACATGTGAGGAGATACCACTTCGTAGTTCCATACATTTACATTCCCGTTAGTTCTGTCTTTTTTCTCTGTGGACCAACCAGAATGGGGATTGTGCAGACAGGTGAAGGGCTCTAGGAGTCCGGTAACCCATTCCTCTTTGGCTTGCCCTTTCCACAGATGGATGTGATTATCTCTGAAAATGTGCTCCTTGCAAACCACTGAAAGCTTTCTACTGCGATTCTCTGACAGAAACAGTCACCGGTTGGTCACCGTGGTGCACAGCTGGAACCACAGCTGAAACAACCACCATCACTCATCCTTTTCTTTTGCCTTTCATTTTTAATTTCCATCGTCTGTTTGCACACCACCGCCACCATTTTTTCCAACGGTTCTTTGGGTAGCGCTCGGCGCTCTCCTCGTCCCATCATCTCCTCCACTCTGGAGGGGAGGGGGTCGCTGGAGTGGGGCATGAGTGGGTGCCACTATCCCTCCCCATCGGTGCCCGAGCGGGAACGCAGATACCAGCACAAAGTGTCACTGGTGGTGCGCTACTTCATGATCCCCTGCAACATCTGCCTGATCCTGCTGGCAATATCTACCCTGGGCTTCGCTGTGCTGCTCTTCCTCAACAACTGTACGTTTGTTATCATAAACACTTTTTCTCACTTCACTTAAGGGCAGTTTGAAAATTCTTCTAGCGCTGACAGCTTAGCAACTCTTTGTGAATCCTTGACAAGTGTTTTTTTCCTCTTTGATCTTTTTTGGTTTTTGTTGGGTTTATGTCTACAACCAAAAGAAATACTTACTTGTGGCAGAAACGAGGAAGTCGGAGTAATTGAATTTTTATTGACCATAGAGAGTAATTGGAAGTGGTTTTCAACTTCCAACAAAGTTCGTAACTTATTAAAATGTGTTTTTCAGTTATTCTCCCCTGTTAAAGCTTTTTTTTTTTTTTTTTTTAAAGATAAAGGTCTTTCATTCCGCCTTAAACTGTACCACCATTTTATTCTAGGTTTATTATTGTTTGTATGATCAATCAGACAATCAGACTTCCCAGTGGCGCAGTCTTTGTTGCATTGATGTTGTCTTGGAAAAATAAAGTTTGCTGAAAAAATACTCCAAATAGTTTTATCATAAACACTGGATCTTTATTTGAAACTAAAGCCAGAGTATAAATGGCTCACCAAACCTCTCATGATTGTCTTATCTGTCCTCAAAGTAGAAACATCAGGACATTCAAAGTCACAGTCCTCCAATTTTTATTTTTGAGCATGCTGGCTTCTAATACCATTTCCTATCTCTTTTCTGAAGCTTTGGCATTTGCTTTGTGGTATTAAATGCCGATTAAACCCCTTTGGTAGCTAAAAAGTCATCTTTTTCGTTTAAAAAACCCAATCTCTCCTGTCATTTATTCTTTTAGAGAGAATGATCTTTTTACTGTATCTTTAAAGCACAATACCAAAAAGAAATTTTAATGGTGGAGCTTTAAATGTGGGAGTGGGGCAGAAGTGACTAAAACAGACTTAATCCTTCTTTGATGAGACTCACTTTTAAGTCCTTGAAAAATAATTCTTTTTCAGTCTTGTGGTTTAAAAGCAGAGTTCCTACAAAAATAAAAAAGCAATCAGCACCACTGGTAGGTGTTCAGTTAAAGAGACATATTAGAAGTGTCAAATAAAAAAGTATTGATCTGTCGCTCAGGTGTGTCCATTTAAATCCAACAATCGCCGGGGCTGAATGTGTCATAGAGTTTTTAAACCGTGCCAACATGAAACTCAGACATATTCAGCTCTGACCTGTTCACTCTCCGCATTCCCAGGTACTTCTGCAAGTCTATTTCTCATTCCTGGGAAAATCTGTGCTAAAGGTAAAATATTCTCAATTCTACAAAGTAGGCCATTGCCTATGCGAACCTTGAGCCCCTTAATCACTTGCAGATTATAATTGGTAACTAAATTCTGCCTTCAATTACAGTTTTGTTACTTTTAAATTCTAGCAAAGTAGCAAAGTCATGGTGAAGAACCTTTTCAAAGCAATGCATTTTTCTATCTCTGGTTGCTGTCCGTTCACCCATTTTTTTTCTCAACTTCTTTAATTTGTTTATTAGGATATTTATTTCTCCCGATTTGACGTTGTTAAAGAATACCCATAGTTTTGTCTGTCAGTCTCTTATACCCATGTGTGGTTCCAGGTTTCTTTTCAGGACGATGAATCCTTTTTAAATTTACTGCATCACTGAATCAATTTGAAGCAGGCAGATCCTGTTAGGATTAATACTGACTCAGTTTAAACAGGCCAATCTTCACCTCTCATATGCCCAAATGAAAAGAAATGTGCACTAGAGAAACTGATTAGCTGAAAAAAGTTCCATCATGCTGTCATAGTGCCTTGCCATGTGGCTACAAGGACAACTGAATAGTGATAGGAATGGTTGTGGTGATACATAGTTTGTGTGTGAGGGCGGAGGCTGATATAGGGTGGGTGGATGGGTGTTACAAGAGTCAACCTTAGATGCACAAATGCTGTTATCACCATATGGGATGAGGCATGCCCATTCACACACGCAGTGCTTTGCATCCCCTCCCTCATCCAAGTTCCTCTTCTTGCCACTGAAGCCCATCACACAGGCACACACTCACTTCCTCATTCATCACGGCTATACATCAGACACGGCAAAGGCGAAGGTGACACGCATACAAAGCTATACACGCACATCGCCTTTTGCACGTGGGTAAATGTCACAGTCAGACACTTATTGATTTGCAGAAGATATAGGGTGAATGATGGTCCTGTTGTGACATTCACACAGCCTGGGAACTTACGCATGCTTTGCCTGCTACAAAAGGAGATGGAAGTGGCTGATATGTTTATGGAAAGACCTTATCTTGTCCTTTCGTTATGGAAATGGGAAGAAATCGTTTAGCTTCGCCCAGCATCTTAGCTCAGTTTGTAAGACACCTTCTCTTTCAGGTCGTTCCGATTCACCTTGCACGACAATACATCTCTATCTGTGTGTGTTTGTGCTTGTTTAGACATGCTAGTTGGGCTCACAGATGCTCCTCTAAAACTTTACGTGATCCTTGAGCCTTTATCTTTTCTCCTTGTTTTGGATGTATTCTTTACCCCCCTTCCAGATGAAAATCAGTTACTGTCATGACTGACTGGGAGACGGCTTCAGCAGACAATTCATTATTCACTCCTAGCACCAACCTCACATTTCTGCTCCTCGACACTCATTTTTTTTCTTTCTCACACACACTCCCTCTCTCCCCCCCTCAAGCCCTGACTGTTGACAAGCAATTTAAAATAAGACTAAATTTAAAACTCAGCTATATCTTGAGGTGCCGATGGGTTTCAATGAAGTTCTGTGAATGGCTCCAGTTTAGCGGCTGATGGGGGGCCCTCATAAAAATGTTTTAACGGGGTAATTGATGTGATCCGTTTAATCTTCCTCATTATCCCCTACAGTGCAGAGGTACGGGTGAGTTGTCGCTGTAGCACGTGCCCTTTTCTGAATGTGAATGTCGGTGTGTTTGTTCAGTGCAGGCAGCTCTGACAACTCACTGGGGTTTTGCTTAGTGAGTCACGCTGCCGGATCGCCTGCCAGAGTGCAGATGGTGGTTCAGTTGGGTCGTGCTTGGTACATGAGAGCCCTGGTGCACCATGACCAGTGCGCTATGTCACAATGCACCATATTCATGAAGGTCAGCTGCCAACACATATAGCTTACAGATTTTCACTTTTTGAGAAGTATGGAAAGAGTGCTCAAACTTTTGACTTTTTAAAGGTACACACCATTGTTTTTCCACATTTCAATGTCATTCTTTCAATATAGAAAAACTATCTCCATATGTGCCTTGTAACAACACCTCTAAGTTAGCATTTTAGGAACTTTGAACTAAAATCCAAACATGGTGTTTGGATCCCAGTGCTTACATGGTGCTAAGGTAAATAGTAAAATGAATGGTACACATACAGTATATGAGTATTACATATATATAATTGTACATAATTGAACTGTGGTACAAAGAAAATACTCTATGTAGGGTTTTTTTTTTTACATTTTTATGAACCCTTTCTCAAGTAGGTAAAATAAACCAACTTTTTATAGGATCTAAAAAAATGTATGTAAGTTGTAAAAGGACTCTAGTTTCATAAGCCTTGCCTGCTGAGTGTTTCTCATACTTTTGCCATTAGAGGTTTAGTTTCATTGTTTCTATAAGCCTACAGGCCTTATATCACTGTCTGCTAGGTGTTGACCAGGAGGGTAACATGATGTCATTTGATGAATTTAGGTGGGGAAAAAAATGCGTATTTATTCAACATGTGCCTGCTGGGGGGGGTTTGGATCTGTGAATGAGAAGGTATCATCTCACACTTCCCACACAAGAAAATCAGTTTTCTTGTCTCTTCTTACAATATGAAAAGTTATACATTTTGGTTTGTAATTATTAGATGATGGAAGTTGCCAAAGGCAGCATGCTTAATGTAAAGAGACTGTAAGGATTTACTTCTGTTCGATTAGCTCAGCAGGCTCCTTCAGGGCTATATGGATGTGTTAAAAAAAAAAAAACAGAGAGGATGTATCTTGTTTTTATATTCACTCAATTATTTTGGTTTGCCTTGAAAAGTTGTAGAATTTCCCTTAAAGTAACCTTTCTTTTCTTCTTTTTTAGATAAACCACCCCACTTCACACCGGCCCAGCCTCCAGATGGTGAGTCCTCTGCAGTTTTACTTTGTTCACTTTGGTCAGTTGTCCGTTTTGTGGGGTTTGCCTGTGAATTGGGGCCGTAGACATTAGATTTGTGCGTTTGAAGTGGGTAACCTTCTGTATGCCATTCTAGACTTGACGGCTGCGCTATTTTGTCTCTACACCGTTTGTTTGGCAGTCACATGGCCAGGTCTGCTAAGGGCTTTGATGTAAGAGGGATCTTTTGATGACTTGATTTGATCTGTTCTGTGTAGCTAGTTTGGCTGATGTTCAATGTCTTTTACTACAGCAGCATACACATCCTTCTGATAGGCTCTAATAGGATAATACACCTCCTGTTTGGGGGTGGAGTTTTAAGGATTAGCTGAAGAGGATGCTGAGAAGTTATGGTCCAAAGGAAATGGGACAGTGTTGTTAGCTCACCTTGTTATCAATGTGTTCACATCTGATTTGGCATACACACCCCAACCATCTGGAGAAAAAAGTCTTACATCTGCTTATCCTGGACTTCAAATCATTCCCAAAATCCTGCTGCATAAGTTTTCCTCTTTGGGTCTGAGACTTTATTTTAAAAACTCACCATCACCACCTTCTAGTTTGAGGTTTAAGCTGCGTAACTAAATGTTTCTTAGAAGAAATAAGCAAGAAAAAGTTTTTACTGATCCCTGGTCTGACTGACAGCAGGGACAAAAGAGCACAGTGTGGGCTTGGTAAATCTGACTAATAATTGTTCAATCACTAACTCCATTGACCAGATTGTTTTGGAAAACAAGTTTGAGAAATGTCAGCTTAAAAAGAAAATGCACAAAACTGGAGGACATTAATGAAGAACGCTATTGTCTGACAGGTACAATAGCTTTTCACCATCAATGGAAAACAATTGATGCTTCTGGGTTCATCAAGCATTTTCACAGAGCATTTTCAAAAGCTGAGAAATATTTTTTAAATGTCTGATTCTTTTCAGGCCCCCACCACATCACAAAACACCAGAGATTAAATCAAGTGAGGATGGTGTGTAGATCCTGTTTGTTTATAGGCTACTGATAGATGCAATTGTTTTGATAAATCATCGTTTTATCCTGCAAGGTCTGCTCAGAATATAGCTGTCTGTTCTGAAAGTAAAAGAAATATGGCTGTCCATATCTGCCTTTTATTCAATCTCACCCCTACAAAAGAAATAAGGGCCTTCTTATCGATTGAGCCACTCATTTCCCATGTATTAAAGTTTTTGGTAGCTGAAGGGCACAGTTTGTTTCTGCACTAGTCAACCGTTTAAAAGCTCCTGCTAGCCCTTAATTACATTTCCAATAGTTCAGTAGGCTTTTCAGCAGCAGTCTATGCTGTTTTAATACGCTAAGCAAAACAAAAAGCAAAGTCTCCCATCAGCGGGGTAAGCCCTCCTCATGGGGGCCAGTTTCTCTGGGTCATTTAACGCTGAAGAGATTAGTGAGACAATTAGTGTTCGCCCAAATAGGACAGTAGGCCACTTTTTGGAGACTTATGATTTCAATAGTGGGACAGTGGTTATTTAGAAGACACTACAAACAGGCAAGAGGCTAATATTGCTCTACCATTATTCAAATTTCCTCCAAAGAGCACAGGGCTTGTTCTACTAAAATTGTCCTCAGAGCCAAGGGCGCTTGGCTCCCCGGCACTTAATTACAGGAAATCACAGACAAGATACAGAAGACCTTGCATTTTTAAACAGCCTGAGTTCGTTGATGAGATGTCCTCAGTGAGGATGTTCTTCACAAAGTGGAGGGACTTTGTTCTGCAAATTGAAGCTGAAGGCATTTTTATCTGGAAAGATACAAGTTCAGCACAATCAAAAGAAAATGTCATGAATACCATTCAACTATTTACAATCCACAAATAACCAGAGAATCCATACTGGTGAATGCGCTGTAGTCACTAGTCCAAAAGTGACAAACGTCATAAAGCAGACTTTAATTAGGTGCTTTCTTCGTAAGCTCAAAGGAGCAGTTGCTTGGCTTAGGCCACAGCCATTATTGCCTGCTGTCTTCTGATAATAGGACAGTTGTATATTTGCCCAAAACGAAAAGCTCAGAGAATTTACAGCTTGAGGGATTACTATTGGACTTTGGAAATTGGAGCTTTGCTAAGAGAAATACTTGATTAATGTTGCTTTGGCTGAAGCATTTAAAGCAAAACTCACACTAATAATACAAAAAAAAAGAACCTTCTGCACTTTTTGAATCCATAACAATTGACATTGGTTAAAAATAATCTTGTTTAACTCATCTGTACTGCGGGATCATGCCAAATGTAGTCACAAGTGAACAGTTCAAAAGTTACTACTCAAAATGTCATAGAAGTTTCATTGGGGAAAAAATATCTGGAACGGACTCCTTGGAGATCTGTCTGCTCATTTCATTTGATAGCAGCCTTAGGTGACTAAACAAAGGTCAGTAAAGATTTAGCGTAGGTCAAAGACTCAAAGCAAAGGACTTGTGATGGAAAGAGAAGGGTCTCAGACAGTTCAAATGTCTCTTGTGACTCCAACTAGGTTTTAAGAGCCTCTCTGATGTGAATCTTTCAATTTCACATTTGTCACTGACAAACCTCTCCAGAGGATCGTCCTCACTGACAGACTCACAAAACTCTGGTACCAAAATGTAATTTGATTTAAGAATAGTCCAAAAAAAGTACTAGTAAGGTTGAATAGAATTTGGAAAACATCATTTATTACTCAAACAACTTACAGCAAGCAGATGTACGGCAGCCATTACCCTTCACACTGGGGGAAACATCCACACAATGCCCCTGTAATTTATTCAGCCAAAGCCTTTTCCTGTGTTTTTTGACAGTAAGCCTGACTCAGAAAGAGGCAGAATTAATTACGACTCCCTGGTCTATCTTAATTAAATCTTTTCACATCATAGATTTCACACAACAAAGGCAAAATATCTACCTCATCTTTAAGCCAGCCCGGGGATTATGGGGGAATATGTCTCCCATCTAGATAGGAAAAGTTAACTGTAAAGTTACCACTAAAGGGTTATGATTTTAGTGTTAACCATGTTCATTTCTGGCATAGAAAGCCTGGTAGCTGTTTGTGGAGGCTCACATGGGGAGTAAGTTGCCTTGACTTTATCTCCGGAAAGTTTGTTGGCCTCGAAAAGTACACAAAGCTTTCAAACTTTAAAGCTGAACTCTGTATCCATAACTATGTCAGCTTCGGATACAGTGGCAATCATAGGCTCATAAAGAAAGTTCATCAACCCCAACAACTCAACACAGGAACCAGCAAGTTTTTTTTTTTTTGTTTTTTTAAACCAACATTTCAAAGCAATACTTAAAGAAAACTGACCAGAATTATTGAAAAAGGTCCAATTTTTTTTTGTAAACATGTGTTTTGTTGTTTTAAACATGCCCTAAAGAAATAAGTGTTTATTTTACTAAGTATTTTTGGTGATGTGAAAGAACATATGGTGAATGGCTTTGTTTTTAACTTGACCATATATCTCCTCTGTATATGCTTTCCTTTCCGGTTTGCTTCGGCTCACCTGAGCTCACCCTGAATTGATCTTCCAGGATGGCTCAGAAAGCAGCTGTCCAAGTAGAGAAAAACAGTAGCCAGAGAGAAGACAACTCAGTGGGCCAAAGCTGTAAAGCGCAACACTATTTGGTGTCAACCCGCTTGACAGGGCATAATTGTTTATGTAGTTAATGATCCAGGTTTCTTTGACATGTCCTGCAGCTTTGTAGCAAACTTTACCATTTGATGCTGACTTAGACGGCTTTGACTTTGTGAGGATCAGGAGCTATTTGATGTGAAAGATACTGAGTTATCTTTGGCTGGGATCTGAAGCTGTCAAACTGAATCTCTGCGGGTCTGATTTAGTAGACTCTGATCAGGAATTTCCAAAGGACTTATGCTTTCCCCAAGCCTATCTTGTTGTCAGGCATTCATGTGAAATATATATCTCTATCTTTTTGAGATATTTTTTTCCAATGTCATACTGTCGTCCCACCTTACTAGGTTACTAGGTTGGAGGGGCAGCATTTTTAGAAGGCCTGGCCATACTTCCCTCATTTCAGCCACAACTTCCAGTTCATCCTAACCTAGTCCATCCAGTAGGTCTTAGGACTAATTTGTCTTTTCCCGGTGTAATGTGCCTGGAACACCTCACCATCCCAGAGGCAGCCCAACAAGTTTCCCGAACCACCATATTTGACTCTTCTCAAATCAGAGCAGTAACAATCCTTTTCCAAGCCACTGCAAGCTGGCAAGACTCCTCACCCTATCTCCGAGAAAACTTATTTTGACCTATTCTATTCACAATCTTGTTCTTTTGGTCATCACCTACAGCTGATAACCGTAGATGAGCGCTGGAGCATAGTGTACTGGTAAAGGGAGAGGTTGCGCTTTCTGGCTCAACTCTTTCTTCACCATGACGGGTTGATGTACGTCCTAATCCCTGCGGATGCTTCATAGGTCTGCGATACTAAAACATATGTACAATGGGCAGAACCCTATTTCTGGGCATTTGACACTTTTTCGGCCTAAGATCCTGGATTCAGATTTGAAAGGTCTGATTTCAACCCCAACCCCTTCAGCAGGACTCTGAAATCAATTGTTTTTGTACTGTGTTCTCCTAAAATGGCCCAGAAACAATCATTAGAGCTTTACATGGTGATTCTTGGTTTGATCTTTTCTTTTTGTCCTCATTTACATTAAAATATCGTCTAAACTTTTGATTAAAGAAGTTTAAATTACATTTTTTTTAAAATATAGTGTTGTATTGCAGGCAAAGGAACGTCAAATGGACAAACAAAACACTACAGTGTGTTTGAATCTGTGTGAGGCAATTAGCCGTCTCTAGCTGTTTATCGACGCCCTTATCACTCAGCACGGTGGTGCAAAGGGATGCTGATGAGGGCTCCTGAAAGCCCACCCCATCACAGCTCTTTGTCATATATTGGAAGTAATTAGCATGGAGAACTGCCTAATGTCACTCTTAATGAGCTCTCTATGTTTTTCTGATGGCGACGGCAGGACTGTGCAGCAACAGTAGAAGTGAAAGCTGCGTTTCTGATTAACACAGTTGTTTCGATGCAGGGCCCAGTTGTGACGACGCTCTGTAAACTGTGATGGACAGGCTCTAATTTAATTGTTGGGCGGCGATGTCAGAAAATAACCACACTGGCAAATGGAACCGGTGTGAGGGATTTCAGTGTCGGATTGTTAATTAGGGGGAAATAAGTGGTCTGCCATGTCAGCATGTTTCTGAACAACATTGCGTGGGGATATCTCACTGCTAGCTAAGTCTCACAGTCTGTGTTTTCTTTTTTGAAAAAAAAAAACAAAACAGTATTTTCTCTCATTTTTTTTATGATATCTACACCCTTCATCCGGATCCTGTTACCGCTGGGAGAGTCAGACATCTGCAGTGCTGCCTTTCTCTACTTGTCAGGACTTCTAAACATAAACTAGAGCTCTCGCTTTCTTCTGAACATTTCACCCCTTTCTCCTTGTTTTTCTTCGCTCAGTCGGCAACATTGTTTGCAGATTGCAGTTAAACCTCAGGATGGGTGTGTACAAGCCTGAACTCATTCTCACTCTTCATGCACAGACACACATAATGCACAACCCCTATCATCCCATTTCATAGTTTGCTAACTTTTATTTCAGTTGGCAATGTGTTTGTTGGTGTGTCTGTAGGGAATGTGGGCATGTGAATTTAGTTTGCAGTCTGCGCAACACTGAACTCTTAGTGGCATCAAGGAAACTATTTATTCTGAACCACTGTTAACTTGCCCAAAACCCAACTACATTCTCACACACAGTAATACAAAATATAAATTGACATAGACATATATACTATACAGTGGTGGTCAAAAGTTTACATACACTTGTAAAGAACATAATGTCATGGCTGTCTTGAGTTTCCAGTTATTTCAACAACTCTGATTTTTCTCTGATATAGTGATTGGAACAGATCCTTCTTTGTCACAAAAAACATTCATGAAGTTTGATTCTTTTATGACTTTATTATGGGTAAACTGAAAATGTGACAAAATCAGCTGGGTCAAAAATATACATACAGCAACATGAATGAGCAATTTTGGAGACTTAGAAAGTTGTGTCAATGACATGAGCTTCATAGCATGACCTCTTAACTTCTTGTGAGTGTTTATGAGTGACTACAGCTGGTGACTTCTCTGAGGCCATTTAAAAAGGGCTCATTGGATAAAAACACCCACAAATGCTACAATGGGAAAGTCAAAGGAGCTCAGCACAGATTTGAAAAAGAGAATCATTGACTTGAACAAGTCAGGAAAGTCACTTGGAGCCATTTCAAAGCAGCTGCAGGTTCCAAGAGCAACAGTGCAAACAATTGTTTGTAAGTATAAAGTGCATGGCACTGTTTTGTCACTGCCACGATCAGGAAGAAAACGCAAGCTGTCACCTGCTGCTGAGAGAAAACTGGTCAGGAGGGTGAAGAGTCAACCCAGGAGCACCAAAAAGCAGATCTGCCAAGAATTAGAAGCTGCTGAAACACAGGTGTCAGTGTCCACAGTCAAGCGTGTTTTGCATCGCCATGGACTGAGAGGTTGCCGTGCAAGAAGGAAGCCCTTGCTCCAAAAGCGGCACTTTAAGGCTCGACTAAAGTTTGCTGCTGATCACATGGACAAAGATAAGACCTTCTGGAGGAAAGTTCTGTGGTCAGATGAAACAAAAATTGAGCTGTTTGGCCATAATGCCCAGCAATATGTTTGGAGGAGAAAAGGTGAGGCCTTTAACCCCAAGAACACCATGCCTACCATCAAGCACGGTGGTGGTAGTAGTATGCTGTGGGCCTGTTTTGCTGCCAATGGAACTGGTGCTTTACAGAGAGTCAATGGGACAATGAAGAAGGAGGATTACCTTCAAATTCTTCAAAAAAACCTGAAGTCATCAGCCCGAAGGTTGGGTCTTGGGCGCAGTTGGGTGTTCCAACAGGACAATGACCCCAAACACACATCAAAAGTGGTAATGGAATGGCTAAATCAGGCTAGAATTAAGGTTTTAGAATGGCCTTCCCAAAGTCCTGACTTAAATCCCATTGAGAACATGTGGATAATGCTGAAGAAACAAGTCCATGTCAGAAAGCCAACAAATTTAACTGAACTGCACCAATTCTGTCAAGAGGAGTGGTCAAAGATTCAACCAGAAACTTGCCAGAAGCTTGTGGATGGCTACCAAAAGCACCTAATTGAAGTAAAAATGGCCAAAGGACATGTAACCAAATATTAGCATTGCTGTATGTATATTTTTGACCCAGCTGATTTCGTCACATTTTCAGTTTACCCATAATAAAGTCATAAAAGAATCAAACTTCATGAATGTTTTTTGTGACAAAGAAGGATCTGTTCCAATCACTATATCAGAGAAAAATCAGAGTTGTTGAAATAACTGGAAACTCAAGACAGCCATGACATTATGTTCTTTACAAGTGTATGTAAACTTTTGACCACCACTGTATACACGCAGTATATAGTATATGTATTTACATACACACAGACAAACATCCACACCAAAACACATACATGCACAAATACGCATGCAGACACACTCAGACATAAACACACATACATACTAACACACACATACAGGGACATGCACGCACACACTCCCACACATACACAAGTACCCTTAAAAAACACTTGCATACAAAAAATACATATACATAGTCGCATACAAACACATATGCAAAGTAAGTAAGAAAGTCTTATTTCTGTTGCATCTTTCTCATGCAGGGGACACAAGATGCTACAAAGTTTGAAGATAGGTAAAAATACATCAAAATGTTTACAAAAATACAGGTTACTGGATTAAATTTACACAAACATAAAAAAATATTAATAATCCCAATAAAATTTTCAATGAAAGTACTTGGTGAAATTAAAAAGTCTAAAGTTGACCTTTGAAATTATCAACACAGGCAAGGGAACACAGCAACCATGGGAGTTTATTCCAGAGCCTTGGAGCAACAGTTCGAAAGGATTTGCCTCCTCTGGTGAAAGTGGATCCATAGAACCATCAGTAAGTTCTAATCCACTACCCCAAAGCTTGAGTCAGCCTGTAAGGTTGGCTCTGACTACTAATATAAGATGTAGCTTAACCAAGGAGTGCTCCAAAAGTTAGCACAAATATTTTATATCTCTAAGTAAGAGACCGGGAGCCAGTAAAGGATAGGGGAAATGTGTGTAGGTCAAGATCCTCGCTGCAGGGTTCTGGATCAACTGCAGACATGTTAGCTCTTTTTTGTTGAGACAAGAAAACGCCCTATTACAAAATACGTCCACAAACACACACACACACACACCCTAAATGTTGTTATTTCAAATGCTTGGATATACAGTGGTGGTCAAAAGTTTACATACACTTGTAAAGAATATGATGTCATGGCTGTCTTGAGTTTCCAGTTATTTCAACAACTCTGATTTTTCTCTGATATAGTGATTGGAACAGATCCTTCTTTGTCACAAAAAACTTTCATGAAGTTTGATTCTTTTATGACTTTATTATGGGTAAACTGAAAATGTGACAAAATCAGCTGGGTCAAAAATATACATACAGCAATGCTAATATTTGGTTACGTGTCCTTTGGCCATTTTTACTTCAATTAGGCGCTTTTGGTAGCCATCCACAAGCTTCTGGCAAGTTTCTGGTTGAATCTTTGACCACTCCTCTTGACAGAATTGGTGCAGTTCAGTTAAATTTGTTGGCTTTCTGACATGGACTTGTTTCTTCAGCATTATCCACATGTTCTCAATGGGATTTAAGTCAGGACTTTGGGAATGCCATTCTAAAACCTTAATTCTAGCCTGATTTAGCCATTCCATTACCACTTTTGATGTGTGTTTGGGGTCATTGTCCTGTTGGAACACCCAACTGCGCCCAAGACCCAACCTTCGGGCTGATGACTTCAGGTTTTCTTGAAGAATTTGAAGGTAATCCTCCTTCTTCATTGTCCCATTGACTCTCTGTAAAGCACCAGTTCCATTGGCAGCAAAACAGGCCCACCGTGCTTGATGGTAGGCATGGTGTTCTTGGGGTTAAAGGCCTCACCTTTTCTCCTCCAAACATATTGCTGGGCATTGTGGCCAAACAGCTCAATTTTTGTTTCATCTGACCACAGAACTTTCCTCCAGAAGGTCTTATCTTTGTCCATGTGATCAGCAGCAAACTTTAGTCGAGCCTTAAGGTGCCGCTTTTGGAGCAAGGGCTTCCTTCTTGCACGGCAACCTCTCAGTCCATGGCGATGCAAAACATGGTTGACTGTGGACACTGACACCTGTGTTCCAGCAGCTTCTAATTCTTGGCAGATCTGCTTTTTGGTGCTCCTGGGTTGACTCTTCACCCTCCTGACCAGTTTTCTCTCAGCAGAGGTGACAGCTTGCGTTTTCTTCCTGATCGTGGCAGTGACAAAACAGTGCCATGCACTTTATACTTACATACAATTGTTTGCACTGTTGCTCTTGGAACCTGCAGCTGCTTTGAAATGGCTCCAAGTGATTTTCCTGACTTGTTCAAGTCAATGATTCTCTTTTTCAAATCTGTGCTGAGCTCCTTTGACTTTCCCATTGTAGCGTTTGCGGGTGTTTTTATCCAATGAGCCCTTTTTAAATGGCCTCAGAGAATTCACCAGCTGTAGTCACTCATAAACACTCACAAGAAGTTAAGAGGTCATGCTATGAAGCTCATGTCATTGACACAACTTTCTAAGTCTTCAAAATTGCTCATTCATGTTGCTGTATGTATATTTTTGACCCAGCTGATTTCGTCACATTTTCAGTTTACCCATAATAAAGTCATAAAAGAATCAAACTTCATGAATGTTTTTTGTGACAAAGAAGGATCTGTTCCAATCACTATATCAGAGAAAAATCAGAGTTGTTGAAATAACTGGAAACTCAAGACAGCCATGACATTATGTTCTTTACAAGTGTATGTAAACTTTTGACCACCACTGTATGATCACCTCCTTCATTTCTCAAACTTTCAGAGATATACAGTAGGTTTGTTTCTTTTCCCATAGTAATGCATTAGTTGTTGCTATGACAACTGCACATGCGCCTACTTTTAGACCAAATTTATAGAGTCATGATACACAGTGTATTTGTAAATTACTGTATGTGTGGTTGCTCCATCTGTAACCCCTTTCACCCCGTACCACCTGCCCACTTCTTTGCTAATCTCTAAACACATACACTCAGCCACACAGACACACATAGACACACTCTCAGCGGGGTAGTGTTTTGCCTCCACTTTTGTCGTCGTCATCTCTTTCGTTTGACTTCTGGACCGGAGAGCCTGACGTCAACCAGATCTGTCGGAATTTATGTGTGTAACAGTGTGGGTGAGAGCTGGTGTGAATATATGTGTTTCGCTTCACCGGACACAATTACAACACACTGACACATGGCCCAGCAGCATGCCACTGACACCATTTATTCGCTTCTAGTTTTTTTTTTTAATATTTATTTTTACCATTCAGAGCCATGCGCACACACACCCCTGCAGTAAGCTTAGTGTGCGTCGGAGTGTGCGTGCGTGTATTTCTGTACAGCCTGCTGATCTTGCCCTCTCACTGAGCTTTAATAAGATTTATGATAGCAGGGAACCAGACAGAGTGCAAAAGATACAGAGACAAAGAGAGAAATAAAGAGAAAAGTCTCTAAGTCACTATTATATGAATGTTTTTGCTCTGATTTTTCTCTTAGTGTAAAGACTTGTACACACAGTATTTATATGTTCCTGTGAGGCTATGCATTACAGTTTGACATTAAACCCAACCAGAGGCATGATGGAACATAAAAAGCAGGCCATTGTGTTAAGCCAACAGTTAAAATAGCAATATTGGAGCTTTCTGCTGGATTTATGCTCTTTACATGCATTTAGACACATAAGCTGTCGGAATACTGATTTAAGGATTACTTATGATGGATTTTCCCTCGTCATATATACACCATAATAAATAAGACAATATTTAGAAAAAATATTTAATAGTTAATTTTTATGGAAGTATGTGAAGCAACATGTATAATAATAAGATCATTTAAAGTTTGATGAAAATTTTTGTCATAATTTGAGTCTGAAAATCCTCCAAACTTTTCTTTTTTTATACCAGAAGTTCAATAATCATATTCAAGAAATGGTGAGTTATACTGAGAATGATATACAGCTCTGTGGTGCAGCATGTGGAGAAATGTGCATCTCATAGACTCGTAAATTTCTCCTGCAGACTGAGGCATGGATCATTCTAAACTATGCCGGTGTGGAATAATGTGTCTGTCTGTCTGGCTGCTAAGCAATGTTTTTCTGCACCGCCTACAACATCAGGAGAATTAATTTCCTGCTTTGTTTGTCGTATTATGTTTACCTTCTGTCCATTTAACTCATTATTACCTCTGTTTTTTTTTTCTCTATACCTTTGGGAATGTGTGTTCAAATGAGAACAAATAACAGTGTGTGTTTATCATTCTCTCAACCTCACACATCCACCTGCTTGCTCATTTCCATAATGACAGAGAGAAGGAGACAAATAAAAATAGATTGAAGTATCGAGTCTAATTTGAGCAATTTAGTTGTTGTATTTATTTTCTGAGTGAAAAAAGCAAAGTTATTTTGTAGTATTACTGATCGTTCACTCACAATAATTTATTTTTTGTGTTTCACTTTGGCTATTCAGTTTTTGAAACAAGGCACAGTGGGATAGAAAGATTTTTTTCTAGCTGTCACACAGTGAGATGAGCAGAAAAACAGAAAGTACACATATAATGTCAAAGGTTTCCTATAATAAGCCAACAGCAGGATGCTGTGTCGCATTGGGGCAGGCTCTCTTTTTTTTTTCCACTGGAGTTTTATGCTCCCCAGTACACTCTGTAACTCCGTAATTAGGGGTTGGTGTCACAGAAGGCAAACTCCATGCGTGAGGCGTAACGTTTGTGTGTGTTGGTTTGAGCATAACAGCTTAAGGACACAGCTTTACTTCCTGGGAACAAGTGTTTATACAGTTTTTAAGGTCAGGGTTAGAGGTTACAGAAAAAGCCAAATAGGTTTTTCATTTCACCTCCTCAGTTTGCCTCCATTTCAGCACGTGTTTGAATAAAACATTAAATGAGGTCATTTTAAAGATTTGCTGCTTTTCATTAGGGGTCAGTTTTTTTGTGGTGTTGGACTCACAGTTTAGTGTTTCCCTAAAGTGGAGCAATCAGCCAGAAGATGGAGAATGGAAGATTCAGTTGGGAAAGTGTGATGCTGTGTTCTGTAAAAGAAAGTTTGTCTTTTTGTTATTACTGTGAAAGGTTGTCATCTGTGCTTGACAACCATCACTATAAAATTCTGGTCTGAAAGAGCAGTTATCTTTACTGCAAAATAAAAAGTTAGGCATCTAAACGGTCAAATCTGAGCTGGTTTGGAGCTGGTATGTCATGCAATTTTTTTTATCTCTTATGTGCAGTAGTGGAAAGTATCGTGAAAGGTATTGCACAGGGACTCTCACAATTTGAACTGATTGCAGGAATGAAACCTGGGTTTTCCATTCTCAAGTCCTGAGACTTACCAACAGAGCTTTCCTGTCTCTTAGTCAGATTCAAACACTTTCCATTCACATGCAGGTTGCCAGACACTCCTTAATAACAGAGCATAAGCTGCTTCTTCAAATGTGCAATTATCAAATGTGTTTTGAAACGGTAAGGATGCCATGCAGAACCCTCACAATCAAGTGTGAACTCCACATATAAAGTCACCAGTCAAATTCAATAAAATTTTATTGAGAAATTGTGAAAAGTTTTTCAGTAAGCTATTGTATGTTTTAATACAAAAAACATGTAAAAATCCCAGTTCAATTAAATATATTTTCTATGTTTAATCACCATATCAGAAACTGCAATATTTTGAGGTTTTTCTTTTTGTTTTATATTTTGACTGTTAATGTTTTACTGTGAAACCTACAAACATTTTTTACAGTGTGAGAACCAAATTTTCTACTTTCTTTATTAATCTATTTGCTATAATCACTAAGTTACATATCAGTACAAGCAGAAGGAACCTTGAGTGTTTCACACACAAAAAGACCATGACAAAGGGCAAGTATTTCACTAAATAAAAGCTTTGTGTGTGCACCTTTGATTTACGACGCATACATAAAAATCCAATAAACCAACCAAATCAATGGGGATTGCGCTCACCGTGTCCGCCACGTAAATCACTGCAAGTGAGCTCATGTCTCACACTCATAGGAAACAAGGCTTCCAGTGTGTGTGCCTCCACATGTGATATGTATTAGCTGTGACATTTCCCACTGGTGTCAGACAGCTCTTATCTCCCACAGCTGCCCCATGTCACTAGACAGCAAGACTGTCGTCTCAAAGTAACTAATCACTCTTCCAAGGCACCAGAAATGTAAGTCGAAAAGTTTAAACTGATATCGGATTCTCTTTCTTTTCCAGTCATTAATCATCAATAAATGACGGATTGCTCCAATTTATAAAGATCTTTAGTCTTTGAATCAGAGGGCGTTTTTTTAAGTGGAAGTGCTCACATCTTTGCTTCTCATACCTCCACATCAGTGCCAGCTGTTGCTGGAGGGTGGCATGTTTTTTTTGGATAACCCACCAAGGAGCAATATTCCGGCAAATGCATTTGTGGGACAGAAAAGGAGCATTTTCCAAATTTAGATCAAAGTATCATCAAAGTAAATCAACTAAATAGATTATGATGGTCATAGAGAAAAAAAACCTTCAACAAGTTACCCTGACAGTTTGAAAACTTACAGTTAAAACTAAAACTTTTGCGGGGTAAAATGAGGTGATTCTCTTTCTTAATCAGATCATTATGCCTTTATTCCTTTCGCTTTAACATTGTGCTAACTTCGTTCACCATTGACACTGGCCGTTTACACAGACATGTGCACACACATAATGACACTTAGAGTATAAATATGGCTTCAGCTTTCCACTTTGTTCCTGTCTGCAGTAAATGTTAGACAATACATATGCATGCGTCTGGGCTCCTCTGAATACTAAGTATGTGTATCTAATTCAGTCCATTAGTCGTGGACGCAGCTCATGCATGGTAGTTAGATGAAAGAAATGGGGCATAAATAGGCACTTGTGCCATTGCAAGGTAACAAACTGCAGCTCTGTTTCACACATTCTCTGAAATGGAAGACAGGAGGAAGACTCACTTGTTAGATTTGCCGAGAAGGTCACAAGCTAACGTAAGTCTTCATTACTTTAGAAATCAACTGTATAAAGGTTGACATCTCTTATAAAAAGCTTGGAATCAATGAGAAAAAAAGACATAATAATACCTACAGTATATGTATGTATGGTGTTTTTTATATTTTCTACTCAAAGGATATCTATAGTTCTATAGGAAAGATTGAACAAACAGCACAAACTTCTGAAACAGTAAATGTAAGAAGGCAGCTTGGAACGAAAACAGAGTAGAGAACAAAATGGACAAAAGAAATGTGTCACCATAATTATTTTTTTTAAAAAGCTGTTAAACAGCCCCGACAGCAGTTACTGTCAACATACAATGGTCATAAAACACAAAAAGGCCGAGGAAGGAGGGAGACAATAGAAATGTTTTTGCATAAAATAAATCCAGGAAAAAAATAAAAATTTAAGCAAAAGCTAAAAAAATAAAACTATTAAAATCAAAATTTTAATTTTGGAGAGTATTTCTGATTATCTGCATCCCTAAACTGATATTTGCCTTCGATTCATATTCCTAATCTCCTTTTTAGCCACTTTTTCTCATTACCAGCAATCCTTTCCCCTCTTGCCCTGACGCTGAAGGCCTGTCAGCCCAAAGGGAGACCTGATCACCTTTAGTTAGAGAAAGAATGTGTGTTTGTCAGATAGAGAAATTTAATTAAAACTAGTTTTCCAAGAGGTGCCCTCATACAGTACTGTCCACTTATGAAGGGTCCAAGCATCCAATGCTCCATCTCTGGCTCTGCTGTCCACCTTTTAAACACGTCAAAGGCCATCACGAGGAAGGGGTGACTTTTAATAAAAGATGGAAATCAGCTCGATAAAGCCAGTCATTACCTTGCTTCATGGAGTATGTGCTCAACTGAATTCAAATGCAGCATGAGTTAAGTGCATTTATGTCCACAAAGGTTTGGAGATAATTCAGGCACTTGAGGCTGTGTAGCTCTCTTCAATCCCCGGGTGAACCGTATATTCCCTCCTGTTCAAAATGAGACCTTATGTGGAGGCTGAAGCACTGTGCCATATTCTTTTGATGCCACGTTGGGATTTATTTCTTTCCCCACTCCCCAACATTTTCCACAAAACCTAAGAAAACTTTTTTTGCACAGAAGGTGCTAATAACCAGAACTATCAGCAAAGTTCATTCAGAGTGACAGTCAGACAGGTCAGGATCTGGTTTGCAAAGGTCAGAAAATCTCAGGGGCAGATGGCAAACAGCACAAACACACTTATACACCCATACTTTTTCCTCTTCCCGGGGCAATGTTAGATTGGTCACAGCAGTTCTCCTGCAAAAATACAGATATGGCACCAGTGATAGGACTCAGCATGGTTTATGTACACACACACAAACACACTCTTGTGTAAGAATGCAGACTGGAGCACACACTATGATTAGTATTCATCAGCACATCCTCTGGCACATGCAGGTAAAAAAACATGAAGTGCATTTTATCAAAAAGGATGCTCCCACAAAGCTGATTTAAGAGTGGGATAACAAGTCTTCCCCTGCTTTGTTGAAACTGTACTTAGCTTAGTTAGACTAGATACTGCAGAATGGTAGGCAAAGTGAACTGTTGCTACACAACGAATTACGCCTCAGTACAGGTTCATTCGCTCTGGGATCTGCTGATGTTTCTGAGTATTTAAATGTTGCAAGCATCCATGCATATTTAACCCAGCTAAGAGGTTGTTTTTTTTTTTTTTTTTTAAAAACTTTTTTAATTTTTTAAAACCGCACACTTCGTTTTATATAAATTCCTCTTTTTATCCTGCAGTTGCCTGCTTTCTGAGGATTTAAGATGGTAAATTATTCAGTCCTCATCTCTTCATAAAATGTTTTTATCTGCCATTTGAAACACAGGGGAAAGCTCTGCTGTCATGATGGAAAAGATGCATTTTACGTGCAGCTAGCAGAGGGGAGGACCAGGCAACTGATACCTAACAACAACAGTAGATTTTAGTTACACATGAACTTGCGCTTAAATCTGAAAGAGTCATCAGTCGCCCTAACTTTGCTTACAAAGGGGGTAATGTACTTTTGTCGAGTAATCATTTTTATCTTGTAGAAAATTGAGATAAAACAATTTACCTTTTGTTAGCCTAGAATGCAATATTTGCCTCGAAAAAGGCCATAGAATACATATATTCTGATTCACATTTTTGACATAGTAAAAATGTCCCCTCTACTTGCTCTCCAATTGCTCTCTCTCATTTGCACATGCAAATTTTGTTTGAGACTGCAAGTACAACATAAAGCGTATCAAAATTGCAAAAGCACATTTTTCTTCTATATTCTTATTCAGGTTTGTTTTTATAGAAAATAGCCTTCCCTTTTGAGGGAGAGCTATTTTACCTCAAAACATTGCTCTGATTCTTCGTCATGATGCACTGGTGTCGTAAATCTTATAAACCCAAAAATTATTATTTTTTTGGTATGACAAAAAAGAAGTTTGTGTTCCTGATCGTCTCTATCCCCATCACAGAACACATTATGCTAATGAACGTAGCCGTCCGTGTCCTGCCCTGTCAAAAGACAACTGCTTTTACCAGGAGTGTTCAGGTTCATCAAGTTTTAATGACCCAGAAGAGGAATCAACTGATGCACACATCACTTTGTCGGGCACAGGTAACTAAAGTGCCAATTGTTCAATTTTTTAGCTGCTCAGTATGTTTTTTTTAAACCAATTTTTATGTAAGCAGAAGCTTTTTCTCTAGACTGAACAGCTAATTTTGCACGTAATAAAAAACAGGATTATCTCTGTAATGCTTTTTGCCTCCACTAATAAAAGGAGCCTGCGGGTGCAATTGCAAGTCTTAGCTAAGGCTTTTTAACATCTCAGCGTTGAATTAGTCAACTGTTTTTCTGTCAGGAAAAGGTCTTTAAAAGAACAACAAAGCAAGTAAAATCCAAAACATCTTTTCATTTTTTTAATGCACTGAGATAATTAACACTTTTAATAACATTAATAAAATGTCACATCCGATTCTACCTTGTTTGAAGTAAATTATATTGATTCCAAGTAGCCAGTTGGTTCTAATTAAAAACGGAGGCATAAATGATACATAAGACATCAAGGCGAGAGCTTTGCTCCACTACACGCTATCTATATGTCCATCATAGCAACACTCAAAAGCCCTACCTCATCTTGCTGTGAGCATGCTTATGCACTCAAAATTACAAGCACAAACCTACATAATTTACACAACAGTTATTTCAGGCTAAATTGAAGGTTACTCACCATCAAAGTAGTTAATAGCTGTTTTATGCCATTTCTGATGAAAGACCTTTAGCTTAGTCTTTTTCTTAGATTATTAGAGTAAAAAAGAAATAGAACCTGATTGCAAATGATTCTGTTGATAAAAACTGTTTTTGACCCAAGAAATTACTATAGAGTCAGGTTAGTTTTTTAAATAGGTTTTTTTCCTGATCTCTTACACTCTTCAAGTTTATTCCTCACCATGACAACTGAGCATTGACTAATACTCACAAGTATTTAATTTTTAATGCATCAAGGCAGCAAATTAGTTTTATTTTGGGAAAAGCCCATTTGTCTTTTCTGTTTATTATTTTATTCACTTAAAGAGAAAAAGCTTAGAGATTAATTTGAAAGCATCTCTACAAAGTATTTATCTTAAAATGCACATCGTCCAATAAATTACTGTTTTGTCTTGTCTGATAGAGCTTTCCTGCATATTTATTTGAAAATTACTAGGACCATAAAACATTGTAATCCCTCCCACGGACATGTTCAGCATGTGCAAAGGGTTTGATTTCTGTGTCCACATTGATAGATTTAAAAAATTTAACACACTGTAATAGAAAATATAAAAATATCTCTGTATATTTGCAGAAGTGGCAATTGTATTGAATCAGGAAAGCTGAGTCACAGTCATTTGGGAAAGTTTTGATTCAGCTTCATTTAGTCTGAACATTACCCCAAAGGCATATTGTGTCTCTGGAGATATGCTGCTTTATAACCAGTTAACTACAGTTGGCCCATGTTTCCAGAGGCAGTACCAATGAAAACAATTCCAAACTCGAGATAAGCATCACAATTTCACAGCTCCCTGTCCTAAGGAACACATGCACAAAAAACCTGATACACACTCTGCAGTCCCACAGACAGTTTGAATATTTGCTATGTGAGAGAGAAAGCGGCACCAATGTTTATCTTTAAACTGCTAGGGAAGATAAAGCACTAAAAGAAGCTCGCTGTAATGTAAAAAATAATAAAAGATTATGTTTTCAAATCTTTTACGCCTTTAATTTCTTTTATGTAGGAAAAGATGGAAGAAAAATGACAATACCTAAGCATGTTAAGCTCCATCAGAGATCAGTAAGCATATCATACGTACACATTATGGATTCAATTTCATTTATTCATATTTGCTTTTCTCTGAGAAGCAGCCCTAAAGAGCTCGGTAAACTGAAGTAGGAAGACACCGCTTGCATTGTGGGATAATTGGACCTTAAAGAAATCCGAGCCTTTTTGCAAAAAAGGCACAAATAGTCAGCAGTTTAGATGGGAAATCGGTGCCTTCAAATATTCACAAACGCTTCATATAAGTTTTTGGGGGCGGGGAATATTCTGATGGTTTCTTGCCTTTTTCTGTGACACTTCAAGTTTCTGTTTTCAAAGTAGTGTTTGTGGTGTCTGAGACACAGGGTTTTGATCATCCTGTGCCAAAATTGAACATTCCTGTAGCTTCTAGCTTGTCTACAGTGAGATTAGACCTTAGGTACCAAGAAGGATTATACTCGATTGCTAGAGCATTGCATAAGCTGATATAGAGAGCCATTGGCTTTATGTGTGTTTGGGTGGTGTGGGTTTGGCCATATGGTGCAGCCTGAAGGCCCAATGGGGGATCAGGACTGAGCAGGATATGTTGTGTTATTAATACCCCAGGCAAAAAGTTGTATGTCCTCCTCTGCTCTTCCTTTTTATCTCTTTCGACTCCATGGAGTCAGGGATTACCATACGTGTTTATGTGTGAACTCCAGTTTTAGGTTTTGTGCTTGCACTCTTAACTTGATTCGTGAGGGAAATCTCGGTGTAAATAAGGTTTTGATCAAACAATTTTTAGACCGGCTCCTGGGAAATGTATCAATTATTGAAGCCTGAGTAAAGGAGTTCTGATTGAAGAGAGAGTTGATGTAAAGATTAATAATAAATGAATGAAGTGTGAGAGAGAAAATGGAGATGGCTAGGTGAGTGTACAGGTGCAGAGAGAGAGTGTGTGTCTGGTATGTGGCGTGTGTGTGTGTGTGCAGAAGTGATTGTGTGGTTCTGTTACTGACTGATTTTGTTCTTCGAATAATAATAAGTCTGCCCAGCACATTTTTGAAAATGTTTCTGCCTCCTGACTGATTCAGATTATTAAAAAGAACTTTCTCTAATTGCCTTTGGTTTGAGATTGTAATAGTCTTCAAATAATTGTTCTCATATTTCAAATCAAAAGCTGAAGTAAAACCATTTTTTCTCTGCGTTTGTCATTCTTATGATGTGCCGTTGTAATTTTATTGTTAAATTATCAACATAATCATCAGGATTGGTTTTTGATAATACTGAAACATTGTAGAAAACCTTTTAGTGTCAAATATTTGCGAAAAGAGATAAAAAATGATACGTAAAGAAAAAAAAAAATTCCAGCATTTTGAACTTTTTACAATGAAACATTTTAAATTCCAACTAACTCTTGTCTCAGTTTCCAATTTTGGCTTGAAGCATTGGCGTGATTGAGTAGCAAGAATTTGGAACACACTAAACATTTTTCTGAATGTTTGATTTTGAATGAAAATCCTGTTTTCAATCAAAATGTTTGATTGGGATGTTTCAAATCAAAATCAAACAATTCGATCTCTCATAATCAAAATCTTGTTATTTATACTCGTAATCAAACATTTGCTTTTTCCAGGTTTTAACTTGTTTTCAATTTTAGCAAGTTTTAGCTTTAAAACTTTTTAGTTTTAAGTTTTAGCAAGTTCAATAAAAAAAAAAAGAAAAAACTCAAATCACATTCAGACTCACTTTTAATTAACGCAGGAACTTCAAATTTTGACTGGCAATCTGTTTGGGGTGCACCCTTCCCTTCACCTCGAATCAGTCGGAATGGGTCCCATTACCCCGCCCCCCTGCCCTCTTCCCTATCCTGTAAGGGATAGACGATTAAGAAGGCGACTGACTGACTGACTCAAAATCTTTAGCAAGAATCTTCCTTGTGTCATTAAGTCAGGCTTTTCTTTCTGAACATTTATTGTTTTTTCAGCTTTTTATCCTGCTTGCAACATCTGAATACACAAACATTTTAAAGATTACCAAAGAAACAAGTTTTTGTTGTGATTAGGAATCCAGTGAATCATTACTTTTATCTTTGTGCACTGGTTTAAGTTTGACTCCAACAGCCTGTCCTCCATGTACGTAAATGAACAGATGGTTGGGATATTTACCTGTCTTTTACTTGTTATTCATTGTTGTCTAATGCAGAACATGGACATTAGAATATTTATGTAAGTCAGAAAGATGCGTTTGTTTAATGCATGTTTGTTCAGCTGCGGCTAAGATTTGATTGACAGTGTTGAAGTGTAAATAACTGATTTTAATGAGGCCACCCATGTTTTATTCGTGTCAACCTTTTTGGCAACCAAGTCATCAATCCAACCAATCTACACCAAATTACACTCTTTACTTTATCCCTTCCCCCCATGCTACACATACACACACACCCCAAGTGTGGGTCAAAGGTCCAACTTCCACCATCATGCCCCCTCCCATTATTTCCAGCAGGTCTCATGTGGAGCTGAACGCATACGGGTTGGGTCAAAGTATGAATATGGAACAGATCACGTTACTAGATTTATGCTCATGAGCAAAGACACACAAATGTCCAGCAAATCTTCAACCCCCGTCCAAACCAGCTGGAGATTATCAGCAGAAAGGTGATGGACATTTAACAATATGACCCCACCCTCCCTCATGTACTATTCATGATGACCTTTTGTCTGCACCTCCTCCATCCTTAACACACATACACACACACGTATACATTTCAGTCATTATGGATGTCTTTGACATTTGCCCTCTTGTGAGGATCTTGCAGGTGCTTTCACCCCTGTTGCTCTTAGCATTTTACCAATTACCAGCAATGGGGGAAAGAAAAAAAGGTGAAGTTAGCGTTGGAGGAATAGATGTGTGAGTTTAAAAATTGATAGGTATATGTTTGTTAAGTAAGATTTTGGAGTTTTGATGGACTGTACTGGTGTGCAACTTAAAGTGTAAGAAACAAACCCACAACAATAAAAATGAATGGAAAAGATATTTGTTCAATCCTTTACAGGTTGTACCGACCGAAATAGTTACCAAGCAAAACGTCCAAAAGCGTCCAAGACAACAAACATTAGAAAAGTTGGAAAACAAGATTATTCACAATCTTACAGGAAACCAGACGTTTCCCGTTAGTTCTCGAATAACCTGTTAGTTCAAAAGTGTGTGTGCCCATTCAGAGTAAGAAAGGTAAAAAAGAAGTCCCTGTTAAAAGGTTAGAATGTAATTTACTTAACAAAACAAACCACTGACAAATTAAGAACCTTTTTGTTTGTAAGATCTTTGTTGTAATTCACTATGTGACTGTACAAAGAAAGTACGAAAAAGAAAGACAAAACTGATACATTTAAGAATCTTAATAAAAACATGACAAGACCCTGTGCAGAAGTTCAGCAAAGCATGCGTAAAGATCGTGCAGAAAACATGATTATAAATGACTAAGTAAGTTATGTCAAACCCTGGAGGTCATTCTGTGTTAATGCCGAATGAACAAGAAAAAAAAAAATCTATGGTTAGATCTGGAATTTTAAATTTATCGACCCACTCCCACGGACACACAGAGCTACTATGTATGTTTGTTCATGAGCAAATCAAGCTGCACAGAATGCAAAAGATGCCTTATGTGACATTTATTAACTTTTTAATCATAACAGCTTGTAAATAAGCATTCTGTGTGGCAAACAAATACAGCACATGTTCAAAATATTCTATTTTTTTTTTGTCCGTCAACACAACAAACTTTACCAACACGTGGTCACTATGAGGAGACACGTAAGTAGTAGAGCCAAGGTGGAATTTTCAGAATATTTGGGCATTGTTGCAAGGAAATTGGAGAGGGCACAGTGGTGTTCCTCCACGGAATACTGTTACTCTTTTTATCCATTAACAAAATGGCCACATTTTATTTTGTTTTAACATTCTTACTTGTGTCATTTTTCACTCGAATATTTTATATTGTTTTTTGCTGGAAGATGATTTTAAATGGAAAAAAATCAAGTTTTAGCATCAAATGTAAGATTTAGTTTGCATAACCTATGGAGATATGCATAAAACTAAGTGTCTCTTGGGTGACCTCGGGGAAGCAAATCTGGTTTAAATAGAAAATAAATGTTTGTAACAAACCAAGCAAACACAATAATGTCCATTTAGGACTCACACCTTCCAAGGTGTTGATTTGTTTGTCTGGATGGATAGCCCTTAGGGCAGGATTTTATAACCTTATAAAGGTGTGTCTCAAGGCTGCTGCTGAATTAAAAGGCAGGGAAACAACTTGTGTTTTTTCCACAAGTTATGTCACTGTCTTTGAATGAGCACAAAACAAGGATAGATACCTTCTCTACTCATCTCTGGTTGGATTCTAATGCTTTCATGGTTCTACACTAAATGCTAACTTAGAGCAGACATTCTCAAGACTAAAAAGATATGTATCAACACATATAAAATGAGGGGGGACATTAGAAGATAGAACAATGATAGTGTGTTCCTTTAAACGTGATACACGCTCTCACTGACACATGACCCAGTCCAGGTGCAGAGATGCTTGTTGCATGTCTCTGCATGCAGACAAGTGATTTGCTCTAGCTTCTCGCTATAACATGATACACTTTTGCTGTTTCGCATTTTTTTAGAGCAGTTTTGTTTCCGTTGTTGCGTTGTGTTCTGCATGCTGACTGTTTGCAGATCACCGTTGATCAATCTTTCCGTGTCCAATCTCCTGCTCAGTGCAGAATGTGTGTAGCTTGCCGAATTGACATAAATCTTCAATGGCTGATATTGTGACTCAATTTCATTTAATAAAATACTATCTGTTTACAAGTTTTCTCCTTTAAGAATTCCACAAGGCTGGCATTGTGGGTAAAATGTGTTGAAGGAACTGTCAAATATTCAATATTCAGTATTTATAATTTATTTATAGTCTTCTAGTTTCAAATTTTATACCTATTTTCTCCAAACGATCAAATTTTTAGAGTAGGGCATAGAGAAAACAAGGTGAGTGTTTCTGTGTGCCTGAGAAGAAGAATCACTGTGTTTAAGTGTTTAAATGTGTACTGAGGAATTATAAAGCCTCTAAAATGATCAAATCTCTACAATAATGGTTTGAAAAAGTTGATGACATTGTCTATTTAGCTTTTTTGCAAGTTATTTTTTAATCAAGATTATCACCAAGGCAGGCACATAAATGTCCATATTTAAAACAAACCAAAAAAAAATATGACACTACAACATATTAAATGCCTCATCAAAACTTTTCCCTCTTTTTCTAGGTTAGATCATATCTGAATGACATTTTCTCAACAGTAGCAGCAACGAATGTAACAGCATTTCTGTAACAACTAAAGAAAGTCATTCATCAGATGTGGCTTTATTCTCCTCTAGTAAAGATGGCAGCCTTGAACTTAAATATATCCCAATGTAATACTTTAGAAAGTACAAAACTTTAAACCACATTGTAAATTTCCATTGTTTACTATTTTATTGTGACCAAACAGTGGTTTCCAGAGATCTGGCCTTCATTGTAAGGTATTGATTTGATCCCACATAGAACGCTAAGTTAAATACAACTTCATACTTTAGTGTTTAAGATAGAATTACACTATACGCACAAAAGAATAAAAACCACACACCTGAAGCAAAACCACGGAAAACGCCGCGTTTTTTTGGTGGCCAGATGTAGTTACTAGTTGTCTCTGGGATTTTTCATGGAAAACAAAGAAGACAGAAAGTGTACGATTCTCCAACTAACTTGCATGGACTATTCCTCTGGGACTTTTAATAACAGGTCAGGGAGCTGTGAAAGTCATGTCAAAATCTTCAGCATACACCTCTAGAGAATCTGGGGGTGGATTTTGAAATGTGTTTAGGATCATGTTCATGTTGAAGAGGCAATCTGTTTTACAGATGCTGTTATATTTGCCTCCAGAAGTTGCTGTGAAACCAACGAAATGTTTCCAGTTCCATTTGCTGCCAACAAGCCCAAATCAGGCACCTGTGCATTTCAGTGGAGAGTTATGCGCCAGAGACATTTTTTTCTCCTTTTTTTTTTTTTTTGTGGCTGTTTCAGCTTTTTGGTGTCAATAAAATTATTCCATGTTCTCATGAATGTTATACATTTAAATCTTCAGAAGTTGTCAAAAGTTTGTCAATTTATTTAATAACTAAATTTAGGCTGAAAAGTTATCACAAACCCTAAACTTGTCACTTTTTAAATCTTCAAAAAATTTTAACTATGCAGCTGGAAAGCAAAACAATAAAAACATCAACTTGCAGTAAATCCTCCAAAACAATGCTCCCACATAAGTAAATTTTATACAACACGGAGGCACAAAGCTGTTCTAATTTTATGTCTTTTTCACTATTTTTTCAGCTAGTATTACAGCCGGTGGCCATGTGCTACATTTACAGGTGTGTGTTTAACAAGATGGCCATGAGCGGTACTCATTCCCAGTTTTTTTGGCTGAGTCAAGCTTAAACAGATGTCAAGCCAGTTAACTTTATCGTTTGCCTTGAAAATGGTTGAAAATTGCCTAAAATTGCAAGAATATCACAGTATTTTGCCAGAAGCAGAATGAGATTGTGGACCTGAGCCAGTGATTTTGTGGAATAGCGAACTGAAAGTCCTGAAAGCAGAGAAGTTTTCTTCATGTTACAAAATGTGAATCTGTTACCATTAAAAGTTACATAAATATAAGAAGCATGTTAAATGAACCATTTAAAAATATGCTTTGTCATCTTTTCTGCTGTAGAATCAGCCAATGATGTGCTCAAAATTTCAGAAATAAGTCTTTTTTTTTTTTAAAAGCCAGGAACGACTGTTGTGATTAAAATACTGTACTTTAGGGTTATTTAACAATAGAAACAATTATAGTTTGGCATAACTGGTCCTCTTTGGGATACCCGTAGCTCGTCTTTTTTTCTTTTTTTTTTAAGATCTGTTTTTCTAGAATCTGTATGGAATACTGTTTTTTTTTTCTTTCTTTTCTTTTTTAGCTTCCGTATAAGCCACATATTGGCACATTTATTGCTCTTCCTTACTGATGTTCACGGACGTCTTTGCCAATAATTTGGAAAACTGAAAACAAAAACCTGGGAATAAAATCAGAGCAGGGTAACAAACAGATTATTCTTGTTTCCAGACATATGAAGCTAAATATAGCATCTTATCCTCTATTTTTGTTGCACTAACATTAGATTGTTATATAGTCTCATTAAAACCATGCAGGATGGTTGGTATTGGTTGTGTGTCACTTTTTATTTGCAAAAACATAATTAACTTGCAAGTTTTCTTTTTCTCTTAATGTATTCTTGTCTTATTTTGCAAATAAAATGTTCTAAAACTATGCTAATTTGCAATTAAAACCTTATTCATATTAAAGACAGTTTATAAAACTGTATAGACATTCGTACAACACAAGTTGCCATCGTGCAGTGTGATCTCTTTGTAACAATTTGTCATCCAAAGTGTAACCTGCCACTGCAGTAATAGACGTACTTACACATCCTTGCATTCCAGCCGACTGTGTATTCCTTGTTGTGAAAATGAAAATGCTGAATAGATAATAGGTAGCAAAGCTCTTGGGTCTCTATTTTTTGTGTCGGCGTGTGTTTCTGCATAAGATTTTCCAATGAAAGTTGTTGTTTTTCCATCTATACTAAACAGATAGCTATGAATTCAATCTGGAAGGATACATACCTTGCAGTCACCCTATGAATAGTCCCACATTTAGCATAAATGATTCACATTAATGCAGTCTGACATCTCAATAAATGAGGAAAGGGAATCTAATAAAATCATAATTTCAAAAGCTGCTTGCTTGAGATGTTCTTGCTTCTTCTTCTTCTATGACAAACTCTCCACCGATTGCTTAGTTTAGCAGCAGCAAAACCCACATACTGTCACCTATTTCTAGCTTCAAGTGCTTTCGAAGTTGCAGTATTACCATTACGAGTTAAGCATAAATGAAAACGCTGACATGGTGCTTTAAAGTAGTCATGAAGAAGGAATTTCTTACCAATACCAAGTTGTTTAAACAAACTTTTAGAGCAGATGCCTTTGTTGAAATATTCTCAACATTTTTTAACTAGTTGTCAAGTTATTTTTATTTTAAAAACTCGAAGAAAGAGATTGAATGGTGAAGGCGGTGAAAGATAATTGCACTCCAAGAAAACAAAAACCTGGCAAGAATCAACACACACTGTATGCTTTGCTCTGCCAAAGATGGCTCCAATAAAACCAAAATGAGGATGTTGAGAGAAGATATTACTTTGTGGTTTCCACCTTGGGGCCAGAAAACCCCAACATACGTCTTTTATCTATGTTCCCACCATGAAGTCAAGAAATTAAATAAGAGGCACAGTTTCATTTATGAGGCAATTATTCTGATGCCCCACTTGTCTACATTTATAAAATTGAGCTCAACCTCTGAAAGAGGAGCTGAAATATTTCAGCCTAATAGGATCTTTGGTGAAACCTTGTCAGAATTTACCAGCCTAATCGGAATCAGACATGCCAGTCAAACTAATAATCATTAAAGTGCCCTATAAGGGGAAAGATGTCATGCTGTCGAGGCGACGATGAGTCAGAAATGAACACCTTCTTTCTGTTGCTTCTTCCCACTCTGTTCCCAAAGGTACAAAGAGAAGATGGTTGCAGAACAAGCATGAAGAATAAGTGGGAGATTGAGAAGACAAAGAAAGGCATTTATCTGTCTTTCCATATGTTTTCTACATGGGAACATGCCGACTGGCTTAACCAAAAAGCTCCTAATAGATGAAGCATGTCTACAATATGCTTTCGTAGACCACGGCGTATTCTTGCTGAACATTAAAAGCGCTTTCCATATAAATTGGCTGGGGTATGACGTGATAGATAAGCTCCGGAGCTAAAAGAGACAGAATAAGATGGGAGGGAAACTACCGTCTGCGAATGAGCCATGTTTTGTTGTCATACCGTTCCTTTTGTGTTTGCACATTTGCTATTTTATTTAGACGTCCATGTTTGCAAAGATGGAGAGACGTTGCATGGAATTGAAGTAAATTAAAATGTGTTTTTTTTATTCAGATTAAGTCATTTTGGCAGCTTTTTCTTCTCGTAGCTAATGCAATCTGATCTCATACACACCTGGGGAAAGGAAACAAGGTGTACAGGCTTACATGGTCATTGCAGCCAAATAAAACATAAGCATCACTGAACGTTCTTCAGCATGGAGTGACACACACGTCTAATGTATCCAAAGAGGAAGGATCAGATTTTCCGCTCCGTTACTTTGGCTGCAAACTCAAACTAGAAACTCAGCTGCATCGTCTCTGTTAACACACACATATGCACATTCAGTCACACACACAGTATCAGTGTCAGTAGTGTTTTTTGCGATATGAGACTCTGTAGCTTTGTAGAAATATGACTCACATAAAGAAGTTAACTGTGAATCGGCATCAATGAATGCACTTTTAGTGGAAATGAATACCTCGCAAGTAAAAATCGATCAACACAGCTAGGTTAATGTCTAAGAATAGGATTTCTGTCTGTGTCCACGGTTCAACTATAAATGTGTCAAGCAAGTGGGTGCTGCTAACAGCAAGTTTTTTTCAAATGCAAAACTGTAAGGACATTGATTCAGGGCCTTTAGTTTGACAGTAACTGTGAATTTGAACTAAATTTACCTTCTTCTTTCGGCATTTCCCTTCAGGGGCCGTCACAGCAAGTCAGTTTCTTCCATCTAACCCCATCTGCTGTGTCCTCTTCGGTCACGCCAACTATCTTAATGTCTTCCTTCACTGTATTTATGTGTATGTATATCCATGTACACATAGATACATATTGTATCCACTGTCTCCATGATCTAGATTTACCTCAAAATGATTTTTTTTTTTTTTTAAAAAAACGCCTGTTTTTATGATGATTATAGAAGACAGATCGTAATGGAGTAAAAATGCTCAGTTGGTCATCTGGTGAAATCACACAGCTTTGCAACCATGCAAAGGTTGTTTACTGTTTGTTCACTTTTGTTCTCGGAAAACCTTTGTGGTTTTTTTTTTAGGATATTTTGGACCACATTGCTTCACATTTTTCTCAAGTTGTGGTTCTTCTTTTTGCATTTCTAATTAGGGTTATCTTTACACCATACCAGTTTATTTTCAAATTATAAATAATTTTGGATTAATTTTTATCTTGTTTACATTTTAATTTCACACTGTGCAGTTTGAAAGTAAAAAAACCCCAGTGAGATCAATTTATTACTAATGAATGTTGTCATAACGGATTAAATGCCTTGATTGCATTTTCTCAATTAAGACTTTGATTGTTTAGATAACACAATATCAGAAGAGTGAAACAAACATGTGATGAGCCCAAATAAATGTCATTAAATTGCTAATTGTGGACCTCTATGATAACTCATTTGCTGAAAAATAGGGTAATTCTTCCTAGTAAATGATTCTTTGATGTTTTGATTACAAATTTGGGTAAATGATGGGGGTTTTGCACATGTAAACACATAAGAAACTTGACAGATTTTTGTTTTCACCACAGATGTTTTTGTTTTTATAGTTGGAATTACATATACCTACATGGTTTAAATGTTACAAATTGGGTAAACACTCATTTCCATGAACGTGTATCCAATACCAATTGCATGGTAACTGATTGAACTACTCCGGACCCGCAGGCTACTCAACCGGTTTTAATGTTATGCAGTTATGGATGAAGTTGTTTGACATCAGCACCTGTAGTTATGTGAATTGATCTGCAATACTGGATTTTTAATTGCAACAGCAGTTGAGCAATACATGCCCATTGACCCCGATTGAGAAACTTTTTCAGAACTGCAATACCAATTAAAAGTGTGGAACAGCAACACAGAAAGTTTCAGATCTGCTTTTGTGTCATTATTTTCCAAGGTTTTCTCTTCTCCTTGCTGTCACTGAAAGCTATTGGCTTAGAAAAGAAGCCACTATGGATGCTATTAATTATGTCAGCTGCTTTCTGCCAAGTCCTGCTTTCGATGTGCATGCATGTACGAGCCTTCAAACGTTGCTTTAAATCACTCCAATCAACCAGTTGTTGGCCAATCTGCTAGCCAGTCCCTATCTGTGTTTTTGCATGAGAGGTCCTTGCATTCAAACACAAATATAAGAGTTGGACACATGATGATTGGAAGATGAATGTGTGGTGAGGAAAAAAATGGAAGTTGTGTGTTTGTTTGTATTTTCGATATTGAACAAAACCAGACTCTCTAAAAGACTGATGAAAACTCAGATGACAAAATTATTGCTATTTTTAATATAATTGAACATAACCTGAACTCTTTATTTTGATGTGTCCGTGGGTCAAAGTACTGAACCTCCGACTGCAACTGCTGCACTCAGTGTGTTAACACAATGAATATCCTTCTGTGTTGAATATGTGACTAAATCAGAAACACATTATAAACCGCATTGAGAAGTTCGGATCACTTAATGATCAATATTTGTGTTAAAATACCAATGCTCATAAAACACCCTACGCATGCTAAAAAAGTACACACAGAAGTTTTCTGGCGGGCCTCAGCTTGTTTATCGTAGTTAGTCTTGCAAGAATGGTTTGCTTTTCAGACATAGGTTGATTTCTGCAGCGAGTATTGGTGTTAGTGATTTGTAGGGTTCCCCTATGGGTATGAGAAGCAAATGTTATACCTTATTCTGCATTTAAGCTCCAGCATGCAGAAACAAAAGAAGAGGTTTAATTTTGTGTTTAATTTTCTGTTTGTCAAAACAAAACAGAAAATAAAAATGTCTATTTTAATCAAAGTAAGAAATCTGATATTTCAACGTTGTTCTTGATTAACTTACTGTACAGTGATTATTTTAAATTTATTCTAACCATTCCAATTATTCACTCAATTAACTTTATATTTATGTGTATTTCTTTTTAATCTGTGCTCTCCTAAGTTGTGTATGCAATGAGAAGGCTCCCTATGTCCTTCAGTGATCCTCATGCACGTGTACTTCATTCTCTGTATGACTCGAGATGCCGCAAGCCACAACAAGTGTCCAGCAGTGCGTGACATATTGCAACTATAAACCCTCCTTCAACTAAGGGATGCCAGACAATGTACGTAGTGCTGAAACATTCAGGTGCTGCTTTGCTGAAGATTTTGTAGGCAAAAGTATTTCAGCTCCAGGTCTTAGCTTAAGCGAAAGAGACTATCTCAGTCGGAAACAATAAACTATCCATTAGTTATAACTTTACTGTAGTTCTATTTCGCAATGCACATATGACTCCAGCTTCTGCAGCGCGACTGCACATGCCAGCAGTCAGATCTAATAAAGCCATCTCTCAGATTATATTAGATGCACCTAAATTGAATAAATTTGTTTGTACAAATGCAAACAGTATTGATGCTTTGTGTGGTTTCTGGAAGCTTGCGTCTGCCATCTCCGGGAGTCCTACTATTTTTCCAAACATCTGTTCTACTTAAATGTCCTTGAAGCAGACAGAGAATTCTTATCAGATGCTGCTCAGTCACTCAGGCTTGTCTTTCTTATCAAAGAAGGGATGAACTAAAACAAAGGGCACATGGAACACAGGTTGCACCCGATTGCTTAATATCAGTAAATCTTATTGCTTTGCTAGATCTATCACATATAAAGACGTGCATAGCAAACACGGTCATGTTTTGGATTACATCATCAAAGTCTTTGTCATTAATTCTGGTGAGATGACGTCCCAATACTGTTATAATCTAAACTTGCTCAAACTGGTTACATATTCAAGTTTTGTTTGGCTATAATGTGTTTGCCCTTTTTTTTTCTAAAAACCTAGCTTTAACCATGCAGTGAGAGCCAAACCATATAAACAAGAGATTGATGTTATGAAGGCCATTTGTTTTGCACTGATTGGAATTCTCTGCTCACCTTTTTTTCTCCATCCCTCCCGTGTGTTTTCCTTCTCTTTTATTCCCACCCTCTGTCTTCCACAAAGCACAATCCTAACCTTCACCATGGTAGCAAACAAAGCACCGCTCCATCTCTGTGAAAAAACATGCTGCATATTAGGTGTAGAATGTGCTGTAATTTGATAAGAGCATCCACAGGTATGCCAAGCCACGTCCAGCTACATAGGGGAATTCAAGAAAAGAACAATACGAATGTGTGTCTGGTAGCAACAATTGACCAGTTGCCTAGAGCAACCAAATTGCACCCCTGTCAACCATCTTACTTTGCTTGGCTGGAGGTGTTGACATCCAGTTTTTCTTACTAAAGAATGTATTCAATGCCTTGAGTCTAGAATACAGATGAGGGGTCTGAATGGATAAAGAGTAGCTTACTGGTTATGAACAGCAGACAGAAAATATATGTACTCACTGAGGGTCTAGTAATAAGATTAACTTCATAACCAAAAACTTATGATTAACCACCAAGTACTCATGACACCACCAGTTTTATAATTTACATGTTTACCTCTAAACCTGCAATTTTCTTCCCTAGCAGAAGATCTTGTATAGATTCTCATATATTAAAAATATCTCCAACTTGCCACTTGGAATTTAAATTTGAAATCGATAAACATCAACATAGAAGGCTAAGCTAGCATTAAGTATTTTTTTTCACCTTGATAGCATACATTATTTATGCGTTCTACCTTCCCAAACCACAATGTTTCTCTTTTCTTCTTTCCACTGTCAATGGACCAACTTTTTAGAAGTAATTTACGCTGCCCGTGAACATCCATTTTTTAATATTGGATATTTAAGACACTTTTCCCCCCCTGTTTGAACAGTGTTATTTCGCAATCGTGACTGTGCAAAATCACTTGAAAAGGTGTGCAAAATAAACATTGATTGAACAAAATGTAAAGTGGGTTTCTTTGAATTGAATATCTTTGCTCAGAAGAGTTGTAAGTGAAATCAAAAAGTGAATTACCAAACTGGTATTTAATTAACCTATAATACATGTTACACATGGTGGGATATAATTAAGTTTTTGCTTGACATCACTTAGAATCTTTCGGTTATATCTTTAATGTTTTTTGGCTTTTTGGACTGGCACAGTCAAGATAACAAATGAAATACAGTCAAAATTCTTGTGAATTTAGTGGAGAAATTTTTTTTTTCATTTTTCAACCTTACAGCTGAACTTTCTGTTTCCTGACTTTTTATTCTAGAAGCATACATAAACAATTATTTCCCAGGTCATACGGTTGAAATTGCCTAAATCTGGCTGCAAGTGTGTTTGTGCATGTGGATGCCTCCTCTTGTGTGCTGATGTGCACTGTGGTGCTCGAACCGTGTGGGTCAGGATGAGCAAAGCATTCCAGAGAACCGAAATGAAGACAAATGAACAGCGATAAGCTAAAAACTCTTCCAGCCAACTCCATATTACTTATGACCGCCTCCCTTTCTCTCTTGCTCTTTCTATCTCCACACACACACACACACACACACACACATACACACAAAGACACAACCATCATCCCTCCAGCTTTTTCCCATCTCCTCCTCTCCCTCTTCCTGAAAAAATATTACGACACCACACAGAAAGACTCCCGGCACGGTAATGAAAAGCGCAAAAGCGTGGCACTTTTTTTTGTGCTACTTTCACGTCACCGGCAATTAATTCTTTAGCTGTGCCTAGTGGGGGCTTGTGGTACTATAATACTAACGTGAAAGCCAGCAGCGCATGAATGCTGGCTATAAATTTAAATCCACATGAAGCACTTTTCTCTTTCTGTCCTGTACATTTACTGTAACTATACACTCGTGGTGTGTGTGTAAAACACTGTGCGAGCTCATAGCCCCAGAGGTACCTCGGGGAAAAAGTTTGAGCTGATAGATTGGCAGTCGACAACGCACTTTGATTTTCTGAAAATAACACAATCGCATGCTACATTCACCTTTCAGGGCGATTAACAAACTGTGGTTGTGAATAAAGTTTTGTGTGTGTTTTGTTAGTGTGCAGTGGTTATGTCAGAATGTTACAGATTACAGATGGCTTATCTATACTTCCACATAAGAGGAGGTCACTTAAATTGTGACACCACTTTCTTTTTCCTTTCTTCCTGGTTGTGAGGGGAGGAAGGGACACCAATAAGAGCAAACGAGAAGTAGAAATAAAGTGATTTGTGTCAATATTGATTCGGACGTCAAGGCTATTGATCAAAAAAGTGGAAAGATAGGAGAAGGAGGAGAGAGCAGTAGGGTAGGGGAATGATGTAGCTGCTGTCTGGGAGTGAAAACAACAAGAGAAAGGGGTACCCCCAAGGCCCTTAGGGTTAATTTTGAATGGGTGCAAAACTAGGGCAATGCTTTCATCACCTCCTCATAATGGCAAGTATCTCTGCACTCAATATTTCCTGCAAGAGCTTTCCAGGCTGAGGACATCAATAATAATCTAAATTCTTTATGTGAAGATAAAGGCCTTCACCCCATGGGTTTCAAATTTACTTTTGAACAAAGACATCAAGATGGATCTCCCATTCTGTTTTTACTTCTTCCATATGATGGCACTAATACTGATGGGCTACTTTGCTCATTTTACTGCATTAAAAAAAACTAAACTAAATTTGCTTCCAAACTTGTTTAATTCTTTTCCAACTATCTGAATTTCATCCAGTCACAATGGCAATGTGTCTATCGGCACCTCTTTGTGATTAGGCATAGCAATGAGGACCATATGGAAGGGGCTTTCTCCCTTTTATCCTGTGCAGACCAGCTCAGCACTCGAGAGCTCCAGCTTCCTGGCTTTCTTTCCAAGCTCCCACCAGGTTGTCTCCGAGTCTCATCCTGCTGCCATCTGCCACTGACTTGGGCTCCCTCCAGTAATTCAGGGGGAAAAAACATGGAGAGCCCTCTCCTTTCAGTAGTCAGAGCCAACATGGAGGCCCAGATTCCTATCCATCTTTTTACTTTATGGGAAACTGCCTGGTGACCTGGTTTGCTTAGTGCAAAAATGGCTGCACAAAAACTATATTCTTTAAAAAAAAAAAAAAAAAAAAAAGAATTACTCTATTCATCCCTCACCGGGGAAATTTGTTTGCTGCACTCCTTACACCGCAGCATTTTGATGTGGAAAGGTCATTAGAATATCATTTAAAAACACACATAAAAGATAAATTCAATTTTTTGTTAATGCAAAAAACAGCTGTTTTAACCAACAAGTGTTTTATTTGTCTGCAGAAAGAACATTGCTCTATTCTATTTTTTTTTGTCTTATGTATTCTGCATTATGTTTTACTGTTATGATTGTGGGATTATGAAATAACTCGGGTGCGCCAGAATGATTCATTCCATCTAATTTGAAATGAAAAACATAATTTCCTACTTATCACCACTGTGGGTGTCGGGGAAATTCGGGGAGTCAGACACTAATCAGCCATGCAAGCAGCATCCAAAATGAGTCTTGAAAGAAATTTTTAGCAGGCTTTTCTTATAAATATCTCACTCAGTTCTGAACATTTTTTGCTAGCGTAGAACATGATGTGTGTGACATAAAGTTCCAAAACGACACAAATACAGCAAGAATTTTAACACGGTCGCTCTTCAGAACAAGGTTTGCTAAAAAAGATGTGCTCTGACTGTATTTACAACCATCAATCCAATGAGGCACCATTGCCAAACAACAGATGAGCTGCAGAAATACTGGCTAATGAGGATCTTTTCATTCACACACAACTCAATATCTGACAATTAGCACAAAACTCGATTGTCATCTCGAGTTCATTGTCAAAAAATCAGAAGAAGGTGCCAAACAGCTGCTTTGATAAGAAAACAGCTTATCCCTAATCTGCTTCATTATGTTGTTGCTTTCCAACCTTATGCATTGAACATTAGCAACTGAAACATAATGCAGAACCATCCAACATAAACAGGAAACATTTGGATTTGTAATATCATCAGGCATTGATTTGTAATTCAGTTTTAATTTCCTAATGCTACTTTGAAATATGGTCCTATTCACTAAAATATTGAAAGCAAACCTAATAAATGTTCATCACTGACACATAAAGTAACAGAATGGTGGAAGTAAAGTACAATAGATGCAGTTCTGATGCCTTACACCCACACAAAGCCGCCATGAGGATAATCTCCGGCCAGCGCTGCTTTTTGTACACATAGAAAACAAATAAATCACAGCTCTACAACGCAGTCAGATCTGTTATGAAATGTTTGCTTTGAGGAGGCAGAGTCCAATGGCAGTAACAAGCACAACAACCATAACTGTACTAGCATAGCATTCTCCAGAACACGTTTGCTGGAAAACCCATGTATATAGTATGTCAGCTCAAAAGTTTCTTATGGAATAAATGCTGTACATGACTGAAATTTTTCTATTTAATTTAATTCTCACTCCTAAAATTTGTCATCTGATCTGACCAAGGGCCTCATTTCTAGATAGTTGAGAAAACTTGTTTTCTCAGTTTATGTGCCACCCTTATGTCACACAAACTCAGAATTTACTAAAACCTCCACAAGTCTCTTCGCACAATCTAATCTTTATTGATCAGACCTACTTACGCCAACTTGAAGCCTCCAGAAGTCCAAATATGGATCATGCAAACGGCGCGATGCAAATGCATTGGTAATCATGCACAATGGGGAGGAAGTGATTTTGCTTAGAGTTATGCAGAAGTCCACACACTTCGTCACTTTTTGAGATTGCTTAATTTATGTGGCAGCCGGCATATCCATAGATTTTAGCATCAGAAAGTTTTATAAATGAAGCCCCAGGGGGTGGCATATCCACTGCAGAATTCTATTTTGCACCCAAGTTTTGTAAACTGCATATTTGGCGCAGTGAAAATGACTGAAGCTCTAAGCTCCGAAAACTAGTGAAAGAGAATAACTTCACCCGTTGCTTCTGCTCCTCTTTACACATGCCATTTTTACTTTCGAATGCAAGGAATGAGGGGAGATGCAACCCTGATGAAACATTTGATGATGGCAAAGAGAGTCGAGTGTAATCCAGCAACGCTCGCTTTTGGCTCACTGTTTCTTTACATGTGTTGCTATAAAAAGATTTCTACTCGACGCCTCCTCCCAATTAGCAACCATAAAATTACTGATGCTTTGTGTGTGTGTGTAGTGAGAGAGAAATCAAGTCTTCAGAAATAGAGATTTCAGCACAGGTTCCTGAAAGGTGATTGTGAGTTCAGACGACAATCTCAGAGAGCGGGACAAAAGTGGTCTTCTCCACTTATAGTTCAATCTCCAGTGAATATTTGAATTCAGGGGAGCACAAGCATGCTTCTTTTCTTCATGTATATTGCAGACTGGTTGTAATCTGTTCTCGGGAAGCATTTCTGTCTGCTTGCTGCTGAGTTTGTAGAGGAGATGTGAGGTGACAGAATAAGGCTCTGTCACCAATCCCTCCATTATTGATAAGGCAGAGTGAATAGAAGCTTGCACAGAGGACAAAATAAAAAGAAAAAAGGGGGAACTCTTGCAGTCCCAGAGATTTGATCATACCAACCCACATTTATTCCCCTTGTGGTTCATTAAAAACGACTGGGGCACTATGACTGGGGGGAGGGGTTGCATAGAAAATTTCTCTTCCAGAATCCTCCTTTTTTGTGTTTATGAGAAGGATGCATGGTCATCCCAGCCAATTTGAGGAGAACTACTCACATCCTGGTCATCTTAAACTGTTTTTTTTTTTTTCAAAATCAACTTTTTGGAAGTTTTGACTATGTTTAAACATTATTCCCACATCAAAAACATACCTGATATGTTTTTATTATTCCTAATACATGATTGAGAAATATGAAATTGAGAAATATGCAAGCTCCACCATCCATTATGTGGATACTTTGCAAACGTCATATTGTTCTAAGCCACACTTTTGGTTCTCTGCTCATGCTCAGTCCCTCCCCTCAACAGTGAGGACAATTGTATTTACATGCACCAAAATTAGAGTATAAAAATATGGACTAGTTCTGCTAACATGACACACTTCAAACTTTGTTTGCAGCCTGAAACTACTGTATAGTAATACTGCATTCTAAATGCTTCTGGCACATAAGAAGCCCACGGAAAGTGAGATGAAGGGGGAATTCACAATGTCGAAAACTGAAATTTAACTGAATAAATGTACTTATGAGCTTTTTTTTCTGGCAAATTTCGTGAGTTAACAAAATATACTAAGCTTATTGGCAAATGCTATGAAAATGCCATGAGAAAAAAGATTACCCCATGAAATAACAACACACTCCTTTTAAAATATCTAGAGTACACACTGGGTTTTTTTTATAGTGGACAATCCACATTCAGGCAGTCAATTTTGCCGTCCAGCCTTCTATAAGTTTGGTCCAGAAGACGTAGATTAGGATAAATAATGACCTCTTTGCTGTGCAATAAGCTCTCTTAGCGTCATTGGTTTTCTGTCAGCTCCTTATTTACTGTCTTCAGCAAGTGTGTTTCTACTTTGACTAGATTTGGACTTCCCACTCCTTCTCTTTTAGTATTTAATCCTCATTAAATCATGCCTTCTTCTTAATTATTCCTTTCTTCCTTCCTTCCTTGACCTGATCAAGACAAATAAATCCATTTTCCCTTGAAGACCCCTGATATATTTTTCTCCTATAACAATCATGATTACGCAAATGTTCGAAGCTGTCATGAGCTGTCCCATTTTAGAACTGATTTATGAAGACTCAGTATGTTCTGCATTCTGAAAGAAGACAGCACAAATAAAAAGGAAGAACTGAAATTAATGATTCTAAAGCTGTGGCCTCCAGTCATTTTGATAGGATGGTTGTGAAGGTTGTCATGATGCTCCAGGAACCACATTTAAAGAGTCAGGTTCTGCCGAAATGCGGTCTGCTGTTGGTTTATTGCACCACACAATCTTAAGTGAAGTCTTTATTGAACCTTGTGTGGGAGAACTCATTCTTCAGGCTAAATCTTCAGATTACCAATATATCACAAAGTATGCAGCTCAAAATCAAGACTATCTGTATTCTGGCTGGATTGCTGGCTGCTTGTGTATCCACGTCACAGAAAGCCCTGGGGTTGGTTTTAAATACATTTTAAAGTCTCTCTCAAGGAGGTCTCTGTCTAATTGCTTTGGCAATCACAGGGTTCTCTTTCGGCCAAACAAAGTGAACAAAAACAGAAGCATGCTTCAGGCTGTGAAATAAGTTCTTATACTCAAATAAGTGTGAACAAGTATTCACTCTTTGGTTTAAATGCCAAAAATTAAACAACAAGAAAATTAAAGTGCTGCATGGAAATAAATGAAAAGCAAGAGACGATACTATTTTGTTGGAATAAAGACAATCTGATGGGAAAAAATGATCAAATATTTTTTAATTCAAATTTTAGCAAAATCTTCAGCAGAAACAACTTGTAAATTAATAATAATTAATAAATTTAAGGTTTTTCAAGTAAATTACTTATCTAATAACAAACTCCTAGGTTTTTTTCTTTTGGTTTTCAGTCACAGTTTGCAGTGAGTTTTTTTTTTAATCAAAACAAAAAAGTTTCCCAACTAAGTTTGTTTTAAAGCCACTGGCATGTTTAAATATGAAGCTAGCTAGCTAAAAAAAAAAAAAAGGAAAGGAAAATGCTTTTTATTCCTATGCTCACAACAGACTTGTATGGTTTGTATATTTACGCTTAATGCCGAAGGGACGTCATTAAAACTACAAAAGTAACCGTAGCCAGGGGAAGCTAGAAATAGCAAAGACAAATCTCAAAGCAGCAAATATTCACAGACAGAAGGGAGAATATAAAGATCTACAGGCTGTTTGATTAGTCAGAATCAAATTCAAACAAGTGAAAGTGGCGCACATTCAATTTTTAGCCTCATTAATTTTTCCACACAGAGACATTGGACCAAAATGTTCACCTGTACGTCTTTCATGTAAACATTTTCACCTTTGAAGGACTACTTTGACTTCTTTTACTGATTTTGGAAAGTCTTTTGTTAGCGGGATAGAATCCATTGGCAACTATTTATCTACCTCTTATGGTTCAACTCTTATCATGTCTTTCTTTTTTTTTAATCGACAGAATTTCTTTATTTACTAAGATTTTTTCTTTTCACTCTCCAACATCTTCTCATCGCCCTCTCTAGTCTCTTTCTCATCCTTGTTTTTACTTTCAGTACTCCTAAAGGCTTTGTTTTATACCTTAGTTTGGGATTGTGTTAAATTAGTATGTCAAATATGTTAGCCAGGTCATTGTATAGTTGGTCAACTAAAGCATGAGTGTGTGTGGCCTACAGAAGTCAGTTACATGGAAGAACTTTATTGCTCTATTTACGTTAGAGGAAGGAGAGGAAAAGACTGTAAACAAACACCCGATATACAAAGTTTCTCCCGTACAACTAAACAGTACAGATGCCTTTTTCCCCTCTTTTCATTTTGTTCCCTCTTGTCCAGGTAAAAGATACGTAATTTCAAAAACAACCTTAGAAAAGTTGTTTATCGTCTGCATTTGAAAGCGTTTCTGTTTTTCTCTCCCGTCTTTTTTCCTTTTCACTTAACTTGTTTAAAAAAGCAATTTCTCATTTGGAGTTGGTAAGCTGGGGTGGTCTTTTGTGAGTCGTTCAATTTATTTCATGCTGGGTGTTTTATGATTGCGGGGAGATCAATAATTGACTGCATTTGTCCCCTCGAGAATCACAAAATAGAGATCAATAGAAGCCGTGTAGGTTGTTTTGGGTTTTTTTCTTCTTTTTTGCCTCAGATTTTTTAACTTGGTACAACTGCTGGACACTTTACTACTACTTTCTTTATCTGCTCTGGACTGACACAAAATATCACTTCTGGTCTGTTTGTTGTGGATAATCATACCAGTGGGGGAAGAATGCAAGCCCTAATCAATGCTTCATCGATCTATTGCTGTTCTGAAGACCTGTGGAAAACTCTAACCTTACTGTTGCACATGAGAAAATAATTAGACTTGTAAGAGTAAGGAGGACCATGTAGATAATTTACATTTAAAATGAATTTCACGCATAGATACTGTATGTGTTTATTTAAAGACACACTGTATATGCAAGAGATACATATACACACAAAGAAAAATTCCCCTGTGTGCAGAACTGAAAGTTTCCAACCTGCCGGGAGAAGCTGCTTTGTTCAGATTTCGTCACCGGCTGTCACCATAGCAACATGTCCTCTCTCCTCGAAGGTCTTCTGGTACAGCTACACCAATGTAGAGGGTAAAGCCTTCTTATAGGGAGAAGCAGAGAGAAACAGAGAGAGGAGAGCACTCCTATAAGCTGCCCAGCTGGGAAACACATCTGTATTACTTAGTGTCAGCGGCAAAGAAAGGAACCCTCTATTAGGAAGCAAGTGGTAGATGTCCCAAAGGAGTGTTAGAGTGTAATGAATTTAAGCTCATTTAACATTAATGTCATGTCACTTCGATGCGACTGAGCTCTATCTCCCTCAATCATCTTGACGTAAAGGTAGTCATATTACTGTTAATCAGACATCGCATGCAGATTTAATCTGTATCTTACATTTGGTTTCATGTGAACTTTTGGTGATGCGCCACGATGATTACCTGGATAATCCAGACGCTTTTGCTTATAACCAATGTAAAGTTCACAAGTTTTAATTATTCATGTTCTTCTCTCTTCCCTGCCCTTCCCTTGTTGAAATTTGAATCAAAATGAACCGCTGTAAAGTGATTTAAAAATGTCCATGTATTTCTGCAGAGAATTGTGGTCTTTCTTGAAAATACAGTAGCCATTTTGATTTGGTGGTGGCAATTGTGTTGAGCTTTATTGCGTTTGGGACCAATTTGGCTTGCCACCGTGGTCCATTTTTTCTTTCCTTTTTGCTGGAGGTAGATGCAAAAGGGTGGCAAACCAATGAAAAAGATAAAACGCTTCAACACATAGCTCAGCAACAAAAAATGAAAACTATTAGGTGTTGTATATTAGTTATTGAATTTAAATAAAACCAACTCTAAGCACAACATATTAAATCGATAAATGCAATATGAGATGAATTATGTTTCTTTTATACACTATTCTTGGGATGCGATGACACACATAAGGAAATGATTAATCTGAGAGATTGTTTTTTTCTTGTCTCAACAATGTATTTTCTTGTTCACTTTCAGAAACCCACAAAGCAAAATGAATGGTTGTGTTTTGATCACAAACTAACTAAATGGTGTATTTTTCTGAGAGCCAAACTGAATTTAAAAGCACTGAAACTGACAATAGAAAGTGAAAAATTGCAACCCGAAAACAAAAAAAAAAAAAAAACTGGCTTTCCTTCAACTCATAAACCATGACATTTTTCACCGGGGCTTTAATCACAACCCCACTTTACTTTCTCTTTCATAGCCAGCTGATGCTCTGAGAGAAACCTAAAGGCTCCGACGCCGTGTCATATCTAATGGATGAGTCACTCAAACACAGGATGACATGTTACCTGGACAAGATGTGTCAAGGACAAACTGACCATTTTATCTATACTTTCTGAGGGGATTTTCTTGCCGTGTCTCCAGTAGCAAAACAAAACCAATGCATGTAATGAAATAAAAGCCGAACGGCTGCCGGGGATTTACCTTACATTGAGTAATGAGCTACGCTACACTCTCATTTGTGCACAGTCAGTGCACTACAAAAAAAATATCCCTTAGAGCTTTTGGCTATCTTAGGTGTAGCCATGCATGGCAAGCATTGTCTTGAAGTGACAAATATCTCCTATTTCAAAGCTTTCTTAAAAAAAGAGAAAAAAGGTGTAAATTAACTGATTTTTAAGACTTATCTGTCTTGTCCAGGAACCAATTTAGTTTTTATAAAAGTTTTATTTTAATCTGAGAGTCTACAACGCTTTTTAAAGTAAGCCATTAGTCTCAATGCAATCTGTAACTGAACCAGTTTAGAGAAAATAAATACTTGAGTACTGGCTGCAAATATCCACCTAATTTGGACTTTCTGCTGTTTTTTAATAACTACAACTATCTTTAGCAGAAGCAATTTTACAATTATGCTACTTTATTACACAATTTTTGGTGTGTCACAATAGTTTGGGACACAAAATAAAACCCAACAGAGTTGAAGTAAACACAATTTTAGTAAAAAAAAAAAAAAATTTAGAGCGTTTAGACTTTGCAACATTTTTACAGATTACCTCTCATACGTGAGCTGTGTAGGCCAATTTAAACAGCCAACCAGCCCACCTAAAATAGAAATTTTTTTTCCCAATAAAAGCTTTTCGTTCCGCTTATTTCCATCTTCCACTCATTTAGGGCCAGGTTGTTGGGGGCAACAACCTCAGACATGAAGCCTAGACTTCTCTCACCCCACCTGCATCCTCCAGCTCACCCGGGAGGATCCTGAGATGTTCCCTGGCCAGCTATGAAACATAGTTTCTCCAGTGGGCCCTGGGTCTTCTCCCGGTGGGACGTGCCCATAAAACCTCAACAGCAGATGACAAATATCTAAACTACCCTATCTGGCTTTTTTCGACCCGTAGGAGCAACGGTTCTACTCAGAGTTCCTCTCCTATATGATGGCAGAGCTCCTCACCCTATCTCTGGGGGAGGGCCCAGCTATAAAGTAAAATAAAGCTAAAAAGTAAAATAAATTCTGGTAAAAATGTGATTCTATAGTGCAATATGAATTGTCATCATTAAAAAGGAGAACTAAATGTTTTTGTTAAATTATGGACTAGAATATATGTACACTAGAATATACTGGAATATATGTATTTTGAGACTTTTTATGGTTTCAATGGGCAATTAGAGAAAGATTATAAAAGATTATGAAAATTACTTGTGTATATTTTTTTTGTGTAAATTAGCTCCAAAAAAACAAAACCCTCACCATCTGAATGACTGAGGTTTGAGGGTAATGCTTCTTGTGTGACTAGAACTCTTATTGGTAATCTGAGACTTTTACTGGACTACACCAACTATCAGTAAATAATACTTTGCTTAAAATAGATGCTGTTGTTCTCCGATCTCTTATCACCTGGGTTTTGTTGAACTAACTGTCCAAACTGAAGAATGAATGTCTAAACACCTTCTTTTGTGTAGCGCCCAAAGCAAAAACCGACACTCTACACTCTACCCGTGTATGTTGTTGTGAGAAAAGGCTGCTTTCTCCCTCATTTGTGATCCTTGTAAAGTAATAGCAGATCTGTCTTCAGGACATGTACGAGAGATCCTTATCCATTTCTGCTAATGTTTCTACATCCCCAGTAATAACCTGTCAGTCAGACTGGGTCAGGGCCAGCACTGTCGGGCTTTATCATTGACAAAGTTTTGTTGCTGGTATACTTTTGTTTTCAGCCTTCATGACAGATATAGCTTCTCATATTTACTGCCAAGGTTTTTTTTCTCCTGCTGCTGCTGCTGTTGTCATTTTTTCCCAATGTTTCCAAGAAATTGGAAGTGTCAAGTGTGTGTATGTGTTCTCACTTACCAGGAGGGGCTTTTCCCGGGAAGATCTTCCACTATATTGGTATGCAGTTAATGCACTGAGTCCAGCGTGTGCATTTGATACTTTTACCTCCACAGAGCCTTTAGCTCTAGTATCAGTCTTTTTGTGAGACAGCTAAGCTGGAGGCTAGTGCAAACTCTCATACATTTCTAGTTTATTTATAAGGAAACATTGAAAAATATATGGAGTTGTTTAAAGCCACTGGTGTCCAGTTTCCTTTAAGAAGGTTTGAATTTTTAAGATAGTATCGCCATATTAAAATCAAAGTAAAAGATGTTTCAATGACCCTGTTTTCTCTAGACACCTTCTCTCTCTCATCTGACACAGTCCAATTGAATTTCACATCTTGTCAATTTTCTGTTCGCATGACTTCGTCTGAGATCCACATGCTCATACTCATCTGCACCAACACACACCTTACCACACAGCATGTAGTGGGATGGGATGGCAGAGCAGTGGGCCAGTCATGACAAGACCTTCAGTCTAGCACCAGGCCACCTGTGTGTATGTGTGTGTGTGTGTGTGTGTGTGTGTGTGTGTGTGTGTACGCAGGAGATGGAAGTGGTAGCAGTGTATTAGTTTGGGTATAAAAGACAGAAAGAGAGAGAGAGACTTAATGCTTACACTTCTCAGACAAACACATTCAGTCAGGAATAGATACATTCATGGATAGCTTCACACACACACGCGCACACTCTCACACACCTACACACACACTTATTTCTCCCCTTGCTACAAGAGAGAGTGAGCTCAGATAGCTGTCAGCTGCTTCCCTACAGGGAACAGTGGGCAAGTCAAAAACAGCCTCCTTGCCTGTCACTCTATACACACACATTCACACTGTGTGCTCCGATGTGGGGAGAAAGAATGAGATGCCTTGGGCAGATGCTAGACCAGTTGTCCTAGCTGCGAACAAAGTTTTTGTGTGTACATGTGTGTATTTGTATGTGTGCATCTGGGTGTCTATCAGACTTTCTTTCCAGTTCCACAAAAGCCACCTGCCAGTGAGCACAAGCAGACATGCCGATTCCAGTTTAGTCCCAACCTGTGAGCCACTGATAAGAAATACCACGTATGGGTGCCTGTGTGTGTGTGACATATATCCACCGGAGTGACATTGGCCGCTTGCCTCGGTTAGGACTTGTTGTTGTATAGTGGATTTTTTTTTTTGTGTATGCTCCCGTTCATTGATTTCCAATCAGGTTGGCTACCTGTGAGAGCTCGCCATTTTTTTTTTAACGCCCCCGGAGCCAAAGCAAGGACATCACGCCAGCTGGCTACACAGCAGCCCTTTGAGTGGGCGCAAAGCCACAGCAGTCATAGCTGTACGGGTCAATTACTCTCTAGGATAATATTTTCTGCACACAACATAACCACATGCACGTGTGTGTGTTCATAGTTCCTCTGACTGTTATTGAGGTTACTGAAGTTACTGTTTCACACCTGATTGGAGGTTAGGATTTAGTAGAAGGTTTTGGTTCAAAGTTGTTTAAGTTTGACTTGTAAAATCTGGAATATTTGTTTGTCCTTCATTTTTTCAGGTTATCACTGCTTTTTCTTCTTGTTCGATTGTTTGAGGTTTCAGTGAAACCATATGAGAGTAAATTGTCCAAGTGAGCATGTAGCTGTGTCAGCCGTTTGCTGGGACATTGGTTTAATGTTTTTGCTAGCTTTTTGAAAAGTTAAACTTTGCTTATTTTCCCCTCAAGTCTTCAAAGAGCTCAGAATACCTGACAATTGTAGTTGTGATTTGTGAGATTTATTCTATCTTAATAAAAAGAGAACATCCGAATGGCTTCACATCATTATAATCTACAATTCCCTGTTTCTGTTTATGAATGTTCTGCATGGAACACACAGGACATTACATATTGTTCTTATACAGTATTTAATAAATTAGTTTTAAAAGTTATTTGTGACAAGGACAATGGGTTCACTATCATTCTCCTGACTGTCTTTCTCTGTCTTTCTGTCTGGCAGGCTGCAGAGGGATGCTGTGCGGCTTCGGCGCTGTGTGCGAGCGCGACCCGACCGACCCGGCTAAGGCCGAATGCGTTTGCAAAAGGATAGAGTGTCCGTCTTTGGTGGCTCCGGTGTGTGGCTCGGATTCATCCACCTACTCCAATGAGTGTGAGCTGGAGAAAGCCCAGTGCAACACCCAAAGGCGCATCAAGGTGCTCCGCAAGGGACCTTGTTGTAAGTACAATCAACAATAATCAACATCTTAATGGTCACAGCCAAAAATTTAATCCTTAGGTCTAATTATGGGGTTATAAATGGCTTATTTTTGGATTTTAGGTCATTTATTTATTTTTATTGCCAACCTACAGTTTTTTTTGGAAATCCCTTGGTATTTGTTGAGTGGTCTAATGCTTTTTAAGACACTAAGATTATAAAAATAATCTATAATTACTGCTGGGGATTTTTAAATTCAGGTTTAAGCTTTGAAAACTAAAGTAATTTGAATGCTTATACATTATTTGGAGTGCTAAGTATAAAGACTGTACAGGTATCTAGCAAGATTTCATCGTCATAATTTTTTAAGTGGAACGACATTTTTAAGAATGTATTTATTTGATCCACATTTGTCATCAATCTACTTTAGAAGTCATGGAAAAGAATGAAGTCATATTGTAGTATAGTGCTTAAAATGAGTATAGTAGTATAGTATAGTACAAGTAGTATAGTATAGTATAGTAGTATAGTATAGTATAGAGTATAGTGGTAATTGTAGTATAGTGCTTAAAATTGCACAAATTTCCCAAGTGTGGGATCAATAAAGTATATCTAATCTAAAAGAATAAAGAGAGTGCACTATGGTAGGGAATTTATACACAAAGGCAGTATGTAAGAGGTTTGTAAATGTGCTTCACCTTCTGAATGTCCATCCATTGCGGGAGCCTATCTCAGCTGATTTAAGAGTCAAGATACACCCCGAACAGGTTGCTAGTCTGCTGAGGGCCAAAACACACAGACAACCATCCACACCCACTCATTCCTAGCGATTTTTTATAGAGGCCAATCTGCCTAACATGCATGATTTTGGAGGATGGAAGGAAACTAGAGTACCTTGAGAAATTCCACACATTCACAAGGAGAACATGCTAACTATGAACAGAAAGGCCAGTGTTCCAAACCTCGTCCCACCCGGGCCTCGAACTCCCTACTTTCTCGCTGTGCTCTAATGATAGTTTTAAAAGGCCATTTAAGACAATGCTAACCACTGTGCCACCATGCCGCTCATCTGAAAATTCTTTTTTTTTTTTTTTGCAATTTTGCAATAACACTTGAATCTGTACCCCCTTGTTGGACTCATGCTTATAGACATATGTATTGAAAATAAAAAGGTATATTTTAAAAAATTGGGGATTCGGTGGGACGTTAAAAAGCTCAGCCAATGATTGTTGTATAATGAGCAAGAGGCAAGACTAGAAAGTCAATAATTTTGACTTCCTAGTTTTGGCAGCAATTATTTCTAGTGGTTTTGAGACTCAAATCCAAAAACAGAAAGAAAAAACCAAGACAAGTCTAAACTCTTGTTCGGTATTTACAAAGAGTTGTCGGACTGTCTGCCCAACAGATTGTCTATACTGTATTGCCTTTGAATATTCAAATAAAAATGAAGAAAGCCGGCTTGGCTTCTTCAAGAAACTTAAAACTTTATATCTCTAAGTGTTAGACTCAAGTAAATTTCTATCATATCACCCTACAACAAATATTGCCATTTGATTTTTTTTTTAATAACAGTAATACCACCAGTATATTCATTCTATTGTCTTTCCAATGTGACTGTTTTGTTAGTGCTTAACACCACCTGCACTGTGCACAAAAAAAAAAAAGAAAAAGCTTTGACTCCCACAGTTAGTGCTTATTTGACCTGTGGTTGGTGCCCATTACCTCTCTTTAACAAAGCCCATCAAAACCTAAGGTTCCAATGAACAGTTTCCTGTCAAAGCTGGACCATTGTAGCCACTTCAGTAATAACTACAGTGTTTTGTCCCTGTCAGTGTGGATCCGAAGCTAATTCCAGGGGTCTAATGACAATGCAGGCTTGAGCTCCGCACTAATAACAATCTTGGGAACTGCGCAGAAACTGGCAAAGAGAAAATAAGGAGATAAAACAGATAGTGGGAAGACCAAGAGAACTCTGGGTACAGCGGAGGGAGAGAAATAGGTTGTGACAGGGAGGGCGTAATGTTAAGAGAAATAAAAGTGTGAGGAAAGATCGGTAAAGCTACCAGGGAGTGATAGGGCTCCCAGAGGAAGTGAGTGAAGGATTGAGTAAGCGAGAGGGACAAATTGAAGGTGTGTAATTTTTCTAAAGAAAGGGCACAGTGGAACAGGTGCTCTAATGATAGTTTTAAAAGGCCATTTAAGACAGATAACTAACATTTGCAACAACAAGAGGTTTTAAGGAGAAAAAAGTCAAGCAAAACATTACAAATAATTACAGTAATTCTATTATTAAGATTGTTACTCTGGCCTTGCACCATAAGGAATATCTCTACTTGTTTTAATGTAAAGCCATATCTTTTGTCTGTATATCAGGGAGTCAAGCAAGATTCAACCTGAAGGAAATTTTAATATTGTGTTTTTATGCTTCCAGCTGTTTTTGGTCGGTTGAAGATAATATACTTTTTTCCACTTTGAACATCATTACCATCCTTTTATATCAGTTCCTTCACCTTCTGAACTTTGACTTTAAGAACATAGATGGGGGAGGCAGTAGCTCAGTGATAGAATGTTCATCGTTGGATCGGGAGAAGCCGGTTCAAACCCCACTGAGCTCATGTCTAGGTGTCCTTGGTGAAGACACCTAACCACCCCGTTTATCCCACCATTGGCGCCATCATGGCTGCCTTCTGCGGTGCAATACAGCACATCAATTTCCCCATTGAGAGATGAAAATAGTACATTAAAATAAACAAAATAAAAATAGATAACTAGCAGTGTAACAAAATCATTTTTATTGTTTGTCATCTCAAAGCAATCAACTATCTGATGAATTTATAATCTAAAAACGTAAAAACAACGCACATCAAGGACTTTATACCTTTGTACATCAGGTATAAATGGACTCATTTCCACTTATCATTTTGCTGATGACATGTCAATATAGTAACAATGTAATTAAACTGTGATTATTGTTGATGTAACAAGAAATGGGTTTATACACATAAATATATAGTTATCATTGGATGTTTTGTAGCGTTTTTTTTGGCTTCATAGGCCTGATTTAATTTAATTTTGTTTCATCTTCTGAACCGCTTTTCCCTAGTGGGGTTTCGGGGGGTACCATAGCCTGTCCTGGCTGACTTCAGGCGAGAGTCAAAGTACACCCCGAACAGGTTTCCAGTCTGTTGCGAGGCCGCATACTCACAACAATTTTTACGCACAACATTCATACGCACACACTCATTCCGAGGGGCAATTTTGTAGTGTGCATGTTTTGAATAACATGCATGTTTCTGAAGAGTGGGATAAAACTAGAGTACCCGAAGAAAACCCACACATAAACAAGGAGAACATACAAACTCCACACAGAAAGGCCAGTGTTTCAAACCTCATGCCCACCCCGGGACACAAACCCCAACCTTTGTGCTGTGAGGCCACTGTGCTAACCAGTGCACCATCGTGCAGCCCCTGTTATGATCTGAGTTAACAAATTTGGTTACAGAAACAAACCTGAAAAACTTAAGAAATTATGGTTACAAAAATGTAATTGTTTTCATTGTGTGCTGTTGTAGAGTAAAATCTTCATAGTTTTTGAAAAAGTCTACAAAAAAGTCTGACTTTTGAAAAAAGTCTGACACTACATTACTTATTTAAATACTGTACAATAAAATTAAGGTAATTTCAGCTTCAGGACCACCCCTTCATCAAACATAGAAGAGGTTTTCTTTATGAGGGGAGGCTCATATGTTGCTTTAGAAACACTGGTAAAGATGAATGTGTATAAAAAAAATCCCAGTACGCTGCATCAAGAAATCTCCATAACATAAATGAACTTTAAAAAAAAAAAAAAACTAAATAGAAAATAATCTGTAAAGTTTAGTTTCAGACAGCAAGCAACGACCAACAAAAACCCTTTACCAAGCAAAATGCAAAAATCAATTTCAAAGTAATTAAAAAGATAGCAGTAAAGTGGTGAAAGAGGAAGTAGCAGACAGATAAATGAAATGTTTGCCAATGACATTTACAGCAGCCTAAAACCAAACATGAACAGCAGTGCCAGTTATTGACTCCAATTTTGCTCTAAGTTGATTTTTCTTTTTTATTTATTTTTAAATGATCAAAGATCACTCTGTAATTTTGGATATTTGGTATACTGTAGCACATCTTAAATTTGTCTCATAAAGTTTACCAAAAGGTTCTGTACAAGCAATTTAGTCTTGGTTAAAAAACATCCTTCTGCTCAGTTGTCTCATTGATGACATGCATTCATTTCATCTTCTGATTTGCTTATCCCTAACATGGTCACGGTGGCGCCAGAGCCAATGCTGGCTGATTTAAGGCGAGAGGCAGGGTACACCTCAAAAAGGTCGCCAGACAGTCCCGGGGCCACACACACTCACTCATTCTTACGGGCAATTTCATAGTGGCCAATTAACCAAATATGTATGTTTTTGGAGGATGAGCGTTAAAACAAAAAAAAAATAAAAAAATGAATTACTCTATTCATCCCTCACCGGGGAAATTTGTTTGCTGCACTCCTTACACCGCAGCAGGCTGCCCTTCGACAGCGCCAATGGTGGAAGAAGTGGGGGTTAGGTGTCTTCTCCAAGGACCCTAGACCTGCTCTCAGTGGGACGCGAACCCGCGAACTTCCGGTCCGCGGGAAGTACCTGGCGTACTTGGAGAAAACACACATACACAGGAAGAACATGCAAACTCCACACAGAAATGCCAGTGTTCTAATCCTCACCTCACCCTGGACTCAAACCACAACCTTCTTGCTGGGAGGCCACTGTGTTAACCAGTGTGCCACCATACCACCTGTCACTATCATTTAATAATTTTTATGTTAGCTGAAACATTTAAACACTAAGAAAGTGTCAGCAGTGTGATGGTCTTGTGAATGCCGCCAGGTTTTAAAAGCTTAAATGCAACTCAAACTGTTGAAGTTGTCAGGTGCAGACGTGAATGACTGTGAAATTTGAATGGTAGTCATTAGTGCTTTTAATAAGTCAACAAATGAGCAACATTAAGAGCAGAAACCTTAAGTAAAATCTGCTCTTTTAGATTCTGCGATAATTCTTTTCATCTTCTCAATTCACTGGCATTTTGTGTTTCAGCCCGTTTGATACAAGCAGCCTTGGTCAAGTGTCCATAAAACACTTTGGTAGTTGTCAGATTGGTTTATTTACCTCTGCTTTATATTGCAACAATCTTGTTGAAGGTTGCCACACGTCGACAAACAATTTTCAAAAGGGCATCCAACCAGAGACTCAAAAGAAGCTGCAAAATAAAGAGCAAAGTCAGTTTTCAAAGCGTGGTTTGATATTCATCAGCATCTATCTTTATGCATTTGTGTTCGGCCAAAGTCAAGGTTATTCATATTTCTACTTAGTAAGCACAAAAACAGAGTAAAGTGAAGGTGTGTGGGTGTGCATCGTGGTACATATGCATGCCTAGTTGATGATGTTTTTCGTGTAGGAAAAGGATGTTGGAGGTCATTGGATCTTTTCTCTTTCTGCTATCAATAAATTCCACTTGTCCAGAAACCACAGCACAGGTTACTTTGGATGAGGTTAGAAAGTTATCATAGCTGGTAGAGGATAAAGAAAGATGGAAAGAAAACTGTGCAAATGAAGGGGTAGGTGCCAAAATGTAAACGCTTTTAACTTTTAAGAATTACGTGGGCGGTCAGATTGTTGCCTTTGTGCGTAGCTTTGGTTGACTCATTCAGTCTGAGGTAAGTGAATCAGATGCCTTTGTCAGAAACCATCATGCCCGATTCAAATTTATCCCAGAGTCTTATCTGGCACTCGGGAATACAACTACAAAAGAGAGTCTTTTTTTCTCTCTCTCTCTCTCTTCTGTTATCTTCTTTGTAAAGTGACTGGAGTTATGTAGGTCATAATATCTCACTGTAAATATCTAAAACTTGGTTTCTCATCTTTGCAAAGAGAGGACAGCTTCATTTGAAAGGCTTATACATTTGTAAACTTTATGAAGCTTATTAGCAACCAAATTTGAAATGAACTTTGAAAAGTTTTCTTTTTAAATTTTACCCTTTAAGATAAGGGAAGAAAAAAACAGTTCTAACTTAACAAAATTATTATCCTAATTAAACTGTAAGATAATTATGGAAAATCTTCAAATGAAGATTTAACTGATATGTACAGATTGGCAAAGAGAGTTACTTAAGCCTTGCATCATTTTGATATGCTACAAAACAGTGTGAGGTGCACATTGACTTAGGAATCCATCTTATGACTAAAGCACACGCATGTTTTGCAGCAGAAAAGTTATTTTGGACATTTTTTTTTTTTATAAAAAAAAAAAAAAAGGCCTCAATGTTTCAACAAAGCAATTGAAAACCCCTTGCTTGAGGTAGAACTATTTTTTATTGTTTTGTATAAAATAATTGAGAAATCCCCACTCTTGAAAGGATTTAAAAACCTAAATAAAAACACAACTGACGTAATACAGACTTCAAACTTAAAAAACAAGTACAATTTATATGAATGTTCTATAATTGTTCCATTGGCAGGATTTTCTTAACACATGGAGAAAAAAACAAACGGATAGGTTGCATACAAACTGAAATAGTCAAGCCTTTTTAAATAAAAATGGAAATCCTCTGGACATATTTTGTGTTTTCTCGCATTTTTAACATGACATTTTTTTACAGTGCAAATGTGCACAAACAGTCCAGCCCAATATTCCCAGGAGTTAGACTGCACACTTAGCAGGGTTTGGCTCAATTATGTAAAATCCCTTCAAATCAATCCCATTTAGCAAAAGCTATTAAAGCGGAATTGGCTAATAGGACATTTAAGGTAATAGCATGAGTTCCCACCTAAGGACAAGTCTAAGTGACATGCATGTGGGTGAGGTGGGTTGGGGGGTTTTAGTTTCTCCCAGTGCTCTACTCTCATGCTCGTAACCTGCTCCTTAACGACTCAGACCAGCTCCAGTCTAGCTTCTTCATTATCCTCCTTTTGTTCTAGATGAGTGATTTGAGGTCCGTCGGGTTATATTTCCAGCGGTCAAGCAGGCAGGCGATGTGCACATAATGACCTTAGATATTATCAAAAGTAAAAGGAGTAGCAGCATTCTAATTGGCCTAGCTTGAAAGAAGAAAGAACCACTGGAGGCATTTTGTTCTGCTCAGAAACACGAGACATTTAGATGTCTGTCTGCCAGTGCATTTGTATTTTTGTGAGTTTTCACATCCTTTAGACACAGCTGGGGAATTTGCAAGATGTTGGATGTCCTAATATTGAACTTGGAGAAGATTGGTAAATAAAAGATATCCCAGAAAGATCATAGAAATGCTGCAAAATACATCTTGTGAGGAAAATTCTAGCAAAATAAATCCTGCACTCTATACATATTTTATATTTAAACTAGAACAAAGTATGTAAAATAATTTAACAGTGTGTGTACATGTATGTTCACAATGTTAGGTAACTAGAAGGAAATAGAGAGATTGGTGGATACTAATTTTGGAAGTGTGTGAATCCCGATTAAGTTCTTTTAGACCTTTATCTGCATGGCTCTGTAGTTTTAATCAAACTTTATTCAAACGCCTCGTTCATGACAAGAGTGACACAAACTCTGTCATAAATAAAATGCAAGTGAGAAAGAATAAAATTTCCACTAAAAAAAATATTATGGATCAAGCAATCCAACAACTTGTCAAACCCAATACCAAGATGATTTAAATGTCACATTTTTACTTCAAAAATATGCAATGAACAGTTTTTAGTTAATTGTATGTGTTGAGAAATTGAAGCAAATTCAAAGCAAATTTAACATAATGTTTAATGTGGTCATTTATCATATTCACAGGTGCTTTTCCCAATAGGTTACATACTCTTATACAAACATTCTGAGGTATGAGCTCTTTGTTATATTTAATGAGCTCAAACAAGTAGAGAAACTGAGTGAAACTCCTGATCCAACTTCAGCGCAAAGACTAGCATTGCTGTAAAATAGCCAGCTCTTCTCCTCCTTTTGGTATTTCCTTTCAGGGGTTCCCACAGTGAGTCAGTTTCTTCCATCTAACCCTATCTGCTCCATCTTCTTCGGTCACACCAACTATCTTCATGTCTTCCTTCACTGTTTCCATGAACCTCCTTTTTGGTCTTCCTCTAGTCCTCTTTCCTGGTGGTTCCAAATCCAGCATTCTTCTGCCGATGTCCCCTCTCTCTCTTCTGCACATGTCCAAATCATCTCAGTCTGACTTTATCTTCAAAACTTCTAACATGTGCTGTTCCTCTGATATACTCATTTCTAATCCTGTCCATTCTTGTCACTCCCAGCATCTTCATCTCTGCTACCTTCATCTCTGCTTCCCTATCTTTTCCTCAGTGCCACTGTCTCTATACCAAACAGCATGGCTGGTCTCCCCACCAGCATTTTTTACTTATTTACAGTAAAATAGCAAATAAGCTAACTATAAGCACATAAACCATTTATACTGTTCTAAAATGTGAAATACAGACACTAACCCATTTTTTGGGTGCATGCAAAGATTTGTGAGTTCAATATTTTTGAGTTCATATTGTATTGAAATAGTATAATGGAAGTTGTTTGTGAGGTTTAGTACGCTCATATCACTGTAGCTGGTTTGAATAGGCAGCTTTTTTTTAACTGTTTTCGCATAAATGCAGAAAATAAATTGAAGCCATTAACCATAAATTTGAAAAAAAAAAGCACAAAAAGCACACAATACAATTCTAGTAACCTTGGGTTCAAATAAAAACTAATTGAAAGAGGCTTTTAGCCTTAAAAGTTCAATTATTGGCATATTTTCGTTTTTATATGCCAGGAGTCATGAAAGTTTAGTGTGACTCTTTTAAATATTCTAATTTTAGTTTCTACTGAACAAAAAAGCAGGTTTTAAACTTGAAATTGTGGATTTAAAATGTCTAATTCACAATAAAGACAAAAATTCAAAGAAGAGCAACAACAGTTGCCAGGGTTTATACCTTATTAACAACCTATGAGATAAAAAGAAAGAGCAAATGAATGCAAAGAATTATACTTTAAGGTTTAATTTTTTTCTTTGATGTTTTTGCTTCTTTATGGTTCTGACTGTTTGATAAAAGAAGGCATTCTCTCTGGCTTCTTTTGAGTTAAATAGATTTGGCCTCAGACGTTTACTTCATCTGTGTGTTTTGTCTCATTGTTCAGGTGCTCAGGTTGAGCCTAGTAAAGCCCTGATTTATCCCCTCGTAGGACACAAAGCTGACTGGGAGGCAAGGTCCCTGAAAAACCCTCTGAAAAAAACCCAAAGAAAATAAAACACACTTTTAGAAGAGCTGGAGAAATGATCAAAGCCTAACTGTTCTATTCCTCCTGAAACACCTTACATCGCCTGCTTCTTTTTTTTTTTTTTTTTTACTTTTTTACTTTTTTATACTGAGAAGTGAAGAAGAAAAGAGTGAGAAAGAAGACAGATATCGCACAGAAGAAAAACGAGGGGGATTAAGTGAAAAAATAAGCTCTATTTACAATTTTCAGCATCAAAATCAACCTCTTGGATTATCTGAAAAAAGTTTAAAGCAGAAAGGAAATTGAAACACACAAAAACAACCTTCTATAACAAACTAACAAATGATGTAGAACACAAACTGATCCTAATGACCGAAATAAAAAGATAAAAGATGAAAATAAGGCTATAATATGATTGGGACCAAGGAACATAGCGGACAGTAAACAGCATGGCATAGTGTGCATGTGTGAGTGAGGGTACTTGCATGCTGCGGGTGAGAACCATGAGCTTGTTAGGAGTAACAAATCTTTCCCAGTCCCAAAAGGCCAAAATGGGGGTGGAGGGACAAGTGGCCCAGGCCCATATTTACCTTGAAGCTATGACCCGGAAGTTGAGCGGAGGAGGTCGTCCACCGACTCAGCCTGGTGCAAATCAGCCCAGGGGGTGTCAAAAGTCAAGGCACAGACAGACCGAGAGTGAACTATCTCCCAGAGGACCCAAGAGGCCCCCAACACCATGCCGTGGCCACAGCGATATGCCCAGTTGGACCAGGCTGCCCCCAATGCAACCACCACAGCCCAAAACACGACCAGGTGTCTTGCCCAGGCAGCCCAAAGACCACAATGCACCCCCAGCTGCACTCCCATCATCTGTTCTCACCCCCCTAATCTCTTACCTGTAATCCAGGCCAAGTCCTACCAGCTTTTATAACTAAACTCCCCCATTAGACTAGCCCTCTCCACTCTCCCAAAATGGTCTCCCCCATACACTGCTTTAAGGGTGCCTACTTCTACGTCATTTTGCTCTTATACCCTTTTGTTGTCCTTAGTTTTCATACAAGTACATTCCCAGTTGCCACCAGTATCAGTGTACTGGTGGTAAAAGCTCAATAATATTATTAACTTTGATAACTTTTTTTTTTGCATTTCACTCCTCCAAAGGTTTCACTTTATAAATTTTGTATATGTTTTTGTTCTAAGATTTTACATTTTCCCTTTGAAAGCTGTTAGGGTGTGGATAGGCTTGTGTTGTGGTCTTTGGCCGTGGGTTTCTTACCAAAGTTGAAAAAGCACACTTCTTGCTACACTCGGAATACCAAACTTTCTGTCTGGGATTTGTATCTTCTCACCCATATTTGTGCGTTTCTTTCTGATAACCATGGCTTCCTACCACCCACCAAAAACATTCAAACTTGGCTGAATGGTTGTTGGAAAAAAAGGGAAAGACTGTGTGTTTGCGTGTCTCCATGTTTGGCACTGGAATTCACTGGTGAGTTGTTAGGGGTGTATCCTGCATCTTGACTGCTTAATAGCAAGGATGCTGTATTTTTGCAATCGTGTGTCAGACTAAGCGATCAAGGTAATGGATGAATGGGCAGATTGAAGGATTGGTAGATGAATGGAATGGTGATTTCTCTCCAATTATTTTTCACCTTCTTTCATCATCCTGTTTTGTTTTTTATTCGTCTGTCTACATTAAGTATTTCAATTGACTGTGTTTGTGCATCCATCTGTGCGTCAGTGCTTCTGTTACACTTTGTGAGAAGGCTGTATCTCCCAAACAACTGAAAGGATTTTAATAAAACTGACCACAGTTACTTAGAACCAACTGTAGATGAACCATCGTTCAGGGTCATGCATCTACTTATCACATAGACCTCGACGCTTCATTAGTAATAACGTTTGCGATAAGAGGCCATTTCGTTCAAACTTTGGTGCTAACTTATTCTTGTTGTAGATTTAATCTCACTTTTTCATACTTCCAATCAACCCATCTTTCTGTTTATACATGCATCACTCATTTCTCGTCACACAACCTTTCCATTTTTCCTCACTCGCCCTTTCCATCTCTTTCCCATCTGCTGCTTTAAGACTTCACAACTAAGTATGTTTCCTGCTGCTGCTCTCATCAGTACAGACAGGCGCACACACATATATACTAAAATGTAAAAAAGTAATCAAATTTCTCTGGGGTGATTGCTGAACGTAGTTATTCGCACACACACAAATACACAAACAGAGACACAGGGCTAGAGGTCATAGTAAATAACTCGGCTTTCGTTCTTTCATTTCCCCGGGGCATCAACTCTTGCTTGGTATTCATAACCATAACATGCAGAATGTGACGGACTGAATGTGTGTGAACGCGTGCACTGATAGCGTATTTATACTCTTGTGCATGATGTGCATACACACTCACACACACACACACTGGGTGAAATATACACACTGCAGGCTTTTTGCAAACAGATTGAAAAATATACAGTCTTGTTATCACCGCACTCACTCACGCACATAAAGGGATGATAATGGACTTTGCTGGAATCCTCCATCCATCTTTACTCGCTGCTGCACTTGTCTGCAACCGCTGATACTTGTTAGACAAATCCTGTCGTCCTCATCATCTCTCAGTCCCAGCCTCTCCCTCCAGCCCTCACCCTTCTAAGCTCTGCGAGAAAGCACACAAATGTGTGTTTACACTCTGGCATGCACACTCACTTCCACACACACCTGTTTCATCCCGAGCAAGGAGAAACAAGGAGCAGTCTTTCGAGTGTTTCGAGGCTTCCTAATGTATTTATGCATTTGGATTCTCCTGAATAATACATTATTTGTTATTTTCACTGCATTTTCTTCCGAAGAAAAGCAGAAAATTGTGGAGAGACGAAGACTACTAGATTTATTTCAGTTTCTGTGGAAACATCAGTCAAGAGAAGAATTCCTGAAGAGTATTTTATTCCTCTGACTCCTCTACTTCAAAGAAATAATCCCTCATTAATAACTCCCCGTCATTCAAGAGTTTGATGAATAATTTGAGTTTTTAGCTTGAAAAAAAGAGTAAAAACTGAATACTTTCCTCCATTTGCTAATCTCTTTCATTGGTCCGTCTTCATTACTGTACATTTACCCCTATCTTCTTTCTTATTTAAGTTCTGTCCATCGACTTTTAGGCCCCAGAGTAAAGTCGTGTTTACACTGTGGCAGTGGAAAGCAAATTAGACGTTTCTCACCGTTAGTTAGAGATTGATTTTAAATCCCAGCGGGGCAGATGTAAGACGAGCAAACAGATGCTAAACTTTCTGAATTCAGACTTTCTTTCCGTCTCAGTCAGCCGGTGAGATTTTCATTCATGCGTGTTTGAGAATCGACTGTCTCATCTCGAAGCCCAGATGAAGTAATTCAGTGGTTATTGATTAAGGTCAGCAGGTTCAGCTGGTGTTCATGTTAGCGATCTAATGAGACGCTGCTTACGCCCAGTTGGAACGTGGAGAGGGCAAGCTTGGTGGGAGGAAGATGTTTCAGTTTGTTTTCGTCCTGAAGAATAAGAAATGAAAATATAATAAACAAAACTATTAATTGTTTTTGTATAAAAATTGCATTAAGATGTGCTATTGATGTGCTATTTAACTGATTGGTTAATGAGAATTTATACGTACATTTAAAGTTTATGATAATGAAATAAGAGGAAGTGAGACTTTTGGGAGAGATAATATATTTTCTACCAACACCCCTTAAGCTATAAAAATGACCTATACTTTCTACTGAAAAAATATGGACTGAATAAAATGAATACTTAGAATCCAAATATCTTCGGGCAAAGACCTTAAACTCTTTGTTACAGTGGAGCACATCGTCGAAGCTATAATAACACCATAAACCTTTACTACAAGTCTGCCACCGCTTACTAGTTGTAGTACGTTGTTTCTTTTTACAACAAGGCATTTTCTGAAAACAGTTCTTTTAGCAGCTACCAAGCCAGCGGAGATAGTGACCTTGACAGAGAGTTGGTGATGAGCAGTTGCTGGCGACAGTCAGCAATTGTTCATGACTGCTCGCTGTTCACAACTCAGACAATGGTCATGGTGGAATACATTACCAGCTGCTATGTAAGTTGTATTTTTCCTGAGCTCAGCTCAATGGAAAAAATACTATTTAATTATGTGGTTAGCAAAAACCAGGGGTGCATATGATGTTTATTGTGATGGACTGGTAGCTCGCACAGAAGGTTTTGCTAGATATGATGTTGTTTGTGTCAAAAATAGACTTCAGCAAAGAATTTTTTTATAATTTTTTTTTTTGCATACATGCAAGGTTAACCTGCCAGACCAATACATTTTGGTGATGTTTGTGAGTTCATGAACTCTTCAAAATCTATCTGGTTGTTTTCCAGCTGAAAGGTTTGCACTTGACACCAACAAGTTAATGACACAATCTCATAGAAATAAGGGAAGAGATGTAAGACAGGTTGCGTTTATTCTTTGTGCATTGTTCACACACACGTTTACTTTGAGCTTCTTTACTTGGTTAAAAAATAAGTGCTGTGTTACCTCAGACACCCTTCACCTGCAAATTAGCATTTCAAAAGCGACAAAGAAGATTGTTTAGATACATCAAATGCTGTGTCCGGTAACATTCTGATATGTTACGCTTGTTACTTGTTGCTGTAACTTGCAAAGAGGGCTTCCTGTTAGATGGGGGCAATTTGACCATAGTAGGGCTGTCCGATTGGAAACATCATCTTCTGAGTAATTTTTATGCAACCGAACAGCACAACTTTCTGATATCCTGCTCTCTAACAAATAGACTGTGACAACCTCCAAGAAAAATCTAGCGCAAGCCTGTCACTTGATCAAAAATAATCAATAAAGGAGGACGACCACTGAGATATATTTTTGAGGCATTAAGTAAAAAAATGATTAGCTGCAGTCTTAACTTCTTGTTTTCTGCATCTTTAAAAGTGTGGTAAAATAAAACTGGGTAAACTAAACATCAAAATGAAAAGTAGGTTTAGGTATCCAAAATCTTCAATAATGCAAAAAAATAACTAAGTCTTTAATATAATGTGTTTTCAGAAAAAATCTTTTTAATTCAAATTGAAAGTTTTTTAAATTCAAGATATTTAATTACTGATTTAATGTTAATTTTGTTTAATTAATTTTGCTTCTACAATGTTTACATATACGGTCATGTTTTGCCATTTCTGTTGTCTGTACATCTTTTATACTTGGTCATTTAACTACCAGCTTGGAAGTTGAAAAGTATTGGCACCTCTGGCAAGACAGAAAACAATCAAGAAAGTCCCTTTTTTTTCCCCCTTCCATCAGTGTGAAATCCTCAATAATCGGGACACTGCATCGGTCCATCGTGGTAAAGAAAGAGTTGTACCGAAAAGCAAAATCTCTCGATTTACGAGTCGATCTACGTCCCTACCCTCACATATGGTTAGCAGCTGTGGGTGGTGACCAAAAGAACAAGATCGCGGATACAAAAATGAGCCTCCTACTCAGGGTGGCCGGGCTCTCAATCAGAGAAAGGGTGACAAGCTCTGCTATTGGATAGGAGCTTGGAGTAGAGCCGTTGCTTCTCCATATTGAAAGAAGCCAGATAGGGTAGTTCAGGCATCTGGTTAGGCTGCCTTCCGAGGGCCTCACTAGAGAGGAGATCTAACCGGAGAGACTATGTCTTACAGCTGGCTGGAGAACGCCTCAGGATCCTCCCGGGTGAGCTGAAGGATGCAGCGAGGGTGGGAGAAACTTGGGCTTCTAGGCTGGTGCCCTGCAACCCAGCCCTGCATAAGCAAAAGATGACTAAACAGAACAATTATAAAAGTTTAACGTGATATATTTGTATATAGTGTGTTACTTCCTATTATAAAGTGTTTAAAATGTTATGAAGCTTCTGACTTTTTATTTCTTTGTGTGATAAAAAGCTAGAAATTTCTCATTTTAAATGTACGTAGTTGTTTAACAATGAAAAGGTCAGTTTTAAAATCTATTTTAATTTCTCTAACTGAAGCCATGCAAATGATCCCTCCATAGACACCATAATGTTATCGACATTGTAATTCAATACCTTTCTTCAGTAAAAGCTTTTTGTTATATTAAGTATTGATTTGCATCAAGATTCAATTATCTTTCAGGTCTCATTTTTAAAATATGGAGTCACTGCTTTGTTTACTGATCACCGTATACTGATTTTCTTTTTACCTCATCCCTACAAATCTAATCCTACTTTGTGACAAATGATAGTAACAAGCCACTATCCTTCCATTTGCTTAAATGTGTGTGTTTTTTAACCCTGCAAACTATTGATTTTTCTCACAATTATAAAAAATAGACAAACATTTTGTGCCTGTTTGCAGTAAAAACACTTTCCAGAGAACGAGGAGAATCAATTCACCTCATTTTTCTCTATACTATTTGCTCTGAATAAATGTCAGTGGTTTCTCGTCATACAGATCCACACTGCCTCGCTCTATCTCTCTCTCACGGGGGCTTATCAGAACAGCTTAAATTAAATTGTTGTCATGTTAAATAGGGTCCTATATTGGTAGGCAGAAATGGGCCCACTGATTTGAGCGCTTTATCTGATTACACTGTCTTTGTGTGCATGTGTGTGCCGAAGAGAGAGAGGGAGACAGAGAAAGAGAATTATTCGTAGGTAGTTTGATTTCATTAATCACACTTTGGTCTTTTCTTATCACAAATTGAAAAATTAACCACTAGAATTTTGTTGGTGTTTTTAATTTTTTAATTAAGTAGTAATTTATGTTGCAAAGAGCCTGATTTGGTGGTGTTTCTGGATTTGCTTGAGGGATATTTTCTTGTTTTTCTAAGCTTTTTTGATGTCTCTGTTTATCCCACAAAAAAAAAAACACATCTGAATGTTAATGTTTTGATTGTTTATTTTTTTAGGGATTTAGAATTTTGAAGCCTCATTGAAAAATGGAGCTATTTTTGCAGCATTTCTAATGCTAGTGTTTATTGGTACACACTTTCCAGACATTCATGATCATAAAATGAAAGGTCACAAAGAAACTTGGAGATTTATTTGTTTATTAATTACTCACTTCTTGCTTGTTGTATGATTGTCTAGGTCTTAGTACTTTCTCTTACATAAATTTGCTCCTGAATCACCTCTCAAAGAGGCATTCATTTCCATAAATATTGACAAGAAAGATAAAATGAAGCAAGTCGCCAGGCTTTGCTTATCAGGAATTCATGCAGAGTTTGTGTTGATGCTTGGTATCTTGGCACAGATGTGCTTGTTTTGTGTGAAAGACCAAACAACGACAGGAAGTGACTTTGTAGCGGCTAAAAACAGCATATTGTGCCCAGCGGCCAACACTCATTAGCAAAGTGTTTTTATGGCAAAGGCCAAGTATGATTAGCCAACGCTTCGCTGCACATCAGTGCTGATTTTGGCTCCCCACCACTACCGGCTCTTGTTAATCAGGAGTTAATGAAAGGAAACTTGCAGCATATGCGCCACTTAGCCAACATGAGTCCTCGTACTTTTTCTGAAGCCAGGGTGACATTCTGGGTGCACGGCTCTCTGAAGCAGGTTCTCTGATTTTTATTTTGTGGTGAGTTTTTGAGAGTAAGAAGTGAAGTTATTTTACCTGCAAGGAAGCAGACCTGTGCTAACTGGATCAGATCAGTGTATTGACTACCCCAACTGCTACCTGGTTTGGAATTAATATATTTGCAAAAATAGATTGATTTTGCTGGGATTACGATTTAAAAAAACCTCCCTCAAAAAATTTGTTTATGTTCATTATCTTAATATTTTCCTTTTCCTACCCCAAAAATCCCTACCATACTACTTTAGATACACATAGTGACAACTCTTCACTAGTTTATAACTACAGTATCTTAGTCCAATTAGGCTTCTTTTTTTCTTTTTTCAGTAACTTTTTTAATTAACCTTGTGGTTAGAAATGGAAACTATTAGATTTTCCCAAATGTTAATTTGTCAAAGTTAAAAACTACACTATTCACAGTTTTGCCTCGCGGTAAATTATCACATCTACTTGACAAATTACATTGTGATCTGTAGCGAGAGAAGGGAAGAGGTGGAGGCAAAGCTGGAGAGGTGGAGGCTTGTACTAGAAAGAAGAGGAATGATGATTAGTTAGAGTAACACAGAGTACGTGTGTGAATGAGAGGGATCCAAATGGAAAAGTGAGGTTACAGGAAGAAGAGATAAAGAAGATGGAAGATTTTAAGTGCTTAGGATCAACAGTCCAGAGCAATTGAGAGAGTGAAAAACAGGTGAAGAACCGTGTGAAGGCAGGCTGGCACAGGTGGAGAAAAGTATCAGGTGTGATAAAGGGTTTCAGCTAAAATGAAAGTTAAAGTGGTGAAACCAGCCACGTTATTTGGTCTAGAGACAGTGGCACTGAGGAAAAGACAGGAAACAGAGATGGAGGTAGCAGAGATGAAGATGCTGAGGATGTCTCTGGGAGTGACCGGGATGGGCAGATTAGAAATGAGTATATCAGAGGAACAGCGCATGTTAGGGATGTTGGAGATAAAGTTAGAGAGGCCAGACTGAGAGTGTTTGGACATGTGCAGAGGAGAGAGAGAGAGTACATCGGCAAAAGGATGCTAGGTTTGGAACCACCAGGCAAGAGGCTTAGAGGAAGACCAAGAGGAAGTTCATGGATACAGTGAAGGAGGACATGAAGAGACCCTAGTTGGCGTGACCGAAGAGGATGCAGCAGATAGGGTTAGATGGAAGAAACTGACTTGCGGTGGCGACCCCTGAAGGGAAATGCTGAAAGGAGAAGACTTGGCGTATTCCACATCTGACAAAATTTTTCACAGGACAATATATTGTCTAAAATAGCATATACATGAGTTATAATTTATGGATTTTTTTTTTATGTTTTTGATGCAACTTAAAGGAGGTTTAAACCATAAATTGGATTATTATATAACATTTTGCATTGCTTTTGTAAAAACTATACTTTTTATTGCATAAAATTAAGACTTTATAACCAACTAGGACTTTTTTCAAAAGCTGCTTTTGATCATTTTTTTCTTTTATGATCAATGGAACTTTGAAAATGTTGTGAATCACGAAACCCTTTGTTTGTCTGTCCGTTCATGTTTGTCATAAATGCCACATTCAGACAATTTAATCCCATTCTGTCTTCATACTGTCACTCAGCAGAATAAATGGGCCACTCGTTTCAGCACCACACCTGTGCTTTACTGCGTCTTTCAAGCATGAGACATCTGCCAGCAGAAATTGACAACCACGGAGCAAAAAAACTGAATGTAGCAACATTATCACGATCTTGTCATCTTATTTCTTTCTTTTTTCTCTTCGAGCAAACTTATTATTTTTCTATAATAACCCAAGTAAATTAAACATTTTATTTTAAAACTATTTTCCCAAATCTGAAAATGTCATTTTTATAGGCATTTAACTTCAAATGTGTCCAAATATCTCCACGTACTTTTTTCCCCGAGTGTGACCTGTGATTGTCATTTTCTGGTTCATTTTACCCTCTCAAGGGCAACACTGTGAGGCGTGTAAATGAGAGCAACAGCTGCAGTTCAGTGGAGCTCTTTGAAGGACAACATCAAACACAAAGCATCTTCTTCTAACCACTGGCATTGGAGTAGAGATAGTAAAGCGATTGTGTGTATGTGTTGTGTTACACACACTGTGTTGGGGATATGTAAATAATTGATAATCTTATGGATTTCCTCAAATCCCGCTTGCAGCTAATAATTTTGTTCGAGTTCTCTGTTAATTTTGTGTAGTATATGTCGCATTTAAAAAGGCTGCTTATTCAAATTAGAGGTTAAAAGTTTGAGCTGATTATTTTCAACAAAAAAAGGCAGGGTCACAGGTTCATTACAAAGGTCAAGACAGTGACGAACAACCACGTACATACACCAACTAGATAAAGATGCATGGGTGTATGTGTAAGGGAGGAGTGCAAACATACACTAGGATTAATTTAAATAATCTTTTTTTTTTTTTAAATACCTTACATATAGCACACCACCTACAGAGCCAACCAGTTCTACACAGGATGAAGTCTGAATAATAAACCATTGTAGAAAAGGCTTCAAAGTTGTCTTTTGGACAGTGTATTCTTTGATTGAGTCGTTTCGACTTCCATCCAGAAAGGATTTTCAATCTCATCGGATTGAAAATTATTTCCAGATGAAAGTTGAAACATCTCAATCTTCAAATACACAGTCCAGAAGACACCTTTGAAGCTTTTTCTATGATGGATTCTCCTAGATATATGAGGGATTTTATTGATTTGTTGTCTAAATAGTAAAACTAAATTTGAATTAGGTATGTGTTTGAATTATGTAAATAGTAAGGAATACCGACCCCTATTTATAACCAAAGTTATCCACAAGTAGCTTTTTGACAGATTGAAAAAAATTGAGTTCTTAATATATATTTTATTTAGCATTGGAGGCTTAACCTTATCTAACTCCTAACTCCTATATAAACCCTCGCCTAAAGGAAGACTAGGCAGCAGACAGCCTCAGGGGGAAAAACAAATCCACCGAGGTGATGTGAAGGTGGAAACTCGGTTACTGCCATTGCTATTGATATGTACCACCTCACCAGACAATGTTAGTGAATAAATCCCTTTATAGAAAGCACATTTCTTGTTGCTGCTGGCCTTTTTCAGAGGTAAAAGTCCTGTGGGACTGCAAAATGATTCAAGAAGGAACAGTTCAGATGGTTCAAGATGTTAAAACTCACACTGAGTTCTCCTGGCGTCAGCATATGCACAAAGAGAGAATACACTGGTCTATTAATCTTGATACAAGAAAGCGAGAATTTATTTGTAGAAAACTACTGTACAATACACTTCTTTATGTCTCAGTCGCAAAAATATTACCTATTCAACTTAGGTAATGATATAGGTTATTTATTTGGATTATTTTGACAGCAAGAATATTACACAAACTACAAATCCTTTCTAGGCTTTTTTTTTTTTTTGCACAGTACTACCTTGATTAGGTTAAGCCACTTGAAGCATAACTAGCAGCACACGCGTAAGCTCAGAGAAAATCAGCCTTGAATTCTTAATTATCTCCTGTTTGGTAGTTAGGAGCTAAACTTTGGGCTGTATACTAAAACATAATCCTCCCGTCTGTAAGTAAAGGTCACTCTTCAGCATTACCGACTGAACTGCAGGAATAAATTTAGTTTTTCAAAGTTGCACTGAGTCAACCAACAGAAGTATCTCTTCGTATAGGTGATGTATCACTCTTACAGCAGACACATGCTAGTTTTCTCCACGTGCAATCACAAGAAAACGGAAACAAGGAGAATGAGTTGTTACACATACACGCCGTTGTTCTTGTGGTTTATTATTCAGACTGTGCGGTGCATAGTAAAAACCACTAGACATGCTGCCTCTCCTGAGTCCAATTCGACATTTCAGATACATGTGTGGAAGGTGACTTGGGAATAAATGAGCAAATATTGCTTAAAATAACTCGGCAAGCATTATGTATCACTCATATACGTATCATACTTTCATTTCGGATAATGTCAGGTAACTAAAGTAGTTATGGAGCCAACACATCCATCCACAAGTTCTGAATGTTTGCTGCTAATTAACTAGAAATGCAGAGCCCAAAAATGAACCATGTGGTTATTTATAAATATACCGGTTTCTTAAATAAAAAGGAAGCTAGGTTGCTGCTTCTCTGCTCAACGCGTCAGAAGTTACCTATTTAGATGTTTTATCTTTTTATTTTTGCTGCATATTTCATATGTGGCAAATCTTCTGTTTTTGTCTCAATGTCACACTCGTTTTCACTCCATCTCCTCCTGCTGATGATCGCAGATGAGCGAGGGGGGTGTCTTGATTAGAACGAAAGCTGCCAGGTCCCCCTACATTGCATCATCACATTTGATTAGCTTCTTCAACCCCCTGCGCCCTCCCTTATCACTAACAGCACAACAGGAAGCGCAACACACACGCGTATCGGATACTGCTCAAGCAGACTTGCTGAGGCTCCATGGCTGCCTGAAAACGTGCACTGGCATTTATGAATCCACACAAACATGTTGGTAGCTGCTGGTGTTTGAGGCAGCGGGGCATCCAGTAAAGTCAGCATGCCGCTGACAGCTCCCTGTCCCTAATGAAGCATTAATAAACTGCTGCACAAAACAGTAGATCAGAGAGCAGCGAAGCTCCCCACCTGCCTGGCTGTCTACTGACTGCCAGGTGGGGAGATGGGTGGAGAGAGGGATCACTATAATCCCTTTCCTCTCAAACCTCTCTCCATAACTTGTAATACTCTGCTGATGCTTCTGTGTTATTCTGTTTCAAGTCTCCAGGATGTTAAAATAAAGCCAAAATAGACTTTACTGATTCCAATTTAACTAAACCAGTGATTGCTTCACATTTTCTTGATGGGTTGACATAATTTTTTACGTATGCTTGTTAACAATGACCAAAAATCTCTCTGAAACAGCTGTTTCATGTTCATTTTGGTTGTCTGAGGAAATTAAACAATAACCACAATGTTTACAGCAGAACAGCCAGGGAGCTGTATGTGTTCCCTTGTTGAAAACTGCAGATCTAAAATGTACATCAAAATTCAGTTTCATTTCGTCTTCTGAACCACTTATCCCTAACGGGGTTGTGAAGGTGCCGGAGCTCATCCCAGCTAATTCAAGGCAAGAGGCTGGGTACACCCCGAAAAGGTCACCAGCCTATCGAAATCAAGGACTACTACTTTTTTTTTCCTTTTCATTTTATGTATTATAAGGAATTTCTGTTTATATATTTATTGTATATCATTTTGTTTTCATGATGATCTGAAAAAAGGGTCGGCGTAACAAGCATTTGCTTCAGCCGGTACCTTTTCGGTCCTTTTGTTATATATAAGTTAAAAAAACTGTAAATTTATTTATTGTGAATGTACAATATGACCGAAATAAAAGATAAAAGAGAAGAAAAAGAAAAATGCCACACACACAAGCACACACACACACACATACGTCAGGGCAATTTTTATAGCGGCCAACCAACCAAACATGTATGTTTTTGGAGACTAGGATTATACCGGAGTACATCAAAATATCTTCGAAAATAGAATTTGATTTTAATGCCTCGCCCACAAAAAATGGTGGAAGTATGAAACACTCTGGCTGTCTAAGCTTCTACAACACTTTTCTCCCTAACCAATAAGGGGCTTTTTATGAAACTGCTCACTGTTACTCAGTTCCAACTATAGATTAATTTAAGGAATCCAAGTTGTCTTATCTTTCTACCACAAATTGCAAGTAAACAGCGGATTGTTGTTGGAGAGTCATACAGGAAGACCACATGATAGCAAAAAAAAATTAAAACCCTTAACCATGATTACTTCAGCTTAATTATAATTTAAACAGTTTTTCACATCTTATTTTTGTGTTTCTCCTTATGACGCACTGATGTACCGTCTGTCTCATCTTTACAGAATCCCAATATTGCGAACTTTGCTAATTTTTTCTGTAAAATATGTTACGTTAAGCGCTATTAAGATAACAAGGCTTACAAAAAAACCACAGCCACATTCTTGCATGCCCAGAAATAATTTGCTCAACATCTGGGACATATATATATTTTTGTTAACACTATGTTGGGGCTAAGATGTTAATATATAACCAAAAGTAATAAATAGATCAATATCTTCAGAGTGAATCTCATTACCCTCTGGCAAAAACATCTTGTCCATGTCTATTTCTGATTTGTACTCCAACCCAGTCACCGTATGCCAAACGACGTGTTAGATTTATCATACCTGCTTTCCTGGGTATCTCCCTGACTTTGATATTTGTTGTGGTAATTGCCCTACTCTAAATTCAAATAAATGCTTCATTTTTGCATTAAAGCTGTGAAAGCCAGACCTGTCCAACTTAATTCATGAACTCAGGTAAAAGCTTTAGAAAAGGCAGTTTTTACGCAAAAAGGCTTTATCTCATCATGTCCACTTTGCATAGAGTTTAAATGCAATCACACCAGCTAATTTAAAGTCTGGACACACGCCTTACGAAGCAAGTATTGCTTATCAGATGCTTAAAAAGTCCATGCTCCTCTTCTGATTTATTACCTCATTTAAAAAAGTTTGTTTGACATATTTGTACCTCAGCACTACCCCCGAACCCCTAAGAAAAAAAAGGCTAATTTAGCATTAGTCTTGCATTAGATCTCTTCTGTGAACTCTACACACACACACACACACACACACACACACACGGTACCTGATCAATTTGCACAAATAGGATAAATGTACTTGCAGGGATGTGATGTCCTGAGCTGGAAGACATAGCATAGCCTTAAGCCTGCCAGAAATAATTCATTCGACTGTCAATTAAGCACTGATTTTTTTTCTTTTGTTTTTATTAGTTAACTAGTTGGATCATACACAAACAGGATTCAAAAGATACATTGTTGTTTGAGGCACAAATACAGTGTAATGGATCAAGTTGGCAAAGCTTTTTCATAATCTTTTATATTCTTATTTTGGTGCATTTACATTAAAATGACACTCCTTGTTGATGGATTGAGGTGCATCTCCAAAATGTTGATTTATGCATAAAATACCCTTATTAAGTTAGCGTAGCTAAACAAAGAGCTCCTCCCCTTTATTATTCCTTTTCAGGTGCTTGCATATCATAGTTGTGCTGCCTTGCAAAGCTAGGCCTGTTTTGCAGATGTTACTCCGCAAACTTTTGAGCTCTGTGCCAGTTAGTCATCCTACCGAAGATCATCTAGATTACAAGTTTCTGTGAGTCACAATGGATCATGATTACCAATATTACACGTCAAAAGGATGGTAGTTGTGAGATTAAAACAAAGCGTTGACTAGTACTACTTATCTACTTGGTAATTGACAATTTGATTGTTGACATAATTTGAATAGTCCACTAATTATGGCAGCCATTCATAGCTTCCCAATGAAGCTGTAGATTATTGATAGCTGAAGGATTATCTGCAATGAGTCAGACATACAAAGCCTGAAATGTATGTTGAACTTCTTTGAGGAGAACATAGTATGTGCTAATGTGCTTATATATAAAGGTGGCTGGCTGAAGCACATTAATTCACTGTCAGACTCATGAGTAATCCAGTCACATAACGTCCCTGAATGGAACACAATACCAGCCATCTGATTCAAATGAAAGTAACCTGCTGAGTGTAGATTTTTTTTCAGGGACTGTTTCCATTCAGACTCTGCATGATTCTGATTAGAAGAATTGAAGCATTTGTTCTGAGAAAAGGGCCATTTAAATCCAGCCTTTAAATCTACCCACAAGTGCTTCTAAAAGAATCCGAATCTTTGAAAAGGACCAATTTAAAAGTTTCCATTTGAATGGGTTTTTCATGTTATACCAGTCTTTGTTCTATTAAAAGTTGATTGGCTCATAGTTAGTTTGGTCTTTTGATATTATCTTGTTGTTTTGCACATTTTTCTGGGATTATACATAAAGAAAGCGCATTGGATTCAGTCTGTTTTATCTTTGAAATGATCTTTAAGAACATCTATAAATATACATAAGAAGGATTCATTTTTGATAGATCACCTGTTCTAATTATAAATGAAAGACACCATTGCTCCTTTCTTCACTGCTCTTCCATCTATTATCTATATCAGCTCATTATTTACTCAGCCCAAACCTTTCTGAGTTTCACTCCATGATGGTGGATTGATCTCATTGGCAGCAGGGATCATTTTAATATCACAAAAACAGCTTTGCTGAATTTTTCTTTTTTTTTTAAAGCCTGCATATGGCATTACGGCCCTCACTCTGCACTTTTCTTATGGTTTTAATAAAGAAATATATATATATATATATATATATATATATAAACCCCCTCAAGTTTGCTGTTGTGAGCATATTTTTTTCAATTTGTGCTGATCATATTCAGCCAAGGTAATGTGGCTGCTTGTCTGAGGGAGGCTTATCTGCGCTAACGCTTCGTATCCAAATTGGCCTGTTTGCATTCAAATCAACACCCGTCCTCCTCCCCTTTCCTATTCTGTCCTGCTTTCTTTCCTCTCCCTTCCATAGCTCTCTGATGGCTTTTGCTCAAAAGAGAGGAAGTTCGAAAATAGAAAGAAAGCCATTGCTGGTGTCTAGTGAGATCAAAAAGTAGGAAGAGGATACTGTTCACTATCACAAAGTAAATAGTGTCCTTCTTTACAGCAAAAAGAGGCTCACTCTGTATCTCTCTCTCATTTTCATTCTGTTTCTCTGCATCTTTCTCTGCTATCTCCACCATAACAAATACTGTAGAAACAATGGCTCCAACAAGGTTTTTCTCTTTTTATAGCCAACACGGGTGTTATGTCTTTGATCGGAGTGTATGTCAGAGTGAGACGTCTGTCTCTTCTAAAGATCTTTTATAATTTCTTAAACTAACAGCAGAGTGAGAGGTCTCGAAAATAGTAGATCTAGCATGAGTCTGAAATTGAGAGGACGGAAGTAGACTGCGCTCAAAACTTGTTAAAACCTGGGATAACTTTAGTCTTTGTAAGTATTTTTTGTGTTTATGTGCTTTGTTTGCATGCTTAAGATTGTATTTCATTTGATAACGTGTGAATCGCGTCTTATGTAGTAAGCCACTTAGGATGTGGGCGCGCATGTTTCAAGCTAAGCTAACGTGCGCATGTTTCAAGCTAAGCTAACGTGTGTTTGATCATGGAGACTCAGCGTTATGTACAGCTCGTAATACACTTCTTTTGTTTGTTTTGTTTCAGTTACTATTACCACGTACATATATATACGTACATATATGTATAATCCTGTGAAGAAAAGAGTCTACATAAACAAGAAAAGCAAGCCTTGTGTGGGAGTCTCTTTTTTCATTGGAAGAGTTAGCTGGCTGTCTAGCTGCACACAGTCACGTGTCGTGAGGACAGCACAGTAAAAAGACTTAAATAGAAGAAAAAAGACTTCTATACGGCGGGTTAAACAACACCGAGCTACACAGTCAACATGAGTCTACGCTCAGGTAAGACTTACTTGAGAGATTATGAATCACAGTTCGAGCCAGAGGCAAACTCAGAGCAGCAAGCTGATGACCAGGCTGCTACCAATCACCCGGTTCCTGCAGACCAGCTGTCGCCTGAGAGGCAGCCGTCAGAGAGGCCGCAGCATTCACCTCCACACAGCGTCAGGTCCAGAGCCACAAGCAGACGGTCGCACACCACAGCAGCTTCAAGTGTGTCAGCCACAAAAGCATACGCCAAAGCCCAAGCAGCAAAGGCCCAGCTCCGTTTCGCAGAAAAAGAAGCTAGTCTGATGAGACAAAAAGCAGATTTGGAAGCAGACTCGATGAGACAAAAGGCAGATTCGGCGAGACAAAAAGCAGATTTGGAAGCAGACTCGATGAGACAAAAGGCAGATTCGGCGAGACAAAAAGCAGATTTGGAAGCAGACTCGATGAGACAAAAGGCAGATTCGGCGAGACAAAAGGCAGATTTGGAGGCCAGTCTCCATGTTTTGAAGTGTGAAAAGGAGATAGCAGCAGCTGAGGCAGAAGCTGCAGCCTATGAAGAATTAGAAAGTCAGAGCGGGGAGTCAGACCCAGAACTTCCTATTACAGGTGAGACGTTAAATGCAGTACAACGCACAAGTGATTATGTGGAACAACAATGTAAGCTAAAGGCGCCACCTAGTGCTACACATGATAGCACAAAATTTCAAATGCCAAGTCGATCAATAATCACAAAAGAAACTCATGTCCAGTCCCCAATGAAAAACGACGTTAAACATGAGTACATACCAGAAGCTGTTCCAACCAACACATTCTCACTCAAACCCCAAGCTCACACCTTTTTGCCTACAAGTCACAACCAAATAGAGCAAAACAGCGTACAAGATTTTGCAAAATATCTCATCCGCAAAGAAATAGTTAGCACTGGCTTACTCCAATATGATGACAGACCCGAAAACTATTGGGCATGGAAAGTCTCATTCACGAGTGTTACTAAAGACTTGAATCTGTCCCCTAGAGAAGAGCTAGACTTGCTCACAAAATGGTTAGGGCCAAAATCTTCAGAGCAAGCAAAAAGGCTTCGCGCAGTACACACCCTCAATCCCGCTGCAGGTGTAAAAGTGGTATGGGAGCGTCTAGAGGAATGTTATGGCTCCTCAGAAGTCATTGAGGATGCACTGTTAAAAAAGTTGGAGGAGTTTCCAAGGCTGACAAACAAAGAGAGTGGCAAATTAAGAGAGCTGGGTGACATCTTGTTGGAGTTGCAGTGTGCTAAGTCTGATGGTACACTGCCAGGTCTTGCATATCTAGACACGGCTCGAGGGGTTAGACAAATAGTTGAAAAACTCCCCTTTAACATGCAGGAGAGGTGGACCACTGTAGGTACAAAGTATAAAGAAGTCAATAGAGTGTCATTTCCACCTTTTTCTGTCTTTGTGCAATTTGTACAGCAACAAGCAAAAATGAAAAATGATCCAAGTTTTTCCCCATCCAGCTGCAGCAACCAAGTTACCACACGCACTGAAAAGTCCATTCCATATAATCGAAAAGCTACTGTTGCAGTACACAGAACGGAAATTGGGGAAAGAAAACAAAGAAGTTTCGAACAGGAGAAAATTGAAGAACCAGATCGTCAGTGTCCAATTCATAAGAAGCCACACCCTCTGAAAAAATGCAAGTTATTCAGAGACAAACCAATTGAAGAACGACAGGCTTTTCTGAGAGAGCATCGTATATGCTACAGGTGTTGTGGGTCTGTGCAACATATAGCCAAAGATTGTAAAGTAGCAGTAAAGTGTGTTGAGTGTGACAGTCCAAAACACTTGTCAGCACTCCATCCGGGTCCCACACCTGTCCCAAAAGATGACACCTCAAAGAATGTAGATGCTAAGGAGGACTCAGAAGACCATCCTGCAGTAGTCTCCAAGTGCACAGAGGTATGTGGTCAAAGTGACAGCCCACGCTCATGTTCAAAGATCTGTTTGGTGAAAGCATATCCAGAAGGTCAAAAGGACAGAGCTATAAAAATGTATGCAGTGATTGACGAACAGAGCAATAGGTCCCTGGCTAGGACGGACTTTTTCAACCTGTTTGGAATAAAGAGTGCACCTGTGCCATACACGCTGAAAACATGCTTAGGAAAAGCTGAAACTGCAGGTAGGAGAGCAGAACATTTTGTAGTAGAGTCCATGGATGGAAAAACAAATGTCAAACTGCCTCCTTTAATCGAGTGTGATTCAGTGCCGGACGAAAGATCTGAAATTCCCTCACCTGAGATTGCTAAGCACCATCCACACCTTCTCCCTATTGCAAGCAAAATCCAACCGGTCGATCATCATGCTCCTATTCTCCTTTTGCTGGGAAGGGACCTCCTCAGCATTCATAAAGTAAGAGAACAGATCAATGGACCAAATAACGCACCATACGCCCAAAGGTTAGACTTGGGGTGGGTTGTGATAGGGGAAGTGTGCTTGGGCAAAACTCACAACACAACAGAAGTCAACGTGTACAGAACACACATGCTAGACAACGGACGGACTACTCATTTTGAACCATGTCCAAACGTCTTTACAGTGAAAGAGGACTATGTCAAGCAGCCCCAGCAAAGCACACCTTTAATCTCAAATAGTGTGGACATTAAAGGCAACACACACAAGCTAGGTCAGTCTGTGTTTGAACGTACAGAGTCAGATGACAAGGTGGCACTGTCTATAGATGACAAAAACTTTCTAACAATAATGGACAAGGCGGTCCAACAAAACAAAGAAAACACCTGGGTCGCTCCATTGCCCTTTCGCTCTCCAAGGAGGAGACTCCCAAGCAACAGAGTTCAAGCCTCAAAACGTCTATACTCACTCAAAAAGACGTTAGAAAAGAAACCAAAAATGAAAGATCACTACATCCGATTTATGCAGAAAATGTTGGATAACGATCAAGCTGAACTCGCTCCACCTCTGCCCGAAGGTAAAGAACACTGGTATCTGCCAACGTTTGGTGTATACCACCCGCAAAAGCCAGATCAAATACGTGTTGTTTTTGATTCTAGTGCAGAGTGTGAAGGAACATCCCTGAACCAAGTGCTACTCAGTGGACCTGATCTGAATAATTCTCTGTTAGGAGTGCTGTTACGGTTTAGAAAAGAGCCAATAGCCCTGACAGCTGATGTTCAACAAATGTTTTATTGTTTTGAGGTGTGTGAAGATCACAGAGACTATCTGCGCTATCTCTGGTTTGAGGACAATGACGTCACAAAAAATGTGGTCGAATATCGGATGAAAGTGCATGTTTTTGGGAATAGCCCATCACCGGCTGTTGCCATTTACTGCATGCGGCGGGCAGCAAGCGAAGGTGAGCTGGAACATGGCTCAGATGCCAGACGGTTTGTTGAAAGACAATTTTATGTAGATGACGGGCTCACTTCAGTCGCCACACCTGAACAAGCAGTTGACCTGTTAACGAGAACACAAAACATGTTAGCAGAGTCCAATTTGCGACTACACAAAGTTGCCTCCAACTGCAGCCTCGTTATGGAAGCATTCCCTGCAGACGATCTAGCAAAGGACTTGAAAGAATTAGATCTTGGTGTAGATCCACTTCCTGTTCAAAGGAGCTTAGGACTATGTTGGAACCTGCAAACTGACAGCTTTACTTACCTTGTATCCAATGAGACAAAACCATTCACACGTAGGGGAGTACTGTCAACTGTCAATAGCTTGTATGATCCGTTGGGTTTTGCAGCTCCTATAATCGTGCAAGGCAAAGCGCTACTCAGAGAACTTTCAACTGAGGAGAGCGACTGGGACGCACCTCTTTCCCCAGAAAAAGAGGACGCATGGATCTCATGGAGAAACTCACTGAAAACTCTAGAAGATCTCCAAATCAAAAGGTGTTACAGTTCAGGTTCTTTAGGTGAAATGAAAACTAATGAACTCTGTATTTTCTCAGATGCGTCTACTGTAGCTATAGGTGCGGTAGCTTACCTGCGCTCTTTAGACACTCAAGGCAAGTATCACGTAGGTTTTGTGATGGGGAAGTCAAAACTAGCACCCCGACCTGCACACACCGTACCACGGTTAGAACTTTGTGCTGCCGTGCTGGCAGTAGAAATGTATGACTTAATCAAAGACGAGTTAGACCTCAAAATTGACAGTGTCAAGTTTTTCACTGACAGTCGCATTGTGTTAGGTTACATACACAACTCCTCAAAAAGATTCTACATGTATGTAGCTAACCGCGTCACACGAATCAGGTCATCCACTCAACCTGACCAGTGGCATTACGTTTCAACAGATGTGAATCCAGCTGACCTAGCAACTAGATTTATTCCAGCCGTTGAATTCAAAAACAGTAATTGGGTTACAGGCCCAAGCTTTCTGTGTTCAGAAAAACTCAATGAATCTCAAAAAGACTATTCATTCTCACTTGTAGAGCCTGAGAATGACAAAGAAATACGAGCTCATGTAAAAACACTTGCAACTACCGTCACAACAACTCAGTTAGGTGCAAAACGTTTCGAAAGATTTTCAAGTTGGACAACGGCATGCAGAGCAGTAGCCAAACTTATTCATGTTATGGTTTCTTTGAAACAAAAGACAAATAAACAAGCAGGATGGAGAAGTCTGAAAGAGAATGTAACACAAATGAACTCACTCAAGCCAAAAATGTCATCATTCGTTCGGTGCAAGAAGAAGCGCACAAAGTGGACTGAAAACCAACCAAATGTCAAAGAAGGAGACATTGTGTTGTTAAAAGATCCTCTAGCCCACAGGAATGAATGGCCTATGGGACTGATAGTTAAGACTCTACCCAGTAGTGACAAGAAGGTTCGTAAAGTGGAGCTACGGATCATCAAAGATGGAACTCCAAAGGTGTTTTTGAGACCAGTCTCAGAGACTGTTGTTTTGCTTTCGGAGTAAGATATTATCTATGTAAATTTTATGTTTCGATATGTGGTGATATAATATGTTTATATCAAGCGGGGAGTCTCTTTTTTCATTGGAAGAGTTAGCTGGCTGTCTAGCTGCACACAGTCACGTGTCGTGAGGACAGCACAACGGGTGTGTCGTTGTACAAATTCCCTTTTGTTTATTTTGTCCATGTAAAACACACATTTATGTTTGTGTCAGATTTAACATCGCTTTAGCAGGTACGATCATGCCACGTCATCCTATCACACAGATCATCAGTGCGTGATTGTTCACATGATAAAACACAAATCAACACAAAGGCGATCTGCTTCACACAAGCTACCATTAGGCTGTCATCAGTGGCTCACAATGACTTATGATTTTGAGTAATCACTTATGATTTCAGTCATTTTCCACCAGTCTCCCGCGGTCAGACCTGTAATTTCCTACTTTATTTGGAGTTGGGTTACTCATGAATTATGTCTAGAGGCAGTTTCTGAGTTGTACAGCACAAATACTAAATGAAAAAAGAAGTGCTCATTAACACGACCGAGGCACCAAAGCTTAAAGAACTTGACAGAAGAGTGAAGAACTAGAAAGAAGGAAGGAAAACCGTGTCATGAAGATGAGAAAAGCAAGATGCTGATGGTGGGATGAGGTCCTTTGATCAAACGTTCTCCTCATAGCACTTCTGTCTTCTTACACATCCATAATATACTTTTCTCTGCACACATTTCAGTCTCCTATTAGCACCCCAATGTCATTCCACCTCTGAAGCAGAAATTTCAAGCCAGGCGCATTACTATTGTCTGCTGGAAGCAAAATGCACTAGTTTCCATTTGATATATGCAGTCACGCTTTAAAGGGAATTAATCAGTTCTGGCTGGACTGCTTCAGAAAGTGGGGATAATATCAGACATATGTAAATATTTATTGGAAAAAAAAGACAGGCTTGGCAAATGAGAAGGCCGCCAGTGTTTGGGTTCTCTCTCATGGGAGTGCATGCTTGTCTGTGACAGCCATAAATATGTATCATCCTGTTGGCTGATAGGGATTGCAATCCCAAGCACAAAATTCAAAGTTACTCCTGTTTTTTATTATTTTTGCTGGAATAAAAAAAGGTTTACTCTTTAATTAAGACAGTTTTTTCTCTTTTTCTTTTCTTGAAAAAAGATTCAGTGTAGCTTTGCAGCTATGACGATCAAAGCACACCCAAGCATAACATAACAGGGAGGATGTGTCGGGGATGCAAAGCTACTAATCCAGTTCAAGCTGCTCGGTAGTGAACACAGCTTGCTGGTGTGAGTCGACAGCAGCAGCGTATCTTCACCCAAAAGTGTCAAGAAGATCTGCAAATAACTGTGCTGCGGCTCCAAAAAATACACAGCAGCCACACAGATGAGATGACCTGTCAGTTTGTGTGCACTCCAGCCTTCGCTGCTTCGGAGATGTTCTCCTCAATGCAAACAAGCATCTCTGCTTGTGACTAAACTTTTGTTTTCACATCTGTGTCTCCCCCGTAGCTCTGAGGGACCCCTGCACTGAGGTGACCTGCAGCTACGGCAGCACATGTGTCCAATCATCCGACGGCTTGTCGGCAAAATGCATGTGCCCCCTGAGCTGCAACGGGAAGCCAGCGCAGACTGTATGTGGTAGCGATGGAAACGACTACCGGAACGAATGTGAGCTCCATCAACACGCCTGCAAGAACATGAAGAACCTGCGTGTGCAATACCAGGGACACTGTGGTGAGAAATCTCATGCTTTCTACAGGATTACATTTTTCTTTTCTTCGTTTGAATAAGACAGCGATGGGGATCTGATGTGGTGGTATTTAAATCAAGGAGAAAAGCTTCAAATTCACACAGAAAAAACATTTATTGTCTACATTTTAAAAACTTTTCTCATCTCTGTTTTTGTTTTTCTATTTTTCTCAACTTAATAATGCTCCACCTAATTCTCATTTTACTCCCCGCTGTGTGAATTGTTGTTTCCTCTAAGTAGGTCTTCTGAGTTATAATTTTTGGGATTTTCTTCTCTGCTTTCATTTTTTTGGTTGTCCTTGTTATCATCTTCCAGTGGTTGTTTACCCACAACAAGCTCAACTTTTTCTTTCCCGTCGAGCCAGATGGAGAGAAAAGAACAGCCGTCAGTAACTCTGTCTCTAAGCAGCACAAGCCTCTGGGAGACAAAGGCGTGCTGGTGGAAAATAAGAGATGGATGTGTAGATGCACAAACAAGAAGTCGCTTTGTTTAAATCCTCTGTGACTCGGCCAAAGTCTTTAAAGTTCCCCAAGGAGAGCTACAGCTCAGGGGACAAGATGGCCCTCCTACTTCTGTAAATCTTCCTATAGCCTGCATGAACTGTGGTTAATTTATCCACCTCTCCCTTTTTTTTGTTTTTGCTCTAAAATAGCTACTCTTTTTATAATTATTATATTTGCTCAACTAGAGGAAAGCTGCTCCTGAAAGCTGCTGTTCTCAGTTAATGGGAGGTAATGGTTTTTCTTTCAGATAATGGTGTGGCTGCTGGTTGAAGCACTGCATCATGTAGAGACACTAAAAGTGTTACAATAAAACCAGTGTTTACACGGTAGCAGGTCTCTGCAAGACTTTGCTGTGCTGGTGGAAATGCATCCCAATCTGGCCAGTGGACACTGGTCCTCCAAACAGCTTTTTTGCGCCTCCTTCTCTATCCAAAAACCTTTGGAAACCAATTCCCTCTATTTTCTATTTCTTATTCTCTTCCCATCTACTCCCTTCCTGATGATAAGGTGTTTCATCCTTGGTGTGTTTTGAATGACTAGCCGCAGCTTGCCAGTGATTTAAAATGTTATGGTGCTACATAAATCCTTTGTCTTCCTCCATGCTGGAAGCGTGGCCAGCAGGATAAAGCTGGAGCTCCAGGAGGAACGTTTCCCCCTCCCCACACATCTACAAACCAATTCTATTACGATCATGAACTGATAGGGCCAAGTGTGCAAGCCCAACGCTCGTCTGAAAAGAAGGACGTCTGAGAGCGAATCAAACCCATCGTCTCTTCATCTATTTCCATGTCTGGCCTTCACATCCAATGTCTCACACTGTGCCGCTCCACTGATGATATCTGTAAAGCAGATTCGCCTCGTGTCTTTTCTCTACTTTTCCTCCTTGTTTTTTCTCTTTCCAGAAATAATAGAAACTATTTTACTAGCCTGAAAGACACCTTGCTGCTTTAATTTAAACAAAGGCTCAACAAAGCTCAGTCAAAGAACATGGTGGAGTTCATATTGAATTTATTTCAGTTTTTGAAGGAAATGAAGCCAGAACACTCCACATTTTGTCATGTAATCATTAAATAGTTTTTATTATGTTCTATAATACAACACCAAAAATGTTTGTAAGCAGTGTTATATTTTTACATGTATAATTGCATGTGATGCATACTTGTCTTCTCAGACCCATGTAAAAGCAGTGAGAATGGCCTGATGTGTCGAGTGGAGGCTCTTTCCCGCCAGTTCATAACCTACGGGGCACCAGAGTCTTGTCCCCCAGGTAACAACAGCGTGTGTGCCAGCGACGGCCAGACGTATCCTAGCGAATGTGCCATGGAGAGGACAGGCTTTCAGAAAGGCATCAAGCTCAAGGAGATTCACCCAGGAGAGTGCAAAGTTCTGGGTAAGGATGAAGGCGCTTTCTTTCTTTTTTTCTTTTTTTTTTTTTCCATAAGATGTATTAGTAAATGTTGTTCGTAGATAAAATATTAAGATATATCCTCTTACAGTAACTTATGATGGACCTTAAAGTCACTTTAGTTTTTTAGAAATTCACAAAGATAAATCTAAATTATTCGGGGTATTAAATACTGTGGAGATCATTTTTGATTGACTGGGGCATATGTTCTTCAAGCTGTGAACCGATGAATCCTTAACAATGGTAAAAGAAGGACCCACGTTTGCACCATCTTTTGTTAAATGTTGTATGTTGAAAATTGTCAACAATGTTTGGAAACAAAATAAGATAAATATCCTGAAAAAAATATATTCTATCAACCATTGTGCAGCAACATGTTCTCAGCCACATACAATGTTTAACTAATTAGAGGTAAATTAGTGGTAATTTAATGATGCTTTTTAACTGGTTTCTTCTCCAAAGTGCGAGATCACGAGGTTTGCGGGTCCAAACTGTATCAATTCCAGTGCGAGCTTTGTCCATCCTGATAAGAGTCTCCAAGGCTGCTATCAGCGCTATTAGAACACAGGGTTTAAACCTTAGTCAACAAAGAGCTGACAGCTTTTACTGTACATCTGATAGCCATCGGAGGAAATCCAATTTTTCTGCTGTGTAGTCAGCGGGGCTCCACAAAGCTGCTATGGCGATGCACAGAGACCCTCACCCGTGTACAAAGACAGAAACAAGAATGAATCACCACAGGGTGTCCCTTTGCTACGGTCAGCAACGAAGCCTAATACACAGTTTTTGTTTGGTTCTGCTGAGTGGATGGAAGAGGATGAAAGTAGTAAATTGAATAAATCCCAACCTAATGGCCTCACAAGTTTGTGTTTGCGGACAAAGTCAAGCGAGTGATGGACTTTTTCTTTCCTCTCTTCGCTCACTCGAAATAAAAGGATGTTTCATTATTGAAAAGAGATCCATGAAATCATTTCCCAAAGCAAATTACAAATTGGTGACTAATGAAAACGGTCATTTAAACTTGTAAGCGTGACATTGCACATCCTCGTCAGCCTCTCGCTCAGATACAGCGCCAATGTAATTAAGTGTGGCATGACAGGCCTTTAAAGAATAGAGAAGCGATTGAATTGCCGTATAAATCTGATCCACTGATCAGGAATTAAATGAATTCAAAGTTTAGAAAGCGCCTCCAGAACTGAGGCCTTCTTTAAATTGGATTTTCTCACTTCAGTGGCGTATTCACATGACCAGCATCTGAAGATTTCTGCTAAACTGGGCCAAAATGTAGCACACAAGGAGCTTGAAATCATTTGTTATTAAAACTAAAGTTTTACATCAAAGTTATTAAGACACTTTGTGATTGATTTTAGAAATAATGTAAAGCTAGTTACAATAAGCAGGTCTACAATATTATTTTTATACCCTATTTTATTGATTTTTTTTTTTTTTGTAGAAAACTCAACAATGGTGATAGAAAATAAATCAGAATGACCATTATCTACATCTGTGTTTATATCTGATTGATAATTATTTGTTATTAAGCAGGCCTTTAGACTTTCGGCAGATGTATTATAATGTTAGTCACTCAACAAATTAATTTCATGACCTTTTCTGTTGAAAGAGACATGCTTTACACATTACAAGTAATCCGTCCACCCCAACATATAATTACTGGTTGTATGAAAACTCATTTATTTCCTCACCGTTTGCCTAGCAGTCGCACACCAGATAGACCAATCGATTCAACACTTTTCCAGCCTTAAATATTGGTATTTTTCTCTTCCTGCTGAGTTCCTCTTCCGTCCTTTCCTTGGCAGTGATTAGTCTGTCACGCTGTTACTAAACTTGCCGTTTGAAATCGTCTCTAAAAGCCCCTAATCAGCATCGGCGCAGATGGATGATGAATTCAAGAAAGAAAAAAAAAAACTGAACAAATGAGTGAATGCAGATGTTCCCACAGAGGGTGGAAATACACTTTTAGCATATGCTCTATTGGTCTGCAAATAAGACGCTATTTAAAGGTTGTATAGAAGATCTTTTATTGCCAGTTCATTGCCAGTTCATTCAGGACTGGTGTCAAATTTCAGAAGTGGAGCGTATGATTGGCCTGGAGGTGGCATGAGCAATAGTCACTTTCTGGTCTGTCCTAAATCTCTATAAATCAGTAAGATTTTAAAAGTATAAATGGATATTCCAAAATTAAAAAAATGTCAGTCAACTGCATCCTCTGTGCGACATGTGTGAAAATGTCACCCAAATATTTTTGAACAAAAACATTCTTTCTAATTTTCTGGTTTTGGTGACAAATAAGTATTTTTATTAGTTAGAAATGCAAACCCAGAAGACACCAAAAAAAAAACCCAACAAGGATGTTAACACTTGCCCAGTATTCACAAAAAGTTGCTATACTGCCAGCTTTAGATCTCCCATACTGCTTTTAATATTGTCCCTTATTTTCTATGCAGCGGAGTGCAAACCGTGTCTGTACAACGCTGTGTGCCTGGTGGAGCTACTGGGCTCTTACTGCTCCTGTGATCCCATTGAATGTGATGGCACCTACAAGCCGGTCTGCGGGAAAAATGGCATCACCTACCAGAATGACTGCATCCGACGCAAGGGGGAGTGTACGACTAGGAGCTTGATCCCGTTAAAGCACCCTGGGCCCTGTGGTGAGTGGAACTGAAAAATGAGGAAAAGGAGATGATGGCTCCTTATGGGGCTTCACAAAGAAAGGCTGGAACCCTTTTCTAGCTTTGAGCCTTTTCTCTGGTGGTTTGTAATGTATATTCATTGTGTGTGTGTAGTCTGAATCTTTCTGCCTTTCCACAGCGGTGGAGCGATGGGAGCAGGGTGGGGTTGCTCTTTTAGATAAAAAATCTCCCTCCCTTCAAACTCACTCCCCCCATTCAGTCCTTCAACCCTGTCACCCTTCATCCCCTCATCTCAAACACACATCCAAACGAATCGCCACCTTCATGTTTCATTCATCCACGCTGTCTTTGACTCCTCTTACTCTTGCCGATCTTCCACTCGGGTAGCTTTTTTCTTCCTTCTCTGTCTTTGTCTTGTTGTCTTGTGTGAATTTCTTGTATAAAAGCTCTTTTTTCTTGTTTCAGTGCGTCAGTCAGTCTGTCTGTCTGTCTCTGTCCATGTGGCTGTCTTCCTGGCTGTCTGGCTGCAGGTTCACTCACTTGGTGACCTCATCAAGCGGATTTTGAGGGGTGAAGCCCTTCCCCTCGCTTCTTTGGGACCTGACAGGAGGGGGTCTTGTACTGTTGTCTTTTTTCCTTTCATTCCTTTTTTATTTTCCCTCCATGTGCCTGTTTGTGTCATTAATGTCTTTTCCTTCTGTTTACCCTGCTGGAAAGATGTGACCCGTGAGGTTGAAGGAGTCTCTTCTTCTTCCTGTTGTCTCTGTTTTATTTCATGTCTAACAAAGAAGAAAAGCTTTTCCTCTTCCTACCTGCCTAACCACCGTTCACCTCTGACACTCTTCTTACTGCATGCTGTTGTGCACGTCGGCTCCTAACCTCACTGCTTTCCAAGCAGTGCTCTCCATCAGCAGGACCATCTCATAAAAGCAAGCAACCGCTCGATCGAAGCACAAATCTCAGTTCTTCGTCCATTTGTGAACATAAATGCTGCAGTGGGGTCAGAGTTCAGTGGCGTTTTGTTGAATCATTTTGAATCCACCATCTACTAGGCTTTTAGAAAAATGTGTGTATAATCAAAAATAGAAGAAAAAAACACAAGTTTATCACATCTTATAGTTTTGGTCCTATTTTTTCTTGCAGTTATTTTTTTTTTTTTATTAATTTATTGAATAAATTCTATTTTTACTTTACAAATAATTCTTTCAAAGTTTAAAACAAGTTTTATGTTTTTCAATCTCTTCCACATGAAGTTCTTGTCATCAGTAATGATCATGTAATGAGTTAAATCACAGTCATGCACTTCTGCTTGGTGTCAACATTCAATCTGGTGGAAATAAAAAGCCTGTCAGATGAATGTCTGCTAAACTGTTCAGTTAGAATAATAAAATAATAAAGAGAAATAAAAGATTCAATCAGAAATTTATCCCCTGCTGAGCTTAGTGAGGCAAACTTAAGCTTCATACACTTCACTAGGTTATGCAATTTTTTCTTAGAGTTGCCACAACTGGCTCTAAATGATCTTCCAGATTAAAAGGGTCATGCAAACTGGCTGATAATGTATTTTTAAATGCAGTAACACAAACATAGACATGTCTTTTTATCTCATACAAGCCATAATGTTCTGAGATTGTTTGTTCAAGTGCACTCCCTAATTGGTTAGAGGTGATTTAAAGACTCATTTTACTGTATGTTAATCTGCTTCTAAAATTGAATTGAAAATACTTTATTCATCCCCGAGGGGAAATTTGAATGGTATAAAAAGGTATAACTTGTGATTTTTGTCCGGGTAGCTCAGCATTTATGATATAACTGTAATGGGATTGTGCTGCTTAGTTTTGGTGTACTTCAACCGAGAAATCCATCCAGTTGCTGTTTGCGTATGTCGCATCAAAATGATTGTCCAGTGTTTTGTTGTTGTGAGCAGTGTAATAGTGTAAAAAAAAAAAAAAAAAAAATCTGTTCAACCTGCGGGCACTTAGGCGTAACTGAATACAGTAGCAGAGTTATCTCCAGTTGTCAACATCAAGAAGAACAAGGACTCATTTGCATTGTTTGGCTGTCTGAGCGTTGAATAAATTAAGCAGTGGAAATGGCAGCGTAGGCGCTCATACGTTTTATTCCCTTTCATTATTTTTACAAAATGATGTCTCAGTTGCCCCACTCTTTCCTTCCCATCCTCTCTTCCTCATTTGTTTGGTTGTTTCACTGTTTCTACTTTCCGCCTCTTTCTTCCCTTCTTTTCTTCCTTCCACCGTGTATCTGCGGCCGTCAGCAAACGGTTGCGTTTTTCTTTGATACATTTTTATTGACATTTGCATATTTTTCAAAACAGAGTGCAACAAACGGCACGGCTCCCCCGATATGGTTTTTTAATTAAACATCAAAAGAAGCGAGTGTAGGTGCCCACTGAGACTGTTGGCCTATTCAGACAGATGATATGCATGCAAAGTGTGCGCATGTGTTTATAATGAGGCACATTTAAACTTTACTTCTTCTCTTTTCATCCTTTCTACACTTTGCTTGTGATCCAGGAGCTTGTGAGGAGTTATTGGAAATTACTCCATAAACTGTTCAGATTGTGTAACGAAACACACTAACTCTGCCGATATTGTTACACAGTTCTTTATGTTGCATTCATGCACTCGTAGCGAGGTAGCATGTCACAAAAGAACCCTACACCATGACCTCTGTGTCAATCAGTCCCATTCATGATTTCATTTTTCTATTCACCCAATTTGAATTGAAGTTAGTTGGAAAAATTGAGTTCTATGTAGAAGGGCAACAAGCTTATCTGAAAGCATGTTGCTTATGCTTTTTGTATTCTAGCTTTTTTATCAGTGGTTGACAGATTATTGACCAAGCCAATTATCCACTATATCCAATATAATCAACCAAAGCTCCTCACCCACACACATATATAGTAGGTGCAGAGGACAGTTTCTCTCTTGTGAGAAGCTGTGGAGATAAAAGTAAACTTTCCAGACTGTAAAATTCTGCAATAAAACGGTCCTATTTTATTTGTATACAACGTATAAGCAATGCAAGTTTTAATGGGTTCTTTAAGTCAGGTGACCCACCAGAAGGAATTCTGTATATTGATAATTGCTGCTGTTGGAAAGTTACCATTGCAGTTAAAAAATGAAACAAACATATGTGACACATCCCTGTTTCCACACATGGACAGAAAGCTGTTTTTTTTTTTTACTCTTTGAATCCTGTTTTTTAAACAATGATGAAACCATTGTATTGATTTTTAGTACGTGCCAGCTTCATGTTATTAAAACATTTAGCCTTGCCACATCCGACTTGTCAAATTACCGAAGAGGTCTTAGCAGACCAATGAGACTGAATTTAATCAAACATATGCACTCTTGATTGTTCAAAGCAATCATTTTGCGCTTTCGCGCCTTGCACTCTCATAATGGAAAACATAGAAAAAGACCTATGTAGACATACAGTATGATGCAGCTGTTGCATCACACGCCTGCTCTCCATTACCCTCGACAGGTTGCAGTATGTGCTGAAGTTAAAATCAAGGAGGTTCAATGTTATTTTGGCATTCGCTGTGTCCCACAAAATCCTGTGTTGCTTCTAATTAACATACTGAAAAAAATCAGGTCTCACTTGTCTATCACCATAGATTAAAAGTTATTCATGCCACTTTTATACCAAATGCATATTGTCTTTAATCACCGGCCTCCTGTTACTACCGATTATCAGTATTGGCCCTAAAAAGTATTAAAAGACTTACTTGTTTTTTTAAAAAAAAATCACAAAAAGCAAATGTCAAACCTTACGCACAAACATAGGAACACACTCATTCACCAAACTTGCTAAACCTTTATAATAACTTGAGTTTGTCCTCGAATAGGGAAATGTTATATATTTTACTATCTTTATTTGATTAATAGTGATCTCTTCCATTTCATTTTCTCTTTTCATTACTTGAGTGCTGTGTTTTGTGGGGTATCGATCACTCTGCCAGCTGTCAGATGGATGTGCTTTAACATAGCCATAAATCTCCTTTTATATCAGTGACAGGGCGAATGTCGTCGCCCTACACAAGCTCACTCCTCACAAAGAAAGATGCAAAGAAGCCCCAATGTCAGGAAGGATCCTGACTGCTGTCCTCCCCCTGTAAACAGCTTGATTGATATCTAAACTCTTTCATTTAGAGATGCAAATGCCACGTGGCATTTAGCTGATTAACTCGTGTCCTAGCTCGGTCACAAATCTTCCAGAAATCGGAGCACACGTGAGCTCGTGAAGGACTTGCTGGAAATGAATCGTAGAGGTGGCTGCTGGGAAAGATGGTGAATATGTCCACGGCCTTGGATACAGAGGATGTAAGAGCCTCGTGACACTTCAAGAAGAAAGATGTTTATCATCACCAGACAAGGAGATGGGATGACACGGCTGACTACAAATTTGTTGTTAAAGAAAGGTCATCGGTTGTGTTTATATACTTATTATTTAATTCATGTTTGTCATTGCTTGTAGAGCCTTGAACTTCCATGTTGATGTTCCCCTAAAAACAAGCATATAACAGTAAAACCAGAACCATGTCAGCCCAGCTCCCCAACCAAACTTCTGTTCATCCAGTTTTCGATTAAAATGCTAAAACGTTAGATTGAAATTCAAGTAGATCATTTTGATTAAGCTTTTGGTTGCACAAAGCTGGAAAATATTTTTAGACCGAAGCGAAAAAAATCACATTTTTACACTTGCTTCCATACAGTGCCAACACAGCCGGGTGCCGGCACAGACTAAACCAAGAGGTGTTCTTTTGTAGGGAAAATATAGTTCAGCTATATATATGCAAATGCTAGTTATTGAAGTCAACACTCTGCCTTTTCCTTTTTTTTTTTTTTTTTTAGTTTCCAATTGTTTCTAATTAAAAACCCTCATGAGGACAGAAAAAGTCTACTATTTTCATGAATATATATATATATATATATATAAAATCACCTAAATTTGTTCAATTGTGCTTCAAATCAGTTGCAGTACAAAAAAGTTTTAACATACTGTAGGAAGGCTTGTTAAGTGTCTCGCCTTTACTCCTTGGAGCCTGCTGATGCCCCGGCCTCATGTTGGTTTTTATTGGAGTAAGAAAAGAGATCTTTACATTTGGTTGTTTAGGCTTTGCAGAACATAGAAAGAGATATCCACTGTGATTAACACACTGCTGACCATCTAGAAGTAGGTGTAAAAATCCCCCTTTTTTTTAGACAGTTTTTATTCACAGCTCCTCTGTCATCTTCATGTGCGCACAGCTGAGTGTGCCACTTTGCGATTATAAGAGCAGAAAAACTCCTGCAAGTGCAGGCGAGTTGCCTCTAGAGGTTAACTGGAAATCACTCTGGAGTGGGTACATTGTCACTGACAAAGAGCTCCACCAAGCAGGAAAAGGAGAAATCAGTCACCTTTATATGTTTGGACTCCGTGCAGAACAGTTTATCATTTGCATGTTTATTTGATGAGCGTCTCCCCCTACGCGTTGATGATTGGATTCACAAATAGTTGCGCAGCTTCAGCTTGGAAGTCAGCTTGAGATCACCAACGTTGTTATTACTAATCAAGTTAATTAGAGGAAGTGGCATGGGAGCCAGATTGACAGCAGCTAGGGACCACCGGTCCACTTACTGGGGCCCGCGGGCTGTCGCCGTGCAGAAATTGCAAAGAAATGTGGGTCAACACTGTCGGAAGTAACTCAAAGCTGTGAGGTGGTGGAAGGGTTGTAAAGTAGTTTTTCCAACTCAGGATTTTTCCTTTCTTAAGTCTTTGCAGCTTTTCCTGCAGCTACAGCTCCAACTGTGAAGGAAGAAACCATGCCTTTTGATTCTTTTTGTTTGTTCACAAATTTTTTGTGTGCGTCATTCCAAGACACTGTCAACATTTTTATGATATATTTTTTTATTTGCATTGATCAAACTGTTTTTTTTTCCCCTGATAGACACATGTCACAATATTACAAATCCCTTTTTGACTTTTTTAAAAATCTCCTTTTGTTTTCTCTTTTGTTAAAAAACACTACACATTCTCTGTGGTAGATTCACTGTAAAAATTTGACTCACCTCCCACCTGTGATAAGTATTCAGTAGTAGAGAGACACAGCCTGAGGGTATCCCTTTCCTGTATGCAAATAAAGCCTTTTCCACTCTACCGTGCCTTCCTTCTACTAATATTACACATGACCGTTTTTAATGTGAGAAAGGCAAAAGGGAATCAGATCAAACTGCTGCAGGTAAAAGAAAAGAAGGTGGGGTTTTTTTGCACATTGGCTGCAATCCTATTGGTGCTCCACGTTGTAATAAGTTGTGTTTGTTGGTGACTCTTTCTGCCAATTGGCTACCGAAAACATCACCTGGATTATATTGATTCACTCTCCTGCATAATACAGGGATCCATTTGGAATTGCATACGGACCCCAGGGAAAAAGTCCAATTAACATATGTATGAGCTGAGCATAGACAGCAGGAAGCACTTGCCAAAATAATCTCTGAGCATTTTACTAACATGTTACGGCGGGTTAACTGGGGTTCGTCTGCTCACTGTAACCACACGGTTGCCACAAGAACCCTTTGAGGGCTTTGTTGTGCCAGCATGCCAATGCCCCAACGGGCTGTTAAGCTTTACAAATTGCACGGAGGGGCCACTTTGCCTGTCAGATAACTCTTTTAAGTGGGCAGCGGTAATGCCCCTGGCTGACAGGTAAGCAGGTATCGCGGCAACATAGAAAAAAGGTCCCGTCAATACCTGACACAGCATCAGAGCTTTCTGCTGAGAAGACTAACCCAGTGTAATCCTCTTCGAGGTTTGAAGTGGGGCTGTGCCATTAAAATACCTCCCTAATTAAAAAAGGAAGTTACCCTGGGACATGCAGTGAGGCGACTCTCAGAATTTTAAAATTGCTCGACTGGAAGATTCGTTGCAAAGCTCAAAGCTTGATTGGAGTTTTTCTTCTGTTTTTTGCCCCTAAAGCAGATAACTCAGTGCACCTGCTCAGCCACTGTGGGTTGGCTCTGATTTATGTGCCTGGCACTACAGATGTTCCCGTTCAACTGTCAAGCTAATTTTCACATATAACTAGTTTGGGTCGAACCCAGCTGCTTTGCTTTCTTTCTGGACTTGCCCGACAGGAAAAAAAAAAGACAAATGCATGAAGAGTTGGATTTAAGTGTTTGGGAGAAGACCAGGATGAGAAGCGCTGGAAAAAGCTTGTGAACACCATCCCACCAGCTTTAGTAGTTATGGGCTACCATTTCAAAGCCTCTGACGCCATCCGTGAGAGAATAAAAAAAGACTTCTTCGGTTTTTTAACTGTGTCACAAGATTTTCACACGTGGGGAGATTCTCTTTCCTCATGTACAGTCTTCCTCTTACAGTCTCTTGCTAATAAATCAGTCAGGAATTTTTTTTACCCCTTTCAGCTATAGAATTTTTATTTTAAGTAAGCGTGAAACAAAGAGAATGGAAAAGTGTTATCTAAGGCTGCAGTTGTGTTTCAGAAGCCCGTCCTTAGGAAGTGGACTAGTGAACTCCTCGGAAGGCCAAGGTTGTTCAGCTAAGCCTGGATCACAAGCTTACAGCTGTTCACACACCTGCACACACTCGCCGACAACCACGAGGCGTTGAAATGAGATCATGGGGAATCAATTGTCTCAGAAGCGTCCCCCAAATTAAGCAGCATTGAGCAGCATGCATATTTATGTGGCACCTTCAATCTTTTGTGAAACAGCTTGGCTTCAAAACACAGAAATCAATAGCAGTAGGGTTCCACCTGCAGTCGCGAAACGGGAAATGTGATGTGCGGTGTCTTTGCCTGAGATGTTGCTCAAATTCAGCCAGAACTTTTCAATCACATATATACAGTATGTATACATATATCTGTATATATTTATAACAAATCAATGCGGGTGCACATTTAGCCTTTAAATGTGTACTGATTGATTATCTCACATACACTCCATCCACCCTTTAACTCTTCCCCATCACCTTAATTAGAGTGAAACAGGCTAATTGTCCCTGTCTGTTATCAGTTGATAATTTAGCCCTACATTAGTACTACAAATGATCAGTGTGCTAATAAATTAATCATCCAAAGTCAACCCCCCTGCGTTGCCATCTAATCCTATAATGACTACAATGTTGATGACACTATGGGTGGTGCCTTCATAGGGAACTGTTTCCATGATGCCCTTCCATCACAATTCTTAAAGATTCCCACGTTACTGTACCTTTTTATCAATCTTTACTTGTCTCCAAATAGCCGTCCAGCCCCCAGTGCTTATAATTGCACACTTTCAGCCCGTCGCAGGAAACACAATGCTATGTAATGTTTTCACTGACACATAATCTTATAAAGAATTGATTGAGTCAGAAAGGGTGGCTTTGATCAAAACCCTGTTCACACCTTCTTTTTTTAGCTTTCCACTTTCTCCTGATCAACTCGTTTTATATCAGCCCAGCCTACACCCATCTGCCGCTACTGAGAATCATAGGCACAAAACCAGCCTTCATTTTAATGAAGTCATGCTCGAGTTTGTGCGTTAGCGGGAGAGAGTGAAGCAGACACCTCTCTCTGATGTTCACATTTCATATCTACTCCTGCCCAGGAGCTTGCCTTTTTTGAATTATTAAGCAGTTGGGTCTTTCTTCTTTTTGTCTATTTCTTTTCTGCTCTCTGCATTTTCTCGCCCTCTCTTACACAGACATGCTCTGTCCCTCACACTATTCTTTCTTTTGGTCCTATTTGTCAGCTCAACTGGCTTTCGGCTGAACCGGTGGCTCTCACTGGGATGTAAATGCTTGCCTTTGAAGGAGCACTGTGGGAACATCAATTAATCCAGCCGTTTACTCTTTTTTTTTTTTGAAAAAACAAGGAAAAACAAACTATTGTTTGTGATTCGTTTTATTCATTGTGTGCTATAGGCTAGATTAATTATTTATTTGCTGTCCTCATGCCACCTGATTCAGTGAGTCTTTTAGAGTGTTAGAAAAGTTTAGTTAACAAAAAAAGTAAAGTAAGGTGTCACAGGAGTGCGGCTGTCCTCCACATTCCATATTTGTTTTTTATTATTCCCCAAACTTTATCATTCCCCAAACTTTATTATTCCCCAAACTTTTTCTTACATTTTTACTAACCTGCTTGTCTGATGGCTGCATCTTGTCCAGCCCCACAACTTTCTTTAAACATTTTACCCTTTCATTGATTTCTCTCATCCTCTTTCTAATGCTTTTTATTCTATTTTCTGGTTGCTCGGCCTTTAGATCTGGATGTGCCTAGCCCCTGCTTGAAAAAGGTGTGTAACCACGGAGCTGTGTGCGTGGTCAAAAACAACGAGCCGGTGTGCGAGTGCCCAGAGGCTTGCCTGACGACGGCCGACCATGTGTGCGGGTCCGACGGTCGCAGCTATACCAGCCACTGCGAGATGCGATCAATAAGCTGTGCTTTGCAAAAAGACATCCACATCAAACACAGAGGACCATGCGGTGAGTTTTTACATCACAGAATCTTCCAGTGCAGAGAAATTTTTACAGAAATATTTATGTATCACCAAAACAAGGAAGTCAGAGTGATTGATTCTTAATGTCCCACTAACTCTACAGTTTATTTGTACTTTTTTATTTTCAGCACAACTATTTTTAAGCATGAGTTCAACCAATGAAGGCGGTTTTTAGTTGATATATCAAATAATTCATCTTTGTGGAATATTATTTTTGCTTGAATTAATCAACATCTAGGTATATTAGTGGAGAATGACAATGTACAGACATTACCAATGGATGCTCTGGATTCACTGTGTGAAACTCCCTTGAGAATAATTTTACTTTCAGCAAAGTTAAAACCATATGCCGAGCATTCTGGGACATCCCGCTTCCTATTCAATTATCCCTCATCTAGTTCCACCAAACTTCTCTTTGAGCAGTAGCGAAGCTTTGCTGATGAAAAGAACGGGTCATATTGTCCATAATTGTCAGCATGAGTCACTTGGCTTTGTCTTATAGTGTTGAGAGTGTCAGCTAGTCATTATTACAAGAGCAAAACCAGAGCTTTGAGTTGTAAAAATATCTTTTTCCAACACAACGCACAGCTACATACACAGTTTTCTGCCGCTTGGTAAACCCACTTAGTGAATGCTCTTGATGGCTTGATGTGTTATTGCGAGGGCAATTTTCCCATGGACTTCAAGGATATGGTATTTTTCTGCCTCCACAATCTAGCCAGTCACTTTTTACTCTCTCAGGGCAGAGACAGAGCAGTTATTAGCCCCTTGGCCCTACATTCTCGTCTTTCTAATTCAGTCAGCGTACAACAATAGATTTCTTTTGTGCATTTTTTTAATTGAGCAACTCTCAACATCAGTTGCTCTCCAATGATCTGCACGATAATCAGAATGAACAATGCTGCCAAATTAGGTTCATTTTGCGGTTGTAAGTTTGTACAACACAGTTGTGCTCTTGTTTGGTGTTTAATCATATGGACTCGTGTGAGTTGCAGTTTTGGGTCTATTTTGTGTATCGAGCACATGGTAAAGTTAGAAAACCTGGAGGTCCTCCACGGAGTCACTGCACAGCTCGTGCATTGCATCAATCATCTTCATGTCCAAGTTCTCACTAAATTGAAAAACAGCATGTTAGGATGTATGCCAATGAGAAATGGACTGAAAGCGGTGTCAGCTCTGTGTGCAGGCAAGCAGGCTGAGTCAATTTTGTGCACGACGCTGCAGGTACGTCTGTCAGCTGGGGTCCGTCTGCGATAATGAATAGACTTTATTTTAAAAAGCAGGAGGCAAGATGGTGGAATGGAGGGCCTTGTTTGATATCCAGTGCTATGGATGGTTCTTGGCTCCCAAAGGAACAAGCCAGCTTCAGTCCAACGGTGCCATAAAATGCTGAGCCATTGGCTTGCCAAGTACAAGCCAGCCCCGGACTGATGGTGATGATAATGTGGGTTATTTCAGGGCTGTTTGCACAGCTTTACTGGTTTTCATTTAGCACCATAACAACTGAGTGACTTAAGCTTTTATCTCACCTAATTATCACAGGCTATTCCCACCAGTAATATACTTTACATTTTTATGGAGCAGGAGGAGGCATGACAAATGGAACAAAGGGAGAATTTCAGCACAATTATTTGAGCTATATTTGCGCTTGTGCGTGTTAGATGTTTTCATATCTGTGATTCCCTAAGTCGCCATTAAACGAAACTCTGTTTTTATTTACGGTTGTCATTTGTTAGAGCCATTGTTGTCATGTGATATGCAACACTTCATATTTATGCATTATAGACATTAAATTCAAAGCTCAAAACAAAGATCTGAGGGTAAAAAAGTATAAGAGGTCAGAGAAAAGGATCAGGACAGGGGCGTAGGGGTGCTTAAATGTGTGCATGTGTGCATCCGGCTTACTATAACCTCTCATGGGTCCAGACGTAATTTCATTTCCTTCCCTGCAGGCTAGAAAAATAGTGGTTATCTATATGGCTCAGGTGCAACCTGATAGCAATATGAGTGACATTTGTTATTATTCTTTGATTTTTTTTGTACCTCCTGCGTCCGACTGGTGGGTGTCCTTGCGAGGTGGGCAGGGAGATATTCACTCAGTTAATGGACCCCACAGCTGGATACCGGTCTCTATAGAAGAAGGACCATTTATATGACTTACCCACTAACAGATGAGAGCAGAGGTGTCAAAATCATTTGAGAAAAGGAAATAACAGCTTCCCCTTTTTTTCCCACAGGTGTTGGAAATAATATTCTCAGTTGAGTTGAAAATAAAAAAAAAAAAAATCTAGGTCACAGCGGCTGCAGGAATGGTTAGTGAGAGACAGTGAAAAGAGGGCAGAGGAACAAGGGAGGGGAGAGTGATAAATGCCGGGAGGGAAAGAGATGAAGGTGAATAAGATGAGGAGTTGGAAAGGGGGAGGAGGAGAGAGTTAATAGTTTACTGGGAAGGCAGGCATCAACCGGGGAGTTGTTATCATCCAGCCATACTCGCAAGCCTTCAAAACACAAACAAGCTTACTTCTTTCTGCTTAATCCTGAGGTAATACTTTACACAGACCCCCTCGGCTCCAATTCTCTTTATTTTTTTTTTCTTCCACCGAGGATGGTAAAAAAACAACAGTTGTGAAGTCAAAGAGTTTCTTTTTTTTCATCCCTATCTGTGTGATTCAATCCCTCATGCTTTCAAGGGCACTTTTTATACCAACCTGCCCCCATTCCTCATTTACTGCCTGTAAAAACACAACTACTACCACCAATCACAACAAGAGAAGCTGCCTCAGCAACTCACTCAAAGTCCAGCCACAAAGGAAAAAAATCAAATTCCAATTTTTTCATTATATAAATTATATCTTGCTTCATAACACATGCGTTAAATTGTGCACATTTATCTTACTGGTCAGTTTAAATGACCACACACATGAGAAGAATGAGCATGTGATTGGTTGTCTCTCTGTGTGGCCCAGAAGAGACAGGTGACCTGTACAGAGTAGAGTGTACACCGCCTCTTGTCTGCTTCCTGTGGCCAAAACTGTAATGGAGAAACTAGTTTGGTAAATAAATTACATTTTACAGTTAGAAAAAATATGTACACACATATTTTTTTCTCCTAATTTTAGTTTTTACATGCTTTTTATTTGTAAAATTCATTAGGAAAGAAATAGAATAGTTATGTTTTTGGGTTACTATGTTTTAACCTGATCTGGCCAGTTCAAACGTTATGTAACTTTTGCACTAAAATGTTGTTTGACGTCCCTTTTTATACTGTAGTTTATTTTCCTTCATTAAAGAGGGCTTACGTAGATAAGTTAGACATGTCGATTTGATTGGGAATAATTGTTTTTAAGTGGTATCAATCTAAACCTAATCCACATATGGATGTTTCTGACAGTGAACGCAAAAGTTTTTTTTCCAACCCTTCACATCTCTATGTATAAAACAGTCCAGATCTCTTTTGTTTTCTTTGGTAGTAGAATTATGAATAAACATTTGGTGTGAGAAGTGACCATATCTTATTCAGAAAAGGTTGTTCTGAACATAGCCTTTGTGGAATGGCTGATATAAAAAGCGTGTTGTTAAATTTTACAACTCTAGACTTGGCACACTCTTGTATTTTTTATGTAATTCTTTACAAAGATTGTTGTTTTTCATACCCTCTGAACTTTTCTCATTTGCTAAGGCAGTCGGTTACAGAGGTGCTCAATAAATAATATTCAGAGGTAGAGATGGCTGAAACACACGACCAAAAACAAGACTTTATTAGATTTCCGTAATGGCTACAATTCCCTCGCCAATCCTGTCTTTGAGCGCCATCATCGCTTCCTTTTCTGTCTCTGGTGCATGTTGTCTGGGAGATCAGGCAGTGCAGAGAGCCAGGAACGAGGGGCAAAGGCTGATAAAGAAGTGAGCCTGCTATCAGGACACAGAGCCTGATAAAGGACAACACTCACCACCGCCACTTGCTGATTTATAGCTTCTGCAACCTCAGAAGGGCCACGATCTCAGCAAGCCCATTTTATAGACACTTATATTTCATGTTTATTTATTTTGCCACAAGAAACCCAAGCTGGAGAGTTGTTTTTTTTTGTCTCAGCCTAAAACCCCAAACCTACCTGCTGGGTGTAGATAGTAGAAACAATGACATTTTTACTGAGTTTTAGTTGTAAATATAAATCTAAACTGCATGCTGAAAACAATACATACAACTATTTATTACACTGGAATTGTGCAAAATCCTTTCAAAAACAAGAGGACCATTAAGGACGTTTTTCAGAACTTCATGTTTCTTAAATCCTATACAAGATTTTAAGACCTTGTAAATAATATAAGTTGCATAATGGGGACAAAAAAAAAGAAAGTGATGCAGCATTCAGGAACATGCATTATCTATATATTCTTTGTCTTTAATAGGTTCTGACCTTTATTCAGGCTGAGGTGGGTCCTCAGCCTGAATAAAGGTTGCACAATTGGCTGTATGTTAGTACTCTAAGTTACAAGTTTCTCAACTCAAGTACTGGTTTCCATGACGGCATGTCCATGCATCGAGATAAAGAAAATCTAGAAGTTCTATGATCATCCTTTCCTGAAAAACTGCCAAAATTTATAGACTTCCCTCGCCTGGTTTTCATTTTCAAGTGTGCTATATTTCTATTCAACCTGGGGTAAAACCTGGAAGCAGTTAGTGTCCACAAGAAGATTAACTCCCATCTTGCCATGTGGATATTATGAACCATCATCTTTTTAGAAATCACTCATCACCCCCTCTTGGTAAAAGTCTATAAATAACTCTACAGATTACCCTCTGCCTGACTTGCCAATGAAAAAAACATCAGCATAGATTGTACAAACATTTACTATCCATATTTCTGTTGAGCCAAAATTCACTCACACATGTCTCTATAAGAAAGTCTGATTTTATTAGAAGCTAATTAATGTCACACCCAGGGCCAAGCAAATGCTGTTAATCCAGTGAAGAGGTGAGTGTGAGCAGCAGATGAAGAGATAAAGGGAATTTGAGACTCTGAAAGAGTCATAAACAGATTAATAATATGTAAAGTTCCTGTGGGCAGCATCGCTTTTGTCACTTAGTCCTAAATCAGCAGCAGTCATTAGCTTGCTGCTAATTGAATATGAGAGCGAGCAGCTTTTGTGTAGTCCTAGTAGTATCACCTGTGTCAGAGGGGATACGGGTATTCTACTTCTACCATTAAACTATCTTCCAGTGTAGTTTGTGTGAGTACCCTGGGCATTACTCATCCTGTTACTTCTTTGCATTGGGGAGAAAATTCGCCAACAGAAACGATCCAGTTCTCAACAGAGAATTCAAATGGAAGCAGGAAAAATAAAAAGCCTCCTGAAAAGATTTGATCCACTTGGGTTAGAGTCACATGCTGGGAGGCTAGAATGTCTTAGAGGGATCATATCAACCTCACAAAATTAAAGTACCAGGAGGGATGGATCTTTTATCATTTAGTTTTGCCTGGTTTCCCTCTCTGGTCTACCACAAAGATTTCCCGTGAGACCTCAGGAGTCTGTTTCCTCCAGACATAAAACATTTGGCTTCAGTATGAAACATTCCATCTGAAAAAAAACCCTGTAACTTAAATTTTCAAAATTCTTTTTTTTTTCTTTTTTTTTTGCTCTATTATTTAGTTTTGGCACTTTGATATTTTAAGCGTAGAAACTCGATAAATTTCAGACAATTTCAGATTTTAAGCATACATCCTTATAAGTAGCCTTAAAGAAAATCTTGTCCAATTTTTTTTATCATTTTATTTCTTTGTTTGAACTGAAGTCGGTAGGCGATATGTTTCATCATCCCTGATCAAAAGGACCAACTTTATTTGGACTTTAAGACAGTTTTCCCACAACTGTGACACCCTTACATGAATTCTACTTATTTGAACCATTAACTATGTCACTACATCTTATAAATATATATGTTTTTTTTTTTTTTAATTATTTAATTATGCCACCAAACCACAGAGGTCCTATAAACTACTAAAATATAGTTTATGTATGCATGCAATGACAATTGGCAACATATTCACACTGGGTGATAGCACACACACACAGAAAATATGCATCATAATTACACACTAAGTTATTGCCATCATCTTCTTTCCTGTTCAGATGAAGCTTGTGCCAACTGTTCCTTTGGGGCAATCTGCGATGCCCAGACCGGACAATGTGTGTGTCCGTCAGAGTGTGTGGAGTCTAATCAGCCTGTGTGCGGTAGCGATGGTGTCACGTACAACAGCGAGTGTGAGCTGCATGTCCGAGCCTGCAAGGAAAAGATGGACCTACGGGTAGTCAACCAAGGAGAGTGCAGTAAGTAAAAAAAAAAAAATTGTTAAAATGTGTTTTAATTAGTTATTTTTAATCCTGAAAGACTAGTTGATAGTGAGGAAGACAAAATACTTGAAATGAATAAATTATTTTGAAGTATTCTGTTATTAGTGGCTGGAATATAAAACCTTATTGTCTGTAAAAACAAAAATGTGGTTATACAGCTACCAGACAGGCAGCCGCAAGAAAAAAAACAACATGGCATTAGAAATCTGGCACATACTAACTACCCCCTTAGAGTTGAAATATAATAGGTATTCACAGTTTAGCAGATCACATCCATTAAATGTCATGTTTAATGACATTTCATTTCTCCTGTGGCCTGTCACACTCTAACTTGTGGCTCTTTTGTGTGTAAAACAGAAACGTGTGGTAATAAAACCTGCACGTGGGGCTCTCGGTGCGTTCAGAATAAATGCGAATGTCCACAGTGCTCAGAAGAGGCCCTCTCCTCAGTCTGCGGAAGTGATGGCAATACCTACGATAATGAGTGTGAACTCTTCAGGTCCTCCTGCATGCAGGAGCGGCGGATTGATGTGGTGAAGCCCGGCAGCTGTGATGAAGGTAGGAAATGGACTTTGAAATGTTGTAATTATGTTAACCAATCGGCCATTGAAGTGGTGTAATTATCCTTAGCAACTGACCTGTGGCATAGTGTTTAGTCATCTGTAGGTTTTCATAATACTGAGGGCTATGCCTCCAACGGCATGCCAACAATCCCACTCTGCCAAAAGATTGCAGTGAAATTCATAGTGTGTGTCTGTAATACAAACTGTTCCAGATCCGAACTTACCTTCGGGTAATCAAATGCATGTTGGCCATGATTGTTTGAAACAAACTTCAGTAGCGTTGCTCTGTTTATTTATCCCCATCATTTAAATGTGTTTGCTGCAGCTGTTGCTTTTTGTTTTGCTCTGCAGCAGTTACTGTTTTTTCATGGGATGGATGTAGTCATAGCAACTTACCCCACGAGGGTGCAGTTTTTGATAACCTATCATTAAAAGCTGAAACATTCAGAATAGATTAATCCATCACCACTATTAAAACTCTCATTCTACTATTATTGGAAAAGGCTTTGCTTGCTCTGCTGAAAAATAGCATACTCTTCACATGACATTACAAAAAAAAAGTCAAAATGGGCTTGTAAATCGGATGAAACAAATGTCAGAAAGTATGAAACTCTCATAGTCAGTCTGGTTGGAGAGTGGAGCTAGAAATGGAAATACTCTTAACATTTACAGTGGTGGTCAAAAGTTTACATACACTTGTAAAGAACATAATGTCATGGCTGTCTTGAGTTTCCAGTTATTTCAACAACTCTGATTTTTCTCTGATATAGTGATTGGAACAGATCCTTCCTTGTCACAAAAAACATTCATGAAGTTTGATTCTTTTATGACTTTATTATGGGTAAACTGAAAATGTGACAAAATCAGCTGGGTCAAAAATATACATACAGCAATGCTAATATTTGGTTGCATGTCCTTTGGCCATTTTTACTTCAATTAGGTGCTTTTGGTAGCCATCCACAAGCTTCTGGCAAGTTTCTGGTTGAATCTTTGACCACTCCTCTTGACAGAATTGGTGCAGTTCAGTTAAATTTGTTGGCTTTCTGACATGGACTTGTTTCTTCAGCATTATCCACATGTTCTCAATGGGATTTAAGTCAGGACTTTGGGAAGGCCATTCTAAAACCTTAATTCTAGCCTGATTTAGCCATTCCATTACCACTTTTGATGTGTGTTTGGGGTCATTGTCCTGTTGGAACACCCAACTGCGCCCAAGACCCAACCTTCGGGCTGATGACTTCAGGTTTTCTTGAAGAATTTGAAGGTAATCCTCCTTCTTCATTGTCCCATTGACTCTCTGTAAAGCACCAGTTCCATTGGCAGCAAAACAGGCCCACAGCATAATACTACCACCACCGTGTTTGATGGTAGGCATGGTGTTCTTGGGGTTAAAGGCCTCACCTTTTGTCCTCCAAACATATTGCTGGGCATTGTGGCCAAACAGCTCAATTTTTGTTTCATCTGACCACAGAACTTTGTCCATGTGATCAGCAGCAAACTTTAGTCGAGCCTTAAGGTGCCGCTTTTGGAGCAAGGGCTTCCTTCTTGCACGTCAACCTCTCAGTCCATGGCGATGCAAAACACGCTTGACTGTGGACACTGACACCTGTGTTCCAGCAGCTTCTAATTCTTGGCAGATCTGCTTTTTGGTGCTCCTGGGTTGACTCTTCACCCTCCTGACCAGTTTTCTCTCAGCAGCAGGTGACAGCTTGCGTTTTCTTCCTGATCGTGGGAGTGACAAAACAGTGCCATGCTCTTTATACTTACAAACAATTGTTTGCACTGTTGCTCTTGGAACCTGCAGCTGCTTTGAAATGGCTCCAAGTGACTTTCCTGACTTGTTCAAGTCAATGATTCTCTTTTTCAAATCTTTGCTGAGCTCCTTTGACTTTCCCATTGTAGCGTTTGTGGGTGTTTTTATCCAATGAGCCCTTTTTAAATGGCCTCAGAGAAGTCACCAGCTGTAGTCACTCATAATCACTCACAAGAAGTTAAGAGGTCATGCTATGAAGCTCATGTCATTGACACAACTTTCTAAGTCTCCAAAATTGCTCATTCATGTTGCTGTATGTATATTTTTGACCCAGCTGATTTCGTCACATTTTCAGTTTACCCATAATAAAGTCATAAAAGAATCAAACTTCATGAATGTTTTTTGTGACAAAGAAGGATCTGTTCCAATCACTATATCAGAGAAAAATCAGAGTTGTTGAAATAACTGGAAACTCAAGACAGCCATGACATTATGTTCTTTACAAGTGTATGTAAAATTTTGACCACCACTGTATGTCCCCCGAATGTTCCATTCACCACCTACAACATGAACAGTGCTCTAAACCTGTCCCATTCACTGGTGGACAATGGTACCAATTTGCCACCAGAATTGTTCATCAGTTGTTTTTGTGTGAGATGCAGAGGTGTCAAGTAACGAAGTAAGACTACTTCGTTACCTTACTCAAGTAGAAAATCTCGTTATCTTTACTTTAACGAAGTAATTATTTTTTTGTCTACTTTTTACTTTTACTCACTACTTTTTTATGCAATTATCTGTACTTTTACTTCGTTAGTTTTATAAAAAGTAGTCGCTACTTTCACCATTTTGTCACCGTTAAGAAGCCACGACTGTTTGACGGAGTTTTTTTTTTTTTTATGAACCCTGAATGCATCAAACAAAGGAACAGATGAATGATTGGCTGAAAGGTCCAATCAATCATTACTTTGGGGCGAGTAGCCCCGCCCACAAACTTTTAAAGAGCAGGGACGTCAATTTCCGTGTTTGAGACTCGGGCTCGGAAATCAAAGGGTTTCTGATGCTGCAACACTGAACTTTGATTGAATTATCAGTTTTTTAAAAAAAAACAACAGCAAAGAAATGTTTTAATATTATTATTATTTTCAGTCTGTGGTTATTGTAAACGTCTTTGCTGAAAATGTTGTAGATGGTATTTTTATAAAAATAACTTTGATCTGTGACGCACTATTTTATCTTTAGAAACAAAGCTAATTGAAGTGATTAATCCATAAATACTAGTGGATGAAGTATTTGTGCTTAAAAGCATCCAAAATGTTATTGATTAGTTTATAAAGACTGACTGAGGAGATTAAAACTACACATCGCTTAGATTTTGTATGATGTAGATGTTTGGGTTAACATTAAAAAACCCTTATATGTACACATATATGTAGATATGTATATATGTAAATTTATATATACCGTCTCCTAGGTCCCGCCCCTACTGGTTTTTTAAAATATTATTTCCCTGGTTATTTTTACAGTTCTTAAAATTTTAGAAAAAGAATACAAGGATTTTGCCTCCTGTGTGTTTCCTTCACTCCCACTGCCTTACGAGTGCATGTAAAGGGTGTTATTTTGTCAATGGGCCTGGTTTTACTGGGTGTACGATATTTTTTGTAAAATACGATAATTTTACGTCATTAGTACGATAATCCAGCACCTCCCACCTGGCAACGCTGGTTCCAGGTGTCACGCAGGCTTTATGTGGCACTCCCAACCTTATCAACTTGATAAAGACTATTCAGTATTGCCTCAAAGAACTTTGAAAACTAGCTGCCTTCAAGGCTTAAAAAAGCCTTTTGGTTATTTTATTTATTTATTTATTATTACATTGAGTGTGTTTGTGTCTTCTGAAGTTGGTTAAATTTGGTGATGCAGAGTGAAGCTTGATAGCTGAAGGGACGTTACATAATGCCCTGCTTATGATAATACATTTGATTGTGTTCATTAATCGATTTCCAATAAAGATTATTAAGAAATAAATGTTTCTGATTCATAAAGTTTCACCAAAACACTTTCATTTATTATCATGTTTTCTGCTCCTTAAAGCATGTGATAATAGTTAAAAAATATGTTCATACGCTTTTGTTAACAATATTCCTTTTTTTCTGAAAATTACTTTTACTTTTTTACTTTAAGTAGTTTTAAAATAGGTTACTTTTTACTTTTACTTAAGTAGAAAAATTGAGTTGATACTTCTACTTTTACTAAAGTAGTTTTTTAACTCGGTATTTATACTTCTACTTGAGTAGAAAATGTTGGTACTTTTGACACCTCTGGTGAGATGTGATAGGTTGACTGGGAGAAGTCCAACATGACAAGCTGAAAGTGGAGTTATCAGAGCTGCTTTCACTTAGGTCAATAAATTCTTTTCTCTGCTCTAACAGACATGTGGATGATAGTCCTATCAAATGACCTTGTCAGGCTTTATTCAGAGCCCTGTTTAAGTACTGGTGGAACAACTTGACCAATCAGAGTTAAAGGAATCAACGACTTACATCCTGAAAACCTATTAGAAAGTGGAGAAGGAGAAACAGACTTTCATCTCTACTCTTCATTTATTCTACATACTTAATTTGCTTCAATTTAGCATTTTTTGCTATAAAATTTTGTACACAACAATACATATACTATATAATTCAAGTTAATTAAAAATATTTAAGCTTAACCACAAACAAATCTAGTTAACCATGTTTTTTCTTCAAATATCCCAAAACAGCAATCATTGAGGGTGTGTCTGAGTCCCATTTTTCCTCCTCATCCTGAAGTTACCAGGCTTAAGTTTGCGTGCATATCACATCTTGATCTGGACTGACAAGCCAAAGCAGAATATCACACAATCCTTTATGGACTAAACTCTGAGGGGAGCAGCTTGCCAATGTCTGGTTGTCATGCAGATAATGGCAACGCAGCTCCCCTGTGTGTAGTGGGTCGTCATGGAGAACGTAGTCATCTTCTGACAAGGTGTGAAGGGGAGCACATTACACCTGCCAGCAGGAGGGATGGCTGGAGAGAAAAGTGCGGGTAGATGGGGGGACTGAGCAAACAGATGAGGAGAATACACTTCCATTTTGATTGCTTGCCCGAGGTATTTTATTCTTTTTCTATTTTTTATCTTTTTTTTTCCGCCTACCACCATTGTCAGCCGCTCCGCTTCGACAAGCCTGGGAGGCAAATAATGCCTCCAAAGCTTCTGCAGTCCATTTAACATCATTTTATTGACTGAGATGAGTGACCTTTTTGTATGTGGGACATGAAGAAATGTGAAACTGTGCCCTCAATGCCGACTGTCACCGCACACTCCCTATTATCCATTCCTTGTCTGGCATCACACAAAAACGCTCTCATCTACCTCCTCAAGGGAGTCGGTAAAAATCCTGCGTTTTCCATCACTTGCTCATTTTGATTCACAGCAAACCATCAAGCTTACACAATAGAACTTTTTTTTTTCCATTTTTTTCCCCCTTTTGCACGCTCCCGATCACTCCCTGCTGTCCCATCCACTCATGCTTCTCTGTTTTGAACCGCTCTCCGTCCAAATTGTGGCATTTGACAAAAACAGCAGCAGCGTGTTGGCCGATAGGGGTGGAGATGGGATTGTCAGAAATCGATATATATCTCCCCAGAGGCAACTTCTTCAACTGTCTCTTCCTAAAGGCTATTTCTTGGCAGTTTTCTTACCCAACCCACCAGCAGGTCTGGTGGGTTGGGTAAATTCCTGTGAGTCTACCTCAGGAGTACTCATGAAGTCGATCATTATTGACCTGTAGCTCGCAGGGAATATTTTCGTAGATCTCATGATCTTTGGTCCTAATGAAGTCTTCAATATATCAGTTGTCATTGGTATCTGTCATTTTTTTTAAAAGGCTGGATCAGAATTGTCTAACTGTATCTATAGCAACCACACGGTACAAACGTTCTTCTCCTCTGCCTCTCTTGTGGCAACCTCAGGATCTCCTGGCTCCACTCATGATGATCTATGAAATCTTCCCTCTGATTCACTTTTAAAATCTTAAGAGAACACTGTTCGTGGTGCACACAATTACATCATACTTTGTACTTATAAATACTAAATGGACATCACCACATTTAGTATGATTACGATTCGCTTAATTTTTTTGTAGGTTTTCATAAAATCCATCCATATTTGGAGCCTATCTCAAACTCAAGTTCTGTCAAAACCTGTTTTGTGCTAACTTTTTTAAACTAAGTCAGACAAACTGTGAGTTCACCTAAGATGTCATAAGATTTTTGCCACATTAAAAATATGGAAAAATTCCTCCTGAAGTTTGGGTAAATTCTCTTTAAGGTACAGACTCAATATTTGCAACCACGATGGATCCACTATGTCAATATGATTCATTTTTTATTTTTGGTTGATCATCTGAAAGTTAAAATAGCCAAAATGCTGAAAATCTGGGGGCACGCTTAGTGTTTAATTGTGGCTGGTATTTTTTACCCTGGTTTCACAAAAAAATCCTCACTCTTAAATTCAGACCTCCTTCACTCTACTTGGGGCAGGTTTTTGGCAAAGTTAGAACTATATAGTGTGTAACAAAGCTCCCCTGTCACCGCTTGTAATATTGTATTTTCTAGCTGGAGTCCAGACAGCTAAGAAGCCCTACATCATTGGAATGAAATCAAAGATAAGCCCAGAGAGAAAGTACGAACGTGATTTATTTGCTTATGTTGGCTTGCCTTAAAAACTATCCTCATTAGTCTTGTTGGGAGGAGGCAAGGCACCCGGCATAAAAATGGAAGTTGTTTTCTCCTGCCTTTTATTTAGCAGTAATGAAAAATGACAGTGTTCCCACTGTTGCCCATACAGGGAAATTTATCACCTGTTTAATTTCACACTCGGGTAGGCCTGGCCTCAGCTTCCTTTTTCCCCGACACTGACAAAGTGGCAACTAAGAGTGGTGCATCACCTACAGGGGGCCGAGTCGTTCTTTTTTAATTGAATAAACATATAATAAATAAGATCATAAGATCTTATTTATAAGAGGAAGATTGCATTCTGATGCAGAAACCAATGCTGTGACTGATCAGATCAGACTTCACAACCAAAAAGAAACAAAAAAAACAAAGAGGAAGTTTGGGCAGAGAAAAAAATCCTCATGGTGGGATCAGCATTTTTTCTTTTCGAGGTCCATCTATCACATCCGAGCATGACTTGTAACCTTCTTTTGTGGTGACTAAATTTCTTTTCACTGCTTTCAAACACCCTAGCTATTCTCCTCAACAGGTACAACACACCATCTGTCTGTCTTTTGGGAACTTTATTTAGGGTTACATGGTATTATACCTGTCAAGAGGTTGCAAGAGACTGATAGATGGGATAAAAAAATAAAGCAAATAGTTGTAATTTGCACGCTCTGGTAAATGTCATTTTTAACACTTTTAGGCGGTACAAAAACCATGAATTGTTTATTAATGTCGTGTACAATTGAGAAATCTACGTGATTTGCAAATTGCTCATAAGCAATTCCATCCTTGCTAACACCTAACCCGACCAATTTAACCCTAACCCACCGCTAACCGTACTTCTCGGTTATCATTGCTTGCCCAATTTGCAAATTGCCTAAATTCCTAAAATGCGCACGACATTATACCTTCTATTATTTCACCCAATTTGGACTGTTTTGTTCCTTTGACTTCTTTCCCACTCATCAGTTTGGCAATAAATTGTGTCCTTTATAATATTATTGTGTAAAACTTTGTCTACATTCCTTAGAAATCATTCTTATGTGATTCACGTTTTTTCCCCCTCTCTGCTGCTGAATACCACTTTCTTAATAGAGCTCCCTTGGCTAAATAGACTCAGGCCTCTGACATGATTGAGTAAAAAGGAGCGGATGGGCAACACAGAGAGAAAAGCTGATGCAGCCATCTTAGCTGCGTATGTATTAATTGAAAGGTTCGTAGGCAGCGCAGGTGGCAGACACATCAAAGTACAACAGCTAATTAGGGCCCTCGTTCCCCTTTCACTTTTATTTATTCATTTTCTATGTCTTACTTCTTTTATTTATTTATTTATCTCTCATCCACAAGGAGGCCTGAGCAGAAAATGAATGAAGAGCTCCTGATTTTACTGCTTAATGTGTCTTTTGCAGAGCTACCATACAGTACACAGATTGTATCTGGAGGGCCTTTCTTTTTCTGATTCATACTTGCTTTTTACATGGTTTTTCTTTAAAACCAACCACTTGTAGTACTGTCACTGGTAACTAAGAGGGATTAGTTTAAAATTTTTTGGTAAAAAGAATGCAGTGGTTTACTACCTAACGTCTAATACAATCACATAATCAAGTGGACGGTTTTGTTGGAGGTTACGTGGTTATAAAATGAAGAGAGAGAGCAGGTTTAACTAGTCCTGATGCTTACGGTTGGTTGTGGTTTACAAAGTCTCTAAAGCACTCCGGTTCCTCTGTAGGGTTTACACTTAACAAAGTCAGGGCTTCTTCACTGTATCGACCACTCAAAGCTCTCACAACCCATCGCTGATGACCCATCTTAAAGAAGAGCGAAGGCCTCGTACGTCTGCCCCTCCTCGGCAGGATGACCTTCTCCATAATCTACTTTAGGAGATGGGTTATGCTAAGTGGTACCTCCATCACTACCACATTGATTTCACCATTAGAGGAAGCACATCAATACATGGGGAAGAAGAGAAGAAAAAACACCTGGACTGCAGAAGGTTTTTTGACTATCGGTTATTCAGTCGCTTTCAGTTGAACTTCTTTCCCTTTCTGAATAATAAATTAGTTTCGAATGAACTTTTACTCTCTCTGTCTGACATTCCCTCCATCTTGCAGGCTTCTTTCATGCCCTCTCTACTTCACGCACATTCTCCTAATCTCCCTGCGGACTATACTGTAGGAAAAATGTGCAACATCAAAAGCAGAATGTTTCCAGTTTCTCCACCCTAACAATTTGTTTTTCTCAAACAAAACTGCACACAGCCTTCTCTCAGATAGCCTTTCCCCTCTTCCTCTCATTTTCCTCCCTCTAAATGGTTGTGTAAATCTAAAACGGCTGAATAGTAATTACAGGTTTTTATGTCTTTGCTGTTTAGTTTGTAAAGCGCACAGCTTGAGGTTTTTTCTTTTTCTGAGTAGCCTTTTTTAAACATGGAAGGAAGTGCTAAGGTTTCTAGTTTAGAAATTATTTGATTACTTTTTTTAAGGTCTCAAGAGATAATTAGATTTTACCAAACACTTTGCAATTAGTTGCATTTCATATAAAGAAGCAGGGACCCATAAAGCAGGCTCGACCTCGCCTGCAACTACAGTTTTACCTCATCATTACTTCTGATTTAATGAAAATGAAAGGATGCCTCATTGGCAGTGCAGCGATGTCTAATTTATTAAGCCAGTCCAGCCCTTGCTGCACTGGGTCACTATCTTAAGACAAGTATTAGCACCCTTTACCACTTCCATACCACCAATGTGAGTTCAGTAATAAGAGTCTACCCTGAAAATGTCTGTTCTGATGAACTGAAACTGCAGCACTGTTTCTATGGTTTACTGATTATGTATTTCTGGTGTGTTTATGTGCAGATTGTGGCTCTGGAGGGTCAGGTTCAGGAACGGAGAGCTGTGAGCAGAGCCGTTGTCGCAAGTTTGGAGGGCTATGGGATGAAGACATGGAAGAAGAACCCTGTGTCTGTGAATATAACTGTGAAAATGTGCCGTCCAGCCCGGTATGATCATCCTAAATTTTTGAAAAGTCACTAACACATTACTTTCTTAGCATTTCATCCTTCTCATAAATCTATTTTAGTCTCCTTTGAACCCACAAACATCAATAATTTAAGTTGTATCACATTTATAACAAATACACCATCAAATATAGCTTGTAAATGTAGTTCAAGCAAACCAAACGGGAACTAAATTTCTTTCTATATTGAACAACTCACTGCAGATAGGAACTTTTTTAGGGGTTCAAATTTGTCAAATTCAGATTCACATAATATGATAAACGAAAGGGAAGTTATACACAGTCACATGTTATATAACATATTGTTCTATTATTCTGGCTAAAATCAAACAATGCAAAGCTTTTGCAGGTCAAAATGAAAACTTTTTGTCATTAATTTTATAGGTTTGTGCCACTGATGGAAAGACCTACAAGAATGACTGTGAGCTCAGACGAACCAAATGTGAAAACAAGGAGAACTTGTCTATCCAGTATCACGGACCGTGTACAGGTTGGTGTACCAATCAGAGCCGCTGTCATTACATTGTGCAGATGCATCCTCATCAAGCCTCATTATCTGATGCATTCCATATCCACCCATTTCCTCCACTGAGGGAGTTACAAGCGTCTAAAAAAGAAAAAAAGGTTGTTGCAGCTTTTCTGTCTCTTCACTGTTACCAATGTAGCTAAAAGCAAATGAAAAGAAATGAAGGTCAGTCCTACATCCCATGTGTAATGTCTGTGTAATTTGCTTAAGGAAAGTTGACTCTGCAATGTTCCGGTTCATTCTGGCAGACTGGTCGCCCCTTTGAGGCCAGACTTTGTGTAGAATTAAAAACTTTTCTCATGGGCACATGTACGGACTGATCTGATTGCGATAATGAGTTCCTTTTTTTCCCAACCAGACATTCTGACAACTTAAACCATTAAACTTGCGCTTGCCTCTTAACCCTCAGGATACCACTTTGCTCCACTCACTCTAATACAAACGCCCTCCTTTTGCATGCATTCAACACCATTTATCAGCCAGACTGATTGCTAAGATCACTATCTAAGCAGCAAAGGTTAACAATCTTCCTCTCTTTGGCAATATCAAGTGCCAGCACAAGCCAGAGAGCGGAGCAAAAAGCCACTCGAGAGATTTTTGTGTGATCATTTCAGCCTGTTTGATTCCCCCCGGGAGTTTTAAAAGGGTAAAGGATGAAGAGAGTGAGCAAAGGGAGCTGCTAGTGTTTTCACACGCCTCCCTACAGATTTTTTTTTCTTTAAGTCAGCCTCCTTGGGCACCGTCTTCCACGCTCCTCTTCCCTTCATGGGTAACCAATCCTTTTTTGAAGAAACTCCATGACCAGTGGACCTTTAGGCTCTCTTTTTGATTGGCCAATGAACAAGATTGTGTCATTTCAAAGCCATCCATTCTGACAAAGCAAGGAAAAACTTATTTGACCTCAAATCCAGAACTTAGCATTGCATAGACTTTAGTATGACCAGCACCTTATTGTACTCAAGGAAAGTTGTACCAGCTACCTACAAACACATCTTAGAACAGTACCATTGTAATCCCCTATAAGAAAGGTAAATATGCAGGATAACTGAAGGCCATCGCTTTGAGAAAAAAGAAACGCAACGGAGCCTAAAGTATCGAGGTAATACTGCACATCGCATTTATGTGCACTGTGCCAGACAATAGCAACTGAAGAGAAAAACCCCTTGAAGGGTGGAAGAACATATGAAATTAAAAGTTCTTCTTGTCCTAATAGGCTCAGTACAGATAGCTGAAATGAAGTGCTGGAAAGTGGCAAGTTAAATGAACTGTGTCCAAAGCCCATCTCTGGAGTGGGAAAGCGCTAGAAAAAGAGGGAGCCGAGTCATCACCATTAGACTCAGGCTCATATCCACGCCAGTAACAGTGTGATTTATGGCCCCTAGATCTCCAGCCTCCAAACTCCAAATGAGCAACACAGAGCAGGGAGATTGGGTGGGAGAATAAAATCAGAGAAAGGAAAAGGATCTAAAATTTTTATTTTGTCGTAAAATCTTTTAGTTCTAACTTGAAATATTAAAGGTCCCATCTCAGAAAAAAAATCATTACATTTTATGCACATAAAAAAAAACACAAGTTCGGTTTTGGAACGTCCAATACACAATAGTTATGAAATTTGTTATAGAACTTATAGAATATAGTGTCTAATGTAACATATACTATTATAATAGTTCCGTTTCGTTGCGTCATCTTCCGCTTGTTCCGGGGTCGGGTCGCGTGGGCAACAGCCTCAAACGGGCAGCCCAGGCCTCTCTTTTACACTTCTTCAAGAAGTGTAAAAACCTGACTATCGCTCATCTCCTTACTTATCCTGAGAAAACAAAAGCCTTGCCTCCAAAATTTGACGCAGGTTCCTCCTCCCAACACATAAATGGGGGAACTAATAGTAGAACCATGGGGAAGGTGTGTGAAATGCTTCCTGCTACTTAAAACGAGTCATGAGTGGAGGTTGTCTCATCATCTCTGCATCCGTCACAGAGAAACTCGGCTAAAATACCGATTGAACTTTTTTCAAACACAGCTGAAACGTTGTGAAAAAAAAAAAACATTTTGGTGACAAATACAAAGCCCGCACATCCTTATGAGAAGTTAGAAAGCTCTGAAAAGCTGATTTTACATGAAATGGGATCTTTAACCAAATTAGATTTTTTTTTTCTATCATTGGCTCTATTCTCCAGTTTTTGGAGATGCAGCAGGTTTGGGAACACATTTGTTTCATGCTGTTGAATGTAGCCCTGCATCTGGTGCTGTCACATCGGTTTGGCTCCTGGTGCATTCTTAAACAAAAGAGCTCTCCACAAACTGTGCACAGGCAGAAACCACTTGGCACATTCCTTCACATTATGCAGCACACTTTTCTTTTTTTTTTTTTTTACCAGGGAAGATTGTAGGGTGGCTGTGCCGTTTCGTAATATTAGACAAGAACAAATGAAGACAACATGCCTCCTAGTAGGTGGGAAATGTCAGCTGCCGAACACGCACCAGAAATGCCATTGTTTGTTTTCGCTGGAAGTAAAAGCATCACCCCATGTCCCCTCCTTCCTCCTTCCCATTTTCAGCCATTGTGAAGAAAGTCGCAAATAGAATTGTTATCTAAAAACCGGCTGCCAGCCCCTCCACCTCTGCCCCTCCAGCCAATCTTATAGTCGGCAGAAACTTCCACGGTACTCAGAGATTCTGTCTAATCCACCACCCTGCACCCACCATCACCAGGCCCCACCCCGCTGTAATGACTCACATTTTCCTTTTTCTCTATTTGCACCATCTTCCATCTCCCTTACCATCCTAATCATTGATTCCAGCTGTGTCTCCAACCGCGCTGACGGCACCTCAGCACTGCAGCGCATCTCCATACGGCTGCTGCTCCGACAACGTGACGGCTGCCTTAGGAGTCGAACAGGCCGGATGTCCCAGTGAGTTCTGCTCAATGTCCCACTTTATTAAGTTTTGCGCAATACCAAAAACAATGAGTAAATATAAGATTTTGCCACAACCACACATTGCACTTACTGTCCTTGCCTGTGATTACTGGCCTGACAATCACGCCAACTTTGTGGTTTTAACAAAAACAAAAAATTTCTATTGGTTTGAAATGCAAAGCCAGAAAAGACCAAGATGGCTTTTAATGCTTGCTTGGTATTCAGGAAGAGTTGCTGGGCTGTCACTCCTTGAAGATCTTCCACATTACTACCTTGTTAGCAATGAAAATGCACATATGGAGGTCACATCAAACTTTGGCTTACAATTTACACAACATAGAGAAAACTGTATCTTTTAAAACTAAAAGTTTTAGACAAAACACTCACCTACACATTTTTTCCCCACATTCTATTCATAAAAAGGTTTTGAACACCCAAAACATAGCAGCTGTCATAAATGACATGAAGAGAGGTTAGAGAAGCGGAAAGATTTGCAATGTTCTGTATTAGCCTTCTCTCTGACTCAGAGGAGCTTTTGGTGACATCCATGTTGTTCTGTCCTCAGGCGTGTGTCAGTGTAACGTCCACGGTTCCTATAAAGGCACATGTGACCCGACCACTGGCCAGTGTTCCTGTAAGCCCGGTGTCGGGGGGCAGAAATGTGACAGATGTGAGCCGGGTTTCTGGAACTTCCGCGGCATCGTGACGGACAACATGAGCGGCTGCACACGTAAGAAGTAGATTTGCTACAGATCACTGGTGCTGCTTTGGGTTACCCTTCTCTTAGCATCCTACACAGTATTCTTACATCTGTTCTCCATACTCTCAAAAAACCCACTTACTCTTTCACCATTGTTGTGATTTAACCAATCCTACTTGTAAAGTAGTTCACTGTAAAAACCCAAACATTCAAAATAAAAAGAAAAGGTTCGGTATCAAAGGTCAAAGAGGTCCTCTAAGCTCAGACCCTATAGCTCCAGAACCATGGCATTATTTTTATTTGTTTTTTTATTTTGAATTACTCTATTCATCCCTCACCGGGGAAATTTGTTTGCTGCACTCCTTACACCGCAGCAGGCTGCCCTTCAACGGCGCCAATGGTGGGAGAAGCGGGGGCCAGGTGTCTTTTCCAAGGACCCTAGACGTGCTCTCCGTGGGACGCGAACCCGCGACCTTCCGGTCCGCGGGCGAACGCGCTAACCACGCGGCCACCGTCTCCACCAAATCACTATATCGCCCATGGTTCTGGTATACCCATTATATCTCCCATGGTTCTGGGAGATATAATGCCCAGAACTAAGTGATTTGAACGCTCTAGGTGTTCAGATCACCTAGAGCGATCTGAACACCTTTAGGTGATCTGTTAATAATTACAGTGATTATTTTGCTGTAAAATAGTTTATTTTACAGCAAAATAAATTATGCTGTAAAAACTGAAAGGTTTAGAAGAAGTTGTACCAACACAACTATTTTAAGTTGATACAGCTTGATTTTCTTTTGAATATGATTGAACAGGACATTGTAGTTTTAAGTGAGCATAACTTAAAAACATAGATGAAATACTTCCACATTATCTAGTGAGTTCTTTACAATTTTACAGTGATGATGTGTTTTGACAAAACAAAATATTGAGTTATAATTTATTGTATCTTAAGGGATTTTCTCCTGAAAAATATCAACCTTGTTTTCAACAAGGTAAGGAAAAAATTTGGCAGTTGTGTGACCTTTAGCAGAAATGATGCGAGTATTAGTTGACCCTCCGATCTGCTGTGTGTTTATTTAATCAGCTCACAGAATCAGCATCAGAATGCTTTTATTGCCATGTCAATGAAGAATATCAGAGACTAGGAACTTGCTTTGATACAGGTGTGCAAAAAAATAAAATAATAAAAAATAAAATAAATAAAAATAATTTTAACAAAACTAAGAGTGCTCAGAAAGAAAAAGAAAAGTAGTGCAATGTCATAGAAAATAATAGAAAATAATAAAGATAGTAAAGTGACAAGAGGGAAGTGACTAAGAGATGTGGGGATCCAGGTTATAAAGTATTCATTAGTCCAACGGCAGAAGGGAAGAACGTTGCACTGTTAAAAATAAAGCCTCACAAATGTATAAAAAATACGTGTAACAACTTTCCAAACCCATATCTGTCTTCATGTAATGCAATATGCCAACTAAATTGTAGGACATTCGCTCCTAAAGTTGTCAAACGTTCTCAGCCTGAAGGTGTTTTACTAGTGACCTGGCCTTAATAAGGTTTACCCAAAAGCAAAAAGACAACCCATTGGATACCAACGACATGGTCAGCAGGGGAGAAGAGAAAAACATCTCTGATTCTTGGAACAAGACGGGATTGATGTCCTTCCCTGGGGTTGTTTTTGGGAGGTTTATGTTACATACTCATTTACTTTCTCTTTTTTCTTCTGTTACAGCCTCTAGGGCTCGATGAATGCCAAGATAAAGATGTGTTAGGAAAGATACACAGACTAAGATTACCTTGAACAATCTCATCACTGATCGACTGAATGGATTCTTATCCATCTTCTTTGACCTTTTTTTTTGCTTCTTCCCGACAGCCTGCAGTTGTGATCCCGTGGGTTCAGTTCGAGATGATTGTGAGCAGATGTCAGGTGTTTGCTCCTGCAAGATGGGAGTGAGGGGCTTGAAGTGCAATGTGTGTCCAGACGGAAGCAAGATGGCCATGAATGGCTGTGACAACGGTAAAGCCATAGACATACGTTTTACTTTCCCCTAAGCTTCCCTCTTTCTCATTCTTAAGTGGTTTTCTTTCAGTTATCTGATTAGCGGATAAGCCTCATCGCAGCCACCTCTTTCTTCATCAATTCTTTGTATCCATTAGGCTCATTGGTGAAGGAAGAAGTGGCAGTGAGATAGATAATCGAAAGTGATTAGGAAAATAGTGAAGTGTACAAAAACCCCACGCCAGCCATGTTGCACTCTTAATTCTCTGTCTCCTACTTTGATTTGGATGATTCGCAATATCTACATGTCTCTGTTTATAGCCTGGTATCTGGACTATTGATTACTTTTGATTAATAATGTAAACCACCCTGGGGATTGCACCGACATATAAAAAACACAGTTGAAGGAAAGGTTAGTCCCTGCTGTGGGGGCCTGCAGCTCCTTGATTAAGATGCAGCATCTGATATCGACTGGAAGTCAAACACCTAATGAAGCCAGCAGTCCCAGCGCAGTGGTAAGGCACTCTGCCACACACACTGTTAGATGAAAAGATAAGGTGCTCAGAGGGTGCCGCAGATAAAAGCAGGAGCTAAGTGGCGGGGGAACTCTAACCCTGTCTAGCGCTGCAACAACGCAAAGACCCCACGGCTCTCTGCTACTGTACGCTTCCAAAGAAACCATGGTTAGATCTTTTCAGGGATGAAAAATAACCTAAAAGTTTACTCTTGCGCATAACAAAAACTATTTTGCCACAGACAAACAAGGCTGTATATTTCGTTCTGTCGTCTTCCGCTTATCCAGGGCCGGGTCGCGGGGGCAACAGCCTCAGATTGGAAGGCCAGGCCTCTCTTACCCCAGCTGCATCCTCCAGCTCACCTGGAAGGATGAGCTGTGAGGATATGAGACAGAGTGAGACATAGTCTCTCCAGCTGTGAGACATAGTCTCTCCAGCTGTGAGACATAGTCTCTCCAGCTGTGAGACAGTCTCTCCAACGGGTCCGCAGTCTGCCTCTTGGTCTTCTCCCGGTGGGACAAGCCTGAAATACCTCACCAGCGAGGCGTCCGGGAGGTACCAGATGCCCAAACCACCCCATCTGGCTTCTCTCGACCTGGAGGAGGAGCGGCTCTCCTCCAGGTCGAGTACAAGACTTCCCAGATGCTCGTACAAGCTCATACAGGCAGCACATGATGCAATTTATTATGTTTAAATTGCTTTGTCAAGTTTAGAATATTTGCAGGGAGCCAGTAATTTTCTCAGGTTGCCCCTATTTCTACATGCCACATGGAGACACCCACTCTCACTCCAAGTGAGATTTTAGAGTTTCATTTATTGATTTATTGATTCATTTTGAACTGATAAATATCAAATCTGCTTTGCGTACCACACATGCTACCCAGCTTCATTAGCCATCTTACGCTAGTATACAAAAAAATAAAGAATACCTGGATAATTTTTGTTGTTACATTTGGTAAATGATTTCTTTGATTGTTTAGTTTCACATTTGAAATGAAAATTCTCTATTACACGAAGGAAAACCCTTATTTACATATTTGCTCATTTTGTTTCTCATTTTAACCATCGTCAATGCAGGTGAATTATTTAGTTAATAAAAAACATCTATGAGTTCTTCTTGCACATTCCCTATATTTAACTTCTCTGCTGAGTTTATGTAGTTGGTTTGTACTAACAGACATTATTTATATTTATAGACAAATGCACCCAATGCCTCTTAAATTTTCTTTTATAACAAAAATCTTCATTTTATGTAGATTTACAGTCCAAAGTAAGGAAATGTTTTTTTTCCGTGAAATGTTTATTATTCTCAGTGTAACACAGAAGGATTTAAATTGGTGTTTGTTCAACATAAAAAAAGGAAAGTGGCATTTTGTTCCCAACGAGTATCACGTAGCCTACTTTGCATAATTTATTACTATTGGTAAGAATAGAAATATACTTTATTCATCCCACAACAGGGAAATTTGTGTGCTGCATTACCCCACAGCAGGCTGCCTCAAAGGCACCAATAATGGGAAACATAAGGGGTTAGGTGTCTTCCCCAAGGACATCTAGACATGAGCTCAGTTGGATTTGATCCTGATAAATTCTGGAGGTTCTTCTGGACGAACGTTCTACCACTGAGCTATCGCCTCCCCCAAGTTGCAAGTGTTATATTTATGAAATGAAAATGCTGGATGTCAGACTTCACCATAAATAAGTCCCCAGTGGATGAGAAATGGATGCCCATCTTCAATAACATGTTAATTAGCTGTGTGCTAACGACCTTATGGAGCCCTGGCTGAAACATGGTAGATCATGTGGGGGTTTCAACTGATCAAATACATCATTACAAAGGGCAGCGATATGAACACCTCTAGGTGATCTGAGGTATTATTATTCTGTGAATTTGGATGTGCGAGATCCAACACTATCCATCTTGCCTCATTGCGATTTTGAAGCAATAAATGTAATGGATGTTGAATGGGCGGAACCGACGCCTATATTAGAATAGGAATAAAAAATAAATTGAATATGTATGAGATTACCATTGGTGATTTAGCTCCTCATTTCAAAACAGATTCATAAGCCAGCCCTCTTCTAGTCTAAACCATGTGATTATGGGGCTTTACCGAATATGAATCGATGTTTTCCACAGGACCTGAGGCGCCAAAATCATGTGAAGAGCTGGTGTGCAATTTTGGAGCAACTTGCGTTAAAGTTGAAGGGCAAGCCCACTGCGTGTGCCCTGCCACTGACTGTGAATTGAAAAATAAAACCAAGGTGGGTTTCGAAAAGCCAAAAATAAACAAGATTAGGTAAAGCACCTTGTTTTATTGGTGCATGGGAAGCTGACATGTGTTACAGTTTCCTACCTCTCCATCTTTGTCACTGTGTAACAGGTGTGTGGCTCAGATGGGGTGACCTATGCCAACCAGTGCCAGCTGAGGACCATAGCTTGCAGGCAAGACAAAGAGGTTACGGTGGCACACTCTGGACAGTGCACAGGTGAGCCCTGTTGAAGCCGCTATACATCATGCATTGCACGGGTGGCCAACCGTTGTCTGTCTCGGTCAAAAGATAATGAGCAATGCTGCTGGCCTTCAATTATTCCCATCCTGCTGTTTGTCCTTAACTCAGAAAACAAAAGCAGGGAATAACAGATTGAATTGAGAATCAGCCAAAACGAGAGTCTGTAAAACAAATATTTATTACATCATACATGTAAAACAAGCCAGTCAGCTGCAGAAATCATCAAGCTGCAGATTTGAAGGCAGATTAGGAAAAATACCCTTTTTGACATTTTAGCCCCAATTAAACTTGAATCTTAAGCCTTTCAGTCCCCAAGATGTAACAATGACATATCGTCTTTACTTTCTCACTCCTCGTTCGGGGTTTGCCTCAATCTTTAAAACCTCCTCTTGGATAAAATGTGTATTCTGTTGCAGTTTCATGTTGCCAGGAGCAGGAGGCTGTTCGATGATGATCACATATGTATAGAACATGTGTAAAGGGGCAAAAGGTGCAACTGCTACCTCTTGGTCCAGATGCTGATGGACGGTTGTAATGGTTGGGTGTAATGGGTGTTGGGACACATGCCAAGGCCACAGCTTTCATGCAGAGTGAAGTTGTTGCATTGGCTGCCAGCTTGCGTCACAACGGGACCGTAGCTAAGATGCCGACAGCACGGTGGGGAAGAAGGGTGCCAGCTGTGCAGTTGTGGCCATGAGCCATTGCCAGGTGTCCGACATTTGTGTGTAGAAAAATGTTCATTCACCTCATCGCTTAGGAGGCTCAGATCAAGTGGCCAAACATTGCTACATGACTCTTTTTCTTCCACCTCCCTTGAGTTGATTCTCTGAGTCCCAAATTAGGAAATGGGCTGTGTTGGATAACAGTAACAGGTACACACTTAAAAAAAAAAGCTCAGCCAGAAACAGACAAGGCGCTGATAAGTCCCAGAACATCTGGTAATTATATATTCTAAGTCGTGGGTGGGTTACCGGCAAAACGAGCCAAAATCTCTTCTGGTTTCATGTTTTGTTGTTGCCTGGCAATGAAGATGTGGGTTATGTGGAATCTCTCACCTAGCATTTTCACAGAAAGCTAAAAGATGCCTAACAGCAGACTATCACAACCTCAGAGGGTGGGACAGACAGGCAAGCTTTTGGGCCCACCAACAGCCACAGAGAATCTTTTAATTTCTTCTCGCGGATGCAGCCGCGCGGCGGGTTGCAGAGTTGCTACTGCTGTCAGCTTGGGGGTTAGATCTCAAGCTCATTTCACGTGTGGCTGGGTGCGAATTAGCATTTGCTCTGCCTCCACCCCTCGCCACGCCACAGCCTTGCCTGCTCGCCCACCTGCTGTTTACATGCAATGCTTCCAGACTCCCGTCCTCAGCGCTGTGGCGTGCTAATGCACAGCAAGCTGCTCTGTGATTTGACAAGAGAGCTTTGCCACAGGCTTGTAAAATATGAAGAAATATGAATCTTTGGAACTTTACTGGTCTGTTGCAATTTTTCTAAGCTGGTGGCATAGCACAATCTACCACAAGTAAGAAAAAAAATCATTACCCTGCAGGGGGAAAAAAAAACCTTTTAAATCTTTTTGCTTATGACAGAAAACTCACAGTTAACTGTGATGTTAGTCGATTCTCTCTGAAGTCGGCGAGAGATTGGAGGGAGGAGTTTTCCTGGCTTGTTAACCGTCTCAGCAAAAGATGAAGGGGCAACATGAGAAATGTAGCGTGAACTGCAAGAGCTACTGTAGCTATCGGCAGAAGGAGGGCATTTGTACCAACAAGCAAATTCTGGCACTCTGAGAAAATGGCCGCCATGTTGGCAGTGACCTGCCTCTCCCATATGGTGCTATCACCTGTGGGTTTGTGTCAAATTGGCAACAACTTCTGCCATATGCCGCTGGCAACTCTGTGAATGTGTGTTCTTCAAGGCTCCATTGCCTCCAACATCTCTCCTCCATGATTTTCTCTCACTGTTTGTCCTTTTTGTCTTGATGTTTTTTCTTCTGTTGCTGTTTTGTTAACGTGTTTTGTTCTTTTTTCACTTCTTTCTTTCAGTAGTTTGACCCTATCGTTGTTCCTACTTTCTTGTCTTTGTGGTTCCCCTACAATCACTCTTACACAGCACCCTCCTCCTCTCGGAGGGTGGATGGCACCACAAACAGTCATAATAAGCACCTTTCAACAATAACCACACGGCTGAAGCAACCCCAGATGACAATAATTTCTCTTCCCTTTTTTGTTGCGAATACATTCCATTGTTCTTCTGAGAGGAGAGAAAGCAAAAAAACATACAAATGGACTGTTAAATCTGATTTAAAGAAGCATCTGGCCAATAGATTTGCTGCCAGTTTCTTTTTCCAACACTTCAAACATGTGCATTTATCCTTTTCTTCTCCAATGTCACAGTGTTTGCTCCATAAGATATGCACACAAACCACAAACACACTTGCTTGGCGCTAAGCTCGGCGCCTGACTGACAGGTGTATCCGAGGAGAAAGCCGATGCGCGCCACCAGGCTCGGCGATAACATCACTGCTCTTTACACTCCACTCCATATCTCTCCACACACACAAGCATCTACTGAGCTTTGAGCCAACTCTCCAGTTTGTCTCAATAGGTGTCACATTTCACACCCGAGTAAATAATTGCCGATCAAGTTGACGATTGTAGTGATGTAATTAAGTCTTGCACACTTTGTTATGTTAAGTGAATCCTAATGAGGCACAAATCTGCAGCGTTGGAATCTTTCCTTTTAGCTAAATTTCCACTTTCACTGAGAAAAAAAACCTGACAGTATTATGTGTTCCCCAAGCTAAATGTGAAGCGCTCACTTATTTAGCATCTTCCTGTCTGTTCACTTCGTCCCCCTCAGGAGTTTTTGTCCTATTTATCGTTCTTTCATCACAGACAGTTTGTCCTTTTGCACCGGAGCTTTTTGCATTGTTAATGAAGGTCCCTTTGCACAGAGGTTCAACTCCTTCCTTCATCTGGAGTCACTTTCTTTGCTGTTTGTATGTATGTGTTTGTTTGTGTACATGTGTTGACAGTTGTGTGTTTTTTGGTGGCGCTGGATGATGCACACGCTCTCCACGAGCAGCAGTCTAACTGCTTTGAAGCCGGGGTAAAGCCAGCTTTTTTTGCCCCATTTCTATCAATCATTCATCACCGGAGGCACTGGCTGTTGGTGATTAAAGCTTTGCTTCTGCAGGGTAGCATTTGAATATGGATTTATAATTCATAGGCTTGGGCACAGGAAGCACCCTGCGCAAAAACATGCATATGTACTCTGAAAAAGCTGCCATATGTCTACCTACACAAGTGCAAATGTAATGCACTCATTGCACGCACAGTAACTGGGCTAGTTTTACTCTTTTGGGTAAAAAGAACTCATCTGAACACTTTACTGCATTCTCATCTACACCCATAATTCATATGCATTCAAGTTTGCTGGAGACTCAAAGCATCTCATGCATTGCAAGTACAAGTTTTTAATAAGAAGGTTTTATACTTTACAAATACCAAAGAAATCTTTTAGATGTGGGATTCTGGGATTGGGTGGTGAGGTTTCATTAGATTTAAAGTAGCTGGGTTTTTTTTATCTGAAAAAGATATAACTAGCATTTCCATTTCTGTTCAGTCATTCATCCATTCCTTGCTTCCTCCCCTTCCCTCCACCAGACACCATCTCCGAACCAGCTGAACGAACCACTCCCAACCCCCTCGCAACCACTGCTGCAGCCACCACCATCACCCCCGCTGCACCCTTTCACTCAGACAATGTGTGGGCCATTCCACCACCGTTGACAGAAAGCATCATGGAGGCTCCGACCAGCACCGCCCCGCTGCCCACCCCGGCTGCCACCACCAGCACACCCGCCCGCAGCAGCCCTGTGCCCCCCATCAACAGCTTCGATGGCTCGGGCAGCGGAGAGCCAAGCGGCGATGACTCGGCTGAAGAAGATGGTTCGGGTAGTGGAATCGTGACTGAGACCAGTCGGGCAGACGAGCCAGTCGGTAAATCCCTGCTCTTTCACTTCATCACCCATAAAGACATGTCAGAAGGTTGTTTTTCTTTTAAGAAGTGTTGAAAGAAAACTCATGACTATCCTTTAGGTGACACATTCATAAACATTCATTAAGTCATCTGGTAACTGGAAGCCAAAAATACAGTATGAATATGTTTAAGAAGCAGAAGTCAAAGTAAAACATGGGTAAAAAATGGAGTGTTTGTTATTTCCACTTGTGTAAGTTATGCATCTCTTTTCCAGATAGAATAAGGACATGTTTGCATAGTTTATTGTTGCTTTATTTGCTGGCTCAGAAAAACCCACCCAGCAGGCCAGATGGATTAAACTATTTTTCAACATCTGGCGATCTCTGGAGCTTGGCTTTGACAGGCTTCTGTGAAGAAGTTGAAGGTGTGAGTGTGTGTATGGGGATGGTATACCATGTCGCATGACTTGTCTCAAATCTTTTCTGACATGGCCTCCTGACTTTGACAGCCCACCCTGGAACCCATCCCCCAGTTGGACAACAAGAGCTTGACAGAGGCTTCTCAATCAAACCTTTTTTATTTCATATATGTGTATATATACTTTTTTTTTTTTTACTCTGCATCCATCCATCCACCTCGCCTGACAGCTTGCAGTGACAGGATGGAGCTGATGGAGCGGCATTGCTCAGTGTGCTCCTCCTTAACTCTTCCGCCGCCTCCCTTTTTCTCCTCCCTCTTTGAGTTTTTAGATTTATTTCTGTCAGAAAACTGACCAGAGTGTTCAGTGACGTGAGGAGCATGTAGCCCACCTGAAAAGAAGACCCTCTGTCTGCTTCTGAATGTGAATTTAATATAGAATGAGAGCAAACATTTGCGCAGGGTTTTTTTTTTTTTTTTTACTAAAGTTTTACCACGCAGCGTGAATGAAAAGTGAAAGTATTGGATGTTTCAACAAAAAAAGATGAGATATATATCTTTATTTCTGGATGTGTGTGCTTGGAATTTTTCTTTACTATGTTACATAAATATTCTATCTCAGACTGCTCGTGTGGCTGAACAGATAAATGTTAGGAGGTCAGAGGGGACATTTTTACACATTTTCTCTATCTGTGCTTTTCTAAAATCTGCACTTATCCATGTGTGTGCATGTGTGTGTATTTATCCAACAGTTCCCATGAAGTCCCCTCGCTGACTTTGCTCACTTTGTTTTTCCTAAACTGCCCCTCCCTTATATTCAGCATCTGTAAATCTGCAGCCCACACACCTACAGAAACCCTATAAACCCCCCAACCCTAACTACTTCTCTCACATCCCTTGACCGAGAGTCCTTGAGCAGGACGTCCCTGGCTTCTGACATCTTTACGACTTGTTTAGCCGCTAGCTCTTTCCTCCGCAATTATTTCTAATCTCTTTGCAGCCGTAAACTCCATCGAGACACACACACAGACCTTCTCTTGTCTTCCTCACATACTCCCTTCTTTAACTATCTCTAAAGAGTATGGCTTCTGGTTGTTATTACACACACTCATTTCTCCGATAGGGGAACATTGGACACTTTTATGTCTTTTATGTTCCTAGATTACCTGATAGATGGTAACACAGATTCAACCCCATGTGTTTTTTTTTTCTCCTTGGGTCACTGTGGGGTGACTGTCAGTAAGCAGTGTCGTGCTATGCTTCATTTAAAGTGCTCCGTGTGACATGACTGGCAACAGTTGCCATTAAGTGTCCTCCGCCTGCCAAAATGGGTTTCAGCGGTAAAATCAACACCCATGAAAATGCCATATAATCAACCCTGACAGATGCCTCTTTAAACGTCACTATCTAGCAAAGTGAAGCACTTGTACAACTGGAAGAAAGTTATGAAAAAGCAAAGTAATGTGGAGTTTTTATCTTAGTCATAGAACCTATCTCTCCTGGCTTATATGATGTTTCATGAATTATTCTGAGAAACTTCATTTCACTCGCAGGTCCCACAGTGACGAGCACCACCGTTCCCGCAGCTGAGGAGAAGTCATCTTGTGATAACACAGAATTTGGATGCTGTCCCGACGGCAAGACCCCGTCCAGCAGCTCTGAGGGCACCAACTGCCCCTGTAAGCATGTTTATCTTTCTTGGAAACATTTTATTTTATCTGCTATTCTTAAAGGAACACAGCATCATTTTTCCAAATTTCAATCTGTTAATTAAACAAGTTGATATGTAGTCCTCCCATCTAATTAATAAATAGTTACTGTGATGATCTACATCATCTGGATGATAGAAAAGTGTCTATCATGACATTTCTAGCTATCATGTTTATCATTTGTACATAATTTTATGAGGGCTGCACAGTGGCACAGTGGTTAGCATAGATGCCTCATAGCTAGAAGGTTGGGTTCAAGTCCCAGCTGGGACAAGGCTTAGAACACTTGTCTTTCTGTGTGGAGTTTGCATGTTCTTTCTGTGTAAATGTAGGTTTTCTTCGGGTACTCTCATTTCTTCCCACTCTCCAAAAACATGCATGTTAGGTTGATTGGACACTATACAATTGCTCCTAGGAATCAGTGCGTGTGGATGGGTGGGTTTCTATGTGTGTATTGCCCCGCAGCAGACTGGCAACCTGTTGGGAGTGTAGAGGGGGTGGACAGGTACATATCAACTCATTTAAATTGAGGAAATAGTATATTGTAAAATTGAAAATTGGTGTGGTGGGTTCCTTTAAGGTGAGTAATTTTTTCAAAAATAGAGAATTTGGGTTGTTTTGTTTTGCTTCTTTTTTATTTTTATTTTTTTTTACAGAAATATATGATTTCTCATAGTTATGGCTCTTTTTGCAGCTGGTTTCTCAGCTGGTTATCGGAGACAGTTGATATGAATAAGGCTATGTAATACTGCAGGGAAACACAAATACAAAATAATATTGGAACTGCAGCTGCAAATTGCGATTGTGGCTTTATTTGGCATTTATGCACGAATGCCCTTAACTGGTTTTAATTTTAAACTTTTTTAGTGTAATAAAAAGAATGTAGCAGACAGATGTTGCTTCATTTAAAAGTTAAAAGACGAGACCAGAGCAACTGTAAAGATTCTGAAAAGTTTCTGTTTTTTAAAAACGGCAAAAAATACCCAGCAGCAATGTAAAGAATAAAGCATTCAACAGAACTTAGAATGGTTTAATCTAAGAACAAATATAATGTACGAGCACTTACTGCAGTGCCAGCAGGTGGAGAGTGTGTGTCCAAGATGTAGACAGACACCTCTTTTCTATTTGGTTTTTCATTTGGTACATTAATAATGAACTGAATATTCTTCTGTTTTTATGTTTAGAGTGATTTTTGTGACATACCATCTGTCTGTGTAGCCAGAGCAGGTGGTGTTTTTTCTCCAACAGTCCTTTTATGAAACACTTCCCTCATATGTAAATGTTCTGGTACTGACAGGTGGCAGGAAATTAAAAAAAAAGAAGCCATAGACAAACAGAAGAAGAAGATATATTATACTTGTACTCTTTTTTTTCAATGAAGACTGCCTCTTACTGGTGCGTCATGTCTATTCACAAAGCTTCAATTAGTTTCACTTTCTTTGGTTTTTCTTAAAATTGTCGCTAAAAAGAAGTCAGATTTTATGCAGCAATTAATGTTACGCTTTTGGTTTATAAAGAACCAAAAGTACCTAAACTCCTGCTTTTTTTTTCTGTCACTTTCTTTCCTTTTCTTCTTTGATTTATTCAGCCTAGAGACACATCTTCTCTTTATCTGTCCGTACCACTCCTCCATGGCTCTCTCCTGAGCTATGTCTCACTTTTTTCTCCTTTAGCCCAGTCAATCTCCATCCAGTCTTGCATCAGTTCATTTCTCTGCAGAGCTGAACACATGGGAGAGTCAGGAGACAACCAGGGGCCAACGAGTGCTGTTGTACCAATCAGTACTTTCTGCCACACTCGGTTCATAAAGATAAAGGCTTTTCTGTTCCCCTGTTGCTCCTCTAGCTCTCTCTTCTTCCATCTTCTACTGTGTCCTAACTATGATATTCTGACTGATGGTTAAAAAAAAAAGTTCTTTCCCTGGCTCCCAGGAGAGTTTTGGGTCATGATTAAAAGGACCGATGCCCCAAATTGCATGGAGTTGTATTTCTGTCATGTTGAAAGTCTCAAAATCTTTTAGTAACCAGAGTAACAAGAACCTGACTTAGCTACAATCCTCTCCTCCTCTGAATCCTAAAATTCAACTTCTAATACAGTTGATGAAATGAGGAGGTTTACCTGGATGTGTTCTTACAAGTAAAAAAAAGCCAGTAAATATTTATCAGAGCTAACAATGACACCAATGATCAATACTTCATTCAGCTCAAGTGTTCCCAATAAAAGATGGCAGCACGATTGGCTGATCAATACACCAGATCTTTTTCAGGGAATCTCCAGTTCATTAGATGTGAAATGACACATTCCTCATGTAGCGGATTCGATCTCAACCCACCATCCGGTTTATCGACATCTGTTGCAGGACAAAAAGATTAAGTGTCCCTGTGTTTTATTGAGACATCAAACAAGGAGAGTTCATGCATATGTTCACGTGTATTAAATGAACTCCATTGGTGTCTGTGAGAGTCATTAAACTTCATTTGTAGGTTCATAGTTTAGTATTGGTCATGCAGAGCGCTCATAGTTAGTTTTGGTTTGTTATACTCAAGGCGACCAATTTCCATTCCTATGATCTCAAAGATAATGCATGGCGAATACTTGAGTCCGACCCTATAGCACACTCTATTCCTGATTCTGTAAACTCTTCCATATGCTCAGGGAAGTCTAACAAATCCATTTTATTGTATAGTTCACTTGGCTCCGATAGTCAAATGGCTCCGTCCCTGCTTTTATTTCCTCTCCCTCTCTTTGCATCTGTCGTGGTGGTGAGCTGGAAAATCACCTCCTCTTGATGTTTGTCTGCCTTCTAGATTAAAAGTCTGATTTATCTCTCCGTCCCCTCACTTTCTTTACCTTCCTCTTAGCAGCCTAACCTCGGCTGTTTGCTTCTGTTTTATGAGCATAGTCACATATGAATCGATGAAACCATCAGAAACAGACGGGGACCTAAAGACATGATGTGTACATACACACTGTCCTTTTACAATTTTACCAGACTATGCCAGTCATCGGTTCGGCGACATTAAGGAGACAATTACGACTATCTCTCACGATAATCATACAAGTGCTCTTCCCGTTCCCGTTGTTCAGGCAGGGGCAGCCATGATTGATTTGGGCAATTTGTTCTGCTGATTACGAGCGGCATGGAAGCCTGGCATCAGCGCCTCACACACGCCTCTGTTTCCCACCAAGCAGCACACACATTAACACAAACCTCCTTGACTCTCAGCTTTATTTCAAACCTTTTTTAGTACATATAAATGTAAACATGTTGAGAGTTGAGTAATGATGGACAACATAACCCCACTTAAGGTTGCACAGAAAGCCTTCCACTTTGTGTCCACTTTTTTCCCTTATATATGTGTGTTGTGTGTTTTTCTTCATGTAAAGCTCTGTCTTTCTAACCTATTGTCTTTTTACCCAGCCTTCCATGTCACAGATGGCTTTTGGGACAAACCTCAATCTGGTAAAACTGGGCCATTTAGCAACTTTCCTCTCTTTTTTTCTCCTTCTCTCATATTTCACCTCTTCCACCATCACAACCTTCACCTTCAGCGGCTAAACGCAGCCTGTTATAACCCCACCCTCACTCCCCTTCCGTGCAATCAGCAACACACTCACTAACTTCCCCTGTCAAATACACACAAACACACAATCCATCACTAACCCAAAACCTGGCACTATCCCAAAATAAAGCGCCGTGTGAAGGCAGAAGGAATCGAGTGCTTGGTAAAAAAAAAAAATAGTTAAAGCTACTGCCTGGCTCCAGTATCACATCATCTTTCTTCACTTTGTTTCTTTCCAGCCACCATGAAGTTCTCAAGCTACCTGCACCTAGATCAGGTGGATGGACAGGAGATGTTCTACACGCCAGAAATGGATGATCCCAAGTCTGAGCTGTTTGGAGAGACAGCACGGAGCATAGAGAACGCTGTAAGAACATCAGAAATCCATAAATCCAATCGTAAACTGTTTTAATTCTCACATGCGGACATCAGAAGGCTTTTTATCTGGACACCCAAACTTGAAATAACTATTTAAATAAATCTTATCGATATTGTTTTATCTAATTCAGCTGTTTTCTATGAGATGTCACTCTGTCAACTTGTTGACAATCATTGATGAGCAGCGCGTTCGTTTGGCGTCGGAAGATAAAGTAATTCTACCATATTTTCCGCACTATGAGGCGCACCTAAAACCTTAAATTTTCTCTAAAGTCCACGGTGCGCCTTATAACCCGGAGCGCCTTATGTATGGATTAATATTGAGCTACAACAGGTGTCGCAACTGCGGTTAGCAGCCGCCGACTCCATTTCCCCCGTAGAAGAAGTAGTGCGCGGTGCATGCTGGGATACATGAAAGGGCGTCTCATTTCCATTTGTGTGTTTGTGTAAAGACCCGGAAATGGCTTCTACCAAGAGACACTGTTACACCACAGAGTTTAAACTCAAAGCGATCGGTCACGCAGTAGAACACGGGAATAGAGCTGCAGCCAGTGGTGAGATCGGACCTAAAAAATCCAGCCCGACCCGAGCCTGCGGATATTAAAACTGCAGGCTCGCGGTAAAAAAATTATATTATACATATATAAAAATTTATAAATTGGAACATTTTCAAAAACACGCCTTTTTAATTAAAAAAAAATCCCATTATCGGACCCCTAACACACTTGTCTGTGATGGCCTGCTTAGCGCGAAGAGGAGGGACGGTCTTTGAAACAAAATAACGATCATCCCTTTTGCCAGTCCAGCTGTTTAAATGCATGCTCAGCGTCGAGGTGCCAGTCTTTTTGGTGTCGTATAAAAGCAATTTAGTTTATCCTTAACTTCTTACTCCTTCATATCGGGGTTACCAGTTCAAAATAAATAAAATAAAGACGTGCGCAGGAGAGGATTACCAAATTAAGTGGAGGCGATCACGTGCACAGAGGATGAGCTGGCTCTGCTGATCCTGTTTAGTAGTTAAACATTACTTCTCTGTTTTATCCAAATTATTAATTTTATAACAAGTATTCCTTAGTTTAGTACCCACACATTGTTTTAGTTTACATTTTATAAACATATATTTATTTAAAAAAAAAAAAAAAAAAAAGTCAGCGAGAGAGAAGCCCGACCAACGTAATGATTGACATTTTTAGGCCTGACCCGACTCGAATTTTGGGTCGGGCTTGAGATCTTACCTCTGGCCGCAGCGACAGAGTTTAACATCAATGAATCAATGGTGAGGAAGTGGAGGAAGCAAGAGGATGCGCTGCGCCAAGTAAACAAGACTAAACAGAGTTTTCACGGGAACAAAGCGAGATGGCTACAGTTAGAGGATAAAGTTGAACAGACTTTACTGTAGCGCCTTATAATGCGGTGTGCCTTATATATGGAAAAAGTTTTCAAAATAGTCGTTTATTGAAGATGCGCCTTATAATACAGTGCGCCTTATAGGGCAGAAAATACGGTAATCTAAATCTAATCTAACCAATTTTTTGGGTTTTTAAACTTTTTTAAACTCTTTACCAATCACACTGTATATCTTTTCATAATCCATAATCTTTTCGATTACATTTTAGAAAAGTTTGGCCAGTCTTTCTGTGAATAATTCTTGAGCCTATCACAGCTATTATGCAGGCGAGAAGCAGGGTACACACTAGACAGGTCATCAGTAACAGTCACAGATCACAGGTTAAGCCCTCTAACAGTTAATGTTCTTTCTTATTCAGCTAGCCGTAGTCTTCTTTATGCATTTACATAAATAAAAACAAAATAAAATAATATTGTTTATGAGCTCAGCAATTATGTACCCAAAAAATTGCTTTAATCTCTAAAGTCTAGAACTTTTCTAAAGTTCAGATTCTGTTCTTGCAGGTAATATTCCCCGTATATTTTCAAACTTTGGTTTAATGTTATTTTTAACCATAATTTGACACATAAATACCTAAGTGTCTCTAGTAAAGTGCCACAGAAGATGATTCCCTTTTAAGTGTGATTTTTGTTTAAAAAATGTCAATTGGCGTTGTTTTCAGCTTGTTCTATTCCCCAAGAGTGTCCAACTGTCACTGAGTGCATAGCCACAAGGAACATCACATCTTACTCCAAATCCTCCTCGTCTTCTCAAAATATTTCTGTCAGTACCACAAAAGCTTCTTCAACAACCTTCAAGGCACAATAGCACTCCTTACGGAGAGACGGGCTAATCAAACTCTTTCGGGCAGGTATTTCAGCACACTTTACAAAGCTGACACCTGTGAAGCTGCTGAGTAATATTCTGCCACGCTGAGTTCGGAGTGAATTCTCTGGACAGACATTCAATAGAAAAATACCAGAGATAAAAAAAGAAAAACACATTTTCTCCCTGCAGTCAGTGAACATACATCATATCTTCTAAGGGACAACATACGCTGGCTGATATTTGATTTTTAATCAAAAATAGAAGAAGGAGTATATTGGCAATCTGTTATCTGAAAAAAATAAATCTTGTACTGCACTTGAGCGCCCTGGTCGGAGAGAGTCAGAAAAACGGGCTTGACAGGAGTACATCTCAAACATACAGTATTTCTTTAAAATTTAGATGCTTTAATCACCAGTAGCAACGAGCAAGCTGAACCCAGCTCACTAATCCCAGCTGGTTGGGTTTTTTCTCAGTGGATCTGAGACCTTTAAACAAAGTCTCTGTTGAGAAGCCAGAGCCTGGTTGTGCTGATGAAATGGGAACTCGTGTGAGTGTATATAAGTGTGTATGCAGAACACATGTACCAGCTGGTAAATCAGAGTCACTAACCCCCGCTGGGACCTAATCTTCTACCTCACGGTGATTTGCGTGTCCGTGCTCGTTAACGTTCTCAGCCTAGGGGTCTCTTGAAGCCTGATGCGCCACTCTTCATCTTTCAGCAAAAGGCCCCTCACACTTATTGGACTACCCCCTAACAGAGGACGCTCAGAATGTGATTAAAAAGAAAAAAGGAGTAAAAGATGAGGGTTTGGCCAACATGGGTTCTAGTTCTAATCCAGCTTTGGAGGATTTTACTTCCTACTTTGCTGTCACACTTCAGTCTACAAATCAGAGATGTTTAGTAAATGAAGGGAATAATCTTTAATGTGCTTTAAAGCTCAATAAAATGTCCTGAATCATCTGTTTCAATGACCAATTCAGCAACTTTTTAATTCTTCTGTGGTGTTAGAGAAATCAACTTAGAAAGAAGGTTTAATTACAAATATATTCTCAGTTTAAGTGTCTTTAAACAACACTTTAGAACTATTTTTTTGTTGTAGTGCTAAAAAAACAACGAATGAGTTTAATCTATAAATGCTTTTAAAGACTTTTCTGCTCACTTCGCAAATAATTGTAAAGAGTTTATACAACACTTTAAATATAACTCATTAACTACCAAAAGGACTCATGTTAAATCATGAGATAAAGTGTTCAAGGCAGAAAAATTGTGTCAAGTTTCTTCTAAGCCTCTTTGTATTAGAGTGAAAATTGCAATTTTAACCAGCAGCTCAGATGAAAAAGACTTTTTGTTGTTTTCTTTCACACTGTGAAATCTATAACTGCTCGCTGGCAAGGACAGATCTCCAGCTAATGTAGGTGTGAGTTTTTAAGCTCCAGGCTGAAACAAACCAATTTTTAAGTTAAACCTCTGCTGTAGATTTTTTCGACCAAAAGCTATCAGCTTAAATAAAAAGCCTCCTCGTGGAGTTCTTCAGGCTGTTACATCATACACGAAGTAGCAAAGCCAATCAGAGTGTCAGGATAGCATGACATTTATCTTAGCTGCTCAGGAAAACTTGTTCATGAAATTAATGCCGCAGCAGACAGCTAAATGTCGATTTGTGTAGGCACATCCGAGGGCCCCTTTCTCTGCTGAGCCATCTGAGCAGTCGTCTTTTCTTCCCTGGAGATAGTAAATGGCTTAGCAGAATGAAAGCTTGGAGCTCATTACTGCTCTTATTTATCATCTCTCGTCTCTGTCCATTCTTTCCTCCGCCTCCTTCCCTCTCTTTTTCAGCTCAATGACTTGTTCAGGAAGTCGCAGGTGCACAAAGACTTTATGAGCGTTCGCGTGCGTAATCTGGCACCCAGCAACTCCATCCTGGCCTTTGTTGATGTCCACTTCAGACCAGGTAAGAAATGAGTGGAAAACACAATCTGTGAACTATAAACAGATTGAAACGGAAGGATTTTTTTTATCAGACCTCAAACAGCTTGTACGTAAGTAGTGAAATTGCTGCTTTACACAAACACTCCAGGTGACGCATGCACAGCAGGTGGCACTCCTGCATCGGTGCTCATTACTGTGTTTATGCCTCTTCACGACAGAAATGCAACTTATTTCGGAACTTATCAATATTTAAGTATTTGTCAAAAAGTGTAATTATTTCTATTGCTGGACATTATTTCTGCAGGGGATCTAAATACAGATTTTCAATTGCACTTGTTAAAAAAATATATTACGAATGGGACTCATGTCTGAGTTTTAGACTACAGTCCAAAAAAGTAGAGGGATTTCATTGGGCTGTGGGAGTTTGGAGTCTTGTCTGAATTTTGAGTATTTCAGGGTCTTGCTCACAGGTGAGATAGATTTGTGTGGCATTCTCAGCGAGTAGGATTCTTCTTCAATCTCATGTTGTGAATATAGAGCTGAATTTTTTCTAGTTGATCTGACACGTTTCTACTTTTAATTGGACTCTGGATTTTCCTGCTTAGGCTTTTGTACTCTAAGAAACAGAGAATGATTATATGATAATAACATTATTTAAAGGAGCTGTTTTGTTGGTAGAGCCAGGATTGAAAAAAACAAATCACAACTTTGGTTTAAAGTTTTTAGAGGTGTAATTGTTTCCCAGCGCAACTTAAATGTTTTAGTCACACAACTATTATAAATTGACATGTGAAGGACTTTGAGTTATTTTTTTAACATTATTATCCTGTTGTCTTTACATTTTTCAGAGACACCTACTCTTCAAAACTTTACCTTTTTTTCCAACAATATTGTCAAGATTTGTTTTTTTTTCTTTTATCTGAAATTTAGAAATAGCTCCATTGTTCTTCTCGTTTATATTTTTTATGAGCGCCGTTTAGTGTCCTTTGCAGCTTCGTCATGAGTCGAGGGATGCAGTTATGTAGTGCTCCTCCATGGCCAGTAAAACAAACATCTGCGGCAAACATTATGAAAACGATTCATCTGGAAAAAAGTTGGACAAGCGACGGCTGGAGGACAAGTGGTCCATAGAGACCCTGCACCTGTCACACACGGAGCTGCCTGATATATTCATCGTACCATTAAAGAAGCTTGAGTCCTGTATTTGCTCAGAGTGTTCCTGAGAGACCTTGTCCTGAGTGGTTGTATCTCTCTCGTTTATTATAGATACAAAATACACCGTGGAGGACATCAGAGGAGCTCTGCTGAAACAGTTAAAGGCCTCCAAAGACACCAGCATCTCTGTGAAGAAACCTGAAAAAGACAATATAGTCTTCAGCAGTGATGGTAATAAAATCTGGACTTCACAGGAGTGTGTAAAAAAATGAAATGAAGTTCTCCTGAATGTTATTTATGAACTGGAAAAGTTTATGGAATGAAAAAAAGTTGAAAAATAAAAATCTCTTAAAATTTAAAACAATTTGCTTTTGCATCTCAGGCGTGTCGGCCGTTCCGTTCTTCACTACGACAATCACTACCACACCAGCTGTGGCCACCACAGTCGCTCCCATCACTACAACCAGACCTCCGCTGACCTCTCAATTCACCCGCCGCCCACCGGGTACAACCCGCAGACCTGGAAACCGACGTACGACTACAACTTCAGCCCCAGTCACAACCCCAATCCTCACCACATCTGTACCGCCAGCTAGTACATTATCACACAGTGGCGTGAGGAGTAACCACAAAACACACAAGCCCTGCGATGCCCAGCCATGTCTACACGGTGGTACGTGTGAGGAGGATGGAGATAATTACATCTGCAAGTGTCCGTCTGGGCGAGGAGGATCAGTGTGTGAGAACTGTAAGTAAATTTATTTTGTTCTACTCTAAACTACATTTTAAGATCTGATTTTACATAAGACTTGACTTGTAAAAAAGCTAGATGAGACTTCTTTATCTTTTTTTGTTTTCCTGTCCTTTTCTTGTCATCAAAAACACACCTGAATTTTTTTTAATAACTTTAGCTCAAAATTGCTCAAATTGGCGGTTTGCAAATTGCTGTCACTCCGAGTACCACAACTTTTTTAAATACGTATGGGTGCTAATTTGAGCAATTTGTCAAATCTTCTGTCCAGTGTTTAGATACTTTGTTCTTGGCCACAGATTTTGTTCTTCATTACGCCCATATTCTAATTTGAGGGTGTAGGAATAAGTAAGGAGCAAGAAGGGGGCGGAGATCTGCAATGGCAAAAACAGATGTCAAACTGGACAAATAAGTCTTTTTTTGGAGTGTATCACATTTCTAAGCAAACCAAACACATCATGTTTATTGAAATGTGGTGAGAGATCAAATACTACTCCACAAAACCACAATATCCCTTATGTAAGCAGTTTGATTAAAAAAACTTGCCTTAGTGTGTTTAAAAAAGTCATATGTCTTTTTTATTTTCTATTATTTTTATTTCAATTCATCTTTTATTGTCTTTGATGTGAATTTGTGGATGTGTTTGTCAACTGCACTGGACACCAGAATTTTTCCTGTTAGGAATGAATAAACTAACAAGGTTTACCGATGACTTGACAAGTGAAACATTACTTAAAAATCAGCATCAAATTTGCTTTCTTTTCTGGTTGTCAGTAGTAGACGTGAGTGTAAGGTGACACCTTAAACAGGGTGGGATTAATGACTTCCAGTTACAGCTGGATTATGGAAATGATATGCCAAATGGTTACAGATGTGGGTTTATTGGGTCACATAAAGCTCAACGAGTTAGCGGCAGCAGCGTGAAACGCAATGTCAAGTTTTTATATTAAAGAACAAGCAGGGAAATTCTGAAGTCATATTTAGAACTTCTCTGTCTTTGGCTCAACAAAAACGGTATTTCAGCAATGTAGATGATCTAATTATGCACAACCACTGTTCACCAAATATGACAAAAAATCTATTCATCTGCAAAGAAAACCATGAATCAAGAACTTCTTGAGTTTCTTCTTTCTTCTCCTACTTTGGGAAACAACCTTACACAGCTGCATCTTTAGATAATTGACAGTAATAGCTTTGATGGGAATTAGCTGCTGAGAGTCATTTTGTGTCTTTGAGTAGCAACGGCTAACTGAAATGATGTACACCAACACTTATACACAAACTACACATTCACACACACACAGCCTCCCTCAGATCAATCAAGTCATTAGAAAACTGGGAGCTCATCAGCTGCCTTTGTTCTCAGAGAAATGGACAGAAAGACAGATGGACTGAGAGAAAAAGAGCCCAGGGGAGAAGATTGTTAGTTGAGTGGCTGGAAGAAAGATTCTATGAGTTAATGTGATTGACTTCAGAGGTAAAAAGAAAGATTTTCTTCTTTTTTCCCCAACTTCATCTTCTTGATGAACTCGAAAGAGACGCACAGAACAACATGAGTTCAGAAATAAACCGGTAGACAAGTTCATTTTTCTGTCAGGAAGCGCTGACTCATCGTGAATACTCAGACTTAATTATGCACATCAAACTACTGTTATGATAAGATTAAGTAGATCACGTAGTAATGACAGGACTTACTTGTTGTCTTCATTTTTCCACAGCAATCAAGTATTTCACCCCATCATTCGGAGGCAAATCTTATTTGGCCTGCCCGACGATGAGCGCCTACCACATGGTCCGCATCGCCATGGAGTTCAGAACCACCGAGACAGCCGGCCTTTTGCTTTACAACGGCCAGAAGAATAAGAAGGACTTCATTTCTTTGGCTCTGGTGAAAGGCAAGGTGGAACTCAGGTAAAAAGCCACTTTCCATTAGTTATCGATTTGCCCACTTTTGCTAAATTCAATTTTAAAAGGTGCTTTTTAGCCTTCCCATCCATCCTCATCAGTAAATGTAGTGGAAGATTAACGACACCCGAGGGGAAACGGGGTCATTGCAGCAGCTGGAGACGATTTAAATAAGAGTTAAACAAAGAGACAGCACTAAAGATAATGAGGCAAATAATTAGAGCAAGTAAACATATGGAAAACCACAGTGGCAGAAAATAAATAAAGATGTTGAGGCTTTTGGACGTATTGCAGGTTAAAGTCATAAAGCCAAGCAATCAGATGAGTAATTTAATTTTCCATAATTAATTGTATAGATGCTAAAATGTGTGCAGATCAGTCTAAAATGCCAAGTGATGTTAACCTCAACATATCGACACGTTACTGGAAGTACAGTTGTAATGTTTACAACCTGAAATGATCGTAATGATTAGAAAATAGAAAATAAATGTCTAATTTCATACATAATTGATATCACTATGTTGCAGTAAGAGAAGCTCGGATGAAATCTCATGGGTTCACCATTAGAGGGTTGAGGTAATGTGCTTGTAGTTGGGAAAATGTGAGCAGCCACATCTCAATGAGAGATTTAATACTGTATTTCTGATATCCCCTTTGTGCCCTCTTTGGAACTCTGAGCTCATCCATTCCATCTGCCAGGGATCATATGTTACCCATGATAATCCATAAAAGAAATGGCTTGTAATTTCTGCTTCTCGCTCCCACTTCTCCTCCTAGATGTCTTCTCTTTAGCTCATTTATGGATTTTAATCCAGTACTTGGGCTCAGTCCGCTACCCCATGTGTAAACAGGTTTCCCGTTGCTGTGGTTACATGCCCACATCTTTTATTCCATTGTTGACCTCAGATGCTATTACAAGGATTTGGGTCAAGGAATTTTAGATTTGCCATGCTGTGCACCTACTCACTTGTCACTAAGTAGTCATCACAGCTCCCACTGACTCTGTATATTTGTCCTCTTTAAAAAGAAGACATTCCCATTTGCAGAATATGTGAAATGTTGTATTATCCACTTTTTCTTTTCAGATGAGGCTGTCAGAGAGTACAATTTCTTTTAAAAACCGGACCATTTTCTTACCAGAAACCTGCAGGAACACCAAGTATTATGATAATTAGAATAATATGTATTCATCTGTCTTCCCACAGTGGAATTGTATGCATAAAAATCCTACGGGGAAAAGCAGCATCAGAGAAAAAGCAGCTAGACTAATTACAGTGTCTACACCACGTCTGCTTGGCCCTGTTATTTTTTAATACCATCTTCTTGCCCTTGTATTTTTAAGACATCACCCTGATCCATCAAAGCTTTTCCAGTTTCCCACACCCAGCCAGGTTACATATGTCATGTACAAAGGAAATCGATGGCAAACTATAGAACTCATTTGCATGTTCAAACAGAAATACAGCTGTGAGATTACCACCCACAGCCCTGCAAATTCAGACATAAGGGGAAGAACTAATTATTTGGGGCAGATAATTGCTCTCAGGTCTTGCTAATACCACTCTGCGTGTGGGTGCTCGTACATGACGGCTCTTTTCTGTGATGTTATGACTCTTTGTTTCTTCAAGCACACTCTTAGTAAAAATTTGAGTAAAAGATGAAGGTTAAACTGAGTAACTGCTCTGTTGCAGTTTCATCATTTCATGACATTTTTATCTCTTGACTGTTATTTATTTGTTTGTTTAGCTGTATTAGCAGATTTAGTTACTCCTAATTTGATTTAAATTAGCCATAACCTTGGAAATAATCCTCACAGCTGGAGTGGGAGGTGGTGAGACATGAACTTATATTAAATATGAGTGTACATAAGTCTGTAAGTTTTATTTATTTATTTTTTTAATGTACTTTATTCATCCCTCAAATGGGAAAATTTCTGTGCTGCATTGCATCGCAGTAGGCAGCCATGACGGCGGGTTAGGTGTCTTCCCCAAGAACACTTAGGCATGGGCCCAGTGGGAATCAAACCGGATTCTTCCAGTCTAAGGACGAACATTTTACCACTGAGCCAAAGCCTCCCCTACGATTCCTCATTTTGTTGACTAAACTGGCTTTCTCCACCCCTCTTCCTCCATTTATTTCTCACAGGTTCAACACCGGGTCAGGCACAGTCTCCTTAATGAGCACCGTTCAAATAAGTCTGGGACGCTGGCACCAGCTCGTAGTGACACGAAACCGACGAAATGCCTGGCTCAGCGTTGAACAGGAGCCTCTCATCCAGGGCGAGAGTCCACTGGGTACAGACGGTCTTAATCTAGACACCAATCTCTTCATCGGAGGCGTCCCTGATGAGCTGAAACAGGAGTAAGAATTATTCCTACTACATGTGATTACACAGTGATGATAGTCTGCAGTAAGAAGCTCAGATGGAAAATCTCTTAGCTGTGGTTTACTTTAAATAACAGTTGAAAGTGCTTTTATTACTGAATATATAATCACATTAATGTCAAACAGCACATTTCTGTTATGCTAAATGTTTTTCTCTTCCTCCACCAATCATGTCTTTATTGCTATTTTATTCTCAAACAGGAAGCTGGTTTGAACTGTTAGAGGAAGAGGATCAATATAATTCTTCATACTGTACATTAGTCTTTCAGCAATTATAAATTTCTTTCTGGTGTTTTTTTTTCCCCAGTGCGACTGATAATACCGGTGTTTCCGAAGGCCTGAAAGGCTGCATCCGCTTGCTGGATGTTAACAATCGGGTACTGAACATTCAGGAGGACAGTTGGGATGTTCTTTATGGCAGTGGAATTGGTGAATGTGGTAATGACCCGTGTGATCCAAATCCCTGCAAGAATGGAACTTGCATCATCAAAGAGGCTGAGATGTTCTCCTGTAAATGTAACAAAGGATTCTGGGGTAAGATTATCATACGGTGTCTTAGTGATCTTTATCTTAAAATGTTGGGATTCTCATAGGAGGAATATTCAACATTGCATCTCAAGCTAGAAGATTGCTGGTGCGAGCCCCAACTGGACAAGCTGTTTAACACTATCTTTTTTTGGGATGCTTGTATGTTCTTGCGTCTTCATCGGCTCTCTCTGGAGACTCCAACTTCACTGACAACATGATGAACATGAAGCTAATCAGTCATAATTCAATTTCTAATAAATAGTAGTGAGTTTTTCTCTGTGGCCCTCTGACCGAGAGGTGAACTGTCTAAGGTGCACCTCCCAGGATAACCTGTGGCAACTTCTGAAACCTCATATTGGACCAGGCAGTTTTAAAAAAAGTAAAGGATGAGATTTCCATGTATGTCTAACAGTTCTAATGGGGGTTGCATTCTGGTTAAGGATCCAACGTGATCCAGCGTTCCTCTCAAATCCTAAGCTTGACAGCTCAATTTGAATGTGGGGTTTATGCCGCTAGCAGAAAAGCTTGAAGTCATTTTGTAAACACCAAAGCAATCAAAACTGTGTGTCCAACACCGTAATGGGAAATTAAATGTTGACACGCCTTTGGTCTCTGGTCTACGTCTTTCTCCACATCTCTCTGCTTCCTTCTTTGTGGTGAGTAGATATAAACTCAGAAAAAGTAGTAAAAAAGAGGCCGACTCGATGGTCCCTCATCGGTGATGTAATAGGACAGCCTTTCAATTGTCAGCATGAAGTTTTATGTTTTAATAGCGAAGGAGTTTATGGTCAAATGGTGCTACATGAGTGGTGATAAACGCCACCTGTCAGCAGAGTTTTAAAAGCCATATTCCTTAAATATACTACGTGGGTCAATAAAGTATCACATAACATTTTATAAAGGAAATACTTTTCTGTTTTTATAATGAGCACCTTAAGAAAAAATAGAGATACGCTACAACTCAGAGGAACTTCATCACTGCAACGATGAAGTTGTGTTGGCAACACTGAGAAAAATGAATGATAATGAGAATCAAACCTTTGCCTCCAGACTTTTATCCAAGTTAATTTTATCCTAATGTCGATTTGAAAGTGTTCAAGATTGCTTTTCTGGAAGGAAGGGACAGATCAGAAAAAGAGGAAAGAGGGAATTATTAAAGGGGTAGAGCCATGGTTAGAGGGAGAATGTGTCAGGACATCCAGATAAATGAGAGAGGTGAGAGAACATCAGAGTCCAAAAGGAGGAAGAGCTCTGAAAAAGGATCAGAGGATAAAAGGCTGCCTCCCAAAAATGAGGAAGTGAGGAAAACATGGGAGGCCTGTGCGCTCAGCGGGGACTGGGTTCATTAACGCGTTCTCCTCACCACAGGCCTCGGCTGATAAAGTAATGACGGGTGAATTCAGATGGGCTGTGGCAGAGGGCAAAACCATCATCCACCAGACACGTGCAGGCTTTTCCCACAGTGTGTGTTGGCGCGGGAACATGTCTGCATGGCGGGAGAGCTCACCACTCTTTAATCTGGACGTGTCACATTTCCAAATCCTCTTAGAAAATGACCTCTATTAAAGAGGAAGTCGTCATACTAGTTTCACCTTTTCTACCCATCCGTCTGAGAGGAAGTGAATGTTCAAGTCTTATTAAAGTCTGTTTTTTTCATCACAGTTATGTGTTTGTTTTTCTGTAGGTCCAACGTGTGCTGACAACCACAATCCATGCATAGATAGCAAGTGCCACCCGAGCTCCCAGTGCAAGGCGCAGCCCGAAGGGGGGTATAAATGCGAGTGCCCCATGGGTCGTGAAGGCAGACACTGTGAAAAAGGTAATCCGACTAAAAACGTGCTTTTAGACTTCTTCGCTCTAAATTTCAACGTTGGCAAATTTCTCTATCGTCGGCTCTCCTCTGTGTGACTTTTCAACCTATCCTGCACGGAAGTAGATCAAAAGAAGGCTTGAGGTGAGCCTTCAGAGTTGAGGGATGAAGGGGAACGTTGATGTGCTGCAAAAACCGAGGCGAATGATTGGCCCCGTCGGGCCGTTCACCACATCGACTCAGCAAAGCTTGTTAGTGGGAAGCAGAACTTGAAGATTTCTTTCCACACAATCCACCCACAGGTGTTGTGCTCAAACTTGTGTACCGGTGCTTGATGTTATGCAGTAAAACCAGGCCACTGCTGAGAAAAAAGATCAACCTTCTTTTGAAGTTCATCATTAACACCTTTCGATGTTGTCGCATTTTGAAGTTTGCTGGTGTTTTTCTCACTTTGTATTTGAAGCTGTTGTCATCTCTGCTTGGAAAAGTTGCAAACGAAGGAGAACAAATTTTTTACACACAGACACGAGAGAAACAGATAACCCCTCCACTCCAGGGAATTAGGAAAAAACAGATGGGAGTAGCCTCTGTGCAACCTCTAAGTTTAACTTAGCGAATGATTAAAATAAATGGAGGTGAGCTTAAATCAATGCAATGTGAGCAAATGCGTCTCTTGTAGTAGAAAGCTATTTTTACACTGGAATCAATGAGATGACTAATCGCATCAGTCCTCTCTGCCCGTGGTGATTAATGGCGGCATCAGTCAAGCAGAGTGTCAGACAGGCGCTCACAGATAAGGAGGCAGCCAGGCAGACGTCCCCTCTGAGTTCTCTGCTCATAACAGTAAAAAGACAGGTAGCTTAGAGCCCACTCATCAGAAGCCCGAAGGTGAGTGTAGTCATAATATAAAGTGTTTGCATCAGAGTGTGTGTGTGAGCCAGTTCAGCTGAGCTGTGGTTTCCATTTCCATTCAGCTTGTGTTTTCTGCTGTAACATCACAGTCAAGGACTTTTCTCAGGGGTGTTCCTGTTGTATTGAATGGTCTACTTTTTGTTACTAGTATGAAAGTGTTGACCGGGGTGCCCAAAGCCCTCTAGGATCATTGTCCTAGAAAACCCTTGTAGGTTAAATTGTTTGCATTCCACAACACACCGGACTAATTATGCATCAAAGACCATCAGAATGAAATGAGAATTTGCACAAAAAAATTGCCCCCATTAAACATTTCAAAGAATAGTTTTGATAAAAATCAATGAGTCTGTTTGTGTTTTTCTCATTTTGAAGTTGTTTGAACTTAAAGGTGCCTGCTACAGGTTAAAGTGACTAACTTATTCTTGAAGTAAAGTTCTGTGGCCCCATTGCCTTGTGACTTCCTCGGGTCACTCAACTTTCACTAAGGCTTCAACCTCCCCGTGTCCTATTGATCAAGGATTTAGGGTGATAAACGTGTGATAAAGGGAGAGAACCATCCATGTTTGAGTCTAGGAGACTCCATTGTGAGCATTCATCTTACTCCTGTAGAGTTTAACTCAGTGAAGAATTCCTTAAGACAGCAGGACTTTATTTCCCTCTCTTCCACTCTCTTTCACGTTGCGTACCATCATCATTAGCACACTTCTTCACAATAGCTAATTAGCTTTCTCATCTCCTTCTGCCTTCCCTATACTAACTCAACTCCGCTAATCCCAACCAATTATGAATAAAAGCTTTCTTTCCAGCTGCTGTGAGTATGCATGTTTATGTGAGAGTCTGGCAAACTATGGAACTTTGAATGATGGCAGTTTTCACATTATAAACACATAGCTCCCTCCTTCACCCTCTCCCTGGGTGACACTTGAGTGATTTTTAATGTCAAGCCACTTGTTAGAAGGATGGCACAGTGCCTGTCCAAATGACTTCAGACAGCGAGGCGTAGACATGACGCTAAGACATGAATTTGCAAAAAAAAAGCTCTGTCAAAATACAATGGCTGCATTATTTCATAGGTCCCAGCTGCATGTTAAACTCTGCATGTCTGTACAGGTTCTTTGTCAGACAGTGTTGTACTGTGTAATCAGTCTGGCATATGGCTTTTACATTTTCTGGACGTCTTTTTTTTCTTTCTTCAAATTTTTATTTAGCGAAAGTCTTAATCTCTAAAGGCTATGCACATAAAATTCATCTTTTTCTGTAAGGCTGACAGGCCCCTCCAGATCTAAAGACTATTTCTGAATTTCAATTCTGTCAGCAAAACAAACAGAACCTGAGGTCGAATGTAGTTTCTTTGTGTGTTTTTTCTCAGTGATGGAACGGAGAGGGGCTTACATGCCTCAGTTCAACGGAGACTCCTACCTACAGCTGAAGGGGCTTCATCTCTACAGACATGACCTGCTGTAAGTCCGAGACCTTAGAGTGAAAGCCACACAGTAAAGAGTTAGATGAATTAATGTTGAATTTTGTGTAGTTTGCATGCACTAAACTTATTCTGTGCCAGAGGCGAAGAACGAGCCCAGCCTTCGTTAAGCCTGAGCTGAATTGATAATGAGGCCTGCACAAATAACTTCATCAAGGTCTGAGAGTGGTTAATGTGCTCTGGTGTCGCTACACAGTTTCTAAAGTGAAAAAATGCCCTCAACAAAAAGATTTATTGTTTGCTTATGCCTTGGGTCTAAATAATAGTATTTATATGTGGCAGTTAACCTCATATCCACTGGACTTCCGGATCTCTCTGTTTTACCCTCACACTCCTGTTTAGAGGAAGCTCAGGTTCTACATCCTACAAACCCTAACTGTGTCATCTTTGACTGAGATGAGCTAAACTTTAATTAAGAGTCAAAGGCTCATTCAGCATGCCCACTTTTGGTATTTTTTCACATCAACATTAGGAGAGAAAGAAGATAAGAGAAATCTATAGTGCACACTTAAAGTCTCATGTGGAGTTATGAGACTTTAGAAAGTGTATGTAAGGAGAGGGTAGCATGTAAATGAAGATAGACCCCCAAATGGTAGAAAAGTGCAGGCATGTGCATTATGCAGAACAGTATCGTTTTGGCAAAGCAAATGAAAATGGAACATTTTCTTGATGATCCGTCATGGTGCTTTCGTTTTATAAAACGATTCCATCTTTACATCCGGGCAAAGACTACGGTGGCACAGCAACTTCCAGCAGACAACAATAATAAGCAGTTCATTTTACTTTCCTACTAATTACCTGCCTTTTCCAAAATACACACATGCATAAATTTTGATAGTCTTTTTGTTTTGGAAAGTTATATTTGTTGTTAAATGTATTAAACTACTCGCCAACAGTGAGTCCTACACACTTAGAAACAGGTCCAATACTTTCCTAGCAGAAATCGGTAAAATAATCTTCGTTGTGGATCAGCAAAAGACCAACTCAGGTCTATTGGATGCACATTATTTACCAAGAAACATTGTCCACAAATTATTTCTGATGCTCTATTTGCAGTCAAAATGTCAGTATGACGGTGATTCTGATGGCCAATGACTCCAATGGTTTGATCTTCTACAACGGTCAAAAGGCAGATGGAAAAGGCGACTTCATCTCTCTGTCCCTAAACAATGGCTTCCTAGAGTTTCGTTACGACCTCGGAAAGGGAGCAGCTAATATCAGGTTGCTGAGATTGAATTTTTTTCTAAAATTTATAAAACAAATCAAACTTGGCCTTAATTAAATTTTAATAAGCTTGTTTATTTGTCCTGTTTTTGTGTTTGTGTGGTTCAGGAGTAAGAAGCCGATCCAATTGCATGTTTGGAACACCATCAACCTGAGGCGGCACCAACGCAAAGGCGAGATCATGGTCAACTCGAAAGATGCTGTGCAGGGAGAGTCACCAGTAAGAAACTAGCAAGCTCGGAATGCTTTGCTTCTGCTTATCTTGCTGCTAGCATGCCGAACTAATGGCGCTTACCCTGCTTCTGAACGTTTATCCTCATTAGTGTGCTTATATGTTATCAGTGCCACGGTCTCTGGCTTTAGCGCTCTTGTTTCCCCATCCAACAGTCCTCCAAGGTCCCGCTTAGAGTGCATTTGAATCTGTAAATACACTCCTTTCGCCAAGGTTTTCCACATGGTTTGGCACCCTGTGGCTTTACAGGCTTGTTTTGTAGAAAATATCCAAATATAATATGAAGTAAAGTGAAGATCTCTTGATGTACAGAGCCAGTTTGGCAAGCTGTCTTAATTTTAAAGCTGCCATGTCTTCCTCAATCTCTGCCTTTGATGATCTCGGCAAAAGATAAAAACTATCATTTTGCATTGAATGCATGAAAAGAAGTTTTCACTGTTGGTGTACGGTTTCTGGAAGGGTGTCAGGAGAGTTTGAGGTAGATAAGGCTGATATTAACCGTGTAAGAAGCATAATAAAACTCTACAGCCCCGTGTCTAAACTAATAAAGCAGGTACATGCTATTAAGGGAGGCTAATCTAATAGTTAGATAAGTCTGTAAGTCACCCAATTATATTAAAGAGTTTAATTTGTAATTATGAACATGCCCCCTGTCAGCTCTATCATTTACTGTAATAAGCAACAGTCTGCCTTTTTATACGTATTCATTTATTTTTATTTTCTTATCACTCAGTCCCTCCCCCACTGCTTCTCATCTTCTCTATGGTAATTGTGTTGTAGCCCAGCTACAGAGGCAGAAAATCTTATTAAAAGAAGAGAGCAGAGAAAAAGCAAAGACATAAGTGTGTATGTAGATTGGGCGGGAGGATGAGCCGAGGCTAGTTAGAGTTCAATACAGCCATCTCATCTACTTTGGATCATAGCTAATTTATTCCTTCTTCAACTTTAAGACCCTGAGGGAGTTACAGGAAAGTTTTTTTTCCCCCATAGATAAATATGTGGAAACATGTGACCAGAATCTTTACGTCAAGAACAGTTCAGACTGAATGTTTCCAAAGACAGAAATAGGAGGAATAAAAATCGTCTTTACTCTTTATTTAATAGTGGCAGCCTTTAACTGAGGCTGGGTTAAATGGCTCTATTTACAGTCTGTTATCCATGAAGTTTTTTTTTAACTTTTTTTTTCTTTCCATCTTTTTCTAAATGGCACCATCTGCCCAATGCACACCCCTCTTAAAAAGCACACCTTATTTGCATTCCTTCCTGCACATCTTTATGGATGCATCCACCCTTATTTAACACACAATGCATTTATATGTCCTTATTTAACATACTTGTGTCACTTTGTTCTGCCCACTTGCTATTTCTAAAACTCTTACAGATGTGTAAATGTGTAATCATAAGGTAGTATGTGTGTGTGTGTTTATTGGTGTTTTGAACTTGCCTGGCTCTGCATGCCTCTCTGTGCACACACACTTACTAGTCTTCCCTTATTAACTCTCTTCCTCCTTATTTTCTTTTCCTTCCTTATGATGTGCTGTCTGGAAATAAGAGATCACGCAAGGTAATGAGACAATTCCCAGTCACACCTTAGCCCCCCCTGTTTCTCGTTTCATTTGAGCCGTTCACAAGAGTGCTCTCATCCTCATCTCTCCATGCAACAAGAAGAAAGAAACGCTATTTGTACAGAACTACAAGCACCTTTGAAGGGGCCAATTCTGCGAGAAACTTACTTATTTCATGAGATCATAAATGTGGTACTGAAGTGGAGTTGATCTTAAAGAGGATAGGTTGGCTTTCACCTCAGTCCATCTGCTGCGGGGGCAGAAGGAGGTAGGAGTTGGAGGGAAGAAGCAACTGAAATAGTCATCTTCTGGTTGGTCATTGTTTATAAGTAACAAAGAGATGTCTTCATTAGTCCTGTGTGGGCGGGAGATCGTAGCAGTGCCTGTCAAAACGTGGGAGCGAGGAGGATGTACACCGTAGGAGATGATGAGGTGCTGAGCCAAGCTGGTCTGTTCTCTTGTCATCTGCTCTCACTTCTGTTGCAAATATGAACAATCTTCTATCATTACATAAAGTCACTCTCTTTGACCTGCTCACTTGACCATATGACACAACAAAGTCACATTACATCAAGCAAGCCCATGGGCCCCATGACCCTGAAGATTATTGTGTAAAGCAAAATCATCATTTCATTGCATGAATTCTCACTGAGTCACAAAAAAATATTTTGCCCCAAGCTTTAAAGATGTTTAAAACATCAAGAGGCTCTCTAATTTACCATTAAAATTATTTTGCTACAGAGTAATGTTCACAGGAAGTGCCAGAGGAATGTTTTCAGTCTCTGCCATCTTTTGGCAAAGCCAGGATGGATCAGTCACAACTGGGTCCTACAGTTTTTGGCCAAGTCTCTGCTGGTAGTAGCTCAAGGTGCAGTGACACAGCCGCAGGCTTTAGCCAAACTTCCTGCCCTCCAAATCCCTTCATAAATAAAATCCAAGCTGGTTCCAGCTTGCATGTGTATTTGTCTGCCTCCTTAATTTTTTTCTTTTCTTGCAATTAACTTCACTTTACCCTTCTGGCAATTACTGCCCTACATTAAGTGAAGATCATTAATTCCTTCCCTCTGAAGTGGCTTGATTCTTTGGCCCAAAAGAAACAAGTGTCACCTTTGCAAACGCAAAGCAGCTGTCCCAAAGGTGGGATGGAAAGAATCGATTTTCATCCTCGTCCGACACGTAAATGAATTGCAATTAATATGTCTCCACACTCCTCTGTTAGAAAGGTCAGTGCTCATAATCAGCTATTCATTAGAGATGTCTGTAAAGAAGCATCCATATCTGCAGTCCAGCTTGCTCCTGATTCTCCTTTGTACGCTCTCCGTATGTCACACGGGTGATAATTGACCGCTCTCTCTGGGAGACAAACTAATCACTTGTGTTGTAATCTATCAAACAGGCTGATGTGGAAAAGAAGGCAGAGAACTTCAGTTAAAGCTTCTGCCAATTTCAATCTAAATTATTTCTTTCATTTTCTTTCTTAATAGAGATGGATCTAAATGATAAAATCCCTGTACGATTGCTATATGTTAAATCTCATTGTGAGACTTTTTTCAGGCTCCTCAAACGTCAACACTCTCCATCGATTGGTTGATGCAATTATTATTTTGGGTTTTGTTGCATTGAATTTCATTCCAAAGAGAGATGACTCACTTTTACTTTAAGGTAAAACTTGTAGGAATGTTTTTTTTTCTCAAATTAGAAAAGCTGCTAATTGTGTTGAGGAGGAGCTGTAGTATGTACAAAACTTGCATACTACAAAAATATGTTAATTGCAGAGTGAGAGTAGGTAATGTGTGACTCCTTACTAATGTACTGTGCAAAGTTTAAAACCCCCAAGAGCATTTTTAAAAAACAACAAATTGTACTCAGTGCAAAAAGTTTACATATCAACAAAAAAAAAAAAAATCAAAGTACTGCCATTTTAAATGCCGACCTTTCAAATACATGTGAAGATGTTTCCAAGGTGACTAAAATTAAAGTTGTTTTTTTATTCTTCCTCATCAGAACAGACACACTGATCTCAATCTAAAGGATTCTCTGTTTGTCGGTGGAGTTCCCGATTACAGCAAGCTACCAAGAGCTGCTGCGCTCACAGAGGGCTTTAAAGGAGTCATACAAAAGGTAAAAAGTATACAAGTTGCTCTTTTTTATAACACGATATTCTGACGTTAGCTCTACTCATGAAGCGTATGTTATTTTAATGACTCAGAGCTCTTGAAGTGTACCGTAGCAAAGTGAAATGATAAGTTATTAGGTGCCCTACTGTCATACCACATTCCCTCAGCTGAGCAATTTTCCATTATAAGCTCACACTGTGACTAGAAGTGGCTCTGCTCATTTGGATTAGCATGGACTAATAATAGATCCACATTTTGAAGTCCCTCCATTTTGCAATTCTCTGATCTTTCCCTGACAGCTTTCCAGTTTTTCTCCTCCACTTTAGCAGAAAAAGCTCATCTCTCTGTGCCAAATTTAACTCATTTAGAACAAAGACAGTATGTTGGTGTTTGTATAAACTTGCCATTAGTTCTCAAATGCAAACTTTTGCTTGACGCTGTTATGCTTATCAAAAGCAAAGGGAAGTTTGCTGAACTTGGTCTCCTGGGAACTGCTAATTAAAATATAGACAGTATGTTTTTGCATCAGTTTGTTCCATCAGCATGCTGCTCAGAGGGTTTAATCTTCATAAAAACGTGTAAAACGAAATCTAAAATTTGATTCAGTAAGCCTTTTTATTTGTGTTTTTTTCTGAATATGTTAAATACTTTGTTACTAATTATTCGGCACACATTTTCATTCCTTTTAAGCCGCGGGTTTCTTTATGAAAACAATCAAGAACCCAAAGATAACATTTTTAAAAGTACTCTATGAAGAGAACATTTTAATGAGGCCATTTTAACAACAAAAGCAATTAATCCAAAGCAACAGACATGAAAGAAAATGTTTTAGACAGAGTTTTACAGCATAGTAAGCTTATTACATAAGCAGAAGAGATTTATCATCTTACATTTTATTTCCAGGTTTTGAAAAAAGGATTAAAGTCATTTAAATTATGTTGTGATCATCATTGTCACAGTTTGATGAGATATTCTATCATCTGTAAAGCCTTCACACCACGTGAAACCTTGATGCATATTTTCTATCTGATTTTTCTACTCTGATTGAGCCTGAAAATTTTTCATAGCCACCCTCATTTTCAAACTTGAATTTTTTTGCCTGCTTTTAACGGTCAATGTCACTTCAATTTTGGAAAACGTTTTTAGGCCTTATTCATATTTTTTCTGTATTTGATTCCTGGAAAGGTTCAATTTGCAACAATACTGTATATACAGTAGACACGATATAGCATAGTTTCAATTCTCAAGTAGAGCTGTTGCTCCTCCGGGTCGAGAGAAGCCAGGTGGGGTGGTTCGAGCTTCTGGTTAGGATGCCTCTGAACGCCTCGCCGGTGAGATTTTTTTGGGCACGTCCCACCGGGAGGAGACCCAGAGGCAAATCCAGAACTCGCTGGAGAGACTATGTCTCATAGCTGACTAGGGAACACCTCAGGACCCACCGCGTGAGCTGGAAGATGCAGCTGGGGTGAGAGAAGCCTGGGTTTCCCTTCTGAGGTTGGTGCCACCGCGACCCGGCCACATATAAGTGGAAGACAATGTAACAGAATGAAGATAAACTATATAATCCTCTGGCACGCATGTTTTCATACCAAAGGACATTAAAAGATGTTAGTGATATTTCGCAGAAGAGCTTTCTCCTCTAAGAGTTTTCTGTGATTTAGTTTTACTGTTTCTACCGAAGGCAATATGAGGCAAGACCTTGCAAACTATGAGATCTTTATTCTCTTTAGGAGAACTGAGTAACCTTAAAAATGTCACCCAGACCTTATCCTAATCAACAAATCCTACCTCATTCATCCCAATATTTCTAACAAAATACCCTAAATCCTAACCCAGTAACACTAAACTTTAACCTCATAATCCTAACCCCGACCTTAGAACCCAAATGATTAACCCTGACATGAATACCAAATTTGTTACCCACATAACCGAACCTTTAAGCCCAACCTAATAATCCTGACAATATACCCTAACCTTTAATCCCAAACTTAACTGTGAACTCAAACCAACTCATTTTAAATCTTATGTCCCAACACTTAAAACAACTACATGATATTGGGAAGCAGTTTGTTGCTACATTGATGCACAAGCCCCAAAGTTTTGCATCATTAGCTCAATCCTAATGTGACAAAACTGCTAAAGGCTAAAGTTTTAATTAATTTATGAATGATTCCTGTCAACTTAATTTCCAAAGTCAAACTTGTTTTTTTTATTTAGCAGTGAGTTTGTAAAGTAAGATGATTAAGCCCTGAAACGAAGCTGTTAGAGGCCTGATTGCAGTACTTTAGTGGTTTTGTGTTTAATTTTATGTTGTGCGACTCAGCGAATCAAGAGGGAGTTCTGATCTTCCTCTAAGCCATCAATCTATAAAGTTTTACTGTTTTGTTGGTTGAAATGCCTTTAAGGTGTCTTCAGGATTAAGCTGACTATTTGTTTTATCCTGTACCCATCTTGATGCTTTTTTGTTCCCAGATCACACTGATGGGTACACCAGTCCTGAGGGAGGCCAATGCCCTGAACTCCAGCAACATCGTTATGTTCCAGGGCCACCCATGTTCCAAGGATCCCTGCATGCATGGTGGCCTCTGTGAAGCCGCACTGGACACCTATGTGTGCATTTGCCCCCATGGCTTCTCAGGGGACAACTGTCAGAATCGTGAGTTCTGTTACATATTCACTTGCAGGGATTTTGGGGTCTGTATTCACACTGGTGCAAAAACCTAAGTGTTTTATTCTTATCATAAACTAATTTTCAGCATCTGTTTGATTATTTGGTTAATAAACTGGGGGCTAACAGTAACTACTGAGCTGCGTGTGTAGATCAGTGGTCCCAAACCCATTTTAGTCCAGGGCTATAGAAACTCTAAATGAGCCAGAATATTGCAACATAACTGCCCATTGATAGAGAAAACTCTTTGTAATTTGTTCATTCTTAGTGATTAAAAAAAAATTAAAAACAGCCTGAATAATCTGGATAATTTGGATTAGTTCAATATTGTCTTCTTAGCCTAATATTAATATGTCCTTTAAAAAAAGTTTGAAATATTCACATATTAACAGCAAAAACATTTTAAAACTTGGATTAAATTAATCATAATCTCGTTCCATTGCCTTCCACTTATTCGTGGCAGAGTCACGGGGCAACAGCCTCAGACCCAAAACCCAGGCTTCTCTCCCCCCGGCTACATCCTGCAGTTCACATGAGAGGATCTCGAGGCGTTCCCAGGCCAGGTGTGAGACAGTGGATCTGGGGTCTGCCTCTTGGTCTCCTCCCGGAGGGACGTGCCCAGAGTACCTCACCAGCAAAGCATTTGGACACATTCTAACCAGATGCCCGAACTACTTCATTTCGCAATTAATTATTAATAATAATAAATATTTAAAATACTGTGTATTTTTAATTAAAAGCGTAAAAAAGTATAAGTCAGTCATCTTCTTATCCATCTACCACTTTCGGGGTTGCGGGGGTTGCCGGAGCCCATCCCGGCTGATTTAAGGCGAAGGGCAGGGTAAAGTATAAATTAGCGGAAGTCTAAATTAGGCAATAAATACTTGTTCCCATGATAACTTCTTCACGTCTGATATTTTTATTTTATTGTATTTCTTTTGAGTGAGACAATTTCAACCCCAGGGTGTGAAATTTGAAATCCACGGTGTAAACGTACCAGATTATTGTTACAATAAGAATTGTTCCATTTTGTTGTCTAAGATGATCATTTTTTTCTTTGAAAGAACACATTGTGTTCTATTATAAAGCATTTTAAAAGCGGAATTTAAATCAGCAACGCTTCATGTCGAGTGTTTACAATGACTTGGCTCATTGGAAGGTAAAGCATGAGCCTTATTTATCCTCCTCTTTAGAGTTTTGTTACCATTGTGATGTTACTGTGTTAGATAATCCTAATACAACACATGGGACGTGTCTTTTGTGTCTGTGCTTCGAAGTATTGATTCTAAAGTGAAGCTGTTGTGAAATGATTAACTACGCCAGCTGAATATCCCAGAAATGAAAGGGTTGCACATCCCTTTCATCATCATCACGTTACCGTGGCAGACTTGCACTTTTCTGGCCTGATCTGTCATACACACTCAGTTGCTGCTTACGCCATTAACCTTGCGCGTCTGGTCGGTTGTCCCTTTCACGTTAATTAAAACACACACAACCACCCCATTTCGCTCACACCCCATTGCCTGCAGCTCTAATAACCGAATCTTTACTCTTATTGATTGGTGTGATCTCATCTTCCAAGCAATCTTCATCCCTCACACTCCCGTCTTCTACGCAGTTATTCATGAGAAATCCGCCGGAGAGACCGAAGCCATCTCCTTTGACGGACGGACGTTCATCGAGTACCACAACGCTGTCACAAAGAGGTAAGGAGGAGGACAAGTGGAACATCATTGTCTTTTCAGCTTCATCAGCCATCAATGTTTCAATAGCTCTTAGCCAAATTACCCCCCTGTCCATCCATCTCCTTCCTGGTAAGCGGTGATGACAGTGTTGATGATATCATCAGTGGTAGCGCTTCAGGGTGAATTGTTTCTTCCCCTCCCTGCCTGTGACAGTTTTGCTTTCCTTATGACAGGATTTCACTAATTAGTGAAAAGTGTTAGCAATCAAGAGTCTCACCCCGAGCATACCCCCTTCATTCTACGGTCTATCACTTAGCACGTATTGACACCGGACAACAATTGCACACAGATGATTAAACTTGTTATTTTAATTCAAATTGTCGGATGACTATTTTTCATCCAGCTGGAGTTCAAAGATGTGTCATTTACAGCAGTGAAAATTGGGGGAAAGATGATGACAATTATCAAATAGTTTCTGGAATAAAATAAAAATAGCCTGAAGAAAAATGTTTCCCATATAAATATCGGGTGACAAGTTTTTACTTCACTATCAGTCTAAAAAGAAGGCTTAGCCTGAAGGTTTGCATAAACAGAAATTTTTCTGCGATCAACCTGAGAAGCCAGCGAGCATATGGTTCTTTATCTCACAGCTCTTCACACAAACACTTTGAGGTGTGAAAACCGGGCCTCAGTCTGGAGATCATTGCACTCCCTCGGAGACACAAAACTCACACCCACTAGCAAACAAGTGGCAGAAAATTTCTGTCAGTTACATGTTTGTTGTACTGTTGCTGTTTTTCCATGACGTCCTTTGTCCTGTCCTCCGCTCCAACGTCCCTTGTCGGTCTCTTCATCTGTCTCTGTCTCATATAAGTGTCCTTCACTGTTTCTCCTTTTCACTCAAGCCAACTGACCAATGAGATACCAGAGTAAGTAGATTGAAAGTTTGGGTGTGTTGCCCAACTTCAAACCAAGCCCTAACTAACCACGACAAAAATCCATTTTTTATAGTTAACCCAAATGAAACAACTTAAGTACATTCAGTTTGGTGTCTTAATTTCCACACAGACGCCATCTTTGACTCTCAAAAGTGAGATTTTACATTCAAGCTTCATTTCCATTGTTTAATTTGACAGATTCAATTATTTTGAATACATTTGCAAAGTCATTAAAGATTCTTTTCGTCTTCAGAAGCATGAACGTATGCATGTTAAGTATTTTGCTCAACCAGAGAAAATGAATTGCTGCACAAAGAATTTGCAATAATTTATGCATGCTTCTAACTTGTTCCTAAACTAAATGAATTGCCATGCACATGACGGCATTAAGTGTTTTGCAAGAAATGAATGAGACCCCATGAAAACCGTGATGCACTAAATACCCCGTAACCCAGTTTTCTCATGGAGTTCCTACTTTGAGAAAACCCTCAGTCTTGGTTTCATTATTTAGAGTTTTCTTTCTCCCACTTGCTCATTAGCTCGGTAAGTAACCTCTTTTTAAAAAGTCCTCCCAAATGGCGAAGCAGATTTCAGCACAAATTAAGCTGAATGGATTCAACCCAGAGTTCTCATCCACGCCGGGGTGTCTGTCATTTCTCTTTTGCCAGATCTCTAACTGTAATTGTGAATAATTACGGAGTCGGCTGTGCTGAATGACTGTGACATGTTAATCACAGATGTATCTCCCTTTGTAGATTAGACCTCCAATTGAGATCTCTCCACACCATGTAGCCATGGGCATCAATCTCACTTAGCAGGACGGGACAGTGGTCCTTGGAGCCAGGCTGTCAAAAGTTTAATAGATAACACAGCCAGTAAGAACCACAATAAGCAGGAAGTTAAGCAAACCAGAAAATTGGTGCAGCACCAAATTCATTTACTATGATTTAATTTTCTAAAACAAAATAATACACTTAGTGATGTGAAGGCTAAAATCTCAAGTTCTCACCTTCGGGTGATGTTTCTATTTCTATGAACAGTAGCCTCTCATTCCTCGTTTAAGTTCAGCTTGATCTGCTCAAGCCCAATTATTTCACTGACAGATCGCGTCTTGTTATGACACTCAGCTCAAACAGGGCTTGACCCCTTTTTTAAAAAAACAAACAAAAAGCTACATAGTTGTTCTCCTCTATGCTCCTCTTGTAATTATAAAGGATATGTTTAATATGTATGAGTGTGGAAACTGAACATGAATGTACTTAATCCTCATTCTGCTGTTAAAGAAGAAATGTGTGAGCGTTTCGCTGCATCCTTATTTCATCTGTGGGCTTCTTTTAAGAACCCAGTTAAATGGTTGTGGTGTTATCAGGGTCAAGCTACACTTGCTATGATCACACAACACTTTTTGACTTTCCACTTGGCCGATGTTTCAGTAGAATAGACAGATTATGCTTTTTGCAACTCTTGGTCAAAGCTAGACCCTCTGTGAGTCTCCCAGAGGGCTCACAGCTTCCTCTCCCGACCCCTCCACCCTTTGGCCTTCCTTTTTCTCTGTGGCTGGTTTGCGCTTACACTGCATGACTTTCTCCCCTGCTCCCCTAAGTCCTGAGTCTGTGGACAACCCATCCGACCAGAGGTGAGTTCCTCGAAGTTTTCAAACTTTGCCACAGTCTGCTTGTAAAATCACTTTTTGCTATGCCTTGTTCCTTCCCTCCTCTCAAGACAATCCCTCTTTGAATTTTAACAGGGCTACAGCCTCCTCAGCAGAAATATTGTATTCAAAATCGAAGCTCAGGCACAAAGAAAAGAATTGCACAGTATCTCCATGCTCTTTTTAATTATTAAATTCTGATAAAGACAAAAGACAAAAAACAAAACATTGACTGGTGTATTTTCTATTATTCTGATTACTACTGCCACCAAGAGGTCAAATACAGACTTTCACTCTGAAAAGTTGTCAATGTATAGGAAATAGTGTAGATTTAACTCTGATTTTTTTAAAAAACAAAGCTGTATCATGTCAGAAATGTACAAAATCAGTGGTGTATGTAAGACTCTGAACGCTGCGGACCAGTGGTGTTTTATTCATGATGTCTTCTGCACTTCTAATAACCTTGACCTTATCACTGACAAGCTGCTCTGATGGAGATTTATTGGGCCCTGTAAGCTCTCTGAGGGTTTGCCAGGAGAGGCTTCACTGAGCAACTTTTTCCCCTTTCTCTTTAAGGGTGAAAAAAGAAAAATAATGCTCAGAAATCATACATTTTCGACGGATCGTTTACCTCAGTGGTTTAAGAATCAAGTGATAACAACAGTCAGCAGGGTTTGGTGTTTTATTTTTTAAGATAAACTTCTCCCTAAAGGTGGAAATTGAATTAAATTCCAGATTTACTCCAATACCTGCTGAGGTGAACCCACATCACCGTTGGCTTGAGCTGTAAGAGTTTCCATGCCTCTGAGGTTAAACACCATCATGTTCATTTTCTTTCTTTAATCTCGCTCATTACTTCAAAGAGGAGTTTTTTTTCTCCGTGTTGAGGGAGAAATGTCCAACTCAGCTTGTTTTTATCTCTTTTCTCGTCTTGTTTGCACCACGATGTGCCTTTTCTGTTTGCTATGCTGATTCATTTGTCTTGTTGTTTGTCTTCTCTAATCTTTGTCTCCAACTTTGTACTGTGTTATTTTCTTTTGTTTCCTTTTGTTTAATCCACAATGTCAGTTCTCTTCTGTAGGCGGTCTCACTCTCTCTCTTTTTGCTGAAAAATCCTTCGGAGTTCATGAAGTTTGTTTGATTTGGCAGAAGTTCGAACAAAAAAATGAAGAAATAAAAAAGAACTTTTGATTTTCTGAATGCCAACCGGACTTCCTTTGGAGCTTCAAAGAGCCTGCGTTTGTATGCAGGACTATTTCTGAGATAGACTTTGCATGTAGCCTCGTATTTTAGGATATTGCTGTGAGGGCTTCTTCCAGTGCTGCTATATGATGGATGGAACACCATCCATATCTCCCCTGCAGCTTCAGCAGTCAAGAGTAGATCAAACAGCCACCTGAAACACACACAAACACACATATGCCACGTGCTTCACAGGAAGCAGCATTGCAGCTCAGACTCTGTCTGATGGACTAAAACTAGTCGCAAAAAAACTCCCCGCTGTTCTGAAACTTTTTCTGTATCCTGATTTATTTTGGATATAACTTTCTATATGAAACTTCACAAACAAGCCCGAGTCAGAAAGTCATATTAAGTCTTATTAAAGTCATCATTGAGTCACGGTCAGTGTGTGTGTTACTACAAATATGTAGCATCAGCTAGGTCACAGACCAGGACTTCTTTCTCTGTTCCCTGCAGCTAACCAGTGGATTGTTTTTGTCCTCATAGTGAAAAGGCTCTGCTGGTAAACAAATTTGAGCTGAGCATCCGGACCGAGGCGACCCATGGCCTGGTGCTGTGGAGCGGGAAAGGTGTGGAGCGTTCAGACTACATCGCCCTGGCTATTGTGGATGGACGTGTGCAAATGACTTATGACCTGGGCTCCAAGCCTGTGGTGCTGCGCTCCTCGGTGCACGTCAACACTAACAGATGGATACGCATCAAGGCCAGCAGGTAAAGCAGGAGATGATGGTTAGCAGCAAATTTGCAGTAAAAGCTCTTGCAGTCAGACCGGGATTAGACGTAATCCATATTGTATCTGTGTCGCTGGAAAGCCTGTGATGTCTTTCATGAATCTTCTTCCTAGCAGTGATCCCTGGCTTTTAGATAACTCTGATTGGTTTCAGATTAAGGTTATTTTCATTCCTGGTCACGCTTTGGTTTTACATATGCAGCAAATAGACACAGCTTAGACACGGTAATGAATGTTCTTAGAGAAGGAACATCCTGAAACATCCTGACATGATATACACAATATAGTGATTATAGACAGGAGGCAAAAAAAATTGCATCTAAATCCACAGAAACCGTGCATGTGTGCAAATGATAAAAAACAAACATGACACTTTGAAGGTTTCTACCTCATTTGAACGTTGTTTGAGCAATTTGCAAGCTCTCCCATCCAAATTTTAGCTGAGTGTTAATTTGTTCTTAGCCATGCCTTTTGTTCTTCGTAGCTAGAAGTACTATTTTTATGTAACTACACCAAAATCAGAATATGAATGATTATTCACTGGCTTTGCTACTTGATGCAGTTTACATGGAATTTGCAGCAAGGTTTACAGTGTTGTGCATCTTCCAAAAGGAGCGAGACTAAGCGGGGAGCGAGAGGAGGTCAAAGTGTGGAAGTGAAACAGAATAAATGTAGTTATGAGCTTTTTCAGCAAATATTGCATCTCTGAGTTAATAAAATGTACCATATTTATCAATAAAAGCTATGACATAATAATTTATACCTTACGAAAGCACAGTAGCTCCTCTTTAAAGTAAAAGTTGAAACTGTTATACATTGGGGTTTTTTTTCTGTTCTCAACCAAAACTCTGATTAATCAGCTTCATTTAAGATTTGAAACTAAATTTGTCCCATGTGTGTTTACATGTGTACACCCCTAATGAATAACCCAGATATTGGACGAATGAAACACCCTCGAGGATTTTCCCACACTCCTAATTATCCTTGAAGTAGGAAAACACAAAGCTCGTCATAGTTTCAGCAGCACCGTGATGTCACATTAATGGATCTCTTCATTAGGAACAAATTAGCAGCCTGAACGTTAGAAAAAAAAACCTTAACACCTTCCACATGTTCCACATTTTATCTGCACTTAACATTCACCGTGAACGGACACACTGGGAATAATTAGATTGGTTTCGTCATTTAAGGCAAGAATAATCAATCCTCGAAAGGCCGCTGCTTTCATTTCAAAAGGATTTGTCCGATTCTCACGGCGGGCTTACAGGGATGAAATGTGTCATCCTACAACTTGGCCCTTTTTTTAAATGTAGATGATGGTGACATTTCACAGCATGCGATGTGCAGCTCACATGCTACGTAGATGTTATGCTGTTTGAGGCCTCATGTTAGAGTTTACAACATGTTTTAAACAGTCACTGAAAGTAAAACGTTTTGGGGTTTTTCTGTAGACTAACAGGGGAGGCGATGAGCGCGTTGTGCAGACTGGAATCAAAGCAACAGAGACATGATGTTTTTGCCTAAAAGAAGCTATAACTTCATATTTTTCTATTGACTTGCAAACATCAGTCCGACTTTATTTTTACCTCATCCAGAGCTCTGCGAGACGGCTCCTTACAGGTTGGCAATGAGGCAGCGGTAACAGGGTCATCGCCTTTGGCAGCCACACAGCTGGACACAGATGGAGCCCTCTGGTTAGGTACGTCTCTACACACAATGTAAAGAGCATCACACAGTCTTTAAAATGAGTTTTAAAGGTGGAACAGAAGATCTTTAAAAATTCATTTTTGCAAGAGTACTCTAAACTGCCTTCACCAGTTGGACTCTTCTTCATAAATAAATGCATTGAAAACTAATACATTAACAAACTGTAAAATGTGCAACATTAAAAACCTTTAATCATTATTGCATGGTGGTAGGTGCAGGGCGGCACGGTGGCGCAGTGGTTAGCACAGTGGCCTCACAGCAAGAAGGTCGTGGGTTCGAGTCCCGGGTGGGGACGAGGCTTGGAACACTGTCCTTTCTGTGTGGAGTTTGCATGTTCTCCCCGTGTTTGCGTGGGTTTCTTCCGGGTACTCCGGTTTTCTCCCACCCTCCAAAAACATGCATGCTAGGTTGATTGGTCGGTGCCAAATTGCCCCTAGGAATGAGAATGAGTGTGTGGATGGTTGTGTGTGTGTCGCCCCGCGACAGACTGGCGACCTGTTCGGGGTGTACCCTGCCCTTTGCCTTAAATTAGCCGGGATGGGGTCCGGCACCCCCCGCAACCCCGGAAGGGATAGATTGACTGAGTGCATGGTGGTAAAAAAACATTGGCCCAGTCTCTTGACCACTCCTACGTCCTAATTTTGATCAAATGTAAATATTTTTATGAAAAGTGTTAAACTGAATCCGCTGCTCTTGTTATAAGAAGTTACTTCTAGAAGCAAGTGCAAAACTTTACTCAAAACCACTGAGTCCGACATACGAAGTAACAAGTGCAAGTTGATCCGATCAAATTCTGATTAATTTGGCAGCATATTGTTGTCATGGAGATGCATCATAAAAGGAGGTCTTTAAGCATGCACACCATAACAGTCGCTTGATTCTCAGAGTTGAAAAATCTTTAACATCATCTTCAAGATATTTCTCCTCAAATTAGACGGACCGCTTCAAACTGCATAGAAGTTATTTAGTTTAGTTATCAGTAAATGGTCGCCAAGAACAAGCAACTCATTAGTATTTCAGAGCATACAGCGGGTCTCTGGCTGAGGAGTATAATTGCTATTGATTAAAAAAAGAAGTTTATTCAAGTATCGAGGAGAGAAATGAAAGTCTATTGGACAAACTCAACCTTGCCTGTGAATTGAAATGACCAAAGTCTGCTTCTTATCTAGTTCAGTTGTTTTCAACACACAGTCCAGTTAGATTGAACATTTTCAGGAAAATAACACTGAAGACAAGAGAAGCGAATAAAATGGTACTGTTCTTTGAAATGCTGCTGTTGTAAAGAAGCCAGTTAGAGAAGCAGCTTGAGTGACATTTAAGAGGCTGAGCGCATGTGGAGATGCACTCAGGTACACAAAACCAGCTGCACACGGGAAGGCAGCGTGGTGGAACAGGTGCTGAACGAGCCCCGCAGCAAGAATATATAATCCTCATAAAAAACCTTCCATCTTTTTTCAAATTCCCTTTTCTCCGTTCATCATTAATTCATCTGTAACTGGCATGAAATTATCCCTGTCGACTCCTGATTCAGAGGAACGCAATCCGATTAACGGGGGCACGGAATGTGAAATTTGCAGTCTACCTAAACAGAGAAGAGAGGAAGAGGTGAGGAAAGAGGTAGAAAATGAGGTCGTTCAGGTAAAAATATTAGAAACTAAACTCAACCTCTCAGATTTTACTGCTGAATCAGCAAAAAGGATGTAAATCCAAGTACTTTATAAACCTCAGCTCTGATTAATTCAAATGAGTTAAAATAGAAAAATAAAAATTGAAGAGAAAATCAAATAAAATACATCTGCCCTTAGATACAAACTCACATGTTCATATTTTTTTAAAGATTAGCAATCTCTTCTTTTATGACCTTTAAATATTATAAAAACTAATGTTGCTCAGCTCATAGGATATTTAACTCTAAAAGGTTTGAGCCGCTTTTCAACTTATTGTGTGAAAATGAGAAATAAATATGGATAAGTGTGAAAATATTAAAAAAAATGCACAAAAACACATCAAAATACTACTGAAGAGTAACAATTTAAGTTGTTCAAATCAAATCAGCCAGGATGGGCTGCAGCACCTCTGTTAGGGATAAGTGGTTCAGAATACCAAAACAAAATTCAGTTTTATGCAGGAGTTTTGCTTTTCGTAAGGACGCTTTTTGCAAACACTTTGGTTTCTCTCATTTTTTTCTTCAAGGATACAGTGCACACTGTTGCAAGATTCATTTTAACAAACATGAATTTGTTTTCTTTCCATCAATTTCCAAACTGTTTCTTCTAATGTTGGAGAGTGTAGGCCAACTAATAACCATGTTCCAGACATCTTAATTAGATCTTCAGTTTTTAACAGGGTTACAAAACAACAGAAAATCACCTATTGGAAACAAATCCAAAATGAAAATAAAATAGTCAACATTCAGACACAGCACTTGTTTTTAAGAAAATCAAACAGAAACATTCATCAATTACGAGGAGCAACAGATTCATTCTGAGATCCTCCTGGATGGCAGAGCTCCTCTTTCTATCTTAGAGTGAGAGCTCCACCACCATGCAAGACAGTCTTAATGTTAAGACGTTTGTTGGATGTTAATTCATTAAAAAAATATATATATATGATGTGAAAAGGAGGGGTTACAGGTCTGTCGTTTCTGAGATTAAAGGGCAAATTGTGAAGCTAGTCTCGGGTTCTTTTTAGATCTGTCTCAACTGAAGTGATGCTTGATGTTTTCATATGCTGTTGCTCTACAATCATCCTGCTTGTTGTGTGTGTGTGGTACAGGTGGTCTGGAAGAGCTAGCTGCCGCTCGCCGGTTGCCCAAAGCCTACAGCACCGGCTTCGTCGGCTGCATCAAAGACGTGGTGGTGGACGGCGTGGAGCTCCACCTGGTTGAAGACGCCTTAAACAGCCCCAGGATCTCACACTGTCCCGCCGCCAAATAACCTGATTAAACAAACTGCAAAACACAAAGGGGAATAAAAAGAAAAAAAAAACAGAAATCCACTCACCCGCTCCCTCCCTCCATTGCGCCCGTGTCTTCTGCTGTAATTATTTTCTATTTTTGTATACTTCTCATCGCTTTTTATATGGAAAGAGAATGAATATGTTGTTCTAATTGTTTTGTTTTATATATTTTGCTCTTTTTTTTTTTTTAAATCTCCATTTACAGTTAATAATTTTTTTCACAACCCTTCATACTATTTTTTTTAATGAGATCTCCTTAATCTTGATTTTATCCACGTGTTAGTTTTTCTCAGTCATTACTTGAACACGGAGAACTTAGCTGATGATTTCTGCCTTGTCTTGGTGCCATATCTTGCAAACACATTCCCTCCAAGCATGGCCTATTCTTTTCTGGAATATTTACACCTACATTCCCCTGTGAGAGCTGGGCTGCAGTGTGTGTTTTGGAGTGTGTAGAGCAGCTCATTCACACTGCAGAAACTCAATACTGAACTCTAGTATATTTTCCTAATGGGACTTTTGAAATATCTGTCAAGCTGCTACGGAGAGTAAGTACAGAGTCGAAAACACTCGACCATACACACGCCCATCTCACAACTCCCAAAAAAAACAAAAGAAAAATATACTACGATGAATCCCATCAGAGCCTTTAATTTTAAAATATGACTCAGTACGACTCAGAGAGCGCTGTGACTCCTATATCATTAGTCATAAGAATCATAAGAGTATGGATAAATGTTATAAATATAGAGTATATAAATAATAGCCGAGACTGTGAATATGTAAGATGGGTTCTCATGTACTTATCGTGCGTTCTGTTCTACAATCAGCAGATCAACTAATGGTGACCACTATAAATGCATGCACTTCCACGGTGTTGCTTTCAATTTGGTTTTTTAAGTTTGTTGATTTACATTTTAGTTATAAAAAAAGAGAAAATCTCATTTTAAAACTGTTTCTACTTCTTTACTTTTCTTACGATAACATCAGAAATTATACATTTGATTTTTTTTTTTTTAAAAGATTGTATTCTTTGTATTTTTCTGGGAGCAGTTTGGTTTTTTGCAGGAACTTAAAGAGTTGTTTCCATATCTGACCTTAAGGAGGTGCTGAAAGCAAAGACTGAAGAAAAAAGACTGACCAGACAGATCCTGGAATGGCCTGTCAAACAATCAATTGTCAACACAAAGACAGAAGAAAAAAAAAAACTTCAAAACTTTGCTTGAGACTTTCATTCTTTTCGTCTTTCTTTTTCCTGGAGGATTGCTTTTCTTTTTGGCTGTTGGATGAATAGATAGAGAGAAAGAGAGACTGGTTCGTTCTTGTGACCTTTTGAAGCCATAACAGCCGCAAAAACTGAGAAAAAGATGTGTAACTCTACAGTACCTGCAAGTTAACATAGCTACGCATGGGTTTGTGTAACCGGTACAAATTGGATCTCTTTCCATGGACTGTTGCTATGTGGAGTTGTCTCGGCGGAAAGCAATAAGCCAAGACGACAACTTAAAGACACTTGTTTTGATATGAGAATATTGGCAATATTGATAAGATATACTGTAAATCCATGCCTGTTTGTGGTGGAGTATCAAACGGTCTTGTGTTTTTCTTTTCTTCTAAGTTCTTCATTTTGTTTCCTTCAATCATCAAGCAATTTGGTTGGTTTTTTTGTACAGCCCTGCAATTTTAAAAATGTAAATTTATCAAATGTGTGATCTGTGGAGGTTTATGTTATTAGTAATATACACTGGAGCCATGTCTGACTTGTCTGTTCACCTGTATTCATGGGGACGGAATCACCCCTGAGCTATAATAGCTAGAATAACTATGTTGTGTGTATTCAGGCTCTGGACGTCCACGACAAACCAGGAAAGTCTTTTCTTGCGTCCTAAAATCTTTCAAAAAACTCAGCAATTGCTCTGTTAACATGTGACTGGTCGTGTATTTTTACGCTGTTTTCTCAATTTGAGCAGTGATCAAAAAATCCTGTAATTGGATGGACTCAAGAACAACAAAGACTATTTCAGTCTATGGTTTAGGTGGAAACTATGAATTGCCTTAAAAACCTGTCACCTTGACTGTGAGCAGGTGACAGATGTCATCCATGTAACCGTTTCTATACTTAGCATATTAGCCTCATCCCAATAATGTAAATGAGTAATACATAACAATAATGATAACTATATTAGTAATAATCCCCATGCATAAGAAAAAAAATCTGGATTTTTACAAAAAAAAAAAGAAAAATCTTCTATTTACTGTTTTTGAATCTTGATTTATTTTTTTTTGTTCTTTATTTATGTATACATGTGGATTCTCCTCCATGTCTGACCTCTCTGTAAACTACTGTTTGACTGCAAACCTCATGCAAGGGCAGTGCACCGAGTAAGTGGCATGACCTGAACATTACTAACTTTATGACCTTTGTCTTGTGTTCCTACCACCATGAAATAAAACATCAACCAAATGGAAAGCTTGTTCACTGTGTATTGTGTCCGATCATTAAGTCAACGGAACGACTATCAAATTTAATATTTAATAAATCTATGTGGCTGAAAATAATGAATTTAGATTTTATTACATCTGTTTAGTTACCACAGAACTAATTATTAATAAAGACTTACTGATCAAATTTTAAATCAATATCAACTGATCAAAACTTTGTTTAAAAAGAGAAATCATCATTTTTAAAATCATGTCTCCTCCAGTATTTTTGTTTCAACTATAAATTTTACATTTCTTTAAATTGAACAAATCACAAAAAGATATTACTCAATTTTTTTTTTCTGGGTGGCTCAGAAGTACAGTGGTTAGTACAGTGGCGTCATAGCAAGGGTTCAAGTCCCGGAGTGGAGGTGAGACTTGAAACACTGGCCTTTCTGTGTAGAGTTTGCATGTTCTCCCTTTGTATGCGTGGGTTTTCTCCAGGTGCTCCAATTTTCATCTGGAAATTACATTTCTTTAAATGGAAATTACATTTCTTTAAACGGTTAGGCTAACATTAGCCTTTTTTACATTAGCCTAACATGCTAATATTAGCATGTTAGGCTAATTGGCCTAACGTTTACATGTTAGGCTAATTGGCCTAATGTTTACATGTTAGGCTAATTGGCCTAATGTTTACATGTTATGCTAATTGGCCGCTACGAAATTGCCCCTAGGAATGAGTGTGTATGTTGATTGTTGTGTGTGGGGGCCTGCTACAGACTAGCGGCCTGCTCGGAATTTGTCCCGCAACCTCGTTGGTGATAAATGATTCAGAAAGTTATAAGAAACTGAATGATGTGGATTAAGGTGTTCGATTCTTTCAATTCAACATAATCCTTCTCAAATAAGTTTTGTGTTCATTTATTGAAGAATTTATAACATTTATAAATTCAAAACACAAGAACCACATAAAAAAACTAAAGAAACTAAATAGGTTTAGTTGATCCCCAGAAAGCTGACTGATTGTATTTTTAAGGAAGTTGTGTTCCTATGAAAGAAGAAGCTTATTTTGTTTCATGTAATGAACATGTTAAAAATGAAAGAGTTCTTAGACATTCAAAGTAAGAAGATGTTTGGAAGCCTGTGTTGTGGAAGGAAGTTTTTTAAAGGTTGAAAAAGAGTTATAAATTATGCAACAAATGTGAAATCTCTATAAAGTGACTTTAAATAAAACATGAGCTAAGAAGTAGACTTTCATCCAACTAGCTCTTATTAGAAACTTAAATCATCAGTAGAATCACAATTTTTGATCAACGTAATCTATTTCTCAATATATTTTATATACACATAGGCAAGTTTATTTGTTGCACAATTCAAACAAAAGGCAATTCAAAGTGCTTTACAAGACAAAAAAATGTATTAAAATCACTAAACATAGCATTAAAAAAGTAATTTATCTTCAGTCAAATGCACAGTTGAACAGGAATGGGGTAATATCAATATGTAATAGTAATATGTAATAGAAGACCATGCTGTAATAACAATTCATTAGGAAGATCAAAAAGTAATGGCATTAGGTGACTAAGTAATGGAGTTATTATATATTACTTATATATATTACTGTCACCTGTTTTTGACTTGTTGAAAGGGCCACTGGTTTCATTGCATTTGAAACCAAGGAGTCACCTTGTGGTGGAGGGAACATTGTGGTGGAGGGAACAACATCCTGGTGCAGCAACAACAACCTGGAGCTCAACGCTCAGAAGACAGTGGAGATGATCGTGGACTTTAGGAAAGCTATAGCACCCATTACCCCCCTTGCACTGACAGACTCCCCCATCACCACTGTAGACTCTTTCCGCTTCCTCGGCACTACCATCACACAGGACCTAAAGTGGGAGCCGTCCATCAGCTCCCTGATCAAAAAGGCCCAGCAGAGGATGTACTTTCTGCGGCAGTTGAAGAAAGCCAAGCTGCCCGCCCAGATGTTGGTGCAGTTTTACACAGCCATCATCGAGTCCATCCTCACCTCCTCCATCACCGTGTGGTACGCTGGAGCCACAGCCAGGGACAAACACAGACTGCAGCGCATTGTGCGCTCTGCAGAGAAGGTGATCGGCTGCAGCCTTCCATCTCTCGAAGACCTGTACGTCTCCAGGACTCGGGGGCGTGCAGGTCGGATAGCAGCTGACCCTTCCCACCCTGGACATGGACTTTTTGAGCGACTCCCCTCGGGCAGGAGGCTCCGGTCCATTCGGACCAGAACGTCCCGCCACAAAAACAGCTTCTTCCCTTCTGCCGTTAGTCTAATTAATACTTTATAACCTGAACCCCACATCTCTTAGTCACCTCCCTCTTGTCACTTTACTATCTTTATTATTTTTTATTAATTTCTATGACATGGCACTACTTTTCTTTTTCTTTCTGAGCACTCTGTTTTGTTAAAATTATTTTTATTTATTTTATTTTTTATTATTTTCATCTTATAATATTGCACAGCTGTATCAAAGCAAGTTCCTAGTCTCTGATATTCTCATTGACATGGCAATAAAAGCATTCTGATTCTGATTTCAGTTTTCATTTCCCCATGGGAAACTGAGCTTTTTGTTCATGTGTCTATTTATCAATTCGATACTCAACAGGACATCAGTCTGCAGAGTGACCGAAACACATGGTCCAAGCAGAGAAGAAAACCTCTTTCTAACAGACTAAAAACTGTTAACGGGTGGACCCCCACTGGTCTTTTTAGGAAGGATTATTGTTGGCTTATCTTTTTTAGGAATTCTGTGTTGAACCAAAATATTGACTAAAAATTGGAAGGAGAGGTAACTGGCTAAATATTTAGGACTCTCCAGTGATCAACATCCATGTTCCTTTCACTTATTGTGGAATCTACTATAGATTTATGAAACATGTGAAAACGTATAATTAAACCAACTTTGATGGGGACTCTGTGCGAAATCCTAGCCATAAAAATTAAAAACTGAAATGATTAGAGTGAGTCATGGAGGGTGTAGTGACAAATAACCAAGCGGGGGTAGTTGGTGCTTTAAATCATCATTTTACTGACTCAGTGGCAGCTATTGTAAGCTGCCAACTCTTAAGACTCATCTGTTGAAATTATTATTCTGACCTATTACATCATTTTCATTTGGTTTCTGTCCAAATTATACAATCAAATCCACCAAATTTGACACCACCAACCAAACATTTTTAGCAAGAAATTAGATATTTTGTCAGGGTTATGAAGAATAAACCATTACCACACAGTCTACTTGAACGCGTTCCACACGGGTTTGCATTGGGCTCACTTTCATTTGGGCTGTATAAATAATTTTTCACCCATTTGTTTTGTGGACAACACTGTTGTGCATGAAGTCAATAGAATTTAGATTGTTTGTATAGGTAGACACAAAATAGGACATTTCCACAGGTTCAAAGTTTTACTATATATACGTGTAAATATGTATGTATATATATATATATATATATATATATATATACATATGTGTGTGTGTGTTTTACTTTATCTGTTAACCCGCTGTTAATAAACTGGAAAAAAACGTTTATCTTAAAGTGATTAACTTATATATTCGAATTCAAGGCTCAAAGAGCTTCAAAACTGAGTATTTTAAAAACAGATATGCATGCTGCTGTATGTCTAATCAATCTGTTGATATATTGTATATTTGTTAAATCAATTCCTGTTACAGATAACACCACAATCACAGGATGATTTCTACTTTTCTATGGTCCTTTTATCTTTATAAATAAAATCCTTGAGCCATCTTATCTTAATGATGTGTTGGAAAAGTTTAAATAAAATCACAACTTCTTGTCTGATCAATTTCTGATCAATTTTCTTTTCTCTTTCTCTTCGACAGTTTTTTTAAGCTGATCTCATCAGTTGGAATCAACATAAAGCAGAAGAAAATGAGAAAGTGGGGTTTGATTTAGGAAAATAAATGTCAAAAGACTTTTTTTCCATTTGAATATAAAACAATTTTAAAGAAAAGTTTATCAAACAAACTGTAAATCTCGTCTAGAGATGGACGTCAAGATGGATTATGTACAACTTTACTGGCAGCTTCATACATGTTGGTGTTGTAGTTTTTTTTTAAAAAAACTTGGTCACATATGTGATGGAAAACTAAACGTCGATTTAAAAAATATTTAATGACCAGCAACATTTTTAAAAAGTTTTGCAAGACCTTTTTTTTCAAGTTTAAATTAACCTTTATTCTCTCTCTCTCCCTCTCTCTCTCTCTCTCTCTCTCTCACACACACACACACATACACACACACAAACAAACACACACACCATTCAACTATTTAACCAATGTGTCCAAATAGTTTATTTTTTTCTTGTAACTCTTATCGACATTAGTACAATGAAGAAATTTATTTGCACGATGTTCACATTCCTGGATTGCTACTTTTTCAGCATTTTATTGTAACTCTGCAAAGATGTTCAGAAATAAGTAACAGGCAGAGTTTAACTGCAAATCATTAGTGCATAAGAATGTAAGATTTCTCATTTTAGTTATTAGATTTTTATTAAATGCTCTTTTGTGGAATAAGTGTTTTGAGATGTGATTTTAAAACATTTTATGCAGTTTGTTAAGAAATAGTTTTGAATTTATTTAAATATATCCTACAAGGCCCAGAATTAAAGTTTGACTTTTTATGTAACAATTAACTACATTCTTAAAAATGCACAAGAATCAACTGTGTTTCTAATTTCTCACCAACCAAAAAAAAAGACATTTAAAAGTTACAAAACAGTTAGAGATAAAAAAAAATGTGTTCACACTTTTTCACTAAGAGAAAAACAGCAAAAAGTAAATACAAAAAACTCCAATTTCCTTTCAATAATTTATAAATGATATGTTGCATTAAGAACAACTCATCATTAGGTGAGCAGAAATAATTCACCAACTCACCAGCATAAAAGCATACTTTAAAAATAAAATCTATTCACACCCTGAAGCACAAAACATTAGTCAATAACAGACATGCAGAAATGGACAGAAAAATTCTACAAACTATATCCATTTTCACTCAGTGTCCAAAGTGTGTGTGTTGTGGTGCAGCTGCAGGCTAGGCTCGAACTGTGCAGTAAATCCATAGATGGAAAGCCTATGGGCTCACAGACAATTGCATAAGCCCATCCATCCCATAGTAGATTAACTCCACTGATAACCACAGGCCAGTGACGTCAGTGATTTCTTTCCTGCAGCAGCAAACAAGCTCTTGTTCTCCACAACTGACAATGATTGTGTAACAGAGGAAGAGACATAGATCAACCTTATCTTTCACATGACAATAGAGCAGCAATACCTTGCAGGCTTAGTTTAGATTGCAGAAGACTCTATATTGTTTGCAGAAATTAAGAGTTTAGAATGAGTAGAAATTTATGGACAAATGCAATGTATTGATTGCATGTTTCAGCATGTTAAATATATATTTTTTAAAGTTGCAATTATGAGATTTATTATGAATTTATTTTCAGTTTGGATAAAAAATAGCATTGAGAAATAAAAAAAAAATAGTTTAAAAAAAGCTTGCTCAAAGTGTGCCACTAAACTTTAACACAGGAAATCAAGTTTGAATAAAAAAATAAAGCAACAAAGATTTTATAAATTTCACATGAACCTATTGAAACAAGCGTAGTAATTTAATTTTAAAAGTGAAACTTATTTAAAAAGTGTACCATTTATTATTTTAATGGAAAAATAAAATACTTACTTTCATGTTTATAACAGTGTAATAAAGGGTGAGTTTTATTTTGACAGGCAGTAAACCAGATGTAGAATGACTAGTTATCCTGCTTAACCTTCATGTTCTTACAGATCTTCAATCCTCACAGCAGATCAGAGGAGGTTCAACAGAAGATCTGAGCAGGCTTGAGAACTTTCAGAGACTGCTATGACATCTCGCAGGTAATGACATGCTTTGTTTCCAAGTTTAGTTATTAAAAAAGTGTTAAAGTGTGAGACCATGCTGTTTGCTAGCTCCTTTACTCTGACACACACACATACACACACAGATAGACAGAAAGCAGAGCAGCAACTTTTCTCTGGACACTTTTCATTTTACTTCATTTATCTGCACAACACATTCATATTTGTGGCTTGATTGTTTGGAACTTGTGCATGAGATTAAACTATTAAACCCAGTTAAAATGATGTACCAGATATCCTTTCAAATGTCCTACTTTTATATGCATTACATGTCATTATAAATGTACAGTTATTTTTATTCAATAACATCAAAAAATAATTTTTTACTCATTGTTTATTTTTAAACTAGGTGAAATTATTTGATTTTTTTTAACCCTTAACTAAAAAGCAACTTCAAAATCAAATCGAATGAAATTGAAATAAAAAATTTTACCCTAAAATTGCTTAAAAATCTACTACAAAACATTATTTCAAACGTTAAGAAATGTGAGGCAGTCATCAATAAATAGATCTTACGTTTGATTAAATAGATTTCCTCTCAAATCTTTCGTATTAATGATCAATCTTTTGTAAATCTTTGAGTCAGTAATGATTTAAAGCTCTTCTTCAAAGAAAATCCAGCATGATTTAAAAGCTTCAGATAATCTGAATAAAACCTAACAGTTCAAAATAATAAATGTCTTACTTCTAGTTCTTATTGACTTTTTTTTTTTGCTTCATTGATTTTTACAATAGAAGATATCCAACAGAACCTTATCCAGTTACACCACATGTATAATTGAAGAATTGTGTATGTGTGTGCGTGTGTGATAAATGTTTTCTTTAAAATGAAAAATCAATCTGATTTTGACAGTGATAACACATTTCTTTGGGATATCTACCACATGTTCTATTTTGCCTCTCAACCACAATGCTCGATGAGCACTTTAAAAACTGCAATGCTAGCAGTCAGAGTTTACAGGTGATACAAACTGTCGAGCATCATATGGGTGGAAAAAAGTAGTCGATTATGTTGGACATGCGATTGTATTTTCTGCAGACAACTTTACTTTGTATCGAGTATACAAACAACCGAAATGAGCTTCCTCTGCAGGGTGGCTGGGGCTCTGCCATCCAGGAGGAGCTCGGAATAGAGCCGTTGGACCTACGGGTCTAGAAAAGCCAGATAGGGTGGTTTGGACATCTGGTTAGGATGCCTCCTAAACGCCTCACTGGTGAGGTGTTTGGGCATGTCCCACCAGGAGGAGACACAGGGGTAGACCCTGGACCCGCTGAAGAGACTATGTGTAACAGCTGGAACAACTTAGGATCCTCCTGCGTGAGCTGAAGGAGCAGCCAGGTTTAGAGAAGAGTGGGTTTCTCGTCTGAGGTTGTTACCTCCACGACCCGGCTTCGGATAAACGGAAGACAATGAATCTTTACGTTGTAGAAATTGTAAAGGCACATTAATTTTTGAGGCTTAACTTTGAAAAAGTCCAGACATCTGATGTTCAATTTGTTGTCGTGATAAAATTTCACGCAAACAAATAAGTGCTTAAACAGTTTTGTATATCATTGTTGTATCAAAATGTATTTGAAATGGTTAAATTTAAAATCCTAAGTGATGGAAGGCTAAATTTAAACTCAAGTACGGCTACAACAAAAAATACTTTTTTATGGCTAGGTTTATAATTATTTAAAAACTAAGATACAAATTTCCTAAAAATGCAACATTATTTATTAATAAATTAAAATAGTTAAAAAACACAAGCATGAGTCATCGCTAAGGTGTCAAATGGCAATTTATCACCTTGATTAATAGTTTGTGTGATAGCTTGGTTAAAGCAGTCACATGAAGTTTTTCAATTTTGTGACCCCAACCTTTGGTTTCATTGCCCTGAAAATCTAACCAGTTAAAAAAATATATATTTTTAACGTACTGTATTCATCCCTCAAATGGAGGAATTACTTTTCCTGCATTAAATCGCAGCAGGCAGCCACGATGACACCAATGGTGCAAGAAACAGATGGTTAGGTGTTTTTCTTAAGGACACTTATGCATGGGCACAGTGGGAATCAAACCAGCTTGTCCTGGTCCGAGGGTGGAAATTCTACCACTGAACTATCATCCCCTCCCTGAAGTAGTTGATACTGTGTTATGAAAGCCCGGACGGTCGTTCAGTGTGACAAGAAATAATTATTCAAAGTAAATTTTAAAAGTTTAAATCAAATTATTTGTATATTGAAAAATATAGATTTTAACATCTAAAAAGATCAAATGGAATTATTTGGTTATTACTTTTATTTTTACATCTATTTGCGTCGAAATTATATCTGCTATCAATAAAAAAACCTAGAATATGTCTTAATCATAAATAAAACGGCTTGATAAAAACTGTTCCAGAAAATGAAAATAATCTAAAGTTTTTTACTTCAATAATAAATTCTTTTTTTAGTTTTGTTTCTGAGATTGACAATAAACAGTTGTGTGTTGACTGAGGACAAGCCTGGAGGCAAGCTGAGATCATGTTAGACGTAGTTTTTCATCTGTTAGTTACCATGGTGAATTGTGAGTTGCTGAACATAGGACTGTTACTCTGTGGCCCGGTTTGTACTTCCTGTACTGACATACCACAAGAGAATGGTACTACGATATGTACCATCATTTAACAGCCGTTCTTCTTCCACATAGAAAACCATCATCAGCCCATCTCGATTTCAGGAAGGGTTTTATTTTATCTTAACACAAGAGGAAGGTTGGAGTTTCCACATTTTCGTCACTGTTTTTCTCGTAAAGCGTTTAAGTCATAAAGTGAACCATTTTTACTCGTCCTCATTGTTATTCAGCATAATGTGATCAGTGTGAAACACGTTTGAATGAATCACTTTATGAGTCTTTTTTTCTATGGTTGATTTTGTGTGTTTGCTCTTTCCATTATTGGAAACCACCTCTTCTGCTCTGTTTACGGAGCGGACCCCCTTCGTCACTGAAACTGTCCTGACCAGCTGAGAGCAGTGAGTCAGTTTGGTCGATAAGCCGACAGGAAAACAACAGCCCATGTGGAGGAATAAGATAGCGCGGCAAACATTTCCAGGAGGCCTTCAAACTATGTTAGAGTTTCTCTTTTCTTTCACCCCAGATACATGTTTTACGTTTTGTTGGTTTAACACAATGTGGACAGAGTAGTGAAGACAAAACATGACATCTGTGTCTTCTCCTCTGCTGAAATATTTCACATGTCTTTGTTTGGAAGTAAAATAACTTTTTCTTTGTGGGAAAAATGACCACATGTTTAAATGAAACATTTCTTATTGAATCTATCTGAACTGGCTGTGAAATAGTTGCCCTAATTCTGCTTGAAATTAAGACTAAAAGGAACACAGGTTATTTATTAACCAATAGTTTTGCAGAGATGTCTTATTAAAAGTTTTAAAAAGTGTGATAAAGCCCATAACCCATGCAAAACTGTGTAGGTTTTCATTTTGCGTGAGATGCTTACTATGATTATTTTAAAAATTTTATAAAAATAAGGATGCATGTGTGTGATGAGATTTTTCGACCCAATTTATTTTGCTAACTCAGCAAACTGAACGGTGTTACTGAGAGCATTGAACTTTCTAGTGATCAAGGCTGGATGGCCAGTTTGCCCCATGTTTAAATATAACTCCAGTCAGCAGCAAAGCTAAAAATAACAATGTCGTTACAAAAATCCACAACCTGAGGCTTGGATGTGCCCGATATAACTGCAGCAGAGCTACTAAGTATATCACCTTTTTTTTCTCTGCATGCCTAGACAGGCCTGCTTTAAATAGCTAACCAGAGCTATATTCAACTTGAGACATTATGTAAGAGGATCGAGGTGGCTGGATGCACAGAGGGGCTGTTCCCCTCAACCAGCCCCAGGCAATCGACAGCTTCCAACTCCCTCTGTTTCTCCCAAAGAAAATCCTTTTTATTTAACTCATCTGCTGACGTCTTATCAAATAAAACTAAGCTATCTAAAAGCTTTCCTTCTTTGTCTAGTCTCTTCTTTTTGTTGCCCAAGGCCAAATGTAGGAAAAAGGGACGACTGCTAGTTGTCAAAGGGAATCCTATTCTTGGAAAGCTCTACGCCCGCAGCCATGATCTGAGTAGAGAATCAGCGTAGCGGATGCTACAGGGATGGTGTTGTTTAGTCTGCTCGGAGGACTCATGGTTCGCACTGCTTCATTGATAGATTTTTGAAGTTAAATTAAAACTGAAAAGAAACATTTAGGACACTATCGACTGGACATGCAGTGCTCTGGCATCACTTTTGGAAACGTAGGTGTGTTTTTATAGAAGCAAGCGCTTCTGTGTGATTGTCTGGGAATCAACTAGATGCTCATTCAGAGGTTGCATTGGCTATAGATTGTTCAGAGAACCTAGTTACATTGGTTCTCAATGTATGAAGAGATATTTTTATTACATTCATTCATTCATTTTCTGTACTGCTTATTATTTAGGGTTACAGGGGGCCTATCCCAGGTTGTTACAGGCGAGGTACACCCCATACAGATCACCAATCCGTTGCAGGCACAAAGACAAAAAACATGTCATGCACACTCATTCCTCCAGACAATTTTCCATTGGCCTTTTAACCTAACATACATGTTTTTAGAGTGTTGGGAGAAGGCAGAGAACCCGGTGAAAACCCGGTTTAAACTGGCAAAGTACACACTAAAGGGCCAGCATATTGAGCAATGGCCCCTCCAGGGGTTCAAACTTTGCTTCCTGCTTAGAGGCCGCAGCGCTTGGTATCGGTGCCATCTTGCATCCTATTTCTATAACATCTTGAACAATATAAGGGGCAGAAAATAGTCATCATCTCATTTGCACATACTGTAGAACACAAGTACCCATATTGTTGATATCCTTGGACCAGCAGCCCACAGGAAACATTTTAATTGATCTCACTGCTAGAAAGATTGCTTGTTGAGTCATTTTACTGTCACCGTAGCAACCAAATAGCATGTCGCTTTTCCCACCAGAAAAAAACCCCAGCACTGCAGACATCATAGCGTCTGTAATCAAAGATTTTATCAGCTTTGATTAGTTCATTTTTAACAATGTGTCAGCTCCCAGAAAAATAAATATATGACTTGAATTATAAAATGCATAATCTTTTGAAAGTATATCCTAATTTTGACCAAAAAAGATTTTTGTGACACCTTAACGTTCTTTTTATTTGAATAAGGTTATTTACTGAAATCACATTTTGCTGCAAAACTACAGAGATTTTTTCTTTCCATAACCGTACTCAGTGCTTTTATGTTCTAACTGCAAATCCCACTGACCCTGCCCCTTCAAATTAATAGCCTAATGGCATACTGCTGAATTGGCTGGATTGGGGGTTTAGCTTGGCGAGACCTAACTATGATCCGGTGTAACTACAACACATGTAATCTCCCGGCACAGGAAACACAGCTGTTGTGTTTAGCCTCCAACAAGATAGAAAAGACCTTTTAAAAGAGACCCTGGCACCTTGATCTGACCTGGTCTGTGTTAGGGGCAGCAAAAGCTCTATTAGCTTTAGGATCACAGTCTGGGCTTTGGAGTTAAGCTGTGATAGAGTTCCTGACCTCTCAGGGTCCTAAGCAGCAGAGAAGGTGAAATAGGGGTAAACAGTGGAGGATGGTTGGACTACTGAACCAGAGCTTGTCACATTTATCTAAGGTGAGAAGGCAGTGGGGGGGACGGCTGATACCAATGACGGGTGCTGGTATCGGGCTTGCTCACGCTCATCCAAATCCCAGATTAAAAGGCCCCCGCCCCCTCGCCAGTTCTTCCTACCATACACTCTCTCTATATCTCTGTCCCTCTAACACACTTACAAAGCACCCCTCCCTTTTTTTTATGTCGTTTCTATCACTGCCCCTGTCTCTGTCTGTCTAACCCTGTAACACTTTTACAAACCCAACCCCCCTACTGAGCTCCCCCTGCATCTCAATATCCCCCTCCCAGTCTCCCTTGTGTAACAGTGCCAGTACTGGATTACTAAGATCTGAGGTTGCTGCACCAAGGGGGCAGTGGCTGGCAGCGACCACAATGGTGAGGTAGGGCAGAAACAATCTCATTTTGTTTGACTGCATTTTCTACCTCCAAGCTTTAAACAAGTTTAGCTTCTGATTTTAGAAAACGTAGCCTCAAAGTTAAAAAGCAAAAGCTGGCTTTCAGAAATTTAGTTTGCAGTTCTGCAGGTGAAGTACTTGTGAAAGAGTATGCACAAGTGTGTAAGCTTAAATGACAATTATTGCTAGCAGGTGTCATTGTATGTGTGTTATTATATGTGTGTTATTGTAAAAGTTTTAAAAAAGATTGTGTTCTAGTTCTAATTAAGCAGTTTGAGTTGTTTGTATGTGTTTTTGTGCGAGACACTTAAGAGGATATGTGTGTTTACTTATTCCCTCGCAAGGCAAGGTAAACAACCATAACTCCTTTTGAGTGTAAGTCTTGATCCACTTGGTCACTGGTTTCAGATCATCTCCATGGTTAAAGTCATTTTAAACAACAGCAGGACTGGGATGAAGGATTTGAAGTGGATTAGAGACAAGCCATTTTATTCTACTCTTTATTTATTGCCGTGGATCAGGGTTGGATTAATCAATGGCTCTTCAGCACGTAGTATTATAAAAAATACATCCTTGAAATGTTTAAAAATTGATCTCTCACCACCTAGTAAAGTTCAGTCTCTATTACAGACTGTTAAACACGATAGTTTATGTCACCTCTAATCTGAGTTCAGGGAGGTCAGGTGAAAAGTTGTTTGCTCAAATCTTTCAGGCCCTAGTTACTCGTTGTTCAACTGAATATCCTGTTAGGGGGTCAATTCAAAATGCTTTATCAATCGCCTATTGGGGAAATTTGAGTCTTCGGTAGTACTCCAAGTAGTCCAAGAGAGATTTACAAACAGCTTCAGAACAGCTGCTGAGTGATGCCGAGTTGGGTTGGGTGGGGTGGAGCTGGAACAGCGGCTTGGTGGAGCAAAAAACATCTATTTGAAACCCAAGGAGTGTTTGTACCTCATAGAATGTTTCTTCATTTCTCATTGTTTATGATGCTTATTGCTGGCATTTATTGGTCCAGAATGAGTCAACATTTTATTGCTCCGAAAATAGTTTGTGGCACAAAAAAACATGTTTTGTTCTGATTCGTTGTGGTGGATCATTTGTTGATTGGATTAAGAAATAAAACTTTCTGCTTTAAAAAGGTCACAGTGGAAGATTGTCATTCTGTTGTTCTGAGTCTCTGAACAGAGCTGATACCATTGCTCTACGTGTATGTGCACACAGCCAGCCTGTGTGTGAGCGAGCCGGGAAAGTGCTGACAGTTTACAGATATGATCTAAAATTAATAATAGATTTTATTCATATAATGCTTTAAAATGATGCATTTGTGTGCCACATAGGGGCTGTGTTTGTTTTGTGTTTAGTTTGGATGAGTTTGAGAATAACTAAGCTGAATAGGGATTTGCAACAGTGATTTTTACAGAAAGTTCCTTCAAATTTGTAACGTTTAAAGGATAGAGAGAAGCACTATGTGGTTTGGCATCCTTTAACGTGGGCCTCTACAAAGCACAAGAAACACTTGGATTTTATTGTATTTCTAAATTGTCTTCTTTTTTTGTTTGTTTTTTTATCCTTGTGTAATTTACAACTTAGTACTTATTTCTAGTATAAATCACTCCTAAGTATTTGTTTTTAATAGAAAGTATTGTTATGTGTATCATAAAATTTTGTATCTGTTATTATTCCATCATGATTGTTACTATTAATAAGGTTAAGTGTGTAATCTGGCCTTTAGCTCTTGATGAGTGAGAAGAACAGATCAGTTTGCCCTCCAGTGAGGATGAAGGGTGTGGCATTGAGTCTGGGTCGAATGTTCTGGAAATTGTGTTATTTTTTTCAAGTTATTCTCATCTACAACTTCAGAATAACCTAATTATGCTCATTCCAACTAGAGTAACTCTGAAACTGCATCTCTGTTCATCACTTATGAATTTGTAGAAAAAAGTGTTACAATCTGTGCAACCAAAATCAAACATCAATAACTTCATTTGTTTTACGTTTTAATATTTTATAACCACTAATATCATAACTGGCCATATTTTTTTTTTACCGAGCATCAGTCTGATTTGCTTTTGATTCATTTTCTAAACACAAAACGCTGGTATTTTATCCCGTCATTTACCTTAACATTTTATTCCACACCTCATACTTAGTTTCAGTAAATGTCACTCCCTCTTTGTTTTGAAATAAACAAAACCCAAACATGTGGAAAAATGTATACTAAAATCTTTGTTTCACATTAAACACAGCTTTGCAAATGTCATCACCACAGTAAATGGATATTTTCTCTAAAGCACACACACATACATACTGTATAAATAAATTGTTTGGGGGAGTGTTAGATCAGTGGTAGAGAGTTCGCCTGCAGATCGGAAGTTAACTGGAAGTTCACGGGTTCAATTCCCACTGAGTTCACGTCTTGGGTCCTTGGAGAAGAAACCTAACCCACCATTGGTGCCGTCATGGCAGCCTGCTGCGGTGTGGTAGTGCAGCACACAAATTTCCACTGTGAGGAATCAATACAGTATCAAAAAAAAAAGTAAATAAACATATAGATTGATAAAGATGTGTATACGCACACACAGACGTATATTTGCATGTATTTGCAGCCATGATGGCGCCACTGGTCGGAGTAACTGGGGGTTAGATGTCTTCTCCAGTGACACTTCGGCATGAGCCTAGAGGGAGTCAAACCGGCTTCTCCTGGTCCAAGGATGAACATTCTACCACTGAACTAACGCCGCAGTACATGGTACATTCCAGGTGGTCATTGTTACAGCGCAGTCAGAGCTAGATTGGTTTCCTCCCCATAAGTCACTCTCATTCAATGTAAATTTACTGCACAGGTGCAATATTTTGCAATTTTTCAAAATGGCCAATGAATACAGTTTTTAAGTACTCAGTAAGGCGGGAACTCTTCCCCATTACAGGAAGCTGGAGGAATGCATTGACAGGCATGATACCATTTTCAGACTGTCTGCTGGAAGTTACTATTAAATTTTATATCCAATAGACACAGATATATCATGTAATTCATTTGCAAATAGTCTGAAATTTGTCTAAATTTAAAATGCCATTATTTTGACTACTGTAGTGCCATGTATTCTTCATACAATATAAAACATGAGGGTTTTGTGTTTTTTTACATAACCTGCAACCAAAGTAAGATTCTCTGTTACAACAGTCGGCGCACACAAAAATACTTTTTCAATTCAGTCTGATTTTAATGTCAACAAAACTTTTTGTCGATTGCACATTTTTCAGTAACATTTCTAAAAACTGTTTATGTTCTCATGGAATTATTCATCATGCAGTCATCTGACAAATGACTTTTGCTGTTCTAAGTCGGGTTTTTACAACGCCCTCAGCTTTGACACACATAGGGCCCCTGGATAGTTAAAGGCATGTTGGATTACCCAGCAATAGAACACAGTATTCAAGGGGGTTTAAACCAGTGATCCCTGCTTAAACATGACCTCTAAATCCAAACAGTTGACTTATAGCCCTTCACTGGAACATTAATCACTGCTCTTCAGGAATAATTTTAGCCCCTCAAGAATCAACGGCAATTTTGAATAAACACTAAAGATAGTGTAAGCAGTGCAGAACACATGTGTCCAGTTCACGTTGAAGTTGTCAACAGACCTGAGAAGAAGATGGAATAAATATTTGCTATTGGTCTCCGAGGGTGGAGGAAGTGACATGTAATTATTGGCCTCTCAATTGTGTATACAGGAGTGTTGTTCCCTTTCGAACCAGGACAGGACACACCAGCTGTGTGTATTCTCTGATTCATAAGTACCCACCTTTTCTGTGCAAAAAAACCCCCCAAAATCTATTTATATAAGTTGTAATCATCATCAAGCGTATAAAAGCTTAAAGATGATTACATACACCAAAACCAACAATTATAATTTCATCCATTTCAGACGTATTCTTCAAAATTACAGTCAGCAGAAGAAATGATATGTAATCAGTTAAAGCTGACACTTCAGTTCAGGTTCTGCTATTGTTTCACGTCTAAATCTTACAATGAGAAAAAGAAAAATGAACACCCTAAATTTTAATTGCTGTTGATTGTTCACGTCTCACTGTGAACATGTGAATCATTCCAAATGATTGAATCGACAATCAGTAAACTTCTTCTATATTTGCTGGCCAAAAAATAATTTAAAATGTTTTTCTTATCTGGATATATTTATTTAATCATTTTCCTCCAGTGCGTTTAGTTACTTTATTTAAACTAATCCTGTCAGACCATAGTAACATTACAAAGTATAAAAAGTATGTTCTAATCACTAAAAGTATCCATGTCCATCCTAATCTGTGTTCAAAGTTCCGTTACGTCGTGTTCCGCTTATCCAGGGCCGGATCATAGGGGCAACAGCCTCAAACGGGAAGCCCAGGCTACTCTCACCCCAGCTGAATTCTCCAGCTCACCCGGAGGGATCCAGGGTCGTTCCACGGCCAGCTGTGAGGCATACTGTAGTCTCTCCAGCAGGTCCGGGGTCTGCCTCTTGGTCTCCTCCCAGCGGGACGTGCACAAAACACCAGCAAGGCGCTTGGGAGGCATCCTAACCAGATACCTTAACCGCCCCATCAGGCTCCTCTCAACCTGAAGGAGGAGCGGCTTGACACCGAACTCCTCCCAGATGGCAGAACTCATCACCTGATCTCTGAGTGAGAGCACAGCCACCCTGTGGAGGAACCTCATTTTGGCCACTTGTACCCGCATTCTCATTCTTTCAGTCACCTCAGTTGGTGACCATAGGTGAGGGTGTGAACGCAGATTGTTTTGTAAATCGAGAGCTTTGCTTTTTGGCTCAGCTCTTTCTTTACCACAACGGATCGATATTCAATTAGAGATATTTATTATTGTAGAGATGATTGTTCACCATTATTCATAACATTTTCTTCGAAGTTTTTTGTTTAGTTTATTCGAAAAAGACATTCTATTTTTTTATAGTATTACACATGGCTCCAGAAGTGATCCATTCTAGAAAAGGCTACACGGTTGTCTTCTGGACAGTGTAATTTACTGTCCAGAAGACAACGTTGAAGCCTTTTCTACGATGGCTGTCCATGGTTTTGAAATAAACCGGATGAGCCTGAAGGACAATTTTCAATGATCATCATAATTTACTATTTAACACTTGCTTTTGTCATTTATGCACAGGCTTAAGTTGTGCATAAACTTACAGTATATTTGTAGCTTGAATTCTAGAGTTGATATTTTTATTTCTTTGTTTATTTGAATCTAGAGTTTTGCATTTTCTAGAATAACTCAAGAAAAAAAGAGGCATTTTATGGCTGTTTTATATTGTATCTCTGTTTTATAAATTTAATATTAATATAATTATAAATTCTGGTGACAATGAGAAATTTGATTTTGAAACGAAGTGGCCTAATTATTGGTCTAAAGCATGATAGCAGCAGAAAACAGAATATTTTAATTAAACTAGTTTGCTGTTTTTTATATAAGATGAACTTTTCAGAGGAACACGACTACATTAAATAACTTTAAAAACAAAAAACACTCTTCTTAAAAATTATTCAAATGAACACCTGAAGTTAAGTGTTAAAGCAATGGAATTTTTTTCTAAATCATTTCAAGTTGTAGGAATGTTTAGTTTAGTAAACATTTTGCTGATGATGGTAAAATGTGTCTTTTAGAATAAATTTGTTTTGTTGCTCATTTGCCTCCCATTTAGTTTTTATTTCTGCTCTTTCCTGCATATTTTAGGTGGTTCCACCCTAATATCACCGGAATCGATGCAGAGCAGCTTCTGTTGACCCGGGGCGTCCACGGCAGTTTCCTGGCCCGACCGAGCAAGAGCAACCCTGGGGATTTCACCCTCTCTGTCAGGTAGAATCAGCCACCGCTTTATTTGTTTTTCTAAACTCGGTCGCCATGTTTCACCTCATTATTTTTAGTCTGTTCAAAGTTTAAACAAATGTACGATGATGTCGTTTGAGCAGATAGTAGGAGTTCAATGATTCACAATATTAAATGATCAAAGTGGGTGTAAACTTTTTCTTGGGTTTGGAACTTTTTATTCATTTTTTCTGAAATAAAGAGCAGACACCTGTTATTTTAATCAGCGCACACTTAAAAACTAAAGTATAAATTATGAATATAAATGATCATCAATGATTAGGAGCTACTCATAAAATCTGTCTTCTTGGAGGAAAAGGCATTTTGAAGTAAATGGGACCCACTTTTTCAGTTCAGTTCAGATTTATTCATTTGGTCATACATAAAATCGGTTGTGAATAAATATGAACAAGTAATATGTTGACCCTTCTTTGTGTGCACATGTACTTACACTATAAAACATTAGTTCCTCCATGTGCATTTCCTGTTTTTTTCTGTTACTGTTTATGTGTGTTGAGTCTGTTTTTTTCTGAAAGAAAGCATTGAGATGTTTGGATTATAAAAGCAGAAATGTCACCACTCAGGCAGACGTCAGAACTTAGATAGTCTGATTTTTTTTTTCCCCCTCTTGGGTAAGCAGTGATGTAATTTTATGTGGTGATGAATAGATGGCATATAAGCAGAAGTTGTTTTGTGTGAGAAATTCTAGGAAGAAATTAGATAACACATTCCAAATGTGCAATTTGGAAATGTTTTGACACAGAATAAATATAAAAACTGAAATTTGCCAACACTGTGCTGTAAAAAAAAATCTATAAAAGTCAAGTTTAGCACTCACCTTTTCTCCACAGGTTCCTCTTTATATTTTAAAGTGGGTTAGTTGTGTGCGGTGTGACATTTCAGGTATAAAAATACAGCTCTCATGCTGTGGTGATTATAAACAGCAGGGAAAAAAATTGAGATTGAAGAGAGCGTTTGAAGAGTGGCTCTTCCTTGGCAACGGAAGCTTTTAAGAGGTACATCAGTCTGCTAAGCGCCTGGAAGAAAGCCCGGACACATTTGTTCCTGTGTTAGTGTAGCTGACATGCTGACACAGGCCAGGGTAGCTGACGTGTGAGGGACGGAGACAGAAAGAGTCAGAGTAGTTAGATACACAGTGATTTGAAAATGGTCTTTGAAAATGGAGAAACAGGTCAGGTTGTGGTCTTCACCACCTGTGGTTTGTTTGCTTGTGGCTCTGTGGCTCATAAATTTAATTTTATTCATCTTTTTTTAACCAAAAAGGTCCCATTGAGATTAAAAACTTCTTTTACAAGAGAGTCGTGGCCAAAAAGTAGCAAAAAGTTGCAATAAAATATAAAGATAACATTCATTCAACGGGCAGCATGGTGGTGCAGTGGTTAGTGCAGTGGCCTCACAGGAAGAAAGTCGGGGTTTGAGTCCCAGGTGGAACGAGGCTTAAAACATTGGTCTTTCTGTGTGGAGTTAGCATGTTCTTCCTGTGTACGCGCCAGTTTCCTCTCACCGTCCAAAGGCATGCATTTTTGTTTGATTGGCCACTATGAAATTGCCCCTACATATGAGTGTGTGTGAGTGTGTGTGTGTGTGTGTGTCCCTGCAACAGACTGGCGACATGTTCGGGGTGTACTCAGCCTCTCGCCTTGAATCAGCCGGGATATGCTATGGCAACCCCGTTAGGAATGGGCAGGTCGGAGGATGAAACAACAACGTTCATTCATTTCATCTTCTGAACTGCTTATCTCAGATGGGTTCGCTGGAGTGCTGGAGCATATCCTGGCTGATTTCAGGTGAGAGATAGGACACCCCGAACAGGACACCAGACTGTTGTAGGGTTTTAAAATAATATACCGTAATTTCACGACTATAAGGCATATATAAACGTCTTAGATTTTCTTCAAAATGAGCGGTGTGCCCTTTCGTGCGGTGCGCTTTGTGCGTGAGAAAAGGCAGACCTAAAAGAAAAAGCGGTGCCCGTGAGGCGAGGCGAACCTGAAAGAAAAGGCATGAGAACGTTAAAGAGTGAAGTGTGGGCGTGGATTGTGTATAAAAAAGGTATGTGCTGTATGCACAACATTGCTGTTTTAACCCTGAAAATGGCAAAGAGACACGCTTATGACGCTCAGTTTAAGCTGAAGGCAATCAGCTACGCGGAGGAACATGGGAATCGAGCCGTAGAAGGGAGCGCCGGGCGAGTTTCGTACGCTGCGCCTTTTCGTACGGTGCGCCTAATGGTCGTGAAATTACGGTATATAAAAAGTAATTTGGGTATTTGAATACAAACCAAATCAAAAGTTTACAGTTTGATTAAGATCCAAATGTAGAATGGCAAAAATTGCAGGCTGGGCTTCGAAGAGATGACCATTCTGCTTAAAAATACAGTTTTTTTATCTGTATTTTATGGGTGAATGTCTACAAGTCAGTTACAAACCTCAAAGCAGAAAGATTAAGAGACAGTGTTCATCAAACATGAAGCTGCAGCATTCATGTGAAACAGCTCTCTATAATCTAAAATAGACTTTTAAAATGTTACAGCAATGAGTCACATTTTAACCCCAAAAGAAATACATTTGTTGAGAAACAAAAAATCCAGTTCCAATTTCAGTTTTGTGACAAGATTCTCTATATTTGTATTGAATGTGAGCATGTCATAAATCAAGATAGTAAAGTATGTGTTCACATTAACCACCTCAATTTCATTTCCGTCTAGAGTGGAAACTCTACGAAAAACTTTCCGCCTCATGCTGAAGTTTGATTTTATCAGCATTAAGGGCTTGTTTTAGCACTTTTTGCAGAGACACATCAGCAGCAGCAGGAGATCAGCCAAAGCAAGAAAATGTAGTTTCATTGGCATAAAATGCATACATATAGTCCACGTACACATAGTAAAGAGCAGGGGTCCTAATATAGAAACTTGTGGCACCCCCTTGTGGCTTTTAGGAATTCAGAGCACAAATTATCATTTTCAAGATTGGCTTCTGTCACCCAAATAGTTTTTGAGCAAGCAGAACACTGATCTGACCAGACCAAAACTGATGAGCCGTCGTTTTCACATGATGTGGATCACGGTCTCAGATGACTTTGACAGATCAATAAAACATGCAGGACAATACTGCTTTTTGTTCAGAGCACCTACAGCTTCATTTATTATGCAGTAAGCAGTAATTGTACTGTGCTGTTTCCTGAAGTATAAAGACTCTCTAATCGCACGCAGAGGATTCAAGAACCTTTGAAAAGACATACAAATACTGTATAAGATTAGCGTCTTTTGATGAATCACATCATTTTAATCAGGCAATAAAAAAAACTAATTTCAAAATTGAAAGAATTTCTTGTCATTTCAATAGATAAATTTAAAAATGTACTATAGTAAGTGGGCTGCACGGTGATGCAGTGGTTAGCGGAGTGACCTCACAGCAAGAAGGTTGGGCTTCAAGACCCGCAGTGGGGGCAAAGCTTGAAACACTGGTCTTTCTGTATGGAGTTTGCATGTTCTCCCCATGTATGTGTGAGTTTTCTCCAGGTACTCCGGTTTCTTCCCACCCTCCGAAAACATGCAAGTTTGGTTAATTGGTCACTACAACATTGCCCCTATGAGTTCCACAACCGAATGGCGACCTGTTCAGGGTGTACCCCGCCTCTCACCTGAAATCAGCAGGGATAAGCTCTGGCACCTTCCGCGACTCCATTGGATAAGCGGCTCAGAAGACAAAATAAAAACTATATTAAGAGGCTGTGCGATGAAGTCAGCACACATTTTTGATAAATATGGCTCAATCAAATCTGACCCGTAAGGTTTCCTGGGATCCAGAGGTCTTAAAGCCTTATAAAGCAGATGAACAGTAAAGAATACAAATTGGGTAAAAAAAAAAACTAGGTTAAATAAAATGCTAATTAAAACAATTTAAGACCCAAATTCTGTCAAAATGTGATTGAGTCTTCTGAGGGTTTTTATTCACAGATACAGATTTGTTTACCATCCAAAAACCCACTAGAATGTCGTTAGGGTGAGTTGTGGTCACATTTTGTGGTCTAGAGTGTTAAACACACTAAGTTTTAAGCATGCTAAAGTCAAGTGGTGAGTGTGCAAATCACCACCACTTACTAAAGATACCACTTACTAAAGATACTGCAGGTCATTGGAACCAAAGACCATGATGGATAAAACTTCATTTATATAAAATACTTTATGAAATGTGGTCCAATAGTAAACTGATTACACAGCTTTAGCATTTCTTTTTACCTATTCACATTATTTTACAGATCCAATTCTATTGCACACACCAATTCGTTGGTGATGGAAGTTCATTCTTCTGCTTTAAATAGATGAGGTTTCCATGTGTTCGAGGCTGGCTGAAAGTGACTTCAGATAGCAGTTCTTCAGAGAGGGTCGTGATTGCTAATGGTTCACTCTCACCAATGAATGTAAATGTTCAGACAGTAACGGCTGCTGAGGGAATTTGTTGTTAGTTTTTGCTCTGCTTTTCTTTTTCTCTCTTCATAGCCTCCTTTTAATTCCACTACCTCTTTTTTTCCTCAATAGACCACAAAGTTGACTGAAGACGTTGGGGTCAAACAGAGCTTTTGCTCTGAAGTTTGAAATGCTAATTAAAATTTTTTGAGGGATTGAAAATGTAATCAATTCATATTTTTCATGAAGCTGAAAAGAGCTAGAGGAAAAAAGTTTGAAGCATAAGTTCAGCTAAAATTTGAATACGACTTCTGGTCTACAAGCAGAGACGTCGGGGCAAGTTTTGCTATCATTTATTATGTCTTTTATGCTCTTTGAAGACTTTCAGGGAACATTTTTAAAGGCAATATGAAAAAACTTTTTGCAAAGCATATTAAAGCTCGGAGCGAATCGATTTGCTCTGAGCTTCTTTTCTTATGTTCATGTTTTCACAAGTTTTAAGTTGTGATAGTTTTAAGTTTGTACAACAAAATAAAGTTATAGATTTTTCATTTTGGACATTATTGACTGTAGGTTTAGATTGTATTTCAGATATTTATATCTGTATAGAAAATTCTTTTTTAAGAATCAGAATAATTAGTATCATTTATAGATAAGGTTTATTGATTAATTCCATTAAAATGATTTGAACAGTTTTTGAATTAGATGGAATCACTTTAACCGAACCAAAAATTAAGTCCAACCTCACAAAGCAGGGCTGGAGGGTGGTGCAGTGGTTAACACGCTGGCCTCACATCGAGTCGAGAGAGGGAGCGAGGCTTGGCACACTGACCTTTCTGTGGGGAGTTTGCATGTTCTTGCCATATATGTGTGTATTTACTCCAGTTTCCTCCCACTCTCCAAAAACATGCATGTTGGTTTGCTTGGCTGCTATGAAATTGCCCGTAGGAATGAGTGTGTGTACAAGGTTGTGCATGTGGCCCTGCTGCAGGCTGGTGAGCTGTTTGGGGTGCACCCAGCCTCTTGCCTGAAAGCTTCAGAGATAGGCTCTGATCCCCGTCAACCCGGTTAGGGATAAGTGGTTCAGAAGACAAAACAAAACCTCACAAACCTTATTTGGGTAATATGTGAACGTTTTGTTTCTTACCAGGTGACACGGCTTCTGATGTTACGTTATAAAAAAACCCTCAGGACCTAATATTACATTTCTGTGAATTTAGATGATGAATGATGCTTTAACAGGGATCATATCGTCATTCTCATTGACGTGGAAGCATATAAATAACAAATGTTCATCATTTCTAAAGATCACTTCAACCTCATGGTGAACTTCACATTTCCCCTCTTTTATCACTGTGTTACATGTGTGTGGGTGTGCGCACACTAAGGTAGTAGTGTATTGACAATATCGGGTAAGCTTAAACATTCTCTTAAAAAGTCTAAACGTGTCAAAAGATTATGGTTAGATGTTTTAGATCAAATTTTCCACCAAAACTATCAGAACAACCAAATTTATCTGCACTTTAATTTAATTATGTCTCATTTAACTGTAATATTTTAACAGTTGCCAATACCATCAAGTTGTCACTTAAAATGTATGACTTGCCTACACTTCAGACACAATGGAACTAATTTAAATATTAAAACGAGCTCCAAATGAATGGAGCATCGAAACACTGATCTATGACATCACCAAAGTGCATCTCTGTCTCAGCTTTTTGCAAAATTTTGCCAAATTAAAATGAGCTCATTAATTTTTATTCTTTTTGCAAAAAAAGATGTTATTTTATTCTCTCTTTGTATTTATGCAGGATTTAAAGCGTAAAAACAAGTTACATGGCTACTGGAACCAAAAAAAAGGCTGAAATGATTTTTTTTAAATTCTACTTTTTTTGTCATTATTTGTACAAAAAACACATCTGATAATGTGCAGGACACTTCAAAGATTAATACGATATTATGATACCACCAGTTTTAATGTTTGGATGTTTTTAGAAGGTTTTTTTATTATAGTCGTATTTGAACACATAGTGGTTTTTGAGTGCAACTCCGGTGCCGTACTTGTGAGAAGCTATTTTTTCAAATAGCTCATTTATAGACACTCAACTCGTCAGTGCGGCTGCGCATGCATGAGTATTGGGTATAACTTGGTAGTCACATTGCCAGGTACAAAAATTTTTGGTTCAAAGCAGTACCTTGTCAATAATTTATTTGCTAAAAAAGAGGGTCTTTCTTCGTAACATTACTCGTACTTTTTTGCAAAAATTTGCTTCATTGTATTAAGTTTAATTAGCAAAAATAATTTGTAATTGATTCAGTTACATTTTAAAGGCTTTTAGCTTCGCGTTGTGTCCCAGACTCCTGAAACGACAATTCATCTCTGAAAATATGATGGATAATAGAACCTAATTTAATAAAAGACCATCGAAACTGACAGAAAGCTGTGCTGAAGATTGATGTCTGTCATAAGTTTCAGGATGAAACAAACAACAGCTGTAAGGGATCCAGAGATTTAATTTCAAATGAAGAGCTATTAATCATCATTTTATCGGGGTGGGACACAGAATGTAAACGCCTTTGCTTCGAGGCGGAAGGACAAAAAAAATTTACTCGGTTATTCCACAGTTTGGGTAAAAAAAAAAAAAAAATTGGCAATTTAAGAAAAAAATAATTCAACTGTTTCTCATCTAACATAAAAGATCAACTGGTCAAACAGTGCAGCCTGCTTTGGGAGAAGAAAGAGTCATCCAGAGTTTAGCCAAATTGATGATGTCCTTTCCACCCAGAGAACCAAAGTAGACCTAACTGCAATAAATCCATAAAAGGGATCTCCGTGCCAAAATGGGAAAGCATGGAAGTGAATGAAAATCGAATAGATTTGTTTGCCTCATCCCAGTGTTAATGGTGTTAAACTCTAAAAGAAAAAAGGGGGGGTTCGGCCAGAGGGTTAAGGGCCTTTAACAGGGCCATCGGTGTGGCACATGGCCAGAATCCTCTAACAGAACTATGAAGCAATTACCAGGAAATATGGTGAAGGGGGAGATGGATTATAGAATGAATGAATACAAGCATGGAAGAAGAGGATTAAAGCCATACTGACCCAAAGAAAAATAAATAATGTTTTTAGTTGTTTTTTTTTTTGTTTTTTTTTTAACAAAAAAAGGAATGGAAGGAAGTGGGATTTCTGTTACATGATACGACCATTAGCTGATGATCCGTTTGAGAGAGAGAGCAGACTGGTGTATTCAATCTGCAGATCAGATCATATTTACTGCCAGGTTAACTCCCTCGTGGTCCTTAAATCTACTGGATGAACATTTTGAATGTCGTCATCGTTAATGTTTTTACAGAAGCTGTTGTTTATCTCTGTTGACGAAGGACACAAACAAAAATTACCCATGATGGAAAATGAAAAAAAAAAGTTAGAAAATGCAGTTAACCGTTTTGTTTTTTTTCTGCAAAGCAATTTGTCTTTTTTTTCCAAGCAAGATCCTCTCTGTTCAAAGAACTCTTTCTGTGTATGTGTGTTTGTATGTGTGCGCTCGTGTGTGAAGGGTGGGCTTTCATTTAAACCAGCCAGAGGACTTTGAATATGCAAAGTGGTGCCATATTTTTTTCCTTTCTTATCAGTGCCGATGCTGAGTGGCTTCATGCTTTTTTTTCCAGTGGTACTTCAATCCCAGTCCAGCTTTTATCCAAATACTTTTGATATGAAAATGAAGGAATATTCAGTGAGAGAAAAAAAACAGAGGAACAGTGATGGAGATGATCTCTTGTTGAATAGATTTACGTTTAATTAAAGTGATAAACGTTATATTTTGTAATAATTTCTTAATTTAAATCTTACTGCTGCAATCACCACAAACAACACTTTTTTTGTCCAGTAATAGATTTTAAAAGCAAGAAAAAAACAAGCATATCATAATATTTAAATGTCCTGATGTATAGTAGATATTTCATTTCACACAACCTTTGCCATCTTCAGTTTAATTCACTGAAAATAAGATTCCAGGGTAACAGATGGCTTGATAAGGGGGCCATGTTTACAGCATATAGGCTTTTATGCTGCGTGTGGGCGAAGGCTTCATTTTTTCTGTGAGCTAACACTGTATGGGTATGAGTAGGTGGTTGTTTTTGTCTTCAATGGTTCCATTTTTCTGCAGGATAATGGTGAAAAAATGACTTTTAGAACGGAAAAAGCTTTTCAGCTGTTAAATTTTTTTTACGTTTTTTTTCACTCTGTCAAAATTTTAATAATGTCAAATATTAATACCTTGATTTCACCAAATTACTTGTTTGTTTTATAATATTTTATCATATTTGTGCCTTTTTTTCCTCAGACGGAGTGATGAGGTGACCCACATAAAAATCCAAAATTCTGGAGACTACTATGACTTGTACGGAGGTGAGAAGTTTGCCACTTTGGCCGAGCTAGTGCAGTATTACACTGAACAACAGGATCTCCTGCGTGAGAGGAACGGCCATGTCATCGAGCTCAAATATCCTCTTAACTGCAAAGACCCCACCTCTGAGAGGTGAGGTTCAACTTCCACAAAGACACATTAGAATATTCTCATATTTCCTAATAGCAAAGGTCTGTAGATAAAATCCTTTGACAGTGCAAGTTAGCATATTTCTGTCCAACTTGCGAAACAGCATAAAAACATGTAATAAAACCCTGGTTTCAGGTGTCAGACCTCAAAAGCCTCATCCTGTTATAACAAAAGTCAAACCATACGCCAATAAGTACATCAGTAAACATTTGAAATCTTTATGCAAAGCTTTTTTCCGTTAAAAGAAAAAACTATTTTTCTTTTAAAAGTATTAAGTTAAAAGAAAAAACTATTTTTCTTTTTAAAGTAATTAAATTTTTTCTTTTTTTTTTTTTTGAAATTGTCCACTGGTTTTTAAGCTGAATAAAAACAAACCAGCTCCGAAACACAATCATCAAAACATTTAAAAAGAACAGCGATTAAATAGCAAACATTTACAGAATAAAAATGAAAGAGATGGAGACTTGTGAGATTATTTAATAAGAAAATATGCAATGCAACTTAATTTTTTATAACATTATTGTACCAATTCAGCTACACTTAGTATCAACAATAATAAAGAAATGGCTCGTCTCCACATCACCACTCAGTACAGTGTGAAATGGAACAGTGACCAGGAAGAATCTACCATTAGCTCATTAATTATGTATGACTCTCCCAGCACGTTTACACATGCAGTCAGATGAGTAGATGCTCTTCTCTGCATACATTTCCTCCCACTCATAATATCACTGTATACGGTATGCAGTCATCCTTTTTGTCTCATCTTAATACCTTGTTTTGAATTATGAACTCTAGTGTGTTTGTGGTACTCATGTGTACTTGCAGAATTTCGCTTTTCTGTTTTTCCCTTCTGGGGACACCAAAGCAAGTCTATTTCTATTATTCCCTGTTTTCTGCATCCACTTCTCTCACACCAACTGCCGTTATGTCCATATCATCCATATACCTCTTCTTTAGTCTCCCTCTCCTGCCTGGCAGTTACAATCTCAACAATCTTCTGTTGATATATTCCCTCCCTCTGATCTAAACATTTCTATGCCATCTCAGTCTGGCCTGTGTGACTTCGGGGAGGCGTTGACTCAGTGGTTGAGGGTTTTTCCTTGGACAGAGAGAAGCCGGTTTGAATCCCACTGAGCAGCCGACATGTTCCTGGAGCAAACACCTAACCCCCTAGTTGCTCCACCATTGGCGCCGTCGAGGCTCACGGCTGACGGCTGCGGTGCAATGCAGTACAGTAATTTCCCCATTGTGGGACTAATGAAAGTATTCTTCTTCTTATATCCAAACCTCTAACACATACATCTCGTGTTCTCATTTCTGATCCCGTCCCGCAGTACCACCTCCACTCTGAACTCCTCCGTTACACATACAGCACACTTCACCACTCTATATGTATTCACTGAACAGACTATGGAAAATAAGTTGATCACATTTGTGAAACCAAAATAGTTGCATTCAAAGTTGTTGTGGTTTTACATTTTTACACCATGGCACATTATAAACTATATGTCTTCATTTCTATTTAGGTCTCAGTGAGACTTTTATGGTTTTGGTTAGTGTGGGTTTTTTTCCATTCTTCATGCATATCTTGTTATCATCGTTTCCTCTGTTTCTGCTCACCACGAAGAAAAATGCATACATGCAAGTTTTATTTCTTACTTTTGGTTAAATTGTGAGTACAGAAGCAGTTTAAGAGACACAATCATTGAGTAGGAGTCTCACTGGATGTATGATTGTGGAAATACTAAATATTCCCTCAAACTTCATAGACAGTATGATCATTTTTCCCTTCTAAACATGAATAAAGAACTCATCACCCCCTTCAGTTTCTGTTTTAACTTCTTCAAGAAGACAACTGTTCTTTGCTGCCTTGCAGCTTCAACTGTGATGGTAACTGTGATGAAGAAAGAATAATAACCATAAATTAAAATCTAATCTAGAAATCAAATCTGAAACAGTTGCCAGTCTGATGTCATATTTGGTATAAAATACCAAAATGTGTTTTAGTTTCCAAATAAAGCTAAAAAATGACACAAATGATCTCAAACTTAGTGTTGTTAGTGTTATAAAAATAAGATCTTTTTTTTTTTTTCTAAAAAAAATAACTAAACATCCTTAATAATACAATGCGTCGTTATGTTCAGTTAATAGCCATAATTACACATGGTATTATTTTTGACAGTATGAGATGATCTTTCATGTTTTCTTCCAATGATCAAGTTAATCTCATTTTTTTTTTCTTAATTACTATATTGTAATTGTTCTCCAGGTGGTATCATGGACATCTTTCTGGAAGAGACGCAGAGAAACTGCTCACAGAAAAAGGCAAAGCAGGCAGCTTTCTGGTGCGAGAGAGCCAAAGTAAACCAGGAGACTTTGTCCTTTCTGTTCTTACTAATGAAGAGAAGCACGAGAACGTGGATCGTAAGACTAAGGTCACCCATGTAATGATCCGTTACCAGGTAGGAAAATGTGTCACATAATACTAAAACTATATAACATTTAAGATTTTGAGTTCAGTGGACTCAAATTAAATGTTTTTCATTGAGAATCAAACTGAATATCAAATACTGCGCCAATACTGTTTTAAATTCTTTAACTAAATGATCGATGTTTATTTCCAGCAGGATGGTAAATACGATGTTGGTGGTGGTGAAAGATTTGATACCCTGGCAGACCTGGTTGACCACTATAAGAAAAACCCCATGGTGGAAAAAAGTGGCATTGTGGTACATCTTAAACAGGTACAGATGTTCCAAATATCATTCAGTAATTCTCTTTTTATTTTTTACATGTACTAGCCCATTTTGGTGTGAATCCTCTAGTAATGTAATTTCTTTTATTAGCCCTTTAATGCAACAAGAATAAATGCAGCCAACATTGAAAACCGTGTACGAGAACTGAACAAAGTAGCAGACAATTCTGAGAAACCTAAACAAGGATTCTGGGAAGAATTTGAGGTACGTCAGCACAAAATTTCTTCTCAATTAGCATTCAGGAAAAGAATGCAATGAGATGTACTTGTACGATACATGTAATTTGTCGGTCAGAACAAAGTTTAGGTGTTCGTGTTGGTAGCTGAATGTGTCATTTTTTAGCTACTTAAAAAGAAATACCGTATCGCTCATTCACTCTTCAATTTCATTCTCCTGTTTTTACCCACCACGTTTTTTTAACTATCTAATCTAATTAAATATTTAATAGTAGAATCAAATTGAAATGTGTCCTTTTAAACGAGCCACAGGGGATTCAAATTCATTTAAAAACCTGCATGGGAATTGGATTCTTTTTGTAAAAACATCAATTCAAATTAATCAAACTTGATTGTTTCTGCATTGAATAAATGGCATTTTTGTTTCCTTGAAAAATTCTGCAAATGCATGATATAGTTGCCTATTGTTCAAAGTTTTAGGTGTTGCTAAATTTAAATGTTTCTGTCAATAATTAAAATAATTCACTGTCTTTTTTATTTATCACATATTTCTCAATTATCAGGTACTTCAACAGCAGGAGTGCAAACTTTTGTATCCCCGGAAAGAGGGCCAGAAGCCAGAGAACAAGAGTAAAAACAGATACAAGAATATCCTCCCCTGTGAGTCACACTGCTATCTGCCATTTCCTGTCTCTCCAACTTCCTGTGGAAAAACTGACACAAACAGACAGACGAGCATAAAGATGTCGCTCTGACAATCTGCCTACAAGTCATGATTACACACTCTGACCCCTGAAAACTGCAGTCTTTGTTGTGTATGAATAATTTTTTATTCTGTTTTCCAGTTGACACGACACGTGTTGTAATCAAAGAAATGGATCCCGATGTTTCTGGTTCAGACTACATCAATGCAAATTATATCAGAGTGAGTCTGTTCAAAGTCAAACACAAAATTGCTTCAGCACCCGCTGAATTAAAAATATCGGATTTGACATTAAAAAAAAAAAATGTATTCAAATCACACACTTGATCATTGAAATTGTTACATAGCACTGTATATACATGTACCTTTTAGAACTCACAATTATGAACAATTTGTTTACCAGTTTATTAGGGGCATGGTTGGCTAGGACTGTGGCCACCGCAGGAAGGTCAAGGTGTGACACTGGTGGGCCGAGGCTTGCAATGCTTGCCTTTCTGTGTGGAGCTTGCATGTTCTCCTTGTGCATGTGTAGGTTTTCTCCAGGTACTCCGGTTTTCTCCCGTCCTCCAAAGAAATGCATTTTAGGTTGATTGGCCATTGGGAAATTGGTCCTCAGAATAAAGAGGTGCGTGAATGATTATTTGTATGTGTGTGTGACCCTGCAGCAGACTGGCGACCTGTTCAGGGCACATCCCTCCTCTTGCATGTAATTAGCTGGGATAGGCTCCAACACCCCCCTTTGACCTTCACTGAAATAAGCAGTTCAGAAGATGATCGACTGGTTTTCCTTACATTAAAAATAAGATTACACAATGTGTCTACAAACATTTAATAACAGATTATTTGGGTCTGAACATTTTTATTATAAAGTTAAAATGGCAGGTTTTAATGACCTGCTTGCCTTTTAAACATTCTATTCTTAATCATACAGATTTGACACAGATTAGGAAATGACTGGCAGTGTTTTTTTTCTAAGTCAATGAGAATTTTTGCACATCTGTCCAATAATATAGAGTATGCACGAAGACGGGCGGCATGTGGAAGAAGGCAAAGTCTTCATCGCCACCCAAGGATGTCTACAGAATACAGTCAATGACTTTTGGAAGATGGTGTATCAGGAGAACACACACGTCATCGTCATGACAACAAAAGAGATGGAGCGAGGAAGGGTGAGCAGATTACTTTCATTTAAATGTTCCAAAACAATAATCTTCTACAGCTTTCTAATTGAATAATTTTGAAGATTCTTCTATGACTTTATTGAATTTCATTGTGATAAAAAAAACGCAGTGAACTCTTGTTTGACATTAATCAGGTGATTTGTTGTCCACACTTCTCCCACATTCCCTCACATGTCAGGTGTTTCATTTGGGAGTTTATTTAATTTGTTCATTCTCTGGGAGTGACCAGGATGGATAGGATTAGAAATGACTATATAAGAGGAACAGCACATGCTGGAGGTTTTGGAGATAAAGTCAGAGAGGCCAGATTGAGATGGTTTGGATGTGTGCAGAGGAGAGAGAGAGAGTACATCGGCAGAAGGATGCTGGATTTGGAACCACCAGGAAAGAGGACTAGAGGAAGACCAAGGAGGAGGTTCATAAATACAGTGAAGGAAGACATAAAGATAGTTGGTGTGACCGAAGAGGATGCAGCAGATAGGGTTAGATGGAAGAGACTGACTTGCTGTGGCAAATGCCGAAAGAAGAGTTTGATTGGTTTGTTTCCAGTTTCCATCTCTTGTAACCAGCCATGGAAACCTGTTGTACTGAAAGCTGCATCAGTGATTCTGGCCTCGTCGTGCACATTCAGCAGCTAGCAGCCTTTTCTTTAGACAAATAGTCCATGCAGACAAAAACTTTCAAACTAAGAACTGCAGGACGACATTTTTACTCTGAGAAAAGGGATGGGGAAAACTGTACAAGTTTTCACTCTACCCAGATCACCAGACTGTCATGGTGCTGGTTCCTATGGCAGGACTGTGACTTAGATCTTCAGTAGTTGTTTATTCCCACTTTTTGTGGAGACAAGTCCCGTTGCATCATCCTGCTCTCTGTTTTTATCCTTTCATTTCCTTTCGTTAGTTAAATCCCGCCAATGCTTAAACACACTATAAACTAAGTTTAATCATATGCTACTGATGGCTTTAATTCTTTTGTGAATGAGTTGTGGTCACTTTGTGGAGATTATGTGTGTTTGTAGAGTATTTGTGGTTCTCTTGGCTAGCAGTTGCTCGGAGAGGCTGTAGTAACCACACAGCAACCGGAATTAGACCATGAAGCATAAAAAACACAAGCAATGTTGTGATGTAGTTCACAGACTGTCTGGAAGGAGAGTTTTTATCTTTAAGCTGATTGAAAAGCTTCACAAGATGAGATGGTTTTTCAGATTGTCTTATCCTCTCCGTTCTTTATCTTTCTTTTTTTTTACTCTATTGTTGTGCTCTGATTTTTAGAACAAGTGTGTTCGTTACTGGCCTGACCTTCATGGCACTAAGGAGTTTGGAAAGTTGCAGGTGAGGAATGTAGACGAACAATCAGCGCAGGACTACATCCTAAGGAAGCTGGAAGTGACACGTCTGGACCGGGTAAACAATGTTAGACATTAAGTCTGATTTGACCCTTTGGCCTAGAGTCAGAGGTCAGATTATAAAAATACTCACAATGTGAAAGCACAGATTTTTCTTGCTGCGAAATTAATCCACGGATTCAAATACATTTATGGATACAAAAATGATTGTTGCAAAAATGCATGTAAAAACATTTCAATACAAAGTATTTTGAAATTTATTGTAATTTTTTTCAAATGCTCATAAAAAGGTCAAATAATTCAAATACAAATGCTGTATTTTATAAGAGAATAATAATTAAAAATGACACGTTAGTCAGCAGAGAGCACATTGAATTGTATATTTTACTAGAGTATGCTGTTTCGGAGAAACAGCGCGTTGAATGCCTGCTCGCGGGGGGCGAGGACGCCGAGGACGCCGAAGGCCTTTTTTTTTTTTTTTTTCATCCTCTGATGCTGAAAATGACCTGAAAGCTGGCTAAAAATAAACCTGAATGTACATATGTGCTGGAAAAGGATTTCAAACACATATAATTTTTATAAAGTTTTGTCTTTTATTGTGAAAATGTCGTTAAAGTTGTGTAATTATGCTTTAAAGTTAAGAAAACAAAACAGCGTTAAAGTTTTTTAAAAAAAAGAATTTTAATGTAAAAGTGTGTAAAAGATAATAATTTTTCATTATTTTGAGTCTTTTATTGTGAAAATCTCATTAAAAATGACTAAATATGCTTTTAAGATGAATTTTGAAAAAAGACGAAGAATTATTGAAAAAAGAAAAAAAATTGATGTAAAAATGTGTAAAAGATAGTAATTTTTTATTATTTTAGGTCTTTTATTGTGAAAATCTCGTTAAAGTTGTCTAAATATGCTTTAAAGTTAAGAAAACAAAAGAACCCTAAAGTTATTTAAAAAAAATAATTTTAATGTAAAAGTGTGTAAAAGATAATAATTTTATATTATTTTAGGTCTTTTATTGTGAAAATCTCATTAAAGTTGTCTAATTATGCTTTAAAGTTAAGAAAACAAAACAACTGAAAAGTTCTAATGAGCTGTCTTCCCATCAGAGCTCCTTAATTGCGCCTCAAAACACACCTGATGCAGGTCACAAGACCACAGAAACAGAATCTGCATACAGCCAGCACAGCCTACTTCCAAATAAGGAGATGTCTGTGACATCACACAGACTCCTTCATTACCTTATAAGGAGATGAGCCTCTGAGTGCTCATTAATTGGGCGGCAAAACACACCTGCTCAGTTGGGAGAGAGAATTTCTGAAAAGGCAAACAAATGTTAATTGCGTGAAAATGGAAACAGATAGAAAAAAAATTCTTTCAGATTTAGAAGCAGGACGATCAAATCTACTTGGGGATGTAATTTTATTTTTGTAGCTCAAACAGAAATGAAATGGCAGCCATTTTAGTGTCGAAAAATGTCACTTTTTGGGGGGAGGTCTCCTTCTGAGGACCATAGAGGAAAATCTGTTGGTCTGACAGATTCAAGAGTCACCTTGGATGAAAGAGGACAAGAATTCCTCCGTTTTGAGCTAAAATTTATGTTTGTGGGATAAAAACTCAAAGAGTTATAAAAATTTGTTTGGAAGGGTAAAATTTTAAAATCCGGTCAGAGGGACGAAAAATAGACCTGACTTCTCGACCTTCGGGAGCCCGTAGCGGCTAAACCGTCGCTCTGACGAAAAAATGACCCTAGTCGCAAAATTTTCGCAACGAAATTTCCTTCGTTTTGATATAAAGTTTTTGCAGATCGGTTCAGAAATGTAGGCTCTGACGCTCCTTGAACACAAATTTTGTAAATTCTGTTCGCACTCTGTTTTTACAGTGCGAGCGAGGCCAAAAAAAAAACCTGATTTTTTCCATTTTTTCACTTTTTTTATAAAGTGATTGCTCTGAAACCGTAGAAGGTATGAAAGTGTCCTTCGGATGGTAAAGAGGTCAAATCCTTGTGACCCGTTTAAACTTTAAATGGTGTTTCTAGCTAAAACTATGCCAGAGCTGGAAAGCTTTGAAGAGCATGTGGTTTTTGGCCAAAATTACATTATTTCCAATGGGGCCAATTTTTGTCTTGTTTTTTTGCGATAAATCGGAAACCGATTAATTTTTCAAAAAGTTGAATAGAAGCACCAATCTCATTTCCGAGCCGGTCGTTTTGAGTCCTGAACGGCTGCGCTCGGGCAAACGGATCTTGAAATTTTACGTGTCAAAAAAGGGGCGGAAGACTACGGAAGATTCTATATAGCAAAACAGGATCACTATAGTTGAATGCCTTTTAGGCATTCAACTGATTACCTTTATTTTGGTTTTATTCTGAAATTTTCATCAAAATGTTTACCACCCTAAACTTTTTTCTTTTTTTCACCAGTCAATGTTAATAAACTAAGAGTGTGTTTTAGAGAAAAAATTCTGACATTAAAAACTAGAGTATGCTGTTTCGGAGAAACAGCGCGTTGAATGCCTGCTCGCGGGGGGCGAGGACGCCGAGGACGCGGAAGCCCTTTTTTTTTTTTTTTTCATCCTCTGATGCTGAAAATGACCTGAAAGCTGGCTAAAAAAAACCTGAATGTACATGTGTGCTGGAAAAGGATTTTAAACACATAACATTTTTATAAAGTTTTGTCTTTTATTGTGAAAATCTCGTTAAAGTTGTGTAATTATGCTTTAAAGTTAAGAAACCAAAACAGCGTTAAAGTTTTTAAAAAAAAATAATTTTAATGTAAAAGTGTGTAAAAGATAATCATTTTTCATTATTTTGAGTCCTTTATTGTGAAAATCTCATTAAAAATGGCTAAATATGCTTTTAAGATGAATTTTAAAAAAAGACGAAGAATTATTAAAAAAACAAAAAAATTAATGTAAAAATGTTTGAAAGACAATAATTTTTTATTATTTTAGGTCTTTTATTGTGAAAATCTCGTTAAAGTTGTCTAATTATGTTTTAAAGTTAAGAAAACAAAACAATCCTAAAGTTATTTAAAAAAAATAATAATTTTAATGTAAAAGTGTGTAAAAGATAATAATTTTATATTATTTTAGGTCTTTTATTGTGAAAATCTCATTAAAGTTGTCTAATTATGCTTTAAAGTTAAGAAAACAAAACAACTGAAAAGTTCTAATGAGCTGTCTTCCCATCAGAGCTCCTTAATTGCGCCTCAAAACACACCTGATGCAGGTCACAAGACCACAGAAACAGAATCTGCATACAGCCAGCACAGCCTACTTCCAAATAAGGAGATGTCTGTGACATCACACAGACTCCTTCATTACCTTATAAGGAGATGAGCCTGTGAGTGCTCATTAATTGGGCGGCAAAACACACCTGCTCAGGTTGGACAGAGAATTTCTGAAAAGGCAAACAAATGCTAATTGCGCAAAAACGATAATAGATAGAAAAAAAATTCTTTCAGATTTAGAAAGAGGACGATGAAATCTACTTGGGGATGTAATTTCGTTTGCGATGGTAATTCAGAAAAGAAATGGCAGCCATTTTAGTGTCAGAAAAATGTCACTTTTTGGGGGGAGGTCTCCTTCTGAGGACCATAGAGGAAATTCTGTTGGTCTGACAGATTCAAGAGTCACCTTGGATGAAAGAGGACAAGAATTCCTCCGTTTTGAGCTAAAATTTATGTTTGTGGGATAAAAACTCAAAGAGTTATAAAAATTTGTTTGGAAGGGTAAAATTTTAAAATCAGGTCAGAAGGTCAAAAATTAGACCTGACTTCTCGACCTTCGGGAGCCCGTAGCGGCTAAACCGTCGCTCTGACGAAAAAAATGCTCCATTCCAAAGTTGTTCACAACGAAATTTCCTTCGTTTTGATATAAAGTTTTTGCAGATCGGTTCAGAAATGTAGGCTCTGACGCTCCTTGAACACAAATTTTGTGAATTCTGTTCGCACTCTGTTTTTACAGTGCGAGCGAGGAAAAAAAAAAAACCTGATTTTTTCCATTTTTTCACTTTTTTTATAAAGTGATTGCTCTGAAACCGTAGAAGGTATGACAGTGTCCTTTAGATGTTATAGAGGTCAAACCCTTGTGACCCGTTTAAACTTTAAATGGTGTTTCTAGCTAAAACTATGCCAGAGCTGGATAGCTTTGAAGAGCATGTGGTTTTTGGCCAAAATCCCATTATTTCCAATGGGGCCCATTTTTTTCGTGTTTTTTTGCGATAAATCGGAAACCGATTAAAATTTCAAAAAGTTGAATAGAAGCACCAATCTCATTTCCGAGCCGGTCGTTTTGAGCCCTGAACGGCTGCGCTCGGGCAAACGGATTGTGAGATTTTACGTGTCAAAAACGGTACGGAAGAATACGGAAGATATCTATATAGTAAAACAGGATCACTATAGTTGAATGCCTTTTAGGCATTCAACTGATTTGACAGTTTAAAGTTTAGTGCATGCCCAACATTACACTTTTAATTTTTGAAAAAAATAAATGTATACTTACTTGTTTTATAAACTTGATCTAATCTTTTAACTTGTAGAAAGAACCTTTGAGGTACATCTGGCACTATCAGTATCTGAGCTGGCCGGACCATGGAGTGCCCAATGAGCCTGGTGGTGTCCTGTGGTTTCTTGAGGAGGTCAACCGCACCCAGAGCACCATGAAGGACACAGGACCTATTGTTGTCCACTGCAGGTATAGCAGCCTTCTTTAACTCTGGGGAAAATGTGAAAAAGTGGTTGGAGTATCTGTTTGTAGATGATGTGGAAGTTTGATGAGGAATGTGAAATATAAATCTGTGAGTGATTTAGTTAAGGAAAAAATATCAGTCATGATTTGCATGCTTTTAAGAAATCCTTTGCAACACTGTATGGTCACACATAATAAAATCCATCCAGATGCAACTTTTTTGCCTCTCAAAAAATTTCCCACCTTTTAAAAAAGCTAGAATCACTCAAATTTATTTATTTTTTTCTGAAAACAAAATTAGTGGGCTGCACGGTGGTGCAGTGGTTAGCTTAGTGGCCTCACAGCAAGCGGGTCGGAATTTGAGCCCTGCAGCGGGGTTGAAGCTTTAATCCCTGGCCTTTCTGTGTGGAGTTTGCATGTTCGCATACTGTATGTATGGGTTTTCTCCGTATACTCCAGTTTCCTCCCGCCCTCCAAAAACATGCATGTTAGGTTAATTGACCACTACAAATTTGCCCCTACTAATGAGTGTGTATGTGACCCCGCAACAGACTGGTGACCTGTTTGGGGTGTACCCTGCCTCTCACCTGAAATCAGCCAGGATAGGCTCCAGCAGCCCCACAACCCCATTAGGGTTATGCAGTTTTCAGAAGAAGAAACACAAAATCAGCAGTTTTCAGCGACTCCTTCTTGTTTTTCTTGTTCTACTTTATGACAATGATCATGATCAATATTGCTTATCCACACTTTTTAGAAGTAGAATCTAAATATTTTAAAATTATTTTAAAATGTTCAGTTTTAGTCATTGTGTCATAATTTACTGCAGTCCTCATAATTTACTACAGTCCTGATTAATAAAAATATAATATAAAATTTTGAGGTCCCATTCATGCTACATATTTCACATAATATTTTTAACTATTCTACTGTAAAGTAAAAGTGGTTCAACGTCCTCAAGGTCTTTACAATTTTTTCCTTTTTTTTCACGTTGGCTCTTTTTTTTCTATATTTTTCAGCCTAACATTTTTCTGTCTCAAAGAAGCATCTTTGAATTATGCATCTCTTTGAAAAACCCAAAAGATAAAACAATTTGACAGGTCTAAGGCAGCAAATATGCACCAACAAGAAAAAGTTAGTCATAAACCTGACACATCATGGCAGTGCTTTTAAAACTACTTGAATGAAGGACAGAAAAATGACAGAGCATAAAACATACAAAAACATAAAAGTGATGTCCTTAAGAGATAAAAATAAAAGACAGAATCACAACAACCCTTCAAAGATCTAAGGGATGCATCGAGCCTCATTCAGTGACGTCTCATCAAATATTCGCAAAAAGTCATGCTTGAAAGAGAAAAACAGAGATCTGCCAAAAGAAACAACAGTAATGGTTCTTATGGAGAGATGAATTCTCCCAGAGGTCCAGAACTCAGGATTACTGTGAGGGTGTATAATCGGCTTGACGGAGAACATTACAAAGAAAACTCAAGAAATGTTTAAGAAGGCTTTTAAACGGGCTTCAGAAAACCTGGAAATATGTTTCTGATTCAGGATTCAAGCATTTCAAACAGAAAAAATACTTTATTTTATTTATACACAGGTTTTTATTTCATATTTAGCTCATAATTAAACTTATTCTATATCGTGTTTTTTTTTTTACATTTTCAACACAAGAGAAGCCAGATGGGGTGGTTCGGGCATCTGGTTAGAGTTCCTCCTGAATGCCTCGCTAATGAGGTGTTTCAGGCACGTCCCACCATGAGAAAAAACAGGGGCAGACCCTGGACCCTCTGTAGAGACTAAATCTCACAGGAAACACCTCCGTATCCTCCCGGGTGAGCTGGTGGATGCAGCCGGGATGAGAGAAGCCTGGGTTTCCATCGGAAGCTGTTGTCCCTGCAACCCAGCCCCGGATTAGCACAAGTCAACAGAACATATTATTTAAATAAATCATTATTTTCGTTTTTAATCAGTGAAGGAAGAAATGAGGGACAACTGGTGCTGCATATCTCTCTCTTTTAAAATAATTTTCTGTATTTTCTTGAAATATATATGGTAAATTATGATCATCAGAAATGTAACCTTTCCAGTTTTGGGGTGGGGGATTTTACACTACAAGGAGTTTGAAAAAAGTTTTATTCTGCCACTGGGGTGTGCTGTCTTTAAACTTAAGTCTATTATCATGTTTCACTGATTAAATCAATCTGTTTATATTTTAATGTGATTTAGAGACTTTTTTGTTTGTTTTTCAAACATTTTCATCACATACAGTACGTTGAATTAAATCTAACCTTTGAGTCATCCCTGTTTCGTTATAATTACTACGGTGGAACTTTTTTTTATCCTTTATTCCTTTAATTATTGGTTTCTATCCTGGGGCACTTGAACCCTCAAGAGAATCCCTCAAAGATCAGAGAAGATCCCCTGGGGCGCAGACTGTTCAGAGCTAGTGGGATTTAAATTAAGGTCAAATCCTGGTGGATTTTTCCCACTATTTTATGATTTGAGTTTTTATTCTCATGGAACCCCAAACCACTGAATTGCACCATTAAAACCAATGTGACAAATCTGAAATGTGTCACAGTGCAGATGGTTCGTCTCTTATTGTGAAAAGTAAAGAAAGCCACTGGTGAAATAAACTTTTCTTTTATCGAAGGATTGAAATCTACCAGATTGCTTCATTATGCCAGGAAGCTGCTGATTAAAGTTAACTACGAATGATTTCAACATGAGAGGTGGAAAGTTTTCTGGGAAAACAGGTTGGAAACTTCAGGATTACACCAACGGCGTCTGGTTTTACTTACAAAAGAAACTAGAAACGGACAGTGTGTGGATTGGCAGGTTTTTCAGGTTAAATCATTTCTCGTTCGGACATGCAGCACCATCAATAAAACTAATAAAGGACATGAAACTTTTGTAAAGTAGGAGACATATTTCATAGTGTTAGATTTTATTTACTTTGAACGCCTTACACAGTTTGCTGTGACATTCAGAGATAGTGACTGTAAATATTTGGATCAGAATTACCGTACTTTTACATTTGGTGTTCTTTCCTGTCTTACAACATGCCCGATAAAAGAACCAGCTTACAAATGCACTCTAAACATGATGAGTCAGGCTAAATAAATAGAATTACACAACTTCTTTAGAGAGTTTCAGACTTTTAACTCAGTTCTAATACTAAAAAAAGTTTTACTTTTTTCAAACAGATTTATCTTAGAAAGGTCTTGTTGTATCAAACATGGCAATGTTGGTGAAAATTTTCATTTAAAGTGTCCACGCACAATGTTTGATGCATTGCTTTGTCTGCAGCGCGGGAATCGGAAGAACAGGAACAATTATTGTCATCGACATCCTGATTGACATAATAAATCGGCAAGGTAAGCATCTGAAACAAAAGTGTGGAAATGAGATGGAATCTTCGTTTTCCAGCTCTCATGACTTTCGTGGGGTTTTTTAGGTCTTGACTGTGACATTGACATCCCGAAGACCATCCAAAGGGTACGACAGCAGAGATCAGGCATGGTGCAGACAGAAGCTCAGTATAAGTTCATCTACATGGCGGTGCAGCAATATATAGACACGGCTCAGAAGAGACTTGAAGAAGAGCAGGTAACTGTCCAGGTTGTTTAAAATAAGTAGAACAGGATAATAGTTGAATTTAATTGTATGGAGCTGCTGGGTTTGGAACCAACCACCAGTCAACAAACCTAGAGGAAGACCAAAGAGATGGTACAGTGTATGGATGCACTGAAAGAGGACATGAGGATAGTTGGTGTGACCAAAAGGATGTAGGAGATAGGGTTAGTTGGAAGAAACTGTCTCACTGTGGCGACCCCTGAAGGGAAATGCCAAAAGGAGAAGTTGTGTTTAGTCATATGACCAGTTATGACAGAGCAGAAAGCAAATAAAAATGTGGTAATCAAATAGCTTAAATTCCTCATCCTGTTTGTGTGCCATGGAGAAAAGTTCTACATATTAATACAAACTTCACCGTACTGAGTAAAGTGCAAAAAGAAATTCAAATAAAGGTACAAATATAATATAGGGTAAAGGTGATGAAGTTCAGGGTTTTACATCTGCATCAAGTTTCACTATCATTTAATTATTAGAAGTTTAAAAATAAAAACTTCCAGATGTTTAGAAACTTTTATCCATCTGTTTTCTGCTTCTTATCTGGGGCTGGATCTCACCAGTAAGCAGACAAGCTCGCCAAGGTGGGAGATTTATAACGTTTCCAGTGAGAAGAGTTTGGGTCTCACCCAACCACTGGCTTAAACACCTCCCACTAGAGATTAGCAGAAAACCAAATTATCTCATTTGGCTCTTTAAAATGTAGAGCAGCTCCTACATGGAGAAATAGAGACACATCAACATAAAACATCTGTTGATGAACCAGACTTTTCATTTCATTCTGGCTTGTACAATCTTGATCATCCTTTTCTCAAATATTCCCTGATTTTCTTCTTTTTTTCTTTTCCTAGAGAAATAAGCTGAAAGAGAGGGAATATTCCAACATTAAATATCCTCAGATGACCAACTCAAGATCCAAACACAACATGGCGTCCTCACGCTCATCTTCTGTGTAAGTATCATCATGATTATAAGACGGTGACGGATTTGGAATAACTCATCACGGAGCTTAAGTAGAAAGGATGCTCAAAGCGTTTGTTCTGCTGCTGAATCACATCTCTCTGTGTTGGTGTAGGATGACAAATGACGATTCTTCAAGCGTGTACGAGAATATAAACTTCAAAAGCCCTCAGACGTCTTTTAGCAGCAACACCAGAAGGTAGAAATGCTGCTGTGGACCTCCTCTTCTTCCTGGTCTGCTTCTTTGTAAGTAGTTTGTTTAAAAGTAGAAATAGTTTTGTCTCGACCTGTAAAAGTTAGAACAGTTCCCATCTGAATACTCTGTTAACATGACGTAACAGTCATGATACTAATTTCCAAATTAATTTAAAACTGTCTTTTCAAAGGGCATCAGACACTGTTAAACTAACAGAAATACACAATTAGATTCTTAACACGGGGAACACAAATAATAATCAGACATGCTGTTTATTAGCTATCCAACTCTACAATAACATACCTTATTTTCACGACCAAAAAGACGCACCTTTCTAAAAGGCTCAGTCTCAGTTATGTGTGCCATTACTGTATTTGATACATACGTACATAAGGCACACCTGACCATAGGGTGCTGGTTTTCTATGCAATACGATACTATTTGAGTCTTCCCTCCAACTCGGGCCACCTCGCCGTATGTCCGCGGAGACTCAGCTGCTTCTTTAAGCACACAAGTACTACCAAGCAATACAAAGTACCAGCATTTTTTTAAATCATCAATCAATCATCAATAGGTGCGGAAACTAAGCCGTGTCGTGTTTTCCAGCTTCCTCCACATGGGAACCATCGATCAATTCATTAATCTTAAATCCTCTCACGACTGCTAGATTTCCATGTTCCTCCACGTAGGTTTAAACTGCATCTTTGTCATTTTCAGGGTTGTTAATACAATGATGTTCTGCATAACGCACATACAGTACCTGTTCTTTCATACTAAATCCACACCCACACTTTTCCCTTCAACGTTCTCATGGCATTCTCCACTACGTTTCAACAAGGATGCACACAGGGCGCACTGCAATATAAGCCATGCTGCACATCAGAAAACCTAAGACTTTTATGTGTGCCTTGTGATCATGAAAACATGGTTGTTAACACTTGTAGAATCTAACAGATGAGATTCATCCAGACTTGTTGCAAAGCAAAGTTGAACCTTTTTATTACTGATTATTTTTATAGAAATTTCAGGTACTTGTAACGGAGATTTTTTTGTTAAAACATAATTGTATTTTTCTTGTTTTGTTTTCCAGCAGAAGTCTTTCTTGGTGGAGAGAGAAGGCGGGTTGATTCAAACTGAACTCCACGCTGGTGAACACAGGCCTGGTCAGACAGTGGTGAGCTAGTGCCCTGCATGGCGCCATACTGCTGGAGCTCTCAGTCTGGATCTAAATCTTACTCTGTCAAGAGGGGTCCACAGATTTCTGCCCTCACTCAGGGGCCTTGCCCAGCTCATCCATTTTTTTCTTCAGTTTATTTCTTTGACCCAGGACAAGTGCCTTGTAACAGGATGTGTGTGTAATCTCATCGTCCTGAACCTGCTGTTACATCATTCCTGTCGCTCCTACCCCAAACCCTGGAAGCCCAAATCGACGTTATAAAGAAGTATTTTCCAGGAGCGACAGATATTAACCACCATGTCTGCAGCACGGAGCCATACGGGACCAGACAGGGGTCAAAGTTTAAGCTGTTTGTCGGCTTGTTGCCAGAAATTACTCTGCCGGTTATCCCTCTCTTCATGTGCTTGCAGGATAGGATTTGAACTCAAACCTTAAGACTGTTTTTGCTGCTAGTTGTCTCTCCAGCTGTGGTGGTTATTAAGGCGCCCGCTGAGTGACGGCAAGGGCAGTTACGTAACTCGCTTCAGGCTCAGGAAGGGCACGTTTGCCCTCTCTTCTTTTTCAAATTTTTTTTTTTTGAGTCATTTTTATGTCTGGCGTAAAGGTGAATTATATTTGTTATATTTTTATTTTGTAAAAAATGTGACTGATAATGAAAGTATTGTGGAAAAAAGTTGGATGTAATTGATTGTTATAAATGCAAATTAAGTGTTAAAGATGTTCCCTCATAATTTACTCATGTGTTCACGCCCAACTAAAAAGAAAAGAATTGAAGTAAATCTCTTCTTTATTTTTTCTATAATATATTTGTGGTATAATGACTATGTAACATAAAATTTCTTTATTTAAATACGTTGTATATTTATAAAGTAACAATATATTTGATGGTAACGCAGGTTTTTCTTGAATATCTTCATTTTAGTTTCTAATAGTAACTTGAAGTTCTTTGGACGACGTTTCGTCTCAGCTCAGTTTAACTGGCTGTCCTTGTTAATCAGCAGGTCTGATGTGGTTAAACATCTGTCAGATGAGATTGTTGCAAGATGACAAGAAATAGAGGAAGATTACAAACGGGCCAGATGGCCATCTGCCGGAGATTGAAGAATAGATTTGTCTCCAAAAAGTAATTTAAAAGATGGCTGTAATCCAGGCTGGATGATAGCAGGGTGAGTAAGCTGACGTCATTGATGTGATAAGTAGACTGGTGGTCCCGCAGTGCACTGAGCCTTCTGTCCTCTGTGCTGGATTGTTGGCTATTTTTATCAGCAAAATATCCTGCTTCAGTGCATAATTATTAAACGGCTAATCGAAAGACAATAATTGTCTTTGTTCTGACGCTCATGTGGCTGTTTTATGGAAACGTTCCACCCACATACAGAACTCCTACTAGTTCATCTTTACATGGCAAATAGTACACGAATAATGTTCCAATTATGCCAGATATTCAATGTTTCGTTTTCCAATCCACCGACATTCAAAGGTTCACTCCTCTCCACAAGTCATGGGAAGCCAAACACAAACAGGTCTTATTTTTGTGGCCAGCAGGTTTTTAGAGATACGTTAATGGATACTTCTAACAGATCAAATATCTGATACTAAGAACCAGAGGAAGTAGTGTGTGATATTGCGTTTTCCTTCAAAATAAAGTGTAAATCAGGGATGTTTGTTTCTCTTCCTTCAGTAACAGAAGCTTATCAGGTCAAGGACTCACACAAGCTGGGCTATCGTTTTAAAAAGAGGCTAATCCTGCAGATGAAGTTCAGGCCTTTTTATTTCTTTTTTTTTAAACCTTGTAAAGGTAATTACTGTTTGTAGAGAAATAACAAGAATGATCTGTATGATTAAAAGAACATGAAATTGTAACTTGATACATCTGAATGTAATCCATGGCAGGTTATTTGGCTGTGATCTGATCTTTTTTTATGTTTTGAAAGACCTACCAGTATATGGATCAACCATACTCAGTGATTTGTGTCATAATCTTGAAACTTGCAGGTTTAACTTGTTGCCATCTGTTCTAATTATTCATTATAAAGCTTTTTGATTTGTTTTTACCGAAAGCCTCGTGACAGCAAAGGTCTGCCTGAAATGCTGCACGATGTGATGTTCCTCTGAACTGTGATCTTTTTGTTCCGATGAATGAGAAATAATTTGATTTCTTTTTCCTGTTTCCGATCATTCGCTGTTGATCATTTTTCTAAATATATTTTCCATTGTATTTCACTTTGCCTTTTCTGGGTCAATTATTAATTGTGAAAATGAATTGTTTAATGGTTTGGTGAAACATCCATACTTGAAAGTTCAACACAACCTCCAGCCTCGGGCTGTGTGCATGTCCATCAGCTGTGGAAATTGTGTTTTGTTGTGAACTAGATTTTTTTGCTGTTTGTGGGTTTATTTTCTTTTTTAAGTTCTCTTTAAATTGATTCATTTTGTTTATTCTTTTGTATTGTGTCTCATTATTATTTTCTATTGCTGTGTGAATTCAGTGTGAAATCGACTCTGTGGAGGAGGAATGCTTTCTTTCTGCTCATCCTCCAAACATCTACTTGAATGTGTTGAAGTGACTGTGTCGGTTCCTCCCATCTTTGTTGCAGTAAGCCTGACTTTGGTAGTATTTCTCCCATGTTTTTCACATCCCCTCTTTTCTTGCACTGCCTCCACCCAGACGCCTTTCTTCACTGTGTAGGCTGCAGCTGCTGATGCAATGAGCTGCCTGAAATGGCATCAAAATGGTTTTATTGTACAGATAAATAAAAAATTATGATTGCACAATAAAAAGTTGCACATTGTTTTTATTTGCTTCAAGTCTGTATTTTATGTTGAAAATGTGTAAAAGAATAGATATGAAACTTTTTATTTGTTGGTCTTTTCCCCTCCAGATGGAGTCCAGTTAGGAAACATGTTCTCTATTAAGTGGATGATGGGAAATTTACTTCTCAGTAAGTGTCTGCATGGAAAAGTAAGCAAGGTAAGAAAAAAAAGAAGTTTTAACACGCTTCATAGCTCTATATGAGCAGTACCAGAGCTGGGTCTTTGTGAACAGCGGGCTCGTTTTGTCTTCTGAACCACTTATCCCTAAGGGAGGGTGCCGGAGCCTATCCCAGCTGATTTCAGGCAAGAGGTGGGGTACACCCTGAACAGGTCGCCAGTCTGTTGTGGGGCTACACAAACACACACTCATTCCTACCAGCCAACCAACATAACATGCATGTTTTTGGAGGATGGGACAACACCAGAGTACCCAGGAAAAAAGCTACATGTACATAGGGAGAACATGCAAAGTCCACACAGAAAAGCCAGTGTTTAGGCCTCGCCCCCACTCCGGGACTTGAACCCTAATCTTCTTGCTGTGAGGCCACCATGCTGGCCACAAAGTTCTACCGTTCAGTCTGCATAGTAACCTTCATCTCACCAATGATGATCAGAACTTCCAAATATAAAAGAAACAAATTCTAAAAACCCTTTGGCTCACAAAAAAATATTTGACTTACTGAAAATTATAGAAAAAAACCTTCATTCTCTTCATTTAGAGTCCTTAATGCTGGTGAGCAAAATTGTGAAAAATAAGAAAGCTATAATAAAGCCCCATTTTATCAGAGATTTACTGTACGTCCCATATCCGTTTAGGACACAGTCGTGATGCTGTGATGCGTCACTGTTTGTCCTCCATCTGTTTTTATTGTTTAACAGGTTTTCCTGGCAGTTTGAATTGAGTATGAGGAAGTTCATTTTTATGGTCATACTCGAGTGAAGCCACAATAAAGATTCATTCTTATCAACTAGTGACACTAATTTTGCCATGTGGGAAAAACCCTGGCTAAAATGTCTTTTTCTGACTCAGAAAGTTGGAGAAGAAATAAGGAAAAACTTCCTGATTAGGAAAGACCAAGGTTTTCTGTTCGAGTCACAGGTTAAAGGTTTCTTTTATGAGGAAGTGAGCTGTCGTTCGTCTGGTTTTCAGCTTGGATTTTCTAGTGAAAACCAGATTGTTTTCAAGTTAAATATACCACAGACATACCACAATTCCCACCCAATAAAATACCATTTGAGAGATTTCATGGTCATTTTTAATAATAAAGACAGTTTTGTAAACAGAAACATATCAAAAGAGACAATAAAAAGTATTTAACATGAAGCTTTTCTCTTCACACTGAGATCACATTCATTTTGTTTGCAGCCGGCTGGGTTTTTTGCAAATCAAAGTTTGCATTTAACAAGGAAATGAGCACGTTGAGCTGCTTCTTTTGACCAAGATGAAAGATCTACTTTCCCACTAAATGTCCAGTGAATGGCTAAAACCATCCAAACAGTTTGATCTGGTTTCAGCGTACAGATGTTCAAGTGCAAAAGTTGAAATGAGAATTTTCTTTTGTTGTCAAATCGTTTTTTTCTTTTTCGTTCATGTGTTTTTTACTTTATGGGAAGCTTCTCCATCTCCAGTAACTTTAGAAATGTTCTTCCCACTAACGTTAGTCCATCACAGTCTAGTGTGTTTATCCTCTCATGCTTGGTGTGGGGTTAGTAGAGGTGGTGCTGATCGTGGTGGAGGGACCAGAGGATTCTCTCATACACTGCATGTTTCCTGTGCTGAACACACACTGCAGGGGCCACAACACAACCACGATTAGAAGCACAATGAGCAAAAGGAAGAGAACCAATCTCTTCCAGTCTGCCATTCTGCTTATGAAACCAGTGCTCCTCGGTCTTGTCTGGGTAGGAACCCCTGCAGACTTAGTGGCTCCAATGTCAATGCAGATGCAGAGAGCTGTGGGACTGTCAAGAGAACCCGAACCTGCATCTTGTCTGGAGCTCTTATAACAGAGCTTTTCTCCTTCCAGCCACACCGGCTCCTCCTGTTGCTGGTGCCTCGGCAGCTTACAGAGGACTTCCTGGCTGGTGGTCAAGGCTGGGGGTCCTTCCTCAGGTAATACAGTGGTGTGTCTACAGAAGGGGCAGGAGAGGCGTGTGGTGCTGGCGTTACTGTCCGGATCAGCTAGAGAAACAGCCATGAGACGGGATAGGCACTCCAAACAGAAGGTGTGTGTGCACTCCAGCTGTTTGGGTGTTTTGAAAACGTTGTCATAGGTGTTGTAGCAGATGGAACACTCCGGCTGGCTCACTACCGACATTTTCTTCTGCAGCTTTTCTGGCACATCCTGCGTGTGCCAAACTTGGGGAGTGTGTTGCTCCATTTTCAGAAAGGTGAAACCTCTCCAAACCTGCTGTTTCTGGACTGTTTGATCACCTCTTCTTTTCAATCAAGACTTTGTTTTCTGTTATAAATAAAGCAAAGAGAAAAAAAAAAAAAGATTAGTGCCGATAATAAATCATTTTCCGCTCTAATCCAATAGGTTATCAGGGCAGATTGGATGCGACCGAGTGACTGTTTGAACTGAACTATTTTTATCCACTCATGGTGCACACATGGCATCACGACGCTGGCAGAATTTAGACTCGCTAGTGTGTAACTGTGTTACATGCGTGATGCAAAATGAGTCAAATAATGTGGAGCCAACAACAACAAATAGTGACAAAGTGTCAAACCAGACAAGAACAAAATGACCTCATTTTGTTGCGTGGCACAGCGTGGGTGCTGGTGTTTAAACGGACTTCGTGTCCTCAAAAAGCCTTTGCAATAATGCTAAAAATTTGTTTAAGTAACAAACAGAAAGACAAACAAATGCCCCACAATTTTACGGTAAATTTTTGAAATCCTAGACAAAAATAGGCCACTTCCTCATTCAGCTCAGCAATGTTAAAGTTGTGAAATCCATCACTTGTTACATTGATGGGTGTCGATATTGTAACTTCTTTGACCAGAAAAGGAACATTTGTATAAAACAAGAGCTAAACACTTAATGATGCTTGTTTTACCAACAATTACGTTCATTCAGAAGCATGGATACAAACAGCTTGCATCAATTTCTTCATTTTATGAATAAAACTAATCTAACTTGTACAAATACCAGCAGCTCAATAAATTTCCCAAAGCAGATTAATTGAAGCACCAGCAGCCTGCTGCTTAGCATAACACATTTAAATTATGCTGCTTTTCCCACAAATGCTCTCCTCAAGCTAAATGACTTAGCAGCTGAGCCCAATGAAGTCAAAACATGTGACATGTCCAAGAAGGGCCAAGAAGATGTTTTAGGAGCCTCGCCAAACACTTCTCTACCATCCAGAGAGGTTCTTCGTGTCACCTGCAGCCTGATCTTGGTTTGAGTAGGAAAAGTAGAGGGCAGCTGTAGCTGTTTTGCTCTTTATGTTTTTAGAAATGACATTACGTGACTTTCCAGCCACCATGCTGAACATAATAACACGAAACAACCTAAATGAGTCCAGTGAATTGTTTTTGGATTGGTCTGAAGGGCACTTTGACTTTTTTTTCCAGCTAATTCTGCTTAACAAAATGTAATCAAATAAAAACTGTGTTTTTATGGGTGAGAATGTGGCTCAGTAGTTGGTTCCGGTTGACTTCCGCGTACCGGTATTCGCATAACACTCAGTGCACGTCTAAAAAAATTAACTATTTTATAAAAAGATTACGTTATCATCGTTTCCTCCTTAATTTCTCTGCTGTTACCCTAGATGTGGTGTTTAAACATGACCTAGATTCCAGTTAGGTAGCCTATGCAGTATTTACTCTAGTGTGTATCAGAGAAAATTAATACATGATGTAACCGGTTATTACTGATTAGGGGGTTTTCTTGGTTAAATCAATATTCCTGTAAAACAGCTCAGAACGTCATTATAATGTTTGCTCGTCCACCAAAAGTAAAAAAAAAAACAAAAAACATGGGTTTGCTGTTTAAATGACTGGGGTTTTCCTGTTCAACTTGTCTTTTGTTTGCTCTAGACACATGTTTGAATGGCAAAATTTTGTTTAAAAAACAGGAAATTTACACAAGACAAAGTGGAAAACGTAACAGAGTTTATTTTCTTTAGAAATTACATGGCTCAAAGCAAATTTAGAGACGTTCGTTAGTTATATCTTCTTTGGGCGTTTCCCTCAAGGGGTCGCCACAGCAAGTCAGTTTCTTCCATCTAACCCTATCTCCTGCTCCTAATCCAACGCCAACTATCTTCTTGTCTTCCTTCACTGTATCCATGAACCTCTTCTTTGGTCTTTGGTCTTCTTTGGTCAAACTCAGCATCCTTCTGTGGATGTTCTCTCTCTCTTCTGCACATGTCCAAACCATCTCAGTCTGGCCTCTCTGACTTTATCTCCAAAACTTCTAACATTCATTGTTGTTATATTGTCATGATCGTCCTTCCTTCCATAATATTTCCTCCCTCCTAATTTGTCCCTCTGCCCTAATCCAGTGTCCTTGGACTCAATTGCCGCTTCCTAATATGTCCACCTATGTTTCATCTTCCCCTGGTTTTTTAACCACTGGTGTCCATCATTCTATTTTTCAGATCATCTGCTGTTCTGCTCTCCTGCATGGTGTCCCTCCACATGGTCTGGTCCCCACCAAGTCATGTGGTCCCCACCACGTCATGTGGTCCCCTCCACACCCTCTTCCAGGCAGCACATACCTACCCCTCTTCACTAACTCTTAATTAACTGCTATAAAACTGGTTAAAACTGGCTTTGTTTGCATCTGGATTTGATATCTCCACCTTCACCATCTCATGATTTTTATGGCGCCAAAAAAATCTTTTTTTTTTTTTTCTGTTTCCTCATTGTGTTTTTTTTACAGTCTTCCAGTAGGTACAGTGTGTCCCTGATCTGCACTACTTTCAGCAGCTGCTGAGGGATGTGATGGAGGGCCTGATGAGTGAAACACATTGGACGATGAAACAGTTTTCTAAGAAAATATCCAAGGAAATTTAAAATTTTTTTGAGTTGTCATGTTTCTGGAGGTCTTATGAAACAAAATTGTTCATGTGATGTTGTAGGTTTGGTATTTAAAGTGTGTGAACGGGGGGAATGAAAGATGTCGGAGCACAGGTGTTCCCTTCGCTTTGCCATCAAGGTTGGTCTTGTCCACACACAAAGTCCCTGCTTGTTCTCTGTCTAATCGTTCCATCTATCCTTGACATTCCTGCATCGCCAACTTTCTCCTCATCAATGCTGAGTCAAGATGTGCTTCAGAAGGACGAGTAATGCTACATGATCACATGTTCACCTTCTCATTATTCAGTAGAACTGAACCATCACAAGTTCAGGTAAAGAAGAGAAAATTGAACACCATTGATCCTCGAAATGCGTCAGCATGTTAACAATTGCATCTTGAGTTTTCATAACAATAATGTGTTCTAAAATCAAAAAGTCTTAATCTGCACTGTCACTGAAAACTACAATTTCTAAATACTTAGAAAAAAATATTAATATTCAAATGTTGCAGTTAGCTATCAACACTTAATCACATCAGACATTTTTGTTGGTGTGATGTCTATGAAAACATAAAATCCCCACATGCACTCGCAAGTATGTCACCTTATGTGTTTGCATGAAATTAGTGATTATCTTGCAAAAACATTATTGCATCAAATATGAATGTAACAAATAGATGTGTGCATCTGTTACTAGAATTACAATTTAAATGGTGGCTTATTTGCTTGTGGTTTCGACACACAATCAAAAGTACTCACAGCTAATCAGAAAAATGTGTTTTTAGTCCATCTTCGTACGGGATGCTGTTTCTAACAGAAGTGAAACAAAACCTTAATTTGATTTTCTATAAAAAACGTTCACAGATTATTTTACATGTCTTATCAACAACAAAAAGAGAATTTTCTGTTTCCTCTGACTGTGTAAAAAACTCAATAAATCCACTCATTTTTAAGCATTTGCTAACAAAGTACAATCAAATTAATTAAACCATTCAATAATCAAACAGATCTTACTTGTGAAGGACCTACTATTTCTCAGTCTATTTAAAGATCATTATTTCAGGTTATCAACATGCCACATTTGGTGTTGTTCGTCCAATGCAAAAGTCCCTTTGTGACGTGTCATTTCTTATTTGGTCTGATTTCCTGAAGTTTGATCTGATAATTTCCTATCCAATGAGGAGATGAAATTACTGATAGTGGCAACTAAAATGTGTAATAAAACTAAATTAAACCTATGTGGAGGTGACCCAGTTGGTTGTATATGATATACTATATACTAGGATATAGCATACCATTAGGATTTTTTTTTTTATTCAACGTGAGATCATTGCACCTTTCTTTGTTCTTCTTCTCAGTAGTATGCAAAGTTTTCCCTGAATCTAAAAGCTTGCTGAAGGTCTAGATTTACTCAAAGGGGGCGGGTGAGCTGAGATGGTTACAATATGAAAAAACAAATTTGTCATCTTTAGAGCATGGAGCACATGGTTGAAACGAAATCTAAAAAAGGTTTTAGAAGCTGGGATTATCCTCTAGTTTTGCTCCCCAGCAGGGTCAAATATTAACTCACCTCTGGTCATTACCAAACCCCAGACAGAGTGAGACCTTCTATTGTTTCTCTTGCTTTTCTTCTTTGACCTTCACTTTTATCACCCTGCAATTCTTGTTCTTCTGTTTTTTTGTCTCAGAAACCCGGTTGTAAATTAATCAAAGTGGGAGTCAAATTAGCCCTTCCTTCTTTTTCCAGCACCTCAGTCATCTTTAGCAGCTCATTGAGGCCAAACAGAACTTTTTGTGTTTGTTGCTTTGTCTTTGCCCCAACCGTCATCTCCCATGTTGCACTTCCAGTTTTCAGTTTGCAAACTAAATGAAACTTGATCTACCTGATGTTTGAATTGAGGGCTGACAGGAGGGAGCATGAGGCCACAGCAAACAGTTAAACTAGAGCTGACACAGGCGTAAACAGACAGGAGATAACACAACAGACAACACAGGCATGTAGACATATGCAGACTCACAATCATCCTCAAATAGAGATAAACTTACCTACAACACAAAGTAAGGACTTAGGCGACAAATACAAGGCTTATATATTTGCAGACCCCTTTTTAAATGATCAATTTTTTGTTTTGTTAAAATTATGTAACAAAAATTCTTAGTTGTGTTTTAATAAACTAGGAAGTGTAATGAAATATATCCAGCAAAGAAAGAATGACAAGTCACAAACTGCACAAAGCCTGAAGGTGACAAATAAACCTGCAGAGTTTCAGTTTACCTCTTAAATGATGAAGATGTTAGATGATCCTCTCTCGATCTTGGTGGTCTCAGCTCACTTCCACGTGTGAATGCATCTTCAGGCTGTAGGGCAGTAAAACTCTGCAGATCCCAGCAGGTAGTTTAGGTTTTAAATATGCCAGTGAAACCCAAAGCCTCTGACATGTGTATGTGTAAGAGAGAGGAGGGAGTGGGTGTGTGCTCAGAGGCCAGGTAATGTCAGCACTGGGTCCTTCTTCCTCATCGTTCGTTGGCCGGTGCCACCTGCTGTGCTCTGTCAGCTCCCTTTTTAGCTCTGAATGCAAATAGAGAGTCGTGGCCTTGAAGTAGTGACTGAAGGAGAAGGCGGAGGGAAAAAAAGAGGAGGAACAAGAGGGAAAGGAAAAAGCCTGAGGACTTCAGGGAAAGTTATAAAACATTCTTGGCTTCTCAAAACTCTCCTTTATGATGTTTCTAGTTTTTTATGCAGGAAGATCACAGCTCAAGCAATGAACTTGTCATAACCCTTACCTCTCCTTTTGGCCTTTTCTCTTTTCCTCTTATTCTGCCTTTTGGCCTGATTCTTAATAACAGGTTCTAATTGCATCTTCTTTTTGTTTGCCGAGGTGTCAAGTTTTCCTCTTTGCTGGTGGCCTTCACTTCTTTGTCCGGTTGTGTGTTCTGTTGCTTTGTCCTAGCCCGCTACCCCAATGTATTACCAAGCCTGCCTAGGACACAAGCCTGCTCAGGATGGCTACCAGGCGTACATTTTTTTCCTCAAAAAATGGTTAAAACTGTCGGTTTTACATGTAGGCTCTAAAGTTCTCCCTTATTTTATGACAAAATTACAACATCTAAATTATTCAGCTTACTTTGGTTGAAAGTGAAAATAAAACATTTTTAATCTGATTGAAGCCCAATTCTAGCTTTTGTTCACCGTAAAACTCAGTTTGTTTGTTTAAACTGGGAGTTACATGTGAAAAGCTTATTTTCGTTGCGATTGTGATAAGAAACCATGTGGTGGAATGATTAACCTCTTGCTCAGCTTCTCCACTAGCTCCAAATGTTGCTGTTCAACCGTGACACATCAGCATGCATCAAAACACAGAGATGACACATTTAGTGACGTTTGTTTACCTAAAAAAACTACGAAAGTCATCATTAAGGTTGAATTTGGGGCTTGGGGAGGTTTTTCTGACAAAGCATGAAAAACTCCAAATTTTTTGTTGCATCAACATTTTAGTTCTAGTTCATCAAACAACAAAAACAACTTTGATCATTAGTAACTCTTAATTTGATGAAGTCAAATGACTGCAGGCTATTAGCATGCCTGTGCAGCTTCCTAACCAACTCTGTTATTGAGTAACTTAAACACAAATACTGTTATTTTATATCAGCTTAGTTATTTATTGGGCTTTTAAGGTTATGAGTCACAATAAGGTTGTAATTCGTTGTAGGGAAGCTCGACAATATTCTTTTTTATTCCCTTCCTGGAATGTATGAACTTACCTCCATAATAAACAAGTCAAAGATTTTAGTGACAAGCAGTGTGTTATCTTGTGGGTTGGGATTAAGGTCAGAAGGGGTGCAGGTGACACACGTGAGCAGTAAAGCTATATGTTCCAGCAAAGCAATAAAATGACCCAATGTTGACCATCTTTGTACTTGAACTGACATTTGCTCAAACACTAAAGTGCAAAGATGATCATTTTAACCTCTGTCACCAAACCACTGGCTGCAAAATGGGCTTGCTGTAGATATCAACAGAAAATAAACCCCACGATGTTATGCTTGTGCACGTGCCATTTTTTTATGTACAGTTTTTCTAGGAAAACGGTAATACCAGTATCCTTGTGTTAACGCTCTTATCACACGCATCAAAGAATTGTATTAAACCTTCGAAGAAAAGTATGTTTGAACATTTCAATTAAATATTAAACAACCTTCAAGTACAGCTCTGAATGGAAAGTACACATAACGAATGGAAAAAGTGTGAAATTTAAATCATTCAAATTGAAAGAGCAGTATTGTGGTTTGGAATTATGTCATTAAAGATTAGATATAAAACATCTTTAATAAATTCCTTTTTACTGTATTCCTAGAAGCTGCTTTCATTAGATGGAGTCGGGCAAATAATAAAGGTGTGCCGATAAAACATATGACTAAATCATAATTCCACGGAAGACTGAAAACCTCAGAGAATGTTTTTGTATGAAAACCATTGGCCCACTGCCTGTAAATAACTATGACTCTCTGGTTTCAGATTATTTCCACCTGGGATATAGACGGCCATGGTTCATATTTTGAATCAGAACCCACAAACCTCTCTTCCATCACATTCTATATTCATAAAACAAACGATGATAAGAAGAAACCCACTAACTCTGTAAACTTCCCTGAGTGGAGGAGTTTAAGTATCTCTGGGTCTTGTTCACGAGTTGGAGAAAGACGGAGCGGGAGATCGACAGACGAATCGGTGAGGCATCTGCAATAATTAATACGCTGCATCGGTCGATCGTGGTAAAGAAAGAGCTGAGCCGAAAAGCAAAGTTCTCGATTTACCAGTCGATTTATGTTCCTACCCTCACTGATGCTGAAAGAATTAGATTGTGGATACAAGCGGCTAAAGTGTACAAGCTTACTAGCTCAAAGTAGAGCCGTTGCTCCTCCGAGTCGAGAGAAGCCAGATGGGCTGGTTCGGGCATCTGGTCAGGGTGCCTCACAAATGCCTCGCTGGTGAGGTGTTTTGGGGATGTTCAACTGGGAGGAGACCCAGAGCCAGACCCTTGACCCGCTGGAGAGACTATGTCTCACAGCTGAACAGGGAACACCTCGAGATTCTCTTGGGTGAACTGGAGGATGCAGCCGGTGTGAGAGAAGCCTGGGTTTCCCACACATGTATCAATGAGTCCAAGTTTCTGGATAAGTACAACACAGTATGAGCGCATGTCACATGCATTTGCACTGTTGTTTGGGGATGCAAAGTGTTCGTAATGCTTGTGCACCAATATATTTACAAAAAACTTGCTGGGATGTCAGAAGATCTTCTATATGGCTTTTAAATGTTCAGAAATGTCTTACTGTGTTTCATTTGTGAATGATAAATATTTGTTGAAGATAAAATTTAAGGCAGTACGGTCTTTTATAGATTGTTTGGGGTTTCATTTTTGTTCACATAACAAATATGATTGGCTGAGGTTTTCAGTGGCCTGCAGAGTCTGCAGTTTATTAATAGATACATTTTTATTTTCAGTGCATGACTCTAACCAGTGAAAACACATTTCCTGTATGTAAAATGGCAAAAAAAAAAATTTTTTATGAAAATCTTTCATACCACCTTTAAATGACTGAAGTAACTGTTTTCACTTTCAGTGTGCTTTGTTTACTTATCGACACTGAGAGGATATTTCACACTGTGTGGTTCAAAGATTTTATTCTTAATTAAATTCATTAATATCTACTTCTCTGATATTGTATAAACATTTATGTGAGAAATACATTCAATTTATGATTATTGAATGAAAAATGCAAATCCTCCAATTTTAGTGGCAGTTCACACCTCTAATTTCAAAGTGAACTGGATTTAAGGAAATCTGGATTTAAAGAAATATAAAACCATAGACAAATGTTTGAGCCACTGTTAGAAGTTTTAACAGCTCAGTTTAAGGAGTTAGAGAGTGAAGAGTTAAGCTGCAGTTCAGCCCAGAGGTGTTTAAAATAATCACTTGTCAGTTCTTGTCATTTTTGCATTTCAGCAGTTTTTTTTTCTGTGCACCCAGGCAGCTGAAACAAGTACAAAGTGCTTAGTGTTTCTCGTGTTTTTTCAAGTGTAAAAGGTCACTTTCTTAGTGTTGTTATGTACATAAAACATTACCGCTTCAAATGGAAAATGATTATAAGACATTTCAAACCATTTCTTTGGAATAATTACAAAATAACCAGAAATAAAGAGAGAAAGCTTTCAGGAACTCAGCAAAACCCATTTTCATCAAAGCAGTCTTAAACAATTATGTTTTCACCAAATAAAACTCGAAATTGTGTTTTTTAACCATCAGAAAGTATGATTTCATCCACTGTCCTGCGTGGATGAAGGGCTCTGGCTTGAATAGTTGACTTTTTGTCCCTTGTGTGGGACGTACAAACCAATGACTGTACATAGGAACTGGATTTAGAAAGGCTGTATTGACCAGTATGCCAAATAGGAAGTTTCCCTGGCTCAAAAATTTCTCAGTACCCAAAAACTTCTAATGAAAAATTAGCAGCCACTGTTTAGTCACCAGTGCTCAAAGGATATCTATTCTGAATCTTGATCTTATTATTTATCTAGAGTCTTGTTCACGAGTGGGTGAAGAATAGAGCGGGAGATCAACAGGTGTGGTATCCGACATAATTAGGATGCTGCATTGGTCCGTCATGTTGAAGAAAAAGCTGAGCTGAAAACCAAAGCTCTTGATTTACCAGTTGATCTTCGTTCCTATCCTCACTCATGGTCACCAGCTGTAGGTGGTCCCCGAAATAATGAGATCACGGATACAAGCGGCCAAAATGACCTTCCTCTGCAGGGTGGCTGGGCTCTCACGTAGAGATACAGTGATTGAGAGAAACCAGATGGGGGTGATTTGGGGCTCCCGAAAACCTCCACGTTGAGGTGTTTCAGGCACGTCCCCCCAGAAAGAAGACTCAAGGGCAGGCCCCAGACCTGCTGGAGAAATTATGTTTCACAGCTGGCCCCGGAACACCTCAGGATCCTCCCGGGTGAGCTAGAGAATGCAGTCAAGGTGAGAGAAGCCTGGGCTTCCCGTCTGAGGCTGTTATCCCCGTGACCCGGTCCCAGATAAGCAGAAGACAACAAAATGGAACGGAAAGACACACCATGCACATTTTGTTGTCTGTAAAAACTTCAACATGGTGCCTGTAGAGCTGCTGTGTCATTGAGTCTCATACCCTCTTTGCTCTCTTATGATGCTGCTGGGCATGGTGTGATTGAAGACCCTTGCAGGTACATACAGTAGTTCTCCTCTGCTGTGTGCATGTTCCTACACGTTCACATACACACCTGGATGCTGGGATGTTTCTGTTTTAACATTTTTTCTTCTACAAGTTCTTTTACAGTGTGACTAGACTTAGTTAAGTCATGTTTTCTTTATCTTTTTTCTTCTTTTTGCTTCCAGTTAAAGTCATTTCCTTTTCTAGTGACTTCCAGTCCGGGGTGCCACACCCACTCCTCGTTTATAAGTTTATCTTTCTGAATGAACACTCCTTTGTTTCTTTAGCTTCTCCCACATCCTCACCCACCCCGTTGCTTAGTCATAGTCATCCTAGTTTTATGTAACTGGTGTTTGGGGATTTTTAAATTAAGTTTTTGATACAGAGAATGGTCATGTTAGTGATGTGGAGTAGGTTCTACTTCCTGTGGTTAGAATTTTATCATCTCATAAACAATATGCAGTATTTTTCAATATGAAACTTTTTAAATTGCAATTTGAGTTGTTTTAAATTTATGCAAAGTGTTTGAAGGTACGTAAACAAGATCTTGATGTCTTAACCCTTTAATTCCCCCACCGATCGTAGAGACAAAGAGGCCCAAAATCACCTCGGCCATGTGGTTGAGCAGGCAATTATAGGGTTCATTTTCTTAGATTTAACAAAACTTGGATGCATTTTTGTTTCTTTCACTCGCACAAATGACGTTAATACCTTGCTCCATGTCCAGTTCTAAGCAATGGTCTTAAACTAACAAAAAACCATGAGTGTTAATGCTTTACAGGCTTCTGATGACCTGTTTTACAGTTTACTGTAGACTGAACTAGTTCACCTGATTATCTTTATGGTTATGAATTGCAAAACGACCACATTTTTAATAAACAATCTCTGGCATGTGACTGCAGTGTTTTTGCTGCCTTTCTCTTATCAGAAAAGAAAGATTACATTCATAATTTTTCTTATCACTCTTGTATTATCATCCTTAGATGTGAGAAACTAAAAAAAGACCATCTATAGAGGATGGGTTGGACTTCAGAAACCAGACGAAAACACATGTCTGAAGATTTATCTTCCTCCTTGATGAGCCGACGTTTGATGTGGGGTCAAGGAATTTTGCCAGGAAGAAAAACAATGTACTTTATTAGTTCTGGCCTTTAGTTTTATGGTTGTTGGTTTATGCAGATTTTTCCATACAATGACGTGTGGAGGGGAAGGTTGTAAAGCAGCTGACGTGAGGCTATTTTAATAAAAAATACCAAAAATATCACTTGGCATGGATAAGAAATGTCCTCCTCTCTCAGAAGAATCAACACAGAAGCTTAAAAAAATTAGATCTTTTAAAAAGACTTTTTGACATTTCTTTAATCAATGACATGTACAATATGCTTGTTTTGTGTAGAAGGTGTTGTTTTCAAAATTTGTTTTTGAAAAAACTTGCAAAAAAAAATTTGACTTGGTAGTTTTGGTGCAACATTTGGTGTGCGGTCATCCATCTTGAGGAGATCGTAGTGGTCTTCATTTTACCTGGAGACAGGTAATTTCCCAGTAGATCTACGTTCTTACTCTCACCCATGGTCACCAACTATGAGTGGTGAACGAAAGAATGACGTAGGGAATACAAGCGGCCGAAATGAGCTTCCTCCACAGGGTGGCTGGGCTCTCACTCAGAGATATAACCAGGACCTAAGGACCTAATATTCTTACACGCACTGTGCTCAAAACAAGGACCCTAAAGAGATGTCAGACTGACTGGTGTGGATGAACTTGACTACAAAGTGTGTGAGCTGAGCAAAAACACTTACTCAGCCAAAGGTTTATGCAGATCTTAGTTAATGAGGCCCCGAAACTTCTTATTCAACTCTAATGTGACCTCACTAACGTGCTTTTGGTTTAAAAAAAACAACCTCCAAACACACTCCTAGCCTTGAGAAGAGCTTTCCCTGCATCATATTGAACTTTCTGGATTAAAGAAGAATAAAATGTGTCTGATTTTATTACTTCTTGAGCATCTTTGTAACTTTTCTTCAACACCGGTATTTCTTTTATCTTTAATGACCTCTCTTTTCTGCTCTTTTTTGGCCTGATGTGACTTTGTAAACACGAGTCGGAGAAACAAAGTATTCTAACATAACAATGTCGTAATGAAAAAGTTGTAGAGGGAGGCTTTTGGAAGGTTCCTCCCTACTGTACGTGTGTATTTAACAAAACACAATCCCCTCAAATATCAACCACCCATATCTTCTATGTTCAGTCACAGTGCATTCCTGATATTAATGAAACTATTCTGGATTATTTTACATCTCTGCATAACGTGAGGAAGTTATTTTGTCCTTGAAAATCTTCCAGAGATCTTTCTTGTCAGTGTTGCTGGTTTACATCATTTTAGTTTTATTTACAACAAACAGTTCTGTCCTTGTTTTTGTTCTAATGAACTGATGTCATGTTGTAAAGTTTTCAAAGATAGGCTAAATTTAGTTTTTCTTTTTTACAAATTGCAACTATTTACTATGTTGTTTTTTTTGTTTTTTGGCTTACAAAGTATCGGATACAGTGTGAAATTGGTCTCATCAGCAGGACAAATTTGACTTCAAACGTTTTGATTGTAAAACTTGATCTTCTAAAATAGTATGAAGGACTTTAATATCTACCAGATCTAAACAAACCGTCTCCATGATGGTCCTTTATCAAGATGGAGCTCAAATAACTCCGTTTTACAAACACAAGCAGATATTAAACTTTAGATAACATGCCGTGTGGTGTGAAACACCATATTTATTTGATGCAAGAATATGAATGTTCTGGATAATTGAAGACAAAAAACAGCAAATTCTTTAAGAAGTAACGGATAATACTTTTTATAACCAGCTGTGAGAGGATGTTATAGACCTTATTATTCAGTTTAAAATTAAACCATAAACAGGGAATGCAAAGGTTATGGTAGATTTATACATACATTTTTTCACAACGTATATGAGGATTTTCAGAAAAAAAATCCTTTAAGTACTTAGGATCAACAGTCCAGAGCAATGGATAGTGTGGAAAAGAGGTGAAGAAGTGTGTGCAGGCAGGCTGGAACAGTTGGAGAAAAGTATCAAGTGTGATGTGTGACAGAAGAGTTTCAGCTAAAAAGAAAGGGAAAGTGTACAAAACCGTGGTGAGACCGGCCATGCTGTTTGGTCTAGAGACAGTGGCACTGAGGAAAAGACAGGAAACAGAGATGGAGGTAGCAGAGATGAAGATGCTGAGGATCTCTCTGGGAGTGACCAGGATGGACAGGAAGACAGACAATGGACAGAAGAATAGCACGTTAGAGGTTTTGGAGATAAAGTCAGAGGGACCAGACTGAGATGGTGTGGACATGTGCAGAAGAGAGGGAGAGTACATCAGAAGAAGGATGCTGGGTTTGGAACCACCAGGAAAGAGGCCTAGAGGAAGACCAAAGAGGAGGTTCATATTTTCATATTCTAAAATTGTATTCCCTCAATGTAAAGCATTAAATTCCAAAATATGGTTACATTCTTACAAAATTCTAACTTAGTGCATTTGCTAAAGTGATTGAGGGCACATACAGACTGGCGAAGTACTGCACGTATCTTCTTTCGGCATTTCCCTTCAGGGGGCGCCACAGCAAGTCAGTTTCTTCCATCTAACCCTATCTGCTGCATCCTCTTCGGTCACACCAACTATCTTCATGTCTTCCTTCACTGTATCCATGAACCTCTTCTTTGGTCTTCCTCTAGTCCTCTTTCCTAGTGGTTCCAAAACCAGCATTCTTCTGCCGATGTACTCTCTTTCCTCTGCACATTTCCAAACCATCTCAGTCTGGCCTCTCTGACTTCATCTTCAAAACCTCTAACATGTGCTGTTCCTCTGATGTACTCATTTCTCTTCTATCACACATCACATGATACTTTTCGCCTGATACTTTTCGCCACCCGTTCCAGCCTGCCTGCACACGCTTCTTCACCTCTTTTTCACACTCTCACACTGGACTGTTGAACCTAAGTACTTAAAGTCTTCCACCTTTTTCATCTCTTCTCCCTGTAACCTCACTGTTCCATTTTGATCCCTTTCATTCACACACATGTACTCTGTTTTACTCTGACTAATCTTCATTCCTCTTCTTTCTAGTGCAAACCTCCACCTCTACAGCTTTTCCTTTACATCTTCCCTCTTCTCACTACAAATCACAATGTCATCTGCAAACACTAATGTCCATGGTACTGTATGCCAATTTGTCTAAATTGACGCAATAACATACTCATTTGTGAAAGAAATTATGTAAAATCAAATAGAAGGAAAACAACAGTAGAGCTCATCATTGTGTTTAACAATAAACCAAGTTTTCTTTTTAATTCATCCCATTTTTATGCGCTCACAATCTCTGTAGTATCATAATTAATCTCAAATTATGCAAAACCTCTAACTTCTTTTCTAGATTTGCAGTTTTAGTTTTTTATTTGCAGAATAAAAACAGTATTTTTGGTGTGAGTATCACTGTAACTTCACCACTCTGGATTCTAAGATCTGCTTCATACTCAAGCAAAATAAAAACCTGAAATGATTTCTGTTGTAGCCTGTGTACATCCCTCATTTTTAAAAATTAAAATCAGTGCGTACTATGGAAAACAATGTAAAAGCTGGTTTTACGACATAAAAAAAGTGGGGATGTAAGATTAGATGCTGATAGATGAGTGAACAGGACAAAGTGTGATTACACAGAGGTAAGAGTAACAATCCTAAAAGTTGAAAAATGATCCTCTGCCTCTTTCTTTCAGCTGGTTTATGTGTTAGATGTGATGAAAAATAGCTCATGAACCTTCTTCTGGGTTTGCTGTCCCTGATTTCTCTTTGCTCCAAGTAGATCATAACAGCTTGTTTGAATGATGAATCTTCTCATGAAAAGTAGGTTATGGTTTTTCACTGAGGAACATTGAGGGAATCTGTTCAAAAAACAAAGTTTGGCATATTTTTATCAACCCAAAAAAAAAAAAAACTCTATAAAAAATTGGATGCTCTGTATTTTCTCATTAACGTTTTTTTTTTTTGCTGATGTATAAAAAATATATTTATGTGAACTACATTATTGTGGGTGGTATCCAATTCAGAATCAGAATCAGAATCAGAATGCTTTTATTGCCATGTCAGTGAAAAACATCAGAGACTAGGAACTTGTTCTGGTACTGGTGTGCAAACATATAAAATAAAAATAATAAAAATAAAATAAATAAAAATAATAATAATTTTTACAAAACTAAGAGTGCTCAGAAGAAAAAGAAAAGTAGTGCAATGTCATAGAAAATAATAGAAAATAATAAAGATAGTGAAGTGACAAGAGGGAGGTGACTAAGAGATGTGGGGATCCAGGTTATAAAGAGTTCATAAGTCCAACGGCAGAAGGGAAGAAGCTGTTTTTGTGGCGGGACGTTCTGGTCCGAATGGACCGGAGCCTCCTGCCCGAGGGGAGTCGCTCAAAAAGTCCATGTCCAGGGTGGGAAGGGTCAGCTACTATCCGACCTGCACGCCCCCGAGTCCTGGAGACGTACAGGTCTTCGAGAGATGGAAGGCTGCAGCCGATCACCTTCTCTGCGGAGCGCACAATGCGCTGCAGTCTGTGTTTGTTCCTGACTGTGGCTCCAGCGTACCACACGGTGATGGAGGAGGTGAGGACAGACTCGATGATGGCTCTGTAAAACTGCACCAACATCTGGGCGGGCAGCTTGGCTTTCTTCAACTGCCGCAGAAAGTACATCCTCTGCTGGGCCTTTTTGATCAGGGAGCTGATGGATGGCTCCCACTTTAGGTCCTGTGTGATGGTAGTGCCGAGGAAGCGGAAAGAGTCTACAGTGGTGATGGAGAAGTCTGTCAGTGCAAGGGGGGTAATGGGAGCTGTGACTTTCCTAAAGTCCACGATCATCTCCACTGTCTTCTGAGCGTTGAGCTCCAGGCTGTTGTTGCTGCACCAGGACACCAGCCGGTCTACCTCCATCCTGTAGGCCGACTCATCGCCATCAGAGATGAGCCCAATGAGTGTGGTGTCATCTGCAAACTTGATCAGTTTGACAGAGTCATGGCTGGAAGTGCAGGAGTTGGTGTACAGGGAGAAGAGCAGGGGAGAGAGGACACAGCCCTGTGGAGATTCTAAGACTAACTTAGATCATTACCAACTAATTCATCTTTCCTATTGTTATTTCAAATCAAAATGTCATATTTTTGAAAGGTCAAAATTAATTTTACTGATTTCAAAATATCTGCAACCTCATAAAATGTTGATGATCCCATATTTTCAGAATGATGAGACAGCACCCTCATGTGGTGAAAAAAGGAAATAGCAGTGTTAAAAGGTTCTCTGAATGGAGAGGAGTTCAAATGAAGTTAAACTGACCTCAGGACATTTACTAAAGCTGATCTCAGACTTTTTCCACCCAACAACTGACGTTTTGTTAGAGATCAAGTCTTTACTAGAAAGATGCACGCTGTGGGAAAAAAAACCTGCTCTCCACCAGAAAAAGGTTGATGTTTCAGCAAAACTAAAATCTTTCAGACGTTATCAGTGAGGAGATGAAGTCATTGTAGTTGTTTGTTTTTATTCCTCTAAATGCAGAGGTGGGCAAACGAGGGGCTGAGGGCCAGGTAAGATAAGATTGACTTCATTAATCCTCAGAGAGAACTTGAATTGTTCCAGTAGTTTAATTAGAAGTCATGAGTTCAAAATTTGCCCATCTCTGATCTAAGGTCACATTGGAGATAGATGATATGCAAAGGGGAAATCAGAAAAATTTGATGCAATTTATTATTAAAATGGGAATTAAGATAAACATGTATTGCAGGTACTGTTATAAAACTTTTTTCTGGCCCATAGGATACTGTGGTTATACCTACCTCATAAATGAAGTTGTCCACAACACATGATTTAGTATATTTGGTTTAGTTTTTTTTTTTTAATTTAGGCGTTTTTTGGACAGTTTGAGTCACCCGTGTGCAACAATCATACGGTCTAATTTGTATGTTGATACTTATATAGTGCAATGGATTATCTCAGCTTAACAGAGTAAGGCTTTTGTTGTTTGTTTGGTTTTTTTTAGAACTTTTAGTTTATCTCAAAAATGGGAGAAATTAAAGTTATTCAGTGTATACAAATGTATAAAAAAGTATTTTTTAAAGATTTTTCTAAACATTTTCACTGGAGGAAATTTTTTCAGGCTATAAATAGTTTTTAATCGGTCAACCCATAGAATTTAATCTTGGATCTTTTATTAAAAAAAAAAAAAAAATCACTTTTACTTCTAATTCCATTCCATTCCGTCGTCCAACAGCCTCAGATGGGAAATGCTGGCTTCTCTCACCCTGGTTACATCCTCCAGCTCACCCAGAACGATCCAGAGTTGTTCCCCGGCCAGCTGTGAGACAGTCTCTACAGTCCCTCCCGGTGGGACGTGCCCAAAACACCTCACTGGCAGGGCGCTCGTAAGGCATCCTAACCAGATCTTGAACCACCCCATCTGGCTTCCTTTCGACCTAGAGGAGGAGCGGCTCAACAGCGAACTCTTCCCAGATGGCAGAATTCTTCATCCGATCTCTGAGTGAGACTCCAGCCACCCTGTGGAGGAAGTTCATTTCGGCCGCTTGTATCCACGATCTCATTCTTTCGGTCACCACCCACAGCTGGTGACCATAGGAATGTTGATCGACTTGTAAATTGAGAGCTTTGCCTTTCGTCTCAGTTCTTTCTTTCCCACAATAGATCTATGCAGCGTCCTACTAATAATTAAAGACTCGGGATCCTTCCGGGTGAGCTGGAGGATGCAGCTGGGGAGAGAGAAGCCTGGGCTTCCTGTCTGAGGCTGTTGCCCTGCGACCCGGCCCCGGATGAGCTGAAGACGACGGAACAAATAAAATATAAATAATGTTTTTAATCACAATCGGGCTTATTTTATGAAGTAGTAAATCATACTCTTCTTCTCTCTCACACACACTCACACATTCTCAAGGAACTCCAGTACAAAGTATGTAGAAAGTTTCAGGCTTTACTATAAAAATATTCCAAATACTGTACACTGGTTTACAACATGTGCAAAATGTAAACAAATTCAAAAAATTAAAAGATGACAAAAAAAAAGTCTAAGAAGAATCTGAAATGTTGCTTTCAGTAAGAAAAAAAGAATCTAAAATAAAGGGTTAGTTTAAGCTGAAAGAGATTAGATGTATAAAAACTTGCTTCACGTCGTATTTACAGCTGTAAAGTACTTACAAAAGTTATGTTACATTTCCTGACTGAAGTTAGAGTTCAGATGATTTAGTCACATTAAATTCTAACTAGAAGGATTTAGTTGTTCCACATAAGAATTAACCTGATTATCAGGGTTTTAGAAAACAATCCTGGAAGAAGATTTTTCCAGTTTTCACCCAGTTCTATCCACATCTGCTTGTTCACTTGCAGGTATCAGACTTCTGCAGGTTCAGATTGGTCCATCAGTTCATTAGCAACAAGTAGTTTTACTCCCAAAATCTCATTTACAAATCAAACTGTTTGATCATTTCATTTGCAGAAGCTTCATCTTGTTTCCTGAAAATAAAATACAAAGATTACAATTAGAAATGTTGCTTTTGAAAGAAATTATTTGCTGTACAAACACTCACCTAGTCCTTTTAGAATCTTGTTCATGGTGCACAGTTCAGGCTCAGAGCTAGAGTCCAAATATTCAGACACTCTGGTTTCAAACAGACCTGGAAGGAGAAGAAAAAAAATGCTGCATCAATCTGACTATCTCTAATTAGATCCTAATAAGTTTGAAAGGACTTTTATTTGAAGGAAACACAAACAAACAGATGATTTATTTCTATACAAGTTTTGTGCATGAACTTTACTCTGGTTTGAAATGTTTAATTTCTTAGGTTTTTCCAACATGATGCAATCCCAGATGAAGCTAAAGTCACTGGAGCAAAGAGTAGAAACATTTCCTGGCAGAACAGGGATGAGCATACTACAGGATTTAAGGGTCAAACATGATGTTTGGGAATGAGCGAGCAGAGATGCAGACAAACAGGAGGATGGATGATATAGGGAACAGGTTACTGCTTCTAACCTGACACATCAGGGAAGGATGTATCATGTTGTAAATTATAAATAAAAAGTGTGCAAAGAAGCTTTTTAAGAATAACTCCTCATGCTTTCCCAATAAGAATAACTTGTCAGTCAGATAATCAGCTCAGTTAGCTTTGATTTAAAGCTCAAATTTTTCCAAGGTTAATAATTTTATATATACAAATGAGTAAAGTAAACCACAGGTCACCTCGTCCTCCCCCCTTACGGAGCTCCTTATCCTGGATGAAACCAGCAAACATCTGTGTGACCATGAAGAGCTGCAAGAACTGCCGTACTCCGCGGGACGGGTGAGATTTACGGAAATTTTCACGCTGAAGCTCTTTGGTTCCGCCGGGAGTCTCTGCCATGTGGAGGGGGTAGTGACCCACCAGCTCCACGAAGAACCGCACAAAACCTTCTGAGATCAGGGAGCTCAGGTCAGCTTGGTGGCCTAAATGGACACATGATGTTAGAATTGTTTGAACAAATTTTTATGACCTTCTGCACTGAACAGAACTACCTCCTTGTGTGTCTCCATTCTCTTGCGTGAGGATTTGCTCTCTCTCCTCCAGGATCTGCTGGAGCGCCGCCTGCAGCTTATTGGGCAGAATGCAGTCCTCATCGCCCAGCTATTGTCACAAACAAAGCTCACATTATGTTTCTACGCCCATACACCTATGCACATGCACACTTTGTGGAGCTTATGTTAGAGGCTTATGGTGAAAACATTAAATATCAATGGAATTAAAAAGGTAACTATGCATCCAAAAAAATTATTATTTTTTTCTATATTTATGATTTTATTGAAGTAGATATGTTAAATTTTACTGATCAAAACTTGGACATGAATAATACAAAAAACTTTGATGAAGAAAATATTTAAAAATTTATCCCAAAATCATTCAAACTAGTTTTTCTTTTTGGTGCTTCTTTCAGATGTAGAACCAGATTGCGCTCTGAGAGGTTTTTCTCTGAGTAAAATCACAGTGGGTGTGGTCATTGTGCAGAGCAGGATGGCCACACCCACTCTGTCCATGCTACATGCAGCTGTGTGTACACACCTGAACGACAAACTTGTCTGCACACAGATCCACTATGAGCACCTGAAACGATGAAAAGAAAATGGAATTATAGTTTCACCAGTTCAGTAAATAGAAGAGAAAGGTCATGTTACATGTTTACCTCCTCGATGGGCAACTCAAGGAGCTGTGGGAGGCACGGTGCCAGCACGCCAATAAGAAAAGGGGTTGGGGAGCAGCTAATATCCAGCATGCTGGCTGGTAATACGGGGATGAAGGTGTGTTGCCATGTAAACGGATAGAGCAGCGCCAGCGCGGCGTGGCCACACCGGGACAGCACGCTGCATGAGGGAAGAAATAACAGAAACAAAACGTTAGGCGGTTCCCACATGGATCTGTTTACAGCTGTGATGGGGTGTGCTACGCCCTTTTTTTTCACCCCCCACTCATTAAGTGTAACAGCATCACAGAAATTTCCCCAGACATAACTAATCTTTCTTCTGGTGCAGGATTAGATTCTGTTCTGAACAAAAAAGCTTGAGAAAATATTTCTTGTTTCTCATGAGTGAAATCTATAAACATTTTTTTCAGTTAAACACTTTAATGTAACACATTCATGTCATTTCTGTACATCTACAAAAATAAGTCTAACTCAAGACAAAAAAAATCTTGCTTCCTTTTTCTCACATTTTGAGTCCCGTTGCTTTAAAAGTGATGAAGGGTAATGAGCACTCACTTCTCCGTAACGACACATTTAGCCACGCCACATCAGATCAATCACGCTACTGAGCAGACCAAAAACAATGCTAAATTCAATCAGACACACTCACACTCAAAACAATCATTTTGCGCTTCACACAGACACACTTTGATCATAAAAAACCCACAAGAAAATGCAATGAAGCAGCTGTTACATCACAGGCAGGGATTTTTGACCCAGTACTAGTTTTATACACGTTCAAAAAATAAAATCAGGTCTCTCTTTTCTATCACTATGGGGTTCAACTTTTTTTATGCCATATGCCAATTTTTTAATTGGCATACATTTTTAAATCTTTTTTTAACTGCACGACACACTCCACAGTCAGAGGCCTGATGGGAGGTTCAGACGAGGTTGGGGCAATATTATGATTTTGTAGGGTAACAATTTTTATTTCAAAAACATGTCTTTTGTTAGCTCAGAAATACAATATTCACCGAAAAAAGATCTTAGAAATACATTTATTCAGTTTTACTTTTGTTTGACACCCCTGAATGTACAATACAATGTAATTTTTTTTTCTGATTTGAAGCACAACTGCAATGTAAAGAGCATCAAGTTAGTCGAGTTAGTGCTATTCTATTATGTTCGCAGAGCAAAAGTAGAACACATGCAAGAAAAAAACTTCCTACTACGTTAGAAAAGTGGGTGTGGTGGAGAACAAAATCCATGGCCAAGAACATTGTTTGAATCTGACCACCTTATTGTACACGAACACACACACACGTATAAAAGAGAGATACAGATGTAGCTATGTCTTATTGTACACGAACACACACACACACACACGTATAAAAGAGAGATACAGATGTAGCTATGTGCATGTATACACGTGTGTGTATTTTGTCTAATGAGATAGCTTGGTTGTTTGTGAAGACCATTTAGTACCTGAGTTTGTCAGCGATGAAAATGACTCTTCTTTCAAGCAGCAGTGAAGCAAAGACCTGCAGAAGTTTCCCGACACTGAGGCACTGCAGCAGACTGTCAAAGTCCACGTGCTCCAGTCTGGAATCCACCGGTCGGCATAAAGTTAGCTCCTGTTAACAAGGTGAAGGGGTTAGGTGTGGCCTGGATTCATCTTTCTACACTGTCTTTATTTCCAGAAAGCTAATAAAATGACCTCTGATTGATTTTCTCAACATTTTCTAATGGGAAAGGAACACTTTGTTATTTACTGTAAGACCACAGTAATCATTCTGAATCTACAGGAGGGAGTCATTCTCATAACGAGTAATACTCATTTCCTCTTTTGGTGTCTGAATTACCTCATTCCCTGAGCCTGGGAGGAAGCTTTTCACTGTGACTGTGCGTCCAGGCGCTGGAAACGGCGCCTCCATCACACTGCGCATAAAAGGGTAAACCAGCGCGGGGGAAATTTCTCTGCGTCGCTCCACTTCCTCCAGAATCTGGACAGATGGGAACAAACCAATCAGAGCTTTCCTCTGTGACTACCCTTTACACTTTGCAAGCTTCTAACTTCTTTGAACACCACGCCCAGTGACCGTTCAGGATTATCACACAGCTTTAGTGGCTTTCACTCTTCAAAAGGATTAGTTCAGAACTCTGATCAGACCATCTTTCATTCTTCTAAAAGAACCTTTGTGAGAGGTTACGTAGCGTTCCTTTACCTTTGCAAACAGGTTGAAACAGCCCAACTTGCTGACAATACAATGCACCTCAGGAAGTCTCTTCCCTTTCCCACTGGGCTGTAAGACAGTTTCGCAGGTCGTTAATCAAAGGACAAAACGAGTTTCCATTACAAAACACATAAGATATTTTTCCAGGTGCAGCACAGGGATATTTTTTTCCAAAGTGAAAATTTTTCTCCTATTGAGAGAAAATAAAACATGAGTCCAAATTTGAAACTATAGCTTGCTTTATGATGGCGGCCTTAAGCCTCTAAACAAAAATAAAAATGCTCTATTAAATTTGCCTATAAAACTAGTAACCGCTCCAAAATGAGCTTAATGCAACACTACGGCCAAACCAATAAAGGAGACATTTTCTTTGTTACCCTTTTTTTTTTGCTCTCTGACGTGGATGTGAGAAGTGTTTTATAGTCTGTAATTCAAATCTAAGAAACATTGCGTAAGCAAATGGGAGGTTGCTGTGTCATCACACACTTCACTACGTGAAACCTTCAGGCGCTGAGTCACACATGTTAGCACACGTCCGTACTCACCAGGATCTTACGACAATAACAAAACCAACGGCTGCCGTCCTCGCCGGTCAGGACGAAGGAAAAAGTCTCGCTGCAAAGCAAAATCACACCAGCGAACTTTTTTTAACGAACTGTTTAAACATGTAAAAACAATTTTAAACGTACAAAAACAGTGTAATTTGTGGGGTTGTAGAGTGTGGAGAACGAAAATAAATGATGATTTTATGAGTTTAGTGTGTGTTAGAACAAACCTCGGTACGTCTGTGGTGGGCTTCCAGTCTTGACAATCAGGAAAGCAGAACCGAGGAATCACCTTCAGCTGATCCTCAGCTTCCCTGGAGAGCCGGGACGATTTTTCAAACTGAAATATAGACTCTGTGTTAGAAACAGAATGATCAAACTTAACATATCAGCTGTGGGTGGTGACCAAAAGAACAAGATTGCAGATACAAGCGGCCGAAATAAATGTCTTCCGCAGGGTTGATGAGCTTTCACTCAGCAATAAAGTGAGGAGCTCTGCCATTCGGGGGGAGCTCGGAATAGAGCCATTGCTTCTCCAAATTGAGGCATCTGGCATTTGGTTAGGATGCCTCCTGAACGCCTCACTGTTGAGGTGTTTTGTGCTCATCCGACCGGGAGGAGGCCCAGAGGCAGACCCTGGACCTGCTGAATTGACTATGTCTCACAGCTGGCCGAGGAACGTTTCGGGATCTTCACGGGTGAGCTGGAGGATGCAGCCGGGATGATGGAAGCGGAAGACAACAAAACGGAACATAGAGTGAATATGTTTATGATTTAAAACATTTTATACTTTCTTTTAAGCTATGAAAATGTCCAAATTGAAATGGAAACCAAAAATATGGATCACATAAATAAATTAACGTGCACTCATGTTAAAGACTAATCTGAAGGTGGAAAATTGTCTTTAGGAATTATTGATACATTTTAAAGAGAATATTCAACATAAGATATAAATTTTGGTGCAAAAGGTACAAACATCCATAAATAGCTCATTCAAAACTGTTTTCAAAACAAAAGAGTAAAATTACTAATTGGTTATTTTTGTACCATTTTTGGGAACTGTTGTGTAATTTCGGGGGAGTAACTGTTTCCTGAGGAGGTTTTTCTGAGCGACACCACCACAAAGATCTGGAAAAGCTGCTGCTGCTGCAGCTGAATCAGGTCTCTCTCTAGGGTGCGATAACCTGGTCGACGTCTCAATGTGGACTGAATGTAAACAGATCTTCTGGAACCTGCAGTGAGACAATGTGAAGACAACCATCATCTTTTCAAGCCAAGAAAAATCCTTTAATATTTTTTATGAATAATGTTGAAAGCCATAGACTCTTAAAGCTGGAAGGTTTACTTCTTAGCCACCACTAAAAATAAAAAATCAAACCTGCACGCTTTCTGTATTTAGTTTGAATAATGTATACATACTGTGTGTGAAGTGATGATGGCAAAATGCAAGACTGATTCCTAAAGAGAACTAAACTAACACAGGTTTAAAGGGACATGGGATTAATCCAATCAGAGCTCATGGCATGAATTTGATTTTTAACTGAACACAATAAGAAACTATTCTAAATCAATGATTAAAGGAAAAAAAGCAGAACAAACGTGTATTTTCATGCTTCTATTCATGGCTAAATGTCAGAATTTGAAATGCTTTTCAGGTCAGACAGCAACAGTGATTTAAACAGCTGCTAGTATGTGTTAAAGCCAGCAACTGGAGGAAGTATGTTGATCTGGGCCTCTGGTTTCACCTGCTTTCTTAAATAACACAGAGTGTCATTCACAAGTTGTTCCCTGGAACAGTTTTCACTCCTAAATCCATGTTGATATCTCACTGACTGCTGGACCTTAACTTATCCCTGACCTGTACCCCACCAGCTTCACCCATTCTGTCTGCATGAAGCCCATCTGCTACAAATACAAATCATGTTATTGCAGAGTTAGATTAGCAAATCCCAGTCCTGTGTACAGTACATTTTGCCTATTTACCAAGGAAGAGGATCTCCCTTCCAACTGGGTCTCCATTAAGATTTCTTTCTTTTTTTTCTCCTCAGAGATGGCGGGTCTAAGTACAGTGATGTCCTGGCTTGGTTTTGTTTAGCTGTTAATTGCCTTTAGTCAGATTGTGTGTTTCTGTTTGATTAAAACTGTGTGAAGACCTTTGATACAAGTCTTGTTAATGCCATATTACTTTAATGTTCTTTTTTTTTACATTTAAATAGTTGTTTTATTTGTTTCATGGGGGTCAAACATTTTTGATTTACTCCTCTGGGATCATCTTGCTCACTTTGGATGAGATGTTTGTCATGGCCCTCAGCAACACATTGAATTTTTTACATCATAATCTTTCATGCCGCCATATTAGCTAGATGTTCTCTTCGCTATTGGAGAACTTACAAACTATGCAGATGTTGCTTCAACATTTCCACACAGTGTTCTTTCATCATGCTGTTTCCTACAGTGTGAAGTGCACCAGTTCCTCCTGGACATCCTTTTTTTTCTGTTGCTTTAAAACAATAGCTTTGTTTTTACACAGAACTTGATTTACAGATTACACTGAAACTCCGACCCACAGCCTGCATGGAAATTTACTGTTTACATTCTCACATTATTCTTTGGATGAATGAACGTCACACCTTTAAAAATTACACCCAGAGACGTTACCAGACTTTGAGTCTACTGTACTTTTTTTTTTCTTTTTGAGGCCAAAGAGAAATTGACAGTTGAACCTGTTAATTGACACTGTTGTTAGGTAACCAATCAAACCAATCATCTGAGCTTATTCAAAAAACTTAAAGACAAAGGAATCTTTGTTTAACTTAAGACTGAAAGACTGAGTTATTGTCTCGCTCTTTGCAGGGGAATTTGACATTTAAAACTAATTTGATCATCTAACCACATAAAAAGAAGTTGGGGTTAAATTTAACATCAGCTAGAAACAAAGTGCTATTTTACACACTGTGTGTAAACCTTAGACATGAATTATACAAGGTAGTCCAAGTTTCAAACATCATAGTTTTATATAAAAATATGTTTGTAGTCATTACTACAAACGGCCAAAATGAGCTTCCTCCGCAGGGTGGCTGGGTTCTCACTCAGAGATAGAGTAAGGAGCTCTGCCATCCGGGAGAAGCTCGGAGTAGAGCCGTTGCTCATCCAAGTCGAGAGAAGGCAGATGGGGTGATTCGGGCATCTGGTTAGGATGCCTCCCGAGCGACTCATGGTTGAGATGTTTCGGGCACGTCACACCGGGAGGAGATCAAGACGCAGATCCCAGACCCGCTGCAGAGACTTTGTCTCTCAGGTGGACAGGGAATTCCTCAGGATCCTTCCGGGTGAGCTGGAGGATGCAGCCAGGGTGAGAGAAGCCTGGGCTTCCCGTCTGAGGCTGTTGCCCCACGACCTGACCCCGGATGAGTGCAAGACGACGGAACTGCGTCATCAAAGTATTTACATGTGCATGGATTTGAATTTGTATTGCTGACACAGTGTTGGTGTACCAGCTTATATGTTACCATGTTGCTCCAGGGTTTGTTTGTTTTTTAGTACAAATCTAATAAATTTTATTAAATTTGCAGGTACAGAAGCACATAATCACATTTTGATCAAATTTCTGGCAAGTCCAAATGAGTTCATATAAATTTGTCCAATTTGGTCATGAGTTACCTCATTCTTTATCCGAACAGAAAGTAGGTCTCTTCTAGGAAACTAAAACATTTTAAGGACCTCATTAGTCATCGATTATCCCATTAGCTTTGCCATGCTTAGATGAAGCATGTGGACAGCAGATTTTACTGATCATCAGTCCAGAAAGAAATATTAGACTACATTTTTTTTTTTTTTAAATTAACCAAAAAAAAGACATTTAAGTTGGTTTCATTTGGTTCATACCTTTGCTGTTATCCTCAGGGTCACTCTCTGTCCCACTTGTCTCCTCTGCAGATATAAATAGAGCAAGAAGACAGTTTAGTTAGGAACAGAGAAATGACAAAGACCTGACAGGCCGTAATCTGATGCAGACACACAGCCTTTGTTTTATAATCAGCGGCTTTGCGTAGCGCAGCTGGTCTTAAGTGTATCATAAAACTGCGGGTATTTCCACTGAGGGGCTCAAACTAATCTTCTTGAAGTATTGATGTGGGGGACGTCTGGCCTCCGTGACACTAATCCCAGATGTGTGTCTCACCTCGCACTGTTAGCCCTTGGTTCCTCACTCTCTTCCTCCCCCGCTTGTCGTCGAAAATGGTCTCAATTTTGCTGACGTACTGAGATCACACAAACACACAGATGTTTGTCAGGTCAGTCATACTTACAAGAAATCCTGATCAAACTGCCTCTAAGTGCTTAATTTGATTAGAGTTTCACAGCCACACATTCTTGTGGTTCTGTAAACAGACGAAAAGAGCAAATCTGGCTTCTGCTCAGATGTGAGCACATAGAGGAAGAAGAGCACTTAAAAAGAAACTAATAGAGACAATTCACACAGAAAAATCAGCTGAGAGAAATTAGATCTGCGACTACGTCCATAGTTTAAACCTGTCAGATAAAGCCGTGACGAAAAATAAATGAGATCAATAACTTAGCAAAATAAAACAAACTGCTATTTTTAGAGGAATATTTAAACAGATTTTGCTCTAAAAGTAAACTTGGCATTCTTCCAACTTGGTTACAAGCCCATAACAAAAATAACATTTTTCACTCATCACCCTCTCTCACACTAAAAAGTGTTTTATTACCTTAATATTAAAGTTCGCCCCAGACGAAAAGCTTTCCAGAGCCATGAGGTGAAAGTTTGGGTTTTTCTCTACAAGTTGAAGTGTGTCAAGCGTTCAAATATTGCTCTGCTACTATCTCTGTATTTCAGCATCTCCTCCTTCCTGCTTGACAAGCCACCGCCCCCATTTTTTTTTTTTTTTTACTTTTTCAACATGTCATTGTTTATCACACCGTGTCAGAAATAACTAACAACCATATTTCTTTCCTAGATATCCAGAAGTATTTAATAAGCTTACTTGAGGTGTCCAGGACACTTTTTGAGCACTTGATCGTCGAGGTGTCACTTGTTTTGAAGCATCTGTAATAGTTGAGGATTTGGACGTTGTGATCACCTGGATCATCTTTTTGTCCACTTTGCCAGGGTATCCATGCAAAGTTTGAGGTTTGGGAGGTCGCTGGAGAGTTAGAAATGTAAATTTAACAGCTTATTTAAGATAGTTTTCCAAAGTGATGAGGTTTGATTTCTTATTCTTTTTGAACAGTTTTAGGTGAGATGGAATCAGTCCCAGTAAAACAAATGAAAAGAAAAATAAGACTTCTCTTATTGATCGATATAAACTGAGTCTTTACCTTTGGGAGTTGGGGTCTTGCGATAGGAAGACACATGGGAGACAGCCTGACATCTTCATAGGGGTCATCAGTTATCCCTTCGCCTGGGGGAAAACATGATAACAAGGTTCAAAGTAACAAACTGGTTGGAGAAGTAATGGAGAGATGACCCAAAACCGTAAAAAAAAAAAAAAAAAAAAAAAAGACTAGGAATATTTAGAACTTTTTTACATTTTTTTTTCCTTGATCTTTAAACTAACTTTTTAACTATAAAAGTATTTTCTTTTAGCCAATACAAAAAGAAACACATTTCTGAAACCATTCATTTTCTATTTGAGCTACAGTGAACCCTCGTTTATCGCAGTAGATAGGTTCCAAAACCGGTCGCAATAGTGGAAAATCCGCAAAGTAGGGACACCATGTTTATGGCATGTAGAAGCTGTTGCAGGGCAGAGAAGCGGTCAAAAAAACAATCAAAGGCTAGATTATAAAACTTGGAAGCTGATCTGTCACCTATCAGCATTGGAACCTATCACATTCCATCTTACATGTTAGTTACAAATTCAAACACACCGTGTACATGCTTTATGTCATTTTACTCTTATTTTTTTGTAAGATAGGCTTATTTGAGACGTGATTTTTGCAACAAACAAAATTATAGGATGCAGCACAAAAAATTCAAGGAAAAGATCCACATTCATTACATTTTGACTATTTTTTTAAATTTCTGGATAATCTACAGCATATTAATCTTATAATATATATACATAATAAAAAATTCAGAAAGTCGTGAATCTGCGATGGTTGAACTGCGAAGTAACGATGGTTCACTGTCCTTTTGTTTCAGTAGTGACTGCTGATTTGTTGTTTAGATTTTACGTTCTCTCAGAGACCTGTTTTCATAGCTTCCTGTCATTGTCTCTACAATAACTTAAAAAAAATAAGACTAATCAAAAGCTCTTAGAAAAACCCCGGTCATCCATTCCAGATTGAATTGTATTACTGAACATATGACTTACAGACGATGTCTTCATATATGTTGTCATCGGAGTAGGCATGGTACAGGCTGGAGCGCATAGCTGCTTCTCCCGCTGAGGCTTCCTGGCCTGTCAGACGAGCTGCATCCTCGTACTCAAAGGACTTCCTGTTGGAATTTGAGAAAATAGACGAGTAGTAGAGTCTGGGGGTTTTCCTAAAGATAGCCACCATGATACCACCACAATATCTCTCACTGATGTCGAACACAATAAGAGAATAATATGCCGAGTCAGGAGGAGATGACAAAGCGTATGCAGCAGATGAAATAACAACACAATTTTTCACGAGAATTCAGAACAAGCCGGTAGAACCAGTGAAAGAACTGAAACTGTGACATGATTCATTGTTGACAGTCTGGCAATCCTTTGTCCTGAAGTGGTGTTTCACTTCATTGGGATGAATGCTACAGCTTTACTTTGAAATGTTAAACAAAGAAAACATGTAGATACACCATCTGAAAGGTAAAAGGTCATGTTTAATGTGTTGGTTTTGAGACATGAGCTAAAAATAAGGAGGATCTTTATGGTATTTTGTGCAATTTCAGTTGCTTGATTATGAATGTTTTCCCCCTTTTTTTCTTTCTAAATGTGCTGATTAACTTGATATTTTTAGAGCATTATAATCATTTATTATTTTGCTTTTATACTTTATTTTAAATATTTTTAAAGTGGTTGAATTTTTTAAGAGACTCTTCTGAACTCCAAATATGAGGTTATTTAGAAGTTGCAGGACTCAATTATGTTTATCCGTTAAGCTGAATCAGAAAAACAAATCTAAAACTTGCAGGACTCCTCTGGAGAACGTATTTTCTGAAGGTGGACTTTAATCAACGGTTCATTTAAATGTAATGTATTGTAAAAAAAAAAAAAAAAAATCATTTAATAAAATACAGCTAAGTAGGAAAAGACTGAGCCTCTTTTTGTACCATTCATTCTTAAAATGAATATTTCTTTTCAGATTTGAGCCACCGACACATAATCCAGAAATGATCCAACACCTACTCCACTTTACTTTTAAAGAATATAAATGCTTGGCTTGCAATTTTAGATTTTTTTTTCCACATTAAGATTTCCTTCTTCTTTCGGCGTTTCCTTTCAGGGGTCGCCACAGCAAGTCAGATTCTTCTATCTAACCCTATCTGCTGTATCTTCTTCGGTCATACCAACTATCTTCATGTCTTCCTTCACTGTATCCATGAACCTCCTCTTTGGTCTTCGTCTTGGCCTCTTTCCTGGTGGTTCCAAACCCAGTATCCTTCTTCCAATGTACTCACTCTGTCCTCTGCACATGTTCAAACCATCTCAGTCTGACCTCTCTGACTTTATCTCCAAAACCTCTAACATGTGCTGTTCCTCTGATCCTGTCCATCCTGGTCACTTCCAGAGAGATCCTCAGCATCTTCATCTCTGCTACCTCCATCTCTAAATCTACATTAAGATCTACTTAAGCTTAATAAAATAAGCTTTTGTATATTTAAAACTAGAACTACCAAACTACCATCAATTTGACGGTTGTCAGAAGTTGACGTCAAATTACCGTAGTTATGGGCTAATCATGGGCTTTTGACTTTTCTACATTTTTTTGTATATTGTTCTTATGTTGTAATTTAACTGAAATAAAACACTAAAAATGAGTCGTGAGTAATTTTATCTCTAACTCCCACACCTGTCTCTGTTAGATACATTTTAACTTTTTTCCGCGCCTGACCGTAGAGCGGTTATTGTTGTTTAGTAATTGTTGTGACGGCACTCAGGTGAAAATCTAGGTGAGGAAAAATGGATATAAGACGACTTGTCAGTCACTGAGGCACTTCCTTGTATGACGTCATCACCATGGCGCTAATTGTCAAATTGACGGCCGTGGGAGTTCTAGTAGTTCTATAATTCTGGTAGTCTTAGTGTTAATAATGTTTTCCTCTTTGTCATTGGGTCTATATTTATCCTAAATAATTCCTTATTTTTTGAGTGTTTCATATTTTAATCAGCTGATGGTAGATGCATTCTAAAATTTAGATCACATGGATTAAACTGTGGTTTTCTTTTTTTCCTATAGATCGTGATGAATCTGAGCTCGGCCCGCAACAGACTGGCAACCTGTTTGGGGTGTATCCTGCCTCTTGCTTGAAATCAGCCAGTATAGGCTCTGGCACCCCCGTGACCCCATTAGGGGTAAGCGGTTCAGAAGACGAAACGATATAAATCTAAGCTTGTTTACGAGTGATGATGACCCTGCTCATGGCTGCTAGGGAACTAGGCCAAGTCCAGACAAAAGAGAATAAAGCTGCCAGATATCATGTGACACAACACAAGGACCCCTGCCAGCATTAACCCCGGACTGGATCCTTTACCAAAACTTTTCTAAACTTGTAGCTGCTGTTTGGGAAAAAATAAAATATGGTTGTTATCCATGATAAGGAGGTTTTTGATTAATTCCCAAAACATTTTCTAAGTAGTGTTTTTTTTTTTTTTTTTTTTATTTTCATGGATTGTTTTTTTTTTTTTTTTCTTAACTCACCTGTTCTTTTTGTGTCTTGAAAGCCCCTCGCTGCCTGTGACTGGACATGGAGGAGGTGGGAAGTTGGGGGGTTGTAATGTCCTCTTGCTTCTTGTATTGGAGCGGTTGCTTCGAGTAGATCTGCTTTCTCGTTGCCCTGCGTTAGTGTTGACCGCACCACGATACTGGAAAGTCCGCAGAGGTTTGGGAGGTGGTTGAGTTTCGCCAGGAGAATTTCTGCTCTTCTCCCAGAGCAGCCTTGTCCCTTCCAGTTCTCGCCAGAAACCTCGAGAGGTGTAGAAGTTCCCAGCAGGCATGTTGTCGTCTTGGTCGTCAGCTGACGGAGGTAGAGGTTTAGAAAGGATGTCAACGTCTACGATCTGAGCTTTCTTTTGCTCCACGTATGCAGAAACGATGTGTCTAGCTGTGGAAAAAGCGGGGTTGGGTTCCACTTTAGATGATCCAATTATTTGTGTAGAAAGAGTTTGTTTCCATGGGGATGCAACTGAAAATTCCAGGGAGTTTTTCTGCAAAGGTTCAGATTTGCGAGGGGGCACACTATGTCCGATGTGTGCTGGAGAGTCCCTAAAATCTAATCCAAAGCTATTTGCTCTAGAAAAGCTAGATTTTGCCAGATGCCCCTGTTTGGAGCTGATGCTGGGGCACCCGTTACCTAGGAAATCCGCTGACAGGGTTCGGGATACAACAGGAGGGTGTGCTTTGACTCCCACATCCTGGCCACCACCCTGTTTACTACGGCCTTCCCACTGAGAGATCTTTTCTCTGATGTTGATGCTGTGCTCCTGAGAAGGTGCTCTTCCAGATGGACGGCCCTGCCAGGTAGTGGTGGTCTCTTTTTGTAGACGAGCAACCTCTTCAAGCCCCCGCCGAGTTTGCTCCAGTCTCAGAGCGAGCATGTTGGTATCAGTTCTCCATCTGTAGATCTGTTAGGGATACCTTAACCCACACAATCCAGGATGATCAGCCACAAAGTTTATGTTCTTAATGTCTTTCTTTCTTCTCGTGCAAATGGAAGGTCATTTCCTCTTTCCTTCATTTCGTAACCAATCTAAGATAAAAAAAAAAAGGAGATGAAAAGTTTATTACTCATCAACTCATAAATGAAAACCAGCTTGCACAACATTGGAATAAATGAAGACTGACGAAACACCGGAGCACAGTTACTTCTTAAATAATACTTTTTATAAAACATGTGTGAAGTGAGAGCAGTGATGGGAAAGCACGCTCTTCAAAAGGGGAGATTTTCTTAAATATGTAAACAGAATTTTAAAAAAAAAAAAAAGCGACAAGGACTAAGTTAGAAACAGCGGTTCTGTCTTGAAACTGGCCCAACCCTCTCTTAGCCTCAGGGGAAATTTTGTGTTGCTGTCATCTTCAACCCTGTTGTCAGCCAAATAAAAAATACCAGTGATAAAGTGAAGCGCTGTATCTAATTTAACGCTCTAACAAAGCTGCCCTTCAACCAGCCAAAGGAAACATGTTCACTTCAAATGGTTTTAGGAACTTCTGAAATTTGAAAAGACATAAAAACAAAAAGCATGAATGAGGAATCAGTGATCATTGAAGCTGATATAACCCTTTAAATTACTAAAAATAAAAAGAACTTTTTCAAAAATATGTCACTACTGAGTCACTCCGTTGTTTGCCTGTCTAAAGATTTCACATGAGATCCTTACACATCTGATCCAAAGCCCAAATTCCCTGAATAAATATCAATGTGATGGCTGTGTGCTCTCACAGCCCCTCTAGCTGGAACCAAACCCTTTGGACACGTTGCAGCAGAATCTGGAGAAGGGGAGACATGGTAAAATTCCACAGCTTATGATCACAATAACTCTGAGCTACATTCCTGCAGAGAGGAGGGTCGGGAAATAGACGCAACAAGGGCTACTCGGTCAGACCCTCTTCAAAGTGATGCTTTTGTTTAGTTTGACCCACATAACATGCATTTGCCTCAGAATGCTGCCCTGTTGTTGCTAGACCTTGCAGTGACAACGCAACTCCCAAACTGACCCACTTGCATGATTCATCTTTGTGCATTGCTCTGCAGGAAGACATGAGCTGAGTTTCCTGAGATGCAGGAAGAAGGATCAACAGACGGTCCGTAATTATGGTGCAGAGAGATTTGCACCCAGTTGCAACCACAAGCTTCAGCTATCATTAGATCAACTGTTTAAACTTTGTATTGTGTTTGAAACACAATAGATGGAGAAATGCAGCGGCCACTGGCTATCTCAAGTAAACCCACGTAGTGTTGGCTAGCAAACATTTCTGACAACACCCAACATCTCTGTGGAATCATGCTCAGTAAGGCGATCTGCAGAGGTGGGGTACCAATCCAACTTAAAGTGTTTCTGATGCTTTCTGTCTCCAAAAATCAGCTTTTGAAAGTAGCATTCATTACTTTTGTGAAACTCACCGGTTCTTTTGTAGAAACCAGACAGAGCACATAAACTAAATCACTCCATCTTCGCTTGGCAAGTAAATTAAACCTAATTGTACCTTCAATAGCGCCACTCCACTCCCTCAGTGGTGTGCTGCGTGATAGGACATGTTGCAGGTGAGGTATTGTGAAAATGTAGCTTGTCATTAAAAGTGACAGTTAATAGCATAATAAAAGAAAATAGCTGGTTTTAAGACGAGATCATAACAGAAATATCTTAAAAAGTGTCATCCATCACTATTTTGACTACTCCACTGACAACGCATTTGTGAACAACTAGAAAATAGACAGGATTCAAACAAGCGATTCTTGTCATGAGGTGGTAAAGGTGAAGTTGTAGTAACAAGATGCATAGTCAGTTTTAACCAGTTTATTAAAGGGAATCAGGGGTCGGTAAAGAAAGAGGGGTAGGCTTGTGTAGCCGGGAAGAGGACCTGGTGGGGACACCATCATGGCTGCAGCAGGAGTGCAGATGATTAGACATGAGAGTGATGGACACCAAGGAGTTAAAAGAAAACAGGGGGAAAACGAGACATAGGTGACATCGAGTGGGGTTGGGGTATGTTCCAGAAGAGGGAAGGATTATGACAATTCTGGAAAGATTTATGATTCAAAGTCTCACCAGACATCAGTTTAACAGTGCCAACCCATTTATTTTACTTTCTTCTTACTTGTTAAATTTGATTAACCTGCATTTTATATCATCTGCACAAAATGTTCACATCTTACCTTTCAAAATAAAACTAACTGAAATCAAACAGATGGACTTCAAAATATACTTAAAAGATTTTTGGTGCTCATTAAGACTTAGTTTAACTTCAACTTTTGTCCACATGGGTTAACACATGAGAAATCAAAGCAAGAAAACATTTAAAATCAGATGCTAAACTGTTTTAAATTATATAATATTTTATGTGATAAACTTTAAGTTAAAAAAAGGGGGGCTGGGGGTCCATACATTATTTATTAGTATTTAAGCTAAATGTAATTAGAACATTTTTGACAATAAAATCCACATGAGTTATGTGTTCATTAATATTCCAGAAATCTTTAAACTTACCAGAAACTGATCCGATCAGAAACTCATTCTTTGTTCTTGTTTTACTTCCAATAAAGTGTAAAACTGATAAAAGTCTGTTGGTTCCATCGTTCCCACAGAGGAGGAGGTCCTGAATGAACGTTAACGTCTGGAAGAGAATCTAAAAACCACCACAAGTTACCGGAACATGATGCAAACAGAGATCAGTCAGCAAAGGAGGTGCAACAACGTGCGATTTTATTCAAATGAATGTTTACAATCGTTGTAAATAAACTATAAGAAGGAGAAGAAGAAAAAAAAAGCAGAACACTAGACTTTGCCCCTCCCGATTGATTATTGTTAAGTTAGAAAAATTGAAACTTCCTGATTTTACTTTCAAAATAAAAACTGGACTTTTTTTGCTTATTTCCCTTCTAAACTAAAAGTAAACAAAACCTACTATTCTCGATATTTTCACTGATTTTATTCTATCATAAGAACATTCTGAATGAATGGAAAATTGATTAGTCTATTGTCCCGTTACGCAATACCAGGATAACAATTAATGAAGTGACTCACACCTGTCAAGGTTAGCGGTTTCTTCGTATTTTAATATAGGATTTTAGTAAATATGAGCGTTTTGTCATTTTCATACGACCTAAAAAAATGGTTAAAAAAAAACAACAGCTTTTGAAGTCAACGCATGCCGTACATTAAAACGCCAACAAAATGACTATTTCATGCCGATTATGCTACGTCCCACCGGGCTATTGTTACAGCACAGTCGGAGCTAGACTGATTACCTCCCATTACGTCACTCTTGCTCATTATAATCTGATTTCACATGCGAAATCTTTTATTATTTTCAAAATGACCGGTGAATAAGGTTTTTAGGTACTCAGTACGGTCTGAAAGTCTCCCAATTACAGAAGGTAGGAAGGAGGAATGCTTTGACAGGTTTGAAAGTGTTGTGGCAAAAATAATCCAGCTAAATTGATTATAAAAACGTTTTTAAAAACGCTCACCAGGCAATAAAAGCCATAGCTCAAAAGTTTGGACGTTTTTAAAAAGATTTTTACAATCAATTGTTGGCAACTCGTCCATTTTTGGCATAATTTGGATAATGACAAACATCGATGGGCTTGACTTGAAATTTATTTTGAAGGATAAAATCACTACTTCCGGTTTTTGGACTAACTTGATTTTTTCTTTTTTTCTTTTTTTTTAACAAGTTAACACATGTATGTTCTAATTTGTTGGTTTCAGATCAGAAAACACATACTGACACACAGCTTGTTGTTTTCCAGATCTCTTTTTTTATTATTATTCGGCTTGAGGAAGTCATAAATTAATTTCATTGAAATGTAATAATCACCTATTTCTGTTGCCTTGCTGCATAAAAAATGATGGCTTGTGGTTTGTTTGTTTGTTTGTTTTTTAAATTTTATTGTATTTCAGGATGTAAGTCATGGCAGCACAGTGGCATAGTGGTTAGCACAGTGGCCTCACAGCAAAAAGGTCAGAGTTTGCGGCTGGCAGTGTGGAGAGGCTTAAAACACTGGCCTTTCTGTGTGGAGTTTGTATATTCTACATATGTATGCTTGAATTTACTCCGGTTTCTTCACACCCTCCAAAAACATGCATGTTAGGTTAATTGGCCCTAGGAATTAGTATGTGTGGGTCCAGAACAGAGTGGTGACCTGTTTGGGCTGTACTTTACCTCTCGCCTGAAATAGCCTTACGCAATTAGGAATATTCGGTTCAGAAGACAGACCAAAACAAAGGTTCTAAATTAAAGCAAATTTCTGAATTGTATTGATGCTGGGCATGTTGCTGCTGATTGTATTCAATCTCCATAAACCCAACTTTACAGTCAAAATATAAGTGATGACTAATAGGCTACAGCAGCAGCAGGCACTGCTCATTGAGAACAGGGTTAACATGTGATTTCACATCAAAAACTCCAAAAATCTCCTATGACACTAGAAAAGTCACTAGATGGTAGCTTTAAAAAAAAAAAAGGGAGTTGATAGAGGGTCTGAATTCTTGCTAGAAAAAATAGCGCCAGAGTTGTTGAGTTGGTAACATTTACTTCCTGTCTTCCTTTACTTCCTTTTTTCCCCTACACTCCTGGTGGTCAACTTGAGATCAGCCCACAAACAACAAGTTGGCAGGAAGGGATCAAAAAGAAGGGAAAAAACTTTGCACTTTTTTTTTTTATTTCCTTTTTTCATTCATCCTTAATGCACATTGTTTCTCCAGAAGGATAGTGATGTACACTGCAATCATAAACCATTATTATGTACAGTGTGAATTGAACAGTGAAATTTTAACAGCTGAAGGTATTGTAATTTTTTCAAATGAAAAAAAGCATATTAAAAAGGTCAGTTTTGCTCCGATTTACAGAATAAAAATCTCTTGTGTCACAAAAAAAAAAAAAAAAGTTTTTATTGTTGCTTGTCTCGAACTCAAATTAATCAGCCTTCAAGCCCTCTCTAATAAGGTTGAGTTCATAACACAGGGTCTCGTAGCGGTATGCCATCCGGATCTGTGCGACATTTGTCTTACGGATGTCATTTCCTTCTGGGCCTTCTTTCAGGTAGTCGTGACCCAGGAAGTGGTCTTTCTCCTAGTGTGCAACAAACAAAAAAAATACAAGCGTAAAGAACAAAATGAATCCAGTGTGACTGGACGTAGATTTTGTGTGATTTTGTCAATGCAACAAAAAGCTCAAAATTTTTTGTTACCTCATGAGACAAGGCACTCTGCAGGACACTGTTTCTGGAAATCTCACACATGTCACATGTACTCAGTTTGAAGACCTGTGCAGCAATGGCGTACTCCTCCATCAGGGGTTCCTGTGGAGAAAAGCATATCCCAGACAAATGTAGGCTTCAGATTAGGGCTGCAACTAACGATTATTTTGATGATCGATTAATCTGTCGATTATTGACTCGATTAATCGATTAATCGGGTAAAATTGGCAACTTCATAAATAATAGTTTTTTGGCATTTTATTGAATGTAGTTATGCAAAACACAATTCATAACCACTTAAACAACATGTTGAGCTCATTCTAATAAGTAAAAATGTTAATCTTTCTGTGAAATAAAGAGGGAGTGTGTTACCATTTCTACAGCAAATATAAAATAATAAATCTACTTACTGTACACAGTAAAGGTAAATCACGAGCACCCATAAAATGTGTTTAATAGTACTGGCTAAAAAAACATAAAATGTAAACTGTTGACCATCCAGGATCACATTTAAAAACAAGAAATCGTTAACAGTTTTAGATTTGCAAATTTAACCTTGTTCAGAGGTATAGTACCAAACAAAAATGGCCTAGGTTAACATGAGTAAAAATACACAAAAAAAAACAATCAAGTTGTGTAATATTAAGTGCAGTTGACAGCAAAAACTTTCTAAACGATTAATCGATGAGTAAATCAGTCGACAACTATTTCAATAATCGATTATAATCGATTAATTCGATTAGTTGTTTCAGCGCTACTTCAGATACTGATACATTTGGTACATATTCAGTTCTGCTTTAACTGGAATTTGCGGTTCTTAAGTTCCTTTATCAGTAAAATCAGACCTTAGTGTAGTGAAACTGCATGGGATCATCAGTGGACAGAGACACCACCAGGCCTTTCTTGTGGAACTCCAGCAGGGGGTTCTTGGCGTATTCCAAGAACAGGCTGTTGTTGCTGAGAGGAGACATGGCAATTGGGATCTGGGTCAAGAAGTACAGGTACTGCAGCACAGGGCTCTGGTTTTCAAAAAAAAAAAGATAGACACAATGAATTTAAATGTTCTGTTTTACTCAGTTTATTGTTGAATTCATTTAATTAATAAAAATGGTCATTGGTAAAATATTGATTTGATATTGTTTAGTTTTAGTACTTTTGGGGCTTTTTAAATTGAAAAAGTTTTTCAAAAAACTTTTCAACTCTGACTCATTCAGTTTTTTTACTTAAACAAAAGAGTTCATTCTTTTAGTTTTTATTGTCATAAATCTCCATCCTGATGACAAACCTTTTTCAGGTTGAGGCCGTGAGAGATGTTGTCAGCAGTCATGAAGGAAGCCAGCAAGTGTGTGATGGCTCCAGCTTCACCACAGTGAGGCCTGAACATGAATGTGTTCATCCCTCTTTCCCTGGATAGGACCAGATGACAGGTATTAAACCACTCACATATAATAATTATACTCTTGTTGATTATATTTGAATGATTAAAAGTTCATCCGATTTGGAGTTTAGAAAACAGCTCAGTCACTTACTTGCGCAGCTGGTTGAGCACGGCGATGTTGGCATACATGTAATAGATGTAGTAGGTGTAAGAAGGGTTCTTGGCAATGTCCCATTCCTGTGGTTTGGGACTCTTTGTGGAGAACATGTGTCCGCTGTGTTTGGACTCATCATCCACACTGTCGAAACCAGTCACCTGGATAAGAAAAATCTCAAATCAAACACATAAAATCTCTATGTTTTATTGGGAAATAAAGCTATCCACGAGTGGGTACATGACTCTGATGAGCTTACAGTGAATAAGCAAAGATTCCGGTCATTGGATGTGTCATCGATGTTTCATTTTGCTAGCAATTTCATCCTACACACGATGAAGCTTCTTTGAAATTCTAACTCACGTGTTTGAGGAAGATGCTGAGGTCTGGGTTGGATCGTGGGTTGATTGTAGCCTCGAAAATGGGAAGGAAAATGTTTTCCAGCATCTTTCCAAAGTGGGGCACAAAGTTCCTGCCTCTGAAGATGTCACTGAGAAAAACAAATCGGTTAGCCTCTGATCCGCAACCATTTTTTATCTCCGCAGAAAGATTTTTCAAGTTTACAACAAACTTAAAAATAGATTCCTGGTGGAATATTCTTCAACGTCATCTTACGGTCAAATAAGAAACTATAAATCATCCACAGCATGATAAACAATCCTCCATCTGTCTCACAGCTGGACCAAATTACACGCTAGAGTGAGTCATGATTGAAAACTTACTAGATCCTTGGAACTTGAATCATCCATTTGAGGTTTGGTGAGAAGACTCTATGTTTGACAAACCAGCTGGACAGCTTAGTCCACTCATTGGCATTGCAACCATAAATAGACAGACGAGGCTCAGCGTACTGGTACTTGGCTTCCTCAAGATCACTGGCTACTTCCTGTAAATATACATATTTTTGATCATTTATTCATCCCAGAGTTCATTCCAGTCAGAACAGGCAAGTTCTTTTCAATAGCATCTTAACCTGGACACTGACCTTGATGATGGTGGCAAAATATTCTCCATGGATGTGGTTTTCTGTCTTCAGATAGAGATCACGAAGCTCGCTGGCTCCTACAGGGTTGTACTTGGCATTGAACTTATCAAAACGCTGGAATGTTTGTCTGCCCTAAAAAACATGACAGAGAAGAAAAATGATGCTTAACACCTTGACAGTAAATTGGAATATGAAATGAGTGATAGGACATTGATTCATGTTCTAAACGTTTATGATAACATATTCACAGATAAGTTTATCTATGCCAGACTTTGATATAGAGATGTTCATTTGTCCCAAAAGTTTCGCAAGAATGACATATTAGTACAATCTAATCACATCAATCACTTTTATTCTAAAAAAATTGAAAACATACAGCATGCACATCCAGTGAATCCACGGTGAGGTCATAGGGATGGAGGTTGAGGGACTGGAAGAGCTCTCTCATGGTGACTTCCCTTCCATTAAGGTTGTGCACAACCCGATCAGCATCGACACGGTAAGACTTTTTGATGAAACGAAGAAGATGCTTCTGGTTCATGCAGGCAGCAGCATGAATATGGGTATCCACCTGGGGAGGCAGAGACACAGATTTCAGTACATCTACTGAGGTTACTGTTGTACTGTTTAATGTCCACAAGAGGGCGCCAACGTACAAGTTATGCCACGTGTGGAAAGTCCTTCGACTTGAATTTGAGTGTACTGGAGTTTACTAGGTAAAAGTGTGTGTAGATATATCTACTTATTTGAGTGTGCATACTTGTATGGACAATTATCTTGTGAAATATTTTCTATTTTTTCTATTTTTTGATTGCAAAATTATGTGAAGTGATAGATTTGTCTTAATAAGTGGTCATTGTTACCTTCCTGCAGTTATAGAAATCCCTGTGGGGGTTCATCTTCAGCTCTTTCATCTCCTCCATCTCATTTAACATCTCATGCACATTAAACTTAGACATGAGGAACTTCAGACGACGGTGAGAGTATGTCTTTCTGCAAAAACAGCACATTTATTGAAATTAGGCAAAGATTTGGGGACAACCACAAAAACCTTCCAATAAGCTGTACATGTAAAATTTTATGTCCCTACAAGATGATGACGTAATGATCGATTTCTAAACTTTGAAAAAAAAAGAGAGAAACACTTTATTTAGAAAAGCAACTCACGTTGGGCCTTGTGCAATGAGAGCAATGAGAAAGTTCATGTCGTCGATGAAAGTGTCATAGATAGGATGAGGTAGGTCTTTGGGCTGATGTTTGTCAGCTGCTGCAGCATCGTTGTACACATAGATGAGACCATCCTTCATACGAGCCACATAGCCGAGATCCTTTGGCAGATCCTGGACGTCAAAAGGATCTTCTCCATTCTTTGGAGGTGCAGTGAAGACTAGAAAGGGATGCAACGCAAATATAAAACATTTCAAATCACCAAAAGACGAACTAAAATTCTACAACTGAGTTTAATCATGTGAATAGAAAAATTTTCTCACTTGGTTGCACTTGATCTTCTACTTTAAAGGTGTCTCCCTCCATTTGGCGCATGAACTGGGAGGCAGTTCTTGGAAAGCGCTGATAGGCTAGCCTCATGTACTTCTCCCTGATGGTTAGGGCACGGTACAGACCTCTACAGGACAGCTCAAAGTCATCCATGGTCACCTGGTTTAGACATATCAAACAGATTTTTACTGAAACACTTTTAGAGTTCCAGCAAATTTTAAACATTTGAAAAAAATTCTTTTTTTTTTCTGTTTCATTTTCTGTTTTCAAAAATGTTTCTGTTTTATGTATGAGAAAATACAAAAATGCTTGAGAAAAATATTGGATTTTGAATTTTTAAATGTGGTACTGCTTCATTGTCTTCTTCTTATCGGGGGTCAGGTCGAGGGGGCAACAGTCTCAGACCGAAAGCTCAGGCTTCTTTCACTCCGGCTGCATCATTCAGCTCACCCGGGAGAATCCCGAGGTGTTCCCCAGCCAGCTACAAGACATAGCCTCTCCAGCGGGTCCGGGGTCTACCTCTTGGTCATCTCCCATTAGGATGTGCCTGAAACACCTCACCAGCGAGGCGTTCAGTAGGCATCCTAACCAGATGCCCGAACAACCCCGTCTGGCTTCTCTCAACCCACAGGAGCAACGACTCTACTCCAAGCTCCTCCTGGATGGCAGAGCTCCTCAACCTATCTCCGAGTGAGAGCCCAGCCAGTCTGGGGAGGAAGCTCATTTCGGCCGCTTGTATCTGCAACCTCATTCTTTCGGTCACCACCCACAACTGGTGAGCATAGGTGAGGGTGGGAACATAGATCGACTTGTAAATCGAGAATTTTGCTTTTCGGCTCAGCTCTTTCTTTACCACGATGGACCGATGCAGCTTCCTGATTATTGCATTGAACCACACTGATCTGTCTGTCAATCTTCTGCTACATCCTTTCCCCACTCGTGAACAAGACCCCGAAATACTTAAACTCCTCCACTTAGAGCAGGACCCTGTCCCTAATCAGCAGAGGGCATTCCACCCTTTTCCGGACAAGGACCATGGTCTCAGATTTGGAGGCACTAATTCCCATCCCGGACGCTTCTCCTTTAGCAGCAAATCGGTCCAGCAAGAGCTGGAGATCATGGTCCGATGAAGCCAACAGGACCACATCATCTGCAAAAAGCAGAGATCCAATCCTGAGGTAACCGAACTGGATCCCTGCAATGCCTCGATGAAATTCCATCCACAAAGATAATGAACAGAATCGGTGACAAAGGACAGCCTTGGTAGAGTCCAACTCTCACTGGAAATGGAATCAACATACCAAGCTCTGGCACTTAAATGTCGTGCCTTATGTTCTAATTTCCAAATATTAAAAATGACTATAAAACAAAAGGTAAAAGGTCATCTGTCAGTGATTTTTTTTTTTTATGTGCTTTATTTGCATAGATCTTTTCAGTTGGTACATGTTGTGCCTGAAACTGTGACACGTAGGCCTAGTGTCACTTTGCAGATGTACAGTTCCGATCTAAAGCAGGAATATTAACCAGCTCTTCTAAAGTTTTCATCTCTCAACTGTAAATGTCAAACCTACAGTCCTGAAATGAGAGCCCTGGCATGCTCTGGGGACATAAATGGCAGGCAGAGGGCTTGCCAGGCGGGAGATTGAGTTGGCAGCAACACACAGACAGATTTAGTCAGTGAAATTTAAAGTCCACACCTCCTGAATCTTTAAACTTGACCCGGGATGTTGGGATTATCTTACGTAATGGTAAACAGAGATATGTGCTGCTAAGGTTGTCATTAATACTTTCCAACCACCATATTTGAAATGCTTTACATAATCCTGTCCCTAGCTGAGCCTTTTCAGGAACAAAACTAAAATCTCAATTTATTAGCCTCTTGTCTGTGGTATTATATGATGAAAACCAAATAGATTTCTCTTTCCTAGTGAGCTAAATGCAACTAAAATTATTTTAGCGGCAATAGTGTCTTTTAAAGTGCCATAGGAATAAAATGTATTACTATTTTTATGAGGTAAGTTGATACATTCATTATGCCTTATTATTTTCGACGGATTCCAATCTGTTTTAAGTGGGTAGCAACATCTGTTTACCATCAAATTGATGTTTGATCAGTTTTTATTTAATTCATAAGTCATAAAATACAACAATACCCCAGATGCATAGTCTCCAATGATGGCCACTCTCTGGAAATCAGGAACTTCAAGGTAGGTTGGTGTGTCCACTTCCACTTTCATTACAGGGCCAGCAGCTGACTGTGGACCACCCAAGGTGCAGATGCGCTGATGCCTCTTGCTGCCAAGTAGAGTTTCAAAGTTTCATCAATTATGAACAATACATTTTTCTGAAAAAAATTTGATTTAAAATTTTTTTTTTGTTTTTTATGTAATTCAGCTGCAATCTGACCGTTCACAATCATCCATCTTACCGTTTTTCCATGTTATCATCAGCGTGTAGATGGTGGGCCATTTCGCTGTGGATGATGGGGCAGTCATCTGCCACATCAAACATTGAGATTTCATCCCGGATGTTCTCGTCTTTGGTCTCTGATGCAAAGACCTTCTCAGCGAAGGCCCTCATCTTGTCATCAGTTTCTGTTTGGCAAGTCAGAAGTTTGTTGTTTTTAAAAGCAGATCTTTCTTAACACTCAGCATGCAGCACAAAATTTGAAGCAACCAAAAGTTTTAGACAACTAATCTAAACCATTTAAAGCAATAATGCAAACATATTTTATAAATTATATTGACAGACTTTGACAGAAAAGCATGTTGCATGAAGAGTCCAGAACGTGCATTTTGCACTTGAACAAAGAAGGATTCAGCCACTAATAATCTGCAACTTTTTCTTCCTAGATGATATCCATGCGCCCAAAAAGAACTAAAACAATGAAGCATTGACACACAATAAACATTGATGAATACAGGGGCTTTTTTGTTCAACTCCAGACCCAATTTCCTTCTCTTTTGTTTTCAAATGATCACAGAATTGATGAGAAAAAATGTTGAAAAGGCAAATGAGGGCCTGGGATGGCTGGAGTTCTGGACAACATCAACAACAAAAAAAATGCATGGATTTTAGACAGTACTTTTTCTGAAGCACACATTTAATTGATGGTTGTTCTTAATTTTTTAAAAATTCATGCAGAGATTTGCAAAAGCTCAGCAACATTTTTTCTGACTCATATAACTGAAAGGTGCTGAGTCCAACTTTTAGACCTTTTTACTTACTCTCTTGACCTTAATATGGTCATCAGGATTGTAGCACCATCAAGGTTTAGACCCCAAAAAAGAGTTTTAGAAAAGAATTGGTTAGAAGAGATTGGATAAATGCTGTTACATGAGGATATTTTCAAAGTATCTAAATGATCGAGCTGAAGACAAAAGACATCAGTCTAGAGATTTACACATATTTGAAAAATATTCTAGATAAAAAAATGCATTTTGATCAAAATGCATATAAACATTGATGTAAGGCACAAAATTATGGTAACACTGTAGATAAGAATAAACAAAAGTGTTGGAAAAACAAAAAGTGTACAATTTCCTTCTGAACTTTAAGCTGGAGGCAGATAAAAATTCTGAAAACGCATTTTATATGCATCATAAAATGCATGCAGATATAAATATATTTTGTCTCCCAGTGGAGTAAAATGCTTTTGATCAAATATGCAGGATACTTGCCAGATTTCATATTGGTTTAATTCGCTAACTAGAGATCATTTTTAACATCTCCATGCACGTTTCATTTCATTCATCTCTTCCTTGGAGGGTCAAACCAATCTGAAAGTGCACTTTTCGAGAAACAGGACTATTTAATGATTTTTTTAAAAAGTCATTTATTAATGTAAATGTTCACTTTCAGCTTATTTTTTTTTAACTCTGAATGTGAACAGTACATTAATAAATTCATTCTCAATCTGTTTTGTTTCATTGTGTTTTTTTCTGAAGTTTGACTGGTTCCTTTTAACTTGGTTGCATTCAAATGCGCAGAAAGAATACTGATGTGACTATCTCACATCTGTAAAATGATCCATGCATTTGAAATGCTACACATTTCTTTCCAAACTCCCTAAACAGTTTGATACTTACGTCCTCCCTCTGCAATAAGCCCCAGTAAGAGAGGGACAGGCCGGGGTAAATAAAGGAAACAAAATGTGTGGTTACATGTCAAATCAATTCAAAATACCAAACAAAAATAACAAATGAAATTCCTGAATCAGTGTTTAGACATTTCTAAGTTAAATGAGAAAGGAAAAAAAATTACAAATGCTGGCTCAGAACTTTACAGCTGCCATTTAAAGCATCCAAACCAGTAAAGCGAGCCTGTGAACATGATGTCTTCTTGATAACATGATCTTTGGTTTGTTATCAATCCCTTGATTCCTTTGGCAGTGGGTTTGGTAGCCTGGGCAACTGACCCCACCATAAGAAATGCAAAGGGTGATTCTCCAAAAGGTTTTGGGTGAAAGACGATAGGGCTTCCTTGTATACAAGGAAGTTTTACAACCTGGTATTACTACCCAAAATGTTCCTTCTATCATATTTCCGAAGAACATGTTTGGATTACGTCATGCTACGATACTACTGACTGCATTTTAAATTTGCATGCAGATTAAAACTAAAGAAAAGCAGAAATAGAAAACATGTCTTATTTAAAATATGCTAATTTAATGCAAAAAAGTTACATTGAAAAATTAAATGACCAATTGAAAATCATCTATTGGCTCAATTATTCCATTTTTTTCCAAATATTTTATCATTTAAAAAAGAATAATAATTTTTTGGGGTACTATTATATTTCCATATTCAACTAGACAATCTCATTCCATACTTTGAGAAAATTTCAATCTATTATAATCTGTTCGTAGCATGTTGGACCTCTTTTTAGCAGAAGGTACCAGCTCCTGAGTGCCTGATAAAGTCAAATCTAATAATAGAAACAATCTAACAGCATTTTATGTAATGATAGCATCAGTTTGCAGACCTTGTAGACTATAGCATTTCAATCCTGCAGATTTCTCATGCTTGGAATTAATGCAATAGACTTTAAATGAAAAAATATAATCAAACTGTGTATGTAGAAGATTTAAGTTTTGGTCAAGATTTAAGTTTTGATTAATATTCTCTTTTTTTCTTTTGTACCGGCATAAATGACATAAGGTTGTCAGTGAGGGCTTCAAACTGGGATTAGTTGTATCTGAACCACAATAAACCTGTCAGCAAAGATGAAACTTCAAAGCTCACACACTGTACCCAATGGGAAATTTGGAATACACATCACTACTTCACTACATGTAGTAAGATAAACTACCAAAAAGACACGCAGAATATTTCATCAAAGGAAAAAAAAACCTTAAGACTTTAACTTAAGAATTGTGTCTATCTGTAATTATTTTTCATGTTCTGACTCCTTCTGTCTGAACTCACCTGGTACCAAGACTTTAGGCATGGTGATGCTTCTCCTCGGAAAGGGATCCTAAGGACTGTGGCAGGATGGATTGGTACTGGACCACTGTAGTGTGGAAGTGTGAAACCCAGGTCCGGTGAGGGCTGTATTAAACTCTCTCTGCCTCACGTGTAACTAGAACTTGCTGTGCCCATATGAACATGCCTTGATGTTCTGGGGAACTGATATGTGTCCATTTCTATTTTAAGTTGTCTGTGTGTGCATGGGACTCACTGACAGGCATAATGTTTTGACAAAGAGATGGGCATGTGTGTGTGTGAGAGGCGAGCTGTGTTATGTAACTGCCTGACCAGTCCAACTTGCAGTAATGAACTGGGAAGTTTGTTTAATGGGTGGAATTTAATGCTTGAAATTGATCATTTCGTTCAGTATAAAGTATTTTATGTTATTTTGTTTTTTTGGCAAAACTTTTTACAAAATTTTTTTATTAAATTTTTTTGCATAAAAAGAGCTCAAGGGAATAATGCCACTGTAACAGATCATCAGCCAATCAGGAGCATTTATGTTACCTAATTATTCACCTTTAAAAAATTCCTGTTTATGTATGAAGCAATTGATGAATTCATTCCAATTAAGAAAGGGTGCCAGGTCAGAGGTTCAAGTTCATCTGCATGTAAAAAAAAAAAAAAAAAGATCCTTTTAATTTTGTTGTTTGAAGGAAATCTTTATAATTTAAAGACAAGTGACAAAAGTAATCTGTTTCCTGCTTAATTATTATAATTTAGATATTTAGATGGTGGCAGCACGGTGGCGCAGGGGTTAGCACAGTGGCTTCACAGCATTAAGGTCAGGGGATTGAGTCCCGGATGGGGACGAGGCTTGAAACACTGGCCTTTCTGTTTAGGGTTTGCATACTCTCCCCATGTATGTGTGTGTTCCCCCTGGGTACTCCGGTTTCCTCCCACCCTCCAAATACATGCATGTTAGGTTGATTGGCCGGTATCAAACTGCCCCTAGGAATGTGTGGACGTTTGTGTGTTTGTGTGGACCTGCAATAGACTGGACCTGTTAGGGGTGTACCCTGCCCTTTGCCTCGAATCAGCCGGGATGGGCTCCGGCACCCCCCTGCAAATAGATAGAGGGATAAGAAGATGAATGAATGAATATTTAGATGGCTTTAGAATATATAAAGACAAGAAACTTATTGGATATTAAAGTGAAGCAGATTTACAAGTCGATCCACGTTCCAACCCTAACTTATGGTCACCAGCTGTGGGTGGTGACCGAAAGAATGAGATCGCGGATACAGACGGCCAAAATGAGCTTCCTCCGCAGGGTGGCTGGGCTCTCACTCAGAAATTGGGTGAGGAGCTTTGCCATCCGGAAGGAGCTCAGTATCGAGCCGGTCCTCCGCCAGGTCGAGAGAACCCAGATGGGGTGGTTTGGGCATCTGGTCAGGATGCCTCCAATCGCCGAGCGGGTGACATGTTTTGGGCACGTCCCACCAGGAAGAGACCAAGGGGTAGACCTCGGTCCCGCTGGAGAGACTATGTCTCACAGCTGGCCGGGAAACGACTTGGGATCCTCCCGGGTGAGCTGGAGGATGCAGTCGGGATGAGAGAAGCCTGGGTTTCCCATTTGAGGCTATTGCCCCCGCGACCTGGCCCAAGAACAAGCGGAAGATGAAGGAACGGAAAGTGAAGCAGAAGATAAATTCATCATGTTTGATTTCTCCCTTTGGTCTGCATGTATACTTTAATTATTAATATCAAATATTACTAATATTAACACTGTAACTCTCCACGGGTTTCTGCAGTTCCAACATATCGTTTGCCAAAGAATCATGTAATTTATTCTGACTTTATAAATTTCCTTTGGGGATGTTTTTGGGACTGTAAAAAGAAACTCATCCAATTTAAAATTTATTGATGATTGAAAAGTTTTCTAGGAGATTAATAAAGTATGTATCTATCAATTACTGGGTTAAGTATTTTTAAAGCATCAGGGAGTTATCTATTATTTTTCTCATAAAACGTTTAAGAAAGGAGAGATATCAAAGTGGGATCACGATGTATAGAAAAGAGGTGGACTTCTGGGAGAAAAACAAGGAAAAAAAAACTATTCTTGTTATTTTACATTAGCTTGCAATGTATCCGATCTGATTTTTAAAAATTCCCGAGACCATCAATATGATTTGAACTATCCAGTTACTTGTAAAATTACTTTTTCATTTTGTTTCACATCTTCTGCCTGTTTTTTTTGGGGAAACTCTCAGACTTCCGACAGGAAATCTATTTTTAGGGAATGTGACCCTAAATGTCAAAGTACTTCCTTAAGAGTTACTGGGTGAGAAAAAAAAACACAAGTTTAACCAAAACATTGAAACATGTAAAGTCAGAATTTTTAAAAATGTCATAGAGAGGAGACTGAGTATTTGGGATTACAGATGTTTGGGGCTGTTCATTCAATAATCAAACCTAAAAAACTCATTCCAATGCTGGATTATGTATATTCAACATAAACTATTTTTTAATCGATTGATCCCATTCATACCGTTTCCCCTTTTTTCTCTATTCTTTTTAATAAAATAAATAGGTAGAAAGAATGAATTGCTTACATTTTTTTGTAAACTCAAACTTATAATGACAATCATAAAACTAATCACAGTATGTTGCCTTAAAAATTATCATAGAAGATGAACCTGGAAGATAAATTGTTTGAAAGTAGTTACAAAAACTCCTGTAAAAAATGTGTTCTATGTGTTTAAAAATCAGAAGAGCTTTATTTCTGCTGTCTAGTGAAAGCAGGCTGTTCTTGAACATGAGCTGGAATGATTCCCATCTCCTAGACATGGTTTACATTGACACGAGGTAGCAGGAGGTTCAAGTTTGTCCAGCTCTTATTTCACCTCCCATCACGGCTCACTCTGCCTGACACTATTTGATCAGAACAGGTGCTCAGCCTTTCTGGAAAATGGTGTAATCCAGAGGTTTTTCTTCATTTTCACCTGCACAGTTTGATTTTACAAACTGTAACTTTTAAAAACTTCAAACTTTTTCCAAAAACGGATTTAAAATTTTGAGTAATTGTTTTTCTTGTAAAATTTATTGCTTCATACATCTTTGTTTTATTTATGTAAATGGTTCTCGGAGAGAACAAATCTCAGTCTGACTCATCTTGTCAGAAAACTCATTAAAAAAGACTTTTTGGCAACAGAAATTAGAACAAATAAAAGCTATTTCTCACTAATTGTGATCAACTTTCACTGAAGCAGCAACTATTGGTTGGAGTTTTGTGTTCCCTCACTGTAAATCTCACGTTTGAACATCATGCACAAGTTCTGCAGAACATATGTGTCACGTGAAGAAGTAACTGAGTCCCACAGCCTTTAGGGTATTTTAGGTTTTAGCTAGCTGGCAGCTCGGGGTGCCCAGAGGTCTATCCTGGGGTTTCTGTCGTTCTTTGTCTTTCATAACTCCTGAGAACATTTTTTTTAAAAAAATGACCAAAAGCAGGATTAAACTGTATTGAGAATACAATGCTCCTCTAACGTCCTCTTCTGTTTCTCTCAAAGTTTGAAACCCCTCACACAGACTCATCAGGACTTCCACATTGAGACTGAGTATTTTAAGACGGTGTTCATCTATTATCGTTCATCATCTACATTTATATCGCAACATTTTATTCAAATTGATCACACAAAGATTTAAAACTTTCATCCAGTCTGTAGCAGGATGCTTAGTTCTTATATTCCGGCTTGTTTACATGTTCTGTTTGATTTGTAATCACTCTTCCTGTTACAGAGGAACACCCCGAGCAAAAAACACTTCCTCTGACAACAGTTTAACTTGTACAGGATTTCAGGCTTGAAGCCTTGCTCCAGAGATGTAAAAACAAGAAGACTTATGTTACATATTTAACCAACAATGGGCCTTCATAATCTTTCATTGGTTAGTCCTGCTGTAAGATATCCATCATCCTGAGGTAGTGTATCTATTAAGGTGGTACACAGAGATGTGCTCATGATAGATAAAAAGATAAAAGCAAACCAATGATTGTTAAAGTAAATTTTAGTTCACTGCATTAGTTAGAAGAATTTGCTGCATCATTCTATGGGCTTGTGGCACAAAATTTGTCCACACTTAGGACCGACTGACTCATGTTCAACTGCTGTTCTTCTACTCTTCGGCCTTCAAAGCTCTGTTCTATTGGTTCCGTTTGATTTACAAATTGAGATATTTTCCAAAGGGAAAAAAAAAGTCAGTGTTTCCACTGCTGGTTTCTGACATTCATGTCACAATTTATTGCAGTATGAAGCAAAGTTTCAAATCTCTTCAAATACATCTCATACTTTAGTCCAAGCACTTCAGTCCGCCATAGTTTGACAAGAAAACACTGAAACCCTGCTCAAGAAAAGCAAGGTTACAGTGTCAAGTGTTCACATGAGCATGCTTAAAATGTTATTAAAAAAAATACGTTCAAACAACAGGGCTACATAGGAAAAGGAAGATTTTTTTTTTTGTATTTTGGAGTGGGTCTGCACAGTGGTTAACATTATGGCCCCACATCAAGATGGTCATGGGTTTGAGTTCCTTGTGGGATGAGTCTTGACTCACTGGCCTTTCTGTGTGAAGTTTGCATGTTCTCCCCATGTATACGTGGGTTTTCTCCAGGTACTCTGGTTTCCTCCCACTCTCCAAAAACATGCATGTTAGATTGATTGCCCCACGGAATGGATATGTGTGTGGCCCCACAACAGACTAGGGATCTGATCAAGGTGTATCCTGCCTCTCACCTGTAATTGGCTGGAATAGGCTCCTGCACCCACCATCTCCCTGATTTGGATAAGCGGTCCAGTAGATGACTGACTGATATTTAGCAGGAGAAGGCAAAACATATTCCTCCTGTGTTTTAATTATGAGATAATGGGAAGAGTATCCTTTTTATTTGGAAAGACTATTTTAATTGCTTTTCTTTACAAAAACTCAGGTATCTTGTTGAGAATTTTTCTTATTTCAGGTTCATCATGTTTCATTTGTTACTTTATAGACTTTGATTGGGAATGGTAACAAAATCAATCACATATTTAGAAAAGAAAATGGATCAAACCTGAGAGACTAAAAACCAGTTACATTTCGGTTCTAATGTGACTGCTCTGATAAAATTTTCTTTAAATAATAAGACTTAAAGAAAAATTCTCAGTTATATAAAACTTTTAAGATTTAAAAATACAATTTAGGGAATGAAAGGGGAAACATGCAAGCTGAGACCACTCCCAGACAATTGACCCCATTATGGGACAATTTTGGAGGACTCTAAAGATCTGAGTCATGGTTGAAGTTTATAAGGAGTCAGACTGTATCAGACGGATATCAAAATAAGATAAAGTCAGAAAGGGGAATTTTATGGAACAGTATTCAGAAAAAACATTCCATCTTCTTTTAACAATGATAATAACTGCATCATAATTCTACTTTCATGTCTCTCATCTTGTCTTTTTTTTTCAAACTGAGAACAACCCTAGATGGTGATGGGTGGGATTGTAAACTGTCCCAGTGGTAGATGCCTGCAGGAATTTTAATTGGTCATAATTGCTCTCCTGTTCCTCCCAAAACTTACCATTCATTCTAAAAACAAACAGGTCCCTACAGCTGTGCTGGAGAGAGGGAAAAAGGTAAGCCAAAATATTCCTTAATTTTTGGAACAACTAACGTAAATAGAGAATGATTAACTCATGTTGAGGCTGGACTGACTCATGGTGGGAGGACAAATTACACTAAATGTTAATTGACCTCATTTTACTGTCTCTGTAACTTCCTCTAGCAGAAGGAGACCCCCACCAAATGCACCAGATTGCATTTGTGACCTCCTAAGATCATATACAGGACACGATGGAGGTGAAAGTATACGTGGATGGCATCCCACGTGTTGTCTGTGGAGTTACAGAGGAAACAACATGCCAAGAGGTGGTCCTTGCACTGGCTCAAGCTCTCGGTATGAACATTAAAGTAAACTCATATGAATGTTTGGACGTATCAAGCAAGTGTGTAATTAAAATGTGTCATTCTTTCTAGGCCAGCCTGGTCGCTACACCCTGAGGGAAAAATTTAAAGATTTTGTCCGGTGCATGATGCCTGATGAATGCCTTTTGGAGACCCTGAAGAAGTATGGTGAACAAGGAAAAGAAGTCCAACTCTCTCTGCAACACTGTGGACCCTCTTTAGGGGATGAAACAAGCACGGCAAAAGCTGGTAGATACCAGCCATGCCCACCGATGAGACGGAAAGATGGAGGTGGTAGGATTCGCAGGGGTAGTGGCTCACTGGGTTTACATCGTCAAAGTTTGCCAATGTTATCCTGTTTGAGACAAGAAGTTGACTTGAAGCAAAAAGACTTGAAAAGGCCTAAAAGAAAGTCTTTGACCCTCATGGAGGAGGCCTGGGGATGGTTGGAGAGTCTGGGTAAAGGAAAAGTCTACAGTACCGGTTCAGATAAGGAAAGTAAGAAGAGTGATAAAAGGAATCGAGCCTCCTTGGATTTGTCTCTCAGTATCGATAAGGAAATTTTAGATCTGAGAAGCAAAGATAAAACAAAAGGTCAGAGAAGTTTAAAAACAGATTTGGACCATCAAACATCCAGCTATGGTGGAAATCAGACAAGCAATAAAGATGTTAGATTTTACAAAAAAAACCCACAAGCTACTTTTGAGCAAAGACGTTCAAGCTTGAGCACCGAAGAAGAGAAAAACAAGCTGAGAGAAACCATTGTATGGCAGCTGCTGTGTCTGCAGGATTTACATGCCAAAATGACCTCCGTAGACAAGCAGATCTCTGAGCTCGAGAAACAACAGAAAGCCGAAAAAGCTGAACAAGAAGCTCATAAAAGAATGGTGGAAGAAGAAATGGAGCAGATTAAGTTTTGGGAAAATGAATTAAAAGCAGAGGAAAGGCATGAAGAATACTTGCAATGTCAGTTCTTGGAGACAAAAGCCAAAGCAGTGGAGTGTAAAGCCACATTGGAGGAGTACTGGTGCAAAATAAAAGGGCTTGATTTTATAAGTCAAAAAGATTTAGAAACAGTCTCAAACATTCCTGGCACAGTAGGGCAGCTAGCAAGAGATGTGAACGTGCAAGAATCTGATTTAGATAGAGATAAAAATGAAATATTTCCACCCAGGGAGGATTTCAACCCTCCCCATGCTCTCATTCCTCCCAATCAGATAAAAGAGAGGCGTCCTACAGGGCCCATCGAGCTCAGGGAGAGGTGGACACAATGGTCAGAAGCACGGAGCCCAAAATCACAAGTGAAAAAGAAAATCCATCGTTCTGAACTCACCATATATCTGGGAAGTACCAAAGTTTAGGATGATTCAAACATGTGGGGCAGTCCATCAAAACATTTACATGCATAAAAAACACCCATCAGAGAAAAATATTACTTATTCACAAGTAAATGCTTTGAGACAGTATAGCTATGAATGTATTCTATTCACTGCTTGATATTTGGCTGTGATGTACTCCAAGATTGACCTGGACATGTTTAATCACTTTATCTGCAGACAAATATGAAATGTCTCTTGAATATCTTGAACATTTTAGTTTCATTATTGTTTCTTTGTTTTTACAGATAATATCCTTGAAAGAAAAGCAATGTTTCCACACTGGGTCATGCAACATATTTGTTTAGTTGTGTATATTAAAATTCAAGCCTCTATGGAATTTATTGTATTTTTCTAATTAAATTTTAAAGCATTTCACTGTCTGTACAAACTTTCTTCATATTTTAATTTTTACAAAGAAAAAACATCACCTGACTAGCTATGAAACATGGTCCCTGCAGCAGTTTCTAGGTCTCCTCCAAGTGGAACACATCACCACAAAGGTGTCTAAATGACATTCCAACCTCTACTCCAGCCACGTGGCTTGGGGATCTTTGCCATCTTTTCCAGATCAGTGAATGACAGCCCATCTCCTTACAGAGGAAACTCACTGTTGATGCTTGAACTTTGTCACTATTCACAGATGCTGACCATAAGAATTAGTAAGGATCAGAACATGTTTTTTTTTTTTTTTAACTCAGATCTATTCACTATGGCAGACTGATGCAGTATCTTAATCATTCTGGATGTTGCAGCAATTCAGCTGTCAATGTACCAATCTGTCCTTGTCTTTCTTGAGAACAAGATCCAGAGATGAACTCCTCCAGTTGAGTCAAGACCTCATCACTTGACCTGTAGAGGGAACCCCACGCTTTGCACTGAAACACTTTGTCAAGGGCTCAGATTTGAAAGTGTTGATTTCTCATCATGGCCACTTAACACTTTATCAAATCAGTCCAGCCAAGAGCTGGGAAATCATGTTGGGATAAAAATAACCAGACCATATGATCTGTAAAAAGCAGAAACCCAGTCCTGAGGTAATAGAACCAAATCCATCAACAATCCTTAAAAATTCTGCCCATCAAGGACAATTTTTATCTATGAAGTACGTGGTGAGAGAACCAATGTCATTAACCTAAATACTGAAGTTTCTGAGGTTAACTTGGTGGGTTTTGTGGCAGCAGCTTTAGGACACATTATTGTGTAAAAACCTTAGCTATTTGTGATGCTTCAGCTACTTTTTTTTTCCATTAAAGAATACTGTTAAAACAATTGTTACTAATGGTTGGATCACTCCAGACCAGGCACTAATTAAGTTTTAGGTATAGAATGCATAGCCTACCACAGAAAGCAAAAACAGGACTTTAAGACGCAAAACAGTAAACTTTATGGATTTAATATAACTTTATTTTTTTTCCATTCAAGACCATTAACAAAAAAAAAAAAAAAAAAAAGTAAAAACCTCTGTAGATGGTTTAACTGAAATCTGATGATTCCAGGAGAAAATAAATTGGAGATGTGCAGAGGCCCTACAGCTCTGTCATGTTAACAGAGCATGAAAACTATCCTAGGTTCATAATCTTTTTTATAGAATAAAATGAATTATGGTCATTCACCCTTTCTTTAAATTAAATTTCTTTCATTATGACAGAAGTTTAAGCTTTAACCGAAAGAAGAAGAAAAAAAAAAAAGAAAACACGCACATTACATACAGAATAGTTCAACCCACAGATTTGGGATGCATATCAGTATCATTTCTACAAGGAGAAAAATAAAAAAAACAAAACCAAAGAAAGAAGAAAAGCCATCCATGAACTGCTCTGGATATTTGGCTGGAAAGAAAAAAATAGTAAAAAATCCAAAAGGATCTATACGTTTCATATCATTTTGCTTGTTGTTTTAGGCACCTTATTCTCACTTATTTTATAGTAGCGGATTGAATTGATGGAAAAATTAAGCAAAAAAAAAAACCAAAAAAAAAAACCAAGAGAGTATAAAAGAATAGCAGTTGTGAGATGCCAAAAGGAATTCTGCACCTGGGAAAATTGCTCAAGTGAAGCATGTAAATACCAAAAAGGTATTTGAAGGCTCTAGACTGGTAAAAGTAAATCCCGTTAAGAGTAACTACTTTTACATTCACATACATCACACGCGCAAAAAAAAAAAAAAAAAAAAAACACACCCACGCCATGCTTTCACTTCAGCTCTTCAATAAAGCATTTTCTTTTATTTAAAAAAAACTGCTCAAAATAAATGAGCAGAAAGAGAACTCCTTAAGGAGGGAACTTTGTTTTATGCATTTTGTAGGAAAGCATACAGTCGAAGAAACTCTGTAATGACATTGTAAGTTTCCGTAAGCGAAAAGGAGCGTCAAGAACGAAAATGGAGCGAAAAGATTCAAAGACATGCCGACAATCATCCTCTCAGTCAAACTAACGGACATAATACAGGTGCAGAATTCCAGACTAAGCAAGATTCAAAGATCAGGACATAAACAGCCACACAGTCATCACTCTGATTAAGAAGGACAAAGCCCTCACAAACAAATATCTCCATTACACTAAATATCTCTAGGATACATTGCACACACGCGCGCGCGCTCATACACACGCACACACACTCAGATCCCACATACAGTGCAGTGTGGAACTATAAAGTACATCATACATGAGAGGCAGGGAACGGTGGAATGAAAAATGTTCCCTCATGGGGGTAGAGAATACACATGCTAATTATCACATGTGTGTAAATATTTTCTGGATGAATTTGTATACGAGCAGAAGCCAAATCACTTTCCCTTATCCTCTTGCTGCTGCCTTCGAGGGCAGCGTCCAGCATCGTTTATGTAGGTATTGCTCAGTCAATGACACCAGGTTGTCGAGTCTTGCGTTCCACACTGAAGCCCTGGAGAGGAAAACGTGTCATTCATCAAATGTTTCACCGATTAACTATTTAAGTGAAAAATATTAAATAACAGAAATTTAAGTGAATTTGTTCAGAGTCGCTTAAAACTAGAGTAGTTTTAAAAAAGTTGAACATAATTAATTAGACTTGTTTTAACATCTAGCGTCTGTGGTGCCCCCTAAAGGAAGAAGCCACAATGAGAAGATGGTACTGTGGATGAGCACAAAATACCTTTGAATTGTCAGGACCGCGGGGCTGTCTAACAATGACTAGACGAGGAGCACTAGCGTCATCCAGGGTGATGCTCTTCAAACGGTTCACCAGGCGGTCAGGACGAGGCGTCGCCACCGGTTTGGGTCCCTCACTGTAGCATTAGGAAAAAAAAAATGATGGGAGAAATAAGTTTACTGGCTTTTTCAAATTTTATCAAATGACTTCATCTAGGGCTGCTTTCACTGTTTTGAGTCTGGAGACTTCCATCTTACCTGACTCTGCGCACGTTACAAGCGCTACATTTTCCCGTGCGCTGATTGAGAACAACAGAGAACTCCACCTCATCCCCAGTCTGGAGCTCCAAGCCATCCTGTACTTCCTTCACATGGAAGAACAACTTCTTGCTGTCACCCACTTCATATGTGATGAAACCAAACTAGAAAAAAATGACAAGGGAGAGGGAAATTATTTAAAATATATAAATTTGTTATCCACAGTAGCAACAGGATTGTGGACACATGAAACTACCTGGTCTTTAACACACTCCACCAAGGCTTTTCGCTGGGGAACCACATTGCAGGCCATCTTCTGACTGGTTTGAGTGACTGTGCAAATCTGGAACTTCACCATTTCTCCTTTTTGCAGACAATCAGACTTGTTCGCCATCCCCATAATACCAAAAGGGTATGTCTGCCCTTTGCCCCCACCTGAAGAGAGAATACAACTTAATTTCCTTCTCTTCAAACCCATAGTTTTGTCGGGTTTGATCATCACTGACCATCTTCTACAACTTCAATGAGCCCCTGATACTCAGTCTGTGAAGGGTCGACGCTGCGTATGGGGCGAAGGACCTTCCCAGTCATCACCGCAGCAACAACATCGTCTCCAACACCGTTGACTAAAAGCAGACAAATTATTAATCATTAAACTTCAGCATTATGTCCTAAACTATTAATTACCACTTATAAAGTTATACATTTTGTTTTAGTGAATTTTTATTTGAGTACATCAATGAATGTAACTTTTTAAGACGTTAAAATTAATAAGTTTCCGTACTTGCAGCCACTTTGGTGACCTTCTCAGCACTGACTTTATTTCCTTTTCCTTTGGAGAGTGAGTACTCCACCGTGTCACCCAGATCCAAGTTATCTGGATCTCCACACATCTCACTGTGGAAAAACACGAGATGTTTCAGTTTCAAGTAGACTAACAGCTACTTCATTTAGAACTATTTGAATTCAAAAGTCTACCTGTAATGAAAGAAAATTTCCTGATCGTGGTTTGCAGTCTCAATGAAGCCGAAATTATCTTTCAAAGCAGCAATGAATCCATGCAGTCTCTTGGCGTTAGAGGCATTACGGTTGAGGACCCTGATGGAAACTGCACTTTGCAGGCCAGTCCGCTTCACTTCGTTTATTGAAAACTCCACCTAGAATACAAAAAGTGTTACTTCTTAATTACAAAGAAGCTTAGGCTACAAACAGATTTTAAACAGGAAGCACTACCAAAATAAGTTTGAAGTGGCATTTATGTATATTTTTTATGTGTATGTACACATGTATATATTTTTATATGTACTTATACTACATTTTTCTCACATGAGACTCCTCAACCAATACTTTAAAGTAAGGCTAAGTCTAGAATATGTAATGTGTTTTTAATAGTTTTCTGGAGTGAAAATTAAACATTCAACGAGTGTTTCCAAAGTTTAAAAATGTACTTTTAAGTGTTTGTTTTTGTTTTTACAAGCTGATAATAAATGAAATGAGGCTTTATCCACAGTTAAAATCTCTTATCAAAAAATGGTGAAGTTAAAAAACAAAAAGCGTATAAGTGTACCTTCTCCAATAATTCAGCTAATTAAAAAACGAATTGATGGAAAAATCAATGACAGAAATAATCAATAGCTGCCAGATTTGAACAGTTGGATAAGAGAGTTAAAGCAAAACAACTCCTGCTAAAAAGTCCTCATAACACTGGATCAATGACAGAGACAGACAACGCAAGCCAAATCCATGTGGGTAGTGATTCTGGTCCATTTGTTTATTTGTAATCGGTACAGAACGTCAGAATTCTCCTTTCCCTTGTACATTATTTTTTTGCTGTTTTTAACTTGCTTTAGGAAACAAAAGTTGCTAAGAAATGCAGCTGCTAGCGACTTGTGTTTTTATTATTCTGTGTGTGGGTCTCTTGGTCTAACATTATCAATACATACCTTGTCTCCTGCTTGAGGGTAGCTTCCTCCTTCCAAATCTTTAACGTGATATGGCACAGTGAGCTTCACTCCACAGTCTTCATATGCAATCAATCCTTCCTCAGATTCCTGCAGAAAGCATCAGATCAAACCATCAGTATCTGTAGTCCTAAAGATGTCCTTAATTACTGCAGGAAAGGCTAAAAGTCAATTTTTAAGTTTCTCAAAAGCAGATTTGAGATAGTGGAGCTTTATAGGGTGCCAAACTCATAATTGCCATGTTGTGTGTTAGGCATACACATACTATGTGCTACACAAGCATGAGCAACAAAATGGTAACAGGATTATTTTGTAGTGGTGGTGCCTGTTAGCTCAGGGTTACAGCTCATTATGTGGGGCTAGAAAATTTAAGTTTGACCCCAAAAAGATAGAAAGAATAAACTATCGTTAGCATGCAGTTTAATAGCACTATCACACAGAAACTAATTGGAAAATAGGGACAAATCTTTAACAATGACTCTGTTATAAATGGAAAAAAGCCAATATTTATGTTAAATTTTATAACTGATTATAATTTGACTTGCATCATAAAAATGAACTTTTTAAGCAGTCGCCTGAAATCTTAATGGTTTAAAAATGAAGTATATAAAATTTTATGTTTTTTTTTTTTGTGCAATCTTGATGCAGTTTGTATTGCTGCTATTATCGATTACTATTTTCTAAGGGTGTTACGATACATGTATTCATACCAAAGAATTGAAAAGAAAACTTAATTGTGTCACAAAACTTTTCCCAATAATAAATTTGGCATTCCAGTATTTGAATTTGACATCAATGCTCTATAGTATAAGTTCTAACAGTATATCAATCTGATGGTAAGTGGTGGTGGAAGTTGTTAACCATTTTTAAAAAATATGTAATACTGTATGTACATTTTTTGCTTGAGAATATTTTCTATAACTTATTTCCAAGCAGCTCTTTGGAGATTATACAACTGGGGAAATGAAATAAACAAACAATAAACAACTAAACGGTTGAATAAAGACAAATACAACAGTTTGCATTTTGTTCCAAACCGTACAGAACAGAGACCTCAAGACTGACGTACGTACAGAACCGAGATTTTTGCATGCCATTATACCTCTACTATTTTCTTAGTGGGAAAAAATACTGTTCAAATACTGATTGGGTTTGTGATTATGGCTTGGTCTGCCTCTGATGTACATTGTTTCCCCGAAGTTCTCTAGTAATAAAAAGAATTCGACTCCGAATTATGACTGACTCGTAGTTAGGTTGAGAAGATAAAACACTACTAAAGATGTTAGTCAATTGTAAGAGATGAGCTGTAAACTATGTTTTTTTTTGTCTCTAGAAAATGAGTGTCTTCAGTTTTGAGACATTTATTGAGCTCCATGCAGGTCTCAGTCCTACCTTTTCTTTTTTCTAACCAACAAGAAGCATGATCAGGTCATTGAAGAAGAAAACAAAAGATTCGCATTAGAACTAAAACAAAAACTGGAGAACGGGGGTTGATCAAAGGTCTATGAACACTGGGGGCAAGGTTAGAGTAGTTTTTAGCAAAACATTTATAAGTGGTCTGGTACCTTCTCTTTCCCCTTGCTAGGACTTGCATTCTTGTTGGAGGCAGATACAACTTCCTTCTCCACCACACCCAAAAAACGCTGCTCAGACTGGGTGTGAAAGGACACAGTTCCTTTGGGAAGTTTCTTAATGCGCACAGCGTGGTTCCTCTGAGCGGACAGCATATCCTAGGCATGACAGGACCATTTAGTATCTCACAGACAAGTAAGAACGCGTACTTACTTGAGCGTTAATAGAAAATACATACTTTTGTGAAAAGCTTATTAACGGGACCTACAGGCACAACAGTGAACTCCACTTCATCTGAGATATGAAGCTGGCTCTCCTCCAGGACCTCACTGAAGTGAAAGAACATCCGGGCATCTCGATCCACACACTTGATAAAACCAAAGCCGTCACGTATCGCTGCAATAACACCCTGGAAGAAAATGAGCAAAGTATTAATTATCACAAACATCCTTCATTAAAAATTGTTTGGCGAGAGAAAAAAAAAAGCCTCACCATTTCACGTGTTTCCTTGGTCAAGTTGAAGGTATCTGGGAGGATATCGATGTTGGTTGCTCTCTCTAACTTGTCTCTGCGATCAGTGGAGATGTTAAATTGAATGTGGTCTCCTTCCAAAAGCGTCACCTTGGATTTTGTGTCTTTCTCTCCAAATGGAAGCTCCTTGTCTGCGAAACCAATTCTAGCACTAATGCGTCCGGGTAGCGGGTCATTCTAGAGAGTAAACCCCACAGAAACACCAGGTTAACTGTGTTAGATCACACATTTATACCCATTTAACAATTTGGTTGATTTAGTCACTTTACTCACCTGGTTTTTAGTGGGAACCTTGGGAATGACTTTAACAACGGTGCCTTCAAACTGCTCAATACTGATATCCTCAAAGATGACCGTTCCCTGTGGGAGCAGCCTCACATCTGTAGCTACTTCCTTTCCCTAGAGAACAAGAATTGGAGGCCATTTAAACTGTTCAATTTTTCTGTTCAGCTACTTGATAACTATGACAAGTTGAAACTTACATTTCTTTCTTTAATGGTGAATTCAACATCATCTCCAGCTTGAAGAGCTTCCAGATCACCTTTGAACTCACTGTAGTGGAAAAAGATCTCTCTAACAACATCTGCTCTTTCGATGAACCCAAATGCCTCCTGAAAAGAGACAAACATTTGACAATTTTAGCAGACGCTGATGGTAAATGGACTCCACTTATATAGCACTTTTCCACCTGTGTTGGTATTTAAAGCGCTTTAATTTCAACCAGTAGTTACCAACTTTTTAGCCTACGATGGAACATTTAAGGAAACATTGGTGATCGATTCTGTGCAAAAACTCTGAAATATTTTAAAATGTATATCCCCAGTTCCATAATAGTTTCTGAAAATCATTTTTTGGATTGTTTAAACATACTTGTAGAAACCAATGATACATCTAGCCTAATTTGAACCATTTGGGTGAATACGTTTTCCAAATGTGCTGTTTAAATTAATATCTAAACTTGGTGGAACAACAATACTCCCACTGAGCCCTGGATGGCAAATACTTATTTAAACAATCTAAAAGAAAAAGTAATTCATTTAAATTAGCTCATTTTATATTTAGCCTGGCACACAAATTGGTGTGTATTTTCCAGTGGCCCTTACCTTTGTAGCACACACGACACCTTGACATCTTGACTGCTTTTTCTTCACAAGCTGAATATTACGAGCACTCACTGCACCAGTGCTTTAAAGAAAATAATGCAGGAACAAACAATGAATATACAAACTCAGATGTGAGATGTTACCTTACGGACATATTTTAGGACTTACTGCTTGTTGGTATCCATATAAAAACTGACTTTGTCACCGGTCTCTAGGTGGATGTTACCCTCTACATCTTCAGGAGTATAAGTCAGATAAAATACCTCCTGCAAAAAGAAAAAAAAAAAACAAGTGTTTAATGAGTTGCAAGTTTCTGGACTAAACCTAACAATATGGAAAAAAAATTATACTTCTTTAATATTAACCCAGCATTCTGCAATATTAGCTGCCTATTAGCTTACCCCATTTCTTTCATAACAAACACTACCGGTAGGAAGCTGACCAGGAGCAGACTTTCCATCCAGATGCATGGGGATAGCCGAAACTACCTGTAGCAAAAAGGGAGCGGGGAGACAAGCAGAGGTAGTGGTTAAAATGTGTCTCCAACTTTTGCTGAACATTACAAATGAGCAGATGATGGACAAAACATCTGAATTACATATGATGAAGTTTTTCAAGTGGTTGCCTCATGCAAATTTTTTTTTACTTTAACTGATCAAGTTGATTATTTTTATTAAACGATTTAAAGTGTGACGCTTAACACACGAGCTTGCAAAAAGCAATATTTTTAATATTTTGCACACTAAAAAAAAATAAGTTCAAAACAATATCAAAGGCCACTCTTGATCAACCCAAAATGAATCCTGCACCCATTTATTGGTTCTGCAGAGGTGTGCACCTTACATACCCAAACTGGATTGTAATCTTAAACTAATCAATATGCAAAAACACAAAGTTTGCGCATATTGCACATCTTCAAACATGCACAAAAGAAGAACAGTCTGGATTGTATAGGTAGTCTATCCACTGATCATTGCTTCTTTTCTTAAAATGTCAAATTAAGACAAACTACTTTTTCTTCCTTGAGAACCCTCATCGCCGTAACAAAAGAGCAAAGCTGACAAGACATGGACGTAACCAAAAGTAAAACGGTGTTCCTTAACTGGATGAATATAACCATGCAGCACAGTAAAGGGATAGGCGTGCAGGTCTGGCCCCACCTGGCCCGAGATGCGCTCCTCTGGCAGCACTTCTGGCTTTATCTTAAGCAGCTTCACTGCTATGGGCTTGCCAGTGCGCCTGTCAGAGGATACCTCAAACTCTACATCATCTGGTGACGGAAAAAAAAAGACAATTCAGACAAAATTCTGTCAGAACCGACAGGAGTTTTTAAAGGGCTGCTTTGAATTTGACAAAAAATAATTTCCAAAACAAGTCGGATGTCACTTACCCCCTATTTTAAGCTCCTGTAAATTACCGTTGTACTGGGAGCAATGAAAGAAGAGGCGAGCTTGACGTTCGGAGCACTGGATGAAACCGTAAGAAGTCAAGAGTTTCTCCACCACCCCGGTCTCTCTGATTCCAGGCGCTGTGCTGTTAGCATACGCAGTGTGTCCATTGTTATGAAGCATGCCCGGGTCAAAACTCATCTGCGGAGAAACGTAAAAATGTTAGAATCATTTCAGTGTTGGCTCAGTGTAAAAGAGTCATTGAAGGGTCAAAGAGAAAGGGAGGGGTAGATGGTCATATCACGGCAGTGCTTGATGCCAACCTTAAAAAGTATCAAAAACAAAAAACATGCAATTGCAGAAACACTTCAGATGAAGTGATGAGTCATCAATAATAAAATAAAACAAGCAAAACTGAATGTTAAATCCATCTAGGCCATCAGGTTTTTGGTGTGGAAAACAGTCTCAATGTAGAAGTACAATTTCGATTCACTTCCTCATTGGGAAAAAAAACTACAAATGCCAAATTTGCACTTTTATGCAACTTTGTACTTTTTTCCTCAATCAAGTAAACTTAAAAAAAAAATCTAATAACTCTTCAAGCTTTGTCAACACTGCAAATGTACAAACCATGCTGTTAGCAAAAGTCAAACAACATGAGAGTTGAAGGAGCTGCTTTGGTCAGTATGGCATTGTGGGAAATATCCTCTTACAGATCTTTGATACAAGGGGGTCCGCTTGTGCTTTTTACTTCCAGGATGGGGGTGGCATGAGACAGAGGAGGAGCGGGGTATGGGAACAGGAGCGGTGGAAGGGTAGGGGGCGGAGCCAGTGTTGCGAGACACTGGAGGTTCAGAGGATCCCCGTTCCATTTCTGACACAGGGGTTAGGATTGGGGTATGCTGTTGGAAAAAGGCAACAGCTTTTAAAATGAACAGTGCAAGTCCTTTCCCTTCTAAAATGATGTCACCATTCATTGAGATGAGAAGCAAAATCCTTCATTTCCATGGTTGTGACAAAAAACATGGTCTCTCACAACAATAACCTTTGACCTTGTTTAATCTAGCATTTTACTAATCTATTCCGATGGGAGTGTGTTTCAAAAAGAAAGAAGCAAAGTAGAAACTGAAGAAATCGATCATCTTAGCAAAGCTGGAGTAGATGTGGTGATTTAAGCAAAGTGCTGCTAAAGCTATTAAAGTCAAAATAAAATCTAGTAGAAATGGAGAACCAGGAAATGCAAATGGCAGGTCAAATAGCAGTGAATCTAGAGTTGATGATGGATAATGGGTAATGAGGGGGATCCCAGAGCAGCCTCTTCCATCAGACCCTGAACTGAGCAATTTGTGACCTGAACAGTGACACTCGTCGCTCAAAAAGGAACATTTAAAAGAATCTAGAGAAAACATTTTGATTTTTAAATAATGTGCGTTTGTACTCGCGAATCAATATTTTATATAATAAATCTTGTTTTAGCTGGAATTAGCCGATTTTTCATTTGTGTTGCCCGGTTCATACAAAAATATGCGTAAACTATACATGTATTTTAGGATTCGCCAGTGACAGCTAATTTTTTCCAAAGTTGTAAAAAAAATTTTAAATTACATTTCCAATGGAGAGAGAAAACGTTTAAACTCTCCAGAAAAAGTAGTAGACGCGACAAATTTCTATAGCCTAGGGACCAAGACACCTCACACCCTGCTTGAGAAAATAAGTAGAGGCTAGTCTCGGGAGCCCGGAAAGGAAGAAAGTTTAGGCCATTCATAGCAGAGATGCAGGGCAGGGTGGGTGGATGGGTGCTCGATGGGGCGGGACACGTAGATTAGGAGATGGGAAGGTGAAACTTACGGATCGGCCGTATGGTGACAGGCTGAGTCCGACAGGGGAGGTGTTGCTCAGGTCAGCGCTAACAAACGCAGTGGGTGGCGACGCAGGCAAGGTAAATTCAACAAAGCCTTTCCAGGGGCTGCCCATATTTTCTGAATAACTCAGACCAAACGTGTTTGGGTACTGGTTTGATTTTTTTTTTAATTGTTTTTTTTTTGGTAGCTTCAATGTTAACTGTTTTGTAAGCACTCAATGACACACCGCTGGATGTCTGCAGGGGTGAAGAGAGGAACAAACATATCGGGGAAGGAAGAAAGGTCAGCCAGTGTGACAGAGAAAAAGTTATTTGTGTAGATTTTTAATCCTCAAAGAGGTTTAAAAAATGGTGGAGGGTATGGGTATCACTAAAAACCCATTCAACAGAAATGGTGTACCGAGTGTGCAAATATAAATATATTATGTAAATATATTATGTTTATGTATTTTCCAAAAGTATGCTTGAATTTGAATTACTTAAAGAAATTATTTTAGGTAACGATGTCATATTGAACAGGTTGTTTTTTTTTTTTTTGCACTATTGAAAGTTTTGGATAGCCATGTAATTTGCGATACAAATGTTAAGCTAAAAACAAATCTGTGCATTCAAGAGCAATAACTAAGACTCCAAGAAAACTATCAATTAACTTTAACATCACAGAATATGAAGACTAAAACAAGAACCTACAATTTTTTCTGGAAAACACAACCATAATTTTTATCAAATGTGTAAAATATGGGGGGAGCGCAGCGCACGCAACTTGGAGGCGGAGGAAAACAAGTTTGTTGTTATGGTTAAAGTAAACAAGCTAAAGAGTGAACTATTTTGCTCGACAGCTCTGTCCATCTCTTAATAGAATTGTAAGAGCTTATAAGGAGAACAATGTACATGCTGAAGTTTTGTTAAATTTAAGCACCTAAATTCTTAATTCAACCAAAATTTCTCTGGACGCTACCAGTGGATCCCGAGTGACGTAAAGCACACGTTTAACTCCTACTAGCAAACCTACCCTGAATCAAAAGCCATGAGAGGTAGTGCAAGAGTTCTTAGGAAACGCTTTCAGTTTCCGTAATATTTTTCAGGTTTAAAATGATATGAAAGTTGTACATTTTAATTACATTGGAGGAGGAAAAACACAAAGACAGACCAAGCTAAAGGTATAACTGAAAACATGTTATATGACACACAATGACTGACTCACCTTAAAATGTTGCCTTGAATTGTGTTTTTGCCTGGATCTTGATGATTTAGCTGACCTCTTCACACACACGGAGTTTAATACACTTTTTTTTTTACAGGTTTCTGGCACAAGGTCAAGACGGTTGCATAAAGTTTAAAAAAAAAGGAAAGGGGGAAAATCTAGTGCTCGAAAGGCAATTGCAGGTGCAATAACACCGCTTAGAAAAAAAGAGAAGAGTTACAAAGAAAACAAAAAAGAGAATAAGTAGGAAAGAGAGATGGTGGGGGGGAACTATAGGGATACTAGCAGACAGCAGCCCGCTCCACACCTGGTGGTGAGCTGGCGGTGCAGTGAGGATGAGGAGGGCTAGGAGCAGCGTTGGGACATGTGCTTTGTCAAAGCTGTTGAGTAGGCACAAACTTCTGGTTTCAGATCAGTTATCTTCTCAGAATATGCTTGGGCATGGGGTTGCTTTTCTTCTGCATTTCAGCTGGGCTGATGTGCGTTTTTTTCTTTGGTCGTTGCAGGATTTGGTTACTTCTGGTGTTTAAAATCCTCAATGTGATCCTCGTCCCCCATGTGTTTTTAGCGTTGCGACTTAAATTTCTTTTTTTCTGGGAGGTTTATCTTCAGTTTCTTTGTTATGATCTGAACTTGAAGCAGTTGCGGATGGTACAAAAAATTCGGTTCTTTTTCACTTCATACTGTGGAGACAAAGAGCAAAGGTAGTTAGAAAATAACAGGCCTCTTCTAAAGTTGTATTAGAAATAAAGACTGAGATTTTAAATAAATCTACTTCATTTACAGAAAATAAATTATTCTTTTTCCTCAATTTTAAAGAAATATGTCTTTTCAAATGCACTTTGACGATTGCACAATACTAAGCAGCTGAAAAACAAGCAAGTGTTGTGTATAAAAAGGATCTTTTGCATAACCTTAGCCTGGTCTATATTTATGGCAACACTTACAGGCTTGTCCTAAGCCTGTGTTTTCCTCACATTACATTAATAGACATTACTGATCAAATAAACCAATTCTAGAGAAGAGAAATAAAACGTGTGACTTTTTTCTATGTTTATTTTGCAACTTGCTGTCTTCTATTGGGCAGGCCAGAGAGTTGTGACCCAAATACTTTGCTCTGTAAACAAGCTGGTTCAATCCTGTGACACATGATATGCTGCTATGACTGTGTTGCAAAGACTGCCCCATATCCCTAAGGGTTACAATCTAAACTTGTAAGACGCCTCAATGTGGACTGTGAGAGATCATCAACTTTTTCTACCCCTGTTTATTAAAAACTTAAATGAAACTAAAGGTCCTTTACTGATTGACTGGGTGTGAACTGATGTTAGGGATGTCAAACTGTGAAAAAGAATGAAAAAGCAACATGAGCAGTTATTTTCTCTCCTATAAAAATAACGTTGAATAACTGGTCTTTTTTTTTCTCTTCACTTTGATTCTGTATATGTGTTCAGTATATATGTTAAAGATCAAACAAAACAACCCATTCATTTTCTTTATTTTTAAGTTCCAAAGGAGTTGATTGATTTCTGAGTGCTGGTGAATAACAGACAAGGCCCTGTCTGGACTGAAAGACAGCCAACATGTGATTTCCTAACAATCCGCTATCCTCAGCTGAACAGCATGCATGGCCAACACGTTGCGGCATGCAGAAACAGCACATCTAAGCTAACGAGATCGCTCAGAAAAAAACCATAAAAAAGTCAATATGTATAAATCTAAAATCCCAAATGCAGCTGCAATCTGGGATTTTACTGATTCTTGAATAAAACTGATAAAGTAAGAGATACCTCTTATCGTTTGATGACCTTGCGTGGACGACTAGCACATTAGCATGTTGCTAACAGTGAAATCACCTACGATATATTATAATATAATTTATAGGAAATATTACTATTATTATTTTGTCCCAAAATATATTTAAATAAAACTACACTTAAATACAACCATTTAAATGGTAGCGATCACATAATATAATAAAAACAATAATATCAAATAAACTATTAATGTGTGCTCATTTAACTCCAAAAATGACCATTTAAAAATTAAATACTTTTGATCACCCACTCACACGCATGTCAGTGTTTAAAAAAAAAAACAGAAGTGAGGAAATTACTTTCAGATGGAATGATTCCTATAAAATTACCATAAAAGATCTATTAATTACAGTAAAAGTGACAGCGTGACAACTGATTGTTTCAGCCCAAGCGATTAAACCACATCAGGAACAATGTTTCAGATTAAGTATAACTTTGTGTTCCAGAAACACGAGGAGAGGATAACAAAGAGGCTAGCTGCGGGACTCGTGCTCACAACCTCTGTGTCTCCTCATCTCACTGACAAGTCAGATAAATGACATTTAAAAGGATAAAATTGATATTTGCTTAAAATTTTAACCCCTGATTTATTTCCCATACATCTCTTAGACGTATTTTAAATACTAACTGATTAGCTACAGTTAGCTTCCATGCTAGCTTGGCCCTGCTAATGTGATTTATGTGGAGGAAAAACACGGCCACCCCCACGCAGGCAGGCAAGGCCCCACTCCTACCAGCAAAACACCTTCATTTCAAACCACACACACCGCGAGTAAAAGGAAACAACATCCCTATACATGCTAAATGCCTGTGTCACAGTTATATTGAAAGAAATATATATTTAAAACTTACCCCAACAGCTTTCAGCACTGTCACCAGCGCCGCTAGAAGCAGCACGGCACATTACGTAGTGATTAGGGAGGCGGCTCCCGCGATATTTCACAACGAGAAGTTCAACAAAGAACCTCATGATGAGAAGCACTGCAGAGGCATGATGGGAGGGGCGAGGAGAAGGAGCGATACTGCGGGATCAACCCGATACCAATACCTATCAAAACGATAATGTGAAAAAAAATTATATATGATTTTTTTGTTCACATACTGAATGTCCATGATTAAAAGCCACTGTTAAAGATGATTTGTTGACAGTTTTAAGGTGTTAATGTCCAAAATGTGGGTTAAAAATTGACACAGTCATTTTCGGTATATCCATAGAATTTGGCAATATAAATTTAATGGCACATACGCCCAAAGCATCCAATTATTTCTGTATCAAAATCATTTTTTAATCAAACTAATTACAGTTTTCTAAAATATAAGCCTTATATCACAAAACAATTGTCTGAATGGGCTTCACATTGTAGTTTGAAAAACGTACAAAAATGTGTGTACACAAAACTAACTAAACAAATTTAGTGAGGACAAATATAGTGGATTCCTTGCCCTCCTTCTCAGTGAGGAAAACCACAAAAAAAGAACCACTGAGAGAAAAAAAAGAAACCTAATGGGGATCCATGTAAAGGAGAGATCCCTCCCCGGGACGAGCAGTCACTGTATCTATTTTATTTTTATTTTTTATTTTGAATTACTCTATTCATCCCTCACCGGGAAATTTGTTTGCTGCACTCCTTTCACCGCAGCAGGCTGCCCTTCAACGGCGCCAATGGTGGGAGAAGTGGGGGCTAGGTGTCTTCTCCAAGGACCCTAGACGTGCTCTCCGTGGGACGCGAACCCGCAACCTTCCAATCTTAATCTAGACTATTAATTAAAAATTAGTTTATTCTACAATAATAATTAGGCATTGTACTTAAGTAGCCCTTTTCAGAACACTCACAGACACTTCACATTTGCATTATTTATTTACTCCATACCAGGTAATGGTAAGCTACTGTTGTAACCACAGCTGCCCTGGGGCAGACTGACAGATGCAAGGCTGCCATTTTACGCCATCGGCCCCTCTGACCATCACCAATACACCAGATCCAGACTAGGCAACATAGGTGAAGTGTCTTGCCCAGGGACACATCAATTATTTAACTGCCCAGGCCCAGTCTGCTTAGCTCCTGAAGTCTGACGGATTCAGGCATTGACAAGCTGGTATGGCCACAAGCTTTACTCTTCAGCTTAAAATCTGAAAAAATCAGTAGATGGGCTTCATCCTGATGGAAACGGGATGGTAACTCAAGCACAGAGGCCTCCTCCTCCTCCTCAGTCTGGTGAAGTCCAGGTCAGGAACACAAAGGATCCATCAAGAATCTGAACCAGAACTCTCTGCCAAGGAAGGGAGGAAGAGAGTAGCGGACAAAAATAAATGAGAAGGCAATAGAGAACAATGAATGGGATCGGGAAGGGTCCACAAGATAGGAAAGCCAGGAATCAGCCAAGGGTGATGTGGATCAAGGCAGTCCGGCAGAGAATAGTGGGGGGGAATTTAACTTTAACTTTTATTTGCTTTTGAACAAAAAGTGGATGTCCAAAGTTATTCCTGTCCTCACCGGTTTAAAAAGAAACTTTAATGCACTATTACAAGAAGCAGACTTTTGAATTGCTGACCAACTTATCCTGAAATTTTGTCCATTTATCTTTAGAAATTAGCTCCAGCTCTTCAAGTACATGCCACGTTGGTACAAATATAAAAAAAATTAGGAAATATATATATCTATATACATATATTTTTTTAACGTAATACTGTTTTCTGCAATGCATTGTTATTCTTTGTCAATTCTAACCTCTAAAATGCTGTTTTGGAAAAAAAGTAACCTAATGAATCTAATGTTTGTCCTCCAAGTAGTCAAAATTGAGTAAATTGATGGAAATAAAGTTTTCAATGATCTGAACATAACTATAGCATATATTACCTCAATTTTCAGAAAGAAAAAGACATGAACTGAGTTACTTGTTTTGCTTTGAAACAATTTTGAAAAGCCACTCAAACAATGCTGTTGGAAATGATCTCACAAAATAAATGATAAAGATCCTCCTTCAGTCTGAGTTGGAATTGAGATGAATTTTATCTAGTTAGCATTAGATAAAATTGATTTTTCTAAGCACACACAAAAAAAAAGAAAATCATTTTTATATAAATTTTTATCAGTTTGTGTTTTCTCCTTAATGGTCTTTTGTGTGTGTTCCAGTTTGAGCGCAGAATGTCTGCTTTCTATACAAGTGCAGCTATTAATGTTTCAGGTCTGTTAATCTGAATTGAGAGGAAAGCAAATGTGTAAAATGGTAACTGATGTAGACATTAAAGAAGTCATTGATAATCATTTTATCTTCTGAACCGCAGATCCCTAACAGGGTCACAGGGTCTATCCCAGCTGATTTCAAGTAAGAGGTAGGATATAACCCAAATAAGTCACCAGTGAGTTGCAGGGCCACGCACAGAAAACCATCAATTTGAAATTCAGTAATTATAGTGGCCAATCAACCTAGCATGCATGTTTTTGTAGGGAAACAGAATAACCGGCGAAAACCTGCACATACACAGGGAGAACATGCAAACACCACACAGAAAGACCAGTTATTCAAGGCTTGTCCCAGCTCTGGAACTCAAACCTCAACCTTCTTGCTGTGAGGCCACTGTGCTAACCACTGTGCCACTCTGCAGTTTGGCAAATGACCATTTGACAAATAAACAAAACTGCATATTGTTTATTTAGCAATAGTGATGGATGCAGTATTTGCCTTGAGGATGCTGATAGAAAAGTACAGAGAAGGCCAGAGGGAGCTGCACTGTGTCTTTGTAGATCTAGAGAAAGCGTATGACAGGGTACCCAGAGAAGAACTATGGTATTGTATTAGGAAGTCTGGTGTGACAGAGAAGTATGCTAGAGTCGTTCAGGACATGTAGGGGGGCTGTAAGACAGTGGTGAGGTGTGCTATAGGTGAGAGAGAGGAGTTCAATGTAGGGTGGGACTGCACCAAGGATCTGCTCTGATCCCTTTGCTGTTTGCTATGTTGATGGACAGGCTGACAGACGAGGTCAGACAGGAATCCCCATGGACAATGATGTTTGCAGATGACATTGTGATCTGTAGTGAGAGGAGGGAAGAGGTGGAGGAAAAGCTGGAGGTTTGCACTAGAAAGAAGAGGAATGAAGATTAGTCAGAGTAAAACAGAGTACGTGAGTGAATGAGAGGGATCCAAATGGAAAAGTGAGGTTACAGGGAGAAGAGATAAAGAAAGTGGAAGATTTTAAGAATCTAGGATCAACAGTCCAGAGCAATGGAGAGTGTGGAAAAGAGGTGAAGGAGTGTGTTCAGGCAGGCTGGAACGGGTGGAGGAAAGTATCAGGTGTGATGTGCGACAGAAGAGTTTTAGCTAGAATGAAAGGGAAAGTGTACAAAACCGTGGTGAGACCGGCCATGCTGTTTGGTCTAGAAACAGTAGCACTAAAGAAAAGACAGGAAGCAGAGATGGAGGTAGCAGAGATGAAGATGCTGAGGATCTCTCTGGGAGTGACCAGGATGGACAGGATTAGAAATGAGTACATCAGGGGAACAGCACATGTTAGAGGTTTTGGGGATAAAATTCGAGAGGCAAGACTGAGATGGTTTGGACATGTGCAGAGGAGAGAGTACATAGGAAGAAGGATGCTGGATTTGGAACCACCAGGAAAGAGGATTAGAGGAAAGCCAAAGAGGAGGTTCATTGGCGCAGTGAAGGAAGACATGAAGATAGTTGGTGTGACCAAAGAGGATACAGCAAATAGGGTTAGATGGAAGAAACTGACTTGCTGTGGCGACCACTGAAGGGAAATGCCGAAAGAAGAAGAAGTGATAGAGTCAGGGCGATGAGTGAAAGATGATTATTTGAAGATGACATAATTAATGAGTTTGGTACAATTGTGTGAACTCTTTTCTAAAGAACATTTTAAGGTGTGGAGAGAAATAACAGAGGCAGCAATGTAGCAAATATACAAGACAAGAGGTGTGCTCTTACAGGGTAGCGGGGGTATACAAGGGTAAAACAAAAATGTGTATTTTTACGTAGTAATGGAGTCAAAATATTATACTGTGTGTATACTATTTTACATGGTAGTGCGAGACAAATGTTTTGTGTGATGCAGCTGCGAGCTGTGGACTGCAGCTGGGAATCAGATTAAACTACAAGAGACTTTTGAAAGATAAAAATAAAAGAAGTAGTAAAAGAAGAATCCAGAAATGTACATTTTCTAAAAATAAAAAAATTAATTACTAGATAAAACAAATTCAACACAATGTGTACAGACTGCACTGGAATACATTTAATCAAACCTGATTTATTTAAACATATATATATATATATATATATATATATAAAGCTGAACTGTCGATAAATTAAATAGCTTCACCTCGTAAAATTCAGTGAAAATGATCAAATTAATTATTTGAAATAATAATAAAATGTGAAAAGCTGAGAATAAGATTAATCCCAGTTTCCGCAAACGCATCATCAAAAGTACAAAAAACCCGGAAGTGACGTATTTCCAGCCTTCCAAGGAAGCAACGAACTTGAAAACAAAAAGACTACTTCTTTTTATTGTGTGGTTTATTCATTTTTATTTGAAAGCAGAAGAGATTAGCGAGCACCTTTAAAAATATGTGCATATACGTTTACAAATAAGACCTGCTCTGGAGAAATAATTGAAGTGATCCTTTAATGCAAAGCATTTTTTAAAAATCTCTGTTAGTTACTATATATATTTTGGAAGAACATTTCTGGTGAGTTGCCGTTAAATGGCCTGCACTTTGGAAAAAGTGTTGGGTGACGCTCGGATCCTTCTCGAGAGGCTAAAAGAGCACGACACAGCCGCCGAGGGATTGATCGAACAGTCCGGGGCCCTGAGTCGTAGAGTCCAGGGCATGAGGGAGGTGGGAAATGCCCTTCCTGACAAGGTAACGATCACAACTTCTTAAAACTGGTAGATCGCTGTCTTATACACAAATCTACACACCTACACGTGTTTAGTACGCTTGGAGCCGGAGATTGACAGACGGGTTGGTGCGGCGTCCGCAATAATCAGGACACTGCATCAGTCTGTCGTGGTGATGAAAAACTCTCAGTTTACTAGTCGATATACGTTCCTACCCTCACAATGGTATGGATCTACGTTTCTAACCTCACCATAATAACCAGGATGTACGTTCCTATCCTCTATTGTTACCAGCTAAAGGTGGTGACCAAAAGAACAAGATCATGGATACAAGCGGTCAAAATTAGCTTCCTCCGCAGGATAGCTGGGCTTTCACTCAAAGATATGGTGAGGAGCTCTGCCATCCTGGAATGGAGCCGTTGCTTCTCCAGGTTGAGAGAAGCCAGATATGGTGGTTCGGGCATCTGATTAGGATGCCTCCCGAATGCCTCGCTGGTGAGGGGTTTTGGGCACGTCCCACTGGGAGGAGACCCAGAGGCAGGCCCTGACCCGCTGGGGAGACAATGTCTCAGAGCTGGCCAGGGAACGCATCGGGATCCTCCCAGCTAAGCTGGAGGATACAGCTGTGGTGGGAGAAGGCTGGTGTTCCCGCAACCCGGATCAGCAGAAGACAACTTTAATCATTTTAAACATAACTCGCTGTTATGCACGTATGCATCAATGTGAATTGATAAATTTATAAATTAGAATTTTTTTTATAAATAAATAAACTTCAAATTGATAAAGTAAAATGTTTTCTTTCTTTGTATCATATCTCCAGCAAACTGATGACAGTTCTGAGATTCAGGAACTCACCAAATACAAGCCTCATGTCATTCTAACTCAAGAAAACACTCAAATCAAGGATTTGCAGCAAGAAAATAAAGGTGTGATTCGTTTACTCTGATTTGATGTTTACTGGTTGTTTGCTACACCTGTTGTACTAATCTAATCAATAACTATGTCTCTGCAGAACTTTGGTTATCCCTTGAAGAACATCAGTATGCTCTGGAACTGATTATGGGCCGATATCGTAAGCAGATGCTCCAGCTGATGATGGCAAAAAAGGAGCTTGACACCAAACCGGTGCTTAGTCTCCATGAAGATCATGCAAAAGTAAAAGAAATGTTTCTGTTTGGTCACAATATTCATTCATATTAATGTTTATGTTTTACTAAAGCAGATAAATTCAAGCTTTTCTGAAAAAATAAACTTTTTTGTTCTGTAGGAAGTTCAGGGCCAGGTGGAGCGGATATGTGAAATGGGCCAGGTGATGAGAAAAGCCATGCAGGTGGATGATCAGCACTACTGCTCTGTTCGAGAGAGGCTCGCACAACTAGAGGTGATTGTTCATGTGTCTTTACACAACTTTTCAACGAATCAGAAATGTGATTAATAAGGATGTTGTCCAGACAATAATAACAATTTAGATCATCACTAGGCAAAGGAAGTATATTTGTAGCACAATTCATACACAAGGCAATTCAAAATGCTTTGCAAGACAGAAAAAAAATGCATTAAAATAGTAATAATATTGCATTATACTTAAAATATATTGTGCTTTTCAGGACCACAAAACATAGAATAAAAATGAAAAAAGATAAAACAAAAATTAAGAGTGATTAATCTTCAGTCAAATGCGTGCTTAAACTTAACTGTTTTGGCCCAGATTTAAACATTGTGACAGTAAAGGACTGTCTAGCTCACAGCCTCAGGACATTTATTCTCCATGTTTAGCCCTGACTCTGGACACCAGCAGGAGGACGGTCCCAGTGACTCTCAGAATTGTAGATGGTTCTGAGGCACTAACATTTCCCACATACACAGGGAGAACATGCACATTCCACACAAAAAGACAAGTGTTTCAAGCCTCGCCCCCACCTCGGGACCCAAACCCTGACCTTCTTGCTGTGAGGCCACAGGGCTGACCACAGCGCCACCGTGCAGCCTGAATTATATTTTTCCCCTTTTGTTTTCCAACTTAACATCATGAACCTTTCTTTTTGCCATTTTTGTTTTTTAAACTTTCCATTGACTCTATGATCTTTTATAACTGTTTTATTTGCACAGATTGAAAACAAAGAACTACGAGATCTACTTACAATCAGCAAGGGATCTGTGAAGATAAGAGAAGAAAACAACCAGCAAGCAGAAGTAGAAACGGCAACATGGGATGAAGAACCCTCTCGGCCAAGTTCCAACGACTGATTAACTATCGTTGAACTAGGCAAAAACTAAATGGATTGTCGTCTCACGTTGGTCACCTATTTTTGTATTTTCTTTCAATCGAGTATAATTTTTGATGAATATAAGCGAAGCGTTCTCCCTAGTAGAAACACCAGTGGTTACGTTGTTGCAAATATCACTATGTATAGAAGTTGTATATTCACAGTAGCCATATTGGAAGAAATTCCACAAATTGTGTATATTTTAACCAAGGGTTTTTTGTCACAATATATTTTGGACACATGTTGAATTCTTTGTCTTTTGGGGGGTTTGTTGAAGAGATTTTAGTCCAAAAAGACAGTTTCTACCTCTTGGGTTCCTGTTTTTTGTGAATACACAATTATTTATCATTTTTAAAAAGAATGCCCAGAATCACCTCTCGTGTTAATGATCCAACCTTTGCTTGATTCAACATCATTCAAGACTCTATTGCCAAATATGTAACAAAAAAATTGCCAGTGTAGCACTTACGGTGAATGTCTTTTGATCACTGTCAAAAAATTGAACCTCAATCACAATGTACGAAGAAATATTTTAATGTTTAATGCAATGATTGTGAAAGACACCTCATCAACTATTTGATATTGTGAGGTTTAAATTAAGATTACCAGCACTTATTTGGTCGTGGACACAATTTCCCCATTTGCCAACTTTAAGGTGTTTTAATAAATGTGTGTATGCAGCATATCGTCATCTCAGGAAATAAATGTAAATTCACAAATGTCTCATGAAAATGTACTGATTAATGTTTAATAAAATCTAAAAGAGAAATATTTCAATAGTTATTTTAATCAAATGCATGAGAAATTGAATTAATGTGGTAGTTTTTCTTTTTACCACTAGGCGTAGACAGTCTGCTTATTTTGTTAAACCTCGCGAGATCTGAATGAGTAGTTCTGTGCTATGTTTACTTCCGTCGTTTAAAAATGTAACATCCATTTTTATTTGCTAATTCATGCATTTATTGTACCTCATCAATTTTAACCGATTTATATTAGTGTTTTAAAAGCAAACTAGGCCCCCTAATTTTTTTTGCATGCATTTTTGATAAAATGCTTTAAGTTTACTTTTTCTCTACAAACCAATTTTCCGATAGTATAGAAAGCACCACCCAAACTCTATTTGACACTTCCAACCTGAAGAGCTAATTCAGTATGTCTGAGAACGTTCTGGCCAAAAAGTGGGATCGATGTCTGGCAGATGCTGCTATAAAACTAGGTAAATATGCCCTAAAATATAGCACACAAACCTACTTTGATATCTTGGAAAAAAAATAAAATAAAAATCAGCTTAAAGATTGCTGTCATTGACTGTTCGATGCTACACAAGCTAGCTATAAAGGGCTTGCAAAGGACAATTAAACAGTCGATCACAGAAATAATCCTAATTTATTCACATTTAGGGATATATTTTAGCTTGATTAAAAGTAATTAATAATGTTTAAGTACTAGAAAAATATGCTGATTTTCATTTAGATTTCTCAATCCAATGGAAACGCCTTTATTCAAACATTGAGTCATACACATGTTTTTTTTTTTTTTTTTTACCTTGAAATGAAATATAACAATTTTCCACTGCAAAAATACTATGAAATAATTTCTATCATATTGAGAATTTGTCATAGATGTCTTAATCTTCCATAGATTACATGGCAGACAGCAGATGGCAGTCTGCACAAACTTCTGTGTTTCTGTACTAAACAGTATTTAACATTGAGGATACAAGGTTAGATTAAACCACTAATTAATTTGTGAGATTATATGGTACAAAAAACCCACACAAGCTTTCAAATAGTAGAGGGTTTCCAAGTTGTCTTGTGGACAGTGTATTTGATAAGTTTGATTCGATCATCAAATACACTCATAAATCACTCCTGGACAGTGAGGGGTTACACAATTTTGTCACATGCATACACAGATTTGCACATACTTGAAGTCTAAATAACAGTAATCTGATAAACTTTGAATGTGATGAAGCACCTGCTCTTTTTCTTTCCAGGTACGGGGCTGGGGCTAGGAATTGTCTTTTCAGTCTTGTTCTTCAAAAGTAAGTTTGAATGAATTTGTGTCTGAATTTTGTTTTGAATCTTTTTTTTTTTCCAGTCACCAGATCAGTACGGCATCCGCAATAGTCAGGATGCTACATAGGTCCGTTGTAGTGAAGATAGAGCTGAGCCATAAAGCAAAGCTCTTAATTTACCGGTCAATCTATGTTCCTACCCTTGCCTATATTCACCAGCTGTGGGTGATGACCGAAGAAAGGTCACAGGTACAAACAGTTGAAATGAGCTTCCTACACAGGGTGGCCGAGCTCTCGCGCAGAGATAGGATGAGGAGCTCAAAGTAGAGCAGTTGCTTCTCCAAGTCAAGAGAAGCCACATGGGGTGGTTCGGGCATCTGGTTAGGATGCCTCCCAAATGCCTCGCTGGTGGGGTGTTTTGGGCACGTCCCACCGGGAGGAGACCTGGAGAAAGACCCAGGAACCGCTGGAGAAACAATGTCCCACAGCTGGCCAGGGAGTGCCTCTGAATCCTCCCAGAGGAGCTGGAGGATGCAGCTGGGATGAGAGAAGCCTGGGTTTCCCATCTGAGGCTGTTGCCCCGTACCCTGGATAAAAGACAAAATGAAACACAATTTTTGAGTCTTGCAGTCTTTTTTTCTTAAGTTTTTTTGCAATGTCTTTTAAGCATTTCGAGCCGAAAACAATAAGTTTGTGTACTTTTAGCAAGTAAACAAAAACAGAATCGACAGTGTTTAAAGAGATCTCCTTTACCATTGTCAGTAGTGTTTGTTTTTTTCCCCCTGTGATCTGATTCCTCTTTTTCTGTTTGTAGGACACACATGGCCAATTTCATTTGGCTCAGGAACTGGACTTGGGATGGCATATGCTAACTGTCAGAATGACCTGAGGTCACATTACCTAAAGCATATAAGTGAAAAGGTTTGAATTTCTGCTTTTTTGTAAGATTTCTATCTTTTTTTTTTTTTTTTTTTTTTTTTTAAAGATCTCAGTATTTGTACTGTAGTAGATTGAAATAAAATAATATTTTTGGTAAAAAAAAAAAAAGCAAAAATAATTTTCTATATGTTGCATAATTTACTGTTATTGCATATAACAAAATTTAAGTAACTCTGTTTTGTTTTTTCTACAGGAGCAGTAGCCGCATATCATCATGGATTCTTTTTTATTTTATTTTTGCAATCATTTTTAGTTTGGTTTTGTCTGCAGGAATGTTGCTATTTGCACTGTTATACAGTTGATCATGTCTCCCTATTTATAATCTTTCCCTGCTATGACTATAATGTATGTGCCTGATCAGGACAGTCTATTAATTTAATAAAATAATCCTGTCTACAAAGAAGTGCTTGCTTGTTAATTGCTTTAATATAGGCTGGTAATTATATGATAATCACTCAGTTAGTAGTTAGTGTTATTTGATATGTTGTATTGATTACATTTTCTTGGACTGATGGAACCGTTCATTAAAAACAAGGGTACGGTAATTTAAAAATCTTAGTGACAAAATAACATTAATTTTAAATAGAATTAAGAAGGAAAGTATTGATGAGATAAAACATTGGCTTAAAGCTCATATTTAAAGAATTGTTCAAGAAAATTGTTTTTAAAAGTTGATACAAGTAGTTTCAGTGTGTGTGTATGAAGGTATGAATCCAGGGGCGGATCCAGGATTTTCTAAAGGGTGGGGGGCGTGAGGTCATCGACAAAGCCAGTAAAGGGGGGGAGCAGCTGGGGGAATTCCGCCCAGAATTTTATGGAAAATATGAGTCATTTTCCTGCTTTCTGGTGGCCCATTTGCTGGTCCTGCAAGGGGATACCATGGCTAGCCCCCTTTCCTTTCCTTTCTTCTTCTTCTCTTTGTTTTTGTGAACCAAAAAGGGGACATCCCCCCCCTGTATCCGCACCTGGAATCTTTGCTTCAGCTAATCTGACAAAGAGGGACAGAGTTTAATAATTATACAGATTATTCTGCTTCAAAGGCGCTTGAAAAACGAGAATTTAGCCTCCACCAAGACAACAAAGAAAGAGTTTGAGGGCATATGTGAAGTGTGTGGAGAGAAGAAGCACTACAACAAGTTGTTCTTGTGCGGAAAGTTTAAAGCACTGAGTATCCCAGAGAAAAGAGCCACAGTAAAAAGGCTTGGGCTGTGCTCAGACACAGACAAACAAAGAACCATGAATGCTGAGGGAAAGACAGAGATGCTACCGGTTTTTTTTTTGTCAGTTGAATTTAACACCATGCTGGACTATAAAAAGTTTCAAACTTTGTTTTGCTGGAAAGTATTTTGGAGATTTATTTAGTGTTCGATAAAAAGTTTTCAAATGAAAATTTATTACTTTTTTTTTTTTTTACTCAGTGGGAAATTTTTGCTATCTAATTAAAACAGGGTTGCATAATGGATCAGGGCTCATCTCAGCTGCTATCAAGTGTAAAGTGGGAAACATGGACCGGTTCATTTTAGAGCCAACAGTAACACTTGTGCTAACATTCACTCCTATAATAATTTTCGAATAACTAATTGACCCCATACGCATAATTTTGGACTGTGAAACAAAGATGCAGATTTGAGAGATTACCATTTCTCGTTGAAGAAAACTCTACAGCCTAAAACCCTCAGTTTTATTGTCCTAAAGACACTGTTCAAACCTATTTAGCACAATGTAAAAAGAATTCAATGCAACTTATTACAGTTACATACTTGTGAAAAATAATTAATCCCTTTAGTGTTAGAAAATACACTATAAAAAAATCAGTTTTGTTGAAAACTTGAAAGAGGTTTTAACTGTATTTGCAATTTGTCAACCAAAAATGTCCATTTCTAGTGAACATTGATCAACCAGTTGAGTTTCAACAATCTAAAATAAAAAACATGAAACCCTCAACATCTAGCAGAAAACACAAAGCAAAAATCCACAAACCTCAAGCAAAAAGGAATAAATGTCAACCCATTAGTTTCTTAGGGGCAAAAGCGAAATGTGAACCTATCAATAAAAATTCTGCAAAGGAATCAGACAAGAATATATTTTCCGTACAAAATGAGATGATCTGTTATTGAAACATTTTTTACTGGGCGGGAAAGCTGCAACAATAAAAAAAGTTGCAGATGTTTTTAAATAAAAATATATTGCATACAAGCATTAATTTAGTTAGAATGTTTCACATGCCACAGGCACAGACGGATATTAAAAATCTGCAACTGGTGATGAAAGTGCCATGTCTCCTCTCTTTTGGAACATTTCCTCACTCCAAATCGGGCTCTCTGCCCTACTTCTGCACATCTGATCCCAATTGCCTCTCCCTGTTGTTTCCACCTGTGTCTTGTCTTCCCCCTGGTTATTTAACCCTTGGTGTCCATCGCTCCAGAGCCAGCTTATCTGCTATTCAGCACACCTGCTGGAGCCATGAGGGTGTCCCCTCTACGTTGTCTGGACTTACTAAGCCTGCCCAGGATGGTTTCCAAAAACAAATCAAATTTAATTTGTAAAGCACTTTTCCAACATAAAGTTACACAAAGTGCTGAACAGAACAAATAAAACATTTCACCTGGACTGTCAGCTAATGTCTCTAACTGAAATAAAAATAAACATCTGGCCTGACGCTGCTGTCAGGAAACAATGACTGGGGATCAATTCACACCAAGAGTCAGCCTGCCCATGACTGCAGCAGCCAAAACCACATCGGCCGCCGTCTACCCTTCTTCCCAACCCCTGATTACCCGCAATAAAATGATTAAAACTGGCCATGCATCTAGGTACTACTTCACCACCTCATGACAGAAACTGCAATCTGAGTTGAAATGCACATACTGTATATCTGGAGTGGGAAAGTATGTAAAAGAGATTAATAACAATATCAAGATTATTATGGTTTAAAAGGTTATCACAGTTTTTGTTGTTATTGTTTAGGAAACTCAAAATAGAATTTTTGAAGCTCTAACACACACACAAATGACAGAAAGCAGCTAGCCTAAGATACATCTAAATTTTCATAATGTATTATAAAGTGGTAACAGTTGTAAACTAATAGGCTAAATCACCCCTACCAAAAAAGGAGAAAGACCACCCACACAGTTCCTATGATGCAGAATTAGCTTCTCTTGGCTGTGATTGTGCATGGTTATGCATTAACAGCTCTATGCTTTGACACGCTCCCTCTCCGGCTGGGAGACACACTGGAGTGGTCGTCACAGGGATCAACAGCAGCGAGGGATGCAGCATCACAAGAAGGATGAAACCTGTGGAGTACTTCTGAATAGAGCATCGCTTCTTAATGACTGTTGCACTTTTCTGTGCGTGTTGTTTTCTGCTTTCCACTGCTGTCTCATAAAATAACACTTGTGTATGACAGCAGGAATCCAGTTCTGCAAAGGACTTACTAAATCCACTATGCAAGGTATATTTTAAAGAATTGTTTTTTGTTCTTCAAATCTTCATTGGGTCGTCTTGTGTGTAGTAACGTTTTTTCTTTCTTTGTGTCCTCTTCTAGTGCCTGTGTTCGTTGTGAGATGCAGCTGAGATTTCTGTTATTTCTGAATATGGTAGCAGCAATCCAGCTCAGCAAAGGACTTAAAAAAGCTCAGTAAGTTCACTTTTTATAAGCTATATTTCAAAGAATTGCTTTTTCGTTTTTTCAATCTTCATTGAGTCTTCTTTTTTTGTGTGTGAGTGTGTAGTAAAGGTTTTTCTTTCTTTGTGTCCTCTTCTAGTGCCTATGCTCATTGTGAGATGCAGCTGAGATTTCCTCTTTCAGCCACTGATTGGCTCATTCTGCCTTCACTGTGGATGAGAAAGGGATGTGCTGGACAGAATCGAGAAATGAGAAACACCGTGAGGGAGTTGAACTAAACCGCCGACAGCTGTGGAAGCAAGACCCCTGCACTTAAAGGACTTCATACCAATGGGGTGATGGAGATAAAAATTCATGGAGAAGATCCAAAGAGTTAGATTGGCTATCAAAAGCAGACATCTGAAGCTTTGTTTTTACTCAACGATGTCCTTTAGGTGTTAGTTTCAGCTGGGAGGTGGAATGTGTCATCTTGTAGCACTTTGAGAAGAACTTTGAGGAGCTGATTCATTGATTATTGCCAGCCATCACCATGATTGACTCTCACTTGTCTGGCTCTGTAGGCAGCTACAATGGCAGCTCTCCCACCACTAGTGACTGGAACATAACTGGCAGTGGCCCGTGGTTGTTGGCGTTTATGCTGACTGTTATCATCCTCATGACAATCTGTGGCAACATGCTGCTTATCGCCTTGGTGTTCGCCCATCGCTCTTTGCGATGCACCTCAAACTGCTTTCTGGTGTCTTTATTCTTCTCTGACCTCATGGTGGCCTTGGTGGTGATGCCTCCAGCCATGCTCAATGTGCTGTGCGGGGCTTGGGTGCTCTGGCCTTCTTTTTGCCCCATTTGGCTTTGTTTTGATGTTATGTGCTGTAGTGCATCCATTCTAAACTTGTGTGTGATCAGTCTGGACCGTTACCTGTTCATCATCTCACCACTGCGTTACAAGCAGAGAATGACTCCACCACGTGCACTACTTCTTGTAGGGGCTGCATGGGGGTTGGCAGCACTCACATCTTTCTTGCCTATTGAGATGAAATGGCACATTTTAGGCTACAAGGATGAATACTCCTCAATACCTGAAATGAGCATTAGTAACATCAGCTCTTTCTCTGAAAAACTCTACCTTGAATCTTATTTTCAGATTTCACCATCAGGAGGAGGATCTTCCTTTCAGTGTCACCTGCAGGTCACCCTGCCATTCGCTTTAGTAGCAACTGTCCTCACCTTCTTTCTGCCTTCCAGTGCCATTTGTTTTACATACTGTCGGATCCTTCTGGCAGCACGGAGACAGGCGAAGAGGGTCGCGGCTCTTAGCAACCCTCCACACCATTATCATTCTCTTGGAGAACCCTCTCGACCCCCTTCACCTGGGGTTGCTGTTGGGCAAGTGCAGCAAGATGGAGATGATTGCAGTCATCAAGGACAGCACATGTCCCAAAATGTACTGGTAAGAAAGAATATTATTACAGAGAAAAAAAATTTTGTTATTAAAAATTAAATTGAATTTTTCACAATAGAAGAGTAATGTTGAAATTGATTTTTTTTTTTATTTGAGATGCTGGGTTCCACATAAGATCTGTTTTTTTTCCCAATGTTCATAATTGACACATTTACCACTACTTTATAATGTTATATTTAACTCATACATCTATAACTAAATCCTTGTTAATAAATAGAAAGAAAGCTCAAATAATTGACTGTATATATGAAAGTAAAAAGCAGCATGAAAAACAAAAAAACTAAATTAATTTTGTCTTTCATCTGTGAGTTTTATATGATCTCAGTTAAAAAACAAACCCACACGAAAGAAATTCAATAGCCTTGCCAGAGAAAATAATTTAGAAGAAACCCAGTTGACATGGTAGCAGAGACCTTGCAGTGAATCCCATAAAATGTGGAGTGAACCAAACAACAGATAAATGCAGTTAAATGTTGGCTTGTTGTTTTCAGAGACAATTACAAATGCTTACTTTTACATTAGCGTCACTCAATTGGATTTTAATTGACAACCTAATTTCTCACTATATACTATGTAAAGAATCGTTCCTCAGGAATACAGTTATTTCAAAAAGGAAATGTCAAGGTCTATTGATATTAACAGGAATGTGCTCAAGTTAAATCCTGAATGCACTAACTTTCCACTTGTCATGAAGTGGTGTGCAGGTGAAAAAAGCAGGACCCAATTGCAGACAGAAAACATGGTTTATTTGAATTTGGCAGTCCATTAATACTGTGAAAAGAAAAACAAAGTTTCAGTGGCATGGCAAAAGGTTATTGTCAGAATGTGTTCATGGTCAGGCAACCATGTAGACCTGGCTGGAAGGGATGGTATGACCTGGCAGGGAAGCCTGGGTGATTGCCCTTAAATAGATGGCAGGGTTCACAGATGTGTGCCATCAGGAATCAATCTTAGGTGTCCCTAATCAGGGTGATGAGGAACATCCAGTGCTCCCTCTGGCGACAGGAGAGGGGATCATCATGACACCACTTTTAAAAGCTTCACTTTTTGAAGTCATGTCAGATATGAATCAGTCTGCCTGAAACTATGTCACTAACATATCAAATTTAAAGCTTTCATTTTTTTAGGTACATACTAAGCTCTTTACCAATTGACTTAACATGTTAACTAATTTTTTCTGTTTTTTATTGTCCCCAGCCTTCAGTGAATAGTGAACGTCGTCTTGCTCACAGGCAAGGTCGAAGGGCTTTGAAGGCCAGTCTCACACTGGGAGTTCTATTGGGTCTCTTCTTTAGTGCTTGGTTACCGTTTTTTATCACCAACATTGCACAGGTAAGAAGACAGACTAAATTTCTCTAATACATTTAACTTGATTCCTTATGAATGAACACTGGCCTTTCTGTGTGGAGTTTGTATGTTCTCCCCAAGTATGTGTGGGTTTCATCTGGGCACTCTGGTGAAACATGCACGTTAGGTTGATTGGCCGCTACGAAATTGTCCTTAGGAATGAGTGTGTGTATTAACGGTTCTGTCTGTGTGTGGCCCCACAGCACACTGGCGACCTGTTTGAGGTGTATCCTTCCTCTTACCGAGATAGGCTTCGGCCCCCCGTGGTCCCATTAGGAATCAGTGGTTCAGAAGATGAAACAAAACCCTTCTGAATGATATTTTTTATGTCTTTCATATCCATGTACCAGAAATGAGAACTGTTTCAGGTCTACATAAAAAAAAACTAAAGGAGAAAAAAAAATACATTTGGAGAAAGAAAAAAAAAACTATTTCCATCTTGTGATCCTTTGGCATCACTTTCATGCCAAAATGAACCAGCACAGAAATAGATCTGCATTTCAGTTCATCTGACTCATGCCAAAGTCTGAAAATCAAATTACTGAAATATAATTTGCAATTGAGTTTCTTTGGTTTCTGTTTGATTCGATTCGAAATACACTCTAATTGCCAAATGAATAGAGAAGGCTGAAAAAAACTGAGAGAAGCCTGGCTGAAAGTAAATGAATGTCAGAAAACAGCTTAATCTAAATTGGTAATGACACTTGTACTGTTTTTCCAGCTTTTAATGATCCAGTCATTTTGATTTCCCATCTGTGTCCTTTTGCTTTCCTCCTGCACGACACTGAACAGAGACTTGACTGTCTGTGTTCTCCTTTCTCTTCACACTCAATGTGGTATGTGAAATGCACATCCCTCCATTCTGTCTCATCCCCCACCTCCTCCTTATCTCATCTTGGTAGTATTGGAGGCTCTCCTCCAACAGCTGTTTCCTTCTTCTTCTTCAACATCGTCCAATGTTCATAATTGCACACCTTAGAAACAACCATTTCTATTTTTAATTGAAGCTCCAAAATTATGTACTTGTGTTGTATAAAAGCTGCAGGATTTTATTTAATAAATTTGGTACAAGTATGTTGTAGAAGATCTTTTAAAAAAAGAAGACCTGTGAATTTAGGAAATCAAAATAAAAAGTAAAGTTAGCTTGAGACATAATAATTTAATTATAAAATGTTATTTGTAAATCATCAAGGGAGTTGCTTGCATGCTGTATTCACATTTTTAAAAATATCTTCTAACATATGAGTGAAGTTTTGGGTTTTAAATAGACAAAACTTGTCTTAATCTTTCTCTAGGCAGTGTGCGAATGTGTCCCCCTCGCACTGTTTGACGCCATCACCTGGTTGGGTTACTGCAATAGCACAATGAACCCCATCATATACCCGCTGTTCATGAGGGACTTCAAGCGAGCACTGGCAAAGCTTCTGCCCTGCTGCTCTTCACGTTCACCTAGAAGACCATCACCAGCTCTTTCCATCTCTTTACGTAACTCAGGAGAGCCTAACATTGCCAGCAACCCGCCCTCACCACTGCCGTCTGACCCTACAAATCCCCCTGCAACAGCCGCTGATGCTGTCAACCTGCTGGACGCTGAGCATGCTGGAATTGAGTTGCCTCTACTTCTTCCCAATCAGGTTCACAGTCTGGATTGAATCATTAAGGAGAAAACTAAGTTAGGAAGGGATTCCCAATGGAAGCACTAAACCATTAAAATAACAGAAAAAATAAAATGAACAAATGCAATTAGGCAAGCTTCGATGTGTTGCTGTTTTTGTTTTTTGGAAGAGAAATAAGGAAATTACAATATGCTTGACATTTGTATTTTGTATAGTGTTAGGCTCCAGAACATTTCAAGTTTTCAGTGCCAGTCGAAGTAAAGTCTCTTGTAAAATGTGTGTGGCAACATAAATGGAAAAGAATGAAGGGTATGAAAAAGCGTGTGAAGAAAACACATTCACAGGACTGCCCCCAGCCTTATGGAAATCAAATGGCTGTGATCATAGCCATAGCAACCAAGCTAACAGACTAAAAAAAGCTAAATGAAAGTTGACACCTATCTTGTAGCATCCACCAAATCCACAAAACTAAATGTCTGACTTCTTTTGGAGCTTACAGGTATTTTTAGCATGAAAAGTCCAACATTTTCCAAATGAATATTAATTTAATTTGGATTAGAATTAGTCCATAAACTGATCATGTAGTAAAAACAAGCAGTTGATCGGGTTGAAGCTGCCATATGTGTACGCTGCGACCTCTGTGCAGTCATCGGCATGTCATTTTGATATGAATGAAATAAATATTTTCTCAGTGAGCGTTTGCATGAAGCAGCTGGTCTGGAACAAGATCTTTACAAGTGCAGCTGTTTTTATTTATCTGAGTTCTCTGTAGCCCAGTGTGTATCATCCCAGCTCCATGATACATGTTCTTTGTCCAGGCCAACTTCTTCTTCATAGTCAGACGCTGAATTTAAATTTGACGATGAGACATTTTTAGTAGGCAATGCACTGTTCCCTACTGAGACTTGATTGTCTGTTTCTGTCTCGTTAAACGAGTCCAATAGATCAGAAATATCAGGGATGTCCCAGCCATCACCTGTCTCCACACTTTCAGCTACATCTTTCCAATCTTTGCTCTCTTGTGAACAAGTCTCGGGCTTGTCGGTTGGATTTTGTGCCAAGATGAGTTCTTTCTCCTCGGTGGCTTGCACTGAGCTGCCCACTGTCTCCTTTGTGACTGTTACAGACTGAGGAAGCACAAACGAAGCTCCCGGAACTTCTTTTGTAGGAACCCCCACTGCCACCAGAATGGTCTCCATCTGACGCATGTAGTCCAAGTGACCTTTCACCTTAGAAAAGAGCAAATATTTTATCATTAACAACTTAAATTTGCTCAACTGTTTAGGAATGGATTTTGTGTATTCAAGTGCAATTTTTTTTATTTATTTATTGTACATATCACGTTTCTACTTTACACATTGTGCAACCAGATTAAAACTGTCTATTGATTCCATCATATTGAAGACCTTTCTTTTTTTGTTTTCTGAAGTCAAATGTAAAATTATTGGTTACTTTTAAATTGAACAACCAGTCATTTTTGTTAAAGTGTGTCGATTCAAAGTTTTGAAAGGAAATCTGAACCAAAAACTGACCAAAAACCGTCTTTTACAATGTCAATAAAACAATGAATCTTATAGAATAAACTTTGTTAAAACATTTTGCTCAGATTTAAATTGTTCATAGGTGTGAGAGTGTGTGGCTGTCTGCCTTGCTATGAGACCCTACAACAGACTAATGACCTGTTCAAAGTGTACCCTGCTCTGGTCTTCTAATTAGTCAATATAGTCAAGGACTGAACACAACAGCACAACAGTTTAAAAGTTGTTTAGACATCTTGATTTCATGTAGCTTCACTCAGGAAGAAAACTTACTAATGCCTCAGTGAGCAAGACTACATCAAAAGCACTGAAAAAAATCTGTGTAATTCCTCATTTCATCCGGAAATCATTTTTTGTCAATCAGATTAAAAATGATTTCCGGATGGAAGTCGAAATGTCTTGATTATCAGATACACTGTCCAAAGGACAACTTTGAAACCCTTTCAACGATGCACCAAAAAAAGAAGAACTTAAAACTGTTAAAAAAAAAACAGTGATGCCCCTGATTGGTGAGCAGAGACATATTTTGTTCTTCATCTGAAGACAAATGAGAAAAAAAACAGTCTCTTAAGGCTGGCCTTAAAGCCTCCAGGCCTTAATTTTACTGCTTTGAGCCTGAGTGTTAAAAGATGGATTCTAAGAAGAACGTTTTGTACTTGTGAGAGTTCTGAAGTCTCATTAAGATATCATATGACAAACTTTAAGGAAGAGATCTGGCTAGTCCAGGCATGGGCGAAATACCGCCCGCAGGCCACATGCGGCCCATTAAACGTTTTAATTTGGCCCAAAAAATTTTAATAAACCATGTTAATGTTTTATTTCCCCTGGAATTCTGATGTCTCCCCACTAGATGGCGCCCTCTAGATAAATTGGCTTTGTTGAGAAAACAACAACACTGCTCCCATTAAAATGTGTGTTACTCTGATGCGCACAGTGTCAAAATGAAAGATATATTAGAAAGATATTTTAGATTTATTACAAAGATAAAGATATGGGAAGTCTTCGGGGCCAATACACGCACGTAAACAAGCGCGTTAGATTTCCTACCTACATTGTAAACCTAGCACGCGAGGTGCACGTTTTTTTTTTAAGCGCTAACGTGCTTGAATTATACTTTTTGCTAGGTAGTGTGCATGTAGCAGTCCCAATGGCTTTCCATATTTAGCTTGCTTGTTTACCCAAGCATGCCATCTGCTCCTGTTCCGGCACGTTAAAGCTTAACGTGGCCCGCGAATCAAAAAGTTTGCCAACCTCTGGGCTAGTCTGAAAGAACAAAATCTGCCGAATATCAATACATTGCAAATCTTTAAATAATTCAAAACCTTAGCCACTGGTTAATTACTCAGTGAGTTTGCATAGTCTTTATAACTTGTTTAGCTGAACTTAGGTGGCAAAAAAATAAAATAAACGCAATTAGGAGACTAAATATGTATCTTATAAGATTTAGACAGCAAATGAATAATTTGATGAAGACAATGTTACTGATAAAAGCCTCTTATTGAAAATAAGGATATAAAATTACAAACTCAATTGGGTTATAGTTGAAATTAAAGTCAGACGAAGACATGATGTTATCTGCATGTTTCAGTTATTGGTGTCTGGTGCTTTACGTACAGTATATGGGGGTGTTGCACTAGAGATTGCTTTTATGATAATAAAAAGGTTTTTATCAACATCCACCCTCATAATAACAGTTTCACTTCCCTTTTCAAAAAATTCTGAAGAAGAAATATTAAACTTTTATTTCCTTCAGCTGCACTTTAACTCTAATCCAGATTTGAACTCACCACAGAGGAAAGATCCACGTTGATTACTCGTCTATCTTTGGTGCTGATTGGCTGTAGCCCAGCTACAGACAGCTGTGCAGCAGAGCTACGGTACAGAAATCCCAGCAGCCAGTCCCCTCTTGCTCAAGGGAATAATCCAGAATGCAAATTCATAAAACAGGTCAACAAATTAAAACTGTGTAGCAGTCAATCCCAAATAAAAGCATCTGTTAGTGATGATTGTGACGATTATAGTCACTATTACCTGCAATATCCATTTACTATTTTTCCAGCCACTACTTTTGTCATTCTCTCCCAGGCCTTTTCAGAACCATCTACTGGAGCTCCAAGGAGGACTACATCTTCAACTACTCCTTCACTTCCTAAAAGTTCATAGTTTACAATACTTTTTATTGTACTTTTTAATAAAGTAAGATACATAAATGCGAATTATGTGCAGACACTATTGTATTCAACTGCCAACAATGAAGTAATTAAAAATAAAATCATTTCAACACATGAATGTTGTATACCTTGGTCAGTGGCGAGCTCCTGTAGACAGTAGTAGATTACTCTTGCTCCCAGACTGAAGCCTATTAAACTAACAGGTCGCTTTCCCTTAAAGAACAAACAAAAAACACAGTATTAACCACTCTAGTGCTTGTGTTTAATAAAGAAAGACAGGCACATTGATCCAAAATATGATTGGATTGTAAAGACCCAAAAAATTTTGTTTTATCTTCTGAACCGCCAGACCCTAATGGAGTTTGCTGGAGTCTATCACGGCTGATTTCAGGCGAGAGGAAGGTTACACCTTAAACAGGTCACCATTCTGTGGCAGAGCCACACACATGCTCATTCCTAGGGGCAATTTTATAGCGGCCAATCAACCTAACTTGCATGTTTTTGGAGGATGGGAGGAAACCGGGGTACCTGGAGAAAACCGACACATACACAGGAGAACTTGCAAACTCCACATAGAAAGGCCATAGAACGTATCGTCCCACCCCGGGACTCAAACCCCAGCCTTCTTGCTGTGAGGCCAACGTGCAGCCCCCAAATAAATTTTATACTGGTTAAATCCAGTGTTACATATTGATTGCACAAAAAAATGAATAAATTCAAGATAATTTAAATATAAGCAGCAAAGACCTCAGGATGATGTCACACTATGTTAAGTCTGCATTAGGGCGGGTAAAAAGTGATGAAGGACCTGCTGTCTGCTCCTCAAAACTTGTGCGAGGTGTTTCCCCACTTCAGCCGACCGGTGAAGACAAACACACCATGGATTGTCAATTACACTTGCTGCTGCTAGCAAAGACGCAGGCCATGTCAGAGCGGTCACAATTCCTGGAAATGTGCAAAAAATGAAGGAAAAAAATATAGTTAAAGTCAATTCTGCAGATCAAAATATAACTCTTGATGTTCATTTAATGGAGAAACCGCATTTTAGAACCACATGTTAATTTGAATATATCCTCAAAATGATTGTTGAGTACTTCCTATTTGCTCATTGTCGTACCTGAGAGGACTGTGTACTTCAGGGCTTCCTGGGCCACCATGCTAACTAGTCCATCCAACAGAGAAGCCATGGCTGAACCCAGATCTCTGAGGAAACGGGATTCCCACACCAAGCAGAACTGTTCTCCACACTCACCCAAGCTGCACCACGGGGCCTGAAATGAACCTGAAACACAATATCTGAGGTTTACCTGAGTTTCAATGGAGAACTACAGACAAGTAGCACTTAAATGTTGAGTGTTTTTTTTTTTTTAAAGCTTTTTTATTTGGAGTAGGTAAAATGCTTTTAATCAAGCATATGTTAACGGTAGAGTGATCTATTGTTTTCTAGAAAAACAAAGTGAGGTGGATGCTGGAATATTTTTGAAGAATATAAATGGAACTGAGCTTATCTCTATCACATTACTTTTCTTTTTTATCAACGGTATAATTGACTGAGATAAAGACACGCAGCTTATTGGACAAAAAGCCAAAATGATAGATCACAATTAGATAACATCGACAGGTTTGGCTGTTATTTAGAGAATATTATTTTCACTATGCACATGGATATGAAGGTTTTAGCATTAATTATGCTGGATTTAATAAATGGTCTCTATTGTAAACAAAATGGAATCAAGTGCTTTGATTTTGAGAAGCGCATTTTGCTTCAATCTCAACACAATTTTCTGTGCAAACAAATTCTATTTTTAAGCAGTTTGTAATCTCATTTCTCATAAAAGAAATAATTAAAATATTTAAATTATTAACATCTAATTGCATTGCAAAAATGTAGAAGATTGTGTTTAAATAGAATTACTAAATTTAAAATGTATTTATATAGTTCATTGGTGCCTTGCTAGTATTTTTTTAAAATAAAGCCTATTTAATTAAATTCAATTCAATTTTATTTGTATAGCCCAAAACCACAGAATTTTTGTCTCAATGGGCTTCACATAAAAGATTCAGGAGGAAAAAAACAAGAAAAAGAGGAATGTATAAACACAAATACACAGCAAGAAAACTTACTAACAAATGCTAACTTAACAAGACTAGCACATTTCTGCTCTTAGACTCTCCTTTACGGTGAGGAAAAACTCATAAAAAACCCATCAGTGCGGAAAAAATAAGAAACCTCGTGGGGATCCACACGAAAGAGAGATCCCTCCCCCGGGATGAGCTTCCAATGTGTCTAAGATTATTGTTTAAATATTAGCTTATTCTACTCTACAGCTAAATATCTAAAGAAGTCAATAGATGTTCCTTATCCTGATGGAAACACGGGGAACTCCTCAGCCCAGAGATCCCCAGGACGGGGAGGAGTAGATGGATTTCATCCTGATGGAAACATGAGGGACTCCCCAGCCCGACGATGCCCAGGACGGGGATGATTTAGGGCTGCATGGTGGCGCAGTAAGTGGCCTCACAGCAAGAAGGTCGGGGTCTGAGTCCTGCAGCTGGGACGAGGCTTGAAACACTGTATGGAGTTTGCCTGTTCTCCCTGTGTATGTGTGGGTTTTCTCCGGCTACTCTGGTTTCCTCCCACTCTCCGAAAACCTGAATGTTAGGTTGATCGGTCACTACAAAATTGCCGCTAGGTATGAGGTGTGTGCAGATGGTTGTCTGTATATGTGCCCCGCAACAAACTGGCAACTTGTCCGGGTGTACCCTGCCTCTTGCCTGAAATCAGCCGGGATAAGCTACGGCACCTCCCATGACCCAGTTAGGGATAAGCGGTTCAGAAGACGAAATGAAACAAATAAAGCTTATTTAACAAGATGTTTAGATATTTCTTTTTGTTCATTATTATGATGCATGGACTTATTGGCCATTTTTTTTTGCTGTTAATACGAATCCTGAATCAACCAACAAAAACAGTGGAGCACCTTACTTAAGTCTAAGCTCAGCATCAAAGTAAGGATGAAAAGAGTTTGTGAGATTTCAAATTGGGCACAGTTACTCATGTCATGAAGTCATATCTGAGTATTTGTAAAATTGTTAATCTGTAGAGAATTTCTATCCACAATCATCTCAAAAAAAGGTTTAAAAAGTGCAACCTTGAGGGAGACGAGGTACCGCATCAAAAAGCCACTTTTGGTGACACTCGTCTTAGCAACAAAAAAAATGGAAAATTGAGGCTAAAACTTACACAAACTTTTTCAAATCGGTACAATAAAAGATTGAAAAAATATTGTCTTGTGTGATCATTACTCTCCACTTTCAGCTCTGAGTTCAGATGGTTGGGTCACAATTTGTTGTAAACAACATGAAAGCATGAACCTTTTCTGCCATGAAAGACAAGCCCAGATTGATGCTGGTGTAATTGGGGAGATTTTCTTGGTCCACTTTGGGCTCTTTCGTACCAACCGAGCATCATTTAAACCTAGCAGAGCAGTATTGTTGCTGACCACATCTGTCTCTTTTATGACTAAAACATAGCCATCATCTAATGGCTACCTGGAGCAGGATAATGCACCCTGTTACAAAGCTCAAATTATCTAAAATGGCTTTCTGCAATTTAGGAATGAGTTTTTTTTGTCTTTTTTTTGTCTCTTATCACCTCCAGAGTCACCAAACCAAAAACCAATAGAGCATCTTCTTGAGATAGTTGAATAGAAAATTAGCATCATAAAAAATATGAAGCAATTGTGTGAAACTGGCGTGTCAATGTGGAGCGAGATCTCTTAAAAATGTTTTTGACACATTGTTAAGTAAGGAAGTTTTGATGAAATGAAGTACACCAGGTACAAGCAGAGTGTAGCTGATGAAATAACCTGTGAATATATATATTAAAATTTTGCATGTTGCCAAATCCGTACAACTGGTTAATATGGCATGAGCTGTACTTACTGTATTTACCACTACAGAGCCAACCAGTGACTGCAATCGTCAGGTGAAGATGCTTCCCAGAGCTCAACGGAAGAAATTCAAACTCCTCGATTGCTCCGACGCACTTATTCATCTTATAACCTGAAGAAATATTAATAAGAAGATTAGTGATTAATGTAACTAAGAAAGAAAACAAACTAATTGTTGAAGATATTCAGTAATGCTTAAAATTATTCATACCTCTGGCAAATTTTTACTGAGTTACTTGTAATTCCCAACAATATGTATATTTTTAGACTGGGGTTGACTGGAAGGACTCGAAAAATGTTGGTTATCAATAATTAGGAGCATTTGTTTCTTGCAACGGCCCATGAATGATTTTTTATCAGTAAGAATGATATGACTTATTTTAGTCAAGCAAACTTTTGTTACAATGTTTCGTTCTGTTGTCTTCCACTTATCTGGGGCCAGGTGAAGGGGCCAACACCGTCAGGCGGGTAGCCCAGACTTGTCTCACCCAGGCTGCATCTTCCAGCTCACCCAGGAGGATCACGAGGTGTTTCCTAGCCAGCTGTGAGACATAGTCTGTTCAGCAGGGCTGGGACCTGCCTTTGGATCTTCTCCCGGTGGGAGGTGCCTGAAACACCTCACCAGCGAGGCATTCAGGAGGTATCCTAATCAGATGCCCGAACCATCCCATCTGGCTTCTCTCGACGGCTCAGCTCCGAGCTCCTCCTGGATGGCAGAGCTCCTCACTCTACCTCTGAGTGAGACCCTGGCCACCCTACAGAAGAAGCCGCTTGTATCCCCAATCTTATTCTTTTGGTCGCTACCCACAGCGGGTGACCATAGGTGAGGGTGGGAACGTAGATCAACTAGTGAATAGAAAGCTATACTTTTCAGCTCAGCTCTTTCTTCACCACGATGGACTGATGTAGCGCCCTGATTATTACGAGTGCCACAACGATCTGTCCGTTGGACTGTGATTGTTAGTGTGAGGAAAAAAAAAGATTCAAAATGAAATCTAGAAAAATATCATTCAAACTTAGGTTTGAAAAACAAGATTGAACAGACAATTTCCAATCCCAGTCATGCACCTGGAATCATAGGTGCTTCGTCCATTCGTCAGTCGGTAGGACGTGTCGGAAACACCTCACAGCAACGCGCTCGGGAGGCATCCTAACCAGATGCCTGAACAACCCCATGTGGATTTTCTTGACTCAGAGGAGCAACGGCTCTACTTCGAGCTCCTCTCGGATTGACTTGGAGTAGACTTACATTGACTTATTTATAAAATAGATAGATATTTTACTCTATTCATCCGTCACTGGGGAAATTTGTGTGCTGCACTCCTACGCCGCAGCAGGCTGCCCACGGCAGCGCCAATGGTGGGAGAAACAGGGGCTTAGGTGTCTTCTCCAAAGACCCTAGACGTGCACCCAGTGGTATGCAAACCGGTGAACTTCCGGTCCGCAGGCGAACGCTTTAACCACAGAACTACCATCTCCCCCATTTGACTTATTTTGATACAATTGTCAGGATTTGTTACAATGTAAGTTCAAAATTATTTTTTGCACAATATTACCTCTTTAATGTTTCCTGGTTATGTTTTATGGCTAAAACAATTAATATTCTGTTTAATTGAAAAATATTTTAAAGTAAAAATTTCCCAGGGGTATGAATAATAGTAATAAGCATTGCTGTAACTAGTCATTTACATTTTTAAGTCTCCACATTGTGGTTGATAACTTCTTTCCACACATAGTTATATGGTGCCCTTACCAGTCAGCCCGGCTCCAGCTGCTCCAAACAAAGAGGCCATTATAGCAATGCCAGTAGCTGAGCCCAGGGCGGCGGCACCTCCTGCCCCGAGCACGGCGCCAGCTCCTGCAGCCACCAGAGGTGCGGCCAGTCCACCTGTTACACCTGGCAAAATGCAGCTAGATTACAGGCAGTACAGAATATGAAATAAGCCACTAATGATCTCCATGGGGAAGCATGTGAAATAAAGTTCTCTTGTAAGTGTCTGATGGGGTGACACAACTTCTTTGGTACTTTTCTGACATTCTTTTGTCAGCCTATTAAATGACTTTGTAACCAGAATACTCACCAATTACTGTCCCTCCTCCAACGGTGGCCAGTCCAATGAGAAGATAACGACGAAGCTTCCTCCCTCTTTCTCTCTTCCGTCGCCTGGAGGACTCCTCTCTGAGGGAGACAGAGTAATTAAAATCATCTTTAAGAGTTTAAATGGTTTATTTTTGTATTATAATATTTTATTACTCTCAAAGTCACATAAAACTTTCCTTACATTAAAACTTTTAAATTCAAAGTGAAAGACCCATGCTGATTACTAAACAAGCCTTTTTTTGCACCAATCCTAGTTTAACTTACTCGCTCTCCTCTCCAGCTGCACTCAGACTCTCTCCCAGTGTCTCCTCAAACTCCTCCAGTTGTTGTGGAGAAACTCGTAGCAGACAGCTAACATGCCGGATAAGGACCCTCGCCCTGGCGTCATACTGACCTGTACCCATAGAAAAAAAAAAGTCTTTTACAATCAACCTTATGCCCCTTTTAAAACTGAAATGAAAAGATTCTTACCATCTTTCACAGAATATGAGACAAGATCCTGCAGAACAAAAGCAGAAATTCTTAAAATATTTGATGACTAAATGAGATATTTCCTGTGCAATTTAGCTTCATTTAAACATATGTTTGCTCATCAGTCACCTGTATGATCAGGGTGGGTCCTTCAGCAAGTAGAGGGTCAGCCTGAAGGATGGACAGAAAGGTGTCACAGCCTTCGAACCCCAGTCCAGACAGAAAAGCCTTCATGACTGGCATCACTGACTCGTCCAGGTTCAACCAGCGAACCAATCCCTCCAAATACTGCTCCCTAAACACACTACAAACACACAGAAAATCATAATCAGAGTACGTTATTGATCCCACATGTGGGAAATTTGCTTGTTACAAAAGTACTCTATTTTAAAGTGAACCTATAAAAAAACAAGAAGAAACAGAAGGCTATTGTTCTGTTCCGTTGTGTTCCACTTATCCAGGGCTGGGTCGTGGGGCAACAGCCTCAGACGGAAAGGCAGGCTTCTATCACTCCGCCTGCATCCTCCAGCTCACCCGAGAGGATCTCGAGGCGTTCTCCGATCAGCTGCGAAACGTAGTCCCTCCAGCAGGTACGGGACCTGCCTCTGGGTCTCCTCCAGGTGGAACGTGCCTGAAATACCTTCTCACCAAGGCATTCGGAAAGCATCCTAACCAGATGCCTGAACCACCTCATCTGGCTTCTCTCAGCCTAGAAGAACAATGGCTCAATTCCGAGCTCCTCTCGGATAGCAGAGCTCCTCCCTCTATTGCTGAATGAGAGCCCAGCTACCCTGCGGAGGAAGCTCATTTTGGCCGCTTGTATCCGCAATCTCGTTCTTTTGGCAACCACCCACAGCTAGTGCCCATAGATGAGGGTAGGAACGTAGATCGACTGGTAAATCGAGAACTTTGCTTTTCGGCTTAGCTCTTTCTTCACCACGACAAACCAATGAAGAATCCTGATTATTGCGGAAGCTGCACCAATCCATCTGTCGGTTGATTACTGTGTTACACACATACCTGTTTTCAGGTCCAGTAAACAACTGTCCCAATGAGACCCCACATAATGCAGCATAAGCAAAGCGACTCTGTTCAGTTAAAAGTCTGCTGATTATTTTCTGTTGGCTCTGATGACATGGAACATCATGGTTTGATCCTGCTCCTCCAGGGTCTGGTAGAGATAAATACACATGGCTTAATGATTAATCAAAGCAATGGAGACTTTACAGTAAATGCACATGACAAGCAATGACAAGGCTTTAACACTTTCAATCTGACATGTGATCTGTCACAATCTAGATCTTTGAAATAGTTTGATCTCATGTTTGTATGATCATTTTGATTTTGAATATTAATGTACTAGTAACACTGAATTGGGTTACAATCTAACTTAGTGTTTCTTCACTTCTCTGATGAGCTGATCTGAATCGATCGCACTAAAGTAGATCAAATCTGACCTAAATATTCATTGTTTTTAACTAGTTTACATTATAATTCAAGAATTTTACTTGTAAAAAGATGGAATAAAACAAACTATGATATACAGTTAGCTGTCAGATAGCAGCTGTTTGCTTTTGTACATAAACTAACAGATCAGTAGATCTGAGCAGAAGATCGCAGTGATTCTAACCTGTGTTAGCAATCTAATAAGCAAAATATGATTATACCTGGTAAGAAATCAGTCTGATTACTTCTTTGTTTTTCCTCCATTTCTGTAACTGTCACAAAAAGTTAACTCGCTGCGCTAAACTTTTGATGCGTTCAGGTGTATAATCTCAGCTCAGAAATTATAGCTTCAAACAATCACGATCAAATTGGATCACGACCTTTTATGTTAATTGAATATTATTAAAACTACAAAAAACAAGTATTTCTTAAGTATGATTTTAGATGTGCAAATAGATACTAAACATTTTTTGTTGTGGCTAAATAATAAATTTAAAACTCAAAATAATCGGTCTCAAAATGACTGAATTAAGTACAAGATGTTGTTATAATTACTGTCATGTCTAAGTAACTTAAAAGCTATAAAATAATTTTTATGAATACAAATAAATTTTGTTTAATCCTAAAATTGATTTATAAATTTCCAGATGTCCCTGAAGGTATAATTTTTTCTTTCCTTCTTAATTACGTCATTTCCACGTACTTACAAATCAGGTTAAAGGTCATTGACCTGGTGATCTTTTTAAGAAATTGTATTTTTACTCATTCTTTGACTCTTTTAAGCAAATATTTAAATAAGTAACTAATTTCTAGCACTCAAAGTGAAACAAGAATTCTTTCTCTCTTCCAGATGTTGCTGTGCTGTTGTTAGTAATGGCCAGCAGATGTGAGTGTAGCATTTAGTTTCTTGCCATCTAGATCTAAAGCAGATACATCTTGTTAGGGGTGCCTGACAGTGCAGTGGTTACCGTCGTGGTCTCACAGCAAAAAGGTCAGGGGTCTAAGTTCCAGAGTGGGGGCGATGCTTGAAACACTGCCCTCTCTTTGTAAAGAGTTTGCATGTTCTACTCCGGTTTACTCCCACCCTTGTGTCTCCGGGATCCAATTAGGTCACATGCGTGGCCACACTGATGGGGTGCGCGTCTATTAATTAGCTATTTGCAAAAAATTTTGGCTCAGTATAGTACTGGTACCAGAACAAACTGGTACCAAGACTTTGTCGGACAAGTCTTGACTTGTCCGACAAAGGACATGTCAGACTTGAGTAAAGTTACATATTGGAGTTTTTTTTTTTGTCGAAATAAGCTTTGCTGTATACAAGTTTAAGTAAAAAAACAGGGGTGTTCTTCGATTAGAAAGCGTTCTTATTACATTTTTAAATGACGTAGCTTGAATCACTGCCCTTGTTGAGTGGAGTTTGCATGTTCCTGTATATATGGGTTTTCAATGGGTCCTCCAGTCTTTTCCCACTCTCCAAAGACATGCATGTTTGGTTGGTTGGCTCTAATTTGCCCCTAGGAATGAGTGTGTGTGGATGCTTGTCTGCGTGTGTGGTCTGTGTAAATAGGCCCTAAGGAACTAGGTAACTGGGAAATTAAATCTCTAATGTGGTAAACTAACTTGTATTATATAATGTGATCATATTTGTCTATTATATTTGTCATATTTACTTTGTATAACATACATGTTATAAATTGAATACAAAACTCCAAACTTTATAAGGTAAAGGTCAATTGGAAAGGTTAAACTCCAAAGCAGATATCACAACTAGACACTCTTATTAGTCATGCAATAAGAAAAAATTGCTTGTATCAGGGGCAATCCAGCCGGAACATTCATTTTATAACTCCTTAAGCAAACATCAACTACAAGACAAGCAACAGGAAGTTCTAACAAGCCTTAATTATAACTTATCAGGATATAACAGGAGGGATCAAATTAGTCACAAGTGAAGCAGACAATCTGGTAGGAGAATGAACTTAGAGAGGATACATGGAGTGAATTGGGCTGATTATCTAGATGAAACACATGTGAAATACATAGCAGCAAAAGTGTGCAGTCTTAAAAAAAAAAAAAGAAAAACTTTTTACCTAAAAAGACACATAACATGTCATTTGAAACCTCAAATTAAATGTGTTCATGTGAAATTTTGTAGTTATGCATTGCAGCAAATTTGCATCTTCTGCTCACACCTTCCAAGTGAATTCTTTGTCTGTGAGATGCTTTACCCCTTGGCGTGAGGTTTCAACATATTTTCTTTGAGTCCATACAGAGTGTGGAGTGAAGTTTTCTACCCAACCATCTGTTGCTGTCAGCAACATCAGAGCTAGCGACTTACAGAAACTGAACAAATTGATTAGTCAAATTGGATCTGCTCATACAAGCAGCTTAGTGTGACAGCTGATAAAACACACCTTACACAAACCAGACAAGTCAATAGAGCATCGTTGGTGTGTAGGTTCTGCAATTAGGAGTTTCCAAACAGTTAAACCTTGCTAGTTCATTAATTAATCCATCTTCTGAAACACTTACCCTTAATGGGGTCATGGGAGTGCCGGAGCCTATTCCGGCTGATTTCAGGCGAGTGGCAGGATACACCCTAAACAGGTCGTCAGTTTGTTGCGTGGCCCTAACGGCCAAGTGGCAATTTTGTAAGGTAAGGCAAGGCAAGTTTATTTGTACGGCACAATACATGCAAAATGTATTCAAAGTGCTTCACAAGAAGGGAAAAAAAGAATGCATTAAAATCACAAAAACATAGAATCAAAAAGTTCAAAGAATAAATAAATAAAATAATTAAAACAGATAAAAAGAGTAATTAATCAAAAGCACAGTTAAACAGAAGTATTTTTGTCACTAAACATCATCACAGTAGAGGCCTGTCTCACGGCCTCAGGACGTTTGTTCCAGACTTTTGCAGCATAAAATTGAAATGCAGCTTCTCCATGTTTAGTCCTGACTCTAGGCACCAGCAGGAGGCAGGTCCCGGAGGTCCTCAGAGTTCTAGATAGTTCATAAGGTACTAACATATCCCAGATGTACTTTGGTGCTAGACCATATAGAGACTTAGACACAAGCAGAGCAGCTTTAAAGTCTATTCTCTGAGCCACAGGAAGTCAGCGTAGTAGCCAATTACCCTAACATGCATGTTTTTGTAGAGAGGGAGGAAACTGAATACTACTGTTTCCTCCCACCCTCCAAAAACATGCATGTTAGGCTGATTGGCTGCTACGAAATTGCCCTTAGGAATGAGTGTGTGCGTGTGTGTGGTTGGTTGTGTGTGGCCCTGCAGCAGACTGGTGACCTGTTTGGGTGTATCCTGCTTCTCGTCTGTAATCAGCCAGGACCTGGCCCAACACCCCGGCAACCTCATTAGGGATGAGCGGCACAGAAGAGGAAATGAAGGAGCAAACTTTTTTTTAAAAACTCTTTTGTTCAATCTACTTATAAGTTATGTTGTTATTGTTTGTACATTTATCCAACAAAGTTTATTCAGTCACACGGTTCAAACAACTTTGTAACTTTAATAAGGTATCAATTCATTTTCTTGGACATGCTTTTCATTGCACACAAGGTACATTTTTAAAAAATGCAAATACAAATAAACCCAAATAACAAATAGAAACAAAAACTAAAAGTTAAATGATTCAACTTGATTTTGATTTTTTCCACGTTGACTTTTTAAAGATGTTTTTTCCAGGAATGGTCTCTTACTTTTTTTTTTTTATATAACCTCCGCTGCTTTATTCCTGTGTGTCATTGTAGGCTTTTAAATAAACTGTCCAGATGCTTTTTATTGTCCCAAATAAATTCAGTAAAACCATTTAAAAAATAACTCCAGCCTTTTTGGCTTCTAAAATATAGAATAAGTCTCTGGTGAAGTCTTCTTGTTGTTAGGTGGATTCTGAAAACATCCTTTTTCTTCTCCCTTTTTTATTCTATGTCGTCATGTTTTATCCTGAGAAGGAAAACGTCCAATTTTTTAGCTGTTTTTCTTTTGTATTTTTTTAAACATTGTTGTCAAGCACATTGACTAGCTTTTTTTTTTACTTTTTATTATTTTTGACAGAGTTAAGAAAAATACATAATAAGACTTTTTTTTTGGAAAAAAAAGCATTGTTATCAAAACAGAGGAAATACAAAATCTCATCTTAATTAGAATCAGCCATAAATAATAATCCTGCTGCTTGAGGCAGTCAATGTGAAAAACCCCAACTTGTTTTTCTTGTTTTATTCTCTGATCTTGAGATCTCCTCTCCCCTTTATTTTCTTCCAGATATTTCCACCCTAGGCATTGTCCAGCTGCTCCTCCTCCACTCCCTTACAATCTGCCCCATCAGATGGTGTATGCACACCGGCTTTCTCTCTTTTTTTTTTGCTTTTCTGCGGTTTAAAATTCTGATGTCAAGGGAGTCGGGCCAACAAAGGTTTGAAAGAGTGCCCTTAGTTTGTAATCATGTCTGTGTAGACGTGTTGTTAGGGCAGCACAGATGCATTGGCAATATAAAAACCTGGCCTTGTTAAAGAGGAATCTGCAAACCTGTGTGAACCCTATTTGTCTTTCTCTGAAAGACATCCTGTTTATACTCCCTGTTGAACATCTTCAAGAGTCGTATAAACAGATTTTATATGAAGTAAAACCACAACCTACTTATCACCTCACCTTGTCATTAGTTACAATCACTTTGTTCTTTCATTGAAAATAAGATTGTATATGAGGTAATCCAGACAAGTAAAATACAGACCACATTTATTATAGGGATTGAAGGGTTCTTGAAAGAACATTAAACGGTTGCAGAGAGATTTAGTTGCACTTTCTGTTTTAGTCAAAGCCTGTTACTACTTTTTTGCAAATAGGGTTATTTTTTTTAATTAATTTTGTGTAATTTCTTTTGCACTCATGCATTTAGATAATTTTACTTTAAATACACAAAGCCATGGCCTTACCCCATGGATATTTGCCAACTGAAATCCTTTCCAACTAATTTCCATCTTCTCAGACATACCATGACTTGCATCATCTAGCTTCAAGGTTTTGAGAAATGTCTAATCCGCACATTGCTTTTCTTCTTCTGTCCTGGAGACGTCAATATTAGGTCTTTCGGAACACACAAGCCTCACATATTAATTTCCCCGCCCGCTATTTAGACTAATGCATAATATGCAGTGTTGTCAGATGATAAGCGTGCATGTATTTCCAAGAGTTCACGCTTCAGAAGATTTGAATAATTAATAGATTGTTTGAGAAAATTAAGACTGCCAGAATTTTTGCTGCTTAGTCTAAAATGTTCACAGAAAACTAATGACATGCTCACTGGATTGGTGTTGGAAATGTTCAATCTGGATGTGGCCATAAGGGTATTGAAACACGATTTGTTCATTTACTTTTGCCTCTAATTTTTTAAAACCTCTACAGCTCTTACAAAATATTTGCTTCGAGCAAAAAATGTTGAGATGTTTCTTGATGGGCTCAAGATTAGATAAACCCTGGTGTTGTTGTTCCAGGTGCTTTATTGCTCAACTAAGAAATTTTTTACCAAACTCTGTTATTATTTGTGCATATGTCTCAAAGTTTCTGTTTTTTTTCTAATAAAATCCTTTTCTTATTTTAGTAGAAGATGAGTTTTTTAACTGATCCAGCAAACATCTTTCAAGTCTCGCCTATCACCCATCCATCACCCCTGGGCGAAAATCTTTCTTCCCTCATGTACCTGAGCTATGTGTGCGTGTGTGTTAACCTTCCAATGGATTACTCATTGAAACAAAGCCAGCCAAAGCCAGACATGTTCAAACACACCACCCTTCCCGTATACCCCAATACTATATGAGCGACAGACAATGTCTGACTTTTTCTTTCCATGTCTCAGCTGAGTCAAACCAAGACTGACGGCGAAGTTTTTCTGAGGGTGTGTAAAATGTATGCACATTAAATAAAAAGGTGCAGGAAGTGGTGAAAAAGATAAGAGTGAAAGCTGAAACTTTGAGCATGTGCCTCAAACTATGTCCCTCAAAGTGAAAGGTGGAGACTTAAATAAAGAGTGAAGCAGCGGATGTGGATGACAGGTGATTGTGTTAACAGGCAGGATGGGCTGTCTGTAGGCTGTAGGGGCTTTTTCTCTCACATGTGGTGGAGTGTTTGAGTAAGAACGTATACATTTCTTTTGTAGGTAGTCTACAGATCTACATTTTCTAAGTGTGTAGGCCACTATCCTTTGTCTGCAATTATTCAAAGCAAGCAAAAACAAGAAAAAGAGAGAGGGTAGGAGAGGGTTTGATTGGTTGCCAGTGCCTATTTATTCCAACCTGCCCTAACAGATTCTTTTTGCTCATGAAGTTTTAATTATGACAAATACCGGCTTCTGTACACCTTGAGACATACCACAAAAGTGAGCAAGCTAATTTTCAGCCCACATCAGCCTGCATCTTCTTACACATTTCTTTGAGTCTTGATCATGCAGTCATGTTTTTGCATTGTGTATAGAAGTGTTACTAAGGTTGGGAGGCAGCTGGACAAAGTCGGGCGTAGCAAAGGCCAATGAATTACAAAAGAAGGGAAAAGAATGGAGAATCCAGCTGCTGTCCACTGAGGCCAAAAGCAGTCTGATAAACAGGCAAAAAAGCAATATGGTGCAAAAGGAAAAAGCAGCAATTACCCCACAAATTAAAACCAGGAAGGAGGATGGCCGAAGGGAAAAGAAAAGAAAGAAGGATTTGTTGTAGGAAAGTGATAAAACAAAAGAATGAGTGGAATGGATTTATTAGAGTTTTATGTTGTAAACATGACTTACATAGTGGTGTATTTGTGTTTCTGTGTGAGAAAAAACTGTAATATCCAACCATCATCCTCTCCACAGGCTTGGCGCCGACATTGAGAGAACTCTGGCGACCGTGTTTTACAGTTGACCTTTTTCATGTGGTTTGTGAATAAGTGGAGTTTCAGTATTTCTACATTTATTGAGAGCATTTGTTGCTCATGGAGCAGCTTGCACATTCAGATGGAAGTCTTTCGCTCAATACAGGCGAGCACATGAGGGCCTTGCTGAAGCTGTGAATGGAATGTCTTTTTTCCCCTGAACTTTAGATAACAAAGCAGCATTCTTGGTTCATGTCTCCATAAGTTTTGGACGCAATCAATGGAGCCCTTCCAAAGGACATCAGGGCCATTGGGGGCAGGGGGGCCTTTGCACATGCTGCTGAAGTAAAACCCATGAGAGTTGTTAAAATTAGCTATAAAACACTTCTGCCGGCTTCTTTGTAAATCATTTGGAAGATATAAACAAACATTTGACCCCGTACATCCATCTAAACACATTTAATCCAAGTTGGCTTTATTGTTTTTCATTTACAGGCCAAAAAGATAAGTGTGTTTATCCTCGATTTGTAAATAACCCTCCTCTCTTCGTCCTAAACACAAAAAGACTATTGTTTATGCAGACCTCTGAAAGCGAGCAGAGCCGGCTACGAGCCTGGAGCAAACTTTCAACTACCAGAATTGGCAGTACCAGAGGCAGCTTGTGACATTTTACTGTGGAAACTAGCCGTCGGTGTTGGCCTCACCAGCATGAAGTGGATTATTGCAAAACAGATGTCTTAATGAGTGACATGACTATAGTTCGACTGAGTTTTACTCTGGATAGTAAGCACACACATGAGCTTTAGTCTGAAGAAAAATACTTTCTGATTTACTCTGCAAAAACATACTGCTGCTCTGAACAGGATGATAACTTCTGTTTAAGTGAGTTGTCATGTTTGTTTGGAAAAGTTGAGGTTCCCCAGACAATTAAGTCTAATGTTCCTGGAAAACTCAACGGTATCATAACTCTTTTTTTTTTTTTTTTTCACTACCGGCAAAAGCATACTTACATTTTTAGGGGTTTATGGCTACTGTCATTTTAGTGTTTTAACATATAAAAAATGAAAATCACAACCTTTCTACATTTTTAAAGACCAGACCAACCATTGTCAGGATGCTGACCCGTGGAGGCAGGGAAGTTCCACAGACACTAGGCCGGAAGTGAGTGTTGATCAGGAAGGCAGTAAGTGCGTAAGTACCCGCTCTGTTTCTGGTGTTCTACCCACCCAATTGTAAAGGAATTCCTCTTTGTCTTTATTTTTAGTTTAGAGCTATTATTTATGTGGCATGAGTCAAAATTCACCGAGCAGGAGGAAAAAGTTCTTTTCTGGTTCCACTTGAGCAGCTTCCATCTGGGTGATGAAGTGCAAGTTAGTTCTGGATCAAATGTCCATCACTCTCCAACCTTTCTCTCTTCAATCTTGTTCTTTCAACATTCAGCTTTTGTTTCGGCTTCTCTCCCTTCACATTTTATAAATGTGTTGTGTCCTGTTTTTTGGTTTCTCCCACAAATAAGCATAAAGCCACACTTTGCTGTGCATACCATAACTCACATACCATTGACTGGCAAATTTAGACCTGTGGATTTTTCTGAACCACAAAAATTCCCAAAAATCCTCTTCAGCTTGAATTTAAATGGATAATTGCAGCTAAGCCTGTATTATGAGCCAAAGTTACAAGAGCATTTAAAAATGGCCATGCTACATCACCAAGATTTAGACTTCCACCTTTTCCCAAGTGACAACCATGGATTGACTCTACTTTGAAGTAAAGCCAAGAAAACGTAAAGCCCAGTCTTCCATGTTATCACACCCTAAATGTTGTGATGAAAATCATGCTGTAAATCCTTCCATTGCCTCAGATGCACTTTTTTGCCTTTCCACCCATCCCTACCAATTACTTTGCAGACAGATCCAGTGACTTGTTGTTCTCTTTCTGATCAAAAGGCTTTTAAAGTTTCTCCCAGGTATGAAGTGACTGGCTGCAACAGATCACTTTCCGCTTGCATGACCTCTCTTTGTGCGTGCAAAATGAGAGGCAGCGTGCTGACATAAGGCCGAGCTGGGTGGAAACAGCTGGAAATGTCTGTGGATTTTAGCACAGTGTCAGATGCTAACATGAGCTGCAGTTTGAGTGCATGTCTGTCATACACTGCTCAGCCAATGTAAATCTGTGAGAAGACAAAATATGGGCCGAAACGTGAAGGCTTGTGAATATTTGCACAACGTGGATTCTTCATGGTTTTTTGTGCAAGCATGTCGAACTATTTACTGCTCTGATGGAGGCGCACCAGTGCAAAGTTGTTTCAGGTGGGAGGATATAGGGTGTATCTGACACAGTGATTATTAAAAGGGAAAGAAAGGAGTAAAAGAAAATTCCTGTCTGTAGTCATAGCTACGCTAATCCCGATAACCTCACAGTATCAGTATTTAAAAAATACAGGTTTTCAAATTGGAATTTTTAGTTCTGTAGAAAAAAATCTAAACAACAGATAAACATTAATACTAGATATTTCTTGTGTAAAAGCAGCAGGTTGTAAACTGATGACCCACTTTGGAGTTGAGTTGAAGAGAGACCACAAACAAACTGAAAGTTTTTATAGGCGATTATTGTTTTCATTGTGATGAAAAACTCTGCAAAATGTACAAAACTGAACACCACCCACAAGTATAATTACATGCTTGTACTTGTCTTCTTTCCTGTTCTCCAGTAGATAATTTCCATGACATACAGCTTAGGAGAGCTGTTCTAATTATTCTAGTTGATGACTGCACTCTTACATTTGTTCCTCCACTTGTTTGCAAAGGGTGTGGGTATTGGTTGTCCCACTGAAATATCGGAGCTTTTTGAACGAGATGCATCACGACAGAGTCTGAATCTTGTTTTTTTTATCCCACTTGAATTCCTCCATCCTCTGACAGTCATTTATTCTTTCCTACAATTGTTTTGTTTGTGTGATCTCCCACGCACAAACCCAATCATACAGGATTAATAGTTTCCAAGCTGAATCATCCATCTAACCCACAGTACTGCAGCTGGATGATGTGTATATGATAAACTTTTAACTTGTAAATTAAAATGATCAGTTTGTTTCCGTACAGAATGTGAACTTTGTATATGTTTATTTCATTGGTCTGTTTAAAAACTATTCAGTTGTCATAATGTGGAGCTAAGGCCAAAAATATATCCTTGACACAACAGACAGACTCAGATGAAGAAATCACAAGCAGATTTATTAGATTGATAAAAAGTCCAAAAAAGAAGACAAAAACAGATTAATAAGGCAGGTTCTGATATAGAAGCTGGAGCCGAAAACTGGATAACAGGTCAAGCATGGTAAACTAACGATCTGGCGAAGAGTGTGTGAAAAACTGATCCATTTATGCTCCAGCAGATGAGTTTCAGGTGTGACTTGTGCACACGCACAGACAAGAGGGAGGGTGGAAAAAGGACACAGATGGGGACCATACTACTCTCCTGACACCAGTTTGGGTAAAATATTAAAATTTTGAGTGGTCCTTTGGTGAAATAATAAATTTAATAACTGAAAAGAAAACTTTGAACACGTACTACTGTATGTCAATTTAAAATAAGGGGGGGAAAAAACGTAATCAAAACTTTTGAAAAGGACTCTGTTTGAAAGTCTTTTTAAAATCAGTTTTATTTTTAAGATTTTATCAGTGTTATTTAAGGTAAATTTAATGCCACTGGTAATTTAGTTGATACATTTTTTAATTCTTGTCATTTTTTTCGATCTTACAAACTCAACTATCAAATGGTATTCTGGATCAGGTGGAAAGTGAACCCATATGCTCCCTATTTTGAGTAATCAGGTTGACTGAAGAGAAAAGGGATAGGTGGGAAGTTACTCCTGTTGGTGAGTAACTAACAGTTACTCACTGTTAGTGAGACTTGTCAACTACCAGAAACTACAAGGAAGTAAAAGAAATCTCCCATCAAAAATGTTTCTAGATTTGTGTGGTGGCAAAAGGAACATGCTTTTCATTTGTTCTAATCCTTTTGAAGATTTTAACATCCTTGACCGGAAATAAAAGACCGGTATTAAAAATACTCTAATGATTAAAATCTTGTACTTTCCTACTTCCATTTGCAGATTTGTGTCTATTTATCTGTCATACTTTTTTTAACGGTACATTTTAACAAAGAAATTATTTATCGTTTGTTAATAACAACAAAGCCAAATTGAACACCTCAAAAATGATTCTGAATGACAGTCAAACTACACACCTTTCTGTCACAGACACCATCTCCTACTAATGAACAGTGATAAACAGTGATAGAGATCGGGGCACTCAGGGCAGTAACTCCCAAACAAGAGAAGTGGTTCTAACAGATCCCTGGAGAGACATTAGATATGGCAGTCCAGAAGAGTGCAGTCCGAGCAACAGCAAAGATACTGTGCAGAACCCTCAAGCTCCCTGGCCTTTGGTAGAGGACCCCAGCGTGAAGAGTGAGGAAGACAACCCTTTTAAGGATGAGAGGGGAATTTTAAAAATACACAGACTGTGTATACATATATATATTATATATCCTGAAAAGATGAAAAATATGGGCAGAAAGGTGCTCATGTCATATTTTTGCTATACAGATGTACAACTACTGTGTATGTAAAACTTGTGTGTGTGTGTGTGTGTGTGTGTGTGTGTGTGTGTGTGTGTGTGTGTGTGTGAGTGGTGTGTGTATATATACATACACCTACAAGATATCTTATATGCATATGATTGTTTGTGAATATTGATTAATTTTACGCGGTTTGCAGTAAATGATTTGTGCCAAAATCACATATTTTTTGTCTTAAATCATGTACTGCAATATTGCATTATTTTTTTAAAACATTACTAGATAGTAAATAAAAAAAGTAATTTGTTGCATAAATACTGTATATTTTACTGATGAGGGAAACATTATTTTGAAAGTACTTTCAGAAGTGGTGTGCTCATTTTTTCCAGCCTCACAGTTTCATCTAGAAAGAGAGAGAGTGGGGATTATGTGTATGTGTTTGAGTGAGTGTGTGAGAGAGGGACTCAGAGAGAAGCGCAAGTGTGTCCAAACTTGACGCACACGATCAGAATTTTTTTTTCTCTTTCAGACTTTAGGAGACAAGTTGATCATGTTCAGCAAGAAAGAAAGTTGTGAGGATCAATGAAAAAAAAAACCTGTTGGATGTGACTCATAAATTATGAGTCTGACTCTCTACTAAACTGCAAGTTATTAGTATTTCTGATCCAGTTTGCTTGAGGGGAATTCACTGATCACCACAGAGATGGATAGACACATGTTTAGATGGATGATGGTGTGTTTTCTCCTGCAGCAATCTACTGCGCAAAACTCTGCGCCTGAGGGAGGTAAGTTACCAAAAACACACACCTACAAACCAAATCTCATGTTAAAGACATTTATCATCACACAAGTCATAAATCAATATGTGATCAAATAGAAATCAAAGTTTTTAAACCACCCATAATTTTTTAGTAATACCAGGTTATAGAATATTTATTGCATGCATGCAAAATTTGATTTTCCTGCAGAAATGATAAAGTTACATACAATATTTAATATTTAGTTCATTTGACATCACAAAGTGAAATCCCCACCAAGAGGAAGTGGAAAAACTGTCTGTGCAATGGGTGGATCAGGGTGAGGTAGATATTAAAGTAATGTTCTCAGTAAACTGGCAGAACTCCATGTGAAGAAATGTTGGTTCATGAAATTTCACGGCCTTAGGCAATGATTCCCAAAATGGCAAGGTGGTAAACGGGCAAACAGGGACCACCCAGGTATGAAAAATGTCTTTAGTTTCTTCCCAAATTAGCAAAAAGGTTTAATTTCCTAGATTACTAATAACCTATGAATCTCTGTGGTTGTACAAGGTGGAGCGAATAGCCTGGAGTCTCAATTTCTTTTTAATTAAATTTTCAGTATTAGTTATTAACTGTATGTAGAAAGTTTTATGTTTGTTTGCGTATAAATCTAATTAAACCCAAAACAGTAAGAACGATCAGGTGTTGAGACATTTCCCAATTTTTGTATTTTTTGTTTTTAATACGTCTTTATTCTTGTCACCTGATCTTATCTATGACCACAGATGTGTTTTGTATACTATCCCAAAAAGAAACACAATCAGCTGGTCGAGCTGTACTTTTCTGTCTGGCTCATCCCCATGAGAAGCTAAACTTAGTGGTAATGACACTGATGGACCTTTTAATAAGCCTGGGTGGTTATAAATGTTAATAGTGTCCAGGAAGCATTGCCATTTCCATTATTAGAGATCTAATAAGAGACCTTAGCTTACAGTAAATGAGCAAAGTAAATATGATCACCGAGTGCATTGATCGCCCCCTAAAGAGACTTCATAATACAGTGCATACATGTTCAATCTATTATGAAGAAAAAAACACAAGAAATTACCTGAAAAAACCTGGCTGCATTGTGGCGCAGTGGTTAGCATGGGTGCCTTACAGCTGAATCCTGGAGTGGGGCAAAGCTAGAATCACCAGTCTTTCTTTGTAGAGTTTGCATGTTCTTTCCGTGTCTGTGTGGGTTTTCTGCAGGTACTCTGGTTTTCTTCCACCCTCCAAAAACATGCATGTCAGGTTAATTGGCAACTATGAAATTGCCCCTGGGAATGAATATATGTGTGTAGATGGTTATGAGTGTGTGGCCCCGCAACAGACGGGCAACTTGTTTGGCGTGTACCCTGCCTCTCACCTGAAATCAGCCAGGATAGGCTGTGGCATCCCCTGTGACCCAATTAGAGATGAGCGGTTCAGAAGACAAAACGAAATAAAAACCTGCCTCCTGCATGTTGTGCTATTAAAAAGTCTATAAGTATAAACATCTCATCACATTATGCAAACTTAAAGTCCTGATTAACAGCTATAGTTGGTATTATGCACATTTTTGTAAGTTGCAGGACTTGCTCTGGTCCTTTTACCCATGCACTGCTTTCTGTGTTAGATCTTTCTTCCTGTCAAGCAGCAAGAGTCAATAAACCCCTGTGATAATAGCAGGCAGCATCAATCAGGAACAGTGAGGAAGTTTATCTCTAAATCCCGAAAGTACATTGCAGATAAATAAACACTTGGACAAAGGTAGAGACGGGGGCTGTGATATGGAGCAGCCCCTTTATTCCAAAGTCCAAACAACAAGACTGACATAAGGAATTCTTCAGGTGGTTAAATAGAAACAGTGCAAGCATGGACGTTGGCATGTGTGTGTAAATGTTTGATTTATGTACAGTCATTTTTCGTGCTGTTTTTCAGCTTTTAACCAACTGAACATGGATAAAAGATAAGATGTTCATAGTATTTGAGAAAATTTTGTATAATCAATGTAATCCAGTGGCAAATCAAAATAATCTTCCTTTTTGTTTACCATATGTTTATTTTTCTTTTCTCCTCAACTGGTAGTTTGAGTTTTTAAGTGACTCTTTTTCATTGCATGAGTGCACAATCCCAATGTCTGCAGTCACATAATTCTCTCAGATTTAGTTTCTGCTTCTTATTCTGTCTCAGCCCTGTATACGGCCATCCTGCATTCCTGTTTTTCTCTCATATGGAACAGCCAGAGTCCCCCAACACGTCATTGCGAGTTTTTTTTTCACTTGCACCACCTCTTCTTTTTACTTGTTCTTCAACTAAAATCACACAGCAACAAATTTTCCTTCCACTTGTTAGTCCCTCTATACGTTCACTTTAATAATTTATTGTGGCTGAAAAAATTCTGTCCTTTATTTGGTGCCTGAATGTGTTTGATCTGTTACTGCTTCCGAAGTTGTGATGATGCGTGCTTCCTTTGTTTGTTTAAATGTTGGGTTTATCTGCGTAGTAATTGGCTGAATTAGCTGCTGGTCTCCACAGCCTGTGATCAGAAATGAGACTTATGTTTTTCCAACTGGAAAAAAGAATGATGGTGTGTAAGGAAAGCCTGTGAGGAAATCCATGGAAAAATTGTAAGCGTGAGAAGGAAGTTGAGCTGGAGTTGTGTGCAGTTGTCATGCACACACTTAAAGTTAGCACACATCTTCCTGCATACCTTTTCACACAACTTACTGGTTGTTTTTTCAACAGTGCTGAACTGCTGTGAAGGAGATGTTCTTTTCTTGGTGGATTCTTCAGGGAGTGTGTCATCCTACGAACACTCCCGCATGCTCGCCTTTCTGTCTGAGCTCCTCCTCCCATTTTCCCTGGGAGACGACCAGGTGAGGGTTGGACTCCTGCAGGTGGGCACTAAACCTCACCTTGAGTTTGATTTTGACAGACATAAATCCCAAAGTGGCCTTCAAGAGGATTTGAAAAACATCAAACCTCTAAGGGGTGACACCAACACGGAGGAGGCCTTAAAAATGGCAAAGAACTGGGTGTTGCAGCCCGGACCAACAGGTGGAGCTCGACCGGGTCTTCCAAGAGTCTTGGTGTGGTTGACTGATGGGGTAAACCCTGGAGATGTTATTGGACCATTGGCTGAGTTGCGAGCCGAGGGTGTGGCCGTATTGGTGGTTTCCACTGGACACACCAACTATCAGGTGTTGACACAGGTAGTAACCGAACCTGCAGAAAATCACCTGTACTTTGTGGACATTGATGACATGAGCATCATTACAGAAGATGTGCGGAATGCAATCATTGGTTAGTATGATACCATATACATGCACAGACTATAAGAAAAATTATGGCAACCTTATCAAAAAGCATCTAAAATGTTGTTGACCTATTTTGAACTTTTGTATGAGTATCCACTTGCTGGATGTTTAAAAGAAAATATTTTTATGTAGGATTTAAAAATCCTAACTGAATTTTGGTCCAATAGGCACAGAAGTAAAGCCTTGAGTTAAAAGCAATGGAGTGATTCAGGAAATAAAACTTTTTTTTTTATCTGACACCTAATAATTTAAATGAAGTTGCCCTTTGAAAAAAGCAGTGGAATGATGACATCCCTTCTCAAGTTTAAGTTGTTTATCTTGGCCTTTGGGCCAATAATTTGACTTAGTTTGCTTTGGTGCACAGTTGTCGTTAGTGTCAGTTTCAGAAAACTGCAGGTCACCACTCAACGTTAAACTTTATAGTGTGCTTGACAACAGTGTTAGCAAAACTTTCTCGCTGAGCATGCTTTGCACATACTCCGGTTCAATAATTCTATTTACTGTTTCATCAAATACCCATTCCAAGCAAAATACCATCTAGTGAAAAGAATTAAACTTTTCTCATCAAGCTTTGATTATGTTTTTATATCAAGTTATGTTTCCATTTAGTTAAAATATTCTATTGGCTTGGAACTAATTAGTTAGAGATTATATTGTTCCTTATGTTTGATAAAAGACTCCTTTTTTAAACCATTAGAGACTCCGTACCAGTCTAGGACGGAGACGAGTATTACATGTCTCTGTACTTCTCCCTAATTCCAGGCATGCTCCTGAAGATAGTAAGTGGTGTCTAAAAAGGACACTGCAAGCGACTGAGTGTGTAAGTTAGAGACCCTGTAATGAGATAGCACGATCTATTATTGGATTAATGATTCAACATCTCTTTTTCATCTTCCAACACTATGTCAGATATGAAACATACATAAATGAGTAAATATAGGCAAGCAATATTGCCCGTTTCTTGGTTTGTGAAACATGATTAACACAACACCTAGGCATCAGATGTGCAAATCAATGTGAGAAATTATGTAAAATATAAATATAAATTTTACACCAACAGAAAGAACAAACTGAGTACTGAAGGCTTGGTAATCACAGATATCAATGCCTCTTGGACATTTGTTATATGGCTGCAGGGCCTCTGTGGGATGACTATTTCAAGGGTTATGAATGTATTCAGACAGCCAAGTCTGGCTGTTTGTGGGTGGCTGTCTAAGGTCAAGACATTTTTAGCCTTGTTTTACCATCTTACATGTCACTATTATTATTTTTTCTCTTTGCAAAAAGATTGTATGTACTTTTAGAGATGCGATGCTAATTGGGATGCTGATGTAAGTTTCTTGACATTGTCTCCTCAGAGATCATTCGAGCGGAGCGCATGCTTGCCCGGGATATCTCCACCAACTCTGCCACCCTTCAGTGGCGACCTGTCCTGTCTGGTTTGAATGGTTACTATGAGATTCGCTTTAGTCAAGTTCCAACCGGGGGCTCAGGTAGTGGAGGAGCAACTGGGACCAGTCCGAGCACTGGTGGAAGTCAATACCAGAGACTTACTCAGTCTGCAGACGCCAATAGCGTCAGGCTGACCGGCTTAAAGTCTGACACTACTTACACCGCCACACTGACTCCAGAGTCTAATGAGCAAGCATTTAATACACTTTCTGTTACCTTTACAACAAAACCAGGTTGGATTTTTGAAAATTGCTAAATTGTTAGAACACTATTCTATCTTAATTTGACTAACTCTTTTTTTAAATTTTTCACTTCACTAGAGGGGCCAACTCCATTTGTTGTTTCGGTTTCTGATTACGGGCAAAGAAGTATTCGACTGAGTTGGGGTCCTGTTCAACCAGAAATCACAAGCTACTACATTGAATACTCAGCTCTGCCCACCGGCCGACTCCAGACAGTTACAGTGGGTCGGACCCAAAACTCTACTTTGCTCAAAAACCTTGATCCAGACACCACGTACTTGGTCACAATAACTGCCCGTCACTCCTCAGGAAAGGAGAAGGCAATGTCTGTTAAAGTGTGTACTCAAGAGGGTAAGTTGTGTTTAAAAAAGGCCATGCAAATGTAGTGATTAAGGTTCTAGTTACTGCATAGTAGTTGTAATATGATACAGGAATTCCCATCTTAAGTCCTAAATCCAAGATAATTAGGTGCAGTTTCATTCAGCTCTGACCCCTCCGGGGAAGTTTTGAACTATTTGTTGAACAAAAGTCAATCAAAAACTCACAATGTGGTTCATTCTTTCCAGTCATCTTCTCTGTTCTGTTTTCTTTTAAAGCACACACTGATTAAGTTCTCTATGGTTCCCTTTCTAGTGACTCCAGCTCTGGCAGACCTCCAGCTGACCACTGTGGGAAGTGATTCAGTGCGGGTCGACTGGAAGGGCAGCGCGGATGGTTTGAGGGGTTATTGGGTCACCTGGGAGGGACAACAGCACTCCGTTCCTGGCAAACGCAGTTCTCTCTACTTACCCCCGAGTTCACTATCCACACGGCTCTCACACCTTCCTCCACACGCAAGAGTGTGTGTATCACCTATTTACCGGACGGCACAGGGGGAGGGCTTGTGTTGCACAGCCCAGTTTCACTCAGGTGAGCAAAAACAGCATAGATTCACTTCGTAGAATTTTGTAGCTTATATGTGCAGAATGAGACTGCATTGTCATTTATTACAGCAAAATTATTTTCAGTTGTCCCAACACTGCAAAATGTTGAAGTAAATTATATTCTTTTGATTATCTGAAGTTGATACATTTTCTCAAACTGAGGCTGATCAAAGCATACCAGTTCAGTTATGTAAAAAAAAAAAAAAAAGCTTATTGTAATTTGTAAAACACGTAATTAATACATGATGATTTGTATAAAATGCTCTAAATGAGTTCTCTGGTATTTATATTCCATCAAAGAAACTTTTTTTAAAACAATGTCGACCAACGAACTGGCCTGTTTAAACTCTATTTCCGTTCCTGTAGATGCATTAAGATACGGCTACCAGTCGTAGCCTCCCAGATTCACCTTACCAAACATGGTGGGAGGACGATGTGAAGAATGCTGACTTTCCTCCATAACTCTTTTGTGTGCCTCGCCCCCCTGTGGAAGTCATCCAGGAGAGCTGTGTGGTTTGGCATACTTAGCTCTCATGTGGAAGTCATAGACACTTAAAAGTATGGGATAACACAGCCACATGTTGACTGCTTCGATTTGCAACACAGCAGATCATCTGTTTTTTCATGTTTCATGTTAAGGAAAGGTATATACTGAATGTAAAGTATACTTTTGTAATGATGCAAGCCTGAGATTAAGATATATGCAAAGGTTATTATGTGAAGAAGGTGTACGAGGAATGCATTTTGTGCGGCTTGTTTTGGAGAAAGGCTTAATGCCACGTGTTCTTCATGCGCTCAGGGCAGCATATTTTTTCCAGACTTTACTAAGTAAATTCTGGTGCACATCTGCAACAAATCTATGCAAGTAGTAATTAAAACACTATGAACAAAGATTCAGAAAACAGTGGACTAGTTTGTAGACACACAGTAGTTTTTTTAAAAAAGAAGGGCCTGGAAAATTAAGTTTGTCATAATCAGTAAACACTGAAGGAAGCCAATGAACTGGAGGTATTGTGTATATTATACAGAAATGTGTTATTGAGATTGGCTTTGTAATGGTGTATGGATGTTAAGCTGGGTTTATTTATCATGTATTGTGTTAGTATGGAAAATGGATACCTTCCACTATGTACACTCTGAGACTGTTACTCTTTTACAAGCAAACCTTACTGCCCTCTACTGTAAAACTCTATTATGCATACTGATCAAATAAAATTTTGCTTGTATTACTGTTGAAATTCTAACACAACCTTTCAATAAAGTCATTTAATACATTTGTTTGTACTTTTTGGTGTGCATATTAGTAAGAGGAAGGTTCCATTGAACAAGTAAGCTTCTGATTTAAATTACAAAAGTAACTCATCAATCAATAAATAGATACATGATAATAGAGCAGTTAGAAAAATGAAACTATGTTTATATATATATGAATATATGTATATACATTTATAAGTTTTATATATATGTATGCATACATAATGTTTTCTTCTTACCCTTCCACACTCTCCAAGTTCGGGTCCTCTACCAGAGGCCAGGGAGCTTAAGGGTTCTTTGCAGTAGCCTTGGAGTTCTTAGGACTGCCCTCTTCTGGACTGATGTATGTGTGTTTACAATAGTATATATATATACAGTATATATATATATATATATATAATGAATTATGTTAGGACAGCAGGACATGTATGAGAATTGTAAGACAGTGGTGAGGTGTGCTGTAGGTCAGTGACATGCGGTGATGATCATGTCTGGAGAAGCAATGACTCTTTAAGAGTCAGATTTACAATAGTTAGAACTGAAAAATGCATCCTATTTCAGCATTCATCTAACTACTGACAATGCTTCAAATCTCATCAGCATTCCTCTTTCAATTAGACTTAAAAACATATACACAGGAACAGATTTGTCTCTTTTATAGCTATGGATAAAATTTTAAGAAAGTCATCAATACTGTAAACAAAATTAAAGTACAGATATTTCATTTTGATTAACAGTAAAAATTTCTGTTAATTTTCAAATTTTAGATTAGATTTACTTTATTAATTCTGGTGTTAATTCTGGTGTTTTAATAAATTTTAACAAAGTTTGCCTTATAAAATTATCAGAAAAAAAGGAAAAATCTTCAAAGCCCAACATGTATTTATATTATTTTTCCTGTAATATTTAAAAAACATCAACAACAAAAAAACAAAAACAAAACAGAACCAGTTGTGTCATTACTTTTACTTATAAATGAAGTCCATCCGCCGAAAAGTTTTATGACTAAATTGTAGAAGTCGTCTTTATTTTTTCTTAGCTTAAGAGTTTCACCTTCTCAAAGGAGATTTTGTCAACAGAAGAAAAGAAAAGAGACAGTTTGCGCGCGCCCCTTGAGTGGAAGCAGAGTACATACCTGCCTCCTTTGACAATTTTTCAGTGGGCTTTTTTCGTGCGATCAGCAGCAGTAGTTTTCTAACACACACATAAAATACATTGTATAGACTGCAGAAAGGTGTGGTGTTTAATAAATATTTCTGTAAAGGTCATACTGGCGATTTGCTGAGGAACATAAACTAGCACCTGGATTAGATCAGAAAAAAAAAAAAAATCAAATTCGGCTATATTTACTCAGTTAAATGACAGAAATATATAGCCACTCTCCAAATACATTTTTAACACATAACAGTAGAAAATATTGGGCTTTCTTTTTTTTTTTTCTTTCATGATGACAGGGGCTCACCTCCCTCTCCTGACCGCACGTCACTGCTGTAGGTGGGACAGAAGAGTTCTGAGAGGAGGGGGAATTCATCAGGGATCTGCTCTTAGTTCTTTGCTGTTTTTTATGGTGATGGACAGGCTGACAGATGAGGTTAGACAGGAATCTCCATGAACAATGATGTTTGCAGAAGACATTATGATTTGTAGTGAGAGGAGGGAAGAGGTGGAGGAAAAGCTGGAGAGGTGGAGGTTTGCACTAGAAAGAAGAGGAAATGAAGATTAGTCAGAGTAAAACAGAGTACATATGTATGTGCAAATGAGAGGGACCCAATTAGAAAAGTGAGGTTACAGGGAGAAGAGATAAAGAAGGTGGAAAATTTTAAGTACTTAGGATCAACAGCCTAGAGCAATGGAGCGTGTGGAAAAAAGGTGAAGAAGTGTGTGCAGGCAGGCTGGCACGGGTGGAGAAAAGTATCAGGTGATAATGAAGAGTTTCACCTAAAATGAAAGAAAAAGTGGTGAAACCAGCCATGCTGTTTGGTCTAGAGACAGTGGCACTGAGGAAAAGACAGGAAACAGAGATGTTTGTAGCAGAGATGAAAATGCTGAGGGTCTCTCTGGGAGTGATCAGGACGGACAGAATCAGAGGAATAAAATGTGTTAGAAGTTTCGGAGATCAAGTCAGAGAGGCCAGACTGAGATGGTTTGGACATGTGCAGAGGTGACAGAATACACCGGCAGAAGGATGCTAGATTTGTAACCACCAGACAGGAGGCCTACATAGGATCAAAGAGGAGGTTCATGGATACAGTGAAGGAGGACACAAAGATAGTTGGTGTGACCAAAGAAGATGCAGGAGACGTGATTAGATGGAAGAAACTGACTTCCTGGCGTGACCCCAGAAAAAAAAAAAGCCAAATGTAGGATAACATACATTTATCTTTAGCATCTTAAACCAGTTCTAACTTACTAACTAATCTTTTACAAAAGCAAGCCTTAACGTACACTTCCTGTCCTAAACACTAGTGGGCGCAGATCTCCGGAAATCGCTTCCCGTTAGCCCGTCAAACCCTGACATTGCGAAGATGGAGGCTGTTATGGTTTAGCCCAATCTGCACATAAAGGGCATATAGCGAGATTCAGAGCTTTGTTATGACAACGTATGCAACTAGTCCAGGTAAAAGGCATCAATAACTCTCTTTGCTTGCGAACAAACGCTGCCGTCGCTTTGGTTTTGGTTATTTAATAAGAGAAATAACAGCTGGAGCTCAGAGCTAATGCCAGCGAAGAGGCTAACACATAAGCTAAAGCTAGCTACTAGCGTTACAACCTACTCTAAAACAGTTTACAAGTTCCCTCGTGGCACTGTGAGGTTTTATTGACAAAAACACGAGTCTAAATTATAGATATGTTTAAATAATTTTGGTAAAACAGCAGCTAAGTTAATCTAATGTCTTTATCAAGATGAGGAAGATGTGTTGATATCAATGCTAGCTAATGCTAACCTGGTGTTTGGATCTGTTTCCTGGTTGATTCTTAGACTTACTGCGGTTATAAAATCTTTATATTGTCTATTTTTTTATTTAATTCCTCATTGCGAAAACTATGCATATGGCATTTATAGTAAGTAGTTTTTTTCTTACGCGAAAATGAAAGCTATACAGAAACGTCAAGGATCTGTGTATTTTTTTTCTGCTCATGTCAAAGAATAGAATTTACTTTTACTGCTCAATCATTTCATTTGACCTACATGTGACTATGTTTTATTACAAAGTTTAAAGTGTTGCTATTAAACCATCTGATCAGGTTAAAGTCAAACACTTTTTCTATGCCACTAACAGTAAAGATTTCACATCAGTTGATTTGTGTAATATTGGATTTATTGGACACCCTATTTACATTCTCCTTACTTTTTCACTTTATATTGACTCTTAGGTTTGTGTCTCTGCAGGTGGAGGCAGGAGGTGTAAGTAAAAACCCCCAAGACATCAGCAGCATGTACTCTGAGTGGAGATCGCTGCAGTTGGTGGTGCAGAGTGACCAGGGTCACCTCAGTGTCCTGCACACCTATCCCACCAGTGTGGGTACAGAGGTGGCCAATGCTGTGGTTAAACCTCTGGGCACTGCTGTGAGTCCCGTAGCCACTGAGAACATCCTGAAAACGGATAAAGAGGTGAGAGAGTGCAATTGAACATTTTGCCAAGCTGCTACCTCGATTCTCAAGAGTCAGACAACCAATTTGTCCATCTGGGGAATTGAAGTAGTAGTTATTCACCAAAACATGACTGACACAATTTTGATTTGTTTATTTTGGCTGTTTAAGATTCGGAAGCAGCCGTGTAATTTTAGATCAATGGAACATTATGAATCCCTTTCGGAGGGGATTTCTCTTTCATGTGGGATACCTGTGTGGTTTCTTCTTTTTTTCCCCCACTGTTGGGTTTTTTATGGAATTTTCCTCACCTTGAAGGAGTTGCTAAAGGCAGGAATGTACTGAAATAGGTTAGCTAGATTTTGTTTAGTTGGCTTTTAGCTGTGTATTACTCTATAGATTTTTATTTTTGTACTTTTTTTTTTTGTAACGTCAAGCTTGTTGAGACAATTGTTTTGTGATAACGAGCTGTTCAAATATACCGTATTTTCCGCACTATAAGGCGCACCTAAAAACCTTAAATTTTCTCTAAAGTCCACGATGCGCCTTTTAACCCAGAGCGTCTTTTATATGGATTAAAATTGAGCTACAACAGGTGTCGCAACTGCGGTAAGCAGCCGCCGACACTATTTCCCCCATAGAAGAAGTAGTGCGCGGTACATGCTGGGATATATGAAAGGGCGTCTCATTTCCATTTGTGTGTTTGTGTAACGACCTGGAAATGGCTCCTACCAAGCGACACTGTTACACCGCAGAGTTTAAACTCAAGTCACGCAGTAGAACACGGGAATAGAGCCGCAGCGAGAGAGTTTAACATCAATGAATCAATGGTGAGGAAGCAAGAGGATGCGCTGCGCCAAGTAAACAAGACTAAACAGAGTTTCCGCGGGAACAAAGCGAGATGGCCACAGTTGGAGGACAAAGTTGAACAGCCTTTACTGTAGCGCCTTATAATGCGGTGCGCCTTATATATGGAAAAAAGTTTTTAAAAATATCATTTATTGAAGGTGCGCCTTATAGTGTGTAAAATACGGTAATTGAATTGAAGTAGATATTACCATTTTAAATAATTCAAGCTCTGATCTAAAATGCACATTTTTGACATTCAGTTGATCATGTATTTATAACTTTCTTATGTAAGTTCTGAAACCATGGGCTTGTCCTAACGGCCTGGGTGATTTCTAAGTGCTCCCGAGATGGCTTTTGCTTACATTAGCAGTAGGCTTGTGAGAGTTAGAAAGGGAAACACACATGAGTATGTTTGTTTTCTAAGCTCAGTAAGTTCCTGTTTCCAACCACTTGACTTTGAAATGCATCACATAAAAAAAATCTAACTCAAAGCAATCTAAAGACCTTGGAAGAAACTGAAGTGTCTCTTTCTTTAATAGCCAGCCAGCTGTTAAGACAAGTGGCTTTACAGATAATTTATGTGCAACTGTCCAAAAATTCCCTGCAAAATTAGGGACAACAACACAACAGGAATGATTCAGTGGAGAAAAAAAAAATCTATGTAATATTTCGGCGAGTAGTTAAAACTTATTTTGTGTTTCTTAAGTGAACAGCGTATTTTTTAAAGGTTTCACATATGTTTTAAAGTAGAAATTTTAGGACAGAGTTTGACCTTTCTTGTGGTTTTGCACAATCCGTTGAATGCCTCCCAAAATTTTCCAACTCTTATGTGATAAACTTTACATTTCAGGTGAAATGGACTATGGAAGTATTGTGTTACGGTCTGACCCTACCTCTTGAGGGAGATACTGTCAAGCTCTGTGTGGATGTCTACACTGATTGGATGATGGCTCTGGTGTCACCCAGGGATTCAATACCCCAACCTGTAGTTAGAGAACCCAATATGTATGTCCAGACCATCCTCAAGCATCTCTACAATGTCTTTGTACCAAGGTATGTGAGAAAAGTTAGATTTGCTTTTATTTCATTGGCTTTTTTCGTAGTTATTTTATGTTTTATGTCTTTGGAGTTTTTTTTTTACATGGAGAGAACATTTTTTAGTTGACGTGCTTGTTGACTTGATTAAAATGAGTAGTTTATCAATAATGATGTTGAAAAGATTTACTCAAGCAAACATCCAATACATGCAGAAATATGTGATGGTCTAATTTGTTGCAATTAAATTGTTTTCTGTAAATAGAAATCATACATATGTACAGGAATGGTAAGCAACTATAGCAGTTTTGACCGTGTCACCGCCCTTTTCAATTTTTCTGTTACTGGGGTTTTTGCCTCGACTTTTTGCCAACTTCAGCACCATCAGGGAGATGAAACCTTCCATCCATTTTTAAAACTGTTAATATAACACTAGCTTGTGTTTGTGTTTATTGATGTTTTAGGCAAAAGGGAGTGTACAGCCTGGACAGGTTGCCAGTCTGTTTCAGGCTCACACAAAGACGCATAACCTCATTCCTCTGGAAATTTCACAATGACCAATTTAAATAACACGCATGTTTTTGATGGGCGGGACAGGACTAGCAACTTTCTTATTGTCATGCCACAGTGCTAACCGTGTTGTTTGGCAGACCCATGCTGATAATTCCAGAGAAAGTGAAAACCTTCCTGTCCTCCGATGATTGGTGCTAATAAGTTTACGCAACCAGAAATTGCATATGAAGTCATCAAGCTCAATTGGTACCACTGTTTACCAAATATCTGTACCCACTTTCCCTTGGAGTTGTTCAAATTTTTCAATTTGTTCAAAGATTATTCATCGCTCCAAACACATCGAGCTAAATTGTGTGTTGAAAATATGTCATGATTTTACTGAGACTCATTATTGGCCTTTGACTGCTTTGCTAATTTGCATAATTTGTTTGCAGCTTGTCTTATTTCTTCATTTCACACCGACTTGTTTTTACTTGCAGGCCTGAACAACACAGTCTGAACCACATCAGGCTTTGCCAGCAGGTTTTAACTGCGGTCCAGAAGTTAGCACGAGAGTCTGTTTCCATGGTGAGAGAAACCTGGGAAGTATTACTCCTCTTTCTACTGCGGATCAACGACACATTATTGGCCCCACCAACAATTGGAGGTAAACTTAAGCAATGATTTAGTCATTGACAACTGTGTACAATCGCACACCTCAATAATTTTATTTTGCTTCTTTTTTTCTTGTTATAGTTGGGGTTGCTGAAAAACTGGCAGAAAAATTGATGGCGGTTCTGTTTGAAGTGTGGCTGCTTGCATGTGCCCGCTGCTTTCCTACGCCACCATATTGGAAGACAGCTCGGGAAATGTTGGCCAACTGGCGACATCACCCTCCTGTTGTAGAACAGTGGAGCAGAGTGGCGTGTGCTCTAACCTCCAGGTCAGACCGAATTTGCTTTGTTATTGTTCGAGATTCAACATAAAAACTTAACTTAAAGAACTGAAGGAATAGGTTGTGGTCTGAAGTATTCAGTTTGTGACTCTGCAGGATGAGCAAACAAAAATTATTGGGTTAAAAAAAGGAATCCTTTGAAATACTTATGTTGTGATTGTTTATTTGCTTGTTCAATACAGACTTCTACGGTTTACCCATGGGCCGAACTTCCCACCTTTTAAAGTTCCTGACGAGGACGCCAACTTAATTCCTCTGGAGATGGACAACGACTGTGTGGCCCAGACGTGGTATCGCTTCCTTCACATGATCAGGTGCAAAATGTCCTCATTTTACTACATCTGAAAAAATAGCATATTTACAACACCAACGTTTCTTTTACATTGTGTTTAAAAAAGGAAGTATATATGTGCTGTGGTTCCTTTTTAAAAACAATCTCATTTCCTAAATGATTTTATCAGTTACTTCAGTTTTGTTCTTGTTTTCTACTTTCGTAAAAAGTAAATTTTGACCAAGTGAAATATTAAGGCATTTAACTCAATCTTTGATTAATGCTATTTATTATTGTCCTTCACAGTAACCCGGTGGATCTGAGCAATCCAGCCATAGTCAGCACCACTCCAAAGTTTCAAGAGCAGTTTCTCATTTTAAATGGAATCCCCCAGGAAATGGCTTTACATCCATGTTTGAAACAGCTCCCCCAGATCTTCTTTAGAGCAATGAGGGGGGTCAGCTGCTTAGTAGATGCTTTCTTAGGTAAGAAAATCTTGAGTCATTCATTGGATTTTACTGTAAAATACTACAGATGATATTTAATCCTCATATTCCATGCCCAGCAAGGCCAAAATTTTGTCTTATAATGTATGACAAGATTATAACAAAATGTTTGTAATTACTAATTTAAACTATCATAATTTGACAGAAGATCGCTTATTGTTCTATAACTATGTTATAAAGTATAAAGTAAAAAAATAATCACAGAAATCAAGTTATTGTGGTTTTTCAAACACTCAATAGTTTGTCTACTTGTAAAATTAACCATCCATTTTTCCTCTGTAGTTTTCTTCCCAGCTTATATAATGACACAACCTCATTATTAAATGAAGGATTGGTTTGTGATAATTATTGCCGGTATTAATAAAATTGAGTACAAACATGTCAGTAAGTATCTTTCTCTTTACACTGTAGGAGTATCTGTCGAAAAGAGAGTCGTACGGGAGAGGGTGTTCACTTTTTGTCCTGTGCAGCTCTCTCATGGTACAGATATCAGCTCATCCAAGTATTAAGATGCAGAGGGCATGTGGTCTGTTTATGGTGGTAATTATGTGTAAGATCCAGTGTGCAGCATGTAGTGGCAACAGTTAACAAGCATATATCGTTATTTGTATCAAACTTAGAGGCCTGATCTAAGTGAGACATGAAATTGGTCTTATTCTTTGGCTGACTAAAGAACATCTGGAAGTTTTTTTTTTATTTGCACAAAATAGTTTTGATTAGCAATTTTTAGAGACAAGTTTTTGGTCTCACATTTAGTTTTTGTAAATTTGTTGTTCTAAATGTTGCACACTGGAACTTCTGAAAATGTTGGGTTCTTGTACCAGCAAAATGACAAATCCCAAATATTCAGACTAAACTACAAAGATCATCAACAAGGGGACTTCTAAAGGTGTTAAGAGTCAATGATGACAGGTTCACAGCAATTATTAATGATTCACATCTAACAATTATCTTGCATGTCTACAAATGAAATATGGTCTATGATTAAAACTCGTACCCTAATATCAAATTATATATCAAATTATATTCTTGATATCATCCACCGACACAGGGAAAAAAAATCCCAGTTCTGCTTTGAAAGTACTTTAGTTCTCTGTTTAACTTATCTTATTGCCCTACAGGAATATCACGCCCCAGGGCAGACAGCGCCCCACCCACCCCAGTAAACAGAATGAGCATGTCTCCTCCCCCCTCCATTGCCAACACCACACCCCCTCACAGCCGTAAGCAAAGGCATGCGGTGGTCACCAAAACCGCAAGCAAGAGTTCAACGGTGAGTTTTGGATGAGAAAAAAAATTGATCAAAAGCATAATTTCTAAAGCTTGCTTATGCTAAAAATCAGTGTGTACACAAACTTCTGTGCAAATTCAGCAATTTATAAAGATCGTGGAGTGTGTACATTTTTGTCACAAAATTTTTGATCCAGGGCTAAATGGTTTTAATTACAATTTTTTACGTCTTGTAGTCTTAATAGCCTCTATTTTCTTACTCACCCTGCAGGGCAGCAGCAGTCAACCAACCAAAGCATCCCAGCAGCAACTGCAGCAGCAACCGTCTTCTTCTCCTCTGCTTTCAAGCCCCAATCAAAGCAGTTGGGAGTCCAGGCCACTACCCGCCCCAGCAAGGCCAAAAGTTAACAGCATACTCAACTTGTTTGGCCAGTGGCTTTTTGATGCTGCTCTGGTCCACTGTAAGCTGCACAGCGGCCTCAGCAGAGACCCAAGCATGACTGGTAAGATTTTCAATAGACCGAGAAAAAAAAAAGAATAATTACTGATGCATGGGCAAATGGATGTCTGGTTGTATTTGGTATGTTATTTTGTTTTTTATATTTGTGAATTTATTTTTTTCTGGTGTTTTTTTTTTTTTTTTGTTTACTGTTTGTTGTTGAGATGTCTTTCTGTTTTTCACCATTCTCTCTAAAAAAATTCTTGTGCTTTTCTCTGTGTGTGGAGGGCTTGGTTAGAAGCGGCCTCACCTGAGATATTAATTTAATTTTAATATTTCTTGACAATAAACTGATAATAATTCTAATGAAACTTGGAATATAGAGTAGCTACATATTTGATTCAGTAATTAGTTTGGGAGACTTAAGGGGTCAATTTTATTAAGTTCATTATTGGGATATTTACACAACACGTTTTGGAAAACACGTTTTCTTAGTCTACTTTTTCTTCGTATAGTGTCCTGCACGTGTCTATCATGTCTGATTAAATGTCCAACATGTGTAATGGGTCAAAGAGTCATGTATTGAGGAGAACAAAAACTAAAATTTATGCCTGAAATGATATGATCCCAAAAATACTGGATCTGCTTTGATTTTGTCTCTCTCCACTATTTCTGTTATCTTGCAGCCTCTTTTATCCAAATTCTCCTTTCTTATAAATCTTGTAAGTAGGAACGGCAGCTTTTTTTTTTTCTTCCCTCACTTGATTTGCGTTTCTTGACAAATCTTCCTGCTTTTCAGTTAAATTTTCTCATCACCATTGCCATCATTATCATCGTTTTTATGTCCCTGCTCCTTTGCTATGTTTAAGAGTTCTCCAGCGTTTTTTCAGCGTTCCTCCAACGGTGATGAAATGGATTTCACATACTGACCATTTGTCTCAAACCTTGTTGGCAATTTTTTTTGACGATGCCACCCCCATTTTATTTATTTTTTTCATTCGAATCATTCTAATCCGTATTGCGTTTCAGACCCCTCCAAGTTCAGCATTAATGTTTTTTTCTTTGTGATTTTGTGTTGTCGGATGATTTGAGTTATTTTTATTAATTTGGTGCCTCAATGCATGATGTGAATGATCTGTATCTTGCGTGGTTATCATATTAGTGTAACATTGGGGGAAGCTGACACAGGGACTTTGCTTTGGACATGCAAGTGACACATATTAGCTTTAGTGCAAAACACTTTGGGAACAATATAGGTGGAACTCGCAGGCAAACTCTTTGTGTCAGAGTTTCCTTAACTGAATGCTTTTAAAGGATGAGTGTGTTTGCTATTATTGAAGTCTCTCTTGTAACAGTGATCAAATGTCTGCTATCTGTTGCTTTGACATATCAGATTTGTACAATTTTTTACCTTTTGTTGTGTACACATAGTAGACATGTCTGTTTGCCTGTTTCTCATACATGCATGCATCCGATTTGAGCGCAAAACAATTCAGGGTCCTTTCATTCTTTGTGTCTTGCTGCTTCCTACAGCGATAGCCACTCAGGTCGGTTTGGAGCTGAGAAGAAAGGGCTCTCAAATGTCCACTGACTCCATGGTGCCCAACCCCATGTTTGACATGAACGAGTTTCCAGAGAGCTATGAGGCGGGTCGAGCTGAAGCTTGCGGGACTCTATGTCGAATCTTCTGTAGCAAGAAAACTGGAGAGGAGATTCTGCCCGTTTACTTGTCCAGGTAATATTTTCAGTGCACAAATGTATTTCAACAGATTATTTGTGAATCACTACAGTATCATATCAAGTTGCCATGTCATTTTAATGGGCTTTTTCTTCTTTCTGCAGGTTCTACATGGTCTTGATACAGGGTCTCCAGATTTCTGATTTCATCTGCCGGCCAGTTCTAGCATCCATCATTCTCAACTCTTCCTCACTCTTCTGTACTGATCTAAAGGGCATTAACGTTGTGGTGCCCTATTTCATAGCTGCCCTGGAGACTATTGTACCAGATAGGTCAGACCTGCAGATGCTTCTGAGTTTTATCGTCACTTTGGTTATTTATTTATGTTTTTGTAACATTATCCCTTTTGTTTACAATTGATAGGGAATTGTCCAAATTCAAAGTGTATGTAAATCCCACCGATTTGAGGAGAGCTTCCATCAACATCCTCCTTGCCATGCTGCCACTCCCACATCACTTTGGCAACATTAAATCAGAGGTTACTGTTTCTCTTTATTTGCTAAAAACTTGCAGCTGATTGGGCAATACATTTTCTTTGAATAAACCTTTCTAAATTATTCCTTTATTTGCTGTTTTTTGTGTGCTTTAGGTGCTTCTGGAGGGAAAGTTTAATGAAGAGGATGTATGGCCACATGACCAACCTGTCTCTTTCCTGTCGTTGAGGCTACGGCTTGTAAATGTTCTCATTGGAGCGCTACAGACTGAGACTGACCCCACTAATACACAACTTATCTTGGGTATGAAGACTTCCCTCATCTGCTTATTCAGAGTGGATTGTAAAGTATTTAGTTTCCATTTTTTTTTCAAATTCTTGTTTTCGCTATTTCAGGTGCAATGCTAAATATTGTTCAAGACTCAGCCTTGTTAGAGTCAATAGGAATACAGAACGAAACTGTAAGGCACACATTCTTCTCTTTTTGTACAAATATATAAGGTTCTTCAATGTCAGATCTTGTTTGGACACAAAGATTGACATGATCTCATGCTTCCAGGGCAGCATTGATGGTAGTCATGTGACATCAAGGAACCAAAGTCACAGTCGCACCAACAGCGGTATCAGCTTTAACAGCGGCAGCACAGAAGCCACCAGTCCAGACTCGGAGCGTCCTGCACAGGCATTGCTCCGAGACTACGGTAAGACCTACAGCTGCTATACTGATGCACATGTTTGTTTGCTAGTTTAACACAACACAGCTTGCATTGATAAAACTAAATAACCATACTTTTGGCTCATATGTGCAAAGCAATAAACTTAATAAGTTGACTTATTTGCTCTTTAAAGCTAACGTGGTTAGAGTGGTATTCAGAATTAAGAAGCGCTGGGTAAAATGTCTTTGTAGGTGTTTCCTCTTTTTTTTTTTGCTTGCAGTGATGCTGCAGTGATCTATCCATACTAATAAATACTTTTTTTTCTAAGTTTTATTGATCAAGTTTAGATTTTATCAATCAAATTTGATCTTTGCTCTTAGGGGGCTGAGCCATGTGTTTCAATAGACTTTCTTGATTAAAAAAAAATCAGTAGTGTTTACATAACTAAATCAATCAAAATTTGTAACTTTTGGTTTATTCTTTGTTCATTATATATTTTTTTTTATCAATTTTAAGGCTTGATGATGACATTAAACGACCCAAAAAAGCTGAAGACAAACAAGACATTTCCAAGTCTATTGATCCATTGGAAAAAAATCAACTATTTAATTACTAAGAAATTCTCATTTTTTTGTAATAATTTAAACTAAAAGCTAAAATTGAGTATTTTATATTTTCATCATAGATATTTTTTTTCTCCCCAGACAGAATTATAGTATTTACATCGCTCAGTCCTTATTCTCAGTTTCCCATAATTCTGTCGACTCTGCCTCTCTTGTTTCACATTGTGTGCTGTGTTTTCGTCAGGCTTTTTTAAAGCATGCTTTTAGCATAAATAACGTACTAACTTGGCAGCCAGTGTTTTTTGTTTTTTTTTTCATGTAAATAACTTGGTTTTGTGGCCTTAATCCTGTACTGCTCTGTTTCTTGCGGTGTTTGGTTTTTCGGGGTGTTTTATGGTTTAGCTCTTCCAGATACAGCGGCGGGTCTGCTGGTACGCAGCATCCATCTAGTCACTCAGAGACTAAACTCCCAATGGGGGCAAGACATGAGCATTTCACTCGCTGCACTGGAACTGCTGGCTGGGCTGGCCAAGGTAAAGAAAACAACAACAACACAGCGTGAAAATATGAAGCAAACATGATTGCAGTAGTTCTTCCTGAATTATATAGTTGTAACTGCTTTTTTTGTACTACTAGTAGCAGAAATAGATTTTATCTCTATAATCGTGGGTGTCCATGCAGTTTCAGTACACAAGCTACTAAAGATACCAAAACAAAGAGATCAACTGATTAAAAAATAAGAAAAAACACACATAAGACATTGTAGGAGACAAACATTCTATTCTTTTTTATTATTGCTGGTGTTTCAATAGTGACAAATAATGCTTTAAATAAAAAAAAGACAATTAAAAGCAATTCTGTTATGTGAGCATACTATAATTTACTATTAAAATTTTGGATAACAAGACCTTATTTGTCATGTTGACATGTTTAATTTTAAACACTCAGTCTGTACCCTTAAGTGGTTTAAACATTGTTACATCAAAACACTAATTTTTCTAATTAAATTTTTTTTTTTACAAGTAAAATTTAATGTTTGACTGTGTGTTTTTTTCTCTTTTCTTTCTCTAATTAGATAAAGGTGGGAGTTGATTCTGCGGACCGAAAACGTGCTGTCAGCTCGATCTGTAGCTACATCGTGTTCCAATGCAGCCGTCCAGCTCCTCTTCAATCCAGAGACCTTCACTCCATGATCGTTGCTGCCTTCCAGTTTCTGTGTGTGTGGCTCACAGAACACCCAGACATGCTGGATGAGAAGGTGAATTTATTAGTTTAGGGACCAGTTTTTTTTCTGTCATGGGTATTCAGTAAAATTTATATATTTGTCTGACAAGTATATTTTTGTGCTCAAGGATTGTTTGGTGGAAGTGTTGGAGATAGTAGAACTTGGAATTTCTGGCAGCAAGTCCCGTCAAGAGCAAGAAGTTCGTCATAAAGGAGAGAAGGAGCACAACCCTGCTTCAATGAGGGTGAAAGATGCAGCAGAGGCAACTTTGTCCTGGTGAGCAAGACATGTTTTTCTTCTTGATTTACATGTAGTGATTTCAAACAATGTTTCCTAAAGTTTTTAAACTTAATTAATTTGTGTTTTTATCCAAACTGCAGAAAAGATTCATTACCGTATTTTCCGCACTATAAGGCGCACTGGAGTATAAGGCGCACCTTCAATAAATGACATTTTTAAAAACTTTTTCCATATATAGGGCGCACCGCATTATAAGGCGCTACAGTAAAGGCTGGGGTTACATTATGCATTCTCTAAATGGTGCTGCGCTAAAGGGAATGTAAAAGAAAAAAACAGTCAGATAGGTCAGTCAAAATTTATTAACAATTACAAAACAGCTTTCTGTTTTTACTCCCAAAATGAATAAACAGCTGTTTTATTATTTTCTCCGAGATAAAGTATTAGTATTTTCGTGACACAGTTTATCTTCCATTGGAGACAAACTCTGTTTAGTCTTACTTACTTGGCGCAGCGCATCTTCTTGCTTCCTCCACTTCCTCACCATTGATTCATTGATGTTAAACTCTCTCGCTGCGGCTCTATTCCCGATCGCCTTGAGTTTAAACTCTGCGGTGTAACAGTGTCTCTTGGTAGGAGCTATTTCCGGGTCTTTACACAAACACACAAATGGAAATGAGACACCCTTTCATATATCCCAACATGCACCGCGCACTACTACTTCTTCTACGGGGGAAATGGAGTCGGTGGCTGCTTACCGCAGTTGCGACACCTGTTGTGGCTCAATATTAATCCATATATGAGGTTCTCCGGGTTAAAAGGCGCATCGTGGACTTTAGAGAAAATTTAAGGTTTTTAGGTGCGCCTTTTAGTGCGGAAAATATGGTACCTAGTTGTTTGTGAGCTTGACTTGAACTCATTGACCCACATATTTTCCTTGTGCCATTGTGGTGTTCCCCAGTATAATGCAGGTGTTGGGAGCTTTCCCTTCTCCCAGCGGACCAGCCTCCACCTGCAGCCTGCTCAATGAAGACACCCTCATTCGCTATGCCAGACTCAGTGCCACAGGAGCCAGTAATTTCCGTTACTTTGTTCTCGACAACTCTGTCATCCTTGCAATGCTGGAGCAACCTCTCGGCAATGAACAGAGTGAGTGGTTTGTTTGGTTTCCACAGGCTTTTCAGATAAAATTTGAAACTTAAAAACCGAACATTCATCTAATTGGCCAGCTATTAAGTAATCTAAGAATAAACCTTCTAATAAATCTATACAAATACAATGTATGGGTGTATACGGATGCTGCCAATTGCCATGTAAATAAAACAAATATATCAATTAAAGATAATAAATGGAATATACATGTATGCTTGTGTGAAGATATGTATGTGTTTATCTAGATGTATTTATTTACACATATTTGTGTGAATATATGTATTTATTTGTGCATTGCATATCGATCCACACAGATCCCAGTCCGTCAGTGACTGTTTTGATCAGAGGGACAGCTGGACGACATGCCTGGACCATGCAGCTCTTTCATCAACCCAGAGGAGCTCGGGCCAATCAGAGGGTGAGATTATGTTGCACATAACTGTATCGTAATCAACCACAAACTAATGCCACTTGATCTTTGAACTATAACTGTGAAAAGACTTTTCTTGGGTTGTTTTTGGTCTTTTTTTTTTTTAATTTCTGATATATCATTTTTGTGTTTTATCGGCTTGCTTTTCTCCTGCTCCTGCAGATGTTTGTTCCAGAGGGCCGTCCAACACCAAACAATGAAGTGGGTATCAAGTACAGTGTCAAACAAAGACCTTTCCCTGAAGAGGTGGATAAAATCCCGCTTGTAAAAGCTGACGTCAGCATTCCCGATCTTGATGATATTGTCAGTAAAGAGGTGGGGATAAATGCTGTTTTATTTTATTTTATTTTTTTTTTAATCCACATGTGTAAATTTAAATTTATGTCCTTACAAGTAGGAATATTTTTGCAGAAATAAAGTAAATCAGGACGAAGAAATAGAACTGACCAGAAAATAACTGTTGATCTCATTTGTTATTGTATGAGACCAGGTGTGTTGTTTGGGCTGGCTGGATGATTCGAGACATGGTAGCTCACTGATAAGTAATGTGAGTTTTTGTTGTAAGAAAAATACGGTGCCACTAAGGGTGTTTCTTGGGAAAGGGTCACACGATAATCCAGTTCAAAGCTCTTGTTCAAAATCTAGTTTTACGTAAACACATAAACATAGTTGTTATCTTTAAAAGGACATTCCTGCTGGAAGTAACATTGAAGTTTTAATGTTACAAAATCAATTAGATTTATTCAAGAGCTATTCTGCTGGACGGGATAACTATTGGAAATTTAAACTATTTTTTTTCTGTCCGAATGCATGATTGGTGTGTTGGCAGGTCTTTTTTTTTTATAAGCAATATAATATCTCTCTGGGCTGTGGGAACTTTTCCTTCTGAAGTGATATTGACTGCTGTTCATCAGACATCCTCTTTCCTTGATTTTAAATCTTGTCATCTTTTTCCTTTTTCCAGCTTGAAATCCAGCACGACAAACTTCGTGTTCTGATAACTAAACAAATAGAGTATGAGAATGTCTTGGAGCGACAAAGTGATGAAATCTGGAAGTCTAAGACTTTTCCAGATCCACAAACAGACTGCAAACCTCCTCCACCTTCACAAGAGTTCCAGACAGCCCGCCTCTTTCTCTCCCAGTTTGGCTTTTTGTCTCTGGAGGCTCTAAAGGTGTGCAAAATCAATTTTTAGTTTACTTTTATTGCACCTAATCTGAATAGGTTTTACATATCTGCATTTGTTTATCCTAGGAACCCAACAACAGTCGCCTACCTCCTCATCTCATTGGTTTGGAGTCATCGTTACCAGGATTTTTTGATGACATCAGCTATCTTGATCTACTTCCCTGTCGTCCCTTTGACACAGTCTTTATTTTTTATGTTAGAGCTGGACAGAAAAGCAGTCATGAGGTGAAGAAATACATCACTAAATGAATAATATTAGCTCAGTTATTGGTTAATAGTTTCCTATGATTGATAAATAGATTGCCGTTAATTTCTGTGGTAGTTAAATTTTTTGCAATCATTAGACCGTCATCATTTGGATGCGATTAATTTGATGTAATACATTTTTTTTGGTTTAATGATTCATCAGATTTTAAGAAATGTTGAGTCATCAGTCAGTGTCCAGCCCCACTTCTTGGAGTTCCTGTTGTCGTTGGGCTGGCCTGTCGATGTGGGACGCCACCCTGGCTGGACAGGGCATCTAGACACAAGTTGGTCTCTAAACTCCTGCTCTGACAGCAATGATATACAAGGAGGTAAGAACATGCTGGTCTAGAATGTTTTGGACAGAATGATCTGATTGGTTGGTGTAATTTTTGCTTTATATCTGACATTTTCTGCATTTTTCTTGTTTTGCAGAGGAAGCAACCACTCCCGAGGACACCGGAGGCTCAGTTTTTAACGGAGAGAAGAAAGTTTTATATTATGCTGATGCTTTGACTGAAATTGCCTTCGTAGTTCCCTCTTTTACAGAAAATTCTGGTTTGTAATAATTTATTTCATTATTAAAACAGGCTGCAAAAACCCCAACTTAGCAGATAATGGAGGTGGATTTTTGTTTTTTACAGAGGAGTCATCCGTGCACAGTGACTCCACAGTGGAGGCCGACACCAATGCAGACCTCATGCCTGGTTTACTTAAACAACCTAATCTAACATTGGAACTAGTCACCAGCCACTCAGAGAGTCTAGAATCTGCAAAAAAGGTAATAAAGATTGGCGTAAAGATATAACAGGGTCCCTGGTTAATCACAGAAGTTATGTTCTAAAAATAAACCCCTCCGTAAAATCTGAGTAGTAGTCAACTTTATTAATTTATTAAATCATTACAGGTGTTTCAAAGTTGTAAAACAGATATTTTAAAAGTAAAGTGTGCGTTTATCGCTAGAAATATTATCAAAATAAAGGTTCAGCTGGAATTCATCCATTTTTATAGCATTTGCACCAGAAAATAGAACAATATCTACCATGTTTTTTTTGTCCAGGCCAGAAAAATTTTGCATTCACATGACTTTTGCTTCAACCATCCCTTTTTCAAACCATGAAACCACTGTACTGTTTGTACAGTACAGTGGGTTTATGTTAAGTATACATATTGCAGGTTTAAATAAAAATGATCTAATCTAAAAATCTAACTGTAAGCAGATCAGAGAGCACACGTAAAAAGTCATTTGGAATGGGGAAATAAAGCTGCTAAATTGCACTTAAACATGAAGGTCTCAAAAGGGGAACTGAGTTATAGCAAGGACCCCTGAAGTACTAAGTTTGATTTGTGGTTTTTAATGCATCATTTGTTTAAAATCCCTAAATTTGTCATGTTTTTATAGTTGAGTCCTTTGGTAAAGACAAAGAGGTCATCAACTGGAAAATCCTACCCGCAACTGGGACCAGAGACAAAGGTGTTTGTAGTCTGGGTGGAACGTTTTGATGATATCGGTAAGCACCAACCATAAGTCAAAGCCACTTTGTTGTGGGTATTCATAAATGAAGAAATATTTTAGAAGTTGGTGCATATTAGCTGGACTACACATGTGATTTTTGTTTTGCAGAGAACTTCCCGTTATCTGATCTCTTGGCTGAAACCAGCACAGGTTTGGAGGCAAGCATGAGCAACAGCGCTTCCTGCAGGTATGCAAAAGTTTCACGCTAATAACCTTTTATTTTCAGTAGAAGGATGTTGTGGTTTAAAGGTTGGGTTTTTTGCCAGGTGTGGAAGCGGGCCGAGAAAAAATGTTGTGCAAAACTGAACACACTTCATCTTTCATTGTAAACAGGAAGTACTCATTTAGACTTTGCACATACAGGCAGGAAGTGTGAGCATTGGTCGCTTCTCCATGTGTTTGAAGGTGTTTATTCAGAGAAAAGGGGTGGTTTGCATTAAGTTTTCCAAGAGTTGTCTTCAAAGTACTTTGATGAAAACATTTAAAAGACACAACCGTTAACAACGACTCATTGAAATGAGGCCTAGTTACCAAAACAACTTATGTCTGTGTTCAAATAATTACATACGTATGTAGAAAAAAATAATAATTATGTAGATTTGAAACGAAGGTTCAAATGTCTAAAATGAAGAAAAAAGGGACTTGCAGTGTTTTTTTTTCATTATCTGCTTTGCTGACAGCAGAAACAATCCAGAATCCAGGGAGTTGAGTACAAAGAAGAACGTAGTCCTAAAACTGTGCGAGAAAATATATGAGCAAAAAATTGAAGATGTGTGTGTATACACATTTCTTTTGTAAATCTTGATCAGAGTAATTCAATGTAGGTGTTAGTGCAGGTAGACTCCTCTACAACCACACCCACATTTTAATAATAAATGATTTCATACTTTATTGATCTCTCGTGGGAAATTTCTGTTCTGTGCTGCAATGCACTCTAGTAGGTAGCTAACAACCGCAACAGTGGTGGGAGCAATTAGTGGGTTAGGCGTTTTGTTCAGGGACATTTCAGTACGAGCTTGTGGTGGCAGGAATCAAGCTTTCAACTCTGGTCCATAGTTGACCACTTTACAATTGAGCCCTGCCGCTTCCTGAAATTTGCAAAATAGATTGAGTTGAGTTTCACACATTTTTGGGTTTCCGCAAACAGAAAGCTGAAAAAATAGGAAAGTGATTTATTTTATTTTTTTTATCAGTAAATGACTGGTTTACAGTTCATTAACGTCTCGCGGTGAAAACGTGTACGCTGTCAAAAAATTAGCTATAATGCTCTAGAAATAAATGACCTGCCCAGTTCTAATGAAGTTGAATGACACTGCTGTAAAAATCAGATTCTATCCATTTATCCATCTCAAAGTAAAACTTGAACATTAAAAGCAAGATGTGTGTATGTGGAACTTCCTCGAGCATAATTGATTAAAATCAGTTTATTTTCCTTTTAAAACTGTGGTATGACTTGTACTGTTTTATTATTTTTAAACTGTACGAGAATGTGCAGGCACATACACGTCCACAGACTGCTGCATTCGTGCATCACATCTTTACAAATGACCACATAAAACATGTTTTTTCGAAGAGAAACTGCTTCAACCTGTGACCGTGTTTTAAATCTGGAGGTGTCCAGCCCAGATTAAACTGAGAAAACCCAAATATTGATCTGTTCTGCTATTCAAAGCACCGCAGTTCTGTGCAAAGTTCCAATAAAATGTCTTCCTGAAATCTAATGGGGCAGATCAATTAGTTGCAGCCATGTTTATTAAATCCTCTCTTCTGCTGCATCATGTCCTATTAAGCTAAAATCACATCTGAACCATATCATAACTGTACGTATCTTTAGCCCATCACAGTAACATATTTACTCATTCAAAGATTCTACAACAGCTTTAAACATTAGTTTGATATCAAATCACTAACAGCCGTCTTTTGCTCTGTTGTCCTCGTTGTAGGTCAGGGTTACTAGAAAAGGACATCCCTCTGATTTTCATCCACCCTCTAAAGACGGGACTGTTCAGGATCCGGTTGCATGGAGCTGTGGGTAAATTCGGCATGGTGATCCCTCTCGTGGACGGCATGGTGGTTAGCCGTAGAGCTCTAGGTAATGATCCACACTCCCTTTGCTAACTTGTACGTCCTCATAGTTAATAGTTTGCTACTTCTAACTATACAAACTTTTGTTTACATCATTTTAAGAAATTACAGGTAAGTTCTCAGTTGAAAATGATCACAATATGAATAATTATGAGCAGCACTGTACTTTTATGATAAAAATAGATCAGTTAAAATACTTTCATTAATCAAATAGCTTGTCTTTGTATTTTTTTTTTACACCTGAATAAACCAGTTGAATAAACAAATTGACTCCTTATAAATGCTATTGAACTTATAATTCACGTCTTTTTTCACTACTCAGGGTTTTTGGTTCGTCAAACAGTCATCAATTTGTGCCGACGGAAGCGACTGGAAAGTGACTTGTACAATCCTCCTCACGTGAGACGGAAACAGAAAATCACTGAGATTGTTCAGCGTTACAGAAACAAGCAGCTGGAACCTGAGTTTTACACCTCGCTCTTCCACGAGGTTGGGGATGGAAAGCCTCACCTATAAACCCCTGATCCCTCTTTTTGCTCTGTCCAAACACTGGCTCGCAAGCGCACACAACAAACAATCCCAATCTCACACTGATTCACCAATTACAACTGTGCTTGCACACACATACACACACTCTCTCTCCCACACAGAATCTTTATATTTGTACTGTACTATTTTGTTATTTATATGAAAACGTATATCAACACTGTTTGCCTTTGACTCCGAGATCAAAGTGTCAAAAAAGGAAAAAAAAAACACCGCAAAACATGCCAAGGTGGAGAATACAATGCATCTCTGTGTTGCAACTGCTCACTGGAGAGCCGAACGGCTGAAGTGACCGTCTCTTCTCGTTTAGTCATACTTGTGTGGCAAAAAGAGTTTCCGCTTGTCTTTAAATGCAATACTTTAGTAACACTGTTGGCCTTTCTGAACTTGTACAAAACAGTTTGTCCATTGAACCCCGTGAGATGACTGATACACAAAGAGTTAACCCTATCCAAAAAATCCTTTTCTTTTTTTTAATTACACGGTTGGATTTTTGCCAAGGAGTCAAATACACATGCAGCCTTATGGTTTGCAATCACGAGCTAAAAATAGAAATTGCAATTCATTCATTCAAATTGAAAACAAATGGTCCTTTATGTCCAGAAACCGGCTAATATCTACTCTAGTCTTCCTAGTGCAAATGTGTGTGGTTGTTTTAATACACTGAGCACGCAGATCTCTCCGATTGAGTTAAAGGACACCTCTATGGTTTTACCAAATAGGGCTGATGTTTTGGAACACTTGTTTTCTGTGCAAGGCCATCTCATCGCACAGTCACCACTACACACAATACCACTGTGTGTGTGTGCACACAGTTGATAGTACAAGGAGACGTAAAGTCCTAACAATCCTTCAAATGGCTTTTACACATAAAATTTAGTCACTTTAAAAATGCCCTTTTTTTAGATCATCTCACAGCATACAATTTACACTTAATGCTTGAACAATTGAGATGCTGAAATTAGCTGGAGGGCTTATTTAAAATGACAGAAACTTTAGGTTTGAAGTTTGTGCCACTACAAACCAGAACCAAAGCACAGTTTCAAGTGTTTTGATCGTCAAACTAAATCTGATGGGCTCACTGGCCAAAATACTTTATGTAGCTAAACATCATTATATAACTCTCATTTTGGCTAAATGCAGCTGTTTTTTGTTTTTTTTTTCTAACCTAGATTATATTTAATGCATCTGTTATGTTTTAAGTACAGGAATGTGCAGTATTGCCTTCATAAAAGTTTATTTTTGCTTAACAAATTGTCGCTTTTTTTTTGTTTATTCACTGTATGTTCATTTTGATTTAAGTCCTCACTGTCTGCCTGTAACAATGTGAATTTATTTATCACAGACAAGGAGCAGGGCAAACACCTCTGAAATGTTTTGTTATATCGGAAAGTCTTAATGCACTGAGCACATTTTTTTTTTTTCTATTCTCTTTGGTTACCCGACATGACTTTTTGTACTTTTGTGCATTTTGAAGCAAAAACCCTGCTGAAGGAATAGTTTTATCTAGTGAAATTTGAATGAAGAGATGGTGTGGAGTTTTTAACCTATCATGTCTAATTGTGACTCACTTTTTATGACGGTGCAGAATGCACATGCCTTTTTCTGGAAGGAAAGTAGATTAAATATGCTTCAAAGAAACTACAATCAGTCACATTGTATCCTGTTACTCGGATCGTATTTAAGGACTTGCCATGTACAGAAGTGGATGATATGTAAATATATGATAGTGTAAGGCACTTAGAAGTTGTCTGTTGCATTCCTCACTTGAGATGATTATGATTGAGTATTGTATGCAATTATGTGTGAGAGGAACGCAGTGGGTATTGAATGTAACATGCATTAATTAAAACTATTATTGACATTTTCCCAAGTTTATATCATTTGACTTCTTCCTTAGAGGATGAAACCAAGTTTAAATCACAAAGACTTATTGATCCTGTAATAACTTTTTTTTCCTAATTCAGAACGTATTTACGTACAAGGTGATGTGTGTTTCAGCAGTTCAGTGTGGAGGTGTGACTGTAACTTTACTTCCTTTCCTATTTTGGCCTCCATCCTGTCGCCTTCTCTTCTTGCATGCACAAGTATCATCTTGAAACCTACAAAACATCTTTCTACTATCATACAGTTCTCACAAATGTCCTGCATCATTCCAATGTGTCTGTTACTTCGGAATTCCTCATAAAATATATACGGTAATTTCTGTATTTCTTCATAAATAGATGAATTTTATGAGCTGATTGCTGTGGCGACCCCTGAAGGGAAATCCCGAAAGAAGAAGAAACAAAGCAAATATTCTTCATGTCTCTTGGTTTTAACAAATGAATATTTAAAAGAAGCAAAAAGCAGTGACTTGTAAGTGAGATACTTTCAAATGAACAAAATTTGACCTCATAATCCTAAAACTAAGAGTTCCAGTTGAAGATAGATGGACGGACTTTGTAATACAGATGGTCTATTGTACAAAAATGAGAATGAAACAGACGAGTGTAGAGGACGAGCATTAAAAAACAACCTTAAAAGATATTCAAAATCCTCAAAACTCTTAAAGCAGTAATTACACAAAATCCATAACAAATCAAAGAAAAAGCAGATGACACAGGATTTCATACTTAACAATAAAATGATTGTATTTACTGATGCGTTCAAACGACATAAATTTTAAGAATAACTTTCTTAGAATGACTCGTAGTGAGTCACAAGCAGTTGGGTCCATTCCATCTGGAGATTTTAACAAAAGCCTTAAGGAACTATTACAAACAACCTTTAAGGCTGGATGTTTTTTAAAAGTTTCCTTTCAGATGAGCTTTATAGAATAAAGAAAAGTAGCGTTTAAACAAAATCCCTCTGGCAAAACCAAAGGCAAACTTTCAGGATGGAACTTTGGCCTAAGCATGCAACATTCTCATCATCCGATAATGAGTCAGTCTGCTCATGTCCAAGATATTTTAATATTTTAACACTAGGAACCTTTACACGCAGTTTAAAATGAGAAACACAAGAGATCTGATCCCCTTTGTTTGACACATCAAGATTGTAGTTCACATAATTAAGTTAGCCATACGGAAAAAACCCATTAAAGATGGTATGGAAACTCTTTACAATTTAATTTTTTGTAGCTTTACTCAAATCTGTCTTCACTGGTTGGACACATGCCAATAAATAGATGTATGAAAACAAAATTATTTATACATATTAATCAAGTGGAATCTGTAAGACTATTAATATAATCTGTAGTAGTATTAAAGTCAGAGGAGGCATTGGCTCAGTGGTAGAATGTTTGTCCTTGGACAAGGAAAAGCCAGTTCATAGGTGTCCTTGGAGCAGTCACCTAACCCCGTATTTGCCCCCCATCATTGGTGCCGTAGTGGCTGCCTGCTGCGGTGCAATGCAGCAATGTAATTTCCCCATTGTGGGACTAATAAAAGTTTTCTTCTTAGCCTCAACCTTAGCCTATCAATTTTTTATGGTGAGCAAAAATGGTAAGTGCAGAACAGTAACAACTAAAACTCAGCCAGAATTAAAATCCAGATCAAAAGCATAGATAGGCTTACATAAAAAAATGACAGAAAATAAAACCGTTTAAAAAATAGAAAAGTAAACAAACAAATTTGAATAAATACATAAAATCCCATTAAACATAAATTAAAATAACGTAAATGCCAAGTTAGAAAGATCTGTTTTCAGCCTTTTCTCAAAAACAAACTGATCTGCGGCCCTGACGTCCTCTGGCAGGCTGTTCCACAGGCGAGGACGCGCTCGAACATGTCGGACGGAAGCGCATGCAGTTACACACTGCAACCAGAAGAGGGCGCGGTTTCCCCATAATTTGTATCTAACAAGTTGAGCTCTCACAAAATACTTTTAAACATACTGTACCAATTTTTTTTTTTAAGTTTTGTCACTACATTACGCTTTAATATCAGGATTAGATATATAAAAAATAGTTTACGTCACTTGTGGGATTTAACAACCTGCTTTTCAACCAGATTGTGTTTTCAAGCTGAGTTTACTGAGTCCCTCCTCCTCAGACTCCTCACATGCTCTCAGCTGCTGCTTCACACACACTCTCTCTTTAGAGTCTTACACACTTTCTGTCAACTTTACTCAGACGAAATCTACTCCCCGATCTTCAGTTGGAGGATTTTTTTTAGGTCAAACCTGCTGATCGATGATGGACTGAGTGTGTGGATTGTCTGCATGAGGAAAACAAACTGAGATCTTTCTGTTAGCATCATGGAAGAGGACGAAGGACATCAGGAGAATGGTGTCCACACCACGAAAGATTCTGATCGTCAACAACGTCTCCGACTTTGTGTTTTAAATGAGATTCTCAACACAGAGAGGGATTATGTCCGGACTTTGCTTTTCCTTCAATCGGTGAGTTTAGACATGAATTCTCACTCTTTTTATTCTGGAATACTGGTTTAAAAGAGATCAATAATTAATTTATGGACATGATACTACTTATCTAGATTTTAATCTCTATTCTGATTTTTTGCATCATCACTCTTACTAAATCCACATTTTTACACTTTAAAAATACAGGATAGAAGTCAACATGGGGTTGATCTGGACTTCTATGTGTGTTTAAAGATCAGGATTTGAAATATTCAAGAATATTCTCATGAGATTTTTCACATGGTCCATGCCTTCCAGACAAATAAGAAAGCATCTCAGTAGAGATCTTCATCCTGATTGTGTGTGAGAACTGTCTGATGAATGAACACACACTCCTTTCAGACATCACTCCTTCTGCATAAATAGATTCCCACCTGCAGGTGACAATTCAATTAGTCATTTTTGGTGTCCCACCCCCCAAATCCCCCACCATCTCTCTTCTCTTGTCATCTCAGAGCTGGTGGCTCCTGCCCCCAACCTGGATGTGTGTGTCTGAGATCTGTGTGTGTGTCTGAACTGTGTATGTGTGTCTGATCTGTGTGTGGTCTGCTTTAGTCTTCTGTATTATGGTATCATAATGCAACTTCTCTATTCTCATACAGCATTAACTGCTGATGAGAATCTGCACCCTTTTATTTGGGGTGTCCTCCCCCCCACCTCCCCTCCTCTTAAACTATAAGGTCATGAGTTGGGGTCGGCTGCAAAACATCAAACATGAAGAGATTTAGGAGATTCAGTTACTTGCTTTGGTTCCATCCCGCTGAGTGGAACCAAAGACTACGAGGTTAGAGTAGAATGTTATCATTCTTACTTCGATTAAAGGTGTTTCTGATTAGCGCTCTGGTAATTCTATTGTAATTTTTTTTTCTATTTCCATGACGTGTCAAGCAACTTCCTCAAAATGTCTTGAAAACATTCTGCACAGATGTCTTAATGTTGCGTGCCATCATGCAGCTGGTACACGGTCCCTCAAACATGCTTTTCATTCATGGCATTCTATCCACTTATGTAATATCAGTGTTATTGGATTGATTTAGATGGTTTTATTTGTAGAACTGGTAGATAGTTTTGTCAACTTTTTGGTCCGTTCCGGTCCGTCGTCTTCCGCTTATCCAGGACCGGGTCGCAGGGGCAACAGCCTCAGACTCTCACTTTTTGGTTTTTCTTATAAATCTGATCTTTCTGGATTAAAAGCAGTCATGAAGATTTTCCGACAGTGACAGCTCAGCAACTATTTGTGAATTCTGAACATGCATTTGGACTTCTAATGGTCTTTCGTGGCTTCTTTAGGGTTTGCGTCTTCTACCATTAGAAATGCATTCTTGTTGCCAAAACTATGATGTCATTGTCGTTGACACGCTCTTGGCCAATAAAATTTTCTTGTCACACAAAAGTGATAGGCTGAGGTTTTCAACAGCTTTCAAAATTTTTTGTTTCAACTTCTCAACCGCTTATCTCTAACAGGGTCGCGCGGGATACTGGAGTTTATCTTGGTTTATTTCAGGCGTGAGGCAGGATACACCCCGAACAGGTCGCCAGTCTGTTGCAGGGCCACACACACAGACAACTATCCACACACTGATTCATTCCTTGGGCCAAAATCTATTCCGTTGTCTTCCGCTGTCTGGGGCCTGGTCGCATGGGCAACAGCCTCAGATGGGAAGCCCAGGCTTCTCATCTGAGGCTGCATCCTCTAGCTCTCCCGGAAGGATCCTGAGTCATTCCCCGGCCAGCTGCAAGACACAGGCGCTCGGGGGGCATCCTGACCAGATGCCCGAACTACCCCATCTGGCTTCTCTTGACCTGGGGCAAATTCATAGTGGCTAATTAACCTGACATGTATGTTTTTTGGAGAGTGGGAGGAATCATGCAAACTACACAGAAAGACTAGTGTTTCAAGCCTCGCCTCCATTCCAAGACTCAAACCCTTACCTTCTTGCTGTGATGCCACCATGCAGCCTCATTTTCCAAAGTCAATGCTTTGTTTATCTTTTGCCGTGTGTTTCCTAGCTTGTTTAAACTTATGGCAGTGATATGGTTAGGGTTAAACTCTCCTGGTTTTCTACCGTTTTATTTGGTCAGATTTTTGGTGTCATAACTAATGTCTGAAAAGATTTACAGTGGTGTTACTTAAGACTCTGCTTTGGGTACTCACCTGTTCTCTTGTGCATGATGTAATTTTCAAAGCGTTCGATGACGTCTCCTTGTATTTCTTTGCCAATGAGATGGACTTCTAAAACTCTTTTTTTTTTAATCAACAGGTGCCTTTTCATTTTAAAAGGTTAAACATTTGTAACCATCGTTTCATTAGAAACTGCAACCTCTCAGTTTGATTGTACCCCACACATGTAATGCTGTCTATCTGCAGGGGTGTTGTGACATTAGGGCTTACTAGTTAAGTACAGAGCTTGGTCATTAATGGAACAAGAAACATCAGTCCTTGTCACCTCTGCTGCCAATCCCTTTGCAAATCCTACTCATGTTCTATGCCCAGCTGTGCCCGGTCCCTTTCCCTCAGTGGGAGGTGAGGCTTTGTCACCATCCTGCTCACTGTGGTGATGATAAGGCAAGTCTGGCTGTGGGGGCTCCCAGCATATGGTTTCAGTAAAGATAAAGTAGGGTTGATGTTGGTGGGGGTGGTGAGTGAGATGGGGATGTGCAGATCCACAGGGAGAAGAAGCTTAAACAGTGATGGGGGATGAAAAGCGGGTTGGCAGAAAAGCATGGTTTCGTCTTTGCTTATCTTGACGTCATCATCGATTAGAGAGTTCCGGTACTTCTTGGAATGTATTTCAGTCATTTTTCTTGTCATATTTTTGCATTTTGATTGGCAAGAATGGAAGACAGAGTGGGGATAATGTGGGTACGACCCAACATAGGGTCATTACTTCTGTTATTACAAGTGAATTGATAGTGATTGGTGTTGAAAAGCGTCAGACTCTAGTTTTTGAAGATTTCCATTCATTCGTTTTAACAAATCAATGATGGTTGCCTCACCACTGCTTCTTTATGAGCTCATCCACAACATCCCTGAACGATGGCAATGACACACCAAAAAGCTGGTGATCCAGCTTTGGCATTTCAGCTGTTCTGCATGTCTCTCATCCCCTGGCAATTACCAGCGCCAACAAGCTCATCCAGTGCGTTAGAGGAAAGCATGTAGGATTGGTTTGAGACTAAGAGGTGAGAAGGGGGTTGGGAGTGTGAAAAGAGGGATTAGAGGATTCATTTAGCTCAGTTTTATCATTACAGCCCTCCAGCTCTGTTAACGCTTTTGAACAGAGTAGAAGTAGATCATTTAAACCAGTTGATCTCTATCTCAACAAGGTTTGGTGATAAGTGCTCATTTGAAGTTTTTTGTTGAAAAGTATTTCATGCATTGTGCCATAATTGATCTGCTAGTATCCCAGATCAGTTTTGTATTTTTTTTAGAGGGTGCGTTGTTTATTGGATCCAACCAACTGGATTTCCCCTGGCAGGAACCATCAGGATATAGAGAAGAATCCAGTTGGTGGCGTCATACCTTGTAGGCTTAAGGGATTTTCCTCTAACCCCTAAAAAATGTTTCTAGTCACTATGAAATCTTTTGCATATTTTCTGACCACAATGACCTGTGTCTGCGTAATTATTGTCACGTAAGGACAACAGTGGAAATGTGTGGCCAATAAATCAGTCAACTTCAGCCTCTTGAGAAGAGAGTGACAGACAAGAGTTGAGTGACCAGGAAGGGCTAAACTGTGCTGTGAGATAATAGGAAACATCTGGAAATCCTACGTCCTGTGACCTTTTGCTGTGGTTCACACACACAAGAGAAATCACTACTCTGATGTCAATGGGGGGCATGTGTGGATGAACTCAATTGGACGACACAAATTTTAAGAACTTTATCATTGACTACTACTTGAGTTAATTATTCCTCTCCTGTCTTGGTAAACCACGCTACGAAATCAGCATTTAGGATAACGCCATATAAGTATTCTCCCGTGTGCGCGTCTGTTTTTTTCGGGTATTCTGGTTTCCTCCCACACTCCAAAAAACATGCATGTTAGTTGATTAGCCGCTACAAAATTGCCCCTAGGAATGAATGTGTGTGTGGATGGTTGTCTGTGTATGTGGTCCAGCAACAGACTGACGACCTGTTCGGATCGTATCCTGCCTTTCACCTGAAAGCAGCTCGGATAGGCCACTGTACCGCCTAGACCCTATTAAGGATAAGAGATTCCCGTGCCCCTTGGTGCTGGAGTAGCCCCGGAAGGGGTTTCTCTTATGCGCCTGGCTGGGCGGGTGGGCAGCTCCTCGGTTCAGAATCCCAGGATCTGAATTAGCGCGGGCCCGGGTTGCGTGTGTCTCTGCCTCCCTCGTTCCTGTCTTTTGGGGCGGGTGAGGATCTATTAGCCCTAAAAAGCACATGGTCCACATCGGCAGCATGCATGTACTTTCACTCACACTTGCACACTGTATCACACTGTTTACTGTCCACTACGTTCCTTGCTCCCTACCAATATTATTATAGCTCTAGTAAACATGTGTTTGTGTTGTACATTATTTGCTATATAAGATGTTGTTGTGTGTGTCCGCTTTATCTCTGGTTTAAACCCTGGAAGCTGTAGTACGTTTCTATTGCTTTCCCTTTTTGATTTTTCTCTTTCTCACTTTCCCGTATCCCCCCCCACTCTGTGGAAAAGACCAGCATCAAATTTCTCTTGGTTCGGAAGTAAAAATAGCTTAAGATTGTAACTCTCATCTTTGCCACAACGCTGGTGGTTTCAGCTCACTGCAGTTCCAACAGCACTGAAGTCATACATATACCGACACGTAGGGTTGGATTGAAGGGAAGGATACGGCCTGTGGAGTTTTACCAGCAGGTTGAACAGTTACTGTGGCAGACTGCTGCTGCTTTGTGAGGCGGTTTTATTATTATTGGGCTTTAAACATTCTCCTGCTCCACAGTGGAGGTATGGGAGGCTGAATCTGATCTCTCAGCACACAATGTGCTGCTTAATCATAGCATCAGCGTCTGAAAGACATTCAAATGAATCGGAGGATGTGAAGCAAAGTACTTTGTATTTTGTATTAAAAGTTGAACCCTTTCAGCGTTCATGATGATTGAGGTCTAACAATGAGAGTATCACCACTTAAAGCTGTGCAATGAGGACAGTTTTCAGTTCCCCAACTTAATTTTTGCTTTTTTTTTTTACAGTCATGTGTGTTGATAAGCCATTTCTTTGAGGCATAAGACTGCAGTAAGTATTTTAGGAATTCAAGTTAGCAAGTCTGAACCACTGTAACACCCAAAGGCAGGATGTTGGGGAAAAAAAAAATGTAGTGAAAAAATTCTTTACACTGATTTCATCAAAAGATGTTTTCAGATTCTGATTGTAAATTAGCAGCGTAGAAATGGAATTTTACACGAGTAGCTGGTGGCGAACGTGTTCCCCTTTGGTAATAATGAATCATGCAGCTGAAGAAGGATATCTGATCTGAGTGATAAGACTACAGTAATAGACCCGAAAGACTCATCAAATTGAACATTTGGGACAGTTTGGTTAGTTTGAAAAGCTGAAACGTGTGAGAAAAGCTTTGGGAAGTGTTTTTCAGAACTCTGATACATGATACAGAGGTTGACCTGCCTGAATTGTAAAAGCATAGCAACATGAGATACCCAGTGTCCCCTATGAGATCATGACCTGGACAAAGTTAGGACAGGTCCTTTTCCAAGAAAGCAGTAGAACGGTGTAGGATGAATGACTGGGTACAGACTGGGTCAGCATAGGTTTTCATGAATTGGGATCATGAACCGAAGCAGCAGGGTTTACATGTTTGTTTACTCAGTCAAATACAACCAGATGTGTGTCGCCTTTTAGGGTGAAAGGGCATGTGCCCGTTACGGGAAAAAAAAGGTTTGATTTGCCAAATGACTGTATGGGAACCTTCCACCTTTCTATGTAACCACAAAGATCCGATAACAAAGCTGGTGCTGTTTTTATGGTTTAAATTTCAAACCTGACATTATTCATCATCAGGATTAGATCTCTAGTTCCAAACAGCTGTGAAAGGTCTGAGTGTGTTTCTAACGTGACGTTGTGTAGGTAAGGACCAGATTGAGTGGAAGATTAACATTACTACCCTTTTCTACAAACTATTCCAAGCCGTTCCGTTGTCTTCCGCTTATCCAGGATTTGGTCGCATGGGCAACAGCCTCAGATGGGAAGCCCAGGCTTCTCTAACCCCGGCTGTATCCTCCAGCTCACCCATCCCGATTCATTCCCAGGCCAGCTGTGAGACATAGTCTCTCCAGCAGGACCGGGGAATGCCTCTGGGTTTCCTCCCGGTGGAATGTGCCCAAAACACCTCACCAGTGAGGCGCTCAGGAGGCATCCTAACCAGATGCCCAAACCACCCCATCTGGCTTCTCTTGCCCTGGAGGAGGAGCGGCTCTACTCCATGCCAACAGCATTACAAGATAAAATATTGTATTTTTTTATATAAACATCGGGTATCCCAGTAAGAAGGGTGAGTGTTTGAGTCTTCGAGTGGGTGTGAGAATTGAAACACTGGCCTTTCTGTGTAAAGTTTGCATGTTCTCCCGTGTATGCATGGGTTTTGTCCAAGTACCCCGATTTCCTTTCACCTTCCAAATATACGCATGCTACAAAATTGCTCCTAGAAATGAGTGAGGGTGTGAATGGTTGTCTGTATGTGGCTCCCCAACAAACCGGCAACCTGTTCGGGGTGTATCGTCCCTCTTGTCTGAAATCAGCCATCACAGGATCCAGTATTTGGCTTTTGTGGCTGATTTACAGGGGGAAAAATAAAGTTTTCCCCTTAAAAAAAAAACAACTTTACCTGTTTGGGTTCAAATTAACTGCATGGTCTACGTTATTTTTTTAGTTGGTTTTATAAACCAACATTGATCCCACAGGTTTGGGTGTTTTAATTCAATCTCCACTACTTTAGGTTTCTTTATGGCTCTCAGGACTCTGATGGCTCACTCAGCACCATATTTACCACACTGTGATCCGGTCTGTGATCTCCACTGCCGTCAGCGCCAAAAACATGCATCCAGATGGCTTCTGCAATCTGCTCCATGATGTTATCTGCAGATCCCCACATGTCACCTGTCAACATGGAAGCTATGTTAGAAAAAATTAGGCCAAGGCAAACCCGTGCACGAGTGCTCCCTCTGAGGATCATATGCCTTTTCACTTATGATGGCTGCAAACATGTTCAAAGCAAAATTGTCTGCTCTTAAAAGTTCAAATCATGGTTAGCACTCCTATTTAGTGATCGGTTTTGAAAAAGATGTTCCGTGAAAGTGTTGAACATCAGAATCCTTGGAGAGAAAAAGAGGCACTAAAATGATTCTCCATAACCGATTCACTTCAATTAGACCCTTGGAGCTATGCATTGGTAAGTAGGAGACATCATAATGAAAGCAGAATTTTAATAATTAGGCGTTTAATGATTTTAAAATTGGTCAGTGTTTCTCCTAATTTGAATGTTAGAAATTCATAATGCCCGAGATCCATTCATCAGACAGCTGGACTGATGTGGGCTCAGGAAGTCAGGTTCAATGTTGTTCGTCTATCCTGCGTCGTCTCATCCCTCTGTAGTGTTTCGTTTCCGCCCCTCTGAGCGGCTCAAAGAGTCCTGAAGTTTAAAGTCCTACAAAGCGGAAGTGAGAAGGGGGGCAGAAAAAGACTGGCCAAGGCTCAAAGAAGACTTTGTGTTTAGGTGATTGGCTCTGCCAAGAAGAGTTTCTCTCGGTAGATGGCTGAAGGCGGAGCAGGGGGACTTTGTGGAGGGTTGATGAGAGATGTGAATTACAGCTTCAGAGAAAAAGAAGTCTGCCATGGTCCCTCATTGTGGCAACACCACAGGCCTTTCTCTGGCTCCTCTGCATTTGGGCTACAAAGGAGGGATTTCTTCATTTGTTTATTCAATTCAATGCCATATCGACCAGCAAATGGCCCCATTCCCGCTCTAAAACCGGCCTGTCTTCTTTTGTGATTAGTCACCCCAATCCTCTCCCCAGAAAGACAAACGCTTAATGGGTATTTGTTCCTAGCATGTTGTTGTTTTCTTCTGATCCAGGAGGGCTGGTTAGTTTTAGGCCGGTGACCTGAACACTTGAATAGAAAAGTCCTGGATGTGTGGATCTGTGATTCTGTCGGAGGGTTGTTTTAGGAGGTGTGGGAACCACAGCGAATTGAAAAGGGGGCTCTCAGGGCCCGCTGGAAAAACCTTGACAAGTGTTAGAGCTTGCTCTTGATATACAGGGTCTCTTGTGGGATATTTGAATTGAGCGAGATGGGCTAACATTGTTGCTGAATGCTGATGCAGCTGAGGGTAAAACTGGGGGAAAATCCCTGGGTTGTTCTCACTGACGCTCTTTGCTCTCATTAGAGGGAAACTGCTAGAATCAAAGAATTCTGAACAGTTCAACTTGAGCTGATAGTTTGTTTCTCAAATAAAAAATCCTAGATTTCACCAACATGTGGTCCTATTATTACACAAATTTTAGTGCAATTTATTGTGGGTGTACCTGATCGATTCCAAAGTGGGTCAATTTATGTGCTCGTATTATATTGATATTTTCATGTGGATATCTTTCTAAATGCTGCTAAGCTTTTGATCTCTGCTGTAAATAAATCTCTATGTGTAACCGTAGGTCTGTATCTACTCATCTGTCTTTTTCTTTCTCTTTCTGTCTCTCAATATGTTCATAAATTGTTAAAAAAGTGTATTTTTGCGTTATTTACTGGGCCTTTTTGATGAATAAATCAGAAAAAAAATCTATCCAAATACCTTTTTACCACATAGTATCCACAGTTACCGCGATGACATTAAAGATGTAATAATCTTTGCCACACTGGCATTTAATCTTCCTGTTTGTCACATTCATTTTGGATTCATTTTGTTGAAGGTTAAAGTTCAATTAAAAGCATCCTTTTCTCCTGATCCTCTGTGACCCTTTAAAAGAACATCCTCTGCCACATGTGATGGCACCTTCAACAATTTGATTCTCTGAGTTACTCCCATGTCGCAGCGTAACACAGTTATGACATTTTAAATTTTTCTAGTTATTTCCCTGTTGGTTTATGTCGTATGACTTTTTTCTTTCCTCTTCGCTGATGAGCCCCTTGTAAGAGTCAGATAATTTAACTTGTTAACACTAGGACCGCCGCAGCGGTCAATTTGATCGCACGTCACTTTAATTTTATTTTTTTTTAATATACTTTATTAATCCCTGACTGGGAAATTTGTGTGCTGCATTACACCGCAGCAGGCTGCCACCTATGACGGTGCCAATGGTGGGAGAACTGGGGGTTGTGTGTCTTCTCCAAGGACCCTAGTGGGATGCCCACCCGCAAACTTCCGGTTAACTAACCCTAAGAGGCTGACCTTATATGACTTTTAATATAAATATGTTTTCTATTTTATCATGTAGTTTTTTGTGTTCTAAAAATGAACATTTCAAAATTTATAAGCATTTTATGTCCTCTAACTGGGGTGCAGCAGCTGGGAGAAAGCGCGCATTGGAAGTTGTTGCTATGTTGCTATGGCAACAAACACATTGCTATGGCCACACATAAGTATGTGTATTTGTATTTGTGGAGAGAGACAAGGAGGACTCTGACGCCATTGATTGAGTGACGGCAGATTGAGTGAGATCATATGAAGAGAGTAAGAAAATTGTTGTCTGAATAAAGTATGCTATGTTTTCGAGAAAAGTCTTGAAAGTTCAGGTTAACATTTTGAAATATAGCCCATAGCCAATTTTTAATAAGGACATTTTTGAAGCAGCAGCGCAAAATGTGGGGAAAAAAGTAGGCTATTGACGAATTAGATCATTTTACTTTGGTGTTTGCTTTTTTATTCTAGATTTTAAAAATATTTAACATTTTAACATTATTATTTCTTCAAAAATTGAGTGGTGTAAAAGTTTATTTATGCAGTATAGCAGCGCAAAACATGAATAATTACATAAGTGGTCACATTGACGGTCATGGCGCTTGCAGGTACATTTAGAAAGCGGCGGTCCTAGTGTCAATCAACATCTCTCTAGCTGTGCTTTTATTTCCGAACAAAATTATTTTATCGCTCAAAAGTTGTCAATATTTTGTGAGACAGGCTGTGAGTGAAAAATCTGTTAGCCAGACAAAGCAGACGTGAAGGCAGTGGGCCTCCTGCTTCATGTCCAGTGGAGCAAACATTGAGCCCACACCAGCATATGGTCCATCTGTATTCTCACACCTTTCCGTCTGGCTCCTCTTCGCTCTAATAAACCTCAACATTTAGCAAGTCACTCAGCACGTTGACAGCTGGGGCTGTCGGGCAAATGAGATGGATATGAGACGGATACAGTTGTAGAAATGTTAATTTGATAGTGATCAGTGTGTCGCCAGTGGCAATAATGGCTTCATTTACAAACTAAAACTGGTAGAAGTGTCAGGTTTGGGAATAAATATGAGCTTACTATTACGCCTACGCGACAGATTGGCAACCTGTTCGGGCTGTACCCTACCCCTCGCTTTGAATCAGCCAGGATGGGCTTCTTCACCCCTTCAACCTTGTAAGGAATAGACGGTTAAGAAGGTGACTGACTATTACGCCTATACCTTATCTTAAACTTGCCATTTATGTATCTTGATGGTCGTTTTTGAGATGAAATTGTTGACACAAGCGAGCTCACTCAGGACGTGGTGAAGTTAGTGGCAAGTTCAACATGCTTTATACTTCCTCTTCAAAAAAGCAGCACATCCTGTTGAAAAAGCTCATCTGTTGCTTTTGTGTCACAAATCCATTTTCTATTTTGTTTTTTCTTCCTTATTCAGCTGAACCACCAACCTGATTTTAAAGAGATAGAATACATATAATTTTGGTTTTCTAAAAAAACAAAACCCAAAAACACTGGCTTTTGTTCGGTGTGATTGCACTGTTTTCACTTCCTGTTTGCATGCCACACACACTCACACACGCACTTAAATATCCGCGCTCACTTCTTCTGTTGCAGTGTAGGACTTTTTAGCATGTCATCAGATGTTCTTGCACATAATTTCTTGCAAATATGACCGCTGTGACTCACCTCAGTGGGACACCCAGGTTTACTTCAGTTTGAGTAATTAATGATGGAAGAAATAGAATATATTCCCATCTTGTGTTACTACTATCGTTTGTTGGGGTTCCTTCATTCTTGCACGAGAATGGGATCGTTTGCAACTTAATCATTCTGCTTAGTAGAAATACAAACCATAATAATGTTTAAATTGAAGTAATTTGTTCAGCAGAGTCCTTTCCTAATGCCTGCTATTCACATTTCCTGTAGACTTTTAGAGGTTACCTCTCTGCGAGACACATCTCGGGCTGTCTGTTTCACACTTACTAAACTCACTCAACTTGCTCCGGGTTCAGGAAAACCTTTTGTTGGTTCAAGTGTGAAAACACCCTGCTGTAACAGTTTAAAAGTAAGAGCGGAGGAAAGGGCGTGGGGTTGTGAAAATGTTAACAAAATCTAGAACGCTTCAACTAACAGGCTCGTTTTGAGTAATTGGGAGTTAATCAAAAAGGAACTTTTTCTCAGGCTATGCAGATAAATCTATTTACATGTTTAAAAGCTCTGAAATAATTTTGTTCCTAAAAGTTTATACTGTATGAAATTGTAAAATATGAATATAACTCACATTAGACTGAGGTGTCTCTTTAAAGAGCATGCATTGGAACATTTAATTAGTATCTGGACGTTAATGTCATGATGTAATAATAACATCCTTATAGCTGGTTGGGTAATACGTGGACGTCTACAAACCCGTTCAATCCAATAAAGAAAGCTATGAAGAGAAAAAAAACAAAACAAAAAGAAACTTGATAGAAAAGCAGACACCTGTTGCAGAGTTTGCAAATATTGATTAAAAAAAAACAAATAACAAAAATCTTTGCTTCCAAATTTACGGTTTCTGTAAAAATGCTACTAATACTTTGTACTTGTATAGCACTTTTCAGGATACACAAAGACACTTCACATATGCATCATTTATTCACGTCTTACTAGGTCAGGCACGAGCAAACTACGGCCCACGGAGCACATGCGGCCCGTAAACGTTTTAACAGTGTGTACACATATGGAAAGCCATGGGGGCCATAACATGCACGTAAACAAGCGTGTTAGATGTTAAAACAAGCAAAATGTTACATTAAACGCTTAGATTTCGAACCTAGTGCTACTAAATGCGCGTTTTAAGCGCTATCGCACTAGACATCAGACCTAGTGTGGTATATTTTAAATTTAACACTTTTAATGTAACATTTAGCACTCTTGGTCTAAACTAGCCGTTACCAAAGCATGCCATCATCTGCTCCTGTTCTGGCCCACTTGTCAAATGTTAGTACTCAATGTGGCCTTTGAACCAAAAAGTTTGCCCACCCCTGTACTAGGTGATGGTAAGCTACTTTTGTAGCCACAGCTGCCCTGGGGCAGACTGACAGAAGCCATCGACCCCTCTGATCATCACAAACCGTCCACACACACACCAGATCCAGACTAGACAATATGGGTAAAATGTCATACCTAGGGATACAGACCAATTTTTCTCAACGGCCGTCCAACTGTTGCATCTGGGGTTCCAGCGGTCTTCCATCCAAATACTGCCCAGGCTCAGTCTGCTTAGCTTTTGAGGTCTGACGGGATCAGTCATTGACAACCTGTTGTGGCCATATTTGCTATTACATGTTATAAACATGTAATCTAAATTCATGTGAAATTATCTGCATTTCTGAAATTCTTTTTTTTTTGGTTATACATCAATATTTAGAATGTTAAGTGTTTTTATAATCTTAAGAATAACAATTTGCTAATGACTGTGAATAATGTTGGACTCGTGGAAAAATAACACATGGCCTGAACTCTGTGTCGTAGCGTTACGGTCGGCAGCTGTTTTGTGGTTTAAACAGAAGCTTCAAGGTTTTGTTCCCCGTCTCCAGCGGGATTGCATCATGAGCAGTTTTCCCCGAACATCCTGTCACGCCTGTGGCAAGAGACCGTCATGTGCAATATCTTTGTTGTAGTTCACGCTGCAGCTGAGCCCCCTCAGAGCCAGTCAGACTGATTATTATGAGTTCTTGGCTATCAGAAAATGAATTTGTTTCCCATCTGAGCAAATATTATCATCACATTGGCTGATGTTATTGCTTTTTTTAGACACTTGAGAATAAAAAGGCATCTTACTCAGATACTGAGTGGAAAAGGCTGTGGTAAACAAGTTTTTCCCAAACGTGTTAAATATATTTAAAATGTAGAAAGTTTATGTGGAGCGAAGCTTAATATATACTTAAAAAAAAAAAAAAGAAAAAATTGTTTGCCAACTTGTTATGACTACAAGAAAAATGATTTACTGTAACTGCATTAGATGTCCTAAACATATGTCCGAACCACCCCATCTGGCTTCTCTTGACCTAGAGGAGCAACAGCTGTCCTGGATGGCAGAACTCCTCACTCTATCTATGAGTAATTGCCCAGCCACCCTGTAGAGGAAGCTCATTTCCGCCGCTTGTATCCATGGTCTCACTCTTTCAGTCACCATCCACAGATGGTGACTATAGATGAGGAGAGTAACGTAGATCCTGGTTACCATGGTGAGGGTAGGAACAAGGGCTGCAACTAACGTTTATTTTGATAATCAATTAATCTGTTGATTATTGGGATTAATCAGATAAAATGACAAGTGAAATGAGGGCCAATGATTGGCTGCTTTCTACTTCTCCTCCTATTAAAGTAGCTCGCAACGTCAATTTGCTCGCTACTGCCACACTTGGAGACCAATTTAAGTGCAGTTGACAGTAAAAACTTTTTAGACGACTAATCAATGACTAAATTAGTTGACAACTATTTCAATAATTGATGTTAATAGATTAAATCGATTAGTTGTTTCAGCTATGTGTTAATTTGTATTATTTGGATCCAGATGATCAACCATCCATTTTGGGCAAAATTGAATTAAAAATAGACTGAGGTAAAGTAGAAATGATATGGTTTCCTCAAGAAATGAATGTTTTTGTCTAATCCTAATTGCTATGCATCTTGTTCCAAATAGGAAAGTAAAAAAAAAAGCACTTCCTTGTCAATGTGAAGTTCAAAAGCAGAAATTTGGTATGAAATAATTTATTGCTGACAAAAGAAGAACTCTGATTTACCAAAAAAAAAAAGACAAATAAAAAATAGCTTGGTATTCAAATGACACGTTTTTACTTGATGCGTTGCTTGTTCGAGCTAGAAAATGCACACAAATGAGATTACTCCATTTCTCCACAATAAGAGCTAATGACAGTGAAGTCCATCATTTAAAATAATTTTCTTCTAGAAAACCAGTTTTAGAAACACATGATTTTACTATATTCTGTTTTTTTTTTTAAATCACCAACCTGCATTTTTCTTGAATCAAACACAAAACAGATGTTTTCATCTGAACTGCCATGGACCTCGCTCAAACAAATGTTATTCTGCAGGCTTTGGTGCTACGGTGAACATGATCAAAAACATTTGTCTCTCTGAAGACGACATGCTGATGCCAGAAAAACCCATCTTAGGTCACTTGAGATGGACGTATGAATGTAAACACAAACTCAGAGCTGCATCTCACGGCTGGATTGGAAGATATTAAACTGTAAAAGAGTACATTTTTGGATAAAATTAATGTATATAAATGATTCTTTTATTGAAGTGCAGTTTCAAATGAGATTGATCTCCACAGCTTTATTTGCACACTATGCATGTGCAGAATGGGAGGTGTTTCCTCCTCAAAAAACTCCAATCTTTTTAATCTGGAATGTACAGTCAATTTGATAACATTTACAAAAGTTCCTCTGAATACCTTTTTCTGTTTTTGACAGCCCATTGTGTTCGGTTTCCGATTTGGAATTGTAACACAGCCAAAATAAAATCATATTTGAACGACTGCCACTTCTGTAAAATGTGGCTGCGTTGCCGGTTATCTTGGCAGGAAGTCTATGTCTCTGTTAGTTATTTCTGTTCCAAACTTTAGATGCAAGCTAAATAAGAAAATCAGTCCCGACTGCTGTTCTTCTTAAAACTCTTGACCTTCTAAACACGGAGAGCTAGTGTTCATCATATGCCAACATCTTTCCAGTTTTACCCATAATATTTTCTTTCGGGGTAATTTATGACGGTTGGTTCATGCTAAGTTAAAAATATTACAGTCTGTGCTGCAGATTTTCAGAGTTTGTGTAAACCAAACCTGCCTGTATGTGTGCATAGTTTATTCTCTGTGCTGTTTTCTTCACTCCTCACTTATCAACCATCATCGGCTATGATTTTAAGCAGAGAAAGCCTACAATTTTCTTACCAAATACAGCTTGTGTGCTTTGTAAGGGAACAATAAAAGCAGCCGATAGAACCATGGGTGAGACCGGCCTCTTTGAGGTGATACCTGGACTGAAAGGAACCCTTTGTTTCTCCTCACCCTGTTGGTCCTGCTGACAACATCTGTGCAGCACATTGGCCTGAGACGTCAATAAGGACTGAAACTAGCAGTATTTCGTTTTGATTCCCTTTTTTTTCTACTTTTATCAGAGTTTCTCATTCTTTGCCGTCTTCTGCACCCCACCCTCATCACACGTTCACTCCTGACTGAAGGCTACAAAGGAAAAGCCTGTTTCCTGCCACTTCTTGTTTCCTTCTGCTGGAGAGCAATCTCTCACATGACTTACTTCACCAGCGTGGACACGGTACAAGTTGCCATATGGGAGATTTAATTAGAGTACGCCACAAGCAATCAGCTCCCTCCCAAAACCATTCAAGAAAACGACACGTCTACTGACTCCCTGTAATACTGATCTTAATTACCACGACACCTTTATTTATTTCATTTTGAAGCGACCAATGCAAGAGGAAAAAGGTACTCCTGTTTAAAAGTAAAGGGAAACAGTAAAGTTTCAGCTTCCCTTCTTGTTTACTTTGGTTGCTTCTATGTTTAGAGCGAATGTGTGATTACGAGTGTTAGTCTTTCATTACATCCCTGTAACTTACTGTAAATGAGGCAGTCTGCTCGTGTTATTTGTGTCACTGTGAGTTATAAAAGCGGTTTATTGTGTGAACATAAAATACAGCGTTTGGTAAACAGAAAAGTATCAATCAAAAAAAAAAAAAAAAAAAAATCAGAAATAGGTTTTGTTTCATCTTCTGAACTGCTTATCTACAATGGGATTGCAAGTGGTGCCGAAGCCTATCCCGGCTTATTTCAGGTGAGAGGCAGGGTACACCCCAAACAGGTCGCCAGTCTGTTGCAGGTCCACACCATCCACACACACACACACACTCACCCCTGGGGGCAATTTAAATAGTGGGCAATTAACCTAACATGCATGTTTTTAGAGGGTGGAAGGAAATCGGAGTACCTGGAGAAAATCCATGCATGCACAGGGGAGAACATGCAAACTCCACAAAGAAATATCAGTGTTTCATGACTTGCCCCCACTTGAGGACTCATACCCCAACTTTCTTGCTCGGAGGCCACTGTGCTAACCACTGCACCACCGTATCGCCCGTCAGAAATAATTTTTACAAGATTTTTTTTCCCAAAAAAGTACAATTATACATGTATTTAAATCTGTAACTCAAAGTATTTGGATTACCACATGGCTTGAAAAAGATGTAAGAATGTGACTTACAAAGACTTTCTGCATCTGATCACAACTAAAATTAAAAGGTTAATTTCATCACTGTATTTATATCTTCTAAGCATCAAACTGTGCCTTCATTTCTACTCACCTGTGATCAGGTCGGAGAGGTGAAAGCTTATAGAAAAAAATCCAAACTACCCCATTGAGCCTCTCCATCTGCTCAAGAGGGCAATCCCAAAACCTACCAAACCCAGAGGGAGCATGTTTTATCCTTCTCAAGTGTCCTCCATCCTGCTCTCAACCTGGCAACGTCCTACATATGAAATAATTACAGCACGTCATGTTTTCTTTCATCTTAAATGTTGAGATGGGTTACTCATATGACATTATCCTTTAAAAAGAACCTGATAGCTAGAAACAGAAGCCAGATTTGCCGATGGATTTTGGGACTGACGTCTCCTTTAATCTGTTAATCTCATGCCTAATATTTATCTTACTTTAAATATTTAAACTTTTTCTTATCTTTAGGTGCATTATATGCAAAGATCAGCTTAAAAAAATGGATGAATTTTACTAGTATGAAAAATGTTTGACTTAAAAACGTTCTTCTTCTGTCTATTTGTCGCCCTCGCTCTTCCACTCTTCCTAGAGAATGTTTTTCTTCTTCTGCACATGACTGAATACCAACAATAGCCTTCCATGATGCTTTTCTTTATAAAACCCTTTGTGCTCTGCAGCATGCATGATGAACATGGCAAGCTATCAGTTTTCAGGCTTGAGGCGCTGACTCCTGGCAGACACCCCACTGACCTGCCAGAGGAATGACGCTTTAAGAGAAAGAGTATTAACAGATTTTGGAAAACGGAGCTCCTTTCTGCTTTCCTTTTGTCTTCACGTAACACTAGCATCTGGATAAGAGGCAGACGGTCAAATTGAGGAAGGTTAGAAACCGATAAAGCTCAATGTTGGATTGAGAGAAATGGGGAAGATGAAAAGAAAAGAAACTGCTTGCAGATTCACTTCCTCTCCATCCTTTTTTTCTTTCTATCTTGGGGTCTGATTGTCAGACAAGCACACAAAACTGCAAACACCAGCAGAGCTTCATTTGACATAATCCTGTTTGAACCATGTTTATTGAAGCTGTGTGAACCTGAAGCAGGTATTTTAGCTCTTGTCTTACAGATGAACGCTCAGGTGCACCGGCGTTCCCTTCAGAACATCCATCCAGCTTTAAGTGTCACAAGATAATGTGAAAAACATGTTCTGTCATATCGGGGAGAACCGACGGTGACAGGTCGTTTTCACCATGAAAGGCAATTTTCCGTGAAGTTTATGAACTTGCACGCGTCTGCTGCTCTTAGGGGTCGTCTGTTTCTGCTCATCTGCGACAGAATCTTTATGTGTAAAAGAAATTTACTTTGCTTTGTCATTATGAACAGGATATTTACTGCTGTATGCAGAACAAATGACGCGGCAACTTGTTTTTGATGTTATTTTTTTATATTGATTTGTTACATACATAAACACATATCTTGGTGCACGTGTCTGTGTATATGTGTATGCATGTATGTAAACGTACAGTTGTGTAGTTATAATTTATTCCGTTCCGTCGTCTTCTGCTTATCTGGGATCGGGTCGCGGGGGCAACTGCTTCAGACGGGAAGCTCAGACATCTCTCTCCCCGGCTGCATCCTCCAGCTCACCCGGAAGGATCTCAAGTCGTTCCCCAGCCAGCTGTGAGACAGTCTGTTCAGCGGGTCTGGCGTGTGCCTCATCTGGCTCTCTCGACCTGGAGGAGGAGCGACTTGACACCGAGCTCCTCCCGGATGGCAGAGCTCCTCACCCGATTTGTAAGTGAGAGCCCAGCCACCCTGTGGAGGAAGCTCATCTCGGCCGCCTGCATCCGTGATCTCATTCTTTCGGTCATCACCCACAGCTGTTTGACTGTAGGTGAGGGTGGGAAAGTTGATCGACCTGTTATAATTGATTTTTTTATTTTTTTTTGTAACAGAACGTCCACATTAAAAATATTGTATGGATTGGGGTTTCGGAGTTAATACAAATTCTTAATTCGTCTCAATCCCCCGTTTGAGTGAACAATATGTTGTTGTGACTCTGCCTACAGAATGTTACAGTACCAGAAACAGAACCAAGTATAGACAAGTTGATTAGATTTTCAGGGTGATGCAATTTAAGAGTAGAAATTTTTTGGGGAGGCGGAGGCAAATTATTGCGTCTTATTCTTGTGGTCTATGAAGTTATTCATGCTGGAAAGATGCTTTTTTTTGTCCCTCGATGGGAAAATGACCTTAGCTGCATTGCTGCACAGCAGGCAGCTACGACGGCACCAGTGGTGGGAGTAACTAGGGAATAGGTGTCTTTCCCAGGAACACATCGGCATGGGCCTAGTGGGAATTTAATTGTGTTGAAGCTTAAAAAATAAAAATGATCATTTCAACACGTACAGATTATTATTTAAACTTTTTTGTTTTTGCTTTCCCAGGCTTTTTTGCACAGAATCAGACAAACGTCAGATGATCAGCAGTGTCTTTCATCTGAACATGTCAAGGTGGGACCTTTTAATATTTTGCATAACACATTTTTATTTCTTTTTGCTGATTTTTTTATATGTCCTTCTGCTTCACATTCATTCTTTCTTTAATATATCTTTTTATTTTTTAAATTTAGATCCTTTTTTCCAACATTGAGGACATCCTGGAGTTACACAAAGAGGTGTTGTCTGTCGTGGAGGCCGTTTTGCAGCCAGAACCTCAGCCTCAACACGCACTGGGACATGTGTTCCTGCAGTTTGTAAGTGCACAACCCACACAGCAGCACATTAGACAGGATATTTGTCACACGTACACACACACAGACACACACATTGGAATGCATGTGGCATGTGTGAATTCCACCTCTATGTAGAAACACACACATAGTTTTCATGTGTTGCCCGTATCCACAGATGCAGGAAATCTGTGGTGAAAATGCTCCTTAATGCTCTCTTTCTCACATACACCCCCTCCCCTCCTTGATGCACCATTCCTTCCCCCCACCCTGTTTACTTTCACTCATTTTGTGACCTGTATTGTGTCAGGTGAGAGGCTTCGTCCTTCCACCACATATTTCTTCATCTGTTTATGCAACCATCTCCTTGTTTTCCCACTTTATCACTCCAAACAGAGATTCCTCTCCGTTCAACAACTCCAACACATACTCCCCCCACCCCACCCACCCAGATCCCCTCTGTTTGAACTCGTTTGGCCCGAGGGAACAAACAAAGAAGGGTCTGTGTCGGGGAAGGAAGAGATGTTGTGTCACTCTGTGAGGGGACAATGTTTCTACTGGTAGCACTCAAACTCCTCTTTTTTTTTCTGTTTTTTTCTGTTTGTCTTGTTTTGAGAATCTATCTGCAGCTTACTTTCACTCAGGAACAAAATGCATCAAGCCTGGTGTTTTCACCACCATCATCCTTCATGCCCACTTGGGAATAAATAGAATTTAACTACTTTTACCCGGCATAAACAGTTTTAATAAAAACTCCAAACCTTGTGGCGTCATAACATAACTGGTTCTAATTTATCTGCTACAGTGAATGACATTTAATCTTTTCTGCAGAATTGGCTCATCAAAATGTACCGGCACACGTGTGCAAGCTGTCATAGTGCAAGGCCAAGTGTCGAGGTGAAGAATTGATTAAAGGCGCTCCGCATGTTTTTTCCATCACTCAGCCAAAAAAGACGGAAAAGGAAAAGTTCCACTCCAAAAAAAAATCTGTTAATTAATTTAATGTTTTAATGATGTTTAATCTTTTTGTCAACACAAGGATTAAAACATTTAGTCATTTACGTAAGGTCTAATAATGGAGTAAGCTGTTCATTTAATCAGATGTAATTGGAAACAATTTAACGTAATGTTTTATGGTGGGACAAAAATTTCTAGTTGATTTTTTTTCTGGCTAAAGAAGAACTCTAAATTGATTTCTTATTCACATTGTGAGACCACAAGAACACCTGGAGAAAATTTCTTTCTTTTTGAAACAAAGGTTCTCTTTTACTCAAAGATGAACTGATTAGATTCTAGCGTGCGAAGGTCACGCAGACGTTTTTGTTTTTCTTGTCCTTATAGGATCTGGAACCTTAACGTTGACAATACTAAGAAAATACTTTTAGGACAGAGGGAGCATTTATATTTTGTTCATCTGAAATAAAACTTCAATGTGTACTGTATCAAATCATCCAATAAGCTGCAGTAATGCAGTTAAATTCATCTTCTGAACTGCTTATTTCTTCACACTAGGACCGCCGCAGCGGTCAATTTGACTGCACGTCACTTTAATATGCTAATTAGAATAAATAAAACACAACCTAGGAGGCTGGCCTTTTATGACTTTTAATATAAAAAAGTTTTCTATTTTATCATGTATTTTTATGTTCTAAAAAGGACGATTTAAAAAATTATAAGCATTTTATCTCCTCTAACCGGGGCGCAACACATTGCTATGGCCGCACGTGGGTCTGTGTGTGTTTATATTTGTGTTTATCTTGGCTAATTTAGGACGAGAAGCCCGGTACACCCGGAACAAGTTGCTTGTCTAATGCGGGGCTATGCACACACACTCATTTCTAGGGGCAATTTTGTAGCAGCCAATCAACCTAACGTGCATGTTTTTTGAGGGTGGGAGGAAACCAAAGTACCTGGAGAAAACCCGCACATACTTTGGGAGAACATGCAAACTCCACACAGAAAGACAAGTGTTTCAAGGCTCCCACTCTGGGAGTCAAACCCTGACGTTCTTGCCGTAAGGCAACCACTTTACCACCGTGCAGCTCCGCATTTAAATTGGTCAAGAAAATGATAGAAGAAAATGACGCTAGCTCTAGAAAAGCACTGCTTTTCTACTGTTTTTTCTTTTTAAATTTTATCAGCTTTTTAAGTCTCCATCTAATTTTTTTGTCCGCGCCAAAATGCCCCGTTGTCTTTTCCCTCGTCTTCCAGGGATGTATTTAGTTTTCCACACAGCTCCTTTGTTCTGCCGATCCATTACACCTACCTCACTAACACATGACCTCTGTCTCCTTTAGCGCTGACACCTCTCAGCCAATCAGTTGGGCTCGTCTGGCGCCCTCCAGCCTTGGCCCTTGACCTCTATCAGAGGTCAACACCATGACTGGGATTTGATTAACCTCCTGCATTGTTCTGCAGGACTTTTTGCCATTCAGGGTTAAGGAAGAAAAAAGGAAAGATTTATAGCTTTTCAAAGTCAGATGTTGTCAAGATGGTTTGAAAAACTGCACAAGAAAACTTAATTGGGGTATTTTATTATAATTAAGACAGAAAATGAAAATAAAAGCACACTTAAGACAACACAAATCCCTTTTGGTGTTTTGAATCACTTGAAAAAGGACTTTTTTGGTTTTTCATAAATACACTTACCATTTTTAACTAATCAATATTTTTATAAATAAAACTGTTTATTTGCTGCCGAGTGTGAAGCGGCCAGGATGGGAATCGCGCCTCCAAATCCGAGTCCATGGTCCTCGCCCGGAAAAGCGTGGAATGGCCCCTAAGGGTCAGGGACAAGGTCCTGCCCCGAGTGGAGGAGTTTAAGTATTTCAGGGTCTTGTTCACGAGTGGGGGAATGATTGAGCGGGAGATCGACAGGCGGATCGGTGCGGCATCAGCAATAAATAGGACGCTGCATCGATACATCGTGGTAAAGAAAAAGCTGAGCCGAAAAGCAAAGCTCTCGATTTACAAGTCGATCTACGTTCCTACCCTCATTTATGATCACTAGTTGTGGGTGGTGACCGAAAGAATGAGATTGCAGATACAAGCGGCTGAAATGAGCTTCTTCCGCAGGGTGGCCGGGCTCTTACTCAGAGATCGGGTGAGGAGCCGTGCCATCCGGGAGGAGCTCAGTGTCGAGCCGCTCCTCCTCCAGGTCGAGAGAAGCCAGATGGGGTGGTTAGGGCATCTGGTCAGGATGCCTCCCGAGCGCCTTGCATTTGAGGTGGTTTGGGCACGTCCCACTTGGATGAGTCAAAGAGGCACACTCCTGACGTTCTGGAGAGACTCTCAGCTGGCTGGGGAACAACTCGGGATCTTTCCGGGTGAGCTGGAGGATGCAGCTGGGATGAGAGAAGCCTGGGCTTCCCGTCTGAGGCTGTTGCCCCCGCGACCCAGCCCCGGATAAGCAGAAGATGACGGAACGGAACAGAAAAACTGTTTCTCTTTTGAGATGCACCGGCTGCCAGATGTGAAATACAGGAGATGTTTTGAGTTATGTAAGTTTACAGATGTGAGGGTGGGATTTAAAATCAGGCAAATCAAGGACATCAACATTTACTCTGTGTAATGAATGTAAAAATGACCGCTGTGTAGACGAAACGGCAACATTCATGTCATTATGCATTCATGAACTCCTAGGAACCACACCCATTTTCTTTTGATTTGATGTAATACCGTGTGATCCGACCTTCTACATCTCTGGAAAAACATTCAAAAGACTTGGCTATTAAGTAAAAATTGATGCTTGTCAAATAAACTATTAAAATCATTCAGCTATTCTTAGAATAAATGAGGTCTTTGAGAGCAGTTGTGATGTTTTGAATAGACTTTAGAGGAATTAAAGAGTTACTTTTCGACTCCAGTTTGACTTGAATGCTACTTTAAAGGTGCCTTGTTTGACCATGCTGCTGTTGTCACCCAAAGGAAAGGAAATACCTTCCTGCGGGTTTTGATATAAACATAGTTACAAACAGGAACACTGTTTTTTTCTGTCTAGAAACTTCTGATTACAGATGGTAGTTACAGACTGAAATGGTTATTTCAAGTTCCACTAAATCCAAGAAGATTGCAGGTTCAAACAAATGCACAGTGGCAGGATTTAAATGCTCCATTATACGACTTTAACATTCTGTTTACTTCAACGTGGAACAGTTTACCAGTGGTACTGAGAACTTTAAAAAAAAAAGAGGTTACGTGTTATGTTTTGACTTGTTTCCAAGCATTTGTATTCCAGATGGTCTCACTGTGTTACTGCTGGATTTTTTTTTTGTCCAAGCGAGCATGTTTGTGTTGGTTAAAAAAAAAAGACCACAGAGATATGGATCATAATTTATGATTGATTAGATGGTGGGATTTTAATGGGTTTTTGAAAAGACGGATTTTAATTAATCTGGCTTGAAATGTCTTTTCAACTTCGTTTTGTTCAGCATGTTGGCATGCAGAATAATGTTCTGTGGCTTGCTGGACATTCATTCATTCATCTCGTGATGCGCTTATCCTTGAAAGGGTCATGGCGGAATCCGGAGCCTATGCTGGTTGATTCAATGCAAGAGGCAGGGTACACCCCGAATAGGTCGCCAGTCTGTTGCAGGACCACACAAACCTACACACAAGATCAAAAAATTGGTTGCAAAAAGAAATAAATTTTGTTTCATCTACTGAACCACTTATCAACAATGGGATTGCGGGGGGTGCCGGGGCCTATTATGGCTGATTTCAGGTGAGAGGCAGGGTACACCCCGAACAGGTCACCAATCTGTGACCTTTTGCAGGGCCACAAGCATACACAACCCCCATACACACGCTTTCTTTGGGGCAATTTCACAGCGACCAATTAGCCTAACATGCATGCCTTTTGCGGGTGGGAAAAAACCCATGCATACACAGGGAGAAGATGTAAACTTCACACAGAAAGGGCAGTGTTTCAAGCCTCATCCCCACCTGAGACTCAAACCTCGACCTTCTTGCTCTGAGGCCAGTGTGCTAACCAGTGCACCATCATACAGCCACAAAACTTTCCAAATAAATGCAAATTTATGCCCTAAATTTTAGAATTAGGGTTTTTATCTGGTTGCAGATGCTTTAGTTTTGCAACACAATAAAAAAGATAAATAGACAAACCAATGAATTGTTCTAAATACACATGGTACTGTTAGAAAAAAAAGCTCATATTTTCCTCAGCTGGGTATTGTATTCATTTAGCTGAACTGTATCTGAGGTTTCACACCATCTGAAGCCCCAGCTGCTGCTCCCATCGGTGGTTTGAACTGGAATCCCCTGCCAAAGGTGGTTTTGGGTGTGTTAAAGTTTCTGGCTTTGTGGTTAAAAACACTGCCCACCGTTTACATTAAGTTGCTTGCTTATGTCGCACATGTAAAATGATTTTTTTTTTTCCTAAGCTCTCCTTGTTAAGATTATGGGTTTGAGTAGAGACATGTTGAAGAGTCTTGTTGTGTAAGACTCACTATTATCCTGAGCAGAGACACTCTTAGGTTGTTCTTAAGTCTGAAAAACAGGGATTATTTGGCTTATTTGTTGCTGTGAGCAACTGGTTCAGAATTTAAGTACGTCAGATCAAACTTTTTTGGACTTTTGTTTTATTAAATGTTGCTATTTCGAAGGTAAAACCCAAAGCTGTGGCTGAGCACCTCCTGTTTAGGATTTCACTTACTGAGCTGTTTCAAATAACAGTTTTAGTTTCTGTACCCTAAGATTAGGCTGTAAAGTGTGCAGGGTTTCACATCTCAATGGTTCCCTCTCATTACAGGCTTTAGGAAGATATTGGGTATACAGTCGGCCTCTACAGTGGGACTTTATGTACATTGTTGTCTGCAGTCTTGTGCATTATTAATGCATTTAAATCTCCAGAGACTACAGGTGTTGTGTTTCATGTTATGACGAAAACTAAATACATGCTGGACAAAAGCGTAAGTGTTAGTGGCTGTTTTGTCTTGGTGCTGAATATCATGCTTTTACCGTAGATGAAAGAGGAAGCGTCAGATTGTGGCATGATGTTTTTTTTTGTTTCCACTGTGACATAGAGCACACAAAAAAGAGAGAAGTGCAACAAAGGATGTTGATAGATGTTTGAACACCGACATTTTAGAAAAGTTTGTTGATCCGCTGTAGAAACACTTTTTATTTATTAAAATTTTAAACGATGTGCAGTTTTTTTCTGACTCGTGCCTATAGATAAAAAAAAATAATTCCCTCCTCAAGCATGTGTTTAAACTTTTAACTGAAATTTAATTCTTTAGACAAGTTTAAAGTTTCTCTTGTTGCATTAAAACAGGAATTGAAAAATATAGTTGATGTCCTTTCTGGTTGACATCAAAGGAAATATTTTGTAAATCTACACGTGAATTGAAGAAGAGAAGTGAGAACATTTTCTACCTGCATGTTACCACAAATTATTGGATTGTGTCATTTTGCATTTGCATCATTTGCAAATTCAAAAGGTTGCAAAGTGTTAAATGCCCTAGAACACACTCTGATTTGTGTTTATGTCAGGGGTGTTGCCTTAACAGAACAAGTTTGAAGAGTTTTATTGGCCTGCACGTCGTTGTGGTGACTGATTTCGATGTTTTGCAGCAAACATGTTTCCTGCTGTGGGATCCCTCTGCGTAGGTCATTTCTTCTCTTTGGGCTCACTGTGGGTTCTTTCTGTCATTCCTCGAAATGTCCAAAAACAACAGTTGACAATTTGATTCTTTCCAAACAAACTTTTATAACAGATGGATGTTCGATTTGATCTCCTTAATCAGCCTTCTTTAAATAAATGAAAAATAAATATCAAATTGTGCATTATTTTAAAGTCTTTTTCTCAAACGTTCAAACAAATGTGAGGGTTTTTCTTCCTTTCGTTTTGTCTTCTGAACCGATAATCCCTTATAGGGTCGCTGGGATTTTCGGAGCCTATCCCGGGTGCTTTCAGGCAGGATACCCCCAAATAGGTCCTCAGTCTGTTGTAGGGCCACACACTCACAACCATCCACACTTCCACACTCACTTTCATTCCTAGGGGCAATTTTATAGCAGCCAATCAACCTACATGCATGTTTTTGGAGGGTGGGAGGAAACCAAAGTACCTGGAAAACACCACTCGTGTGCAGATAGAACATGCAAACTCCACACAGAAAAGCCAGTATTTTAAGCCCTATCCCCACTCCGGTACTCAAACCCTGAGCTTCGTGCAGTGAGGCCATCATGCAGCCTAGGGTTCTTCTTTCTTATGAAAACCAGAGAAAAGGATTTAAAGTTCTCTTCTAGACAAGTGTATTTGATGATCGAGATGTTTTGACGTCCATCCGGTAATCATAATCTTCTGGATAGAACGCTAAACATCTTGATCATCAAATACACTTTCCAGAAGACAACTTTGAATCCTTTTCTACGATAGATCACTCCTGGATGAATAAGGATTACACAGGCTTCTTGTAAACATGTTAAAATTGAAGTTTTAATACAGCACTATTTTTGTTTTAAATACCTATTAACTTATTTATTTTGTGTCTTTTTCCAACAAATAAGATCCATTAAGTGTATTAGTTTGACTAATCCTCTTCCTTTCTAAAATCCTCCTACTTATATGAAATTAGTGAGCCACAATCTGAACTAAAAGATTGCTTCAAGGTGTTGGTGTGAAATTCTAAGCTGTTTTTTCCCATGTTTTTGCAGAGGGAGAGTTTCTCAGTCTATGGCGAGTACTGCAGTAATCATGAAAAAGCTTTGCGGCTCCTCATGGAACTTAACAAGATTCCAAACATCAGGACGTTCCTACTGGTAAGGCAACACGGTTTCTTTCCTCCATTTCCTCTCACTCTGTTTGTCTTCTTTTCTTGTCATCAGATTTATCTTCTAAAAAATAAACCTACTTCCTTCCTCTTTCTACTCTCGTTTCGGCTGTTCTCCTAATAAATGAATTTAAAAGCCCCTTAATGTTTCTTTATTTGATGACTTTTATTTACTTTTCTGTCTGTTGTTTGACTTTTCTTTGTGATTCCCTCTGGTTATCCTCCGCCTGATGGGGTATCGTTTACCGCCTTCTTCCTTTGCCCTATATTTCTTTCCTCTTGTGAGGTTTACTTGTTAGTTTTTTTCCCATTTATTCCTGCTTCCTGTGTTTTTTTATTTATATCACTTCCATTTCCATGTTAGTGAATGAATAAAGGACAGAAAACGTGAGGCCGTACGACCATCCTGCCTGGACAGGATGGAAATACCATCAAGGTCACTTTTGTGTATTGTTACACTTGTTGTGCATCCGCTGCCAGCTGTTTCCATGTTTTGACACCTTAAACCTTCGGGTCGTGAACAATGAACTTAGACTGGTGTAAAAGCCCTTAAGCGTAGCGCTAACAAATGAAATATTCTGGGTCAGCCAGCTGTGGAGTGCTGGCAGACATTTTTTGGTGTCAGGATGTTTGTTCCCGTCTGATTTTCTTCCATGGTGTTATTCTGATCCCTGGGCCAGTCTTTCATTCCTTCTGGACGATATAATAATAAGTCGAGTCACTTGTTCCAACGTCTCAGTATAGCTTCTAGATCTAAAAACTCTCCGAGCTGTTGAGCATAAAAAAAAACCCTAAAATGTAAGAATTTCTGATTGAAGTTTAGATAGAAGTAAATGAAATAATCTTATATGATTATTTAGTAGGGATGATTATCGATACTATCTTGTCGATACTAGTACTCTTATCGATACCGCTTATCGATTTGGTAACTTATCGATACTTTTTTAGTGTAAAAACAAGTAGAGGAAGACAAACAAACTACGTGGATGCAACCAAACAATGTAGAATCAATTAAAATATTGATGTAAAAGAAGTTAAGTTAATATACTGTTTTGTTTTGTCCTCTGAATCGCTTATCCCTAATTGGGTCACAAAGGGTGCCGGAGCAAATCCCAACTGATTTCAGACGAGAGGCAGGGTATAACCCTAACGGGTCGCCAGTTTGTTGCGACCCTGCACACTCACAACCATCCACACACACAGTCATTCCTAGGGGCAATTTCAAAGTGGCCAATCAACCTAACATGCATGTTTTTGGAGAGTGGGAGGAGTTTGGAATACCCAGAGAAAAGCCATGCAAACTCCACAGAGGAAGGCTAGTTTCAAGCCTCTCCCCCAATACAGGACTCGAACCCCGAACTTCTTGCTGTGAGGCCACTGTGCTATCTACTGCCCTGTTAATATCTTATTTCAAAATAAAAGTTTGGTTGTGTCTTCCTCGACTTGTTTTTAACTCTAAAAAAATATCGATAAGAGTATTTGTACCGATAAGATGATATCGATAGCCGTTCCTATAATTTAGCCAATAAAACATAATATAACATAGTTTTTTTTTTTACTCCAAGCCAATACAACAGTCATGAAAAAGCTTCTAATATTCTGGGTAAATGTTAATTACATGGTAAGATGTTGAGAGTGAATTGAAACCAAAAATGAGGTCAGAGTGAAGAAAAGTGAGACTTTTCGCTCTGGGCTGGCAGATTACAAATGAGCTAAGGATGAGAAGAAATGGAAGGGCTGTGTGGAATACAGAAACAAGAGATCAATACAGCAAAAAATACATGTGGAAGTTTCTTCTCTTAAAATAAATTTGATTCACTCTCTTCTCCAGCTTCTCCTGGCCTGCTTAGACTTGAAAGGAATTGCGTATGATTATAAAGCTCTAAAATGATATCGAGCCTTTCTTCCCACTGGAGAACACTCAAATGGTTTATCCACTGGCAGCTTTTGATCTCATCCCATCCCATGAGCTCATACGCTACCAACAGGCTCCAACAAAATCCAGGAATGGACAAATTATAACTGTGCTCCCTATTGCACATTTAATAGTTTTCCAGTAACTCTTTTGTAAAAAGGCATTGTGAATTCTGACAATTTTGACAGATTTTAAAGGTTTTATAGAAAAACAAAAAAATAAATGAATGCAATGGAAGCAATAGATATATTCTAATATATATTTATACATAAATATGATCATAAACTCTGCACATGGAGAGGAAAACACATGTCATCAAAGAGCCTGGATGTGATTAATACAAAGTAGTAGTATATTTAATTCTGAAGAAGAGTTAAACTAGCTTTGTTCATCTATCCATCCATTTACTGATCCATCTCTGTGCACCAGCTTGGAGAAGAAAACTGATGAGATAAAAATGTTTGCAGAACATTTAACAAATGATCCCCATTCTCTATGAAATAATGATCTATGTGCAGAACGAACTGATTTCAAGCTGGTTAGCTGAATCATGAAATGATGATGAAATGAAGTGCAAAAGGACAATAACATTGCAAAGAATGATGTGATTTCAGTCACAGATGCAGAGAGGCTGCATCTGCACTTGAAGGACTAGAATATTTACTGTTGTTCAATCTTTTATTTTATATGGAGGCAAAAAGTTTAGAATTAGATTGATTGATCTACCAACGGTCTGTAAGCATGCATAGATGACAACAGCAGACAGTTTGCAAGAGATTAAATAGCAAAAAAACCCCAGAAAATTTCCATCAAGTTGATGCAGACAGGTGGAGGACTGCACCAGGGATCTGCTCTGAGTCTTTTGCTGTTTGCTATGGTGATGGATAGGCTAACGGACGAGGTTAGACTGAAATCTCCATGGACAATGATGTTTGCAGATGACATTGTGATCTGTGGTGAGAGGAGGCAAGAGGTGGAGGAAAAGCTGGAGAGGTGGAGGTTTGCACTAGAAAGAAGAGGAATGAAGATTAGTCAGAGTAAGACAGAGTACATGTGTGTGAATGAGAGGGATCCAAATGGAAAAGTGAGGTTACAGGGAGAAGAGTTAAAGAAGGTGGAAGATTTTAAGTACTTAGGATCAACAGTCCAGAGCAATGGAGAGTGTGGCGCGTTCGAAGAGGATTCAGCAGATAGGGTTAGATGGAAGAAACTGACTTGCTGTGGCAATCCCTGAAGGGAAATACCGAAAGAAGAAGAAGACTTATTTTTTTTTCCAATTATTTATCCGTTTAAAATGATGGTGGAACCACTAGCAAAAAGAAACGAATCATGTGTACAGTGAACGCTTGTTTATCGCGGTTAAAAGGTTCCAAAACCGGCTGCGATAGCTAAAAATTTATGAAGTAGGGACTCTATGTTTACAGTATTTGGAAGCTGTTGCGGGTCAGAGATGCAGTTAAACCACCAATCATAGGATAGATTCCAAAACTTGGGAGCTGACTCGTGATCTATCAGGAAAAGATGCACATTCATTAAAGAGTGGTGTCAAAGTTGTGAATCCGCGATGGTCTAATTGCAAAGTAGCGAGGGTTCACTGTACTCCACATGTAAATGAAACCAGGTCCGTCAGGCTTTTACACATATTCATCAATGGCTGCAATAATTTCTAACACTCTCGTTATTCCCTTTTCATTTAAGCACTGTATGCTTCTTGGAGGGAAGAAAAGTACAGATATTCCTTTGGAGGGATACCTTCTTACTCCAATCCAGAGGATCTGCAAATACCCTTTACTGCTGAAGGTAACGTGTCATAGTTTGATCTTTAACATGACCTTCATTTAGTAAGAACAGGATCTCTGATTGTCTCATCGACATGTTTGAGGCAGAGGATGATGTACATGTAGGTACCGATGACTCATTTGATAACTTGATCAGACCAGCATGCATCTGTGGGCACGTGTTAAATAAATGTCACATTCTACTTGATCAGAATGTTTTAGGATGCTTTTGGAAAATCCTATTGTTCACTGAACTACTTTTTGATGATGTAGGAACTACTGAAACGAACACCTAAGAAGCATCCAGATTATCCAGCGGTGGAGGAAGCTTTGCAGGCTATGAAGGCTGTCTGCTCCAACATCAATGAAACCAAAAGGCAGATGGAGAAACTGGAAGCTTTGGAACAGCTGCAGTCCCACATTGAAGGCTGGGAGGTGAGTGAAAACAGACGAGACAAAAAAAATGCAGTTTTAGGTAAACAAAGAAAAAAAAATGTTTTAAAACTATGCAAAAGCATTTTTTTGTTTGTTTGGAAGACCTGAGTTTTTCAGTTCTGAGCAAAACCTCTTTGCAGCCAAATCCCTGCTCTCAGCACAGGGGCCACAGACAGGGCTTGGGAGCTGAGTGAAGGGTCCAGTGCATTTTTTACGCCTCCTTCGCCCACCACAACAGAAGCCTTGTCTTAGCGGGCACCAATGGGACAATCCACCCACACAGGGTGCCAATGGGAATGCCAGCAGGCTCGCTGCCGAATCAGAAAAGTCCCAAGAAGCAGGGCTCTAGTGTCACTGTAGGGAAAGGAAAAAAAAACTAAAGAGAGAAGTGAGGTGGACCCTTCTGGGAAATGACAGTATTGACTTGCACAATTAGACTCTGAACTTCTGTTTATTATGTACATTGCACTTATGTTCACTAAAAAAAAAAAATTACATCATGCATCAAAAAAGAACCATTTAAACATCAAGCTCAATGTAAAATGTTCTGATTAAGCTTTAAACTATTTAGTTTGCATACTTTTAACACTTAGAAAGGAACACTAAACTTTTGACCTGTCCCTTTTGGAAAAAATTGAGGTAAAACACAAAACAATTAAAAAACTGAATTCTTGAAGTTTGTGCATCATATTCCCTGATCCTTTCCTTCATCGGGACACCGACAAGAACTTCAGTGGATTTTAGCAATTAAATGAATTGCAATTACACTTTAAATCATAAAATGAAGCTTAAACAGTACACTTGAAAAAAAATCTGTTTTCATTAGAGTATATCTTTCATTAAACTAAGCGTTGAACGTGTTCTTTATTTCTTCAGCAACATGCCTGCTAAGACACTTTCTTTCAACCTTGCCACACCTCCTAATAAACCTTCATCCTAACAGCATTAGTCTCACTCTTCTTTCCTTTCTCTGACCACTCTCTAAAGCTAATCACCCCCAACGCTAATGGAACAAACAGCCAGTGGTGTCAAAGCGGGTCTAAACACATTACCAGTGGATGACACACACACACACACACACACACACACACACACATTCATTGCCACACTTTATTTTCCAGCTTATTACATTAAGAGTGCATAAATTTAAATGTGTCTGCAGGCATGATAAGCATGCTTTACTGCAGATATAAGCATGCCATCAGGTTATTTTTATCATCCTGTTTAATTAACACAAGGAATGATTTATTTCACCCATGAGTCCCCTCTTCCTGCTCTGCATGTGTGCCCGTAAAACAAAAAAAAACCCACCATCACAAGAGGATCAAATCTCTTATCTATTGCCATGACAAAATACAATGACATCGCTTTAGTAATATCGTAGTTTCTCCCTGTTTGATAAAGTTTTTTGTAAGGTAAAACAGACACTTTTGATGCCCACATTTGACCTGTGGAAACATGGTGGGGGTCTACTTAAAGCTAAAGAGAGAAGGTAGTTGAGTCTACACATGGGTGCATTTAGTTCCGGATGATTTGGAGTGGAATGATTCCTTTAACAAAGAATAATGAGTTGTCTTTTACCTCTATTATCTCATTTCTGCACGACCTTGTTTCAACAGTTTAAGAGAGCGTTTTGCATTCTCGTGCCAGTCTTTGCCCGAGTTACAATTAACCCCCATCTAAAGTCAATGCTGATTGACTTTAGATGGAAAGGAAGTGGTTTCATCTGACACTCGGAGCCTCGACAGGAACATGTGAACAAATGGTTGCTCGTGCATGGAGACGTGAAATCCGGTTTTATTACTCAATTTAAATAGTGAAAAAACTTTAAAAGATTTTCTAAAAAAAAAAAAAAGGTAGTTATACTAAATTCTTGACACCTTGTGAAAGAATAACTAGAAATCTAAACAAGTTTAGTCGATAAAATATTTGCCATTCACGTTTTTTTTTTTCTTTTCTACATACTCTGTTGATCCCTCGCCGGGGAAATTTGCATACTGCATAACTACACCGCAGCAGGCTGCCACCTATGACGGCGCCAATGATGGGAGAAATGGGGGGTTAGGTGTCTTCTCCAAGGACCCTAGACGTGAACTCAGTGGAAATCAAACCTGCAAATTTATGGTTAACGTCCGATCTGCGAGCGAACGATCTACCGCTGAGTCATTGTCTTCATGAAATTCATAACTTGAATTTATGAATTCATGAATTGAATCATAGTCTTCAAAATTTCTCTTCAACCTTAAAAGAAATGCATCTGAAATTTCAGACAAACCTTTTTTATAAGCATCTTTTCTATTGGCCATTAAGTTTTTTTTCAAAGCTTATTGCCTATGCTGAATCATCCAGGTGATTTCAATTCCTGTAAAGAAAAACAAATAGAATTTCCAAAAGATTAAAAGTAAATCAAGACATTAATTGTTAAAATGACTTACGATATGAATAAATCACAAAAGGAATCAATGAATTTTTGATTGTTGATGATCGTCCAAAGTGAGATTTAATCTCTACAGGTCAAAGTAGAACATCTACGATATTAAAACCCTCTTTTCTGTTTATCGTTTATCAATTGTCAGTAAACTTGTTTGCTGATTTGGTGCAAGGTCTTCTTGTTTACCACCACATCAAAGCTAAGTTTGACTCCTTATGGGCTCAGGGTTAGTCTGACATGCAGCTATCTGTCCTGACACGGAAAGGTTCATGTGGCTTTGCACAGTAAAAACATGTGTGAGGTTGGGCGAGTCGAGCTGTTTTCATCCTTTCCTAACATCAAAACAGAATTAAAAACATTTTCAGTGTCACGAGTTGAACTTTTGCATTGTTTCACTGAGGTTGTGAACTCTGAAAAGTTTTTCTTACTAATTGTTTCCGTTCTTTGCTTTAATAAAAAAAATATTCTGCAATGTGAAATTTCCAGTGAAGGGAATAAGCATCCAGTTTTACACATCTGTCATTTTCTTCTCCCTCCAGGGAACCAATCTGACAGATATCTGTACGGAGCTGCTGCTTCATGGAAATCTCCTCAAAATCTCAGCGGGAAATATCCAGGAACGTGTTTTCTTTCTGTTTGACAACCTCCTGGTTTATTGTAAAAGGAAGTCAAGGTGAGAAATGCAAAACATGGATGACTACAAATTAGCTGTCGAAAAGCTAGGAAAAGACATTTAGAACAATTTTTTAATGATTAAGTAATTAACTGAACATTGCAAATGAATGCAGATTAAATGTTTACATTAACACATCATAAGCAGTGTAGCAACACATACAGTACATATTGAGTTCTAATGCTTGCAGCTGCATGCACATATGCTGGCAGTATTTTTTTTCGTTACACATACCACTGGCATCAGCGGACGTTTTCCCCTCATCTGATTGACCATGGCGTTGTCTCTTTTCCAAGGGTTTCTGGAAAGAAGTCCACCAAGAGGACCAAGTCTATCAATGGACCCCTCTATGTGTTCAGAGGCCGAATCAACACAGAGGTGATGGAGGTGGAAAATGTGGAGGATGGAACAGGTTTGTGTTTGCACATCAACATTAGCTTTAGAACTGCCCTCCACATCCATTTTATTCCATGTTTACATTTGCTTGCCGGCTAAAATGAGATTTTTTTTAGTGATCTGTGGTAGATATTGCAAAACTCATTGCATACATAGTATATCCCATTTTGAGTCAAATTTTTGCTCATCACACTTTTGATTAAATATAACTTTACTTTTAATAACTTCACTCTTACTTTTTTGCAAATCATGCAAGTTCCGTTCTAACAGGATGCAGCCTGCGATATAGTGCGGCACCTTTTCAGTGTCAGCCGTTCAGTAATGACTTATTGACGTGCATCTTGAGTGCAAAAGTAGCCTTGAACAAGTAAAGTTGAGGTTCTGCACTTTAAGCTGCGATGATGTGCCATAAAAGCACCGAGCTGGCAGCAGCGTGCTTAGTAACTCGTGTTGTTATTGTGGTTTGCTGCAAGTTTTCACACGGGGTCCATCTATGTTGAAACACTTGATCTTCCTTCACCTCATGTTTTTTTTTTTGTACTGGCAGAATGTTTTTGCAAGTTTTACAAGACTTTTTTTTTCTGCTGGCTGTCACGTTTGAACCTACTGAAAAGGAAACCACAAAGACAAACATGTCTTTCTCACTTGATAGGTGGGGTTGTAGAATGAAAGTACATGTACACTCTTGGGGGCCACATTTTGAAACTTGTGAAAATGATAGTGTCTGCAGACACAAAAAAAATCACTGGTAGGAGAAAATGTTTAAAATGGACTTTCAAAAAAGACTTGTGCATGGTCAGAAACGTGTTTATCTTTACTTGTGTATACCTGTGTAACACTGCCCAGATCACTCTTAATCTCAGCCTTTTCCATCGTTTCTTGCATGGAGCTTTGGTATCACGCTGGTCTCAGCTGCTCTACTCGAGAAGCACAAGTAGCTTCCTGAGAGTGAGAAAGGATCAGATCTATTTATATGACCTTAAAGCATGGGGCTAATGCACCCCATTACCAGCAGACATTTATAATTCAGAGGGTGCTCACCTGCAGCTAAATGGACGATAGAACTGGGAACAAGGAAGGATTTTGTCGAGTCAGTGAAAGAATGAACTTTAATTGCTTTCAAAGAGTATCCACGTTTTTTTAATGATTGGCTTTTGAAGATAAGCTGCATTAAGTGGTAACTTTTGCAAATTTGTAAACTTTTACAACGTCTTTACATGAAATATTTATTTACTTCTATTACTCGTCAGTTTGTAAGTGGTGAGTGGATGAAAATAAAAATTTTTACCATCTTTTTTAGACATTCCAATCAAATGAGTGGTTTAATGCTTAGTTGTTGTTTTTTTTCTTTGTTTTTCTCAGCCGACTATCACAGCAACAACTACACGGTGACTAACGGCTGGAAGATTCACAACACAGCTAAAAACAAGTGGTTCGTCTGTATGGCCAAGAACGCAGAGGACAAGCAGAAGTGGTTGGATGCCATCTTAAGGGAACGGGAGCAAAGGGAGAGTAAGTAACACTTTATTTTATTTTTATAACTCTTTACTTTGGGCTGCACTGTGACGCAGTGGTTGGCACAATGGCCTCACAGCAAAACAGTTGGGGTTAAAGTCTCAGAATTTTAATTTTTTCATACTCTATTGATCCCTCATTGGGAAAATTTGTGTGCTGCAGTACTACACTGTAGCAGGCTGCCATGACGGCGCCAATGGTGGGAGAAACGGGGGGTTAGGTGTCTTCTCCAAAGACCCTGGATGTGAACTCAGTGGGAATCAAACCTGTGAACTTCCGGTTAACTTCCTGTCCGCGGAGGACGCGCTACTACTGAGCCACCGTCTCTCCCCCCCAATGGGGGACAAGGCTTGAAATACTGTCTTTTCTGTGTGGAGTTTGCATGTTCTCCCCGTGTATGTGTGGGTTTTCTCCCAGTACCCCGATTTTCTCCCACTCTCCAAAAACGTGCATGTTAGCTTGATTGGCTGTTATAAAAATGCCCTTAGAAACGAGTGTTTGTGTGGCCCCTCAGCAGACTGGTGAACTGATCAGGGTGTACCCTGCCTCTTGCCTGAACTCAGCCGGGATAGGCTGCTGCATTGCTCGTGACCCTATTTAAGGATAAGTGGTTTTGCAGATGAAACAAAACTTTTATTTTTAGCAAGTTCTTTTTATAATTTATTTAACATCAGTGGTTTCAGAAAGAAACCCACGTGTGATCAGAGTTGGTTTTCTAACATCAAGTGATGCTTATTTTGCCAAAAAGATTTTTCTTTTCCTTTTTGTGTTGTTAAATTATGAAAAAGTGTCTGACTTCTTCATTTTTTGCGTTTATACTTCTGATAGAATAAAAAACAAAAAAGCAAAACCAAATAGAATAAAATTAATTTCTCATGTATAAAATAAGTTGTACATTTTTTTCAAATATTTCTCCAGATATCTTTTACATCAAAAACTCATGCCTTCATAAGACCTTTTGGCCTCAAAACCCGGTTCATTGTGTAATTTCTGCTAAAAAAAAAAAAAAGACGAATGACAAAGTGCAGTCGCACCTAAAGAAGAAGTAAGCAAAGTCTGTCTTTGCAGCCAGCAGCAAAGATCTATTGCACAAGACCATTTTCAAACTTTAAATGAAAGTCTGCATCTTGTAAGCTAAATGTGCATTTAAAGGAACTCGATACGTGACTCAGGATAAGTTGATACAGTTACAACAATGTGAAGAGCTTATCTGTGGAAAGCGAAGCCACGATTATTGTTACACTTACCGTACCTACTATCTATTACATATACCTTTAAGTAATCCCTTGTCAAAGAAGGCAGTGGACCGGAGTTGGTTTCACTTCATGTACAAACTAGCACACTTGATGCAACTATTCAGAAAGGTTTTTTACACATGTATATTTGTGTAAAACAGGGTCAGTCGTCAACAAGTGGTCCGACTTGGTTCATCAAATAAAAACATTGGTTGCATGGTGCTTTTAATTCTGACGTTCCTTCAGTTTAATAAGTCATGATGCAACAGACTATTTTATAAAATATAGTGAAAATATGAGCAGCGTTTTCATCAGTTTCACTGTTAGATATTTCTAGGGTCAGATACACTGGGAGGAGGCCGTAGGTCAGTGGTAGAATGTCCACCCTTGGGTTGGAAGAAGCCAGTTCAATTTCCTCTAGCCCATGCCTAAGTGTCCTTGGGAAAGAGTCCTAACCCCCAGTTTCTCCCACCATTGGTGCCGTCGTTGCTGCCTGCTGCGGTGGAATGCAGCACGTAAAAAAAAAAAAGAATTACTTTAAAGTTTTTTAGTCCTTTAAAAAAAAGTTTTGAATTTCAATGTAAAAGCGATTTTACCACCTGCTTTTCATCTGTTTTTTTTTTGTCCCCAGTTGCATTTGTCTGTATCATGTTTTTGTCATTAGACTTTACAAAAGGCTTTAGACAGATTTGTAGGGGTCCACAAGTGGCAACCTAATATCATTGATGGTATAAACTATAAGACCAAACCCATTCCCCCTTAAAACCAATGTGGGATCATTTGGGTGACTGGCACAAAATCAACTTAGTCAACATAAATGTTAGCTGTTCTGGTATTAACATGTTTTTTTTTTTGTTTTTTTTTGTTAGTTGTTCTAATGTTATTATGATCTGGTTCAGTGATGAAAGGCCATCGGGGTGTAGATAAGTACAAAGGAGAGTTAGTTCTGCAGCTTGTGGTGTTAAGTTTCAAGCCGGCGGAAATCGACCTGAGGCTAACAGATGCCAGATCACTCACACTGCCCAGTTTCGCCACTCGTTCCCTTTCTATGCCCCTCTTACACAATATTCTTTACTTTCAGGGTTCTTAGCTATACTTCATCGTCTAAACACCCACAGTTTTTGTTCCTCCCACAGTAAATCCCACTCATTTTTTCCCTTTTCTTCTTTCTATATGTAATATCACTCTTTGAGTCAAACCTCATTTAATAAGACCTTATTCCATGTATTACAGTGGTACCCCTTCCTGTGTCCAACATGTCGCTCCCCTCAGTCATTCATTGTTCAGCAGCTGCCAGCTGGATGGAGGTGTTGTCTTATCACTGTTTATATGAAAGTTTAAAGGAAACAGACGGGTCAGACAACGTGTTGTGGTTTTATCTTGTGCCAATGTGGACAGGAAGAATGAAGTGGAAGTAGTTAAAGACAAGCTCTGACAGCTGGACCAGAAAACTCAGGGAGGGAGGGGTTGCGGGGGTCTCTCCAACTGGACGGGCCCCTTCTGTTGTTCAATGACACTCATTGTTTAACTCAACTCCAGCTGCTGCCAAATGAATCCTGACCCCACCTCCATCACAGACTGCCAGTGGAGATCCCCAAAGATTCAATGGGAAAATTGGTTTCAACAATAAGCTGTGCAACTTCTCAGATTGTTTGTCTCAACTCTCTTTTGTCAAACTCCCACGCCATCATTTTTCGCACATAATTTGTTCTAAGATTAAAAACTAACTTAGTTTGAAAATTCCATGGAGTTCAGGTCATTCAATAGTTATTGTAAGTGTAGCAGTTCCAACAGGGGAAGCCCTAACTTCTCCTTGTCTGAGCCACATCTTCTAATTGTGAGAGGCCATCTCTTCGGTGGACCATGTCGTATCTATTCAGTTAATAAAAAATAAAAAATACTAATAAATTATGGCCCTAATGAGCTTCCGTTGCAGGGTGGCAGGGCTCTCACTCAGAGATAAAGTGAGGAGTTCTGCCATCTGAGAGGAGCTAGGAGTAGAGCCGTTGATGCTCTGGTTCGAGAGAAGCTAGATGGGGTGGTCAGGGCATCTGGTTAAAAAAAAGACCAGGTGCCCTGAGTGAGGTGTTTTGGGCATGTGCCCCTGGGAGGAGACCCATGGGCAGACACTGGACCCAATGGAGAGACTATGTCTCGCAGCTGGCCAGGGAACACCTTGGGAACCTCATGGCTGATCTGGAGGATCCAGTCAGGGTGTGAGAAGCTTCGGTTTCCCGTCTGAGATTGTTGTCCCTGCAACCTGGCCACAGATAAGCAGAAGACGACAGAACGGAACTACCGCTGTTAATATTTTTCAAAATACAAAAATATTAACGCTTTGTATTTTTGTCTCAAACAATGTACAAAAATAATTTGTTTTTGTCTTCCGCTTTTGGTTTCACCCAAAATAATAACAGTCATGTTATTGATTGATACCATTTTTTTTTTTTTCCCCCTAAATATTAGTCGGTAAGACTCAAGTACATGATGTCAGTTCAACCTGGACTGGATTGTTAGTCACTTAAAAACCTACTTTTAAATCTCTATCAGATGACAAAAATTTAGTATTTGATTTTTTTTTTCCTCTTTAGGTGTCATAAAAGTACAACAAAAGCTTTTCGAGGCTCATTAGAACTCATGAAGTACAGCGCTTTAGTTTCAGGTTTAGAAGCTTGATGTGCCGCTCGGTAGAGTTAAGCAGATTAGAATGTTTCTGTGGAGTTGAGTTGCCTGAGTCAGAAAGCCTCACAGTGAAGTTTAGAAGTTCATTAACACTCAAGATGAAGTTAAGCAGCTCAAAAATAACTTTTTGGGGGGTTAGCAGACCCACAATGAAGCTTTACATACTCTGATTTTTTGTTAAAAAAAATGTAGTCAACAAATTGACACAGAAACAAGATTAAAATGATCTTGCCCTCATGAACTTTACATGCCGCCTGGAGTCTAGTGAAGATTAACATCTGGGTTTCAGAGGCTGAACCAAAGCACCCATTTCTAACCTATCTGAATAAACCAAGCCTCATTTGGTTCCTTTAACAGAGCCATGAAGTGCATTTTCATTTTGACTTTAATAAGCAAGTACAAATCTTTGGATCTGCTGTTATTTTGTTTGAAGTTTTACTTGGACGATCATTTCCTCTCGCTTATTTTCATCATTGTTTCACTAATTGATTCTGACTTCTATAACTGTGAATAATCTCCCCGATTTGTTTCTTTTAGGTCTTAAACTGGGAATGGAACGAGATGCCTATGTGATGATCGCAGAAAAAGGGGAGAAGCTCTACCACATGATGATGACCAAAAACAGGCACCTGATTAAGGACCGACGCAGGAAGCTCAGCATTGTGCCCAAGTGCTTCATGGGAAAGTGAGTCTCTTTTGCTTTCTCAGCGTCTGGTTTCTCGTGATTCCAGAAATGTGACCGGGATGTTATGCTGCTCACATTGAGCCTTTACAAACGGTTGCGTAAGATCAGAAAACTTTCAAAAGAGTTCCAACCCAGTCACTCCAAAGTCTTGGCAAATTGCCCAAATTGTTTTGTCCGGCATCCTCTTGTTCCGTAATGAGGCCCCACCTCTTAGCCTCTACCCGTGGGTTTTGGAAGGAGCCAAGTTGCTCTTCACATCCTCACATTATCTAGTCCACTCTGTCACACCAAGATCTTTTATTAACGGTCTTTTTCACAGAACGTTTCCTTTTTTCCTCCTAATGTTTAGGGAACAGAAACTAAGAGACTTGCTTAAGTTTTTCTCAGCAACGGCACAACTTCACCATTCGTGTGAAAATTATTAAACCAACTGGCCTCATTTTGAGCAAGCAAATAATAAAGCTGCATATAGTTATGATGACAGATGACTTGAATTTCAAGAGAAACCAGCGAGGAACCAATAATGTCTGCAGCACTGGAAAAGGGGACCCTTAGAGATCATTAAATGTGCACCCTATTAAAGCTGTTTGTCTGTGGTAAATACTGTGGACAATTATGGAGCCTTAATTGCATCGTTAGCCACAGTGCCAACATATACATGCATACATTTAATAAGCTGCTCAAAATACAATTGTATGTTTAAGAAGAAAATCCCACATCTTCAAATTCACACTATTTCTCTGGCTGATTTTTTTTTTTTTTTTAAGTTTAAGACCTCAGGTCTTGATTCGGAGTAAAGTTAGGACTCATTTTTTATTTGCTACACATTTTGTTGGCTTCCTTCTGTCTCGAGAGACAATGAAGTTTGCGCCTTGATATTATCTGTTTGTACAGCGTCGACTGCGGCTGAATAAGCCGATGCGAGAATTGCAGCTCCTGCCACACTTGCTGCAAATGTGACAGTCGGTATGAGTCATGGGGGGAGCAGTGGCAGAATGACCTTTTTTGTTGTTTCCTGGTCTTTGTGGCCTTACGTTGGATCGGTGTGTTCTCCTTGGTCTGCTTGATGCCGATTTTGTCAATTGCACACCACTTATAGCGGTCAGAGGTCAATGACTCGAGATCTGCTGCGTTGATGTTGCACGATCCCTCATGCAGGCCGCATATTCATCCATCAATTAGTTCTAGTTTTACGTCTTCATTCTTAGTTTTTCTGTTGTAAATTCATGCTTTATTTTCCCTCTTTCAGTAAAAGAGCAGGTTTGAATTTTTAAAACCCAAACGCACAGACATTTTCTTTAGAATGTGTTAAGTTTTTTTGCCTCGTTTGGGTTTATCGGTCTAGTTTGTCAGGTTCTCTCTTCCACCTCCTTACTGCGTTCTATTGACTGACATTTTTCACTTTATCACGCATCCATTTCCCGTCTGTGCACTCTGCATTATCTGCACATTTGTCTTTGTGATGAAATTAACAAGAGCCATAGCTTGAGTGCTTATTGAATTGAGATTGGAGGACGGCTTTCAGCTTCATATCGCCCCGTTTGATAGTTAGCCTAAGTCCTCTAAATGTCTGCTACACACACGGGATCAAATGTATGTATGGCTTTCAGATTGAACTCAAGTTAATTATTTTTATCCATTTTTTTCAAACGTGATGGCAGATTTTATTCATGTGACGTCTTTTAATCTCATTTTCATGCCGTTGATGTTTATTATAAAAAGGATTTATCCCATTTTTCACTTTGTCGATCAGTTACTAAAGTCTTATTACTGTCACCAATTCATTCTGCTATCTTTTACCTCAGGTAAAGATAAATCAGGTCAGTGACAGATTTGCAAATGTTTCCTCAAAGCCATGATCTCATTTAAGTGTCCTACTCACTTTTTTCTTCTTCATGGTGGCTCATTATGGTCACTGCTATTCAGCTCGGAGCCTGAAACTAACCTGACTCTTACATAACGTCCACACATGCACACCAGCATCTCCTCACGCTCAGCTGGTGCCTCTTTCAATGACAATTAACAGCTTTCAGTTTTTACATGAACGTTAAAAAAAAAAAAAAAATCAGTGCGTCTGAACAAATCCCAATGAGTATAAACAAGTGTGAGAGTGTTTCGTAGTTACACACCTCTCAAATAATTTTGGCATGTTCTAGCTGGAGTACGGACTGTGTGTTTTATGCTTGATCTCTCTCTTTCTCTCTCTGTCACACACACACTCAAGCTCCTATCATGTGCATGATCAGTGAGTTATTGTTGGAAATCCGTACAGATTATCATCCAATTCACATGTAACACATAATTTCTTACACATGCAGATTAAAATTACCATAATAATGGTGATCTATTAACTCACGTGTCATGTCTTGCAAATTTACTGTTTAAACAAAATAATTCAACACAATTTTGTGTCATTCATCCGAATGCTTTTTTTAGTTTATACTGAGCGTGAAATTTAATTGCAGAGGTTATGTTATTTTAAACCTGTTTGATTCATTTAGTGAACACATATGTGACATTCTTTTTTGTGAACAGATCATTGCTTGATTATCTTCTCTTACAGTGGTAGAAAAAGCTTCAAAGTTGTCTTTCAGTTTGTTTATTTTCTGATCGAGACATTTCGACTTCCATCTGGAAATTATTTTCAGTCTGAAAAAATGGCCCATGAGGAATGGCCGAATGGATGTCGAAATGTCTCTATCATCATTTACACTGTTCAGAGGGCAACTTTGAAACCTTTTCTGTGATAGATCACTCCTGGATGAATGAGGGATTACACGTACATCTCTTACAGTGGTCTGAAACTAGTATCTTTTATTTTGAAAGGCTATACAGTGTCTAAATAAATAACTTTGCCACAGTGTCAACATGTTGCATTGCAAAAAGATCCCAGAGGACAGTCAGCTCAGCTCAGCTTCACACAGGATAGGTTTCACTGCTTTTACTATGCAGGCCACCTGAAACCGAAGGCTCTTCTAGAAACAGACACACTTTGGCAGATTTGCCTCCCAGCAGCCGAAGTTTCTCACTTTCGCAATGACCCACCGATAAATAAAAGTCATCCAGCTCAGGAATGAAAAAATACTAAAGGTTCAGTAAAATTCTAAAACTCAGTTACCAGCTGAAACTGTTCTAAAATTCTAAAGTTAACCAAATCCAGCCAGTGTTTTTTAATCTTTTTCATGCCAACGTATGTTTTCCTTTGAATAAAAATCTTGAGGCGCACCAACAACCAAAAATGTTCGTGTGCTGCACTACACTGAAGCAGGCTGCCACCTACGACGGCACCAATGGTGGGAGAAATGGGGGGTTAGATGTCTTCTCCAAAGAGCCTAGACATGAACTCAGTGGGATGCGAACCTGCAAACTTCCGGTTAACTTCCGGTCTACGGGCGAATGCTCTACCACTAAGCTACCTGTAACATAAATAAATGTGTTTTAATCCACTTTTACACAAACACCGTGTGATCAACCAAAACAATCTTTGGGAGCTACCGGTAGATCCTGATCACTGTATGAGATGAAATAGGATCTCACAGCACACCTGATGATCTGTCACGGTACACTAGTGTGCTGTGGAACACTAATTGAAAAACATTGGCTTAAGTGTTAGTGGAGCAGAACTCCGAGATCTTCGCTAATTTCCTGCCAAAACGTTTTCAGGACACCCTTATGGCCAGATTCCAAAATAATTAATTTAATCTACAATAATTTTGAAATAATACATGTTGGTAGGTTTTGCCAGAGGGAATTTTTATAACTACAAACACATTAAACTATTTATTTTTTTATATTCGCTGAGTTTTTCTGCACAAACTATTTCAACAAGAGTCGTCTCTACCACATGCAAGTTATGTACTTCCTTCGATAACTTTTTTGTTCTTGATAGTTTAAAACTATTTGATGAGAAGCACGACAGTTTTTGGAACACATGTTCCTCAGATTTACCGATCTGGTGAAAGATTTAACAGAAAAAAGTACCGATGTGTCGGCACATTCACGCTGTTAAACTTTCTAATTTTTTTTTCTAAAACAAAACGTCTCATTAAAAGAACTCGCAGTAAAAGCTGAGACAGATTTATGATGGAAATAAAACATCTGTTGTTATTGACTACAACTCATCTGTGATTATCTGTTTTATTCCCTCAGTGAGTTTGTGTCGTGGCTGTTAGAAAGTGGAGAGATCAGTAAAGCTGATGAGGGGGTCAACTTGGGACAAGCCTTGTTGGAAAATGGCATCATTCACCATGGTGAGAACACAAAATTATTTCTGTTCTTATTTACTTTAATGAAGACTAACAATTTTTGTACTAATGAAATTTTCTTCCATTTTTGTGGTTGGAACCACCAAGAATTCATTTTTTCCGAACAGCTTGTGATTATTTTCACTTCCACGATTTCATCTTTAGGGTGACACTCACAAGGTCACCAGTCTGAATTATGCATTAAGAAACGAAACCAACACACATCCCCAAACATTTCTAAATAATGTATGAATGCAGTTGTCCTGGATGTTGCTAAAGGCAAACTGTAAGTGCAAAGCACTCGCACAGCTCAGGAAAAATAGCTGAGACCCACTGTTCGTCTTCTTTAATACCTGTGGAAATTCCCGAGAGACGCTTCCATAGAGTTTCCCACAACCACAGAATGATGCAGTGATGACTTTAGGGCAGCTGTGGGATACCAGCGAGGTTTTATAGGCAACCTGGAATGGTGCTAAGCTTTTTTTTTTTTCAAAGTTACTGTAAAAACACAGATTGAAACCAAAAAATGACAGTCAACATGCTGTAATTATTCAACATTTGCTCTAATCTGGTATTAGATTTGGTATTTGATCTAATCTGGTAAACATGTCTAAGTTACCTCATCGCTTGTTCTTACATGAACATGATATTTTTCTTGCTCTGAGGATAATTCTGATATTGTATGATGTACTTTAAATGTGACAGTCGACAATTTACGACCACTGTTCTCTCTTTGTGGTGCATTCCTTTAGATTTTTGAGGGTATTTGAAGTCTAGACTGAAATGATCTTTCTGTTTGAGCCCCCGCCAGCTTGTTGTGGTGAGACCAAATTGCTTCTGTTTGACAGTTTTAAACTCAAACCCTACGCCAGTGATTCTATTTCTGCATCATTTTGAATTGTATGTTGAATTATATTTTATTTTGGTATTTTATAAAAAAATGTTAAAAAAAAACTTTGTCCCTGCAACAGACTGGTGACCTGTTTGGGATGTACCCAGCCTCTTTTCTGAAACCAGCCGGGACTCTGATACCTCCAATTAATGCTAACAGAAATAAGCGGTTTAGAAGATGACTGAATGAATTATAACTTAATTTGAAGTTCAAAATAACAATCATGAAACCAAAAAAGTTTACAGCTGTTTGATTTGAGAACTCATGAATCAATGTTTTTGATTTGGTTACTTTAAATAAACCACCGATGTCTCAGTTTGCTACTGTTTGTGTTAAAAATGAATCATTTCTATAGATTAAATTATATTTAAACATAAGACTTTTATAAAAAAAAAAAAAAAAAAAACCTCAAAAAGATAAAAATAAAGAAGGAAAAATAGGCATCTCAGTGAGAAGAAGCTATGCATATCAATCAAGAATGCCTCGAAAAACTCATTTACAAACTTTAAAACGACTTCATCGTTCCATTTTGTCGTCATCCGCTTATCCGTGGCCAGATCGCTGAGGAGCTACAGCCTCAGTCAGGAAGCCCAGGCTTCTCTCATCCCGGCTGTATCCTCCAGCTCACCCGGAAGGATCCCGAGCCTTTCTCCTGCCTGCTGTGAGACATAGTCTCTCCAGCTGGTCCGGTGTCTGCCTCTTGGTCTCCTCCTGGTGGGACGTGCCCAAAACACCTCACCAGTAGGGCGCTCGGGAGGCATCCTCACCAGATGCCCGAACCAACTTATCTGGCTTCTCTCAACCTGAAGGAGCGGCTCGACACCGAGCTCCTCCTGGATGGCAGAACTCCTCACCCGATCTCTGAGTGAGAGTTTCTTCTGCAGAAGAAACCCATTTTGGCCGCATGTATCTGTGGTCTCATTGTTTCCTACCCTCACCTATATGTTCACCACCCACAACTGGTTTTACGTTCATTTTACGTACATCTTCTACGCAAGTTTTTTGATTTACTAAGACTCAATCAGGAAAGTTGAAGAAACGTGACACTGTTTATACAATGACTTTAAAATATAGAAGTGCTTGGTGGATTCTAAATGTCTTTTTATTTGGATCCAAATGCTTTGATGATGCTAAACTAGCACTGCATCAGATCAATTGAGGGCATGTACATAGACGGGAGAGGTCCATCTTAAGTTTAAAATGGAATATGGACACTGCTCAATGCTGTCAATCCTGGGGTGATTTAAACATTTGGATATTTCGGCATTCCCTGCATCCATCTTCTTTTTGTTCTACTGTTTTTAAGCAATTTAAAACATAACGGCAATGGCCGTGTATTTCTGACTTCAGATTTGAAGTTATTTATAACTCACTCATCTGCGATACAAGCCGTTCTCTCTCATTTTCAGGAGTAGGAAGATAAAAACCAAACTGATTCCAAACAGATTCAGACTGAAGCTTTTGATGTAGCTCATCCTCTGATGTCTGAATACATCAAAAACAAATATGAACTAGTAATAAACTGACACCGATTGGCTTTTGTTTGCTTTGTTTTAAAGAGACGCGGTTGTGTATTATATAGGTTCTGTCGTCTTCCGCTTATCTAGGGCCTTCAGCTTGCAGATGAGATCCAAACGATCTAATTTAAAGTTTTCCCACTTTTTCGAGTGTCTCTTGTTGTCAATAATGTTTTAATCCATTTTTGTTCAAGCAGAAACACAGTAGTGGTGATATTTCTTTTTTTGTCTTTTTTTTTTTAGTGTCAGATAAGCATCAGTTCAAGAATGAGCAGGTGATGTATCGCTTCCGCTACGACGACGGCACCTACAAAGCCCGTAGTGAGATGGAGGACATCATGTCCAAGGTAACTACAACGACACCCTTTTACATAATACAAAGATGGACTAATCACAAAAGGTGCGTTAGCTGTAAACTGTATAACTGCGTTGGCTCAGTGGTTGAAAGTCCGTCTTTGAACCGACAGAAGCCGGTTTGATTCCCACCGGGCCCATGCACAAGTGTCCCTGGAGAAGACACCTAACCCCCAGTTACTTCCAACATGATTGCCTGGTGCGGTGCAATGCAGCTAAAGTAATTTCCCCTTTCAGGGAAGAATATACAGTAGTCAAATGGTCAGAGAAGCCTGGGCTTCCCTGTGAGGCTGTTGCCCCTGCGACCCGGCTCTAGATAAGCAGAAGACAACAGAACCTATATAATACACAACCACATTTATTTATTGAGCTCAGTGGGTTCAGTGAAAATCTACGTCTCTACGTATCTGTAAGTTTACATGTATAATTATCAAATAAAAAAAGTGCAAGACTTGCATAACAAGTATTTGAAATACTTAAGTATAGTCTTTGTAAGCACCCATTCCTCCCACTAAAAGAAAAACTTAGCCAGAAGCTAAATAAAAAAAAAAACTTGATGGTTAGTAATAATCAAATGTGGCTCAGCCTGTTTTCTATCCGAAAACGATAGCCCCAGGGTTACTCGTTTCATGCACCGCAGGTATGAATTTTCCTCATAGTTGTACTTATTTATCCAAGGTGTGTACGATCGATGACTCAGACATTCCCTTTCTTTTCTCTCAGGGCGTCAGGCTGTACTGCCGCCTTCACAGCCTCTACACGCCAGTCATTAAGTGAGTACTTGCCCTCTTCTCCTTTACTCCCTCCTATGCAAATATCCCTGGCTTCCAGGTGCACTGATGCATATTCATGAGCAGTTCCCATTCAGACTATGTCATCCTTTTTGTCATGGCTGAACAAACTAAAGCGCTGCAACAATCACAGCCATCAACCAGTTTATTTTTCATCTAGACTAGGAATCAAATTTAATTGGCTATGAGTTCATACAGTGGTTTTGAAATAGTTTAATTATTTGTTTGGTTATAACACAAAATCTCAAGTTGTTTAATGTCTAAAATGCGTTTGTTTATGATTAGATATCCTAGTAGAGTTGTTGCTCCATCCTTCCCCCACCCGTGAACAAGACCCCAAGATACTTAAACTCCTCCATTTGGGGAAAGGACTGCAACTCTGACCCGCAGGGGGCATTCCACCATTTGCGCGCGAGGACCATGGATCGGTGCGGCGTCAGCAATAACTAGGACACTGCATCGGTCCGTCTTGGTAAAGAAAGAGCTGAGCCGAAAAGCAAAGCTCTCTATTTACAAGTCGATATGCGTTCCAACCCTCACCTATGGTCAACAACTATTGGTGATGACCGAAAGAACGAGTTCGCGGATATAAGCGGCTGAAATGAGCTTCCTCTGCAGGGTGGCTGGCCTCTCACTCAGAGATCGGGTGAGGAGCTCTGCCATTCGTGAGGAGCTCGGGGTCGAGCCACTCCTCCTCCAGGTTGAGAGGAGCCAGATGGGGTGGTTCAGACATCTGGTCAGGATGCCCCCCGAGCACCTCACTGGTGAGGTGTTTCGGGCACGTCCCACCGGGAAGAGACCAAGAGGCAGACCCCGGACCTGCTGGAGAGACTATGTCTCACAGCTGGACGGGAAACTACTCAGGATACTTCCGGGTGAGCTGGAGGATGCAGCCAGGGTGAGAGAAGCCAGGGCTTCCTCTCTGAGGCTGTTGCCGCTGCGACCCAGTCTTTGAAAAGCGGAAGACAGCGGAATGGAAGAAAGAATATATTTCACTGTGGAAAATTTGTCATTCTTTTCATAGACCAGAAATGGTGTTCGTTGAGAAAAATCATGCCCTAACCATAGCGATCAAACAGCACAGTCCTCCAGCAGAGATCTTGGTTAAAAGACTTAAGAAAACATGTAAAAAAACTGAAAAAATAAACTAAAAAAACCCCCCAAAAACTTAAGTTTTTTTTTTCTATGATTGAAACTGCGGGTTGTAGTCTTTTGTCTCAAATTAGGAAAAGCTTAGAGAAAAAGCTTCACTTTCATTTTTTGTAAATCCTCTCAAAGTTACAGGCTAATTAATAACATTTATAAGTGGAAAATAAAGTGTAGTTTTCTAAAACAGGGCATTGAAAATTAAATCAATATGACTTGGTTATGTAGAAAATTGGATTTCAGTTGAAACAATTTTGGTTCAAACTCAATGAGTCATTATTGAATTGTCTTTAATTTACAGTGCATCATATATTATGATTACATGTAAATATTTAGGTTTTTAATTGTCATAGATCTTTTGAACTTTTAAAATCTACCCCAATTGAATTTGTATTATGATTTTACTCAATTAAACAAAATTAATTTTAACCATTAAACTTAATACTGATGATAAATAAAACAAAATAATCTCTGTGATTCTGTCTTCTATCAGTAAAAAAGTCCGGTAGACACACCCCGCCTGTTTCAGACAACACACACACACTCTGATTCTTTCACCATCGCAGCCTTTTCTCTGTCTTTCACTCTGTCAATCAGCCACTGATTGAAGTGTCTGGGAGCGTTGGTGCAAACAAAGAGCTTTTGGTCTGGGGGCAAATCTTATTACTTCACATCAGCAAACTCTCTGCCTGCCAGCTGGTTATTAAGTGAGAAGATCAGTAAATAGGCTGTAATTATCATGTTTGATACGTAATCAAATCCCAACCCTGGTTCTTGTTTATTTAAACTTGCAGAAAGATAAGTCCCCTGTTGTGTAATTTCACTTTAGTTATGCCTCGACCTCATTAAGAAATAGCTGATCAGCATCTGATGCTTCAAAGTGTTCGTAATCTGCAGTTAGCAGATACACAAGAAAACTTTTGATCTAGAAATGAGTGGATATGGATATCATACTAAACGGCAGAACAGATTTTTTTTGCTCCTTGTCCCAGAGTTGCTCACTCGTTCTGTTTTCTGCTCCACATGTTGGCATCGTACTCGGTGGTTATCAAAAAAACATGACAAAAAACTGAGAATCAAAACGATTTTGCCAAAGATTGCTTAAATGTTTGCTCTGAAAATCTGAGTCTGAACTGAGAGACATTCTGCCAGCTTAAGCTCGGAAAAACTGAGTGATTCATGAGGAAAAATTGTACCAAAGATTAATCCCGGACATTCATTTTTTCTTTTTGGTCACTTAGTGAAAGTTTTGATATGTTTATGAGAGACAATTAGGACAACTGGGAGCACTGGGATAGTTAACAACAATGTTTTATTTTATTGTAGAGATGTAATGTTTTTTTTTGTTCCAGTACAAGATAACTCATAAACCAATGAATCGTTGATTATGACAAACAAACCGTTACTCACTAGAAATTTTTCCATGTTATTAAATCAATCCTTTGTGCGGGGTTCAAGCGGAAGGATGTGCTCTCTATAAATGTCTTCTTCTCCTTTCTGCATTTCCCTTCAGGGGTCACCACAGCAAGTCAGTTTCTTCCATCTAACCCTGTCTGCTGCATCTTTTTCAGTCGCGCCAACTATCTTCATGTCTTCCTTCACTGTATCCATGAACCTCCTCTTTGGTCTTCCTCTAGGCCTCTTTCCTGGTGGTTCCAAACCTTGCTTCCTTCTGCTGATGAACTCTCTCTCTCTCTTCCTCTACACATGTCCAAACCATCTCAGTCTGGCCTCTCTGACTTTATCTCCAAAACCTCTGACATGTGCTGTTCCTCTGATCCTATCCATCCTGGTCACTCCCAGAGAGATCCTCAGCATCTTCATCTCTGCTACCTCCATCTCTGTTTACTGTCTTTTCCTCAGTGCTACTGTTTCCAGACCAAACAACATGGCTGGTCTCACCACCGTTTTGTAAACTTTTCCTTTCATTCTAGCTGAAACTCTTCTATCACACATCACACCTGATACTTCTCTCCACCCGTCCCAGCCTACCTGCACACACTTCTCCACCTCTTTTCCACACTCTTCCATTGCTCTGGACTGTTGATCCTAAGTACTTAAAATCTTCCACCTTCTTTATCTCTTCTCCCTGTAACCTCACTTTTCCATTTGGATCCTTCTCATTCACACACATCCTCTGTCTTACTCTGACTAATCTTCATTCCTCTTCTTTCTAGTGCAAACCTCCACCTCTCCAGCTTTTCCTCCACCTCTTCCCTGAAGGATGTGCTCGCTATAAATTCCATTTGTCCTAATGGGTTAAATAATGATAATTTTTACATATGTATCTTTTTAGGGACAGAGACCATCACCTGAAAACCTTTAAATCTGTTGTTCCTGCCAGCAAATTGGTGGATTGGCTAATCTCTCAGGTAAGCTGTATACGTCACTGACAGGACCTTTAGCATTGATCCTTTATTGTTGTTTTTCTAAGAAGTCAATGTTGCACATATAATCCCACCCCTCATATGTTAGATATGTCTTGTGCTATATCAAAATTCTTCATGCATTATAGTTTAATTCTAAATAAACTTTACCATCAAGCTGCTTTCCAAATGTCGTGATAAATCTGAGACACATGGCTCTGTGAAACTAGTCTTTTTTATGTGCATTGTTAGAAACACAGGCATATAATTGATCATCTTCCCCGCCCTGATGTTGCTGTGCACGTAAAGGTATAAACATGCTTTGTGACTGACCAAGTGTGTGCGTCATTGATTTTGGTTTCCCAGGGAGACTGCTCAACCCGAGAGGATGCTGTGACGCTAGGTGTGGGGCTCTGCAACAATGGCTTCATGCATCATGGTCAGTTCAACTCTCGTTTTCACGCTCATTATTCAAGGATGGATAAACACCTTCGTGCAGAGATGAGCAGTGCCACTTTGTTTAAGTTTGGAGCTGCTTCTTCTGGATGTTTACCACATGTGACATCTTTTTTCACCACAAATCATTGTTTTTTTAAAAAAAAATAACCTTTTAAATTCTTCTTAATTTTTGTTTTATTTCACCTTTTTCTGTATTTTTTGGTTGTATTGTTCGATGACGTCATATTATTTAGTTTCACTGTTGTGATCTGTAGTGAGAGGAGGGAAGAGGTGGAGGAAAAGCTGGAGAGTTGGAGGTTTGCACTAGAAAGAAGAGGGATGATTATTTGTCAGAGTAAGACAGAGTACATGTGTGTAAATGAGAGGGATCCAAATGGAAAAGTGAGATTACAGGGACAAGAGATAAAGAAGGTGGAAGATTTTAAGTACTTAGGATTAACAGTCCAGAGCAATGGAGAGTGTGGAAAAGAGGTGAAGAAGTGTGTGCAGGCAGGCTGGAACGGGTGGAGAAAAATATCAGGTGTGATGTCTGACAAAAGAGTTTCAGCAAAAATGAAAGGGAAAGTGTACAAAACGGTGGTGAGACCCGCCATGCTGTTTGGTCTAGAGACAGGAAAAGACAGAAAACAGAGATGGAGGTAGTAGAGATGAAGATGCTGAGGATCTCTCTGGGAGTAACCAGGATGGATAGGATTAGAAATTAATATATCAGAGGAACAGCACAAGTAAGAGGTTTTGGAAATAAAGTTAGAGAGGCCAGACTGAGATGGTTTGGACATGTGCAGAGGAGAGAGTACTGGATTTGGAACCACCAGGAAAGAGGCTAAGAGGAAGACCAAAGAGGAGGTTCATGTATACAGTAAAGGAAGACATGAAGATAGTTGGTGTGACTGAAGAGGATTCAGCAGATAGGGTTTAGATGGAAGAAACTGACTTGCTGTAGCGACCCCTGAAGGGAAATGCCAAAAAACGAAGAACAAGAAGTTTCAGATTTTTGTTTTTTTGGAGAAATGCAATACTGACTCTGCCTCTGATATGGCTTCATAGATTGAAAAATCATTTTAGTGATTTTTTTTCTTTTTTAGCTTTCTTCGACCGCACTGACCACATGGTGGTGAGGTGCATTTCTTGTCCAGCTGCCCCAGCATGTTGAATGTAAACAGTTTTAGCACCGTAGCTTAACCAGATGTGTTTGGCTTTGCAACATGTCTGTCTGGGTCACTCTACTGAACCATGACCAAAGATCTAAACCTATCATTAAATTGTCCATTTCAATTTGGACTACTGCATTAGGAACAAGCTAAGAAAATAAATTGAACATCAAACTGAAGAAATAATATGTTGATGTCACATCTTTTTTTCCAGAAATGCACATAACTTTATGAAAAACCGACAAAACTTGTAGAAACTGATAAAGTTTTTAACTCGAAGCAGTTATTTTAGTTCTACTTTATATTGATAACTTTCTCCAAACAATCTTGGAAAGACCTTTTCTTGACTTCACCTCAAACACACATTTAGTCCTTTACACCATCTGTTAGGAAGTGCCAGCCTTTGTCAGTTTTCAAGGTGACGACCTTTTCTTCTTAGTCTGTCTACACTTTTCACCTTGGCCTGATTCCCTCTCTTTTTCTTTTTTTTTTTTATAAGCACATCAGCTGCTCTCTAGCAGTACCCATTGAACTCTTCTTGTTTTACTTCTTGTTTGAGATTGGGATTGTTTTTGACTGCAAAATGTTCAGCTCAAATATTTTAACAGATCTAGTAGAACTTTGGAACTTAACAGTTTAAATAGTTGTTATTTCCAAATGTTTCTTGTCAAAAAGGATTATTTTATTTCCTACAATTGTTCCCAGTTTAACTAATTGAAACTAATACCAACCCATTAGGAATGGGATTAATGGTGCACAGATTGTTACTTTAGGACTCATTTTGCAAATTTTTGTGTGCTGGTTAACAGGGGTGGCCACAAACATTTGGGGCCCCGGGGGAGCAATGGAAACATCCCCTGCTCACAATAATCAAATAATTTGTGAGCAGGGATGCCAAGTTTTTGGCTTCACAAAGAGGGAGATTTTGATGCGGGGCCAAAAGGAGGAGGGGCTATGACATGATGTCACATCCGCCAATGGGCAACACCCACCATGACTGTTGGCGCAAAACAAACCATTCAAAACATGAGAAAGCAACTGGAAAATTGTGCATCTTACGTGTGTTACCACCTAGCGTTATGTATCAGTACGAAGAGGAATTACTACCAAGAATACACCCTTGTTCTCTTTGTTTGCGCTTTGTTTTGCGGCTCACGCACATGACCAAAGTTCCCAGATGTCCGACTCCTTCCAAACGTTCACCAAAAACAATACTAGACTATGCAGATCACTACTAGCGGCTTTCAGATGCACAACTGCACCAGCAGAAGATGCCATGTGCTTAGCCTCACTATATCTAATCATGTTCTTGGAATGCACCAGAGTGTTCATCATGCGGGAGTTCCATTAGCCTTGGCAGTTGAAGTTGAGATAGGTCCTAATTGCGGGTGTCTCTTGTCCAATGCGGTAGACTTGACATGTCTGTGTGTGTCCATGTGTATTGGCCGGCTGCATATTTATATGAAATAAAATTAATTTTAAAATAAAATACAGGCACATGTTGAATAGGATTTCAACTATTGAATCTTTTACCAACACTTTAGCATCTTGATTTCTATGGTAAAGAAAAATGCGGACCACACTAATAACATTTGTACATGGGTGTAAAGATCCAGTCCGGGAGGGTCGTGTCCTCGTGGTTTTTAGTGTGTTCCTGGTTCAATACAGCTGATGCATAAGAAGTGAAAACAACAGTCAATCAAATTTGACTCATTGATTGAGTAACCTGGATCAGGCATGTAGATGCAAGAACACATGGAAAACCTCCAGGACACCAGACCTCCTGGATTGGAGTTTGACACTCCTGAACTTGTCTTTGAACATTCTTGACATTTCACTTTTACTGCCAGGTCATCGTTTGGAATTTATTATCTGATTTCATTTTAGGTCTTCAAATAGGACTGCATTGCATGTTTGTTTCTTATAATGAATTGAATCACAGAACGTTGTTTAAAAAAAGGGGTACCTCTGCATTAACAAGATGTTTTAGCACCACCAGGTGTTCCTCTCTGCTCTCCATTTCTGACTAAAATATATTGTATTTAAATGAGTCCAAATGTTATAGAAGCTGTTTGACTTGTTGTTCTAAGGTTTTTGGATTCAGGTAATCTTACTTTTCTTACTGTAGTAACATAGCGGATTCAGTCCTTTTCTTAGAATGTGTTAATCTATTTTATGAGGTAGCATTGTGTGTGTTATTGAGACATACAAGCTTCCAGACTACTACTCCCACCAGTTTAATAACCACTCTTAAAGTATTATATGGCTACAGTCTGTGTGATTCAGAGGAAGTACTTCATACTCACTGGATTTGTGTTGGCAAGTAGCTCGCACCACTAGGTGTGGTGAATGTACGTCATATTGGTTATCTTTTTGGTGAAAGATCGTCTCAGAATTGTGTAATGTTCTGATGTATTTGGAATTGCCCATACAAGTCCCATTTTATATTAAAGACTCATACGGAAACAAATGAAAATATTTTAGTTACTTGTACCTGGTTTCACAACTCATCTGTATTTGCAGATGTGCCTCTCCTTCAATTTGAGTGTATAATCTCTCTATCACATTATTAAACTTGAGTTTTTCTTTAGACCCATTAAGGATGTACCCTGCCCATTGTCTAAAATCAGTCGGGATAGACTCTCTCTCCCCCGCACTCACTACAACTCCATTAGGTTCAGAATACAAAACTTTACTTTGTCTTTAACACTAGGCCCTCCGCTTTCTAAATCTACCTACCACCGCCCTGACCGTCAATGTGACTGCTTATGTAATTATTCATGTTTTGCGCTGCTATATTGCATAAATAAACTTTTACACCACTCAGTTTTTAAAGTAATAGTAAAGATAAAATGTTAAATATTTTTAAAACCTAGGATAAAGAAGTAAATACCAAAGTAAAATGATCTAATTCGTCAAAAGCCTTCTTTCCCCCCCCACATTTTGCGCTGTTGCTTCAAAAATGTCCTCTTTAAAAATTGGCTACTGGCTATATTCCAATATTTTAACCCGAACTTTCAAGACTTATTTACAAAACATGGCATACTTTATTCAGACAACAATTTTCTTACTTTCATCAATATTATCTCACTTAACCTTTCTAGAATGTTTCTGTAATGGCGTCAGTGTCCTCCTTGTCTTTCTCCACAAATATAAACACACGCAGACCCACGTGTGGCCATAGAAATATGTTTGTTGCTATAGCAACAACTTCCAATGCGAGCTTCCTCCCAACTGCTGCGCCCCGGTTAGCGTAGATAAAATGCTTATAAATTTTGAAATCTTCCTTTTTAGAACATAAAAAACTACATGATAAAATTGAAAACATGTTTATATTAAAAATCATTAAAAGTCAGCCTCCTAGGTTGAGTTTTTAAAAAAAATTCCAACTAGCATAATAAAGTGACGTGCAGTCAAATTGACCGCTACGGCAGTGCTAGTGTTTAAGTGCTAGAAATGGGACCAAACATTTAACCCACATTTGTTAGGGAATTCAACTCTGGAGATAAATGTTTTTAATTGTGAATAAACTGTCTTATTTCACAGCAGTGTGATGAATTTTGTCAGTAAAATGGTTTGTTTAAAGAAGCAGTATTAATGTGTTCTGACCCGCCTGCGGTGCCCCATGTGTTGAAGCGATGTAAAGCCCAATGGTGGGATTTCCAAATGTACTCCGAGTTCTTATGCTGCTCTCTTGAGGGTTAATCTTAACTCCCTTGGAATATCTTTAGATTGCCCCAGATGTGATCTGATTACAGGTTTTTTTTTTTACACACATAATGAGATAAATAACAATTAGGTAGTTTGTGTGTAAACATCACAGCTTGTTCAATTTAAAGCTTGTTAATATTGCTCTCATTTTCTGACATACATCCTCTTCTCCTCTCAGTTCTGGAAAAGAGCGAGTTTAAAGATGACTCACAGTTCTTCCGTTTCTATGCTGACGAGGAAACGGAAGGGACGAGCAGCAAAAGCAAGCAGCTCCAGCGAAATGACTTCAAACTCATAGAAAACATCTTAGCCAAGTCTCTGGTGGTAAGCAGCCATGTATATTCAGAATCAGAATCAGAAATCATCAGGTAATATTTACAATGGTTCACATTTTAATCTTTTTAATTTTTTAATTAAGAAATTCCCTATGGTAAAAAAAAATGCATGAACATTTTTAAGTAATACATGCTTTTTATCTAAAGAATTAAAAGTTAAAACAAAACTATTAATAATTATTAGTAGGACGCTGTATCGATCTGTTGTGATAAAGAAAGAGTTGAACCGAAAAGCAAAACTCTCGATTTACAGGTCGATCTACGTTCCCACCCTCACCTATGGTTACCAGCTGTGGGTGGTGACCGAAAGAATCAGATCACGGATACAAGTGGCCGAAATGAGCTTCCTTCGAAGGGTGGCTGGGCTCTCACTCAGAGATCGGGTGAGGAGCTCTGCCATCCGGGAGGAGCTCGGGGTCTAGCCGCTCCTCCTCCAGGCCGAGAGGAGGCAGATGGGGTGGTTTGGGCATCTGGTCAGGATGCCCCCCGAGTGCCTCGCTGGTGAGGTGTTTCGGGGACGTCCCATCGGAAGGAGACCGAGAGGCAGACCTCGGACCTGCTAGAGAGACTATGTCTCACAGCTGGCCGTGGAACGACTCGAGATCCTTCCGGGTGAGCTGAAGGATGGGCTTTCCATGAGGCTTTTGCTCCTGCGACCCAGTCCCGAATAAACGGGAGATGACGGAACAGAACATTATTTTTTATTTTATATTTGCATTGTAATCTTTTGATCTGAACACGTCCACACCCTTTATTAAAATAAAAAAGTGCCGTCGACAATAATCAAATAATTTGTTTAAGCAAAACACGTTTTTAGCTGGAACTAAGTATCTGTTTATTGCATTTTATGCTGATTTGAATGGTGTGTGCATGTGTGCATACTCACACTCTAATCATAAAGGACTCTTTGTAATTTGCACTTTTCTCCCTGCGTCGGTACACAGTGCTTTACAGTGTAGCTCACATTCACTCATTCACATGCACATTCATACCTGATGGCTGACATGCAAGGTGCAAACCACCCTCAGGAAAAATTGTTTTCATTATACTTATGCAGCAATGCACAATGTTGATGATAATTATGCACTGATCAGTGCACATCTAGAGTATTTCTTGATTAAAAATGTATATGAATGGGCAGATTGATGTTTAAGCCAAAGGAAATATCATTAGTCATTTCATCAATTGATGTAATAATTCACACCATACGTTCCTACCCTCACCTGTAAACAAGATCCTGGATACAGGGAACCAGAATGAGCTTCCTCCATAGAGCGGCTACTCTCTCACGCAGAGATAGAGTGAGGAGTGCTGCCATCCAGGAGGAACTCTGAGTGGAGCCGTTGGTCCTCCAGGTCAAGAGAAACCTGATGGGGGTGGTTCAGGCATCTGGTTAGGATGCCTCTCAGATGCCTTGCGGCGATGTCCAAGAGGGTCGAGACCCAGAGTCAGACCCCAGAATGCTGGAGAGACTGTGTCTCATAGAGGGTCCTGGGTCTGACTCTCGTATCCTCTCGGGTGAACTGGAGGATGTGGCCCATCTGAGGCTGTTACCTCTGCGACCCGGAGAGTAGAAGACAAAAGAACAGAGCGGAAATAAGCAGCTACACAACTTTTCGTTCCATTTCAGGCGTAACGATAAACTATTTACTTCAATCTGTTATCTTCTGAAACACCAGGAGGCATCCCCAGCATCCTCTTTCATGTCAGAGTAGGAAGTAGGCATGCTGTTTGGCCTTCCGCAAGAAGTGGAAAAGGGCTTTTTTTGTTGATTGGTGGAACTAATCCTCCCCACCGCCTATTCTGAAAGTGAAGTGCGGGAAGTCTTTATTTACCACAGTCATCTCCTCTGGTAAAACAGCTGAGATCCTCATCTTATCAGCACTGTGCAGCAGGAAGATGGTCCTCGCAGCTTCACTAATGGAAGCTTCTAATGGGCTTGGCGATGAAAATGTTTCAGAAGCCCTCACCTCACTGGGGAATACAGCATGGTGGACCACACAACATGATGAAAACCATAAATTGCATAGGGTTTCCGATGACGCGTGATGAGCAGACAATGAGACTACTTTCTATTTTTTAATCAATGGTTTTTATGAACTATAGACGGAAAACAAAAGATTACAAGCACACATTATGCTAATCTTATGAGCTCATTTTACAAGGTATGTAATTTAACTTTCACAAATGATTCAAATCTAATGAAGCAAGTCAAATTAAATTAAAATAGATGCAATAGATGCAGATAATTACTTATTCATTATTAGTATACAAACCAAACATGTGTATGTTTAACATGAGTGTGACATATTTGAATAATTGCGTTTTTTATTCCCCCTCTTTGCCAGATTCATCCCGAGGAAGAGGGCTACGGCTTTGAGATTGAAGAGAAAAACAAGGCCATCGTGGTTAAATCTGTCACCAGGTGCTCACATGCTGAGGTAATGGTCAACAAACACACAAGCACACAAACGCACACACAGTGTTCGTTCTTCCCGCCACAGGGTGTTAGTTCCAGTAGGTAACGGCTGTCCAGTGTTCAGACGGCTGCTGTCAGTCTGCGTCTGTTCTCTTTTCGTGGACCGTGCTCTGATTGGCCACACAGTCACATTCAAATCCGAACAAAATACACACACTTATTTAGAGAAACTGAAATGCTGGTAATGACCATTTAGAATGGAATTATTTAAGCTTGTTCTGATTATTTTTTGTAAAATGATAGCTTATACTTTATTTTTGTTTCGGTGCTTTTATTCTGAAACCTTTATAAAAGGAAAATGTTAAGGTAAACAATTTTGAGTTGTAGTTCGAGTTCCTGTGTGCAGTCTATTTCTCTTCTTTCTGCATCAAGCATATTAAAACCTTCCTCTTCTGCTCCTTTTTTTAAACCTCCGTCTCTTCCTTTCACTTTGAGCCTCAGTCTTCCAACCCCCACCAATAACAGGATTGCTGGTTGTGGCACAGCGCATGTGCCAGCAATGTGAATGAAGCTCAGCTGATTCCCTTGGGGCTCTGAAAAGGGTTGACGGACACACTCACATACTGAGCCCTTTCACTATACAATACTATTATAGAAAGTCACGTGTAGACGAGCACCCATGCTGTGTAGTCGAACACGCACACACAAATGCATACATCTTTCCTCATTCAAACCAGCTTTGGCTCCTCCCAGTCGTTCCTACATCCATCCTGGGCTTTTTTCCAGAGTTAAAGCCAGGCTCAGCCAATGCCACCCCTCCGGATCTGTGTCCAGGACACTGGACTCACACAGTCGATAGACAGAAGCAGTATTATCCTCTCAACGTGACCGAGGATGCGAGAGATGACTGCATTTAGTGACATTCAACAGGCAGTGGTTTTATTGGCCTGTTTGTTTAGTGACAAAGACATTAGAACATTGTAAATGTCTGAAGATGCGTGACTCGTCAGGAGCATGTACGTTTGTGTGTTTCCGTTACTTTACTTCCTGACACACGTGTTGCTAAGGAATAGAGTGCAAAGTGCAGGAAACGACACAAAATTATCTAAACAGGCTGAGCTCAAAATTCTAGTGGAAAGATCTCGTTTTTTACAACGTATATACATGACGTCAGTTATTCCAGTTTGAATTAATTCCTAATAGAAAATGTTTTTTATATTTATAGACGAACCAAATAACTTGTTATCCCACATTTCTGTCTTCAGGTGAGGAAGGTGTTTCCACAAGAGTTGCAAAAGTGATAAATTCGTATTTGACCCGTAACCTGCACACCTATGCATATGAATCAAGCTGGAATATTTCAGGCGTAAATGGCATTCAACTTGATCAGATTGAGTTTAATTTTTTAAATTTCTTCCATTTTTGTACTGGTAAATCTGACAAGACTGGGCAGGCTGCGGTGGATGTTTTGTTACTGTTGTGCTTCATGGACGGAGAACATAAACAGGGATTCAATCCCGGATAATCCACACCAGCCTGACAAACCCATCGTACATCATCTGAGCCCAATGTAGCACTGTTCAGGTCTCATTACATCAAGATCAGTGGCTTAGATCATAAAACTTTGAATGAATTGGACTTTAACAGAGGACAAAGTAAACCATACCCTATAAATAAAATTCTGTCTGTCCGTCTGTCCTTCCAGATGGCAGGCCTGCAGGTGGGCAGGAAGATCTACACCATCAATGAAGACCTGCTGTTCCTGAGGCCTTTCTCAGAGGTTGAAACCATGATTAACCAGGCCTTTTGCTTACGACGTTCTCTGCGGTTGCTGGTTGCCACCAAAGCCAAGGAGTGAGAAAAACTTTCCATGAATCAAAAACCCTAAGAAAAAATACAACTAAAACACGCACAGTTCTGATTTTTTTTTTTTTAATTTTCCCCATCTTTAGGATTGTGAAAATCCCTGACAACCCAGACAGTCTTTCCTTCAGACTAAGTGGATCTTCACCTCCTCATGTCCACGCTGTCAGAAAGGGTGAGTGCCAGGTTGCATCATTATGTGGTCCTTTGGTCTTGTGTGAATATCAATAAATTTTCTTCTAGAATAAATACTCTGAGAAAAACATTATTTTTAAAATCCTTCCACCTCTTTCTAAGAATTCAAACCAATGATTCTGTTACAATTTACAGTAGTTCTGGGGAATACGAAAATACACATTTTCTGGATGATAAAGAAAGCGTCCACTGTTCAATTTCTATTCCAAAATTTTTCTCATTTTCATTTTATATGACAGCAAATCTATGATTAAATTAGCCAGCTATGATAGTTCTACTTTTACCTTGTCCTTATTCATACCCTAATTCCATCCATTCATCTTCTGAAATGCGTATCTCACTTGGGATTGCGGGAGTGCTGGACCCTATCCCGGCTGATTACAATCAAGAGGCCGGGTACACTTGAAAAAGGTCTCCAATCTGTCGCAGTGTCCTATTCTTTATAAATGAATACAGTGAGAGTTCATTTCATCTTCTGAACCGCTTATCCCTAAAGCGGTCACAGGGGATGCTGGAGCCTGTCTTGGTTCATTTCAGGTGAGAGGCAGGACACACCCCAAACAGGTTGCTAGTCTGTTGTAGGGCCACACTCAGACAACAATTCATATCCTCACTCATATTGCTGCACTAATATGCACGTTTCTCTATTTGGAACAGTTCAGTTAAATATCTCTTCAAGATGGTCCCAGGGGGCGTTGGCCTAGTCGTAGAGATACTTACCATCTTTCGACCGGGAAAACCTGGTTCGATTTCCACTAGGCCCAAGCCATCCCTGGAACCACAGAAAAGACACAAAAACAAAGAAGGGACAGAAAATAAAAACCCTGAAAAAACAAAAGAAAAAAATATCTCTTTCATCTCTTTGAGATGAATTTGAAAAAAAAGAAGGTATAAAATTATGAAACTTCAGAAAAAAATTGTAAGCATAGTTAACTTGTTGTATATCGTGATAAATATTGTGATATAAAATAATCTGTCATGACATGTTTTTTTTTTCCATATTGCTCATCACTATCTTGTAGGGCAGGGGTGGCCAACTTTATTTGTCCCAAGATCTATTTTACAAATATCAAACCTCCTTAGATCTACCAGTCCCATGTTACCCTCGCAAACCCCAACAGATCATTTCCAGCCTGCTGTAACTACCCCTACAACACGATTTGTTACATACGTACACACTCACAGTGCTTTGCAAAGGGGAGGGGCCACAGCAGCATTGGGGGCTGCTTATTGATTACAGGCTCAATAACGTGATTTTACGTCACAGACTCCAAAAATCTCCAGTAACAGCAAAAAAGCCGCTAGATTGACACTTTTTGAAAGTTTTTTTATTTTTTTTTACTTTTTTTTAATGGTATGTGATGTACCCCTAATGCCTTTGCGATCGACCAGTCGATTGCAATCGACGTAATGGGCACCCCTGTTTTAGGGTGATGAAGTTCATTTAGTTTTCTACAATCCCATAAAGTGGGAAAGTTTTTCTTTTATTCATGATGCAGCACAGAAGTTTTGTAACCACAGAGAAGAGATGTTTTTTTTCCATGTTATTTCTCCACCAGTACCAGGACCAGTAAATCTGTTTAGAGTGTCAAAAAGATAAATTATTCTGAGTGAATTCAAGAGAACGATGATGTAACCCTAGTTTCTAACCACTTGCTTTTAGTGAAACTCCATCAGGCTTTTATAACCACCTGTTGGCCAGACGACTTGCAGACGGGATTGAAACCTTTCCCAAAATGAACTTTACTTAAAAACCAGCTGCTTCAAACATCCTTCTTTTATCCACAGTAGGTCTGTGTGGTCACGGCTAAAAGTGCAACAAGAAACTAAAAGCCATCAAGATTTTTTTTTCCCCTTGTCTCTTGAATCCCTCCATGCTGTCCAAACAGTCTTGTCACCAGATGTTTCTACTGCTTAGAGCTCCTAAAAATAAAATAATAAGAGATTTACGACTTAGGGAAGCAAAGGGTGAGCCTCAGCGTGTAAAAAAAAAAGATGGTGAGACAAGCACAATGAAAAATGACAAAGAACAATGTTGTTTAGCCAAAGAATTCAAACTTTTTCACCTTTAAACTTTCTTGGTTTGCTTTCAGTCCCTTTTATTCCATTTTTTTACTCTGATATTTAAAGAGTCATTGCTGCAGCAGAAGAGATGTTATCGCTGATATTTTTAGATCAGAGAGGAAGACGATGAAGGTGTTGATTAGACCTTTAAGCTGTTAAATCATTTTGACCTTTCGCTGCATGTTTGGTACAATCATTTTAGTGGTTTGCAATTTCCAGAAGGAATAAAATCAGATTTAATATTCAGTAAAATATGCCTGAAAGAAAAAAAAAAGAAGATATTTTTAACAAAGCGCAATCAATGTTTTTAATTTTTTTTAAAATTGTTAATTAGGCACATGAGCACTTCATTTTTCTTTATACTTTTTCTGTTTTTTCTGACTTTCTTCAGGCTGGGAGGCAGCAGGAGCTGGTCTACAACCAGGCCAGGTCATCCTGAAAGTTAACGGCAATAACGTCAATCATAGTGACCACCAGGAGGTCTTGGAGCACTTCACCGCTCAAAACACACATCAAGAAACGCCGAAAGTGGTGAGAACATTATAAATGAATTGCTTTCTTGATCTTTTAAGACTTTTTTTGTGAAATAATAAATCATCATGAGAGGTTTCACCAGTAAGCACGTCAACCTTTACAAAGGAGGACACATGTCCAAAAACTCTATTCTCATTGTTTTTCAGACACATTAACAGCAATAGTTTGGGTTTTGATGCAGTCGTTACACATTTTAAAAGTGTACTGATTTTTAAAACTTTATTACAGACGAGGTAGTGTAAAAGCCTGACTGTGGCTCATCCACCCTCCTGTAGAAAAAAGCTCCAGCACCTCCTCAAAAAATTTACTTTTGTCCTAAGTGAATTGCTCATCCTCCACCCAACTCATAAGTAGTCACAAGAGTGGGACCATGAGAGAGAAAAGCATGTCTGAAATGCTTCCTGCTTTGTAAAAAGTGTCATCGATGTCACTTCGAGTCACCTCTTTAACGAGCACTTGTTCAGTGTCATGATCAAGGGCGACAAAAATACTGCCACAGTCAGTCAGTGATCTTCTTACCCGCTATCCCTTTTGGGATTGCGGGAGCCCATCCCGGCCAATTTAAGGCGAAGGGCAGAGTTCACCCCGAACAGGTCGCCAGTCTGTCGCAGGGCCACACACATGACACACACACTCATTCCTAGGGGCAATTTCGGCACCGGCCAATCAACCTAGCATGCATGTCTTTGGAGGTTGGGAGGAAACCGGAGTACCCGGAGGAAACCCACGCAAACACGGGGAGACCGTACTGCCTAATACTGCTACAATTTTTTCAAAAACCACAGAGGCATTTTAAAAACTACTTTAGTGTCAAACACAAGAGAACACCATTAGAAGATGGAAAACTGGAAAAATTCATTTTGGATGAAATTGGACCTTAGGTTAGGATGTGACCAGAATGCCTCGCTGGTGAGATGTTCCTGGCATGTCCTAATGGGAGGTTACTAAGTAGCAGACACCAGATCTGCTGGAGAGACTATGTCTCACAGCAGGCTTGAGTACACCTCGGGATCCTCCCGGGTGAGCTGGGGGATGCAGCCAGGGTGAGCGAGGCCTGGGTTTCTGTCTCAGGCTGTTGCCCACACAACCTGGCCCTGGATAAGCGTAAGACAACGGAACAGAACAGGACGTTTAAGCTTTGCAAATCCATACGATTGTAACGTTGACTATTTTAAAAATGATTTGATAAGAAAACACCGTAGAAAACTTTTTTGAAAACCTTAGCTGAGGTTTTCAGCATGTTTAACATGCATTACGTAACAGTGTCAGCTCGAGCTGGCAAAGAAAAGACAGAGAAATTTGAACCTAATTTTAATTAAAATTTTTCATAAATATTTTCTTTTACAGTATCCTGTTTTAATCAGTGCTTGTTTGAGATTTCTTTTTTTTTAAGTTGATTTTTTTATTTATATCTCCTGTCATAAATGTTATGTTTGGACTCTTAAACTCTAGCTTGTGATTATATCTTTACGCTCAGCTCCGCATGGCCAGTGTCAAATCTGAGATCTCTTTTTGTTTTGACATTCCTGCGGCAGCACTCTGTGTCTCCAGGCAGTATTTCACAAAGCTGCAGACAGAGCGGGGTGTCCTCACTGTTTTGTTTTATTTAGCTTAGCCTTCTCCTCTTGACAAATCCCCTTTGCTCCAGTCTACTGAACAGGCCCTTCTAAGCAGCCCTGTTTTGGCTCACTTCCACTATAAATGCAGGATCATTTAGTGGCAGAATAAATGACTAGAATGTGTTTACCTGCTATGACAAGTTCAACTAGATTCTGTCTATCTAAACAGGTCTTATGAAGGCGGAATATGTGCATCTACAGGGCATTCAGAAGGATTCTTTCTATTCATCTGCACAGAATGTACTCACTCACCCAGCTTGGTTAAATATACAAAAGTCCCCATTTTTAATTTGTAAAGTTTACTGCACACTTCTGCCTGAAAAAAGACCGAATATTTCATGTTTTTGTACACCACTTGGATCTCACCTTGGTTAGTAACACGGCTTTAATCTGTTGGTCCACAGTGTCACTGGGTGTACCGTGCTTTTGAGGATGTGGAGGAGCTACAAAGAGAAACAGGTGCAGATGAGAAGGACGAGATCCCTTTCAGGCCGTACCCGATGGAGAACGGGTCTGAGTATGAAGAGGAAAATGGCACCAATGGAACAGGTGAAGAATTTTTCCATCAATGTTTGTTTTTCAATCTATTCAAATTATTAATAATGTATTTAAAAATATTCCTCTGCAGATCAACGGCTGGCCAGACTTTCTCTCTGTGATGATCTGCCTCTCGTCAGCCTGACGGTGGATAATGTTCACCTAGAACACGGTGTGGTCTATGAATACGTGAGCACCGCTGGCATCAAGAGCCACGTTCTAGAGAAGATAGTGGAGCCCAAAGGCTGTTTCCTCCTCACTGCTAAGGTATTTAAATAACCAAAGATTTTTATTTAGTTGGCAAGAAAACCTGGCTGGAAAATCAGATGGTCTTCAGTTTTAGAGGTCACAAATAATTTTTTACTTATCTTGTTATTGCATCATTTTATCATAAATTTGTGTTTTTGTTACAAACTTTTATAGATGTGTTAAGAAGCATCCTAAAGAAGAAGTGGCTTTTTGTGAATTTTTATGTTAAATCAGAAACAAAAAACATTCTCATCCTTTTTTTTTCCCTGACATCAAACCAACCAAACCAGATTTTTAGGCGTTTGAAGAGCAAGTGCTGCATCTCTCACTGTGAGTCTTGTCTCTACAGATCCTGGATGCATTTTCCAGTGATGACAACCTCTTTGTACAAAACTGCAGTCAGCTCATCTCCCAGAGTGATCGGGTGGTTACCATGCCGCAGTACGAGTTCAGACAGATCTGTGAAACCAAGCTGGAGAGCATTAAACGACGGATAAGCAGCTATCAGCAGGTAGAACCGTCAGATGTGGAAAGATTGCGTTTAACTGATTGTATACTTTTTATTTAACTTCAATCAAAAACTTGCAGCGGTTGGAACGTCTCTTAGAAATTAATTCAAAATAATGTTTTAGATACTTCAGAAATTTTTATCCCAAAAGCCAAACTTTTTTCTCTGTCTTTTATTTTTAAAAATCACTTTATGTAATAGTTCCAATTTGTAGAATAAATTTCAACCCAAAAAAACTTAATTTAACACAAATTTTTACATTTGAATTATTTTAAATGTAAAATTTTCTCCCTCACGACACGTTATTGACAAAATTGCACAAAAAACAACCTTGTATTTAAGAATGAATTTTCTTTTTTACACACATAAATACTTCAAAACAAACCATGCTTTGTTTAAAAATCTAAAAAATCCAACTTTATTTCTAGACTTAAATGTTTACATTTTCTTTTCTCTAAATGGCTCATTATGGTGAAAATAATAAAAACTAAAAACACTTTTTAAAGTAGAAATAAGTCTTCGGAGAGGACCGATGTGGGTATGTTGTAGAGTAATGTGATAGATTTTATTGCCTGACTGAGTGTATGATGTGGAATACTTCTTTGAAACATTATCACGTCCCATAGGCCGCCATTAAAACCTGACTGGATTATGATGGATGAGGGGAGTGTACGTACTGTATGTCCGTGTTAGTATGTCCATTAGTTTTTAACGTTAGCTAGAAATGAGTGCCTGCACCCTGACACTTTGTGCAAAGGGAGAAAGTGGTGCACCTTTATCGTTGATGTGTTTATGATATGATTTTTTTTTTTTTTTTTAGTTACTTGGCATTTGTACATTTTACACTCCAGGCAAATTAAATATGAAATTTATATTGAACTCAGATATATTTTTGGCTAAGAACACATCCAATGAAATGATCAAACATTATATAATTGAATTGAATTAATCCCGAAGGGAAAATTGAGTGCTGCAGTACAAACATCAGGTGTTTAACACATTAATGCCCTCTTGCCCCTATCCACCGGCGTCCCAGTCCAGTTGCACTATGTCCAACGTGGGAACCCAAAAGCTGGAGTCTGGAATGGGTTACAAAGCCTAGCTGCTTCCAGTTCCTCAAGCGAGTAACCGGGCTTTCCCTGGATACCACAAAAACACCGGGCCAGAAGCACCTCCTTCAAACAGTCTCCCTCTCTGCACATCCTCCAGATCGTCTCCTTCTACTCAGCTCCCCCAGGACCGAACCAATTCATACACACAGTATAATACATAGAATGCAATTAGTGTAATTTTGTTGATAATCTGAAACCATTTACAGATAGATACAAATATAAATACTTCATTGATCCCATATGAAGAAATTTGTTTGTCCAGTAACGCTCCGGAGTCAAAGAGAGAGCTGCAAAACATCTTCAGAACAGTTGGGAGGTGGTAGCTGTATGAAATATATGAAAGCTTTTTTTTGGAGGGTTTGTTTTTGAAGAGAAAGTATTTCAGACTGAAGTTGAGTAAAAAGGTTTTAATCCAATGAAATAATTTAGCTTTGAAAATTTACTAAAAGCCTCTAATGACCTTTACTGACATTTATTTAACTGTTATCTTTATGCTGTTTTCACCCAGTTTGCCCAGGAACTGAAGAACAAAGTGTGGCCTTCCTTCAGACAGGCTGGCGTTCGCCCTCACTCTCTCGGCTGCATGGACTTTGTTCCCACCAACTGTCACATCAATTTGATGCAGGTCTCTTATCCCAAAAGCGCCACCTCCGCTGGCAGAACTTTCAGCATACGTTTTGGGCGTAAAAATTCCATTTTTGGCCTGGACCCGGACCAAGGTAGACTCCACAGATCTACTCACACTCAAATCCAATGCTTCTCGCAATGCCAGGGGGGCGCGTGTGACCCTGTGAAACATGTTGTTTTTTTTGTTTTGTTTTTTTGCCGTAAGAGAATAAAGTGTAATTGCACTCCCACTACAGCAGAGGTCCCCAACCTTTTCTGTGCTACGAACCGGTTTAGTGTCTGATAATATTTTCATGGATGGTCTAACGATGTAGCAGAGAAACTAAACAAGACCAGCCTGAAAATAAAAGGATTTTAAAAATAAATAATAAACTTAAATCCTTTTTGTCTTCAGGAGAAAATTTATTAGCTGCGTCTTTATCACACGAAAACATTCTCTCTGCTCTAACGTAATTTGGTTGCCAGGAGGGTAAGCACAAGGGTAAACATACCTTCAAAATAAAAGACATCACAAAAACAAAGTGAATAAAAATACCGGTTACGCTTCTCACAGTAAGACTAGATCAATCGGAGTTCTGAGTTTGTTTTGCTGGAACCAGACAGTCCCATCTTGACCTGAAACCTCAGGAGTGTTTCTAAAGTCCTGTCTGTTTCGTAACTCTGTATCCGGTCACTTTTCAAATTAAAACATCGTCATCAAGAATCAAGAAAACCTTATAATAAAGGCTCAAATAATAAACCAAATGGAAATAATGGAAGTTATTTCTTCATTCTATGTGGCCCAGTACTACATAACCCACGGCCTGATACGGGTCCGCGGCCCGGTGGTTGGGGACCACTGCCCTACAGTAGTTGGCGGTTTTTGAATTTCAAGTTAATTGATGCACTTTAAATTTTTTCTGTTACAGACTAAAAAACAATGTTAATACAGCTCTTCTTTTTCTTTTTTTTGTTTTCTTTAATGTTAATGAGGATGTTATGCAGAGGTGTACATAGAACAATTTCATAGACAAGTGATACTAATTATAGTCACAGCGGAGAATGGGGGGGGCAAAATATTTTCTTCTTCCTCGGGGGGCGCGCAACAGAAAATAATTGAGAAGCACTGCTCTAATCTAAGAAAATTGCATCATAAATATTAAGCTTCAATGAGATGTAGAAGGATCTTAACTCACTTAACACCCAGCTCAGTCTGTTTTACTGCTTGTAAACACCTTCGTGTTCATTTAAACCACAGCAACAAAAAGAAAATGCAATGCATCACTATTTACAAGAAGCAGAAGGTCTCAGTAAGAAATCACACATTGTGGTTTGCCATTAGTACTCCATTAGATTCAGGCCATTCGGAAGTCGTCGGCACTCTAAATGATTGAATGATGATTGTAAAGAAGCTACAGCACTCTGTAGAAAGCATACCATTCACTCTGTGCAGCATATGAGGAAAATGAACTGGAAAAGAATGTCAGCAAATTATGAATAGGAGGAAAAGACAAAGATCCAAATCCAAAAACATGTCTCTATCTTGCTTATGACGCAACTTTAGCACCACATGGTGTGATATTAATTAAGAATTTGTAAATTAAACAGCAGAACTATGTCAGCAAAAAGATGAAAATGCATGACAGCTGTCTAGACACCATACACCATCACTGTCTATTCTTTCTGGAAACATTTGCACACATCTGTCCAGCAGTTGTCCAGCATGCTTTGTAAAAAACAAAGACAGTTCTTTGTTATTGTTGAAGAAATTCTGCTTTTTATTAAACATAACATTCCTTGGCATTTTTAAAAAACTAGCTTGGAATTTGTAAAAACAAATTTGAATGAATTGTTTTTTGGATTTTGCTCCATTAGTTAAGAATTTAATTTGTCTCCAGTTTTGGAACGTCGTTCCTTTGCTTCCTGGTTTGGCTTTCAACCCAAGTAAACAACTTTTGCGACACGGTGTTGTTTTGCATATTTTTAACAGAAGTGAATTTTTTCCATTAAGAACAAATGGAGAACAGACGTCAATGTTAGTTCATGACTTTCCTGCATCTGGAATGTGTAGAATCATCATAGACTGATGGTTTTTTTCCTTATTTTTCACCACAAATCATCTCTTCCTGTTTTTTTCTTTTTTGTAGCACAACTGAATCCCATGTCTCATACTCAGCATTGCGTGACCACAATGGGAGCTCCTTCTTGGAGCTGCTCTGGTCTTGAAGGTGATGAAAATGATGATGGAGAACAGGTGACTTTAGGTGGAAGTGATGGTGTCGCTGATGGACGACGGAGCATGCACGGAGATTGTGGGTTGAGTTTCCTGCTCAAACAGGAAGACACGGAAACACAAGACTCCTACATCTACCTGTACAGCCGCTTGGACGTTGCTGTGAGGGAAATGAGGCAATATGTGGCCCAAATAGATGTGTAAGTACAAACCAAAAAGACTTTGACACAGCCATTTCAACTGATGACACCTTTAATATCAATCCAAGTATTTAATGATAAGTGATAGATATAAAATGTAACGAGACACTAGACCCGGCTGCTGTTCTCTTTCATTTTCCTTTGCTGTGTTTAAAGCAGAAGATTTACAAAAAGAACATTCTTGTGGTTTGAACTATTTATAGGCAAGGCCCAGCACAGGAACAGGGAGTGAAGCCAGGATAGCATCAAGTAAAGGGACACGCACTGTGACTCAGTGTAGACGTGTGTGTTTAATTGTAAAGTATTAAATTTAAAACACGTTGTCCCTCATTTATCAAAAGTTCCACAAAAAAAAGGTGTAAATTTCAGACACACTTGAAACAACCTTAGAGGGGAAACCTTAGCTTCTCTCAACCCGGCTGCATCCTCCAGCTCACCTCGGAGGATCCTGAGGCGTTCCCTGTTGGACATAGTCTCTCCAGTAGGTTTGGGGTCTATCTCTGGGTCTCCTTTAGGTGGGATGTGCCCAAACACCTCACCAGCGAGTCACTCGCGAGGCATACTAATCAGGTGCTTGAACCACCCCATCTGGCTTCTCTCAACCCGGAAGAGCAACAGCTCTACTTTGAGCTCCTCCTGGACGGCAGAGCTCCTCACTCTATCTCTAAGTGAGATAGAGCTTTGCCACCCTACGGAGGAAGCTTTTTTCGACCGCTTGTATCCGCAATCTCGTTCTTTCGGTCACCACCCACAGCTGGTGACCAGAAGTGAGGGTAAGAAGGGGTCCCTCATGAAGCCAGGCCCGAGGGTGGAACATGAGAGTGAGTGCCTGGTGGCCAGGCACATGGGGCTGAGCATGAACGGGAGGCATGGGCCGCCCACTCCAGGATGGCCAAAGGGGTTGGGTGAAGGAAGAGATGGGTGGCAGCCGATAACGGGGACCCTGGCGGTGAGACCCTTTTGCATAGGCTATGTGAGATGTGATCTTGATAGATTCAGTGAGAGAAAATAAGCGCAATTATAATGAACATGCATATATTCAGGTCCATGTTCAGTCACACCCTTATTTCATAGCCTCATTTAAAGAAATGGAAAGACAACAGGATTTAAGAATTTTACTGAAAGGTGTTGAGCGTTTATATGTTAATCACTTTTTGGGGATTACACACTCAAATTTGACCAAATGCAACTTAGTAAATGATGCTCATTGTACTGAAAGGGTTTGCAAGTATTTCAAGTTACACAAAACTGATACAAATGATTTTTTTGTGTTTTTTTTTTTTTAGCCTCCTGTCATCTATAACCGAGCCTACGCAACAAGAAGGAGAAGGTGGGGAACCTCCAGTCTATGAGTCTACAAACCAGCCACCTGCTCCCTGTGAGGATGGCTGTGATCAGGACAAGACAGAACAAGGTGGGATAAAGAGGGTCTGCTTTAAAGTAATCGAAGAGGATCAAGAGGACTCCGGTCATGATACGATGAGCTACAGGGATTCATACAGGTAACCTTTACAATTTCTAAGTAGATGAATATCTTCATCTCACATTGGTTTGAAGTCAGGTTTTTAAATTGATAAGATGAATGAGCACTCCACCCATGTGGTCTCTGAAAGAAATAAACAACATTCAAACTCCTTTTCTACTTCATAAAGCTTTAAAAGAATTTAGTTGAAGCCTAAAATTCATCCCAGATGTGGCGTAGAAGGCTAAAAATTGCTTCAAAATGTGCCGGTCGGATCTGGTTATGTCATTTTCTTGTGATTTTATTCAGATCATCGAGTGTGTCTGTGGATAAGTCACTGGGTTGAACTTTTCTGTGCCCCACCTTCCACCACCCACTAAGATGTAGTTATTGGTTGTTACTGTGGTGACCTGCCGTATAATAGAGCCAAATGTTTAGGGCGCGGCCTCTCCATCCACTCTGTCATTAGGGCTAGACCACGGCGTGTGAAATGCAACATCGTCATTGTAAAAAAATGTTTAGGAAAATGAATGGTGCTTTACGTGCGGTATCCTGTCATGCACGCATATAGGAGGTGCTAACTACGGGTTGAGAAGGCCGCTGCGGAACAGTCGCAGTAAATAAAGTTTTTCTGTAAACTTTGAATGTCCTACTGTATTTTTTTTTCTTGCTCAGTGCTTGGAGTAGTGACATGGCAGAGTTGAACACATGGAAATCCTACAGTTGGTGAAACAAAAAGCAACGTTTGATTTTTCACTTTGATCCACTCGTTGTCAAAACGACTACAAAAGAAATTAGGGATTTTGTTTTGAAATCAGCGCTTGTTTCCATCTGAAACTGCTCGTTCTGTGTTTTTCGTCTGTTTCGAGACCTAACTAGAATACATCCAGATCTAGTTCAGATGGATTTTAGAGTTCACTTTGAATGTCTGGGGAGATTTTATGTGAAACTTTAGATCCTACAGCTCTAAAAGTTACTTCAGACTTTAAACAGTATGTCTTTTCTCTGCAGGCTGATGAAATGTGGATCATATACCAACTTAAACTATAGTAAAAACATCAAAAGAAAGCATTAATGAGTCGTTCACAGGTCAATGTGTTCTATTAAAGCTGGAAATATACTATATCACTTTGCATATAATTAAATGAAAGTGTGAACGCTGCGTGTTAGTTTAGTGTTCAGCTTACCTCACCACTATAAATAGGATAATTATCACAGGCCTGCTCACACTTCTGGCAGCAACTATGTAAACCCAAATTTAGAATGTGTACGTTTACAGTATGTATGTGCGTGTTTTTAATAACACAGATGGTATTAAAAAGGTCTGTGCCGCATGCCCGTATCATCTTGCCAGTCAGAGTGGTTAGTACAATAAACAAAAGTAGTGTTTTCTTTTTACTTTGAGGTCAATTGTGTTTAATTTTGCTTGCCTATTCTCTTTGTGGATTCTACTTTTACACAGTTAAATCCGTGACTCATGCATGCTACATAAATCCTCTGCAAACTTTGAGTAATCCTATTGGATAATGTAAATGTGGAACTACGGTTGTCAGGCTATAATTTTTATTACCTTTATCAGAAGATGGAGATGATAGTAAAACTAAAACAAGGTATTTAAGTAAACACCTACTTTAAAAGTTTCAGATTTGGTTTTAATCTATAATATATATCAGTTATCGTTCAGAAATTTGTTAGAAATCTATCATCATCACTTGTACTAAATGATTTTGTGTAAACTAATTGTGGTTGTGGTTTGATTACTTTCGATCTGTGTTTTTATGTAATTTTTTTTAGTGAATGCAACAGCAACAGAGACTCCGTTCTGTCCTACACCAGTGTGAGAAGTAACAGCTCTTACTTGGGGAGTGATGAGATGGGATCAGGTAAGAAATGTATTTTTTATGCAATACTTCAGATCTGATCGGTACTTGATGATATGCACCTCTTTTTCAAAAGAAATGGTTAAGGTCTAATCTATTTTTACAAAATTGAGATTTTTCCAGCAGGTCATCATGACCGAAAACATCTGAATTTGATCTACAGTAAATGGGTTGTAACGTTATCTACGATTTATGTTAAAAGTCAACTGTCTACTCCTAGATATTTTTGTAAAATATTTAAATGCCATGCTTCAAGCAATAAATTACCAAATTCAATTTAATTTAGAGTATTGATTGAAATTTAAAGAGTAAAAAGGGGTTACTTGAGTACCGGTAAATATTGTTACAGTGTAATTCTGTGTAATCCCTCATTCGTCCAGGAATGATCCATCAAAGAAAAGGCTTCAAAGTTGTCTTCTGGACAGTGTAATCACTGATCGAGACAATTTGACTTCAATGTGGAAATTACTGGACAAGTAGTTACATACCTGTCCAATCACAGCTGGATACAGGCTTTTTGAGGTTTTGGACTCAGTATATATTGAATCAGTTCTCAGACCATTTTATCAGATTGAAAATGATTTCCGTATAGAAGCTGAAACGTCTCGATCAGAAAATACACTTTGAAACCTTTTGTATGTTAAAGCCTAATGTACATCTATTTTTTGGTTTCAAGGAGATGAGCTACCATGTGATATGAGGATCCCTTCTGACAAACAGGACAAGCTGCACGGCTGTCTGGAACACCTTTTCAACCAGGTGGGTTTGGATTGTATTTGAGAACATTGAATAATGCTGCTGTAACTCTTTCTAAAAACTCTAACCTCTATCTAACTCTAAATGCTGTCTGAATAATCTACACATGAAGGACGGCGAATAAGAAACACAAGGGAAGAATAAATGTGGAATAAATCTCTGTGAACATCTGGGCTTGGTTACCTCTCTCAGTACTCTGTCCTTTTTTGTCTTTCTTTTTTCGTACATACACATTCAAAGGTTCTAGGGATACATGAATTGGATGTAAATGTGTATCTGTTTGTAATTCTTGATTGTGATGTCCTCTAACTCTTTGTGGAGTGTAGTAGATTCGGCTGCTTTAGTTTTTCTGGTGAAATCATCAATCATCTGCTCACAAGTTCTTGCAAGTCTTTACTCTTTAAGTTTTTTTTTTGTCAGCCCTGATGAAGGTAACAGAGAACGAAATGAAAAGGAAAGAATGAAATGAGAGAATAGATGTGCTAAACTGCAAGAATCTGTAGTTGTTCTATTATTAAGCATCATTTCATTCATGCAGAAAAATACTGTTTTTTTTTTTTTAATGAATAGAAATGAACCACAATTAACTGGTATTTGTTCTGATCATATCCACAATTTTGTTTCAGGTTGACTCAATCAACAACCTGCTCAAAGGATCTATCATGACGAAAGCTTGTGAGGAGACCAAACACTTCCACTCTGACCACATCCAACCAGGTTCAATATCTGCATCTGTGTGTTAGTCAAGCCGTCATAATTTGGCTCGTGAATTGACACATTTTTCCGGTTTTACGTGGACAGATTTTCGCCAAATTGACGACTGGACTGCTCGCTGTCGTTATGTCATCCACAAGAACATCCAAGAAGACCCTTGGAATTTGCCCAATTCAATCAAAAACCTGGTGGAGAGCCTGCAGAGATTTGTAGATGGTGAGTGAAGATTGCATGGATAAATACTCCTGTGGTTATGAAGTTTTTACAAGTCATTCCAATTTGTTTTTCTTCTTGCAGAGGGAAAGAACCAACTTCTTCTGGCGCTACTCAAGTGCACAGGTCAGAGAAAGACAAAAAATAATACTTCCGAGCTCTTCATCAATTTCTAACATTTTGACTTCTTGCCCTCCTCAATCACAGATACATCTCTACAGCTGCGACGGGATGTCATCTTCTGCCAGGCTGTGACGGGTGCTCTCTGCACGCTCGCCGAACAGCTACTGACGGCTCTGCGTTCACGGTTCAACAATGCCGGCGAGTACCAAGAGGACAGCAAGGAGACAAGCCGCAAGTGGCTGGAACAAATATCTGTCATTGGAGTTCTACTGCACTTCCAATCCACGCTCTCTCCACACCTGGTGAGGACAGGATTTGTTACATTTAAAGCAGTGCTTCTTGAATAGTGGGGCATGCCCCCATGGGGGCCGGGCGGCGCGATGCCATTCTTCGTCCTGGGGGGGCGCAACAGGAAATAATTGAGAATCACTACTCTAGACCAAACACCATGGCCGGTCTCACCACGGTTTTGTAAATTTTCCCTTTCATTTTAGCTGAAACTCTTCTATCACACCTGATACTTTCCTCCAACCGTTCCAGCATGCCTGCACATGCTTCTTCACCTCTTTTCCACATAAAAACTATGATATAATAGTTTTTCCATATAAAAACTATTACATATATATTATAATACAACTAAATATTCCTATTCATTGTATTCCAGTAGATCTTTTTGACTTTGTCATTTCTTTGGTAACTTCCTAAGACTGAGTGGGATATTGAGGTCTATAGTTCACCTAATCGTTTGTGTGTCTGTCTTTTTCCTGACCAAATACTTTGGGACTAGCTTTCTAGTCATGCAGCTGTTTTTACCCCTCCTACTATCAAGCCTCTCTTCTCAGTCCGAGTCCTCAGCTTTCTTTCTCTCATCTGGCAGAAAGAGGAGCGGACCATGCTGGAGGACACCAAAGCAGCCCTGTTGGATTTGGACAAAGTCACTGTGTTCTTCAGGCAACTGGAGGATGAGTGTTTAGTCGCAAGTAAGACTCTCCATCAACAAAGAGCGACTCTGCTCTTTCAAACAACATTGTGGCTAATGAATAGCTCTGTGGTTTCTCTGACCCTAAATACAGTTCTGTTAGAAGCATGTATGAAAGCTATTGATGTTAAAAGGAGCCTATTGGCCGGTTCTGAGCACTCCTAAAAAAACCCCATCACACTAGCTTCATAAATCTTTTAAACAGGGACAGAGTCTCACATCATTTTCTTTGTCTATAAAAACATAAGCTTTGCTTCAACCTTACATAATCCTTTCAGACACGTGAAAAAAAAAAAGAAAAACGTTGACTCTTCACAAAATAAACCAAGGTCAAAATTTGTATGGGAGTCAGCAAACATTTAGGTGCGATGAACTGTGGATGGACCCAGTTTTCTTTTTTAATTGAGTATTGTGTGTGTGTAAAGTCTAAGACTCTGGTGTATTTGTGTCTCATAATAACTTCATTGAAGAAGCTCAGGTTACTGGAAATCCTAAAGCCAGCAGACAAAAAGGGGATCCCTTCATCCTTCATCCAGCCTTCTATTCAGCGACTTCAATATGGCCAGGAAAGATTTCAGCTCAAAGAAAAAGCCTCACATGCACTTCCATTTTTTAAATCCGTGCACAATACGCTGTTCAAGATAAATGCTCTGTTGCATAAAGTATGTTATTGACTGCAGCTAGCGATTAGTAGTAACATGCATGCAGCATCTTGCATCAGTACCAACCCAGATTTTTTCACTTTGATCTATTCATCATGTCTTTTTTTTGCTGAAGCTGCATATTTGCTCAGACTGCTGCAGTGCAGGTAGCTGCTTTGTGGCGTCAGACTCCACAGGACAGTATTGATTCATTAATAGCACCTATAGAGTTCTTCAAGCTCTAGAGGTAAACACGCATCGTATCGGTTTGATTGGGTTTTCTGGAGGAAAAAAAAAGGGCGTTGTGAGTTTGTTTTGGAAAAGTCACTTTTTACACGTTGAGTCACTTCTGGAAATCATGAGGAAAAGCAGCCTGATTCATAATATTGGAATAATGACGTAGTTCTAAATTCTGCAGATTTTCTTACAAATGATTGCCGTGCAAATTACTTTAATTTAAACTGGTTTAGATGCAACAAATTTACCTTGAAGGTAAAAACGAAAAGAACAAAAAAACAACAAAACACTAACGCAGTGAAGTATAGAAGTATATTTTGTCGTTTCTAAAATGCAAACCGAGCAACAGAAATTTTGGAAAGAAAAAATGATAAAAATAAGTACACTTGAGAAATGAAACCGCAAAAAAAAAAAAAAAAAAACCCAAACGCATTTTGGTATGAATCATCACTTTTAGTCCTTCTGTTTAGAGCAGGGGTGGGCAAACTTTTTGACTTGCGGGCCATATTGAGTTATAACAATATATATCGGTAACCGCTAGATTAGACCGATAGAATGGCGCTAGATTTTAAACAAGCGTGCTAAATGTTACAAAGTACATCAAGAGCGTTAAATTTAAAATCTAGCGGCGCTAGGTCTGAAATCTAGTGCAATAGCGTTTAAAACCGCGCATTTAGCGGTGCAAGGTCTGAAATCTAAGCGCTTGATGTAACATTTTGCTTGTTTTAAAATCTAACTCTTGTTTACGTGTGTATTGGTCCTGATAGCTTTCCGTATCTGTGCACACTCTTTATTTTGACAGCATGTACAGTGGTGGTCAAAAGTTTACATACACTTGTAAAGAACATAATGTCATGGCTGTCTTGAGTTTCCAGTTATTTCAACAACTCTGATTTTTCTCTGATATAGTGATTGGAACAGATCCTTCTATGTCACAAAAAACATTCATGAAGTTTGATTCTTTTATGACTTTATTATGGGTAAACTGAAAATGTGACGAAATCAGCTGGGTCAAAAATATACATACAGCAATGCTAATATTTGGTTACATGTCCTTTGGCCATTTTTACTTCAATTAGGCGCTTTTGGTAGCCATCCACAAGCTTCTGGCAAGTTTCTGGTTGAATCTTTGACCACTCCTCTTGACAGAATTGGTGCAGTTCAGTTAAATTTGTTGGCTTTCTGACATGGACTTGTTTCTTCAGCATTATCCACATGTTCTCAATGGGATTTAAGTCAGGACTTTGGGAAGGCCATTCTAAAACATTAATTCTAGCCTGATTTAGCCATTCCATTACCACTTTTGATGTGTGTTTGGGGTCATTGTCCTGTTGGAACACCCAACTGCGCCCAAGACCCAACCTTTGGGCTGATGACTTCAGGTTTTCTTGAAGAATTTGAAGGTAATCCTCCTTCTTCATTGTCCCATTGACTCTCTGTAAAGCACCAGTTCCATTGGCAGCAAAACAGGCCCACCGTGCTTGATGGTAGGCATGGTGTTCTTGGGGTTAAAGGCCTCACCTTTTCTCCTCCAAACATATTGCTGGGCATTGTGGCCAAACAGCTCAATTTTTGTTTCATCTGACCACAGAACTTTCCTCCAGAAGGTCTTATCTTTGTCCATGTGATCAGCAGCAAACTTTAGTCGAGCCTTAAGGTGCCGCTTTTGGAGCAAGGGCTTCCTTCTTGCACGGCAACCTCTCAGTCCATGGCGATGCAAAACACACTTGACTGTGGACACTGACACCTGTGTTCCAGCAGCTTCTAATTCTTGGCAGATCTGCTTTTTGGTGCTCCTGGGTTGACTCTTCACCCTCCTGACCAGTTTTCTCTCAGCAGAAGGTGACAGCTTGCGTTTTCTTCCTGATCGTGGCAGTGACAAAACAGTGCCATGCACTTTATACTTACAAACAATTGTTTGCACTGTTGCTCTTGGAACCTGCAGCTGCTTTGAAATGGCTCCAAGTGACTTTCCTGACTTGTTCAAGTCAATGATTCTCTTTTTCAAATCTGTGCTGAGCTCCTTTGACTTTCCCATTGTAGCGTTTGTGGGTGTTTTTATCCAATGAGCCCTTTTTAAATGGCCTCAGAGAAGTCACCAGCTGTAGTCACTCATAATCACTCACAAGAAGTTAAGAGGTCATGCTATGAAGCTCATGTCATTGACACAACTTTCTAAGTCTCCAAAATTGCTCATTCATGTTGCTGTATGTATATTTTTGACCCAGCTGATTTCGTCACATTTTCAGTTTACCCATAATAAAGTCATAAAAGAATCAAACTTCATGAATGTTTTTTGTGACAAAGAAGGATCTGTTCCAATCACTATATCAGAGAAAAATCAGAGTTGTTGAAATAACTGGAAACTCAAGACAGCCATAACATTATGTTCTTTACAAGTGTATGTAAACTTTTGACCACCACTGTACATCACGGATATACACACATTTTAATGGGAGCAGTGTTGTTGTTTTCTCAATAAATCCGATATATATCTAGAGTGCGCCATCTAGTGAGAAAACATCAGAATTGCATGGAAAATAAAACTAACAAGGTTTATTTATTTAATTTGTTCAAGTTCGGCGGGCCGGATAAAAACATTTAACAGGCCGCATGTGGCCCGCGGGCCATAGTTTGCCCATGCCTGTGTTAGAACAAAATTAAAGTAAAAATGTTTTTCAGTCCATTTGAGGGGAAGCTGTTTTCTTTTTCCTGTGCATTTTGTCATGTTAGATTGTCGCCCCTGAGATTTTAACCCATGTTAAAATAGACATAAAGCGCCTCGGAGGTAGTTTCCTTTCCTAATGTGTCAACTTGTTTGTGCGTTGCAGACACACCCGTGTGTTACCAGGTGGAGGGCAGCCGACAGGCCCTTAGGGTCACCCTGTACCTGGACAGCTGTCACTTTAGTGAACTGCCCAGCCGGCTGCAAAACGGAGGCAGCCTAAAGCTTCACACTGTCCTCTTTACCAGAGGTAAGACTGGGCTAACTGGGACAACAATCAAAACGGAATCAGTCAGTTTCTATGCATTTAATTTTATTGAATATATATTTTTTTTTTTTTTTTGATAAATCATTTGAAAACTTTGTGTCAGCCTTTCAGATTCTCACTTATGCACATTTGTGATTACTTTTATGTGCTTTTATTACTTTACAAACCTTCTGCAGGTCAATTTTTATGCTCAGTGCTTCCGTCTTTTAACACTTCCATCAATCTAATTTGGTCTGCTGTAGATAAAAGGCATTATGTATCTTTGCTGGTGTAAAAATAATCATTAATAATTGTTATGTAAGTGCTGACTGCTCCGGTAATCTAATGATCGGACTCCTTTTATCGTCCAAGTGCAGCAAGCAGCGCTCATTTGGAAGGCGGTGGTTGAATAAATATCACCATCTAGTGGTTCATGAATTTATCTGTAAATGTGGGACGCTGAGGGGTGAAAATATCTCTCTTAAAATAACTGTTTTATTCATAAAAAGGTCAGATCATGTACACGAGAAACAAATTGATCCTTCAAATAAGGATCAACTTGTAAAAGTTTTTGATCTTAAGAGTATGGACTAATAAAAATGATATCATTTTGAAATAAAATATAGACATATGTCCTCTTGATCAGGTTTAAAGGAAAGAAAAGGCTTAGAGTTGAATCTCATAAAGTTGTTTTATTATCATTTTTTTTCCCCAGCTCTGGAGCGTCCCGAAGGAGCTTCTCAACAGGATTTTGTTGACATGGAAGAATTTCAGCAGCGTAACAATGCAGTGTCCTTGGAGAGAGTGAAGGCGTACTACCGTAAACTTAGGTATGATGTGCTACTCTTCATCACAATTCCCCTAGTGTGCCAAACATAAGGCCAGGAGGCCAAAATGGACAAGTCAGGAGGTTCAATCTGTCCCACAAGAGGGAATTAAGACAGAAAAGTAATATGAAGGAAACTGTGTTTTAAAAAAAAGTAACAATTCTCATTTTGTCAACTTCTTGTTTTGTCTTCTGAACTGCTTATCTCTAATGGAGTCACAGGGATGAAGGGGGTTTTAGGCGAGAGGCAGGATACACCCCGAACAGGTCGCCAGTCTGTTGCAAGGCCACACACTCAGAGAACCATCAACACACACATTACTTCATAGAGGCAATTTCCGTTCCGTTTCGTCATCTTCCGCTTATCTGGCGCCAGGTCGCAGGGGCAACAGGCTCATACAGGAAGCTCAGGCTTTTCTCACCCCAGCTGCATCCTCCAGCTCACCTGGAAGGATCCCGAGTTGTTCCCCAACCAGCTTTGAGACATAGTCTCTCCAGCGGGTGTAGCGTCTCCCACCTGGTCTCCTCCCGGTGAGATGTACCCAAAACACCTCACCAGCAAGGCGCTCGGGGGGCATCCTGACCAGATGCCCGAACTACCCCATCTGGATTTTCTCAGCCTGAAGGAGGATCGGCTCAACACCGAGCTCCTCCCAGATGGCAGAGCTTCTCACCCAATCTCTGAGTGAAAGCCCAGCCACCCTGCGGAGGAAGCTCATTTTGGCCGCTTGTATCTGCGATCTCATTCTTTCGGTCACCACCCACAACTGGTGACCAGAGGTGAGGGTTGGAACGTAGATCAACTTGTAAATCAAGAGCTTTGCTTTTCGGTTCAGCTCTTTCTTTACCACGATGGACCCATGTAGCGTCACAGACTGACTCCACTTTTTAAAATCCTATCTGAACGCATTTATCAATCCAATAGCCTCTTGTCTCTGACTTTGCTTTTTGGCGAAGTTAGTGACTACATAACTATCTGTAGGCTTTTAAAGAAATGAGGCAGATCATTTTCTGTGATTTTTTATTTTTTTTTATCTCAACAGGGCTTTCTATTTGGAAAAATCTAATCTGCCGACAGACTCGAACTCCACAGCGATGAAGATAGACCAGGTAAATTTACACACGTCTCATGTTCTGTAAAGTAAGTCATCTGGTTTTACAAACTTGTGACTGAATATAAATGCAAGCACAGATACTGGGACTTGAAGTTAGAGACCTTCAACCAAGCATTTCAAAAGTAAGGTGTACATATTCGCCTAGAAACCCTCCGTAGCTCCGAGACCCTCCATCCCCATTAACTGCAACTAACGTTGGACTTTGGTTTTAGACCCAAACTGACTCCAAATAGACTCCAGTTATTATATCCTTTAGATGAAAATAATGCTGACATAGCAAAAATGTCAAAATGAATTAGTCCTAAATCTTGTTTGTGGTTTTAATGTTTTCAACAATGTTTAATCCTACGAGTCCGTTAATCTCGTTACCCAATATTAATTATAGATAATCCTTGTCATGATGTTGTTTGTTCAGTTTTTTTTGGTTTTGATTTATTTTTGTGGTTTTGTCTGTTTTTTTTTTTTATCAACTTATTCCTCATAATTACAACTTGTTATTAAAAAATGAGTAACTTTTTTATTTATTAAACCTACTTAAAATAATCTCATCTTTCTAAATTACTGACATGACGACTTTTCATCTGAAAGTCTGTTTGAAATTATTTTAATAATTTTCTTCTCTACAGCTGCTGCGACCTCTCAACACGCTGGACGACCTCTGTCGCCTCATGCAGTCCTACGTCAATGTGCGTGCGAGTGCTCAGGGCCATCCGTCTGGAGTGAGCGTACTGTGTGTGTCCTCTGAGTTGTGTGACCGCCTGGGAGCGTGCCACATCACTATGTGTGGGACTGGCATGCAGAGGTCAGTGTGGCACAGATTCACAACACCCAGGATTAAATGTGCAAGTTTAAGTTTATCTTTGCGATTAAAGTTGTTCAGCTGTGTTAAAATGTGTCTTCTGTTTATGCAGATGTACCCTGAGTGTGACCCTGGAACAGGCGATGATCTTAGCCAGAAACCACGGGCTGTTACCACGATGCATAATGCAGACCATGGACATAATGAGGAAACAGGTATTTGTGTAGTTAAATCAATCAGATACATTTTATTATATAGATAACAAAAAACAAAAAAGTGCTTTACAATAAAAACTAAATAAAAAACAAACAAACATTGAAACCCATTGAACATGCTGAGGATTTCTCTGGGCGTGACCAGAATGGACAGGATCAGAGGAACAGCACATGTTAGAGGTTTTGGAGATAAAGTCAGAGAGGCCAGACTGAGATGGTTCGGACATGTGCAGAGGAGAGAGAGAGTACATCAGAAGAAGAATGCTGGATTTGGATCCGCCAGGAAAGAGGACTAGAGGAAGGCTAAAGAGGAGGTTCTTAGATACAGTGAAGGAAGACATGAAGATAGTTCTTGTGACCGAAGAAGATGCAGCAGGTAGGGTTAGATGGAAGAAACTAACTTGCTGTGGCGACCCCTGAAGGGTAATGCCGAAATAACAAGAAGAAGAAAGTCTTCAGGTTTTCCAGATCACTTCTAGAAGGCTTTTAACTTAAACCTTCAAATATTTCTAACAATTGAATTTTATTCCTACATTTCTTTAAAGAATAGTGTGAATCTCATAGTGAATTTCCTCTCATCCCACTAGGGGGCTAGAGTTGAACTCTCTGCCAAAAATCTCAAGGTAATGGATCAGATGCCTCCGTTAGCACCAAGGTAAGATTCTGTTTCAATCCTGTCGAACACTGATTCTTGTATTGCTCCACAATAAAGCAACGTTTTTACCTTTTAATATTCTCTTTACCACAGGCTCTTCAAGTTGTGTTTGCCACCTTCAGATGGAGAACTCTGAGAGATTTACCACACTGAGGGAGAACTTGAAGATATTTAGAGAAATTCAGGAAAACAAAGAGTCTGTTTTTATCTCAAACCCTGTAAAAGACACGGCCAGTTAAAAAGATTTTTCCCCACCTCATCCCTTTTTGATGTAAAACTGGAATTACCCCAGCGAGGACACCAATGGAGTATTTGGTGCAATGTACGAGCTAAGCAAAACTGTTTTGAAAACAAATGCAGGCCCCCATAAATCAACCAGGAGACTCTTGAGAAACGAGGGTCCCAGACCAGTGTTAAGCTGTTAGACTGCCAGGTAGTATAACTCTGTTGGATGTCTTCCTTCATAAATCTCACATTAAACTCTTGACAAATGGCGCAAATATTACAGGAGGATATTTCAGAAAGACCATGTCCGCAGTGGTTTGACTCATCCTTGAACGTTTCTTGTTAACTGGAATAACTAAACTACCTGTTGCTGACTCATGTTTAAAATGCAGACGTCATCCACTTTGCCTTGGACTGCAAACTCCAAAAGCATTCCCTCTCTGTGCGGTGTCCCCCAGGGCTTAGTGTTTGGACCACAACTGACGTGGAATACTTGAACACGCTGATATTCATAGCTAAGTAGATTCAGAATGTCAGAGAAAGATGGAAGTTGAAACTGAGGGAAAGAGGAAAAGATGCTAAAGTGGGGCTGTATTCTGTTTACCCATCAGCCCTTGCATGTGGTTACTGTGCAATTACTGTATGTGTAGTGTGAGTACTGTATTACTGCACTATATGAAGGATAGTTATTTATTGTCCAGAAGGAGCATTTTTATTGCTTACCTACTCGTTCTATATCAGGTATTAAAATCTAAAAGCATTCCAGCCTATGTATCGGAACAGTATTTAAAGGACCAATGGCATGCCATTTTTTTTTTTTAGATTTACCTGCGTATATATTTGATTTTATTTAAGTGTATTAAATTCGATAACATCAGGATTTATTGGATTAATCAGGGAGCGTAAGGGATGGCAGGATGGAAGCTAGCTAATCAGAATCAGATTGTTAAACTAGGCAAGATGATCGGTCCAAAAAAAAAAAAAAAGAAGCCATGAGACAGAATCAATGTTAAATTATTAATATATTAATCCAAACGTTTTAGGAGAAGGATGTCTTTTTATTAACGGATTACTTTTTTAAAAAAAGCTTTTATGACGTTATAGATTTGTTGCGGAAGTAGGTATTAAAATAAGCACAACGATTGGTCCAATCAGTGTTAGCGACTCAGTACTGTAATCACTTTTAGGATGATGTGAACAAAGGGATTGTTTGGTGACTGAAATGTGGTTAGTAAATGTTGGTTTATTACATTTTAATTTTTTTTGTAAATAAATCTTGTAACATTGCCACGACAGAAAATAGGTCACATATTACAGCTGCAGAGTAACGCTATAAATTATATGGGATTATTTTTTTCAGAACAGAATAGTATCTAAAGCGTTTTGTATTGTGACTGGTTCAAGCTTAACCTCACTGACAATTTGTTTTTGACTGTTTAAGGCATGTTGAACGTTTCAAGAAGCTCTGCTGACATGCTGCATTCATTAGCCAGATCACTTAGGCCTTTTTATTTATTTAAAAGCGGTGCGGTTCCACACGCGCTTGTCTGAACAGTCTTTTTACATCTTCTGGCAGCGCCGTGACCAATGCATATCGCACCCATCTCTTGGTTATTTTAAATTTTAGTCATTTAAAGTTACGTTTTTTTCCTGAATCCATGGTTTAAAAACATAATCTGGTCAAGTATTAGTTATGTAAAAGGGGCGATAATAGTTTGGTATAACTAATTACTGCAGCATGTTGTAGCCGAACAAATTCATCACTGAGTTTACTTTTTTTTTTTGCATTATTCTAATGTTTCTTTATTGTAAATATCTTATTTTATTTGCTTGAACATAACTGTACAAAGGCCGAATCTTTCTAAAATTATCATTGTAAATGAATCTTAACAAGTTAGTGAATAAAATGTTCTCAATATCATGTTTTTTTTCTCACATTATTTTTCCTTGGGTTGTTTTTGATTCTGTGTACGCCTTCAGGTCCTAATGAATCACTCACAATGAGCAGATCATCTTTTCCCGTAACAAAGTGCTGCCAGTTAACTTTACAACTTTAGATGAGAAGAACTTTCTTGCTTCACCACTTAGTCACGTCTTGCTTTATGTAATCTGACTACTTAATGCTTTTATCTGGGAGTAAAACCGAATTCATGCACACTGATGTAATGTGCGGTCCAGATTGTGTTGCATTACTCATCCATTTCTTAGCTTTATGTGGTCTGAGGTAAAGCGGGACATTGATGGATTCCTATTCTGAGCGGGCAAACCATGAAGCAGACGTTAGTATTCATACATCTGACTGAAGAAAGCTACACATCAATTATAAATGAACATGCATAATCAAAGAAAAACATTGTTCTCTCTTTTGGCCACAAAATGTAGAGTTGCTGGTTGTTCTTATGGCGTGCAAAAGTAGATTTGGTGGTAGAGTATTGACCCAAGTCTCAGTGTGGTGAGATAAACTGCAGATTTATGTTAGAAAAGCACATACACTGTAGCTTCTATACGATCAGACTTATAAACAGGTTTCTACAATGTTTGAACATCTCTCCCACGTTAACGTTCCTGAAGTTGTGTTCTATCCTATTCATACGTATGTGTTTCAGTAAATTGCAAGCATTCCTATCAGGTCCTATTCGAATGCCCGGTTGTTCTTCGCCCCACCTTTTGTTCTTCAGATACCCATTTTCTAACATAAGCAGAATGTGTTTATTTAACATGCACAAGCTCTGCCCATACGCGATCTGAACAGGGACTAGCATTTTAATGTGAATGCAATATAATATGAAAGATTTTGCACTAGCTCTGCGAGATGGGATTTTGCTAACTCATCTCCATGAATATATATCGCATTCTTGAGCTGACAAAATGTACAATATTCACCTATCTATGCTATAAGGTGAGAATTATCTGCCCAGGTAAGCACAATACTCCCTCTTTAAAACATTCCTCTTTGGAAAGTCTTATCAGGCCAACCAAAAAAAAGGGTTTGCATACTAGGTGCTTGCAGGTTGCTAGAAACTGGAAAAAGTATGGCACACTGGCTGTTCTCTGGTTTCATCCGCTTCTCTTTTATATTATTAAATATAATTTTTCTATGATATATTCAATAAGCTTACATCCTGAATGTCTTCCATAACTCATTTCTGTCTGAATTATTGTACTGGATCGTACAAAAATAAACTTTGTTTACCAACCTTCAGCAAAGTTGCCTGCCCTAGGGACAGGCTGCCTGTCTGTTTTGGTCTTCATTCGATGTCTTCTATTTTTTTTTCTGAAAGGTTTTTAATATTAATAAAGTTCCAGGGATGAGGATCTCCTGTTAAGTTTGCTTATTTAAAAAAAAAATGTTAAAGGCAGTATGTGTCATGAACCTCCTCCATTCTGGAACGTCTCCTCACTCCAATTCTGGCCCTCTACCCTAATTCAACACACTTGGCACCAATTGCCTCTTCCTGATGTCTCCACCTGTGTCTCGTATTCCCCCTGGTTGTTTAACCCCTGGTGTGCATCACTCTGGTGTCAGATCATTTGCTGTTCTGCTCTCCTGCTGCAGCCATGATGGTGTCCCTTCATGTCTGGTCCTTCAGGCTCATGATTCCCACTTCGATGGCTTCACTGTCTGGTCCTGCCAAGCCTTCCCATGATGGCTTCTAAGGCTGTACATACTTACCCCTCTTCACTCTGATTGACTGCAATAAACTGGTCAAAACGTGCTTCACTTCTGGGTCCTATATCTCTATCTTCACCACCTCAGGACAGCATTTAGAACACAGCAACTCTTTGTAAACAGTGAACAAGCATCAAGAACTTTCTTGTTTTTTCTGTCTTCTTCTGGGTGTGCTTCTCAATGTTTTTCCTCACCATACAAATGTGATTGGTTGGTGTTTTTAATGTCCCACAGAATCTGCAGTTTATTAAAGTCATTTTTTTTGTCAGTCCACCAACAATAAGCAAAAGTTCAACTGTGTATTGCATTTTTAAGAAATGTTGCAAAAATTGAATTGATCAAAAAATACATTGTGTTTCTGATTATTCCACTTTTATTACCATTTTTTTCTTTTCTTTTTCTTTCTCTGATCTAGAATAAAGTTGATGGTTGGTATAAAAAGTGTTTAAATCCAAATGCATCCATAAGATCTTTATTATTATTTTTAAATATAATTTTCAAGATTTGTGGATAAATTCTTCCTCTTTGTGCAGTCAGATGATCAGAAGGATCTCGGAGGAAAGGTAGCATCCACTGTGCAGTTTCGCATGGTTATTGCTTTTTTTTTTTTTTAACAGGGACCAGCACCGACTGCATTCCCCAGCAGCGCGCGCACACACACATACACACACCCTTAGTGATGCATTCCCGCGGCTACGACACGGACAACTCCTCTTTAGAGTCGTCTTGACTTTAGGATGGTGCAGAAATCTCTCAACGGCGGGGTTTACCCAACTCAAGCCGGAGAGAAGAAGCACAAAGTGGGCTTTGTTGGTTTGGATCCCGGTGCACCTGAATCCAACAGGGATGGAGCACTGCTCATTGCGGCTTCTGAAAGCTCTAAGCGGGGCAGCATCCTCAGCAGACCCCGATCCAGCATCTCTACCGGCAGAAGCAGGCAGTCGAAGAAAAATGCAAGCTATAGGAAACTCCAGAGTTTTCTCTACAATGCATTGGAGAGACCCCGCGGTTGGGCGTTCATCTACCACGCATATGTGTAAGTGTTCACTTCTAACTAATCTAATTAAACATGTAACCATCCGGCCTGTGGATGATGGGATGTATCACCATCTCTTTCTATTTAAGGAGTGGAGTTTTGCAGGTTGTTAAAATGCTGCATTCCATGTTTAAATGTTGCAGAGCTGCTGTTGCCTTTTATTTCACCTGCAAATCTTTCTCTCATTCAAAGACTCCAACTGATTTAGTCATAATGTGGTTTTACTCTTTGCTTGCTTTCATGCTGAAATGCACACTCCGTTTTCATTGATTGGGAGTATGTTGCTGCAGGTTTCAGCACCAGGGTGTGTGAACAGCTCCAGGCCTCTTCACTACTTTTACTAATTACTCCAACATTGCAGTTGAGCTCTGTTCAGCCAACTGGACTCCATCTACACACACAAGAGTGTGTATTGGGGTTATTTTTCCATTAGAAAACAGACAGTCAGACTCTAGACTTACTGTAGGTAGAAGATGAAGTATTCCTTTGTCTGCAGGGTCAGGAAGGTGAAGTGGAGTTTTCATTTTGAATTTATTCTTGTTTAAATTGTGTTATGTCATCATCAGATGTATTGTAGAAAAGATTTCAAAGTTGTCTTCTAGATGGTGTATTTGATGATTGAGACGATTCAACTTCAAACTGAGTTCAATTCAATCTGAATTCAGATTGAAATTGATTTCCTAATGAAAGTCAAAATGTCTCACTCATCAAATACACTATCCAGAAGACGACTTAGAAACCCTTTCTGTAATGGATCACTTCAGGATGAATGAGGGATGTACTTTTTTCTAAATAAAAATAGAAAAGAAAGTGAGTAACACCATTTTTTTTATTTTAGAAAAGTATTTTTCATGCTTTTTTAGTTGTAAATTTGAAATCTACAATCCTTCACCCCCAAAGATGAACTAAAAAGTGAAAAAAATATGTTTTATTCTGGTCTGCAGAACATAATTTTTCACTGTTGACGTTACTCTGCAGTAATTTAGTCATTAAATTTTACATTTTAAAGAAATCTACACCAAAATCAAGCTACAAACTCTCTTATATCACTCTGTTTTAGAGTGAGTGGTGTGCTTTCCTTCATTCAGCACAGCCCCCTTGTGTAACCTTCTGAAATAAAATATTCATCATACACTCTACTGCATAGCTTTAGTCTTCACATGAAATATGTGGGTAAACCATGTTTAAAAGTGTCCTCCTGCCATGCAGGACTCTCTCTGGTTCTGCGTGGATGGTATTGAAGAGGTGAAATGGCCACTGCATGTGGAATTCACCGTGCACAGCAAAGTGAGTCCCCTGTGGCGACAGGATGCCCAGAAGTAATCTGGTGCTTTAATGTGAAACTACACACACACACACACAAGCACATTTTGCATCGTCAAATAAATAAAATGATAAAATACTGAAACATCGCCAGTGTTTATTGCTTTGTGGAGATTTTTGGAAATGGTTACATCTTCTGAGAATATTCTGCACTTTATAAACTCTGTTTTGCTTATTTAGACTTCTACGGAGATACTTTCAATATAATTTTAAGCTTAATAAAAACTCTATTTGAGTCTATCTCCACATTCGATATAATCTAAAACTTAATGAATAAGATAAGCAGATATTTATTGTGTGAAAATTTGTATCATCGTCTGCTTTTTTTTTTCCATTTGTGTGTTCCTTGCATTATTCATCATCACTACTCTTCATTTAATCCCCCACCCTTTGCTTCCAGTTGGATGGTTAATAAAAGTATCTTGTGCTGGCCTTAGAAATATTTGTATCTTTATTCCATTCTAGTTTCTTATATTTGGTTCTGAAGACAATTGTTTTATTACTTTTTTGTTAGAGGTTTTTTCGGAAATATTAAACAAGCATTTGGTTCCAGAGTTATTTATAACATTTGCAAGAGATCCATTTGTGGAGCAATGGTTTATACACCGTGTTCCCCGACTTTTCCTCTGTAGCCTTGAGCCTCTCCATTTTTCTCCCCCACTTTGTCTTGCTGTCTGAGACTTTCCTTCCTCATCAGTTTTGTCGCTTCTCTTGCATTAAGGGAAGACACAGCGATTCACTTTCAAGGGCAGAACTCTAAACCTCATATTGAACTACTATTGAAAAACCAGTTGACTTTTTTTTATGTGCATTACAACTTGCATTCATCTAGAAAGAACATATCAATCCATTGTGGGTACACATACTGTAGCTATTATCCTGTATCTTTCATTTCTTTAGTTGCAATCAAAAACCTGCATCAGTAGGACATGCAGATCTCTGATTGTATCTACAAATTACTCTGGTAGAAACAACTGATGTCTCAAAAGAAAGATTTCAAAACAGAAAGTCATAAAAATGATAATCTGATGGTTAGAAACAAAATACTTTTGTATTTAGTGATGCTTGGAAACAGATTGAGGACATGATCCAGTTCTAAACTATTTTGCTGTGCTTGCAAGTTAAAGACAAACTGGGGAGGAAATGAAGCAAGAAGGGAATAGCAGACGGATGCTGGCTGCCAGGAAGTTATTAAATCTCTTCTGTAGAAGAGAAAAAGGAAGTTGATGACAGAATCCTGTGTAATGAAATCTCTAAACTAGCAAGTGTTAGAGAAAAATCAGAGATCAGAGATGTCTACTGCAGAGACAAGTGGATAGTAAACCATCTCTGAGAAATATTCACTCTTTCTCTCTCTCTACTGAATCTCCACATGCTTCTTTTAAGACACATGTTGTCATCCAAACCTGAGCCTCAAATATCACAACTGGCTTTGTGGATTTGAAAACCTGGATTTCAAATTGTAATTTTCGTACTTGAACCTGTCCTTCTTTAGAATCGGCCCCAACCTGTGACAGGGCAGATAAGACTTGATGGATAAATACATCAGTAAATCTGGGAAAGGATATACTGTAGATATGCCATAAAATTAAGATGATTGAGCACAATCTGCATAACAAATCAATATAAATCCATTTCAAATACAAATTTGTATTAAAAAAAACAACAAAAAAAGTGTTGAGTCAGCACTTGCAATTATTGCACCATATTTCACATTGCATACGTATTTGGTCACTTTGCAAAGCTCTCCTCAGCTTCCAGCAATTTTAAATTTAAACTGAAAATCTGGAGAAGTTCCGTTTGTTCCGTTCCGTCGTCTTCCACTTATCCAGGGCCGGGTTGCGGGGGCAACAGCCTCAGACGGGAAGCCCAGGCTTCTATCACCCCGGCTGCATCCTCCAGCTCACCCGGAAGGATCCCAAGTCTTTCCCCGGCCAGCAGTGAGACATAGTCTCTCCAGCAGGTCCAGGGTCTGCCGCTTGGTCTCCTCCCAGTGGGACGTGCCCAAAACACCTCACCAGCGAGGCGCTCGGGTTGCATACTGACTAGATAACCGAACCACCCCAACTGGCTCCTCTCGACCTGGAGGTTGAGCGGCTTGACACCGAGCTCTTCCCGGATGGCAGAGCTCCTCACCCGATCTCTGAGTGAGAGCCCAGCCACCCTGCGGAGGAAGCTCATTTCCGCCGCTTATATCCGCAATCTCATTCTTTCGGTCACTGCCCAAAGCTGGTAAAGTTTAAATTCCTTCATATTTCTTGTTTTATTCTGAATAATGGACAACATAAGAGTTAGTTTAAAAATGACAAAATTCAGTGTTATCTGTTTCCATGCAGTAAAATCTTGAAAAGTCTTTTAAATCTCCAACTTTCTTTAGTAAACGTACAAAGTAGATGACGCAGTGCTTGCTGAATGTTTTTGATGCCATTATTTCCTTAGGAAAAAGTCCATTCTTCTTTATTTGCTCTCCTTGATTTGGTCACTGTCTAATTTTAGTGTGGTGAGTGTGTCTGGGTACGGGATGTTGTGCTGAGCCGGGCAAATCAATGTTTCTTTATCTGCATCTCAGGAGGAAATGCAAGCTTTTCTGCTTCCAACAACCGCCCCTTCAACATGATTGATCTTCTGTCACATTGCTAGTGATGTCTGTGCAACAAGTGGACATTTGTGTATGTGTGAATACGCAAACACACACATATACACACACACAACACTGGCTGTTGATCCACTAAAAAAGCGTGCTTTTGATACATGCAAATGCATTGCTTATACAATCAGTTAAAAATGTCAAAACACAAATTATGATGCTAAAACTATCTTTTACACTACTTTTTATTAATGCATTTGGAAATCTGTACAAAAGCACCTATGTGAAACCATGGATGAAATTTTGTCAAAATGCACAATTTTTTTAAGCAACACTTCAAATTTGCTGCGATATTCATTGATCAGGTAGAACATCATCCATACAAGTCTGAGCAGGTCCTCTTGATTGAAGGAGATGTTGTGGAACATGATTTATTGATGGAAAGTATGAGACAAACTCATAAATGCAGGTTTTTCAAAGATTAGTTGCAACATAACAAGCAGCAGTTTAAACAAAATCCAGAAGGGCTTTCTGCTCTGTAGGACAGGATGTAATTGATTTCTGAGGAAGATTTTTTAGTTTAATTATTCTTTGAACAAGCCTATTTCCCCCATGCATTTGTCTGTCTTACGTTATGTACTGATGTTTTATCTTTAAAGGTTAAAAAATGTTAAAACATGTGCAGGTTTAATGCACATTTTGGACTGATTGGTTGCTGTCAAACTGCTTCTCGGATTAAATCTTTCTGAGAGTGGTTGTATGTCTCTTTGTGACCTCGTGATAAAATTGTGATCTGTCCAAAGTGAACCCCCTTCCTATCTGAAACAAGTTGGAACAGCCTTTTAAACCCACAAACACAATGTAACTTTAAGCATGATGAAAAAGTTTTGGAAATATTTGGCTATAATTCTCATTATTGGTAATTTGTTGATTTATGCTTTTTTCTTTTTTTTACTGCAAATTGACTGAAAGTTGTGATAAAAAAAAATCAAAGATAAAAACGTTATAGATACATTTATTCAGTTCTTACTTTTATTTTTGATACTGGGAATTCCCAGATCTTCTTGCTTCCCACTTAGTCCCACCCTTAGCTGTGTGCACGACACAGCGTAAACCTTGTTTGAAGTCATACACATGTAGAGTGTATAGCAGACCAAGTTAAAACCGTATTTTTTATATATTCCTATTTTGCGGCTTTTTTTTCAATGGCATTCCATGTTGATGGAGGGTGTGACTGAGCATAAAGATAGAATGTGGGCGTGGCATAGAACAAAAGGCGTGGCCAAGAACATACCAGTGTTTAAATACTATCCAAATATCGGACAAGGAAGCTTGCAAATGTACCTCCAACATGCATGAATGAAACAGAAAAACACTTCAGGTGTGTTTTTGAAGTGGGAAAACTTCTTAAACATGGTAGTAACCTCCAAAAAGTTGACTCATTACAAACCCACGTTTGACCTTTTTATTTGAACATTTTAAATGTGTTTTGAATAGGAATTGAGTTTCAGTATATATGTATATATATTTTTTTACCTAAATTAATGTTTGTTCAAATCAAATTTGAACAATTTGTTGGGCATTTGGAGCAATAAGTTCTTATTTTTTCGTTTCTTTGGAACATGAACATTCCTTGCTCTGATTATTTTGGCGTGAAATTTAACGTATAACAAACCATATTCAACTAGCAGATGGCTGCTGGTTAGGGACGTAGATTCACTGTCAAAAAAGATGTGCAACAGTTAAAACACATACAGTACATACACAAAAATTGAAAAATATACTTGCAAGATAAAGCAGGAGCAGAGGTCGTGTTTGAAAAGAAAATCATCTGATTGAAAAAAATGTTGGGTGTTATGGTTTTTATCCAAATAGACAGATTCTATGAAAATATAACGAGACTAAGTGGATGTTTTGACACATTTCTATTTTTCTCTGACCTCTGTAAATGAAATAGTATTCTGATCTGATTTTTAGAGGAAATGTAGCGTGGATTGCAAGAAGCTACATCAGCTTGAAACTGAAGCAATCAGAACAACCAACGTAACTAGCAATGGTGCAGTTATATCACTGATCCTATTAGAGCACTTATAGTTATTAGAACACAGAGGCAAATCTGTTGACCAAAGAAAATCTGTTTTTCAATTTGACAATAGTCAGAAAACAAATGTTTAGAGGCTTTGATCTGCTGAGGTTAAAATGATGAATAAGGGAAGATTTAAAGTAGGTGAAGGTTTGACTGCTTCAGGACTTTTCTTTCTTTGATCAGCAAACGTTGCATTGGCAGGTGCTGATGAACTTGGCAAAATCAAGTCAGAACACATCTCTGACTGGAACTAACGACAAATTACACTTTTAAATTTTGTTCTGCTGGTTTTGTTACTTTTTAAAGCATAAATCCACATTTTAGCAACCCCATTGGTTTCAAGTGGCCATCTTTGTTCCTAAATTTTTATTTGCAAACCTCAGTATGAAAATCCACAAAAACATTGATTTTCAGAAAAAAAGTTATTCAAATCAAAAAGAAATTTTAAAGCACCATTGGTGGTTAAACTGTACTTATTGACTGATCATCATGTTTCTACTCAGGGGATTGATTATTCATTACATTTAGTCCTTGAACATGTACTTTAAAAATGATTAGCTCATTGATATTCTGCCCTATTTTTTTCTGAGATGCTTACACTGATATTTTAAATTTGTACGCTCAAGAATTTACATATGTGATAATTTATTTTTATCCATATTCTGGAAAAAGTAGTTTTTAAAAGAAAATAAAAATTTGGAATTTGGACAAAAGTAGCTCTATTTTTTGTGGCAGCAAGGTAATTACAATACAATACAATTGATACTTTATTCATCCCTTAATGGGGAAATCTAAGTGTAGGTAGCACCGTCTAAAAATAAAAAAACAAAACAAAAGTACCTTCCGTCAAGATGAGCAGTGGCGTACAGTGGCACCATCCAGCCATGTAATGCAGTTTTTCTGTGAAATTGGTTTTCTCTGAGTAATCAGAAACTTTAGGGCTTATTTATTTTTCCGGGATGAAAATTACATTTACATAAGAGATGAAAAAACAAAAAACAGAAAAGGGGAAGTATGAGAGACTTTCCCTTAGGAAAGTCACACACAATTAAGATTACAGCAAAGACAGTAAAGCAGGATATAAAGATTTAAAACAAAACCTATTTGGAACAGAAATAAGGTTTTAGTTGTGGTGCCGTGACACAGCATTTGTCTCATTCTTTTGTGTTTGTGTTTACCCCGTGATGGGTGAGTTGTTCTTTAGCACTATTCAGCTTTTTGAGCAGAAAATTGATGGTTGAATGGAACATGAATTCTTCATTTCAGCAGCACATTTCTAAGCAACCCCAGAGCAACAGAGACATTTTCCTCTGTTTGACCTTTTCCATGTCGTAATAAATTTGCTCTCTCTAAACTTTAACACTCATTCTTTATACGAATGCATAAACAACAACACAAGCACAATCTGCAGCTGCAACTTGTAATCTAGTCGTACCAAACTCATGCTGCTGCCGCTGTTATAAGCTTTTACCCATTCAGACAAAAACAGCAAAGATACAAAGAACTGTTGCTACTAGTTTACACCTCCATGTCAGAAAGATGTAAATGGGGAAACAACAAGAAAAACACAATTTTATTTAATTTTATTGCAGCTATTTAAACTTCAGGCTCTTCATGTGATGTTTTCCTGTTTTCTTTGTTTGTACGTTGGTTTCTCTGACATTATTTAACTTCTACACACTAAAAACCTGTTGTGATGTGGAAGGAGGAGGAGGACCTAAATGCAGGACAACAAAACAGGATTTATTAACCAAAAGGTGCTATAAGGCTAGGGGCACAGACGAGCTCGGAGTAGAGCTGTTGTTCCTCCAGGTAGGCAGAGCAGCTCACTCTATCTGCTCACTCCATCTCTGAGTGAGAGCCCAAACACCCTGCAAAAGGAGCTCATTTTGGCCACTTGTATCCACAATCGCTTTCTTTCGGTCACCATCCACAGCTGGTGACCATAAGTATAAAGTTTGGATAGGAAAAAAAAAGAAGATGCTGTGGCGATAAGATACTGTAAATTGCTATTGTTGGTTTATAACAGTGGAACTGGGCTCAACGTCTGTGTTTCAGTGTTTTATTTGGATTACCAACTGGTTGAATGTAATTGTCAACCATTTCTAATTTTGTCAGATTTTATAGTTCAGAATGTTTCTCTATCTGATATTTGTTAACATCAATATCTGATTTGATCTGCCTCATCCAAGTTCAAATCAGTTGTGTATCGGGTTCACTTGATGGTTGACACTTGGAGCATATCATGTGAGTTAACAATCAAGTTATCATTGATAACCCAGGCTGTTGGTTATCAGTGCTCATTGATCAAGCAGAGATGTGTAACCATTCTCACTTCTGATCTACGTGTAGTCAGGAGATTCATTTTATTCAGAATTCTGAGTCATACAGTGTTTGGCCGTATAAACCTGCTGATGTAACTTGTTTACACTCTTCCACTCAGCAGTAAAGGGAGTTGTGGTGATTTAAACAGTTGGCTGTTTGGAGACTAAAATAATGGAAGCTGTTTTAAAACAGCACGGTGCAAACAAGCTGTGTGAGGACTTCTGGGAGGTCATTTGCGCAGTTTCCGAGGATCTGGCCCTAAACAACGTCAGGCACTGGGGTTTCGCTGGAGTCGATGTTTGAACAATAAATCTCACTTCATAAAAACCCCGAAAGAACGTTAACAAGTTCCAAATCTGCATTGTGAGGCTTTTTTTTTTTTTTCAAAATCCAAACACTTACAGATTAACGGTCAAAATAGGAGATACAAATTTTGTTAGTCTTTTAAAATCCTCATTGATGTAAATTTTAATTCAGTTTCAAATCAAATTTGAACATTTTTACAACATTATATTTAAATTGCAGGTCTTTTATGTGTAGAGTTTGCATGCTCTCACTGTGTATGCGTGGGTTTTCTCCCACCCAACAAAAACATGTTTGTTAGGTTAATACTTAGAATCACACTTAGAATGTTGTGTGCCTGGCATGTTAAGTGTTACACTTAACATGCTAGGCACACTTTCAGACCCATTTCAGACACACTTAAAATGTTCTGGAACAGAACATTCTAGAAAAAGAAATTTACTACGCAATATCAGTGAGTTGCTCCTGCTTAAATAATAAAATCTTAAGTAAAACAACCCAGTTGAGATGGTTTTCTCAAGAAAAATAGTTAAAACTTATCATTTTCCTTATAAAGTTGTAGAACCATTTGTGTCCAGGCAGTAATAGCTTTAGCATATCTTTAAACTTTTTTGCAATGAAGAAATCTAAAGGAACCATAACCAGTGCATAAAATGTCAGGGTGGGGAATGTAGAAAGACAAGGACCCAATTGCAGGACAACAAAACAGGATTTATTAACCAAAAGTCCAGTAAAGCTGTAAGATAAAGGGCACAGGATTAACTCAGGATCAAAAAGTTTAACGAAACGACAGCGTTCAAAGATTAAACTTATGGTCAGAAAGCCCTACAATGACCCGACAAAGAATTCCAGGGGGATTGCCTTTGAATAGGCAGCAGGATCCACAGGTGTGTGTTATCAGACCAATCTCGCTTAGGTGTCCCTTATCAGGGCGATGAGGCAAGGTCCAGGTCTCTGCTGGGATCATTACAAAAATGTAGAAAACTGATTATTCAATCCATTTTTTTGTTCGTTCTTATAATCTAAACTTTGCAAATTGTACTTGTTTTAGTCATGCAAAGAAATTATTGATTGATGCAGTCAGTAAAACAAAATGTATCTCAGAATAATTTATACATAATTGTCATTACATCATTAGTTAATTGGTACGTTTGTTCAATTAGTGGATAATTAGAAAGAACTTAAGCAAACAGGATTTATAAATAGATTTTTTGCAAATTAAAGCACAATTTTAATACTAATTTTTGCAAGTAGACGTATGACAAACCACTCAGAGTTTTGTCAGATTTTAAAAAATAACTTTTCTCTCAGTTTAGAATCAAAATTACTAACATTCTACAGTTGCTTAAAAAATATAAAACCCACTCATTATCTTTTGTATTTCATAAAGATACATACAGTACATTTGTTATGTTTTTACTGTTGTATTTCACTACAGTTAAAATCCTCTTACAATATGCTACTTGAATGGAAAACAAAATCTTTCAAAGTCCAATTAGAAACAGTCCAATTAAACTGAATTAAATTTTTAATTCACAGTCTTTCAGATCTTTGAGAGTGAGTAATGAACCTTCGTAAAACAATGTTCAGAGAAACATTTTTTTTTCTCTGAATCAGCACAATATCATCATCCACTCCTCTGTTGTGAAGTTTTATGCACACTTTTACTTTATTTGTCGAGGCTACACCTTTTAAAATTTGGCATATCCCAATTATTGGGTTTCATTAAGCACTTGCCATTAGTTCTTCTTTGGGTTTCTTCCAGCAGGTTATTTCAAAGGAAGCCAGTGCTGCTATGCGTTTTCTTATACTATTTATCCAACAAAGTACTGGTGCAAATGTTCTGCCAGGAATGGAGAAACAAGGAGAACAAATGTTCCTGTTAGAAAATCTTTGAACACTTGCTCTTTGCTCGTACTGTATGTCAAACATAAAGCTTTTCCTTTTATGATAAAATACTTATTTATTCAAAGGTTTAGTCTTTGTCCATATTTTTCTTAATTTCTGTATAATGTCATGATTCCCTTGCCCACCACCAGAGGGAACCCAGGGCCTTCCCTTATTTGCCTGATTTTAGACACCTGAAGGATTTTGTGCAGCTGCTTTTAAATGGGCAACCTGTCTTCCCTTCAGGTGTCGGGTTATACCTTCCATTCCAGCCAGATCTTCCTGATTGCCTGACCATGAAATTGAACAATAAGTTCAAGACATTTCCACTGATCTATGTGTTTTTGTTTTTTTTACAGTAAAACTGAACACCTTTATTGAATAAATAATCTTTGTTGTCTGCAATTGCGTCCTCCTCCTTCCACCTGCATTCCACAACCTGACAAATAAAAAGTCATTTATGGCTAAACTATTTGTTGTGTGTTTATTTAAAAAAATATTTTAATGTACTTTACTCATCTCTCATGGGGAAATTACTCTTGCTGCATTGCACCACAACAGGCAGCCATGATGGTGCCAATGATGGGAGAAACGGGGGAAGAGGGGGTTAGGTGTCTTCTCCAAGGCCACTTAGGCATGGCCCAGCAGGAATTGAACCGGTAGCTTTTTCCGGCCCAAGAACCGACATTCTACCATTGAGCCAAATCTCATACAGTATGCTCTGTAAATATCAAGACAGTTCCCAAAATGTAGGGTGAAATATCCGATGTTCACCTCTACAAAAATCTAAGAAACACTTGTTTTTTAAAACTTTACTCGTGAAACTTAAGTTTTTTTATACACATACACATGAGAACATAAATGTGGGTGTCTGTTGTTTAACTTAAAAAAATGTAGCCAAATATTTTATTCCCACTTTTGTTTAATGACTTGTACATTGTCACAAAGATTTTTTAAAGAAAATTGTGCAAAATAAATGGTGTTTTGCATTTGTTTTATGTAAAAGGCAAAGTCAAATCCACTGTGTAAATGTTGCTTCATGTTTACAGACTAACTATGCAGATTAATTCAGAGCTGATATGTCCCCGACATCATTGTTATTATGTTTCAAAGAGCAGGAGATTTTACATGCGCGTGCAAAGCAATGAGAATTTTTTTAAAATCCTTTTAATCTTTTTCAGGTTCCTTCTGGTCTTCTCCTGTCTTATACTCTCAGTTTTTGCCACCATCAAAGAATTCAAAGACAGCTCGGAGAATGCCTTGTACATCTTGGTGGGTAATCATTTGTTTTTCAAACTTTTAATGCAAGAGTTAAAAAACTTTTCTAAAAAAAAAAAAAAAAAAAAAAAAAAAAAGAAAAACCCCAATGAACTTCTATTTTCTACTCCTACAAGAAATTTTGTAACCATATTTTGTTCAAAATTAATAGTTTAGTTGTCAGCAATTAGCAAAGCTATTTTTCTTTCTCAAAAGGCTGATACATCTGACACAGATGTAGTTCTAAAAAATTTAACATTAGGTTTCAGCAAAAAGTTTGCCTGAATGTCTTTGATATGCTGCATGAAAAACAGTGTTAAGTTTTGATTTTTCTACAGGAAATTGTGACAATCGTTGTATTTGGAGTGGAGTACATAGTGAGGATATGGGCTGCAGGATGTTGCTGTCGGTACAGAGGATGGAGAGGGAGGCTCAAATTCGCCAGAAAGCCTTTTTGTGTTATAGGTGAGAAAACAAGGCAGATTTATGTTGTGTTGGCTGTCAAATCTCAAATAACACAACACAGAAACATAGGAGGGTTGTCCTTTTTTTTAGTAAACGCCATTACTTCTCAGTGAATGTAGAACAAATTTCTCAGGCCATTGATTCCTTATTATGCGTGTCGCATTCTAAATTCTCACACTTCTATTCTCTCCAGACATCATGGTCTTGATTGCCTCAGTATCTGTCCTGGCAGCAGGATCTCAGGGGAATGTTTTTGCAACCTCTGCCATCAGAAGTTTAAGATTTCTGCAGATCCTGCGTATGCTACGTATGGATCGCCGAGGAGGCACCTGGAAGCTGCTCGGATCTGTCGTTTATGCACACAGCAAAGTAATTATTACACTGTCACTGTTTTGCTGCTCTTTTTTCCCCCCATATTTTAGATAATTTGGTTAGATGAGGCAGAAATTGTGGGTTAGGTTTCTAATGTTATCTGCTGATTGGTATTATAGTTGGGTTGCTCTGCCGTGGTTAATAACATCTTAAAACCACTGCACTTTATTGTTTTCACTGTTACCCAAAACAATAATCACTAAAGTACTCTTGCCTTTGTATAAACAGATACTTACGTTAATGTGAACATAATGAACTTTGAAATAAACACTTGCTTAAAAATGAACTGCGTAAAAGCTGAGCTAGAAAATGATTGTCATCTTGCAGGATGGGATGCTGCAGACTAGGTGGAGTTGAGGGAAATAAAGACAAAAATGAAACACTGTGCCACAGAGGGCATGGAAGGTTGACAAATTTATGTTCAGTATTAAATCACATTACCTGGTTTCACTAATCATCAGAGGATACATTCTGCCTTTGGCGAGAGATTCTTGATGGCACTTTATTACTTTATATTCCTGAAAGATCTATCTGCTTTTCTCCATTATAGGAGCTTATCACGGCATGGTATATAGGTTTCCTCTGCCTCATCCTGGCTTCATTCCTTGTTTATTCTGTGGAAAAAGAGTCAAATGAGGAGTTTGAGACCTATGCTGATGCCCTTTGGTGGGGACTGGTAAGACAAGTGGTGAACTGTCTTTTTTTTTTTTTAATGAATATTTTAATTAGATTAAAGATTATCATAAGTCGTTCCTATTCAAGGGAAGTAACTTTTTTTACTCTCTAGATAACTCTAACTACAATCGGTTATGGTGATAAGGTTCCCAAAACTTGGAATGGACGCCTGCTGGCAGCAACATTCAGTATGATAGGGGTTGCATTCTTTGCGCTTCCTGCAGTGAGTATATTTTTCCTTGTTGGTGCTGAGAACCTAATATTTCTAAAGAAGTGCCTCTCAAACTGCTGACGGGGAAAATCATTAGTGCAGCATTAATAAAATATAACAATCCTGCATCTCTTTCAGAAATTTCTCATGTTTACATTCTTGGCTTTAATTTCATGAAGTCTGCACTTCTGCTTACAGTAACATATTTATGCATAGTTACTGACTTAGCTCTGAACAAATCTCTAAATGAATGTTTTAGCTGCAGCCTTTATACTCCGAATATCCACATAAATTCAACTATATTTTGTTCTGATCATTTAGAAAAGTATTGCCTCTGTCGTGCTGCAGACTTCCATTGAAATCAACCAAATGTTCCATTTTAATAAATACCAGAGGGATTTAATGCCTTTGAAACTAATTTCAAATATAAGATACAGTGGAGTGCATTCGAAATTCCAACGGCGTTAACAGTAAAGCACATTCAGCCAAACACCACAGACTGATGGAGTTGCCTTGGCTCTGTTTGTTTATCAATACCATCACATTTTTCACTTAACGGTATGACAGTCTGGTACAGTTTAACTCAACGTAGCTGTTTCATAATGTTCTTTCCGTAATAAGCATTCGCTCTCCCTTTTCTGAACAAAGCTACTTATCAAATAATGCAGTCCAGAAAAAGAGGGACAATCTCTTCTGTTTGGGTGTCATTTTACACTGATTTAACATTTTACTGAAAATGAAAATGAAATCCAGGTTTTAAAAAAAATAGACTATTGATTGATTACTTTCCTAAATGCATTGGTAGCATTGGTTTTTGATAGCATTGGTTTTTGTTCAGAGATGATCTGGAACTGTGTTCTGCTGAAAGGCTCAGTGGAGAAGGATAACCCTGGCATCAGCGAATGAACGATTCTGTTTGTATATATTATTAGTTTTGATTCGTCTTCTGAACCACTTATCCCTGAAGGGGTCACAGGGGGTGCCGGAGTCTACCTCAGCTGGTTTCAGGCAAAAGGCAGGATACACCCTGAACAGGTCACCAGTCTGTTGTGGGGCCACACACGCACACACAACCTTCCACAGACACATTCATTCTTAGGGGCAATTTAATAGCGGCCAATCAACCTACTATGCATGTTTTTTGAGCATGGGAGGAAACCAGAGAAAAAACATGCACACACGGGGAGGACATATAGAAAGACCAATGTTTCAAGCCACATCCACACTGGACTCAAGCCCTGACCTTCTTGCTGTGAGGCCATTGTGCAAACCACTGTAACCGCCGATTAGTATTTAATTATATACAATCGCAAATTCTTTTCATACTTTGAATTAATGACAATCTTTTTTCTGCTCTGCTCATTAGAACGAACAACTGTATGTGGTAGGATTGTGGGGTCGTGCTAAATAACCAGTTAAACCATGTAACACAAACTATAAAAATATCACAAGTGGATGTGTGAATTTTCTCAAAGTTTATTAAATAGAAAAACAATCAAAAAGAAAATGCTGATGCCTCCTATTTTTACAATACAAGAGCTATGGGCCTAAAACTAATTTTGGACAGTAATTATTACAATTACGCATGATAAATATCAACTGTTTAATTAAATATGAACTTGAAGATCTATTTTTTTAAAGGGCATTTTGGGTTCTGGCTTTGCTCTCAAAGTACAAGAGCAGCATAGACAGAAACATTTTGAGAAGAGAAGAAACCCTGCTGCTGGTCTTATTCAGGTAATTATGGGTAGCAATTCAAATGTAGCATAACCAAGTGTACAAGCACTTGTTTTGCACCATAAATCATAGTATATATTTTTTTTTTTGATCCAGGGTGCTTGGAGATTTCATGCTACAAACCTTTCACGTACAGATCTCCTGTCCACTTGGGATTTTTATGAGCAGACAGTGGCTGTGCCAATGTACAGGTACATGATTAATTGACACAATAACACTGCCCATTTATTCAGCATTTTCAGGGAAAACAGTTGTTCGCCTGGATCGGATTTTGCAATCTTTCTTAAAAGTGAAATTAAAGTAGGAACACCAGAGTATTCTTGTTGTGTTGTGTTACAAACTATTTGTTGGATCAGATCAGTTGTCTGCTGTGTAGAATTACTGCCGGACTTTTCATTTTCAGCTTAAGTAACAGTTTTAGAGACCATAAACCTGGTGTTGAAGACATACGCAATTCAAACACTCTCACAAATTCTGTCTGCTTCTCTGTTGTGCAATCAAATATTTTACTTTCAAGTGGGATGAATCAGCTGAATGTAAATTAGATTTTTTAGTCCTAGTACATATTTTTGTCTTCTGACAGAAATAGTATTTCTGTTTTTCTAATGAAGATTAGTCAGAGTAAAACAGAGTATTTGAGAACGTGTGAGTACACGTGAATGAGAGGGAGCTAAATGGAGAAGTGAGGTTACAGGGAGAAGAGATAAAGAAGGTGGAAGATTTTAAGTACTTAGGATCAACAGTCCAGAGTAATTGAGAGTGTGGAAAAGAGGTGAAGAAGTATGTTCAGGCAGGCCGGAACTGGTAGAGAAAAGTATCAGGTGTGATGTGTGATAGAGAGTTTCAGCTAAAATGAAAGAGAAAGTGTGCAAAACCATGGTGAGGCCGGCCATGCTATTTGGTCTAGAGACAGTGGCAGTGAGGAAAAAACAGGAAACAGAGATGGAGGTAGCAGAGATGAAGATGCTGAGGATCTCTCTGGGAGTGATCAGGATGGACAGGATCAGAAATGAGTACATCAGGCGAACAGCATATGTTAGAGGTTTTGGAGATAAAGTCAGAGAGGCTAGACTGAGATGGTTTGGACATGTGCAGAGCAGAGAGAGAGGACATTGGAAGAAGGATGCTGGATTTGGAACCACCAGGAAAGAAAAAGGCTAAAGAGGAGGTTCATGGATACAGTCAAGAAAGACATGAAGATAGCTGGCGTGACCGAAGAAGATTCAGCAGAGAGGGTCAGATGGAAGAAACTGACTTGCTGTGGCGACCCCTGAAGGGAAATGCTGAAAGAAGAAGAATAGAAATAGTATTTATTTTTCCCTGCGTTACCAATGATTGATAATGTTTCAGATCAATCCGGTTACTTCTGTTGAGAAGGTAGCAGAATAGATTACTGCTTAGCTCAATGCAATTAGTGCGTAAGGCCTAGGGAGCACGCATTAACCTTTCCAGGTTGGTGAAATGATCTTGACACTGTGATATAACGCTTTTTATCTCTTCCTAGAATTATTCCACCTTTGAATCAGCTGGACCTGCTAAGAAATCTAAAGGGCAAGACATTCAGGTATGAATATGAAATCAAGAAAAACAAAATAGATGATGTGACATAATCTCTTAATGTTAATGGAAATAAGTCAATTTGAGCAAGAAAAAAATGATAATTTAGTTGCCGTTGAAAAAATAGTCAAAATTTATATCTCAATCTCATCAAATCAACTTTTACAAATCAAGAAGTGTGTCATCAGCTAAGATTCTTGATGACGAAATAATCAGATGCATTGCATCAGGGACACTAGATCCACTGCTGGAATCTTGATCTTGACATGTACAAATATGGAAGCGTTCTAATGGACAAGTCTGTCCTCTAGTGGTAAAACTCTTCACATGAACAGCTTGTTCATTCATAAATTAATACGAGAGTCAGAAGTACTTTATTGATCCCACATGTGGGAAATTTGTGTGGGAAATCCATTGGTATTGGCTAAACTCATAGATTGATCATAATTGACTTCTTTTTCTTTTACGGCAAAATGTACTTCTTTTTGTTCTTGTATATCCACCCAGATGACTCAGATCAGTGTTGTTTTATGATTCACTGTAAACTATGATGATAACTCACACTGATGAACCTTTAAATGTCTGTTCCTAGGAAAGAGTCTCAGTCCGAAACCTCGCCCAGGTCTGTGAGCTGATTGCTTTCTTATGCTTTCTCATCTCTCTTTGGCTTCTCTTCAATTCTGCTCTTAGCTGCTGCTGAGGCACTCTTCTTGGAGGAAGTGTGTGTGTGTGTGTTTTACTACTGTGTGTGAGAAATGGTTTATGATCTGGGCGTGGTTATGTGAAAAGTGCCTCCTTTAAGAATGGCCATGCTGCATTTGCTCACATGCTCAAAGATCAGCTGAGTTTGGCCTCACTACCAACTCACATCATCACTCAGTATTCATCACCAAGCTGCTCTCTGATACTCTCGCTTTCAGCATCACCTCAAAAGAATTGATTTTGGGACACCTTATGAGCTCCGCTTGAATTTCAATCACACTGTTTTTGACCAAAGAAACATGTGTAATTATTGATAATGTGGTAACACTTTATTAGAACTGTCTTTTTTAAATGATTTATTAGAATATATTATGTTTTTTACTTTATTATGGAGCTATTCTCTAAACATATTTTATATATATAAATAAAAAGCAAGTCCTTTTGACTAAAAATTTTAAATAATCTTAGTCACTATCTAATTTTATTTTGATGATCTGCTCACTTATGGTTCAAACAAAGTGTTACAGGCGTCACTGTTTGGCACACATTTCTGTTTTCTGTGACTGTATCCACTGCTATTCTATGTTTTCTGTGTCTCTTCCACTGCCCACCGCTCCAGCAATGAAAATGCACACAAAGACAGACTTTGTGGGTGCTGTCCGAGAACTTTTAGGTATATTTGCTGCACAGATGCTTAACAAATGCACTGCAAGTTTGCGTATTTCTTTCTTTTCCTACCTGTTTCTTTTCTTCTTTAAACACAAAGTGAGGAAATTGAAAATAAGTCAAACTATATTTAGCTGAGGTTCCTCTGACTTACTATTTAAAGTCCCTCAGAAGTGACAAGAATATCATGATCCTAGAGATATTACAGTGAAGAAAAGAGCTTCTCTTGCTACCTGCTTCCTTTTTTCTCAGAGTTGAAGCAGTTACATGTTACCGTTTAGAGTCCTGTCACTGTTGATGTATGGTTTTTGTTCAGTAATGTTTTTATGCAGTTGAGTTGCTTGCTGCCTTTTTTTTTTGCCAAATCAGCCCTTATGAAATTCTGTTCAGCAGGCGGGGTGCATAATGCTGAGTACCTGACAATCCCTGAGTCTCTGATGGAGCGTACGTTTTGAGGGTGAATTCTTTTGCATGATTTGTGTTCACTTTTTTTTGTGTAGAGTGAACCCACGGTTCTTCCTTTTGAGAAACACAGCCACTTTGCTTCCCATGCATGCCTGCTTGTAGCTTCCTGCTGCTTGTCTGAACCACTGAATGCTCCACTCTGCTCGTATGTGGACATGGCTTCCCCTGCTGTAGGACTTTGCTCCTTTTTCATTTCTGCTGAGGTAAGAATAATCATCACTTTGATGTTAAATACAAGAAATTGTAATGATAACACAAAGCGAAGATAAACAAATTTAGTTGTATATGTTTTGATGGCAGATATTTAATACTGTAAGTTGATACCAGGTACATTGGTTAAATCTTTCTTCTTGTACCTGCTTTGTTTAGTCGGAAGGCCAGTGTAAAAGACAAGATGTTCACCAGTCCTTCCAAAACTCCAATAGTTAAGGGGAAAGCCACCTCTCCAGGGGCTGACGATGGAGCTGAGGCAAGTCCCGGGAAGGTCTCCAAGAGCTTGAGTTTCACTGAGAAGAACAAAGGACAGAAGATTGGTCTTAGGGTCCGGGGTACCACTTCACGCCAAAACTCAGAGGGTGAGAAAATTCTGCACAGAACAAGATCCAAGTAGTTTCATGACAAATAAATATATTCAGGGCATGCACGAGACTTGTTAGGAGCAGAAAAATTTGTAGAAGTGATGCAATAGCTGTAGATATTTCACTAATTAAATTTAGTTATCTACAATTTCGCATGGATGGATGGATGGACGCATAAGTTATGATGGGAGGTGATAGAGTATCATTAAACAGTCTAGTATTTATCTGGTTGATATGAAAGTGGTATAACCGCTAAATTACACATCAAATGTGTGACTTTAGGAAATAAACAACCACATTAAATACTGTATACAGATGAATTAAAATTTGATGAATGAACTCACAAATTTCCCAAGTGTGGGACCAATAAAGTAAATCTAATTCTAATTCTAAAAAAAGTATTAAGACATGAATTTAACCAATTTCTTCATTGTGTTGCATCAAATATGTGAATTTGTACAACAAGTATTAGTTTTAGCATCATTTCCACAACAAAATGAAATACATGATGCTCTAGATTTCTCACACAAGATACTTTAAAATCATTTTAAAACGTATTCATAAGAAACAGATATCAGTATGTCTACTTTTGGTGAAACAAGATGAAAACTAACAATTTTTTAAGATCTTGTGACGTAAGGTCATCTTCAAGTGGTACATATGCATCCATATATCATTCAGATCACTGTTTACAAGTGTATTTGTATTCACCATTTCTTCGCTTTTTGTTGACCAATTGAAACCAGTTCTCATTTAGCTGTTTCTCTTCTTTCACCTCATGACATGTTAAAGTGCTGATTGAAATGCAGGACGAAGACTTTGGACTCAAGAGTTCTCCAGGTTAGACAAGTCATCCTGACATGTCTTCAGTTAAATGTTTAGATGTACTTCTACATGAAGTTATTTGAATTATGTTTAGTTTATTTAAATATGTGAGAATAGAGAGCAGAAATAAACCAGAAACTATTCAGTGTATTTCATACATTTCCATGTTCTGAATCGATTTGTCTGCCATTGTCATCCAGCTAGAATCCATAACAACTCTTTCTCCATGTCTCTCCTCTCTCCTTCCTTTTTTTGCAGCAATTGAAGGTTTAATAAGTAAGAAATGGGGAATATTTTGTTGTTTTTTTAAAACGAAATTATTCAGCAATTATTTGGCTCTAGCCACATCACAAAACTTGCATGCTGAAATCTGCTGACACATCTTGAGATGACCTTTGTTTCTTTTTTTTTCTATAATTGTTCGTTTCCTACAGTTTGATACACCTAAAGCATGAGTATAATTACAGGCAAGCATGAGTGTTTTAGTTAATTATATTTTTCTAGTTCTTGATACATCTAAAAAAAAGAGTGAAGAGTGAACCTAGCTAGCTGCTGGTTTAAAAAAATGGTGCCAACATATACCGAAGGCTGTAAAGTCCTGCTTTGTTGGATCCTGCATGAAGATCTCCCTTTCCCTACCAGATTTGGTCATTTCTGTATTTAGCAATAGACAATATTCCCTGTCTTTTGGGTTAACTGAACAGGCAAGCTGTAATGCTTATGTTCCAATGGTGGTGGGAAGAGAGGACTTGCCCTTAAAGGTTTCAGTAAAGCTTCATTATTTCTGTAGTACCCTTCAATTCTGCGGCACACAAGTTTTTTTTCCGTGGTTTTCACAAAGCGCACTCCCTGCACTCACAACCTGGCTAACTGGCTTGATTGAAACCTATCCGACAACTGAATTTTGCATCGGTAAAGATAGAAGCAACAGCTCTGCTTTGGACACCAGTAGACTGGAAGGATGTGATATTTCCTTTTAAGTGCTTTTGTCTCTGCTCTCCAGAGGCGAGCCTCCCAGGAGAGGAAATTGGTGATGATAGGAGCTGTCACTGTGAATTTCTCGCCCAAGAATTGCCACCTGGGTTGAAAGTTACTATCAGGGCAGTCTGGTAAGTATAGAGTGAGTTTTACACACTGTCTTTGTAGCGGTATTCCATTACAGACTTACAGCTTACAGACCTACTTCCTGTTTTAGCATTAAACATTTATGATTATTTTAGTTCCAACTTTCCCTTTAATGCCTAATTGTGATTAAGAATTTAGACTATATTGACATCTTAGTTATTTTTTTTTGCTACTTGTAATATCTGTCTACTATAAACTACAACACTTTGTCTGAATGTGAAACAAAGTGTCTCACTTTCAGACTGTCTGACATTCTGATCACTTTCTAACAGTGATGAGACATCTATTGCACGGATTTACAGTGGGGGAAAAAGTATTTAGTCAGCCACTAAGTGTGCAAGTTCTCCCACTTAAAAAGATGAAAGAGGCCAGTAATTTTCATTATTGGTATACTGTTTTTTTGTGTTTAGTTTGGGTGTAATTGAACTAATTAGATTTCCAGAGGTATGCTCTGTAAATGCGCAGTAGACGCAAGGCATGATGGGGTTTGTAGTCCATTTTCAGCTTTTCAACATAACTTGGCGGCTGCAAGGCACCAAGCAGCTGTTTATCTAAAACAGCACATTTCTAGTTTCTAATGGTTTATTCTTTATGCTGTTTGCTTGCATTGATTACAGTAATTAGGCAATACAGTCATTAACCAATCCAGCTCACTGAACTGCCTTGAGTATATGTAAATAAATAGATTAGAAGGGACATCTTTTTTAGAACACCTTGAGATTTTCAACACTTTTCTGAGATCTACTGGTCAATTGCGATCGACATGATGAACAGCCCTCAAAGCAGCCACTTCTAGCGCAATTTCAGAAACATTACAATCCAGTTTATATATATGTTAAAACTTAATAACGTTAGAATAAGTTTCAGTTATTTCTTGATAATAATCAGGACGATTATGTGATATTAAAAATGTCACTAGTCCGACATACAAAAAGAAATAATTGTGTTTTTTTTTTTCACAGTATTATGAAGTTTCTGGTGTCAAAGAGGAAATTTAAGGAGAGCTTGCGGCCTTACGATGTCATGGATGTGATTGAACAATACTCTGCAGGTCACCTGGATATGTTGTCTCGTATTAAAAACCTGCAGTCCAGGCAAGTTTATCCTTAATAGTTAATGTGGAGCACAATCATCGTTCACACATGTCATTAGTGGGTTTACGAAAAAGGCCAGATAAAAATAAAAAGCAGTCATTCACTAAAATAGTGGATACACACATGTGGTGGTACGTGTTTCCTTGATGTGCTCGTTTCATCAGTCTAACTACATGTGTTGTATTTAGATTGGTGTTTTAGTTGGTAGTTGTCAGTTTATTACCATAGTGTAAGTCACCACTGCACAATGTTGATGTGTTTTACTTTTTCCTCCTTTCGCTGCGTTTCTTTACATTTTGATGTCTCACAGATTCAACTTGTTAAAGAAATATATTCCAAGAGATAAAACATACACTTTTCATTCATGAATGAAGTCAGACTCAGTGTTTGTCCTGTGTGGAATATATTGAAAACTTGTCCTCAATTCCCCTGTTGCTTCATTTTGCATTGCACTCATATCGTCTCTGTGTGCCTTGCCAGGATAGATATGATTGTGGGGCCTCCTCCCCCAGCAACACCTCGTCATAAGAAGTCCACTGAAGGTCCTAGGTTAGGTTAATGGACTGCACCTATAGAATGATAATTTGATCGGCATTATTCTTCTTGTATTATATAAATAGTGGAGCAATGGCAGTCATGTGATAAAAACAATACACCCTCTTTCAGTTACAATGCATTTATATTTTTTGATAGAAAAGAATAAATCAAGACATTGAGGCGATATAAGTACGTACAGTATGTCCCTATGATTCCCTCATAAGATTACTAGTAGCCAGATACCGCTTATTATGTGCAATCCGTAAGCATGAACCAATTTAAAATGTGCAGTTATCATAATGCATTCTTTAATTTGACTTGTTTGGAAGTCACATTTGGAGCTTCAGAGAGGTTAGGATGGTTGCCATAGCCAGCAATTTATATTTAATTTTAGGACTACAAGAGCAACACAAAAAAATAGAAAAATTATAAGGAAAGTTTACCAACTTCATACATACGAGCAAACATTTTAAAAAAAGGCAACACATTTTTGCTTGCCTCGTAATTTCCAGATTCAGGATCAAGTAAGAAGTAAACCAGGAATACACATATTAAACCTATGCAAAATATAAAAGATAATTGACATATACAAATTAAGTACGTATCTCTCAGTCGGTCAGCGTCATTATAAAAGTGTTTGCATTGGCGTAGAAACTGTTCCTGAGTTGCGTCGTATCAAAGTATTCAGTTCATAGTGATGAAAGAGGATGTACTGTTTTCAGATGACTGTAAAAGCTACCTCATCATAAGGATTCATGAACCCCTTTTGAGTTCAGGCCGCTTGATTTGTTTGTGTTAAGTCAAACAAATCAAAATAAAAGAGTTAAAAAAAGGTTTGCCAATCTTTATTTAATAGCTACGTCATTTTTTTTTCTTTTAAAAAAGTATTACCTGTGGCTAATACTGAAAGCGCCACATTATTTGGCTTCACTCAACAGGGGTTGGAAGTGCCAGATGCTTGTTTTGATAGTTTTAAAAAGGGAGAGCTCCCCTGCAGGATGCAATGGAAATGAAGCATGAAGCACTACGAAAGCATGCCGTTTGATGCATTTTGGCCCCAGTCAGAAAATCACTCAATTTAACTTTTGTTTCTGCTTAATTTCATGATGCATGCCTCCACAGCATTCAGAAAGAAAATCACTACTCTTAAAGTGACATTCACCTACTTGTGTGTGAGCCATCAGCCTTTTTATTTAACATATTCACTTAGTTTCATCAAACAAAAAATATTCCCTGTTCATCTCTCCATGTTGAACTCGTACATAATTCAGCACTTTAAAAACTGTAAGCTGACATGTCTTGTTATATAGTATTACAACTAAGTTTACTTTATTCATATGCCAGAGTCGACCAAATAGTTGGTAAAAGTCTGAAACCGGAGGGTGAGGCCCCTGAAGACCAGAGCATGATGGGACGTCTTGTTAAAGTGGAGAAACAGGTACAAGTATTTCCTCCAACTTGTCTTTCAGATCAACTTTAATAAATGTGTCAGGTGTAAACACTGATGGACAAAAAAAGCTTGCAACCTGGACTTTAAATGACACATTAGTATGAGTTTCCTGTTGAATGATAAAAAGGTGGGTGATTAACTGTCAACTGGTGAGCTCACTTCTCATATGACTATTAGGGAAGGCACAAAAATGTTTATTTGTTTCAGAAAGGTTAAATCATTGAGACAAATAAAGAATTGAAACATCAAAGGAGATTGCAGAAATTGCCAAATTTGGATTAAGAACTGAGAAACTGTAAGGAAGATAAAGATCGAACATCTTCTAATGAAGAGATTATAGATTTTTTTATATAGTGCTTTAACAAATTGCACGTGTGTGCCACAGAGGGGCTGTGTTTGTTTTGTGCTTAGTTTGGGTGCATTTGAACTAATTAGATCTCCAAAGCTACCCTTTGTGCATGTGCTGTAAGGGACTGGTCATGATGGGGTTTGTAGTCCATTTTTAAGCTTTTGAGAAACTGGAAGGAAAGACCGAACATCTTCTAACAAAGAGATGTCAAAATCCAGAATGATTAAAATTGAAAATGCAGTGGGAAGGAATGTTGGATTATGAACTTCACCCATTCTTCTTGGAATCCAGAACTTTTCAAATAAATATTTTTATCTTTTTTTCTCTCTTTGCAGGTGGTCTGTATGGACAGGAAACTTGACTTTTTAGTCAATGTTTATGTTCAGCGCATGGGCATTCCTCATTCTGAAACAGAGGCCTTTTTTAACTCCAAAGAGCCGTATCCCGCCCCGCCTTACCACAGTCCAGAGGAGACAAAGGAGAAGGAAGAAGTGGAGATAAAAGAAGAAAAGAAAGAAGAGACTTGCTCTGCACCGGATGTCTTTTGCTCTGATTGCTCCCTTGAAAAAAGGGATCCTTTACTCGGTCAGTCGGTGGCAGTATCAGCAAGCACTCCGTCTGGCAGCCACAGCCGTCCTTCTACCTCCTGGAAGCACCAGCTGCAGCACCCGCTCAGCCAACCTGCCTGGGGCAGCAGCATGGCAAACACCCCTTCACCTGGATGTGGCAGTGGTGAGCAGTCACCCACGCTGTTCCGTCTACCCCCGCCACCTGTTCCAGTTTACGACCGATCCTCTTCTGGTCAGGCTTGTAGTGCCAGAGAGAGTTGCTCTCACAGCAGGAGGCGCCACAGGAGGCAGAGGTGTAAGCAGGAGGCTATCGCAGTGGAGAGTGACACATCAATCTCCATCCCATCTGTTGACCATGAGGAGCTGGAGCGCTCTTTCAGTGGTTTCAGTATCTCCCAGGCAAAAGAGGACTTTTTTGGCCCAACTTTCTTTTCAGGCTCAGCAGGAGGAGCAGCAGGGGCAGCAGGAACTGAACCAAGAGCCGGATCTTCACTTTGTGCCAGGGTAAGGCCTTTCATAGCTGAGGGAGAATCGGACACAGATTCTGACTTGTATGCCCCTTCACCGCTGTCTTTCACTGGAGAAGTTTCATCTGGAGACAGGGGATGGCCGGGACTGAAGTAGGTCAGCAAACAGTCCTCTTTTATGGTCGGACAGGCTGGTGACACAGATAGGTGCCAACAGGAGATGTATCCTTCAACCTTAAAGCCAAGTGAACTACTTTACCCCAATGTTACACTTCTGATGTGTGAATGCAACTGAAAGTTTCTTCATTGCAGAATGTTCTGACCTGCTGAAGACATTAAGGTTTTCTTTTGTCACATTTGAAAAACGGTTTAAAATCCAATAGCATTAATTTAGTTTATTTATTATCATTAAAAAGGAATTATTTACATTTTTTTTTAAACTTGATTTTTTTCTGTTGAATGTTTCAGTCACAGAAAATTATAATAAATGGGTCATTTAAAACATTTTATTTAGTTTAAAGGTGATAAGGAAAATCTTCATTAATTAAATTTGTACGATATGACTTAAAACTCTTTCGTTGGGTTGGAGTCATACAGATAGATATACTGAAAAAATGAATGCACTGATAAACTCTGCAGGATTTTGAAAAACCTCAGCTAATCATTTTTGAATGGTAAGCAAAAAGCATTTGCCCACAGCATGTCAATGACTGGATTCCTGCTAAATTTCAGTTACTGGTGTGGATACATGTCTCTGCACATGGATATAAAGCAAAGCTACTTCTTTATTTGAAAAGTTGTATTTTTGAGCAAATAAAGAGAAATGACGAGTCCGTCATACTAAGCGACAAGTCCAATACTGTTTGAGCTGGTGCAGATGTAAACAATGTAGCACAGCACATAGTTGCTTGGACACAAACCCAGGAGATGTAAGATTGAGAGTTACTAATCACCAAGAGTCACCGGGCTCTGCGCTGGAAGATCTTCCATTCAACCTTTAACAATTTTGTTTCTTTGAATTTTTACTTTAAGTGGTGAGTGACTTTAATTATGGTGACTGACTACACAAAAAAACCTTAGGATTTACATGGTAAAACTAATGTCTTGGTAAATGCTTAACTTTGAATGACTTAAGGAGTTATGATGCCAACCACTATGCCATAATAATGTTAGGTTCTTGCAAATTGAAAAAAAAAGTGACGCTCGCTTTCTTCTTCTTTCGGCATTTCCCTTCAGGGTCGCCACAGCAAGTATACATCCTTAATTTATCTTATTTATACAAAAAAAAATCCCTTTAAAATAGTACAACTATTTCCCCAACGATGAACCAGTGAACTTTTTGCATGGCATGTGAAATGATTGATTTTTAGGACAGTGTTAAGCTTGAAACCAATTAATGGTCAAGCTGATTGTTATAAAAGTTTTTTTTTAAATAAATAAGAATATATCATGAGGACAGATAGTGTGGTAAACAAAACATAAAAATGTACATGCATGAGTGGTTTCAAGCTGCAGAGTTTAGTGTTACAAGAAGACTATGCTTGAAATCCAATCATGTAAATGATGGCTGAGCTTGCTTATTTTAGTGCCTCTTCTCTTTCTTGGGCAAAAAATATACACAACATACAGTACATGCAATAAAAAACATATTGCACAACAGGGGTGGATTTGAAACTTGCTTACAGATTTTTGTATTGAGTACTTTGCGATTGAAAATCAAAGACTCGTTACTCAGACATGCTGGAAATGCACCAATCATACATTTAAATCTGATGACACGTCATTCATGCACCGAAATGCTGTAAAAAGCAAGCAAGGCCATCATAACCATCTGTAAAACATGCATTACCTTATTCTCTCACACAACCCATTTTATTAGAGAATATTAAAACAAAAAAATAAAGTACATTTAAAAAACATACAAGCAGTTGAGTGGCCTAAAAATCCAAAGTTCGACATTGGGCTAATGATAATGCTTTCATTTAAGCATGAATGGGCAATAAAACTAATGATCTCTTACACTTTAACATTACTACTGATAAAATAAAAAAAAAAAGAAATCCCATTTAGTTTAAAAAAGTTTATATAACATTATTTGTTTTTCTTAGAGGAAGAGATGAGCTTGCCGGCATGTTTTGTACAACCTGAGAGGATTTGTGTGACATGGTAGATTTTTCTCTGACATCATTGTGTTTATTGCACTTCCATCTTCTCAAATAAAAACTTTTTACATCACTGATAATTATGTCCATGGATTAAATTTTTTCTTATCTTCCTATTTTCAAGATGTTGTAATATTTGTAAAGTATCACTAGATGGTGTCCAAAAACCTACTCTCCGTCTGCTATGGAGAAATGGACGAAAGCACTTGTGTGTCCACATCAGAGGTAGCATCACTCGACTTTATCAAACAAGCACTTTACACCTAGCGGCTATTATCAGTGAAGCAGTAGAGACGCATTTCCACGTCTGCAGCTTAACCTCAGGTCAGCCAATTAGTTAAGTGTTGCCAAGGTAGGATTTTAGCTGAAAGGGTGACACTTTTAGGGATTGATCTGGCCATTAATAAATGTCAGGTGATGCAACGTAAGGTCTAAAGAAAGCTATTTACTCTCCTCAGCATCAGCAGACAGTTGGACCACATAAGTGATTGTCCAGAGGACAAACAACCAGCGGACCTGCAATTGAGATTGAATGTAAACTGCAATGTAACTTGCATATGACAAAAATTCTAATAGCAAAATGGGGAATGTGAGTTGATCTATGTTTCCTGAGATGAAAACAAGCTACAGGAATCATCTGAATAAATAACATTGGACTTTCCACCCATTGGGCGATAGTGCAACTGTATCTAACTTTATTGGGAGGAATAATCTTATTTTTCTTTTTAAATGAGACTGCATTTTTAATCTCGTTAAGAGTAACAGGAGCTCATCGGATTATCCTCAGACAAAAAAAAAATCCTTCATTCTGAACTAATTCTCAGTCTTTTGGGGACGCCATACTGCGGCCAAGCTCACAAAAGAGCTTCAAATGACAAAGAAAAAGATCTGTTTGTATTAATTTATTGATTCAAAGTTTTAAAAAATTATGTAAGAAAATCAAATTAAAGAAACTGTTTATGAAAAACATTTGCTTTGTATTTTTATAGGAAAACGTTCCATCAGTTTCTTTTTCTTATTTTAATCTATTTTGCACATTAGATAACCAAAAGTTTCTTAATATTTGATACAGAAACTCATAGAATGGTGTGAAAATCTGTTGATGTCAGACTGGATTAGGATGGTTTTTGATTTAAGCTCTACAGATATTTGTTTGAGGCTGTGAAAAGTCAGAAGGCTTACGCCGTATCCTTCTTTAATAATAGAAATGGAAAATCTTTACTTTTGTTTTCTCATACAGCATTTGGAGGTTTGACATTCAGAAAGAAGCATAAAAAAACTATGATTTTATAGGAAAAATTGTTTTCTCATTTAAAAAATACATGTTGTTAAAATATTCTATATGTGACATACAGGCACAGAATGTGAATGTAGCAGCGAATCCAATCGAACTGAATTCAAATTGTGTTGATGGAACATCTGTCACACCTGTAAATGTCAAATTGTAATGTATTGAATCAATGAAATATGTTCCTTATTTAGTTTATTTGACTTCATGAGGTTCAAAACTGCACTGATGACATCACACTAAGGGTTACTGGGACATTTTACTCGTTACTAGTTCTTTTACTCGTGTTTAAATGTTTAAATGATCTTTGATCTTCCTATTGTTTAGAACTGCTCTTACCATACGAACCCTCACAGACCCTGTGCTCCTCTGGCAGCAGACTCTTGGTTATTTCTAAAGTCAGAACACACACTTACGGTGAGAGGTCTTTCGGATTCTACAGCCCCCATTTATGAAACAGTCTACCAGAGGAGCTCAGGGCCGCAGAGAACGTTCACATTTTTAAAAATAGGCTCAAGACACATTTTTTAAATTTTGCTTTTAACTAAGTTTCTCAATTGTAGTTTTATTCTTAGTTTTAGTTGATCTTAATTGATGTTTTTATCTGAACATTTCTTATTACTTAGTTGCTTTAGTTACTTTTATTTATGTCATTTAATCTTTTATCATCTCCAGTGTTTCCTCTGGGGGGCTTCTGCAGCTGGAGCATGTGGTCATCGGTGGCTGCTGATCCTGGCTCTGGGGCCCTGGTGGTGATCTGGCTCCAGCCTCGTCTTCTATACAGGGCCTTGGATCATAGCTGGTGATCACAAATTGCTGCGGTGTCATCACAGCAAGTCAGTTTCTTCCATCTAGCTCTACCTCCTGCATTCTCTTCGGTCACACCAACTATCTTCATGTCTTCCTTCACTGTCTTCATGAACCTCCTCTTTGGTCTCTCCTCTACACATGTCCAAACCATCTCAGTCTGGCCTGTCTGACTTTATCTCCAAAACCTCTAACATGTGCTGTTCCTCTGATATACTCATTTCTGATCCTGTCGATCCTGGTCACTCTTTTGTAAATCATTACACTAAAACCAAAAAAAAAAAAAAAAAAAAGATCAAATTTTCACTTTTTTCTATATATGTTTAAAACTCTGAATTAAAATCCAAATTTCCGCACTGATCTGTTTTGTATCTAACAGACTATAAGTCATCTGAAATCTGGACATGTGTTTGAAGATGTAAGATTTGTCTTTTTAGACCACGTCACGAGATGGATTTTAGACACTGACCCTTTGGTGATGGATGGCCGCACCAAACAATCAATAAAACCATTACCAATTTGACTTTAGAGTTCAGACAAAAGAAACTCTGAAACAAATGAATGATAAGCCTCTCGTTGGGACGTGTCTCACCATGAACAAGAAATCAGTGAAAATTGGTTCTTTCAAAATCAACATTAAATCCAATTTTGCTTTAGTATGTATATATATTTTTTTCTCAACCAAATACAGTAAAAATCTTTAGTTTTGCAGGGACAACTCTTTGCTTTTACATTTGAGGAAAAAAAAAAAGCATGTCCTTGGCTGCTGATTTGTTTGTGCGGAGCTCGGTCGTTCCACATGTAAACACGTTATGCACAACGTGAGGTAACATCAGCAATAAGTCATCAATGTCCACCAAGGGCAGCTGTAATGACCTTCTGTTCTCTATCTTTAACACACACACAGACACACAGGTTGAACATGAAATGATTCAGAGGGTCAAGATATCTACTTGTGTAAATGATATTGGCATGAATTTATCACAATTTTCAGTCATTACACACTGGCTGCACTTCAGACAAAGTCTTTGTGAGATGATAACAAGTCATTTGTATCACTTTACTGCCTCTTAACCACAAAAGATAATCCAGTTTAACCAACCAGGCAGTAAGGCAATGGTGGACTTTATATAATTTAGGGCGGGAACACGATGGTACTTAGTTATACATGGACTAGGCTGATCCATTCCATTCCATCGTCTTCCGCTTATCCGGGGCTGGGTTACGGGGGCGACAACCTCAGACGGGAAGCCCAGGCTTCTCTCACCCCAGCCGCATCCTCCAGCTGCGGCATTTTAAATTGCTTTAAAATGCTCGACAATTTAAAACACAGGCTTCTATTTTTTTTACAATTTAGATAAACTGACAAATCAAAAAAAAAAAAAAAGACACTCAAGGATTTCCAGACCAGTAAACTCAAAATTGGACAATTTGTACATTCTAAAGCTGATCCTGAGTTGTTCCCCAGCCAGCTGTGAGACATAATCTCCCCAGCAGGTCCGGGGTCTGCCTCTTGGGCTCCTCTCGGTGGGACGTGCTGGAAGCTCATTTCGGCCGCTTGTATCCGTGATCTCATCCTTTCGGTCACCACCCACAGCTGGTGACCATTGGTGGGGGTTGGAAGGTAGATCGACTCATAAATCGAGAGGGCTGATCAAGCGCACAAATTTGAGGGGACTTTCATCAAGTGTGAAATAATTGATCAATGAATAGTGAAAAAAAATTGTGTCATTGTGTGGTGAGTCCTTTTCAAACTATATTTAAAAATTCCACAGAGATATTAAAGAATGTGAAGAACTCATTAAGAACTCTGATACCTGGAGCTAAATTTTGAAAGCATACAAGTCATCATTCATCGTCAAAAAAATTATTAAACTTAATTGATCTTAATTCCCTCCAAGCTTTTTTTTTTGTCAAAATCCGGTCTGGTCCATCTCTGTCAGGTCAGTAAGTTTTATTGATGTATAATTATTAGCTTGAGAAAGTATGACTCAGCATTTGCTGCCAAGTATAAGTAGATAAAAATGGTCAAAATGAATGAGTAAAATACTATTGATTTTAAGGCGAGAGGCAGGATACATCCCGAACAGGTCCCCAGTCTGTAGCAGGGGCACACACACAGTCATTCCTAGGGGCAATTTAACAGTGTTCAATTAACCTACCATGCATGTGTTTGGAGAGTGAGTGAAAACCTGGAGAAAAACCCATGCATACACAGGGAGAGCATGCAAACTCCACACAGAAATGGTAAATGGACTCTACTCATTAAGCGCTTATCCACTTGTGTTGGAACTCAAACCGCTTTACAGTATAGCTCACATTCACCCATTCACACATGCACATTCATACTTGATGGGGATGCTGCCATGCAAGGTGCAAGCCACCATCAGAAGCAATTGGGAGTTCGGTGTCTTGCTCAAGGCATGAGCTCCTTGTGGGGGATCAAACCAGTAACCCTCCGGTTACAAGGCAATCACCCGACTCACTGAGCCATTCTTCCCTCAAAAGGCCAGTGGGAAGATTGTTCCCACCCGGGACTCAAACCCTGACCTTCTTGCTGTGAGGCTACTGTGCTTACCACAATGCGCTACCATGCCGCCCTTTGGCAGGATGCAAGATTGGATAAGGAATGTTTTACAAATAATTTACTATTCTTCTAAATCAAGCCCTGCAATACTAATATTTCATTGCGTGCACTAAATGGATGATGTTTCTATTTTATTTGACTTTAATTGAACAATAACCATTGCAGAAAGTGGGACGTTTTGGCCTGGTTTTTTATGATCTGAATTTGCCACCTCATTAACAAAGATAACTTGTATTCCCCAAAGAAGTAGTAAACATCCTATTAGCTGATGAGGTGCCACATTATGTAAAGAATGATGTTCAACCTTAGAAACGGGATTGTCACATTAAGGCAGAAAAAAATTACGTTCCAAAATAAATAACAATGAAAACTAACAATTGTCCTGTTACAGTGCGCCTTCTTCTTGCTCCAAAAATCAATGCCCAATATGGTCAAATAAAAAAATAACATTTTCTTAATCTGATTTTTTTTTTTTTGTTACTTTTATGGACAAAATATTTAGCCGAAATGATGGGGGTGAAGAGCGATGCCATCTTGAAGGAGCTCAAAGTAAAGCCGTAATAAGACGAGTCAGATGGGGTGGTTCAGACATCTGGATTCCGACAGACGCCTCACTGATAAGGTGTTCTGGGCACATCTCAATGGGAGGAGACCCAAAAAAGAACAAAGACCCATTGGGGGGTATTTGTCCTGCAGCACGTACGAGAATGCCTCAGATTCTTTTTGGATGAGCTGGAAGATGTGGCGGGGTGAGAAAAGTTTGGACTTCTCTGCTAAGCCTGATGCACTGTGACACCATCTCAAATGAAGTGGAAGAAGATGGTATAGTAGCTCTTTTTCCAAAATGAAGCTCTATTGTATGCAGTAAATTATCTAAGAAATAAATTATTCAACATTATGCAGACATGACGTGCTTGAAATAAAACATAAATTCAAGGAATATGTATTGGTCGCTGACTGGGGTAGAGGAGATTTTTTTGGATTCCCATACATCTGTTTAATATGATGTTGCATCAGCTTGGTGAACATATTGCACTGTGGAAAAAACAGATCTTTTTTTTTGGCAATTTTCAGAGAAGTGTTGCAAAAGTGTTCAGAAAACTTTACTCACTTCTTTACAAAAATAATATTCTGAGCCTTTTCTTCAACTTTATTCTTCAACTCCCCCCCAACTCATTTTTCTCTCCTCTGTTAGACATCTCCATTTCTACCCTTTGACAGGCCCAACCTCACTCTAACCCAGCACACCTGCCTCCTGTTACTTTATTTACCTCTGGGGTCTAAATAGCTGCATGTTTGTTCACTGCTGGAAAACCCACATGTTAACAGTGACATTTTCACCTTTCTATGTTAGCTTGCCTGCTTGTCCTGTTTTCATTCCTCCCTCCTCTTCTGACCTCTGGCTTTCTTATTCTTTACATTTTTTTTTTTGTTATAGTTCAAAACTTTTCTATCTGGTACATAAACGAAGTTTAAATTCAAATACGGTTTTAATTGTTTTGTCTCTAGATTAAACTGTTGAATAGATAAAAAAGACAGCATTTTTGTCACGATCCTTCCCTTTCATGCACTTCGTTCTTGTTCTGCCCTTTGCCCAAATTCCTCACATCTAGGCAGTCACTCCCACATGTTCACACCTGTGTCTTTTTTTCCCCCATCACTCCACTCTCAGTTTGTTTGAGCTTATGATGTCTTGTCCTAGTCTGTTTCTAGATTCCAAATTAAAATATAGACAATAGATGGGGGATTCATTTAAAAAACTAGTAGGTCACCAGTTCAAACCCCATCCAGCCGCAGGCGCTAAACATTTACTTTTCTATGTGGAGTTTGGATGTTTTGCATGTTCCTTTCGTGTATGCGTTAGTTCTCTCTGGTTACTCCGGCTTCCTTGTACCCTCAAAAACAAGCATATCAGGCTAATTGGTAGATTAAATTTGGGAGTAATTACCGCTAATGATTTTCTATCTTTCTCCTTGGCCGCATGACAACTGGAAACTTGTACATGTTGTACCCAGCCTATTGGCTACCAATTAAGTGGGATCGGCTGTAGCATTCTTGCAACTCAGAAATGAATAAAGTGGTTTGTCGCACAGAGTCGTTCAGAGAAAAGAATGTTTTTAAATTCATTAAAAAAGTTGGTTAACACCAAAAACATGGCAACTATGAAAATACGTTTGTGTCCTTGAGCAAGTTGCCAACAGACCTGGTCAAGGTGTACCCCCGTGACACAAAGTGGTTTAGAAAATAGTTGAATGAAAGTTTCAAGGTTTGGTTTGCTGAAAGGAATTGTGGCAGAGAAGATGTTGTTAGAGAAGAGTCGACATGTGAAGAGAAGATACACTGTCATTACAAACACAGCATGTGTGTGTTCTGTGAGAAATTAATAAAACACGTGGACAAAACTTTATTATTCTTCTTTCTTTCTGCTAATTATGTTTCCACTTTAAGAGACCTATATTTTGCAACATGTTTCTGAATAGAAACGGAAGAAAAACGTCAAATGCTGGAGAAATTCATCATATTTCTATCTAGGTTTTCACATAGACCAACCAACCAGGCAGGAAATTATGTTTGCATGTTTCGTAGCTGTTTCTGAATGAGAGACCTTGAACGTTTGTCGTTTTCTTTCATGAGCAATGAAGATCTCGTTGATGGAAAACGAGTGTGTTCATAAGTAGGAAGACCTTTATCTACTCTTTATGGTGACGTTGGATCAGCAGTGTAAGAACAGATTTGTCCTTGGCAACATGAGGTGGGAACCGAGGTAAACTTGTTTCCTTTGATGCGTCACAGCAGGAGAAAGCAACACTTAACAGAAGTTGGTGAAATCACCAAAGGTGCTAAAGTCACCCACCTCCGCAGTATTCATACACTTCCATATTTTTCTGAGATTTTCAAATTAATAATAGTTCAGTCAAAGGTGTTAACGCAGTTTACTTAAACGAACCACTTATATTAAAGGCATTAGAAAAAAAGCTCCAGTCTAAAGCAGTCATTACATAGCACCACTGAGATTTAAAGCTGTAAATTGATGTTGACAGTTCCTCATTTCATAGTTTAAGAATGATAATATCTCGTGTCGATCATAATAACTTTGATATTTTTAGAAGTCTCCAAAGTAATTAGGGGTTGGTCGGGGATATGCAAATGATATACTTTGTCAAATCCTTTTTATGTGTTTGACTAAATGTACTTTATGTAAGTTTGAACAGTTAAAATTGTGACTTTTGAAGGAAACAAACTCCTCTGACTTTCCTGAACTGAAATTTAATCAAGGTCAATGAAAACAGTTCAGCTAAAGGCAGAAAAAAAAAATCAAAGAAATCCAAACAAAACTAGCTTTTATTATATTTGAAAGGTAATCAGATCAATATAAAAAAACATTATAAAGTAAACTTTATAACACAGTAAAAAAAAAAAAAGCAGAAAGAAGGATAAATCTGCTTCGAGGTTAAAATAAATTTTTAAATGTCTGGCTGTCTGGAAACGGACAAATAGAAAAGGTGACCTTCATCGCTGCCTGAAAAGGTAAATAACTTTGATGGTGACCACCTCCAAGCAAAGAGAGCTGAGAATAAACATCATTTTATGAGATATTTGCCTGATTTCTTTTTTTATTCATCTCAAGATATCGCTAAGGATGTGCAGAGTCATTTGGGTGTAAAAAGATCTTGAGAAAATTAACTCTAAGAAAAATTTAAGCAGGTGGGAAGAAGTTTCTAGAGTTTTTTTTTTTTTTTAATCATTAGTATTCAGTAAGTGTGGCCCAGCTGATCTCATCTTGGCTCAGAAGAAGATGATCCAGGATTGCAACATGGTTGAGTTAGACTGGACTCCTTCTGGTATCGTCCTCGTCGAAATGGAACTCCAGAGAGTTTAACCTGTAACTGAAGTTTTATGTCAAATAATTTTAAGTAACAAGTTTATTTCTCCTTGAGAAACAAAAAAGTTTGTCCGTGGCCATCTAAAAATATGGCGGCTCAGTTGCCGTAAAAAGGAAATCATATGCTTTATCAATGTTAAACATTTCCTTTTTCACCATATTTTGAATGCACTTAAATGGTTTCTAGTCTTTTCTTTTTTGAGTTTTTAAACAATCTTCTTTCTCAGAACACAATGTAAGTCGATGTCCCATTTCAGGACAAATTTTGTTTGAAATTGTCTTGTTTTGACAGGTAGTAATCTTTGGAAAATAGAGTGTCCATGCTTGGCTGTGCAGAAAACACTCAGATTTACTTTTTTTCTTAACAGAAAACCCACAGATGTTTTTATTGGATAAGAAGTCATGGATTTGTCAAGAAGACGGTGTGCAGGCAGAACGAGGAGACCCAAATTGCAGACAGAAAACATTGTTTTTTAATTTGGCAGTTCATTAATACTGTGGAAAGAAAAAACAAAGTTTCAGTGGCATGGCAAAAGTTATTTACAAAACGTGTATTTGGTCAGGCAACCAGAGAGACCTGGTTGGAAGGGATTGTAGGACCTGACAGGGAAGTCCGGGGTGATTACCCTTAACTAGATGGCAGAGTACACATGTGTGGAATCAGGAATCATACTCAGGTGACCCTAATCAGGCTGATTAGGAATATCCAGGCCTTCATCTGGCGGCAGGAGAGGGGATCATGACAGGATTAATCTGATCATCTGATACGATTCAAGACTTCTGTTGTTAAGGTGACTTAACTTTTATAGAACTGTTATGAAAAAGTTTGAGGATTATTTAGAAAACTTTAACTCTGACTAACAGGTCTTATTGTCACCAGCTCTAACTTTTTTGATAGTTTGAGGCCAGGCGGTTCAACGCTCCTAAAAGAAGCATTTCATAGTTTTATTTTCTTATGACCTGAGCATGCTGTTGGTTTGGCATTTTTAAGAACACTGTATGACACAAAGAAGCAAGAAAAATATTTTATAATCCTTTTATATAATCTTTCTGCTCTGAGTCTGTTCCAGAGCATTTGAATCATCGGGATACATCTTCAAAACAGCTCACAACATGCAAAATAATGATCTTTTTTTTTTCTTCTTGAAGCAGTCAGGGTGTATGGATTGTCGTCTGTGAGACGTTGCTTGCTGGTGTACAAATATATTCTTCTCAGTAGGAGACATTTTTTTTTCAGCTTGTCTCAGCAGGTGTTTTACATAAAATAAAAATGAAACAAACTGTCCTATTTGTATAAAAAAATATTCTTATACTTCTAAATTTGTGATTTTATATTTTGAATGAAGTAGAAATAATTTTAGTGGAAAAAAAAAAACACTGTGACAGATTTATTACATTAATGTTTCTGAAACCGTTTGAACTTTGATCTTCAGGATGACATACATCCGTGTTAGTCAACCTCCAGCCCTCTCTGCATCTGACTGGAAATTGTGTGACATTTCAAATGGGTCATCGAGTGGTCATCCTCGAAATGAAAGACTTGTAGACAATGAAATACTCATAGCGGAGGATGTGGGAGGATAAAAATGAAGGGGTTTTGTTGGATTATTATAAGTGAATCTATGGAGCACTCCCATCTTGTTTGTTTGTTTTTTTTAAAAAAAGATAGCAACGGTAATGTTTTTATTTTAGGATTAAAATTCAAAATGCAAATTCAAGTTTGGGCTGTACAGTGGAGCTGTGGTTAGCATGGTGGCCTCACAGCAAGAAGTTCAGGGTTTGAGTCGCGGAGCATGTTCAGGGCTTGAAACATTGGCCTTTCTGTGTGGAGTTTGCATATTCTCCCTGTGAATGTACCGGTTTTCTCTAGGTACTCCGGTCCGGCCACCTTTACCCTCCAAAAACATGCATGTTAGGTTGAGTAGCCACCATAAAATTGCCTGTAGGAAGAAGTGTTTGTGGCTCCACAACAGCCTGGCAACCTGTTCAGGGTTCGGGGTGTACCCCACCTCTCACCTGAAATCTGCCAGGATAGGGTCCAGCACTCCCTGCGACTTCGTTAGGGATAAGTGGCTCAAAAGACGAAACGAAACAAAAATAATTTAAACTTAGAAATTTGATTAATTGTGCGGCAAATTAGGTAATTTTTTTTAATTAACTTATGTAACCTAATATTTGTAAATGTCAACATAGTGTAAAATATTATCAGATTTGTTTTTATAATGTTGCACTAGTGTGCTATAAACGTGACATACGATCCATCTGTTAATTGCTGAGGTTTAATGTCTTTGCATCATTGCGATCATTGTGACAGCTTCAATTAACCTTGTGGCTTATAAAATAAATTTAGGCTATCTTTTATTGTATACAATTTTCTTGCAACCTCTTGAGAGTTTATAGAGATCCTTTGTTGTGATGAGGTCCGCTAGTTTAAGAGGCAGGTCAGATTTTATTACCAGAAGTCCAACAAAAGTCTGTTTAATTCAGAAAACAATTGATGCGCTAGCAGTTTGGAGAAAACGGTCTGTATGCAAAATGTAAAATCTGAGGCTTTACTCTGCTTCGGTATGAAATAGTTGTATCATTTATTTTTGCTGGGAATTATTGTCTTGATGTTTTGCCAGAACTAATGAACTGCTTGGCAGAAGTAAAAGTATGTGCTGACCTGAACAGGTTTGTGATCAAAGTAATTGTAAAAAGAGGCACGATTGGCATAAATTGAGCTAATACTATTTTTATAATGTTTAAAAAACCTGCAAAGCTTTGAAAGTCAGAGAATACGGGCACTTTAGAAGCATTTGTAGTCTGAACCAAACATGTGAAGTCTTTCTGAAGGACTAAAGACCTCTGCCAGGAAGCAGACTTTTTTTTATGTCAAATGATCTGATTGTCATAAGTATAAAATGAGAAGTTGAAGGTCAAGGAACAAGTCAGCAGTTTTTATGAAAGAAATGTGTGCTCTTAAGATAAATGTAAGTGAAGGAGGCTCAAAAGGGAGGAAAGGTCAGCGTTCATGAGCCGAGCTTCAAACAGAAAAGATGTGAAGACATTAAAATTGGCAAATTGAAGGTCATTAAATTCGTTCACTAAGTGTCTGTAGTTCAACTGTAGATTGGTGCTTAGGTGTGTCTAGATAGAACAAGACTTAGGTTTTTAGAGATAGTGGCTTATTGAGCTTTTTATCTTAAAGAAAAAAGACGAGTTAGGGCAAGAATAACCAATCTGTGCAGAGAGAGGAGGATGGGATTAGCCTGAGGTTGCATTACCACCCAAAGAACATCACTCCTCCGTGACTGGAAGCTTTCCACATTGCTGACACGGTGATGTCTGGTTGTTTGTTGGGAGTAAATATGAACCGTACAAACTGTCCAACTGTCAAATTTGTCCGAATATAGTAAAGTTTTGTCTCCAATCTGGGCAATTTTTAGAGTGATGATGCAGCAAACAGTGGAAGTTTTTTGCAGCAAATAAAAAACACCAAAACAACTCAAATTCTTAATTATTGAATAAAAACAAGCTGAAATTTTTCATTGTTCTTTTTATTTCTTTGCACAAAATTTCCCCCTTGGTGATTCAAATGTATAATTGGTTTTGCAGCATTTTTCAAACTCGAAGTATTGACTGAATTTTTACAAAGAATTTCGTTTTAATTCTTGGTGACTTGATTCTTGCCTTAAAAAAAATAGAAAAATAGAAAAAATGACTGCATGCAAGCAGCACAATGGTGCAGTGGGTAGCACAGTGGCCAAGAAGGTTGTGGGTTTAAGTCCCGGGTGGGGACGAGACTTGGAACACTGTCCTTTCTGTGTGGAGTTTGCATGTTCTCCCCGTGTTTGCGTGGGTTTCCTCCCACCCTCCAAAGACATGCATGCTAGGTTGATTGGCCGGTCCCAAATTGCCCCTGGGAATGAGTGTGTGTATGGCTGTATGTGTGGGGCCCCGCGACAAGCTGGCGACTTGTTCGGGGTGTACCCTGCCCTTCGCCTTAAATCAGCCGGGATGGGCTCCGGCACTCCCCCGCACTCCAGTTAAAGGATAGACGGATAAGAAGATGACTGACTGACTGCATGCAAATAGAAAAAATTGCGTTTCATTACAATTTTTGTAAAATATATTAATATTGTATTAGTGATGTATTGTGAATGGATTGTTGGAACAGAAAAAATATCCAGTTTTCTAGCGTTCCGCATTTTAAATGAACACCCACATCAAATTTCTTTAACTAAGTGGTCACAGCGTGCCACAGAATGTGAGTCAATTATGTTAACTTAATATACTACTTAGTGTAAAGTCTTAAAAGGGCAAATTGGGTCTTTGGCATCATCTTTGGCACTACATATAAACACACAAAGATTGTTTTTGAGATTTAAAAGAATGATCAGCATTTTGTCCCTGAACTTTTCAAGGTCCAGACTGATTAGAGTAAAGCTATTTCAAGCTTCTGGCTCGAAATCAAACTGAGGACACATAAAGCTTTGCTAAATAGGATGGCATCAAAACTCAGATGTTACTCATAATAATGTGAAACTTTAAAGCTAAGCACTTATACTTCCACTGATAGAAAGTATGAAATGTTGGATGTTCATCTTGGATGACATTTCTTCAAGAAAGCCAAAATAAAACCAATTTTGCCTTAAAATTTTTGCACAAAAAAAGAAAAAAGTGGACTGAGTTTATGTGAATGGTTGTGTGTGTATGACCCTGCAACAGACTGGGGACCTATTCGGGTTGTACCCTGCCTCTCGCCTGTGATCAGCCAGGATAGGCTCCGGCACCTCCGGCACCCCGTTAGGGCATACGGCTCAGAAGATGAAATGAAACAAAAAAATTGAACAGCGTAACCTCTGATAATTAAAAATTGAGTATTCTTTAAAATATATATGTTTTCTAACATTAATTTTCACTTTTTCTCTAGCTCATGTTCATTTCTTGAGCCAAACAATCATTCCAAAGATCAGCCAAAATAAAAGTGACTCTTGTGCCCACAATTTCATCTGGATCAGAAAATCACAAACAAGCAATATTTCACAACATCATTGATAACTTTAAGAGTTTTCAACATTCGACAAGCAGGGTTGTGAGGTGTGCCTGGATTCTCAGTGGGTGTTACTGGGCAACACGATGGGAACATCAGGAAGTCCTTTCAGGCTCTGTAGTACAATTATCGCTCATCTATCTTTAATATCTTATCCATTTTCTTCATCTTCACCAACAGTGAGGTACTCACCTTTCAATTATCATCCCAGCTGGGGAATAAAATGAATCAGGTCTGCTAGCCTTCAAACTTGCCTTGAGTGGTTTAAAAAAAGAGAGGAAAATTGAACAAAAATGAGTTTTTGCTCAGCAGACTTGACCGGGTTCAGATATTTACAGGCAAATAGGTGCAATTGTGATAAGAAGATTGCAATTAAAAAAAATAAAAAAAAATCTTTATTTTATACTCTTAGTGTTTTATCTAAGGGGAAGAGCTACCTGACTGTAATTGCGAATGAAACGCCTGTAAAAATTTGCGAAACCCAGAAATTGTTGTAGTTTGCGACGGGTGTTGGGTCGAGGCCACTCAGCCACCGCGCTAACTTTTTCGGGGTCCGGGCAAACCTGCCCAGCGTGTACAATAAAACCAAGGAAGTTGACGGACTGAGAATGGAACTCGCACTTCTCAGCCTTTACAAACAGACGATTCTCAAGGAGTCGCTGGAGTACCGCACGGACATGGACGATGTGCTCCTCAACAGTGGGCGAAAAAATAAGAATGTCGTCCAGATAAACAAAGACAAAACGATTAAGGAAGTCACGGAGCACATCGTTAATGAATGCCTGGAAGACTGCGGGAGCGTTAGTTAACCCGAAAGGCATGACCAAGTATTCGAATTGGCCCAGGTGGGTGTTGAACGCCGTCTTCCACTCGTCCCCCTCCCGCATTCGGACGAGATGGTAGGCGCAACGCAGATCGAGTTTTGTAAAGACCCGGGCTCCCTGAAGTAGCTCGAACGCCGAATTAATGAGGGGCAACGGGTATTTGTTGCGAACGGTGATGTTATTAAGACCTCGATAATCGACGCACGGACGGAGGGAACCATCCTTCTTACCCACAAAAAAGGACCCCGCTGCTATGGGTGCCGAGGAAGGGCGGATAAGCCCCGACGCCAGGGACTCATTGATGTACTTCTCCATCGCCCCCCTCTCTGGAGCAGACAGATTGTACAGGCGACTGGCGGGTAAGGTTGCCCCAGGGAGGAGGTCGATGGCGCAATCATATGGCCGATGAGGCGGGAGAGATTGTGCCCTCTGCTTACTGAAGACCTCTTTGAGGTCATGATACTCTGCCGGGATAGACGCAACGTCCACCGGGTCGATTGAGCCTACCGTGTCAGAAGAGACGGTTGTCACGGCAGATTGGAGGCAAGTTGCATGGCACTGATTGCTCCACCCGACGATACGCCGGTTTTGCCAGTCGACCTGTGGATTGTGCAACCTAAGCCAGGGGAAACCTAACACAAGGGGTGAGCCGGGTGAAGAAATAACGTTAAACGAAAGGTGCTCACGGTGATTACCCGATACCACCATCTCCAACGGGGAGGACTGGTGGGTCACCCTGGTGATAACGTGTCCATCGATCGCCGTGGCATTAATGGGTTCTCCGAGTGGTTGGGACTGGAATCCACACTGACGGAGAAAATCTGCGTCGATGAAGTTGCCGTCGGCCCCGGAATCCACCAACGCTTCGACCGGAAAAGAAGAGGAACAACCAGAGGTTAGTGTCACAAGAATCATAAGCCTAGGGGTACCATGACATCTAGTTGTGCCCACCCGTAACCCTAGGTCTACCGGTGGGCCCCGTCTTTTGGGCGACAAGGGCAAGCTGAGAGTAAGTGACTTCTCGACCCGCAATAGAGACACCTCCCTTCTTTTAGTCTAACCTCTCTTTCCTTTTTGGTTAGATGCATCTGTCCCAACTGCATTGGTTCTGTGGAAGGCTGCTCAGCCTCTTGTGGAACAGATGCAAATGCCCTAGGTGGGGGGCAGACCGAGGAAGGCTGTCGATGGCTGTGAACTGGAGTAGGGTGTAGGGCCCGGGTGGTATTTTCATATCGTTTCTCTCTTTGATGATTGTCTAACTGTATTGCCAGCGAAATGAGTTCCTCCAATGTGGATGGGGTCCCCCTGCCAGCTAGCTCATCCTTCAGAGGATCATTCAGGGCATTTAGGAACACCCCTCTTAGTGCCTTCTGTCCCCAGCCAGCCTCTACTGCTAGGGTCCGGAATGAGATGGAGAACTCCGCCACAGATAGAGTTCCCTGGGAAAGGTGGAGTAGACGCTGGGAGGCATCTCCAGCCCGGTCCGGCACCTCGAACATGGTTCTGAATAAACTCAGAAAATCAGATGTTGAGCGATCAGCCAGGGGGGCTGCCGCGTCTTCGGCCTCGGCCCACTCCAGTGCCCTGCCCCGAAGAAGACCCACAATGTACAAATTCTTAACTTTGTCTGATTCGAAGGTCCGCGGTCTTAGAGCAAAGACATTTGAACACTGCAAGAGGAACCCACGACATTTCCCCAGGGTTCCATGGAAAGGTTCCGGGTCCGTAATATGGTGGTCCATGAGTGGGCTGGGCATAGCTGAAGGAGGTGCCGAGGCTGTGGACAGAAAAAGAGAACTTAGATTATTTACTTTGTCTGTTAAAGCCTGTAACTGTGTTTTTAATTGAGTATTTTCGTCCATAAGGGCCTTTATGGCCTGTTGTTGTTGTCCCAGGAATATTCCTTGTCGGGTCAGAATCTCTGACACTGAGGGTGATGCAGAACCCGCTGGATCCATTCTGGTCAGGTCTTCTGTTGTGTAGGAGAGGGAATGAGGAGGATCCAAATGCAGGTTTAACAGTTTATTAAGTGTTGAACAAAGGAATCCACAGCAGAGAGATAACGGCTTCAGGCAGTGCTGGATGGCCAAGAGGAAGGGCTGAAGGTTCCTGTGAGGAGAATAAGAAAATTAGTCTGATATCAAAATTTGACTCAGCTTAGAGGTGGTCAGTTTACCACTATAATCGTTGAAGACCCGACATAGACTGTGGGTGACACCAGGTCTTTTATAGCCACCGGTAAGTCTGTGCAGCTGGGAGCAATCAGCCAATCCTCCCGTTAGAAGCCATCCAGCACCTGTGAGTTTTGGGGGAGAAAAAAAACAAACAAGCAGGCCTAAAAGGCCTCACACCACAGCCGTTGCTTCTCCGGGTTGAAAGAAGACAGATGGGGTAGTTCGGGCATCTAGTTAAGATACTTTCTAAACACCTTGGTGGTGAGGTGTTTTGGGCACGTCCCCCCAGGAGGAGAACCCGGACGCACTAGAGAGATTAGGTCTCACTGCTGGCTGGGGAACACCTCAGGGTCCTTCTGGGTGAGAGAAGCTCGGGTTTCCCATCTGAGGCTCTTGCCTCCCTGACCTAGCCCCGGATAAGTGGAAGACAACCGAACGGTTTTCTCCTAAACTATTACTATTGGTGCTTTCTAAGACAAAACAAAAGCAATAATTGAGAATTAGATGACACAGCTTGTTTTTAATTAGAAAAGGCATCCAAACATTTATAGTAAAGGATTATTTGATCCCATGTGGAGCTAAGAGAGATGCAAAGAGCTGGGCTCCAAATGAATTAATAAAATAGGTGCATCTTGGTTGTGAACACATAAATCAGCTTTACGAGATAGCTGCTGTTGCTAACACAGCAACAAAAGCACGATGTTACTTCACCTATTGGTTGCTTGCAGAGCAGTAATAATCTGATGAAACTGTCATCTTTGTGATGTTTTCATGCAACAATTTGATCTATTGAGTCAATTTTGTCTTTCTATTGTTTGACTGTCTTCCTCATCTCGGCTGAACGGCATCAATGTTGAACCAGCGTTTAATAAATAATATATAACCCGTTACGCTTGGGTTTCTTTAAACTCTAAAGTAATGCTTCTTACTAAACACATATAAGGCTAAACTTCTAAACTTATGAGCTTTAAATAAGTTCCTTCTGGGAGCAAGCAAAGCGTAACACAGCTTTGCCTTCAGTTTGGACACCATTAAAACAAGTTCCATTAAATTAAAGTGTCAGTGGATAAGAGCTGACAGCATGAGTGCCCAACACTCATCAATTGAATTAAAAGGTGTATGAAGACCAAGGGCTTTCGTTGGGGAGGATTTTGAATTAAAATCATCACAGAGTAACTTTGAAAGACTAAATCACACTGATTACATAAAACTAGTTTTAAACACGAGACTAAATTACTGCATGTACTTGTGACACGGCCAATCCTCACTACATGATTTTTTCTTTACTCAGGGGAGCAAAAACCAGCACTTATCCAGGGAGGTTTTGTTGAGGTATTGATGAGAGCCCACCCCCTCTAGACTCAGGATGGCAACCTTAACATCAGGGAACAGGATTAGTCACTCAAGCTGCACTTAAGAATTCCCCATTTAATTAAAGCTATCAAATGGGACGCTCCCGGGCAATCCGTGGGCATTAGTCAAAGTCTTATCACGATTGACAAATTAAAGGACTGTGTGAAAGTGGAGCTTTACAAGAAGTGAGTTCAAGTTTTTTATTTTGTTTTTTTTTCAGAAATAAACCCTTATGTTTTATTTGCGTTGAAAACATCTGGGTCTCATCTGCTGATTAGAGGCAGTCCGTGTGGTCAGACGTGTCATCTAGACTCGTGTCTTCCAGGTCACAGATGCAGTGGCACTTTTGACAATGTTGCCTAGCAACTGTAGGGACTTAAGAATGACAAACTCACACTGAACTTATTTTTTCAGCCAAAAATCTACCGAGTTTGACAAAGAGAAACAATTAATGACGAAACAAAAAATAAAAAAATATAAAAAAAATGTTCTTATTATTGTTTAAATTTTTAAACAATTTTAGTAAGCATCAGGAAATGTGAAATGTTTAATCTGGAAAATCATTCAAAACAGTTTGGTAAATATCTCAATTGTGCAAAATAGAAGACAGTGTCATTTTATGGATTTGAGACTATTTTAGAAAAAAATGAGCATAACCAAATTACATTACATTTGGATAAATTTACATTGGGCATGAAAGATGAGTAAAAGAAAAATTTCACAGAAAAAGGAAAGATTTTTTGAAACCCTATGTTGTATTTTCTACATGATGCAGCTGAGAACAGCAAAAACTCCAAACTGCATCGTCTTAACTTACCCGTGCTACCACACATGAGATCCAGAGAGCTGAGGTCTTTGTCAGAGGGAAAACTTGCTCTTTTTTTCTGACTTCTTGCAGCAGTCTTAGTCAGGTGTTTCACCAATCCTCCACTAGCTCAATGCAGTCCAAAGGGATTTATTCTTATGAATAAAAAATCCTTTGGAAACAAACAAACAAACAAACACAAAACCTTCTTGCACGACGGCTTCTCCAATATTTTATGACAGAAAAGACAGTCTCAGATGCTAGACTGTGGACAGTTCAGGCTCCACATAGTAGATCTTAGAAAAAAAACTTTATTTCTGCTCTCTGGTGCAGCCCGTAATCATGCTCCATACAATGACAAACTGTTATTTTCTTCCAATCCTTGTTGATTACATATCTTGCATGTCTGTGTTTGACATGCTTGCAAAAAAATGTTTTTAAAAACGTGTGACCCGAGAAAACTTAAGTTATATAAGACTGTTCATTTATTCATGCTCAAAAGCAAATGAATTACACACTGGACCACAACTGTGTGTCCAAAGTGAAGTTCTGTCTGACTCTCATTTTGCATGCATTCATTTACATTTTGATCTATTTCCACCGCTCCTACAATAGATCTAATTTTAAAAGTAAATTCAGGTTACGAGACCTCTTATACTGCTGTAACTAGATGTTTTGATTGAACAAAAAACCCTAATCGTGTTTTTATTAAAAATCTATAAATCTATTTTAAAACCACTGCAACGCAAATTTTACACATAAAAGAAACTGAGAAAGATACTGCAGGAAAAATACTGTGATTCCCATTTCTTTCCTAAAATAAATGCTAACTTAATCCCAAATTTATTTTATGGAAAAACAATCATGCAAAAACAAATTATTCTGTTCAGTTCTGTCGTCTTCTCCTTATCTGGGGCTGGGTCATGCGGGCAATAGTCTCTGACGGGAAGCCCAGGCCTCTCTCACCACAGCTGCAACCTCCAGCTCACCCAGAAGCTGGAGGTTGGACAGAAGCTGTAGGACATGGCCTCTCCAGCGAGTCCGGGATCTGCCTCTTGGTGTCCTCCCGGTGATACGTGCCCGAAACACCTCACCAGGGAGGCGCTCGGGAGGCATTCTCACCAGATGCCCGAACCTCCCCATCTGGCTTCTCTCGACCTGGAGGAGGAGCGGCTTGACACCGAGCTCCTCCCGGATGGCAGAACTCTTCACCCGATCTCTGAGTGAGAGCCCAGCCACCCTGTGGAGGAAGCTCATTGTATCCGCTTCTTCTTGCAGCTGCTTGTATCCGTGATTTCATTCTTTCGGTCACCACCCACAGCTGGTGACTATAGGTGAGGGTGGGTGAGCATTATTCAATTATTTATTTAATTATTTCTTTGGTAAATGTCTCAGTTTAGCTTGTGTAAAACTGCATATCTTCACTTCCAATAGACTTCCAATGACTTCTGACGGATTTGTATGCAAATAAACCCCTAATGGGACATGCATTCATATAAAAAGTTAGCTAATCAGCCCCATGCACTGTCAGTATATTTCACAATGGATGAGCTTTACAAATCTCTCTGTCTCCCTTTCACACATACACTACTCACATGGGTTTGTAAATTTGGGGAGAAAAAAGTGTGTGTGTGCACATTTTCTGCTTTTGTATTTTTTCCCAGCTTTAACTCGGATTCAATGCAGCGTTTTATGTGTTTGGCTCCATATGTCTTGCATTTCAAAGGAGTTTGTTGAAAAGTAATTCCGTGATAATCCTTCCAATATTCCGCCTTTTGAATGAGAACGCTGTCATTAGAGAACAGGTCTCCCCCCAAACCCACCCTCCTTCTGTAAGTATCTTTCTCTCTGCAGCTGTCAGGTTGGACTGGAGAAAAATTGCTCCAAGCTTTAAACATGTCTTTTGAGTATCAGATTTTTTGGTGCATGAAAGTTGTAGCTGTAGCTTTTTATAGTGTTCTACTTTTGTTGTTTCATGACTTCAAACGTGATTGGAATTTTTTTTTTCTGGACAGTACAACTGGAAAAAATAATAATTATTTAATTAGTTTCATGCTTTTTGCTTCCACACACGTTTTATTTTGCAAAAGTATTGCTTTGTAATTCTTTTCAACACACCTGTGATTAGTTTCCAGGTTCCAGGATGATGTTTTTCAGACATTGATCTCACCTGGAAGAGTGGGCATTCATACATTTTTAAAACCCTGGTCACGTAAACACACACAGATACAAACACACAAACATCCACACATACAAACATGTGTGCTTTCTCCCTTGGTCATCCTTACACTGAAAGGATGACAGCGGGTGAATTCTGAATGACATATTGAGATAGATTGTGTTCCAAACAGGGACGAATACAGAAAAGGAAAAGCTTGGAGGGAAAAAGTAGAAACAAATCATAAAGGCAAAACTCAAAGAAATAATGTATGAAAGTAAACATAAGCGGACAAAAATCGAATCTAAGCAGTATGTATTCGACAGTCTCTTCTTATATCGCAATGCTAGGTATATTTAAAGAAGATCTCGGAGATAAAACATGCTGTTTGTGAATGACTCAGCGGATGTATCAGTCATTTGTTCTGCAGGCCTCCAAGAGATGGAAACGTTTTAATATGTTTTTGTGTAACTTGTCCAAAGTGAAAAAGTTTTCATCTTGATGGACATCCTGCAACACTGCACTAAAGAGTTTTCAGAAAACCACCAGCTTTACAAAACTAAATTTGTCCTTCGTTGAGCCAAAACTCCAGTCAACCATAGAATCAAGGGGGATTGTGAAACAGAGAAAATAAGCTCCCAAGTTGTTCACATCCTAAAAACTGAGCAGCACAAATGACTTCCATGTCGATCTCTGAGGAGCTCTGTTGTTCAGAATTAGGGGGTCTCTTTCCTCTCTTTATGTTCGAGAAGCAGTAAATGAGTTTCTATTACGTTTATTTCCCCTGCTGAGGGAACACATTTACGTCACATGTTTTCTTGTGTACTGTAAATATTCCTGAATATAATTATTTTCTTGGATAATTGGAGCAAACGGTGGATTTTTAATGATGAAGCAACACATTTCTTCATTATTGGTTGTGTGGGCAAAAGAGATTGTTGGTAATTATTTATTTTTTAATTCTTTTTTAATTCTCACTCTATTCATTCCTCACCTGGGAAATTTGTGTGCTGCACTCCTACACCGCAGCAGGCTGCTCCGACAGCGCCAGTGGTGGGAGAAACGGGGAATTAGGTGTCTTCTCCAAGGCCCGTAGACGTGCACTCAGTGGGATGCAAACTCGCGAACTTCCGGTTGATTTTCGGTTCGCTGGTGAACGCTCTAACCACTGAGCCGCCGTCTACCCCCATAATTAAAATCGAATTGAGCGAGATCATCAGATTGTGCGTGGATTTGGAAAAGTTAAACTCAGACTGCAACTCATTCACCAAAAAATAAAAATCAATAACATTTGACACATTTGATATTTTAGTTTTCTCATCATAGTTGAACAGTGTTTGAAGTGGGAAAAAAAAGTGAAATCTTGTTTTCTTTTTTCCAATTTCTGTTGTCGGTCATGGTTCACCATATGATGATCTTTCTGGTTCTTGCACAAAGGGTCAGACTTTTCCGATTTTAGCAGAGAAACAAGCCTTCACAAATGGAAAATAATGTTAGATTTTACTCTAAGTACGAAGCTTTTTCAAAGGAGATACAACCAAAGCCTTTCAATGAATTATTTTCTTTTGTCTTTAACTTTGTTTAGGTGTATTGATAAGATATTCTGTTGTATAAAAAGTCTGACTGTAACTTTGGAACTCACCGCAGGCAGATTTATCTGCTGAAAGATGTAAGTACTGACAGATGTAAGAAGAGGACGTGAGTAATAAAAAACAGGGATTAGTGTACCTACTCGACTGCCTGAAGACTCCGTCTTACTCTGACCCTGAGGACAGTCTTCACACTCTGTGAGATATGGATTCAGACATCCTTGAGGCAAATGAAGGTCTAGAAAACTTTAATTGGAAGTTTTCTTTTGTTCATCCTTTTGTATCTGCATATGAAGAGTACAAACTCATATCTATTGTTTTGCCTTTGATACCTAATAAATACTGAAGGAAAAATGAATGTCGTAAAACACAACTCAACCTGGGTAGCATGGTATTGTAGTGGTTAGCACAGTGGCCTCACAGCAAGAAGGTCAGGGTTCAGGTCCTGGTTGGGATGTCGCTTTGAACACTGGCCTATCTGTGTGGAGTTTGCATGTTTTCCCCATGTATGCTTGGGTTTCCTATGGGTACTCCAGTTTCCTCTCACCTTCAAAAGACATGCATGTCAGGTCAATTGGCCGGTACCAAATTGCCCCTAGGAGTGACTGTGTGTGTGTGTCCTTACGACAGACTGGCGACCTGTTCGGGGTTTACCCTGCCTCTTACCTTGAATCAGCCTTGATAGGCTCGTGCACCCCCTCCAATCCTGATAGGGATGTAAGTATTAGGCAGACGAAACAGAAAAAGCACAACTTGGACATTTTTATTTTTACTCTAAATGAAGTGTACCTGCAAATATAAATGTGACTGAGTCTTGCATTCATTTTGACCCAATTTACTCCATATTGCACAAGTGGAACCCGAAACCACACAACATAATGTGTCTTTGCAAAGTAATCACAGAAAAAAAGAAGGTCAGACTTTTAACTATTTAATTAGAAAAATTTTTGCGCAAATAAATATTTGTAAAATGTGTTGTATTTTCCCCCTAATTGGACTTTTCTCACTATCATGATTGCTATTAGCGCTTAGCATCCAGTCACCTCAATTTTTTATGACCAGATTTTTGCTTTAAATTGTGATCTTCTTCTACTTCTCCTTTCAGCATTTCCTTTCGGCATTTGCTTTAAATTGTGATGTTACAAACAAACATATGGGACAGAACAATAGTAGACTAAAAAACAGCTTGAAAAGTCCACATGTGACCTAGATTTGATTTTTCTTCACCTTCTTGTTCCAATAACCTGCCCTCATGTGACCCAATTGTTCCTCATTAGTTGTATCATGGTTCTGTTTTGTCTCTCCTGCTGACCCTCACGTGATCAAACTGTCTTGTTACTTTCAGAACTAAGATCCTTTCCCCCTTTGTGCCTGCCAGATCGTGTTTTTTTTTCCCCTACCATATTATTTCTGTTCAAGTCATGCCCAGTGTTTCAGTTCAAATAAATCAGGATTCACAAGATGTCAAACTCTGGTTCTCGAGGACAAAAGTCCTGAAAATTTATCATATGCTCTAACTTTGATTCAGGTCATTGAGTCACTGCGCAAAATTTTGTTGGCAGTAGATTTGACTTTATCTGTGTTTTAATGTGTACAGTGTGACCTCAAGGTGCTGCATTGACTTGACCCATGAAATTCTTTCTAGGTTTAACATCTCAAGCACAAACTGTTACAGGGAGAAGAGATAAAGAAGGTGGAAGATTTTAAGTACTTAGGATCAACAGTCCAGAGCAATGGAAAGTGTAGAAAAGAGGAGAATAAGCATGTGCAGGGAGGCTGGAACGGGTAGAGAAAAGTATCAGGCGTGACAGAAGAGTTTCAGCTAAAATGAAAGGGAACATGTGTAAAACCGCGGCGAGACCAGACATGCTGTTTGGTCTAGAGACAGTGGCACTGAGGAAAAGACAGGAAACAGATGGAGGTAGCAGAGATGAAGATGCTGAGGATCTCTCTGGGAGTGACCAGGATGGACAGGATTAGAAATGAGTATATCAAAGGAACAGCACATGTTAGAGGTTTTGTAGATAAAGTCAGAGAGGCCAGTCTAAGATGGTTTGGACATGCGCAGAGGAGAGAGAGAGTACATCAGCAGAAGGATCCTGGGTTTCGAACCACCAGGAAAGAGGCCTAGAGGAAGACCAAAGAGGAGGTTCATGGATGCAGTGAAGGAAGACCTGAAGATAGTTGGCGTGACCAAGGAAGATGCAGGAGACAGGATTAGATGGAAGAAACTGACTTACTGTAGCGACCCCTGAAGGGAAATACTGAAAGAAGAAGAATCTCAAGCACAAACTGTTTAATAAACCCTTATTGTGACATTTATTTTCATATTTTTGCATAACAAATGTCCAATTGATTAACAAGAAATAATGAAAGCTGATTTCCAAATTGAAACAGAATCAGAAAAGTTATTTGAAAAATGGGAAACTAAAACAATAAATTGTCTGGTGTACATATAATAATGCAACACAAGTAACATTTTAAAAAATCTTACTCTTCACCCACTTGAAAAAACTATCCATAAAGTTAGAGAATGCAATTACCAAAAGAATTATGGTGCATTTAATATGTACTGTATTTTTCTAATTTAAAAAAAATGCAAAAATTTGTGGTTGTCAACATAATATTTCACCTGTGCCCACAATGACACGATTGGATCACTGCTGTGACACAGAAGTGGCTGATGGGAAACAGTTGGGGATTAAAGGTGGACCAGCGGTTTTCTGTCATAGAAGTCATCCATGATGTGTCATGCTGAGCTGTGATGGATGACTGAGGGTCTCGCTACATGTCAGAGATGCACAAACCTGCCAAAGATTCTGGTGTCAACATGTGAAGTTCACTGGCGTTAAGACAAATTACTCTTAACATGCATTGGAGATTTTCTATAAGTCACTTGACATTTTAGAGACATCTTGTTAATTCCATCCCGTGTACCATGAAGAACGTTCACACATGGTGATGTTTCAGGTTTAATTCATACCCAGAGGTGCACAGTGTGACAACAAAACCACGCGTGACTGTTTGGTTCTTTTACGAAATATCTGGGAAACTTTGAGCACATGCAGATGGTGTCAAAAGTTCTTTCTTATTTTGTTTGTGGTGATTTAAAACCACAAAAATTTCATAGCGGAACAATTTACCCTTGGTACCAGACTTCCTCTAGATAGGCCGTGACAAATAAAGACATCACTTTATCTACTTTTAGATACCATCATGTTTTACTGCAACAAACAGTCAAAATTTGTTCATACCGTTTGTAAGGTCTGCGGTCAGTGTGTTGTGGAGAATCTAAATGTGGTGCCCTAGATTCCGACTGGTACATCAGGTAGGACCTGGAGACACCTGGCTCTTTTGTGCAGGTTGTCCGGCTTGGAAAAGGGTGGGTGGCTCTCACCCTCAAGTGTTTTTGTATTTTAGAACAAGGACATGTCATTCAGGTCTTGGGGCAATGTCCGCATGACATAAAATTTTGTGTAATCTAGGGAGGGTCACGGTCATCCCAGATTATTGCAGGCTGTTTAAAGGAGGGTATTGCATTTTTGTGGGATGCTCATTCTTACCCTAATAGCATATGTAGACAAGCATCTTTTGTTTGCTCAGAAAAAGCTCCAATTCCATTTTTTCCACAGTCACTGTGATTCCCCCTCTTGTTCCAAACATAGTCCCACCCATACATACAGGTACTGTATGTGTGCACAATACAGCGTAAATCTTGTTTGAGGCTGCAAATATATTGTAAATTGCATTAAGTTAGCAAAGCTAGTACATAATGATGATGATTTACAAAAAGGGCCTGAGCAGACTGTACCACCTTAGAAAGGTCAGGTCCTTCAACGTCTCCATGTTGTACCATGCCATCATGAAGAGTGTCCTGGTCTTTGCTAACGGCGCCAGGGAGCTGGTATAAAAACAAAGAATGCCAACAGACTCAACAAACTGATAAAAAAAAAGCCGGACGTATGGTTGGCTCACCCCTCGCCTGTGTGAAGGAGGTGGTGAGGGACAGAATGAAAGCAACACTGTCATCATCCATGCTAAATCCCTCCCAACCTCTCCATGAATCTGTGGACCATCTGAAGAGCAGCTTCAGCAACAGACTCCTGCAACCCTGCTGCTCAAAGGAACAGCATAGAAAATAATTTCTGCCGTCCTCCATCAAACTATTCAACGTTTCCCTCTCAAACTTTTAAACTTTCACTCACAACAGCTAAAATTATGTTGTTGAATGGCATTGTATGATTGTAGCACTGCAGCCCTCAAATTTCCTGATAAATAAATTATCTTCAATTCAATATTGTTTTATGTTCTTGTTTTGGTGTCTTTACATAAAACTGACGCTTTCCATGTTACAATCATAGGGTAAAATCCAGGGTAAAATCTTCTATCTGACACAGAGCGTGTGTATTGCTTTTGCGATAAGCACTTTCTGTTTACGATTGAATCAGGGTGTGGTGGAAAACAAAATCCAACCTGGTGTTTCAATGTCATCCAAACACTCAATGAGAGAGCTTGCAGATGGCTCAAACATGCATGAATGACATGGAAAACTGCTTCAGGGATGATTTTAATGTGAGACTATTGTTCAAACATGGTGGAAACCTAATAAAAGTTTATTTTGCATTATTTTCCCTTATTTTTTAAGAAAGATGTGATCAATTCACATGCACAAACCTGTATCATCAGTTCATTACCAGTAGCAAAAAGTATGTTCACTTTTTTCGGGGGGTATTTTGGTTTCTGTAATTTATCCATTTTTTTGCTGATTTTGTTTTTTCACAGCTTTCACAGATGTTTTTTGGGTTTCTCTGCACCTGTGGAGGCTGATCGTTCCTGTTTCCAAAGAAACCAGTGTTTTTCAGCTATAATATTTGTCTTTTTAAAAACTCTCAGCTCTCAACCATCTTTCCAGGTCAATTGTTAGTTTGGAAATTTACGAATAATTGTGAGATAAAAATCTGCTTATATCAAGCGGCCCTAAAATAAAAAAGCACTGTTGGTCCCCGAGTAATTATACTCAAATATGGACAGAAAAAAAAAACTTCTTATTCTTGTTTTTATTGTTTAATGAAACAATAACTTCAGAACACTGTTGGGGTTCATTAAAATTCCTCTCTCTGCTTCATGTTCACCAGTGTGTCAAATCCAATAAAATAGAAATAAATAAAAAATCCAACTTTTGGGAAATAGTGATTCTGAGCACCTGAAGCTGTTTCCCCAAGGAGCTTCTTCAGCTGTTTTTTTTAACCAATGCGGCTGACATACCAGGGACTTCACACCATACTCCCCCTCATACAACACCATTTTCCAAACACATCCCCCATATATTTCACTTCCTGCCTGCATATCACTGAGCTGATAGATGGAGAAAATATTTATGGTTATTTATGTCCTCTGAGAACATTTTATTGTTGAGTGATTTTATTCAAACTTAATCTACAAACTATGAATGTGTATCAAAACACACGTACGAGATTTCTAAGAACAGAATGTTTTCATAGAGTTTAAATGTTTTTAAAAGATTATAAATAAAGGCTTTGTGTATTCTTTAAGTCTGTTTGTGCATTTTGCTTTAGTTTTAATTTATTACTCTAATTTTCCTACTGCTCTGAATTTTTGAGGTGATGAAAGGAATTCCCTCATGGGGAATTTCTCAGAAATCAGAGAGAAGTATTCTGTTTTCTGATTCCAAATTTATTCAAATCTAGGAAATGTTTTCTTATATCTCGTGTTTCATGTCTTTTTGGATCATTTTTATTAAATACCAAATGCCTGAACCCACAAAATAGACTGTTCTTGCATCTTCTTCAGTCACGCCAACTATCTTCATGTCTTCCTTCACAGTATCCATGAACCTCCTCTTTGGTCTTCCTCTGTGACTCTTTCCTGGTGGTTCCAAACCCAGCATCCTTCTGCTGATGCACTCTCTCTCTCTCCTCTGTACATGTCCAAACCATGTCAGTCTGGCCTCTCTGACATTATCTCCAAAACCTCTAACATGTGCTGTTTCTCTGATCCTGTCCATCCTGGTCACTCCCAGAGAGATCCTCAGCATCTTCATCTCTGCTACCTCCATCTCTGTTTTCTTTTTCTCAGTGCCACTGTATCATCATCATTGTCATTTTTCACAGAAGAATTTGATCTGCGGGCATTTTTTTTTGTATTGTTCAGTATTTGATAAACTTTGGGACGATGTTTTTGCCCAATGAATATGAACATTTATGCAATAAAACCCAAAATTTATCACGTGACTCGACAGCACTGACTGTTCTTTGTACATATTGTACAAAATCTAAATATAATGTTTCATCTTTTTTCCAAAATGGGCATGAAAAAAATGAAATTGTCATTTTCATTCGGGCAGTTATCTAAGGACGAGGTCAACAATTATGTAAAAATAACAGAGGTAAAAAAGCAGACAGTGATAATAAAAAAGAGGATTTAATTTGCTCGGTATTTTCCTCCAGAAGCAGAAGTCAAATCAACAATGTTTCCAATTTTTTTTTCCTAAAACAGATAAATGTGTCCATTTGGGGACTGAAATAGCGTCCCACTTACAGCTTCCTCTTATTTCCCATTTGTAATCCCGCTGCACCCCGAGTGTTCACATGCTCAGGATGATGCAAACATGTGTTGGGAAATGTAATATTGCATCTTTGACAGATCCCCACCTCCCCTCAGGGCTGCAATGAAACAGGAAAAGTTGAGTGTCAGTGATGCTGGATTATTCTCCCTCTGGCCTAAAATCTAGCTTTTTATTCCCACGCATGATGTCTGTCTTTGTGCAGAACAGCTGAATTGAAGTTCTAAAGCTACATGCCCAGGTATAAAAATGTATCAAGTCAGCAGTTGCAGCAGAAGATTGTCAAGGCCTTTTGTGTAAAGAAATTAAAATGTAATTAAACTTTAATGCTTTCTGTGTGCAAACTGATTGGTTCTTATTAGCTTTAACCTCTGGTGGCATTGAAGGTTGCAGAGCTGGGTATGGCTCCCGCTCTAAATAAAACCAATTTAACTAAGTTTGGAACTCATTTACAATTAGATTACACTATCGTCTATCTGTCTGAGGTTCTGGGTTTTAAAATATAGAAAAATTTCTGGTACTTGATTGTGGTTAATTTTTAATGAAGCAATGCCGAAAGAAGAAGAGGAATGTTTCTAGAAAACGATAAATTCAGACGGTTATAGTATTGTAACTTTTCGGACTAAAATGTAAAAAGCAAGTGAAAATCAAGAAAAGTGTGTGTGTGTGTGTGTGGGGGGGAGGTGTCTTAAATCGGATTTGACTATCATAGTTTCGTTCCGTTGTCTTCCTCTTATCTGGAACCGTGTCGAGGGGGCAACGTACTCCAACTCATCCCGGAGGATCCCGATGTGTTCCCAGACCAGCTGTGAGACATAGTCTCTCCAGCGGGCCTGAAACATCTTACAAGAGAGGTATTCGGGAGAAATCCTTACCAGATTCCCAAACTACCCCATCTGGCTTCTCTCGACCCAGAAGTGCAATGGCTCAACTTTAAGCTCCTCCCGGATGGTAGAGCTCCTAGTTCCATCGCTGAGTGAGAGCCCAGCCACCCTGCGGACGAAGCTCATTTCGGCTGCTTGTAGCTTTATGACTATCAAAGTTATAAATGAAAAACAAAACTAGTTTTTTTAATGTGGATCAAATTTTAGAGGGAATTCAGCACCCCTAAAAATGGTCGAGACGTACCTCTAAGATCAATCAACAGACTGGATTTTGTGAAAGTGACATCATCATCCTGCACGACTTTAGACTTCAATTAGCATTTTGAATCTGTCGACAAAGTCCATCTGCTCAGTTGGATTTATAAATGATAAAGAGATGGACAGGTGGATGCAAATATGTCATGTTTAAAATTTGAGTAGATAAAGAATAAATCAAAAGCTTAATTTTTAGATGTCCAAATGCTGCGTCCTTTGAAAAAGTAACCCAATGCACTTTAAAAAACTCACAGATCGACACTTTCATTTACTTCACTCTTTTATGTGATATATATTTTGATTTTTCGCCAAAAAAACAAACTCTGCAGCGCTATGTTCTGCAGTTCAATGGTGTTTCGGTTTTTAGGCAACTTATGCAGACTTAAAAGACAGGAAAATAGTTAAAGATTTTTTTCCATCATTTATCCTTGGAGGAGAATAAAACTAAAAGGAAAGATATTTTATGTTAGTAATCATTTGAAATATCAAGAGCTCAACACAATGTTTGATTCTACTTGCCGTGAGGCTCTGATTACAGCTGATTTAGCGTCTCATAGTGGTTCTAATTGATCTGCATCATCCTGATGGCTGATTTATTGTTAGTAAAAAAAGCTACATAAAGGCATGAGGACCATGATTATTCCCAAAGCATCATTTACTGTGATGTTGTTTGTGTGCATTGATTTTTCTGTAATCAAAATCATATCGATCTCCAGCAGCTGTGTAAGCAGCCAGCATGAAAAGGGTGGCACTGAACAATGATGACACTGTCCCAGTATGAAATGAACTCCTTGCTGTCTTTCAAAATTGAAAATTATTGCATCCTGAAAGGCATTTTCAGATAAATAAGTAGACACTCTTCACTCTTTGCAGAAATTTTTTCATACAATAAGCACCTAGTAGACATTTTTGTGGGGGAACTGTCTTGGGTTGCGATGCTTGGGGAACAGGTAAAAGGTCACATTTACCTGCTCTGAAAGCATCCAAGATGGCTTCCTGGTGCTTGCTGTATTCTGATTGACCCTTTTCCTAAAGTAAACCTGGCAGTAAATAGCCTCGAGCAACACTTTTTTGTTATTTATGTTCACAGCCGTCAAAGAAAATATTTGAGATCTCTTCATTTCCATTCCAAAAAGCCTGCAGTGGATTTTTTGGTCAGTACCCATAATTGACAGTTGATCTTGGCAAGTCTAGTAGGCTGTATGTGTTTATGCATGCATGGGCTGAATCCGGATGCCTGTGTGGGTTTATGTCAGTGTGAGAATAAGGAGAAAAGCTGTGTGAATCATTGTGGCAAAGCATGCAAAGTTGAGTGAAAGCTGACCCGTTGATCTTTAAAACTCAGGGCTGATTCTGGGAGTTCTCCTTTCAGAAGCTGGAACACTTGGATCCGATCAATCCAACAGAAACTTCAGATAGTTTCAGAAGACCACCAACATTGCAACTTTTCTCACCTATGATTCAGACTACCAGAGAATTACTGACAGCTGTGTGACTAAAATACATCTCCTCCCACTTAGCTTGTCATCGTCTATATTTTAACAATTGAATCCAACAATATTGATGCCAAAGTCAAATTTGATTTAGGTTTTTGTTTGATGGAAGACTTTCTTTTGGCTTCAAACTCCATAAACAAGACGAGGCTGGTTCAAAACCCCGTGGAGACACACATGCCTCATCTTAATCTGTTTAATTGCTGTGGTGACAAACAAATACCGTGCCAACTATTAATTAAGAGTTTGATTATTCTCAAATTAAGAATGATTTATGTATTTGCGTATAGTGAAAAAGTGCTGCTAATATAAAACGCATTTCTTTAAATTCAATGGAAGATTAGAAAGTTTTATTTTTTAGAGTAAATTATGTGCTGCTTCTCGTTTGTGAGCCAAATATGGACAGGACGGCCTTAATTCTTCAGTTTTACACTGGTAAGAAAGACCTAATTATGATTCCTAGGATTTTTTTTCAAGACATACTTTCCACAACTCCTTTTTTACGTTTTCACAGATTTCTATTTGTCTTCTGTCAAGAAGATCCAACAGCTCATCCACAGTCTTGAGGTCCAGTCTGGGGTGGATTCATATCTCCATTGGTCCTGAGCCTGCTGATGTTGAGACTTGTTTCTATGTCAGTTCTTCAGATTTATCTGACCATGTGCTAGTCTTTAACTGGCATTTTGACAACCACACATACTGAGTGAATACATCAGATAAAGCTTCAGCAAACATCAGATGGATAAGCAGAAGCTCAGGATGCCTAGCTCTGGTCTTTTGTCGAGTGTTTGCAGGATTCTCTCCGCTTAATGTTCCTTTTTTTCTGTCTTTTATCTTCTTGAATGGACCAGAATACACAAGCATACGTATTTGGGGTGAGAAAGTCAACATGTATAAATAGATCGCAAAAGATTTTCCAACATGCCTCATCGTCTTATTCTGTTTATCTGGACTCGGGCATCAATGGCAAGAGCCTTAGCAGGCTAAATGAGACTTCCCTCGTACTAGCTTCCTGAAGTGTTCCCTGGCCAGCTGTGAGACATAAATATAGTCCCAGCAGTGAGTCATGGGTCAATACCTGGGTCTCCTTCCAGTGCGACACACCAGGCCAAGCACCACTGACCAGGTGCTTGAACGACCGGATCCAGCTTTTCTTGACTTGGAGTATTAAAGGCACTACTCCAAAGTCTTCTTGTTTGGCTAAAGATTTCATCCACTCTCTGAGCAAGAGCCTGGTTACCCTGAAGGACACTCATCTCAAATAAGTATTGTAGACGATGGTTTAATCTTTCTATCAATCTCTCGCTCATTTGTTTCCTCACTCTTAAACAAGACCTTGTGATACAATATATTAAATTGTTCACTTGGGTCCGGACCCTATTCCTAACCTGCACAGGCCACGCCACCTTTCTTTGGTATTCAAACGTCAGGTTGTTTGTTGAGACAACTCCATCAAAAACCCCACAGGGTCCGCAATTGTTAAAGCAACTAAACACAGAAGGCTCTTTTAATATGCTATGATTGCCACCAAAGGAGTTTTTGTAGGTCAATAAGTGAGTGTGAAATTAACTTCTGTCGGTCACAAGATGATAGTAGCCTATTTGTGCACCCTGCCCTTTAATTGAAAGTGAGATTTCCTTTTCCAAGCCTTTTACCGCTGATCCAATGTCCCATTTATAAATTCCTGCTGGACTTCTGTCAGCAGTCCAAACTAAATTATCAGCAATCAAGTCTCTGATGGCATGAACGTACAACTGTGCATGAGGCATCTCACCTGTGAGAAGAATCACTTTATCTGTCAGGTCAGTTAGTCCTTTGCAGATCAAGAAGTCCATTTCGTTTATCAGCCAGAAATTCATATTTACACAGTGATGATTGTTAATTGTAGACTCCTAGGGCAATGAAAAGAAACACATCTGACCATCTCAAATAGAAGAATGTATTTCCACTGAGAGCTTGTTTGCTTTGCGGATCTAGAAAAAAAAAAGAGAAGCATTCTTTTTACGTACTTTTGCTTTTAAAAAAATTGAATAATTTGAAAACAAAGTTTCTTAAATGTCACTACCACACCATATCGCAGTGGAAAAAAATAAAATAAAAAAAAAACAGAAGTGTTTTAACAGCAAGCACATCGCAAGCAGAACTAGATAGTTGGCCTTGGCCCTCAACCACTCTGACGTACAGAAGCTGTAAAAAAAGAGACTGTGAAAGGCGAAGAAATGCTAGAGAGGAGTGGTGGTGATGTGTGTGTGTGAGTTTAAGACATTACATGCAGAAAGAACTGACAGCAGGTGAGGGTCAGGGATGGGTTAAGATAAAAGGAGGGGAAGTAGGGATGATATGCTCCAGGGAACCAGTGCAGAAAAGGGTCTGAAGAGTTGAGGTCCTACATGTGTGACTCACCAGCCCCTTTTTTTGCATGCAGAATTTTGACAGGTAGCCGAATGCACACACACTCACTCATACTGTAACACATCCCACATACAAATAACTCCCAGACTTCTGTCCATACATGCCGATGAGAAGATCCGAAGAACGTTTATCATTTTTCTATACCTGCACACTCATGCGGACATACCGATGAAAAAGTTTCAGCTTTTTAATCTTAAAAAGTGAAGGAGAGTTGGGAAAGCTGGAACACAGACAAAAGCAAATAGGTGGGAGGCAGAGAGAATGCAAAGGACTGAGGTGTGTTGGTGTGTGTGTGAGTAAGAGAGAAACGAGAGAGAGAGAGGGAGATGAGGTGAGGAGGCGGGGAGATGAGAGGAGAGGGAAGGAGTGATGTAGAAAGAGAGACTGGCAAAGAGAGGGATCAGCTACACTTGGGTGAAGGATTCCATCTGAATGAGGAGGGACTTTTAAGTGTTGGATCAGAAAAAGCAGACTCTGAAACTGTGTGGTGAACAGATGGCCAGATGGAGGGAAGGAGAAGACGAGACCCTCTGGATGACACAGACTGACATATTTGGCTGTTTAAGCTGACCTCAAGATTTATCACAACTAAACAGTGGCTTTCAGGGTTTGATTACTTTCAAAATGTTTGAGTACCGGTACTAAAATCCAGGAGAAGTTGGAAGGAGTTTCCTCAATTTTTTTGGCATCCAATTGGAGTCGTTATGGATGTTTACAAATGTTTAAGTTTGCTTCTCATCATTCTTCCTATACAAGGTAGATATGTCAAATTTTATTTTGCATCATATAAAAAAATCAGCTGATCAGTGAGGAGAGAAGATGTGTAATTTGCTACCCATGTGAGACTCGTGCATATTTAACATCACAGGTGGTTCAGCTGTTAAAATCTCAGAATGTGATACAATTTTAAATGATTTTCTGCGTCTTTAATTTGTGCATTTTAAAGTTGACTCCATTCATCACATTGCCATTTGATAAAATCATTTCCAATATGAACCAAACTATTTCTTAATAAAATAGCATGTTTGGTTAAAAACAGCTCTGAAAGAAATAGTTTCTGATAACGAGACCAAATGTGCCCCCTTAATTTTGTTTACAGCCTGACCCGGTCCTCAAGGGTGATTTGACAAGATGAGTTTGATCATCACTGGCAGGCTTGTTTTCAACACTTAATTTGACTAATGAATAAGAGTAGAAAGCACATTTGTCACTTAAGTTTTGCCACTTAGGAGAAAAGCCTCACCTGCCCGGCTGAAGGGCATCAGGTCTTCGGATAAAACTGATATTTGCTGGAGGTGCAATATTTCCCTGCGAGGGAACATTGATCAAAAGATGACAGATTTGGGTTTAGTACCACTGTCACATTTAGATAAAAAACTAGGATGAAACTACTTTGCATGACTAGAAATAGCAGCAAAAATGACAAGAAATTATTGTTTTTCCTGATTTTTGTTACACGTGAACTTTACTAGACCATTCCAGACTTTAGTTTGCTGTAACCCACATGCATAAATTAACATATTAATAACAACAGTCAATGAAAAACATATTCAAAGATCAATTTGAACTGTTAAAGATGATTTACATTTAAGTAGATAATAGCAGTTTGTGTCATTCATAATAAAAAATGAAGTTGAAAAAAATCAATTTCCATTTATTTCTGAGACAAGAAACAAGCTAGAAAGACTTTTTAAAATTTTCAAGGACACAAATAAAAAGCTGACAAAAATTTGAGACGTAAAAGAATTTTTCTTCCTTTGAGCATCTTAAAGAATTCCTCGTATATTTGGTGTCTGTCGAGGTCAAAGAGAGTCAGGTGCAAACAGAAACAAAAGATGAGGTGGGATAAAAGTATGTCTATTTAATAGGATATTGATCTTAATCCTTTTGAAATTGTGGATGACAGTTTTCAGGCAGCTGAAGAACAACATTCCAGCTTTGAATGAATGGGCAGGAGGATCTAAGAGGTAGGCCAGTACTGTGACGGTACACGTTTGAAAAATATAACCTGAGATGTCATATTTCCTGGGAGATTAGCCAACAAAACAAATGGGTTATTAAAGACATTCACTAATTAAATTTCCGCACAATAAATAAAAAACATGGACGGTGTTATGCCATTGAAGACAACAAGAAATGTGAAGGTGGTAAAGATGAAGAAATATTACAGGACCGGCAAAATGAAAAACCTCCAGAACTGGAAATGTGACCAGTGAGTTATAGAAAAGACCTTGAGATGATCCCTGTTTTTGAAACTGTTACCAGGCATGTTCAGATCATCTTCTGTGTGAACGGATGTGATTGAGTTGCTCTATCAAAGCTGCTGTGACAGATAGGCACCCCGGCTGAGAGGATGAGAACAGATGAGGGGGTTTTGGGGGGATGCGATGCTCGACAGCTCGATCAGCACATCTGCTTGGGAACACAACGGATGTCCTCATATCCAGATTCATATTCATCCTTTCTCTTTTGTTTTCCTTTCTCTCTCCTGACTGTCCCTCACCCCCTCCTGTCTCATCCCTCAGATACTGTCTCATGTAACCAAATGCCACCTGTATAATAGAGGTCATCCTACCTTTAAATTACACTCTGTATTCTTTGGTGGAGATGTATCATCTGATCTACTGCAGCTTGATGGAAGAAAATTGAAAGATTTAGCATTTGAAGAGATGGACAGATTTACGGGATTCTGATTGAAATGGTCAAGCAAAGCTTAATGTGTACATCTAAGCTTTCTCTCTTCATTTAAATATCTTCTCATTTTCTTTCAGTTTATTCCCAAGTTGGACCACGAGCCCATGCTGAAGAGAGGCTTCTCCAGAATCTGTTTGCAAATTACAATAAGCTCTCACGGCCTGTCGAAAACACTTCAGACACAGTGCTAGTGCACTTCGGACTGTCCATTGCTCAGCTAATTGATGTGGTGAGTGAAACCTCACAGACTCATTAAAATTAAAGATGGTAAAGAAGATCTTTGCAAATTTCTCTTATCAATATTACTTCAGTCTGGTTGGACTTGTGCTTATTAACAAGTCTACTGATGTTACGACTCGTATGGTCAAGGGTTAGGCCGATACGTAGACAAATTTTATGATTAATCCCCAGGAGTGGAACACAATTGAAGAATGAGGCAGAGTAGGGTGTTGAAGAAATAAACTATTTATTTGCAATCAATATTAACAACTGAAAAGCTTCTTTTGGGAATGCTGAAGATGGGTCTTCTCTCAGCTTGGCACCAGACCTTCTTAATCACCCAACTAGCAATCATGTGTAACTGCCAACACGTGGGGAAGTTGGGAGCCTGGGTGGCTGAGGTAGGGGGAAAATACAAAAGAGTGACAAAAGCAAAACCTTAAACATCCCCCAAATGGCTTTTCCCATAACAACTGAAAATTTTAGAAAAGCCAACGAACATCAGACTCCATGTGGCAATGAAAACCCAAGTCCAATATTTTTGTATAATGAACAAAAAACTTTGGCTCACAGCTTGTCAATCACTCCAACTTCCTGGTCTCAATGACAGGTAAGTATTTCTATTCAGTGTAGATGCAAACCAAGAAGAGCCCAGAAAAGACCAAAATGGATCCCTACGTTTTTACAGAGAGTTGATGCCCTGTCAGTTCCAGAAGATCTTCCATTCTGCTTTAAATAAAAAAGTCAAAAGGAACGGATGAAATAGAGGTTCATGTAAAAATAAATTTCTGGTGGAAATCAAGAATATCTTTTGATGTTTTCATTTTATCCTCTGAACCGTTACAAGGACACTGAAGCTTATCACAGCCGATTAAAAACGAGAGGCAGGTTACACCCCGAACAGGTCACCAGTCTCTTGTAGGGTCACACACACAGACAACCGTCCACACGCACACTCACTCCTAGTGAAAATTTTTTGGTGCCCAGTCAATGTAACATGCATGTTTTTGGAGGGTGGTAGGAAACCGGATTACCCGGAGAAAACCCATGCATACACAGGGAGAACATGCAAAATCCACACAGAAAGGCCAGTGTTTCAAGTATCGGGACTCAACCCCCAACCTTCTTTCTGTACTACAGTGTCGCCCTCTTTTCTTAATAAATTAAATTTGGCTCATTGAGCTACATACTATGTTTGGTTCCTCAAAAGTTTGTTTTTTTTTTTTTACTTTTTTGTTTGTCCCCTTTCTGTCACATGTTGATTTCTAATAATTAGCACAGCATTTCACCAAGCAACTGAGGAACATTTCAATACAGATTGCTTATCAGGGGAAATGAAACCACAACAGAGGAGATTTCATTATTTTCCCTAAATTAAATTTGGTGTCAAGTACGCTAACGCTGGCAGTAAATATTCAAAGCTGTCTGCTCAACCACCACGCAGCCTCGGCAGACCTTGCCAAAATAACATTCCCGCTCATCCCCTTAGTATCTCCGCCTTTCAGACAATTGGCTTCAGACACTGTTTGCATATTGAGGAACTTGGAGTTTTGTTAACTAAAGTAAAAAATGGTTTTAGGCTACATTCACACAATGGTGTCAGCATTCACTTATAGACCATGCAGCCTGCACCCAGATGATTCTCCAGCTTTTTGTCATGTAGTTAGGTGACAGTAGTTGTGGTGAATGTCAGTTCTGGGTGAAGTTGTCTTCTCCGACCCGGTGAATTCACTGACTGCTGTCTTAAAAGTTTCTAAGGAAAGCTGACGATTCCAAAAAAGTAGCAGTGACACTGTGTATAGGGAATTATTTGACTTATTTGCAAAGTTAATTTCCATTTGAAATCAATCTTGATGTCGTTATTTGTGTTCTGTTACTTTGTCCCCATTTGAAGGACGAGAAGAACCAGATGATGACGACAAATGTGTGGGTGAAACAAGTAAGCGTTGATGACAAAAAAAAAATTCAAAACAATAAAGTATTTCAATAAGTCCGTCTTGTGTACAAAGACGATTGATATTTTCTTGCAGGAATGGAATGATTACAAACTCCGCTGGAACCCAGAAGATTACGAAAATGTCACCTCTATCCGCATACCCTCAGAGATCATCTGGAGACCTGATATTGTCCTTTACAACAAGTAAGAATAGTAATCAATACACAAAATTGAACTGATTCATTTCCGATGTACAAAGTGCTTCCTGGGCTCCTAAATAGTACAGAATGACATGTCAAGCCCAGATTTTGATGACTGCATTCCAGCAGATGGCATGACTGCAGGGAAAACATGAGGAACCTGTTGTTGTGCCAAACATCTTGTCCTGTGCCAAGTAATTTAGTTGAAATAAATATGAACAAGGTCAGCCTGCACGGATGAGCCTTCAAAGAAAGTTCAATACCACAAAGTAATACTTGAGGCTGAATTAGAAAATGAAATTAAACTGGCTTTGTTTCAATGAGCTGCAGATGTAATCCACCACAGCGAGTGGCTCAGGTGTGCATTTATTCATTTAATTCCAAACCCAAGAAAACTCCATTACCTTTTTTTAAAATGGAACAGACAATTCCAATGAGATTATGGGCCTACTTTTCAAGCAGCCTCTTTCAGCTAAAATTACACCGGATGCCGGCCTGTCTCCAAAAACCCAGTAAAATGTAGGATTGGTTAACAGGCATGACACAGTTACCCAAATAGTAGATGGGATTTAACCTTCCTTCCCGAATATAGTAAACTTTGTAGTGAGGAATTACCTAAACTAATTCAAAAGAAATTACAAGTTTTCAGGATAAACCATCAAATTCAATTGAACCAATCTCTAATCTCAAAATTATTGGGGGCGTGATGCTGCAGAAAGAAAATAAATGTGCTCAGGTGTCTGATAAAATTTCAAGATGATAGAGGAGGTTCACTGAGCACAAAACACATTAATCTCACAAACAAGTGAAAGATAAATAAAAGAAATGAACATAGATGGACAGATGTGAGGGATTTCAGACATGAGAAATGGCACAGAGTGGCAGGAGACAAATTTGACACCATAGCAATAAAATGTTGCAAGATTTGTGAAGTAAGACCGAATGGACAACACAGAGGAAGGTGAAAGAAAAAGAGGTTCATGTGATGCCGGTTTGGGGTTAGGATGAAGATTCAGTTCAAATCAATTTATTTGAAATAGTTCAGTGTAACAAAAGAATTGGTTAGGACAGTGGCTTTGCAGCAAGAAGGTCAGGGCTTGAAACATGTACGTTTCAAACCCACGTCTATGCATGGGTTTCCTTTGAGTACTCTGGTTTTCTTCCACACTCCAAAAACCTACTTGTTAGGTTGAGGACCCCCTCAAAAAGAGATTTCACATCTCAAGGAGCTTATCTTCCTAATAAAAACACCAAAAAAACAAAACACTGGCCTTTCTATGTCAAGTTTGCATGTTCTCCCTGCATTTGCATGGGTTGTCTCCAGGTACTCTGGTTTCCTCACACCCTCCAAAAACATGAATGTTAGGTTAATCGGGTTATACAAAATTGCCCCTTGGAGTGAGTGAGTGTGTGTGTGTGTGTGTGTAAGGTTGAGTATGTGTCATTCTGCAAGAGATTGGCGACCTATTCAAAGTGTATCCTGCCTCCCGCCTGTGTGAGGAGTGCCAGCATGCTTCACACAGTTAATTGTATTAAAACACAAAATCAGTCTTAATCAACTTAAAAAAATAGAAATGTCCTCAAAAGCCAGTTGAATAAGAGTCTCTTCCAGGATGGACAGGCAATGTATCTAGCACTGGTACCTTGCATCTACATAACTCTATGATTATAAGTTTGTAAGTTGCAGCAAATAGTTTGCATGTAAGACTAAATTAGAGAAAGGTTGGTATACAAATAGGAAGACCTAGAAACGACCTTCCGTAGGTCAATACAGAAACATGGATGATCTGTGGTCTGTACTACTTTTTGGCTGTATACCAGGAGCTGGTGAACGGCCCTCACTTTCCCAGGGGAAGAGGAAAAGAGGGACAGCTTGTGAATAGCACAATGCTAATCAGTAGTACAGAATATGAAAGAAGGCGATTAGTAGAGAGCAAAAAAGGCGAGATGGATGAGGTTAAAAGACACAGCCCTGGTGCATCATACTTCCCCCAGCTGGCAGCTAATAGCAGAAGATGATAAATGGAAATGTGTAATTTGTGTGCAGATGGAAAGCCAGCAGACCTGAGATTTACAAGGAAAACAAACAATCTAAAAGATATTTGGAGATCAGAGGCGGCTTACAAACACCTGTTGGTATTGCGAAATAATTTTCAAGTGTGCAGCCTGCCTTTAGTATAAAGATACACCTACAGGACCACAACATTTGCCCCCACCCACCATGCATTTGTACATGAAGTTTACTTACTGACCTCTATGTGAAAGTCTATGGCTTCCTTTGAAACGTCAATTTTTGCAACCTGACAACTTTGAAGAAAAATAAAATAATTATTAAAGCATTGAACATTTTTTCTAATACAGTCTCATTTGAATTATCACCTATTTTAAATATATCATCGGACATGTACCCACTCAATGACTTCAAATTTGGCAATATCCGTCAATGTTTATTCATGAGGCAGTTTTCAGGCAAATGAACCTTGACTAAAACACTCTGCAAATGACTTTTTCTGTTTCCGGGTTTGTAAAAAAAGGAATTAAAAGGTTGGTATCCTGGCAACAAGGCAACCTGACGAGATGGAAAATCAGTAGGTTGAACTGAGACTGGGTATTTCTTAAATTTTGCAGATTAAACTTGTTATGAGCTTAGAAATGAAATCATATTTGACAAATACGTCTCTTTTTTGTATTCATGTGTTCTGTCCTTTATCCGCAGTGCTGACGGCGACTTCGCTGTAACTCACCTGACGAAAGCCCATCTGTTCTATGATGGACAGATTAAGTGGATGCCTCCGGCCATTTATAAGTCTTCTTGCAGCATTGATGTCACTTTTTTCCCTTTTGACCAACAAAGCTGCAAGATGAAGTTTGGCTCTTGGACTTACGATCGTGCGAAGATTGATCTGATCAGCATGGCCAGTGATGTTGACCAGATGGATTACTGGGAAAGTGGAGAGTGGGTCATCATGAATGCGGTGGCCAAGTATAACACAAAAAAGTACGAGTGCTGCACGGAGATCTATGCAGACATAACTTACTACTTCATCATTCGAAGACTTCCACTGTTCTACACCATTAACCTCATCATTCCTTGTTTGCTTATCTCCTGTTTGACCGTGCTGGTATTTTATCTGCCGTCTCAGTGTGGAGAGAAGATTACACTGTGTATTTCAGTTTTACTCTCCCTAACAGTGTTTCTTTTGCTGATCACAGAGATTATTCCATCTACATCTCTTGTGATCCCACTGATTGGGGAGTATCTTCTGTTCACGATGGTGTTTGTGACCCTTTCCATTATAATCACAGTGTTCGTATTGAATGTACATCACAGGTCACCACAAACGCATACCATGCCTCAATGGGTGCGAAGAGTTTTCTTGGACTTGGTTCCTCGTATCTTGTTTATGAAACGCCCAGGAGGCACAGCAAAGCAACACTGCAAAAAGCTCATTGAGATGTTACACTGTCCAACAACAATCACTTCAGCTAACTCTGAGAACTTTTGGACTGGATTAGGAACAGGACTAAAACAAATGACTGAGGTTGATCCACTCCAAAGGACTCCCAACAGTCCAAGAATTCTTGTCTGCTCACCATCTCCTCCATCCTCTCCTCTCCCAGACCACAGCGAGGACGGTAACCCACTGAAAGCTAATATTTTCTTCCAATCAACATCTGGTCAGTATTCAGTTTTAACAGAAAAACATACACCACGAATATACAACTCCACAACCATGTCTGCATCTCAGTATTCCTTACCCCCAACTTTACCACTGGGACCACTTCACAGCTTCTCCAAAGAACAACAAAATGTATTGGCTCTAAACGGTCGGTCTCACAGCGTGGAGCACATGTGCAATCAACAGAAGACCCCACAGAGATCTGGACACCTATGCCGGTCTCGCAGCTTCCAGTACTGCTGTTTGCACAATGATGGAGTTTTGGGTGTCACATGTCCAGTAAAAAGAGTAGTTTCCACTGAGGACCTTCCAGACACCCAGACAGCAGAGACCTGTAAAGAAACAAACATCGAACAGAATTCAGCTTTTCCTACAATTTCTCCAGCTATGCAACGAGCCATAGAGGGAGTTCAGTACATCGCTGATCATCTCAGGGCAGAGGACGCAGACTTTTCAGTAAGTTGACCAACAATATTTTCTCTAAAGCTGTGAACAGAGACAAACAGAGACAGTCTTTAAATGTGTACATTAAAATGTTTGTTGCATGGAACTGTAGGGTATCGTTGGGTAATGCACATTAAATTTAAAATAGTTTACAGCCTATTTCAGACTATGTAGAAGTTTAAAAACTGACCCTACGTGTTTGAGCTCCTAATTTAGATAGAATAAAACAATGGCGAGTCTGTTTTTACCAGCAGTTAGTGTGACTACTGGACAAGTTAAAGTTTGAGCGGCACTTTTATTTTCCATCAAACTAGCGTGGGAAAAATTATTCCCTTTCTAACATCAAATAAAATATAAAAGGGACGTTTGAAAAAGTCGTTCAATACGCAATATTAAACTCATGCACAACAGTGTGGTCTAGACAGAGTATTTTTTGTAAAATTTTAGAAAACAGGGAGTTTTCAGAGACCATACAAACAAACTTTCTATCCTGTGTGAACCACACCAACAACTTCCATATGATGAAGTGTGACAGAGCTGTTTTGGCTCAGAAACAGTGTGATTGTTGTATTTGTTATAAAATATTTCTGGTTCATATCGTTCTAAACCTACCTAATTTTTTCCCCCAGTACCAAATTGTCACAATTGCAGACAGGTTTTGTTTTTTTTTTTAATTTGCATGGAAGACTCAGCCAAAGAGTAAAATTCACCATTGGAAATGTCAAGATACATTTGGATTCAGGCAAAAATTTCCAAATATTGAAAGTATTTGTTGTTTTAATGGGCAATGTACATTTTCTTTTTCATTATCACACATATGGATGAATATGTCCATATATCTACACAAAAATGATCTTCCTCTGCAGGGTGGCTGGCCTCTCATTCAGAAATAGATTAAGGAGCCCGGAGTAAAGCCGTTGCTCCTCTAGGTAGAGAGAAGTCAGATGGGGTGGTTCAGGCATTTGGTCAGGATGACTCCCGAACGCCTTGCTGGTGAGGTGTTTCAAGCACCGGGAGAAGACCCAGAAGCAGACCCAAGACCCACTGTAGAGACATATTTTGTCATTCTTTAAACAAATCACATAAAATTGTCTTCAGTGCTAAATTCATTTTATATTTTCTGGTTTTTGTTTAGTAATACAAGTTTCTTTAGGTAAATTTAGTTACACAAACTTTTCAATTTTACAATGTGAGGTCTTTTCAGATTTATTTAAAATGGGAGCTATGGCTTGGACCACACAAGTCAAGACTTTTCGAGTATGTTCAATGTTTGTGCATTCTAGGATTGATAGACGACAAAGTTATGTTCTCATTATTTACTAATAACGTCAAATTTGAATATTTTTTAATTCTCATTGTTTGCATAATTTATTTGTGCAAATACTGTATATGATTTTACATTAAGCTTAAACAGTTTACTGTAGGTTACAGGGGTGCTGATTGATTTATCCCTTCTGTATTTAGGCTTAGAGAGATGTCACCAGTCTGTTGTGGGCCACAGACTGAGCAGAGGACCACTCATATCAAATCAAAACCAAATCAAATTTTATTTGTAAAGTACTTTTCCAACACAAAGTTACACAAAGTGCTGAACAGAACAAAAAAAAAACTTAAACAATATTAAAATCCAGATCATTAAAAAAGAAAAACTTAGAGTCAAAAAGAAGCATACATAAAAAATCCCACACTCATACAGAACACTGACCACATGGATCGACATTCACAAAACCCCCCCACACACACCCTTCTCAACTCCCATTTCACCGTAATGTTAGCTACTGTCTCTTTAATTGAAATAAAAATAAACATCTGGCCTGATGCTGTGAGGAAATAATAACTGGGGATCGATCCACACCAGAAGTATTCACATACTCACTCATTGGGTTGAGAGCCTTGTGACCAACTAATCTGATGTGAATGTTTTTGGATGGTGGAAAGAAGCCTGGTGAGATTCCATACATACTCAAGGAAAACATGCAAAGTTTGCACAGAATGGTTGGTGTTTCAAACCGCCCTTTAGCTCAGGCTCAAACTAGCAACCTTTTTACAGTGAGCACACAGCCACTGCTTCACCACTAAGCCCAGGAAACATACATTTTTATTATTTAAATTTTACAATATTTAGCATAGAACTGAAATAAACATGGAATTCTCAGTAAAACATTGATAGTAAAAAACGTGCAAAGTATTTAAACTTTTTTTCAAGAATACCAACTGTTACTAGAAAACTGCAGAGCATCATTTGTACGTACCGGTACATCAATGCTGCAATAATTGGCCTCTTATTGCTAGAAAACCATACAGGATGTTGGTTATAACCAGCAGGCAGAATGTCTAAAAACACAGAAAGCTCCAGCTGGTGATGCCAGTCATCAAAACAATAGGATGTCTGTAATTTGTTCTTGGAATTTCTCTAAAAAGAGTAAGCTGGATTTGTGTGATACACAAGAGAAAGCAGGCTTACATTGCAAAGAAATATTTGCCATTTCAAAAGAATCAAATTTGAAATGTCCCCTGTGTTTTCTTTCTTTCTTTCTCTCCTAGGTGAAGGAGGACTGGAAGTATGTGGCCATGGTCATTGACAGGATATTCCTCTGGATGTTTGTTTTGGTGTGCATTCTGGGATCTGTGGGACTATTTCTTCCTCCTTGGCTGGCTGGAATGATCTAGAAACTCCTTTCACCAACAAGAGGATGAACCGCATACAGTATGTTGTAAAACAATAAAAGGTTTAGTATATATATGTTATTTTTATGTATTGTTAAGAAAAAACAAGTCCCATTTCTTCTCTTGTCCTTTCTTATATAAAAAAAAAGTTGCCCGTGGAGAAACGAGATGAAATATCTACCATTAATCCCACTGGGTATATAAATTCTTTATGAGGGCAGAGGCCAACAGCAGAACTATCCCAACGTGTCACTTTATTTTGACATTGAGCTATACAGATAGCTTAAACTGTCATTTTGTGAGAAAAAGAAATGTGGAAAATTTTGGTTTTAGAAGCACTGATTAAAATCCAAACATTACAGTTTTACCAGCATTTCAGTGTCAATGATAAAAAATATACATGATTACTGCTTAAAACCAAATGTCCTAGTCAGGCTGGTGCCACGTAGTGCCTCCCTTGATATTATTTTACTCCAACAATTAGCCGACTGAAAGAAATAATCGAATTCATCAGGCTACAAATATTCAGAAGTACAAATTTTTTAGCTTTCAGAATTTCCACGGATTGTTGATTTCTTTGGTTTAACTCAATAAATATCTGCATGGTTCAGCCTTGTTGTTTTATTGGCTAGTTATTTTGAATTTTTTTTTTTTTTTAAATAATCATTACATGAACAAATTATTGAATTGAATAAAAAAAATCTGTCTTTACTTCAACTGTTTCCTGGTCACATTTTTTAAAACTATTTATATTTCGTTATCCATTAAATATATATTTTTTTGAGTTCTAATGTTTCAAAAATCAGTTTTGTGTGTCTTTCATTCATTTCGTCTTCTCATCCCTCCATCTTAAACATGGTGTCGGGGGATGCCGGAGTCTATCCTGGTTGATTCAAGGAGAGAGGGAGGGTACACCCCAAAGAGTTGTTAGTCTGTTCCGAGGCTACACACACAACCATCTACACGCATGCTCATTCCTGGGGGCTTTTTTTATAGCGGCCGATCAACCTGTCATGCATGTTTTTGGAGAGTGGGAGGAAATCTGAGTACCCAGAGAAAACCCTACACTTCCGTGGGAGAACATCCAAACTCCCCACAGAAAGGCCAGTGTTCCAACCCTCGTCCCCACTCAGGACTCAAACCCTCAACCTTCTTGCTGTGAGATCCTTTACTAACCACTGCGCCACCGTGCCACTCTATATCTTTCATATCAAGGTGATCTCTGTATTTTTACTGAAAGGTGAATTTCAGGGTTTTTTTTCTCAGAGTAAAGTCAGAGTAAAGTTTTACTCACATTTGGGACATTTATTTCACAATTTCATCCATGTAGACATATAACTCAATATCAGCTAAAGTTTGAAACTGTCAAGATCACATTATTAGTGAAGATGCCCTCCAGCTTTATGCAGTGTATTTCCCAAAAGCCCAGAGAAGAGTCTGGCCGCAGGTTGAAACTCAAAAAGTAGTTTATGTAAGAGGTGTTTAAACTTCATCCAACAAAGTACTCAGCCACACTTTGAACGAGATCCATAAACAAAATCCAAACATCTTGACACTCACACATCACACAAGCAGAGGATAAATTTGACTTTAAGATCATTTTAGGGGCAAAAAGCTGCAAACTAAATTGGAAGTCGTTTAAAAACGGATTTTCTCTTATTAGCTTCTCTTTGATTTCTATCAGTTTCAGAAACTGCACTTTCATATGATCTGTTTTGAAACCTGATACGGTCTTAAAAATAAATCATTTAGCCGATTGATTTAGCTTTTGCAAATATTTCATTGGATACTTTTAAATTACCCCACACTGAGGTGAAATATACACCAGGAAATTCCCAAAGTGAATCAGTGAAAAAAGATTTGTTGAAGGTTATTGTTCAGAATTGGAATGCCTTCGTTACATTTTTCTTGGACTGCTTCCTAACTCGTAATTAGAGATCCTCTACAAGTCGCGGTAACAGTTATCATTAGTTATACGACAGACGTGGCTAATTAGTAGCTGTTAGTTTTCTTCCTAACAGACACTTATGCAGGCAATTTATACTTTGCTGTAAGTTGACAAGACAGCTTCATGATCAGAACAAAAGGTGAAGACAAAACAATGTTTGTCTATATTTCATCATCGTTGATGAATTTTTTATTTTCATCTTTCTCAAGATGTACAGAGAACTTCATCAAGGTTCATCCTTTCCACAAAATAAAAAGCAAAGACGTTAAAAAAACTCTTTGTTTTTGTTCAGATTTGGAAATTCTAAAATCTTTAGGGATATTTATTTCAGTAGTGCTCAAGCAATTTGAGCAACTTATAATAGGAGCAATTTTTTTAAGCCCTTCTGATTGAAAAAAAGAAGGCATATCTATTTGCACAGTTTTTTTCTTTTGCAGTTTTTTAGAAGTGTGTCAAATTCTTTTTGTCAAAATTAGTTTTTTTACTTCCGTGAATTTAATGGCTGGTATTTAATTAAATTATTGCATAAAATTATGAAAAAATATGTTTTTTCCCCCCGAAATTTTACCTAAGCGAAGAAATAGGAATCAGTTCATATAAAGACAACAAAGTTCAGATGTATTTCAAATGTGTGATCGTAATGCCAGTAGGGAAGTGGCCCTGAAACACATTTACATTTACAGAGACATGCTGGTCTCTGGTTGTTGTATCATATGGTCATTTTTCTTTTAGAGGGCCATTTTGGCACATTAATATGCATATAAAAATCCATAAAACAGGACAAATCACATGGCTATGTATTAGTCAAATTTGACACATTTACGTGCACTTAAAGCAGTAAAGCAATTACATCTGCTTCGTTATTGGATTTCTTCATGCTTACATAAAACGTCAGGCTCAGTTTTTTTATAATCATTATTTTAATTCAGCAGCTCTTTCATTAAAAATGGCGTAGCAAACATTTTTAGCGTTAGCCGTGCTAATGCGGTGGCTAATAAACTATCATAACTGACCAGCCACTAACTTCCTGCTACTCCGATCTGTTTTTGTTGTGATTGTTCATTAAAGTGTATTTGTGTGTGCATGTTCTGATGTCTTTCGCTTATCCGGAGCCGGGTTGAGAGGCTAACAACCTCAGCCAGGAAGCACGGGCTACTCTCACCTCGGTTGCATTCTCCAGGTCACATGAAAAAATCCCGAGATATTCCCTGGCCAGCTATGAGACAATCTTTCCAACAGGTCTTGGGTCTCCCATGGATCTCCTTCTGGAGACTCACCAGAGAGGCGTTAGGGAGGCGTCCTAACCAGACACCTGAACCACCCCATCTGGCTTCTTTCTACCCAGAGAAACAAAGTCTCTACCTCGAGCTCCTTCCGGTTGGCAGAGTTCCTCACTCTATCTCTGCATAAGAGCCTAGCCAACCTGCGGCTGAAGCTCATTTCTGCCGCTTGTTTCTGGGATCTTGTTCTTTCAGTCACCACCGATAACTGATGATTGACTGATAGACCCCTCCCTGAGTCATCACCTTGCCATAGTGGAGAGGTTTGCGTACCTCAATGATCCCAGGAGCTACGTTGTAAGGGGCTTAATGCCACATGTAGGGTCACCTATGTCAAACAGATTCTAGATAATGAGCAAGACAAAGCACAGCTTATAAAACCCCTACGAGAAAGAAAATTATTGTCAAATTTTCCTTGCTCAGATGTGGGTCACTCCTTCTGTAACCAGGTCCGGGAGTGGGGCATGGAAGCGAGTTCCTGGTGGCCGGGCTTTTCCTCACATGGCCCAAAGAAGAGAGATGGGCCTCTCTTCCATTAGGCTCAGGACCAGCTAGAGGAGCCTTAGGGGTTGGGTGAAGGAAAAGATGAGCGGCAGAGTATGTAGTACCCTCGGCTACATAGGCTAGGTTAATGCGTGCATGTGTGTAAAACACACAGTTAGTGCAAGTTTAGGTAATTTGCAAGTTCTTTCATTCAGTATTTGAATACTATTCAAACATCAGGTGGTTCTTGGCTGCACATTTTGTTTTAACAGCATGCCCACATTCAAGGACATACACCCTAGAATTCTACACCTAGTTGCGGGAGCAGAAGGAGGAAATATTTGGTGTCAAAAATGAAAGTGGTACCAAATAAATGTGCTTGTACATTTTTGGCACATGCTGCATTTCTGAGCTAGCAAAAGATACTATGTTTCTCTAAACAAGCTATAACATATTAATTATTACTCCACAAAAGCACAATACCCTCTCTTTAAAGACAGCTGCCCAAGAAAACCCTAAACAAATCAAAACAATTAATCTACATGCACAAATTTATTGGAATTGCCACCTGAATTGCTCATTTCGGAGTGCTTATGCAGTTTTTACCATTCAAATATCTGACGCTATCCTTCTTGCCGCTACTAAAAGGTTCAGATAATTTCAGGAATCAGCGAGAGCTTATTTCTTTTTTCAGTGTTCACATGGTGCAAGTGCAACATTACTCACAGCTAGCAGGCTGTACACCGCAGGAGGTCATGTCAGATAAAGAAAGCTCATAATAAAACACACAAGCACAAAAAATAAAAGAGTAAGGCACAACTTCAATAAAGTAAATGTAGTTCAAAATCACAAAAAAGAAAAAAAATGCAATAAAACAGCAGTTTGGTTTGATTCTGCTCCATGAACCAGTTTTGTTTGTACTGCATGGACAAAAACTTGAATTACAGTAAAAAAAACATGTTACACAACACCAGTATTGTAAAAGGAACAACCTTACTTTTGACCTCAAACAACAAACTCTTATATTTCCATTAGCTCAGCAGAATGCCCACCATTGATCATTTGAGCCTGAGACGAAGAAAAAAAACAACAAGTTAGCACATTTTAGAAATGCTGCCCTTTGAATGAGGAACATTGCATGTTTAGGCATCTGCCTGATTGTTTTTTTTTTCTTTAATTAAGCCATTATTGCCATTATTACAATAGGGAAAGTTTGTCTTTGGTGTAAGGGTCAAAATTTATATTAGAAGATATATTATTTCCCGGTTAGTCTTCTATAGAAATACAAGATTACAGTGCATAATCATTTGAATTCTAGAATAAAAATGGAGGCAGGTTTTATTAAAAAACTCATTTCTATTAAATGATAAGAAGTGCCTTTTCTCTAAAGTTCTCATTTGCATAATTTTAGTATGAGATACTTAGAAATGTAAATTACACATGACATCACATGGCAGAGCTTCATAAAGATGTTCAATACTGAATTCCCCCTCAAAAAAAAAAAAAGAAGAAGCAAATTAATGTGCAAGCAAGGGCATCATGTTATTAATTATTACTGAATGTCATGTTAATAATTTTAATTTGATTAAAAAAGTTATCTTTGGTGCCAGTTTTAATAAGGACAATCGAGGACACATAAGCAAGGTAAAGACTGATAATTAATTTATACATAGTAAGATGTTTTAATTTAATAATAGTGGGTGATCTCAGTGATTAGATGTTTGACTTACATTGATTCTAATCCTAAACCCACAAGTTGTTTCCTACAAAGTCTCACAGTTCAAACTGTGAGTCAGAAAAAATAAAACCATAAAATGGAAGAGGCTGAAACATTTTCAAACCATTTCTGAAGCTTTGATTGGTCCCTACAGCACCATGACCACAAAAAAGATGGAACAGAAAAATGTGAAACCATCAGGAATCATTTTTATTATTATTTTGGTCAGGCTGGGGCACCTAAACAAAAATCTAAAAAAAAAAAATCAGATATGGGTTTTGCAGGAGTAATGGCACACATCTCAGCCCTGCTCCTTCTCTCAGAGACACACAGAAAACAACAAATGCAACTTTTGTTTTGTCGTCTGAACCAGTTGTTCTCTAACATGGACGGGGGGATACTGGAGCGTATCCTGGCTGATTTATGGTGAGAGGCAGGATACACCCTGAACAGGTCGCCAGTCTGTCGCGGGGCCACACCCACAACCATTCACACACTGTGCGACTGTTCCATCCAAATAAATTATCCGGGGTCTGGTAGCAGGGGCAACAACCTCAGACGGAAAGCCCAGGCTTCTCTCACCTCAGCTGCATCCTTCAGCTCACCCGAGTCGTTCCCCGAGACTAATATCAAATATCAAACACGGTATTGCAATGTCTCATGATGGTTTGAAGGTCTCTCGGACAAGGAGATTATTTAAACTGACAGAGGGATGCTTAATACCAGAGATCTGTGGGAAGAACATATTCTGCTGGATGGTGACATATGAGATGTTGCTAGCAGCTCCGATTGCCCTGCCAGTCAGCCAAAGAAACTTAGAAAACGTCTCTCTGAGAAAGTTTCTCTCTCTGTCTCTCCTGTTTATGATGATGAGCAAATATGAATTCCTTCATTCACCTTTTCATTAGGGCTGCACAGTGGCACAGTGGTTAGCACAGTGGTTAGCACAGTGACCTTACAGCAAAAATGGCAGGGTTCGAGTTTGTGTGTGGGGATGAGGCTAGAAACGCTGGCCATTCTGTGTGGAGTTTGCATGCTCTCCTATTTACACTTGGGTTTTTTCCAGGTACTCTGGTTTCATCCCACTGTCCAAAAACATGCTAGGTTATTTGGCCATTATAAAATTGCCCTACAGATGAGTGAATGTGTAGATGGTTGTGTATGTATGTGTGGCCCTAAGACAGGGCAACCTGTTTGGGGTGAACCCTGCCTCCCACCTGTAATCAGCTGCAATAGGCTCCAGGATCCCCTGCAACCTCATTGGGGATAAGCAGTTCAGGAGACAAAACAAAAGATTTTCATTAATTCACTCCTATAACCCAAATGATCACTTGGCAATCCAGAAGCCACCAGTCCCTTCAGTGTGTCCTGTGTCTTCCCTAAGATCTCTTGGTAGGATGTACTCACCATAAGTTTCAGCCACTTTACTCAGCTCTATTCTGGGATCTTTCCAGATCAAGAATCTAGGATTTAGGATTGAGTCCTGACATCATTGCCTCTCTGACTCAGAAGGTAATCCTTCCTTCAACTGGATCTCCATGAGGTTTCCCCTCTTTTTTTTCCCTCCATTTGGGTTTATTTTAGTTTTTCCTGACCACGTAGGAGGGTCTGAGGATTGTCTGGAGCCAGCTAGCTCAAGTTTGGCTTTGTCGCCATAGCAGCCTGTCAATGCCTGATCCAGTCAGACCTCAGAAACTAAGCATGCTGGGCCTGGGCAGTACTTGGATGGGAGATCGCCGGAACACGAGGTGCCACAGTAGGACGACCATTGAGATTAAATTGTCGCTGTGTCCCTGGGCAAGACACTTCACCCACGTTGCCTCGTCTGGATGGTATGCGAGTGATTGGTTGGTGATGGTCAGAGGGCCCGATGGTGCAAAATGTCAGCCTGGCTTCTGTCAGTCTGCCTCAGGACAGCTGTGGCTACAACAGTAGCTTATCATTACCTGGTATGGAGTGAATGAATAAGGCATATGTGTGAAGCGTATTTGAGTGTCCAAAAGAAGCGCTATGTACTGTAAGTATAATGCATTATTATTTGTGGTAGCAACCTTCTGCTCTTTGCACGTGGGAATCTATTGGAGGTTTCTTTATGGAAAATTTTACTGGCATGACTCTTTTGAAATAAATAAAAGCCAATGAGTAAATATTTTACGTCATAAAACTTCACCTGAGGAGTTTGTTTATAGTTCAAGAGTTGACTTATTAGTTATAACCTGGGATTAAATGGAGAGAAAAGTGAAATATATTCCCCGTTGCTAAAAAGCACATGCATTTTTTACAACTGTCAATGTGTAGCTGTGTCTGTTTCCACCTAAAGCTACAAAAATACATTACAAATCTCCAGTAGGATTCAGAAACATGTAAAGAAAAAAACTTTCACTGTCTGCAGGCAAAGATAAACATTTAAATAAATAATTTCAAGCTGAATGTGGCAGCGGTTTGGGGTTTGCCCTCAAGGGTTGAAGGATCAGTTGGTGCAGGTGTGAAGGCCTGAAAGCCTTTGGCAGGGATCAATGATACATTTTCCAATGTCTGCGGGATTCTGGGAAACAAGATGTGCTGAGGCAACATTTCTGAAATAGTTAAAAAAAAGAAAGAAGAAAGAATTCCCCATGAACTTAGCCTAAAATAGTAAATTAGCTGAAAGTAGTAAAAAAAAAAAAAAAAAAAAAAAGGGTTGCTTCGCAGTCGCACATGTTGCGGGACACATGGACGTCATCATGGCGTCGCGAAAATACATCCAAGATTTGGGAGCGGAAAAGTGAAAAAATAAAACGAGATGATGCCAACATCAATTTCAGGTAAGTGCCTGTTTGAAAATTTCAGTGTTTGCGGTATGATTAATATGGTGTCGCATAGATAATAAGGTAATACCGCGCTAGCACTGTCTGCAACTTTATGCTAGTGGTTAGCCATGGCAAGAATGGCTGCTGTAGTTAATAAAGATGTAATAACTATGTAAGTCTAAACTATCTAAATCTAGCTAGTTATTAAAGATATAAATTTAAATAAATGATGCTGCTAGCTTGTTAGTTTGCCCTTGGGATGGATTAAAATGATTGAAAAGTAGTTTTGAGCCAATGTACAGCATAATTTTGTTTTAGATTTTTGTGCTCAATGAATCAAAATGGCTAGCCAGGGCCTTGCCTCAAAGACAGTTCACAGTTCTACTCTGAGAAGAAAACAACCCACCTGCTTGTTAAGAATAGGTTTAACAGTAAATATGGACTTCAAGTGACTTTTTGTGTAAAATAGTCTACAGTAAAATGTATTCTTGTCATTGTGATGTTTCTCACTTAAAACTAAAACACTTAAAAGTAAAGCAAATTTTAAAGGAGTTCTTTTCTAAATGAACCTTTTGGAGGTTTCTACCATGCTTGAACGTCATTTCCACATCAAATCATACTTGAACAATTTTTCAATTCTTTCATGCATGTTTGATTGAGTATAGGTATTCGGATACAATTCAAACCCCTGGTTTGGCCATGGGTTTTTTTCTCCACCAGTCCATATTTTAAAATAAGCAAGGAGTCTTTTTGGAACTGCTCACATTTGATCTGTCCCATCAAGTATTGCTCTTAAAGAGTCCAACCAAAACATGAATATAGGGATTATGCACTAGGTTTGCAATCTCAAATTAAATTTACGCTTTGTCATGTATGATTAATGCAGAAGCAATCAGAATCAGAAATGCTTTTATTGCGATGGTCAATGAAGGGGGATCAGAGACTAGGAACTTGCTGTGGATCCTGCGTACCACACGTTGATGGAGGAGGTGAGGATGGACTCGATGATGGCTGTGTAAAACTGCACCAACATCTGGGCGGGCAGCTTGGCTTTCTTCAGCTGCCGCAGAAAGTACATCCTCTGCTGGGCCTTTTTTGATCAGGAAGCTGATGGACGGCTCCCACTTTAGGTCTTGTGTGATGGTAGTGCCGAGGAAGCGGAAAGAGTTTACATTGGTGATGGGGGAGTCTGTCAGTGCAAGGGGGGACTGGAGTATGTGACTTTCCTGAAGTCCACGATCTTCTTTACTGTCTTCTGAGCGTTGAGCTCCAGGTTGTTGCTGCTGCACCAGGACACCAGCCAGTACCTCCATCCTGTAGGCCGACCCATCACCATCAGAGAAGAGCCCGATGAGGGTGATGTCATCCGCATACTTGATCAGTTTGACAGAGTCATGGCTGTAGGTGCAGCAGTTGGTGTACAGGGAGAAGAGCAGGGGAGAGAGTACATAGCCCTGTGGAGATCCTGTGCTGATAGTCCTAGAGGTGGAGACATTCTTCCCCAGGTGCATGCACTGCTTCCGGTCCATCAGGAAGTCAGTGATCCACAAGACAATCCACAAGACAATAATATTAAATTTCTGAGCTAATAAAAGGTACAATGTTTATCTTTATAGGCTTTGAGATAAGAATTATTACTCCACAAAAGCCCAACGCCCCCTCTTTAGGCCCAGGGAAAGTTTAGAAGTAAACATTTCTGGAAAAAAAAGACATATGTTCTTGTGGGACAGCAGAGATGTTGGGGTTAGCACAGCAGTCACAGGAGTAGAAAGTTGCTCGTTCAATCTTTGGCAGCAAGGATTCTCCAGAACTCTGGATTTTCTTTGTGGAGTTTCATCCTCTTTGAATAGATCATCTCTGAGTATTCAGGCTTCTTTAAAAAAATCTCATCTTGGAATTAAGATAGCACTTTTATTCCATTTAAGCCAAGCATTCCCACCAAAAGCATGCAATTTAAAGTTTGCTGGTAACTTCAAATGAGAGTTTTAGTGTGTTTCTTTACTGGTTTTGCTCCACAAAGTTGAGACGACAGAAGACATTTGAAGTGACATTCAACAGAAGAGATGGGATAAAATGCTCTTTTTCTTTTCATACTTTCCAGTTTCTAAAAACTACATTCTAACTCAATTCTATAATCAATTCTATAATGTTAGCAGTTAAAAATTAAACTTGCATCAAATGGTGAAAAAAAATCAATAAATAAGAAGCGAGGGGTTTCATTCCATGTTTGTTTTCTAAGGCCCAGATTGATGGTGATCAATAAGAGACAGGCCTGAGTAAATAAAATTAATGCTAAAAAGGAAGTGTTGTAAATCCTCTTCTCAGGCTGAAAACGTTGCATGTTAAAAGATTTTTGCAGTATCAAGAATTAAATTACACAAGAAAACAGATAAATATCCTGTATAAAACATCCAAAAAGTGGTTAGACTATGATTGTACTGTATATCATTGATTGTGATGATTACTAAAATCAAACTATGCTGTAATTTCCACTCAATCCATCTAAAATTGCATGAACAATTTTCAGAAGAGTTGTGTGTAATTAATTGTTTCTTAATCTGTTTTGTTCAAAGATTCCAGATGTTACCAGATTCCGAAAAGCTAAAGCAAAACTTTAATACATTTTTCACAGTAATATTTTTTAGTTGTAAAAACCAAATTAACTCTAGCAAATTATCAGTATTGGTTAGTTGAAGGCTCTTTTCAAAGCATGAGAATAGCTTGAAATTAACCTGGATGGCCCATTTGCAGCCTTTACAAGAATTTCCAAGTTAAACGTCCATCAGGGTGGCCACCCAATCAATTCTCCCATCACCCCAACGTAATCACATAATCCAGGCTGATAAATGCCATTTAGCAGAAAAAAACCAACCCTAATAGATCAGTCTGCTTCTACAGACAGAATAGACCTCTGTAGGAATGTGCAGAGCATACACATGCCCAACAATGTTCACAACAGTCATCATGAATGTGTCTGACTCGGGAGCAATTCCCTAACACCTCAGGCGTATAAACGGGGCAAAGTGTGTAGCACATACCCTCGAGGGATCCCATTAAATCAACACCACCACAGTGCTTTCCAGATTTTTTTTCTCAACAATCAGCAAATTCCATGTTGTCTCTTCAGCCACCAGCAGCCAGTGTCCTGCTAGTCCAAAGAACTCTTTCTGCAGAAATGGGGGCTTCCCTCAGGGTAGAACTGAAGGTTAAGTTCTGCATGTTTTCCACTTTCACACGATGCTTTTCACACTTCATAGGTGGCCCATTCTGCTTCTCAGCTGTTCTGTGCCTACTTTAGTATGAATTTCAGAGCTAACTCTCTCCCTTAGGGACAGTAGAAAAGCAGTGATTTGATGATGGCTTTCTTAAATTGCCTTCTATGGACTCAGGCAGGGGCAAACTTCAGCATACCTGATTCCTTTAGAAAATAGTCATTTAAATACAGCAGTTAAAGTTTAATCTCCCCTGCTTTCATATTCCTCATTTTAAATAAAATAAAAAAAGGAGCAGTATTAATATAACTACATATTTTTTTCTAAAATTTAATATAAAAACTTTTACTTGAGTTTGAAAGACTTCTGTCCACAGCAAAGTCAGAATTTGACCATCTAGTGGAGAGCAATGCCCCTCAACCCAAGTCTTTTATTTTGTGAGTCTAACTTTGAAACTTTTCCAAAGTTTAGATTTCAAATTAACATCTAAGTAATAATCAAAGTAAAACTGCAGGTTTTACTGTAAACCTACAGTTAGCATGACTGAAATGAAGGATTTCTTAATAATTGTAAAAAATACAAAAGTTTTTTTTACATCTCTTTTAGTTTAGATTTACAAAATAAAATACATTTTACGACAATGTTCTTTTTTTTTTAACCAAACTGATGTAATCAATATTTCCCATTTTAATAAAAGAGAACTGAACTTGTTATCAGCTCAAATTAATGCAAAAATTACACAAAAAAGGAAAAAAAAAAATTATTCATTGAAAGAATACAACTCAGAATTCTGTCATCTTTTTGTGTGTGTCGGCTTTCTTGTGCTCTTTCTGGACGGACATCTCGTGTGCTTTCTGTTGGGTCAGCAGACGTTGGGCTGCAGATAATTTGTCTTCTAGTTGTTTCACTCTTGATGCATCCCTTTCAGAACAAAAAAGCGGGGAAAAAGAAAACAAACGTACAAGATTACCTAAAAATTATTCATAAAAATTATAAATAGTGAAATCATAGCAGGTGGTTGTGTCAGTGGTTTAAATATGTTTAAGATATTTAATGGCTGCTACTATCTGAATGTATGCCAGAATTATTACCAGCTGCTGTGAGACTATGACAGGCACAGATATGATTCATGTATAATCAGTTTGCAGCTTAGTAATAATTTATTTAAGACGTGGTACTGACCTGCCCGTCTGTCTGCTGATCATCTCGCTGAGTTTCTGGATCTCCTTTTCAGTTTGAGACACCCTCTGAGCAGCCTGAAAAAGCTTCACATTCAGACTCCTCTTGGTGCTTTTTCCACCCCGGTAAGCCTCCACACCAGTTGCTGCAGCTGGAGCAGGAACCCCATCAGTAGAATCTAAGTTCTTGTCTCCTAGTTTATGATTTAAAAAGTCGAAGACACTTCGTCTCCCTCTGGTGGTAACTCGAGGCTTTCTGTGTTTTTTTGGCTGGCCAGTCTGTGTACCATCTTTAGCCATTTTTTTCTGGGTGCGTCTCTGGGTGAGCTCTGCACAATCGTCCAGAGACTTGCCTTTGGGTAGGACGACCGCCATCACTGGTTCTACTCGTCCTTCCTGCATCTTTCCTAAACCTGTTGAACAATGTGATTGAGTAAATAAGAGGAACACATGTTATTATTTTGACCCACTAGATTTCAACAGTATCTACTTAAGAATTTATTCCTTCCATTTGTATTCTTATCTTGCTTCGTTTGTGTCAAGAATTTGCTTTTTATACTTGCTGTTTATGTTGTCCTCAAATAAGAGAAAGATTATATACAAGCAAACTTAAAATGATGGATTTATTATTCTTAATCCCACCTTTTTCATTCTATACTCTGTTGACAGTCTGGGTTCATTCTCGTTGCTAAGCACCATAATTTCAGCATTAGAGCCAGAACATCAAATTATTTTTATCTTTTGTATTTTGCTTTGTGTTGAAGGAAATGATCCTTTCTTTGTGTCACTTGTTGTATTTTTATATAAAAGAAAAAACTAAATCTTTATCAAACCGTTACAGTAGTTTTGCACTCACCTTTTCCATATTCATAGCCCATTTTAAGCATGAGTTTAGATCCAATTCCTCTGGTGTGTACCTCCCAGCCACCAAAGTTAGCACTGTTTACCTCCACTGCAGACTCTTCGGTGGAGTCTAAAACTGTAGCATGAAACAGAATTTAAAGGCAAAAAAGGGTAAACCTCAGAGGAAGCAAACTAACACATTAAGAGAAAGCTTTAAAAAGCATTGGTTTGCTATAGGTTTTGTAAAATAGACAAAGGGCATTACCTTTAGCGTATGCCAGGATGTCACCTTCTCCAGATTCTTCTGGATCAGAATCTGAAGAAATGGGGTCATCCTCTCTTAAAGGGGGGATGATGCCATCCGCCTCAACCACGGCATCCTTCAACAGCAACGAGTCAAATTTCACCGTGTAGAAACCACTGTCGATTTCTACAGAGAAAAGGTCAGAAATGTAAATCAGTTGACTAAAACCAATATGTATATATTGATAGCAATCAAAATAAAATACCTGTTATTTTGGCCGGGTACCAAATATTGTCCTCATGTCGAGCCAAACAGGATGAGCCCTCTTCAAGATTACTGAGGTCAAACTCCAAAAACTCTCTGAGCTCTGACACAAACACCACCTCACCGTGGGAAAACCTAATAAGAAAAAATATATATGTATTAAGAATGTCTACGTGAGCAGATTCAATTTCCAGTGAATTCCGGTTATGTAGAGATTCAGCTGGTGGCCTACTTAAATGCAAACTTTTTTGAGTATGGATGTGACTTTAATTTAAAGAAAACCACACCAGAACTTTATGAAATTTGAAAAGAATTCAAATTAAAATGCTTTATTGTAAAAGAGCTTTTACTTCAAATTGTTTTCTGATAATAACTGAAAATTCGTAATAAAATTTGCACAGTTGACAAAATCTAACCTGCAACTATCCTGAAAGCGACATTTGTCCTCCAAATAGAACGGACAGGGTTTCATCGATTTCTGTGTGGGGTAGATGTAGAGCACTCTCACTTGTGCGTCTTCTCCATCTGGTGGTTCAGACCCCACAATCATAGCATTATGATACTCTAGTGTCCCCCATGTTGTTCTGTAGGGCGCTCTCACTTTTGTACCACTAAGTAGATCTTCTTCTTCCTCTTCATCTTCCTCCTCTTCAAGATTTAATGTTCCTTTTTCCACTTGTGTGTCCTTTTCTCTGGTATCAGAACCACTACCAGAACACTCTCCCACTTCATTGTAAAATGCAGCAAACTCAGCATCCAGACTCCCATCAGCTGGAATCTCTGAGCTGTGACCTTCAGATCCATTTCTGTCCTCTAAGCTTGCCAATAGCTGACTCTTTTTGACAGACACCAAGCTGGCTTCAGTGAGTTCTATCAACTGGTAAAGGTCTTCTTTTAGTTTGAGCAGGTCTTCCTCCTGGCTGGGGTCCAGCCCAGCAGAGAGAGCCATCTCTACCTGCTGCAGCTGGACTCTATATGTGGCTAAAGCAGCCTCCAGGCTTTCTTCATTCATGATGACAGCTTGGTGCAGAGTGGGAAGAAGATGCTCAGCATGAACTACCTAAAAAATCTGAAAGAACATAGGAAGTATTAAACACAGAGATAGGTCAGACTTTGTAAGACCCAGTTAAAATCATCTTGGAAAGGTCTGTATTCTGGAATCATTGGCAAAATAATGATTGTTTAAAAAATCAAACATTCTGGTAATGAAACAACATATATTTACGAATAAAAAAATAAGTTAATCAAACAGAAATGATTTAGCTGTTGGCAAACATAATTTATTACATAAGCAATTTTCTTACCTTCGAATTTATAATGTTTTCAGGCATTTGTTGTTTTATCTTAAATAGTAAAAATTACATACAAAGTGATCTTTTTAAATAAAGCACAAGAAATTTAATCAGTTTATCTAAACAGACAATAATTTGTTCCTCGGCAGAGGTGGAAGTGACTTCCGCTGATAAAAACTATTCTTTCAAAACAAAACTGTTTTATTTATTTTTCTATAGACAGTATATGTTTTGAAAATCAATCATTTAAAATATTTCAACGTGTTTTTAGATTTCTGGTGAATAACTATTACCACTATCAGGGGCGGATCCAGGATTTTCTGAAGGGGGCCCGGAGGGAGAAGCGGTTGGGGCGGTGGTGGGAGGTCATTGACAAAACGGGGCACTTGTGGTGCTCGCCAGTATAGGGCAGTCCAGGGGCATTCTTCCCCAGAACATTTAGAAAAACAAGAGTCATTTTCCTCCATTTTGGTGCATATTTTGCCCAGAGTTTAGAATAATTAAAAGGAGTAAGAATTTTTTTGTGGACCAAAGGGGCGCCCCCCTGGCCCTTTATTGGGCATTTATTGTATTCTTTCCCGTTGATTGTTTGAAACTGCCTGCAGGAGGGCTGGAGTTGGAAGGACCAAAAAGATTGATAGATGTATGGAAGGAGGACGTGAATGATGTTACAAAAAATGTTATAAAAGTTTTCAAGATGCTGGGTGTGGAACGCCAAATACCAAAGAATACCAAAGAGGAGGTTCATGGATACAGTGAAGGAAGACATGAAGATAGTTGGCGTGACCGAAGAGGATGCAGGAGACAGGGTTAAATGGAAGATACTGAGTAGCTGTGGCGACCCCTGACGGGAAATGCCGAAAGAAGACAAAAAAAAGACAAAATTAACCTTTTTTGGGATTTAGTTAAAATCATCTTGTTTACCTTAATTTTCTTATAAAGTCTCATTAATATGTATAATATCTCGGCCATTAGTAGGACTGTGAAGTTTTTGGAGCAATGCAAGAGCGGAAATGTGTTGCTAAGGCGATAGGAAACAAGCAAGGCGCAAGCACATGTGGAGTTGAATGGGAAAACATGGATTGTTTGACATTTTAAAACGTTTGTTGGGCTCAATTTCTGACATTTTATTTCTGGCCGGGTCGGACCAGCACGTGAATGTTCATGTAATGCGCTTCAATTAGCATGGAAAAAATATGTTTCAAAATATATTTTTTTGAAAGTTTGCTTTCAAACTATGTGGATCTCTTGTCTTTAACATTTGGATTGCTCTGTTCAAAATAAGGTGTCAATAAATTGTGTTAAATCATGTATAAATGACTTATTCTTAAATAAAGCACTGTGCGTGCGCATGCGCACATTTGAACAATGTCGGTCTCTAAACGGGTTCGGGCTGTCATCAAAATGTTCTTGTAGGGCCGGGTTCGGGACAAATATTTTCGGGCTCGGGCCCTTTTGGGCCGAACTTTTCAGGCCCGAATACAGCTGTAGTGTATATGACTGTAATGTTCAAACAAAAGACTTAAAAAAAAACCCCACACACACATAATTGACTTATTTTGAAAATAACCGGAAGTTAATTTGTTCCGTCATGCTTGTGCGTCGGTGGCGCGCAGTTATGACGTTTAAGACATGTTACTTCAGCGGTAACTTTTATATAAAAAAAAAAAAATGACAGCGATAAAGCGAACATTATTTAAATGTTTCATTTTTAATAATCAAGCTGCAGCAATGACTACCTTTTGATGATTTAATTACCGTTCATTTGAAAGTAAGTTGATAATTTTATGCCTGGAGTGTTTTGTGTGATGCTAGCTTACAGTGTGACTGAATTGAATTGATAATACTTTATTTATCCCCGAAGAAAAATTTGAGATACACTCAGACATGGACACACACTTTTCTCACTCATGTCAATATTTTCAAACTTATTTAGTGGTATTTTATTCATGCAGAGCCATTAAAGCTGTAAATACACACATTTTAGAATGATTTTTCTACTTTAAATTGACTGATTATTTAAAAAATGTTTGTAACCTTTTCAGAAAATGCTCAAAATTCATCCCCAAATTATTCATCAAGCTGAATCTACTATGTAAAGTCCTGTTCTTAGTAACTACATGATCTAAATCATCTCTATGATCATGTTATAGAGAAAATTGACATGATCTTTTTTGTTTTGTTTCCAGAAAATCCTTCATCAGTGTGGTCTTTGGTGTGACCCCTTAAACAATGGCTCAGATTGGTAATCCAAGTATTGCTTTTGCGTTTTTGCAACCGACCTGTGTCCTCCTCACTCGTGAGCCCACTCTGAAAAATGTGGAGGCTCTCTTGGGTAAACTAAAACAAGTTGATGATGCCACATTGCAGCAGCTCCAGGAGTATGTGCTGTTTCCTCTTCGCTTTGTCCTCAAAGTCCCTAGGCACAAGAAAGACAACCTGGTCCAGGCTGTGGTTGAAGCAATGACTTATGTTCTGGAGAACACTTGTGTCCAGAATTGGAACGTCCTGAGTGATCTGTTCTCCGAGCTTTGTCTTTGCCTCTGCTGTCCCACAAACCCTGGCAAACCTGGAGACATATCCGAGGAGCTGAAACTGGCTTTGTTAAGGTGTTTGAATGCTCTGCTTCATGCAGCTTATGGTGACATATTCTACAAGCTTTATGAACCGATTATGCTACCTGGACTGGGTGCTGCTGTATCGCTCCTGCTGGTTTTAGGTGAGAAGGAGAAATCTAGAGAAATACAAGTGACTGCTTTAAAATGCCTGCAGTTTTTGGCTCTGCAGTGTGACTGTAGCCAGGAACATTTGGTTCCAACTTCAGCTGAGAGGTGGTCCGTTGGGAATACCATGGCATCGTTCCTACCTGGAATAACTATGGCTGTTGCAAGAATCATCACAGGAGACGTAAGACAAGGACATGCTGTAACAGTGAGGGCTATTAAGGTATGTTTGACATCATAGATCAATTCTCATGAAATGCTCTTTATAGAAAGATCTTGTAGTGATCTTTAAAAAATACTCTAATTAAAAGGAAACCATTGTTTAGGTGTGGTCCAGCTGTGTGGGGTTGGTACTGGAAGATGTCCAGCTGCATTCAAGTACAAACCTGAAGCCTCCCCCATCAGACCTAGGTCCTATTGGAGCACTTGTGATCCAGCGGGCACCCCAGTGGGTAGAAAGCACAGTGGTAAAGTTGTCTCTCCTGCTAGAGAAGATCATTTCCTGCACTTCAGCTCACCTCCACTGGAGAGTACGGCTGGAGATGGTGGAGATGGTCGATCACCTGCTGGCCAGGTGTAGTCAGTCTCTGAGAAAGTGTGTGGGACAGCTGTTGGAAACACTAGTGGGAGCGATCAACGATGAAGAGTCCAAAGTTAGAGAGAGGTTGGTTTAACCATCAAATGTGTGTGGAGAAATAAAAATATCCCAGAAGTCTGATACAAGTTGTTTACTGCTGTTTCCCTGAGGTGTGAGATTGCTCTGAAAGAGGTGGCGAAGAGGAATCAGAGCTGCAGCAACAATCAGAGCTTGACAGATGTTTGGTCTGAGAATCTTCACTCTCTGGCCACATCCCTTCCCAGACTCATGAGGACCTCAGCCGACAAGAAAAAGTTATTTGTTCTCAATGTGTTTCTGGGATATTTAAAAATCCTGGGGCCGTTCATTTCTGTGGTGCTTAACTCAGCTGCACATCTGGAGAGGATTTCTAAAGCCCTGATGCAGGTACTGTGACTGAATGTTTTACATTGAAATATAAATAACAATTATTTTCTTCCTCTTTAATGCAATCATAATGCATAAAGGTAAAATGATTTGATGCTAGCATTGTTTAAATTGTGTGCTGGATGAAAACCTAATACATCATCTCAGGTCAGCAATTTAAGCAGTTCAAGCGTGTGAGAAGGAAACTAATGAGCCTTCTGGCTTCTCATGGATTTTTTAGAAGCCGACTGAAGATAAATTATACTGGAAATCTGGAATCCAAATGTTAACAATGATAACTTCAAATCTTTTTGCTATTTTCAGAACTTTTCTTAAACTTAAAATTTTGCTCCGATGTGGAAAAAAATACTGCAAAATAATGAGAAATGAAACATTAAAAGACAGCTTAACCTGACTGACTAGAAAAATTTTACTGTGGTTTAAAATGCAATAATGTTTCAAATACTGTATATCCAGTTAGAATGAGGTAACTTTAACAGTGATTGAATACTTTTCTTCCACAATCAAACATACATTTCCTAACATGACAAGAAAAAGTTGGAAGAAGAGTGAAATGAAAAGAAAACAAGAAGTGAAAGTGAAGAAAAAAAAGTAATAGTCTGCTAAAATGCAATAATCTGTCGTAGTTATAATAAGAGCAACACAACATTCATGCTGAAAGAAAAATGTTTAAATCAGAAAAGAAATTCCCATGAATTATACAAAAGACAAAGTGATGATTCACTAGCAACACTGTGGATACTTAGCAGGAGACATAGCAGACAGGAAACAGCGAGAAAATGTGTTTATATATATGCATACTGCTCATTAAGAAGACAAATCCTGCTCATTTCCAATTGGCCATAACTCCCAGCAAAATATCTTAATTATATATCTTAAATATATATATAAATATATATATATCTTAATTATATTAATTTCAAAGTGTCATAGTTACTTTTTATTCTGATTTTAATTTATGATTCAAAATAGTTTAAAAATGTATCAAATCCCTCTGTTTGTTTTTAGGTTCTTGAGCTGGATGTGAAAGATGTTCGAATAGTAGAGGAGAGAAGTTACGTGGATCCAAACTCAGACTTTCATGTCTCCATCCCTCCACACACACACAGGAAACATTTTCTTCACTTTACAGATGAGAAGATCTTCTGTGTGCTCATGGAGATTTGTCAGACTTTAGGTAAGCAGCTCATTGATCCTTTTTATGTAAACTTAACTAAATTCGATCTAGTTAGTTTAATACTTTATAATATCTTCCTGTTTCTTTTGATAGGTTTCTATGGCAACATCTACCTACTGACTGATCATTTCCTGGACTTATACCGCCAGTCTGCAGTGTACAGAAAGCAGGCTGCCATGGTGCTGAACGAAATAGTTCGGGGTGCTGCAGGGATTGCCGTGGCAACACAAGTTCAGTACATAGATAGCGAAGTACAAGGACACGGTGCCTCCAAAGAAGATCTGAAAGCAACAGTGATGATGATCATGGAGGAATACATCAGCCTGAACAACTGGCACCTAATAACTGTGAATGAGGAGACAGACAGAGACCGCCAAGATCAGCAGGTGATAATCAATCGCAGTATAATGCAAAAAAATAGAAACTGTAAAAAGATAACTTCTTCTCTTCTTTTAGCTGCTCAGCCCATTCAGACTGCTCCCCATTTCCAGTGATGCCAGCAACATAGCTGCAAATTCTCTCCAAGTGATTTGTCCCTCTACAGAGTCCTCATCACATACCTCCACAATTCACCAGCTCAACAGCAACATCTGGCAGCTGTGTATCCAGCTGGAAGGGATCGCCTGCTTCTCTCAGGCTATGGAAAGGGACTTCCGTCCACTTTTGATGACATCATTGTACCCCGTGCTGGAGAAAGCCGGGGAAGAGACGTTGTTGGTGAGCCAGGCAGCGTTGAACGCCATGTTGGATATCAGTCAGGCTTGTGGGTATTCGAGCCTGAAGGAGCTGATCAACGAGAATTCAGATTATCTGCTCAATGACATCTCGCTCAATCTACAACGGCTTGATCAACATCCACAGGTAGTTTCTTAGTAAAGTACAGAGGCCTCATTTATAAAGTGTGCCTAGTTACGCTAAATTCTGTGCATACGCCAACTCTAAGCACTCCTCCACTTTAGAGACCAGATTGTCCACCTCTGCTGTGGTGAAATTACACTTTGTCTTTATTGTACATGAGTGATAACTTATAAACCTTTTGATAAGAACTACGGAAGTCTTAATAAATGAAGCCCCGGAAGTTAGATTCAATGTGCCAGACATTGGGGACGGTCATTTAAATAATCACTGTAAAATGATTTATTAGAGTGAAGTTATATGTGAATTTAGTCCATATTCTCATACTTTTCTGTTTCTTCCACGCCGGCCAGGCTCCACGCGTGTTAACAGTGATGCTGAGCCATTCTGACCACAGCCTGCTGCCGTTGGTCAGAGACATAGTGCAGGATGTGCTGATGGCTTTGGATTTAAACTATAACCATTCTTCTGGTCTGTTCTGCTCCGTGCTGCACACTCTGATGAAAGCTCTGGGTACGGTCTTACAACTTTTTTTTTTCCTTTTGGTGCTGAAAGAGACGAGATTAAAATATAAAATCGCTATAGATACAAAGTTTAATGTCTGCATCAAAAGGTGCAAAAACAACTAAAATGGAAAAAAAAACTTAATTTAACTATATTTAGTATTAAAACTCTCATAATTTGAAGTTAAAATGTAATTTTCTTAAATTAAATGGTCTTAAGGAACAGCTAACACTGTTTATTGCTGATTTATGTGTTAGAATGTCATCTTACTGAAAGATACCATTCAGTGACATTCATGACAATGGTATAAAAAAACCCCAAAAAAACACAAAACTAAGTTTTCAAAGAAATTTCTTTTGTTTTGAATATTTTTTTCTCTTTAGCGAGATGGTTTCCCTCCACATCCAGCAGGACTAGTAAATCCGCCCCTTCACAGCAAAGCTCCAGTGAGCAGAATGAGTTTGACGTTCGCCAGTTTCTTTTGGATTACCAAAAGCAGAAAGACCTGGCAGAAGGCATCGGGATTGAAGAAGAAGACGCAGAAGACTTGGGTAATTTAAAGTTTCCTCAAGGATAAACTCTACTCTTACATAAAACAAAGGAAGCAGCAGTAAAATAATTTGTTTCCTTTCAGAGGTTCCTCCTCCTGCACAATGTGAAGATGATATTGATGTTAATGATCCTGATGTGAAAGTAGAGCTGCCGCTCCACCTCAGTATTACTAAAGATGTGATGGAGAGATGCATTCACCTGCTTTCTGACCCAAACCTCAGGGTTCGACTCAAGGTAACTTATACATTTTGATGCATCACTAAGTTTTCTTATTATGGTCCATATTGAATGGTTCAGTTTATTACTGCGATATAAACAAAACACAACAAGCGTAAAGACCATGAATGATAAAGTTTTATCTCTACTGCTCATTTTATGGACACTGCTTATGGATCTGTTGCTCTTATTAATATTTTTCTGTGTGAAAACAAGAAGGGAGAAGACAAACCAACTACATAACTTTTTATTTTAGAATAATTTAGAACAATGCATTTATTTAACGTCATGTGTGGTTGCCATCAAGGCTAAAACTTATCGATTTGGAAAAGATGGATAATGTAGGACTGAAGCCAAACGATACCGACTTCTGTATCATTCAATGCAAAGTAAAATTCATTCATTGTTTGATCCAAGAAGCACAAACGTAAGTGATGCGAAAATCAAGCCGTGTGAAGCATCGACACATCAGGAGCAAAATTGTATCAAATGGTTTGAAGTCTCTGAGGCCTTGGAAAAATACTGTTACTCAAAGCTGTTTTCTTGTCAGTTAAAGTATTTATTCTACTTTGAATCGTTAGAAACTGAACAGAATTTAAATATCACATGTTTTTATTCAGAAATAGATTTTTTTAACAGTTAAAGGCTTTAGATTTACTTCTTCTTTGTCTCACTAAATCACAAGCTTTGAAAAAGAAAATTTCAGGTAGAAAGAATGCCACTGTACCAAGATATTTCTGAGGGAGTCTCCACAGATTTGGATACTGTATTTTATAAGATTCCCAGTATTTTAAGAGGTCCTCACGTCTGGGAATATGTTATCATCTTCAAGTATCTAAAAATGATGGCAAATCATGGGAAATGGTTTGCTGATATTTTTAGAAAAGCTTGATGATATTTATGACCTTCTGAGATGATGTTACATTTTCCTCCTGTGTTTCCTTTTTTGTCCAAAGGTTCTGGACGTGCTGGAGGTGTGCGTGTGTGTCTTGAGTGAGAGAGAAAATGAACTTCTGCCCATGGCTCATCGCTGCTGGCCGGCCCTCCTGCAGAGACTAACAGCTGATGATCCATTAGCAGTCCTCAGAGGCTTCAGGGTGTGTAAAAACACACATTCAGATGTTCCCTTGAATAGAACGCTATTGCTGCTATTAAAAAAAAACAAGAATATGGATAAAAGTAAATGTTAGATTTTTTATTTTATGTATCGAACATGTTTCCTTAGGTTCTCTGTACGCTGGGTGAAACATGTGGAGATTTTTTGAGGAGACGCGTCTCTAAGGAAGTTCTTCCCAAGCTGAGCTCTTCTCTGGCACATCAGGCTCCGGTCAGCGCCAAGGCTGGCCCTATCTACACACACAGTCTGGCCTACAAACTACAGCTGGTTGTACTGCAAGGTCTGGGCTCGCTCTGCCAGAAGTTGGATCTGGGTGAGAGAACACACACACACAGCTTCCAAAACATAAAGCGATGCAGGCACGTTTATTCTAATAATAATTATTTTATTTTTCTCGAGTTTTTTTTATTTTTAAAATGTAATTGTTGTTTTACACATAAAGAAATCTTTCAAATACAATCCAAGCACTGCAGTGTTTGTCTTCTACCACCAGATGGCAGGCTTGTATAACAGTGAAAAAAAAATTAGATTATCTTGTCATTCTGTGTGTCTTCATTTTTTATTTCTGCATTGCTATTTAGACTTTTTAAATGTTCAAGATTTGGTTTTGTTGTTTGGATTTCTGTTGACAACTTTACACATACCTGAACCGGCTGAGTTAACAGGAGGATGCTGAAATTCTTAGTTACACTCTTTGAAACTCCGTCCACGCTCTGTGGTTACCAAAACCAATAGCAAGAAAGTTACCTACAAAAAAATAAGGCTTTGTTATAAAACTCAAAGCTCATAAAAAGACTAATTTTTAATAAAAAATCCCAACGTTTTCACAAGAATGAAACGTTTTCATTCTTGTATTTAAAAATCAAACTTGTTTCCACTGCATAGGTAATAAATGTTTCTTTTCCAATCATATATAGATATGCATGTCCTCAAAGTCCTGCTCCAAAAGGTGGGGCTTAATTTTACGTATACTTAGTCATAACAACAATTCCAATCATATTTAAGTAGTATAGCAAAACTACCAAAAAACTCTTTTTTTCAAGACTCTGCGAGTCTTGAAAAAAGTTTCTATATTTTATAAAACCTATTGGTTCTGATTTGGAATGATTTACTGACCAAAATTAGTCCATCTGTTTGTACGTCGCTAGCCAATGTCTCTTTTTTACTTTTTTGTCTTTGTCTGTAATGAGTTTCTTTTTTTTAGAATTACATTAGGTATGAAATATTTGTTTTAAAGCTCGGTTTGTGTTGTTTTTTTCTCACTCGACTTTGTTTTCCTTTTCGATCAGAACAGACTGAGATTCGGTGGTAAAGCAGTGAGGGGCTGCAGCTACTCGTGTGAATACCGATTTGGCTGCGACTTACCTCTGGGATGCTAGCAGCAAGCCAATTACTAACCTTAGTCACAGAAAGAGAGAGAAAGATAGAATCCCAGATTGATGGAAGCCAGTGATACATTTCAGCCTCAGATCCTTCTCCACCTTCAATCCCACCAAATCTAACCACATCTGACCTCCTCCTGCTGGTATTTCTCACTTCTCTGCATCCACCTTGATTCCACACTAGCCATACATGAGCACAGCATCATGAAGAAGAGAAGAATGGAGGGAAATAGAAGCAGTTGCTAAATAATCCCATTTAACTCTGAAATGTGCACGGCTGCTTTTCTTCTCGACTCGCAGCGAAGAGGCCCGAGTGTGGGCAGAATGGGTAAATAGAGTGAGCAGAGAGGAAGACGGGCATGTTTTGAAATGAGGCTTGAAAGGCGGCCCAGTTTGCCGCTTAGGGAATCGCTAAATGTCTGCTGGGAAGGATGGAGAGAGAGATGAAAGAGGTGAGAGAAGTCTGTTGGATGGAGAGGAGGCTCCATGGGATTACATGCAGATACCAGAGTTAAGAAAACAAAGATGGAGGGAAGAATAGAGGAAAGCAATTAAGAGTAGACGTGTGGAAGTGGGAGAGGTTTCCGCTGCCTCAGCAGTTTTTCTCAGCTCATTAGGAGCACAGGTAAAGTCCACACTGGGACTTTTCTCCTTTAGCTTCTTCTTTTCTTTATTTATCCATCCTCTTTCCGTGTTTTCTATCTTTAGCCAGCGTTCCCTAAAACCTGGAGACTCCATCCTGATTCACATCATCACAAATCATGAGACTTGTTTGAGGATGATGGCAGATTTTAACTTTTTATTATCTTATAAAACACTGTCTACTGAAAAAAAAGATAAACCTCCAGGTGAAGGTTGTGTTTTGTTGCCTCAGGTGAATCCGACTTGGATGCTGTTTGTCAAGCCTGTCTTCCATACCTGAGCTGCAGGCAGCCAGTCAGACTGCAGGAAGCCTGTCTGAGGTAAAACTTGAAGTTCTTCACTGTGGAGAGAAGTTTCTCTGAGTCTCACTCACTCAACTGAAAATAATAAAGTGCTCCTGACCACATTATTTCATTTTGAATCAAACAAAAAACGGTCAGTTTACAAACTTGAACTAAATCAGGGATTTCATAGTGAACATGTGTTTTTGGTTTGGTCGTATGAGATGATGAACTACGACATGAGAGCAGAATCCACTCTAAATGTCAGTCCTAGACTTTCAAACTGCTCCCTTGTGGGTCTTTTCTCACACTGCGACGTGTCTGAAATGTTCTCCTTCACTACAAGTTGTGAGCAGGAGCAGTAAGACTGATGTTCACACCTAACCTGATGTTCATTTAAACCACAACAGCTAAACTGTTGCTGGTGATTCAAGAAAAATCAAACATGAACTCATCCAGATAGAAATGAGAGTGAGGATTAAGGTTAAAATTTTGCATGCACAACAAAAAGTTATCAATTTTTTTTCGTATTGTCTTTTTTTTTTTTTTTGTAAAAAGCAGGTATGCTCTTAAAAATAATGTCTTACTTTTTTTTTAAACAACCCAGTAATTCTTTCTCTCCTTACGCAGCGTTTTCCGACACTTAATCCTAGTGGATCCTGATTCCTTCTGGTTTTCTCTGAATGAGCTGCACTGCCTGTCCTCCTACACCCCGCCTCACCCGGACCTCCTCCCCATAAAGCTGAGAGGAATGGGCAGAGCAAAAGATGAGTACACAGACAACGTGCTGAAACTACTCCGGGAAGAGTTTTGTCCCTGTGTTTAAGACAGTTAAACCATCCAATCAGCTAATGATCTGCAGAATGATGTTATGCTCTCATTAAACCACTAATCAAACACGTTGAGTCGAGTGGAAGCATATCTCCCATCTCGGCTGATATTTTTCAACTTGTTTTGTTTTATTACTAACTGGTGAAAAGATAACAGCTTTAACTTTGTAACATGATGAATGTGGAAACCAGGAGCAAAGATGTTCGATCAAGTTTGATATTTTCTATTTCAGTTCAAGAAGAAGATGCTGAATTATGTCTACTGGTTCTTTCTTTTTTTGAGGTTTGCTGTTCTACTTTAGTCCAGCCTGCTTGTTCTAAATGTGTACATTTCAGTTGTAAAAAATATATTTTTTTCTCTAAAATAGTGCTAATTTTTTTTAATTATAATGTAAAGATATGTTTTCATTTTTTTTAAGAAATGAATAAACCAAATTGTTTCAGAACATTTGTTCTGTTTTTTGGTTCGTCTTCTGAACTCTTTATCTACTACAAGGATTGCGTGGGTGCTGGAGCCTATCCTGCTGGGTTCAGGTGAGAGGCAGGGTACACCCTGAACAGGTCGCCAGTCTGTTGCAGGGCCACACATTTAACCATCCACATACACACACTCATTCCTAGAGACAATTTTGTCGTGACCAATTAATCTAACACATGTTTTTAGAGTATGGGAGGAAACTGGAGTACCCAGAGAAAACCCACACATACATGAGGAGAACATGCAAACGCCACACAGAAAGACCAGAATTTAAGACATCAATGATTTGCACCTGATGTGTATGACAATATGTGAATAGCATTGTATTTGTTAAAGGTAGGAAACAATATTTTAAATGAATGATAGAGACAGGGAAGCAAAAGGTGAAATAAAAGAAGAGATTCTCAGTGGCCCAGACTTGCCTGTGGTTCCAAACAGGATAAAAGTAACTCTTAAAAGCAGTATGGAAGATCTGTAATCTATTTTTTGCTATACTACTTAAATATGATTGGAATTGTTGTTATGACTAAGTGTACATAAAATAAATATACTATATTAAAAAGTTATTATAATAATAATTTTGGGGGGGATCAAAAACCTTAGCCAATCATTTATGATTGGTGAGCAAAAACTATTGGCCACACAACTTGTCAATAATTCTAACTTCTTGGTTTACAGGAATGCAAGTCAGTATTTTTAGTGGTTGGACACACAAACACAGAAAAAGCCAGAAAAGGTTAGGATGGGTCTTAACTCCTGCCCTGTATTCACAAAAAAGTTGCTCAGCCGTCAATGCTTGATCATCCATACTGCATTTGTTTCCAGCTGCTCTCATAATAAACTTCTCCAAAAAAAAAAAAAAGAATGTTTTAAACCTTGAATGTAGTACAGTCAACGTATTTTCAGAGCAAAAGTCACAGTTTTTAAAGTTTGGGCGTGGGTGCGACTTATAGTCTGAAATGTGGTATTACATTCTGTAGTTTACACACCTATGACATCCAAAGGATGCTTTATTCTGTCGCATGTTGTTATACTTCATCAGACACATGGAATGGAAACAAAAGCTTCAATTTTGCTCAAAGAAACTTTCTGTAGTTGGTGAAAACTTGGAATCTATCCCTCAACTTTCTGCTTGGCAGATCACTCCTTCCTCCTGAACAACAGCCGCCCCAATTTAATTGTCTTCCTGACAGCCATATTTCCTCACATCACTGTAACAATGTGTACAGCTCTGCTTGCTGCACTGTGGTTCTGGTGGATGAAAGCAGCTTTTAAACAGTCTTTTTTTTTTTCAGTGGAAACTATTTATATGCAAATCTTTTCCACATTGATTTTATGCCAATAGTTATTTTAAAAAATCTCATCATTATTCATTTGAATAATAATATTAACACTAGGACGCTGCATCGTCCGTCGTGGTAAAGAGAGAGCTGAGCCGAAAAGCAAAGCTCTCAATTTACAAGTCGACATACGTTTCTACCCTCAACTATGGTCACCAGCTGTGGGTGGTGACCGAGAGAATGAGACCACGAATACAAGCGGCCGAAATGAGTTTCCTCCGCAGGGTGGCTGGGCTCTCACTCAGAGATCGGGTGAGGAGCTCTGCCATCCGGGAGGAGATTGGTGTCGAGTCGCTACTACTTCAGGTCAAGTGGAGCCAGATGGGGTAGTTCGAGCATCTGGTCAAGATGCCCCACGACCGCCTGGCTGGTGAGGTGTTTTGGGCACATCCCACCAGGAGGAGACCAAGAGGCACACCCCGGATCCACTGGAGAGACTTTGTCTATTTCAGTTCAAGAAGAAGATGCTGAATTATGTCTACTGGTTCTTTCTTTTTTTGAGGTTTGCTGTTCTACTTTAGTCCAGCCTGCTTGTTCTAAATGTGTACATAGCTGGCCGGGAAACGACTCGGGATCTTTCCGGGTGAGCTAGAGGATGTAGCCGGGGTGAGAGAAACCTGGGCTTCCCATCTGAGGCTGTTGCCCCCGCGACCCGGCCCTGGATGAGCGGAAGACGATGAAACAGAAATATTAACACTCATGACTCACAACCTCATTTCAGAGTAAATGCTTGTGGAATTTTGTCCAAACCAGATGTGATAAAGTTCAAGAAATGAGCAAATGAAGAAATCTGATGATCCTTTCATCCAGCTCACTGTGTATGGGAGTTCTGGTGAGGTGGGAAAACAAGATCCCCACATGTTTGGTATTTAGCAGGCCTATCCTAATGCTAGTGATCACGGAACAGCACCTCTTTATCTCATCCGTTGCTGTTGCTATTTATCCTGCTGCCAGTGCTGACAATAGCATCATTAGTCATCAGCAGCAATGTGAGTCGGGCCTCTGGCAGCACCCATTACACGCAGTCAACAGCTTAACACCATCCCTCTTTGATGCACATGGACGGACAGATGTGCTAAAGAGGGCTGGAAGTTAAACAACAGCACGGGGGAACACCTGGAATTAACAATGACTTCCAAGAGGGGTTTTCATTTTATTCAAATCTTTCACAGGTCAGTCAGTCACCTTCTTAACCGTCTATCCTTTACAGGGGGTGTTGGAGCCTATCGAGGCAAGGGGCAGGGTACATCCCGAACAGGTCGCCAGTCTTTTGCGGGGTCCCATACACACACACTCATTCCTAGGGGTAACCATGTAGTGGCCAATCAACCTAGCATGCTTGTTTTTGGAGAGTGGGAAGGAAACCAGAGGACCCAGAGAAAACCACGCAGACCGACTGCGGGCCAATTGCAACTGTAAGGTTGAGAGTTTGCGGCCCCAGTTTGACATGAACCAAGTGAGATATTTTCCATCAAGATATACAGTTCTACATGAGTAAACCATTTATTTTCTTTTGAATTTTCTTATTTTTTGTTCAAAATTTGCAATTTTTCAACAGAATTTCTCATATAAATTTGATGCAGTCCCACAACAAACGTTTTAAGGGTGTACACTGCTTCTTGCCTGGTTACAGGCTAGGCCTAGGCTCCGGCACCTCATATCTTGACGGGGATAAGCAGTAAAGAAGATGACTGAATGATTGAAACTTGATGCAGCCTAGCCTGTTGGAGCAATTTTCTTTCTTTGTGTTTTTGCTCTGATACGTTTGACACATTTGTTCCTTTAATAATGTTTAAACATGGACATTGATACCAAAAGCAAAATCAAGAGTCGTCTGAGTTCGAGTAGAAACGACAACAATTGACAACCAGTAGCGTGGTATTTGGATGCTACACAACCTCACCTGGACTTTACCTCAGGAAGCCTCGGTTAGATTGAGTTTAAGAGGCCTGATAGTGAATTTTATTTATCGACCTTCTTTTTTTCCCTTCAGAAGACGTCACTGTGAGTCACTTTTCTCCATCTAACTCTGTCTCTTCCATCTTTTTCTCTCATAACAACTACTGTCATATCTCCTTCACTAGGTCCAAAAATCTCCTCTTTGGTCTTCCTCAAGGGCTCCTACCAGGCAGTTCTAAGCTTACCATCCTTTTCTGGATATAGTCTCTGTCATGAGGCGGTGTGCAGGTGGAAATAGAAGGACCCAATTGCAGACAGAAAACATGGTTTATTTAAGAATGGCAGTCCAGTTAGGGTGTGAATGAAAAACAAAGTTTCAACGGCATGGCAAAAGGTTATTGTCAGAATGTGTTCTTGGTCAGGCAACCGGGCAGACCTGGCTGGAAGGGATGGTATGACCCAACAGGGAAGTCCAGGATGATTGCCCTTAAAGAGATGGCGGGGTCCACAGATGTGTGGAATCAGGAATCAACCTCAGGTGACCCTAATCAGGGTGATGAGGAACATCAAGGGCTCACTCTAGCGGCAGGTAAGGAGATCCTGACAGTCTCTATCTCTCCTCTATACGCGTCCATACCATCTTTTTGATGACTATAACTCCAAATTTCTAAGACGTGATGTCCTCATTCTTGCTTTATTCTACTCTGATTAATCCTAAAGATCTATCAACGTATGATATGTGGAAACTTCTGTTTCATGCAGCAAAGACCTTTGACTGTAGAATATGAAAGGGTTTTTCTTCATACCCCTGCATGAGACAGTGTCCTGCTGTATTCAAAGCTGCTTTGCAGTTGAGAGAAGACCCAGGAGGTGATGCAGCAGCAAACAAACTGACAAATAGAGCACAGTGATGAATAGAAGATACTGACAAGGACAGTTCAACAAAGGAGCGATCGCTTGGCAAGCAAATCTTCCTCCACTGCCAGCACCTCTCACAAAGAAACCCCATTCTGTAGCAAAGCTAAGGTATGGCAAAAACAGGAAACAAAGAAAAAATACCTAGATGGGAATACTGTTCTCTAATGGATTTTTCAACATTGATGGAGAGTTATTGCGGAAGTTCAATTTTGTTTTCAGACTGGTCGGAGAATTTACTGGTCCAAACAAGGTGAGCATCCTGCAAAAGTAACTCCTACAAGACTCATTTAAGCTATTCCAACGTTTTGATTAGTTACCATAATGGGAAAATATATACATTTTTAATCTAGTGTTCCATTCACTGACCATTTCATTCTTTTTTTGGCACATCCCAATGGGCTCTACGGTGGCCAATCCATGTGTGAATAGGATGTTTCAGGTTCCCATAGACCACTTTTTCACAGTCTGAGATCTTTGTATCGTCTAATGGTACGACCAGGTCATCAAGCGGGAGGTAAGAATGCAGTAGTAAACTGGATCAATTGTGTAGTGTAATATCACAGTCTGCTAAAGCCATTATTTTTTAAATCATACGTTAGCAACAGAATAATAAAATGTTTCATGTTCAGGACAAAAATGGGCAAACTATGGTCCAAGGGCCACATGCAGCCCTTCAAGCTCTTTAATCCGGCCGACCAAACATGAGGAAATTATATTTCATTTTGATCCTTCTGAACCGCTTATCCACTAACAGGGCCGCGGAGGGGCCCATAGCCTATCCTGGCTAATTTAAGGCGAGAGGCAGGGTATACCCAAAACAGGTTGTCATGATCGCCATCTGTAATCTCTGCCACCAGGGGGAGCCCTGGACCTTTCTTCATCACCCTGATTGAGACATCTGAGGATGATTATTCGTTTGCCATCCATCTGTGGACCCCGCTGCCTATTTAAGGGGCAGCGGGGTCAAAACAAACAATAATTTGTTTTGAGAATATTAAACATTCTGAGTTGTTTTCTCCAACATTTGGGGTGGGGTTTTTTTTGTGTGAATTTTTATCTATGACATCTCAGTATCACAGATAACAACCAGTAAAATTCCTTTTTTGAAATAATCAGACTTTGAAAACATTTGTTGTTGTTTCATATACAATTTATTTGATTTGATAAAGGCATACACTTAGTGTGGAACCAGATCTCTTAACAGAAATGTACATTTCCCCTTATTTCTTCATCTGTAATCTCTTCTCTGTACAAAACATCAAAACAAAGTTACTGGTTGGCAAAACCCCAATCAAACCAACCAGCTAATCGCCAAGACGTTCCTCTGACATGTAAAACCACTCATCATTTAGAAACAGACAAATATGATTTAAAGCTGGGGAAAAAAAGCTCATTTAAGCACATTTTTTTTCTTCTCGTCACTTTTTCTAGTACTTTAACTGTGTTACTTTGTCTGATCGGCTCAGTGTCTCTCATCAAGGATACATAAAAGGCTGAAGCTTCGTACAAGGATCTAAGCGAAGTATCACCAACAAGTTCAAATTTAACCCCACTGTTTTTGCCCCTGCAAACACACACACGGGGTGAGAAACACTTTGCAAGTACTAAGATCCATAAGGGAAAATCCCCTTTCTGAGCAGCTATGGAGAGAAGGTGTCATTCGTTTGTCTGTACAGCACTTTTGGAGAGCAGTAAAGCAAAAAAAAAAAAAAGAGAGAAAAAAGTTTGAGTTCACAAGACGTAGAAAGTAGAAAAAGATTCAAAACAGACAGCTTTTATTTTTAAATGAACTGAACTCATAAATGACAAAAATATACTTACACATTTTTTTTTGTGTCTGATAAGTTGAAAAAGTTTTTTTATATTAAGAAAATGACTGAACATGCACTAATTTTTTTGTTTTTTACATTATATATACAACGTGGATTAGAGGCTTGCCGTGGAGGGGGTTGAGGCTTTTTATGATGTTTAAGAAGAAACTTCTAAGGGTTCAGAATAAAAAAAAGACCATAAAAAGCATCCATCATAACTCATTTCAACAAGTATCGTCTACCAACATCATCTGTTTTATTTTCACCCAATCACAATTGATTATTTCTTGGCTCTGATTTAACTTATCAAGAGTTTTCCAAACTTAATGAGCCAACATGAAATAATCTAAATAATTTCCAGTTGCTTCATTAACAAATATATTTCACTTGTAGCACAAAAAGCAAAGTATTTAAAAAAAAATTAAACAACGGTCATGTTTTTTGTGTCCCACACACTTCAAACTTCCAAGATGCTCACTCAGCCTGAAATAAATGAAGACTCAATCTGTCCTTGATGAGCGCTGCTGCTGTGGGACCTTTGTAAATTTCAGCTGAAGAAAGCACGTTTTTCTCCTCAGAGAGCAAACAAGAAAAGATGGTTGATTACATCTAAATATTCATTAATGAGTTCAAAAATAAAAAGTGATGAAGATTTTTTTTTTGGTTGATGTATAAATCTAAAACTCAAATAGTCTATTTGAGTTCCAAATGAAATGAAATTCTTCTATGGAGGGTAAAATAGTTAGAAAATGCTGCATTGTTCTTTTTTTTTCTTAGGGTAGTATCACACGGTAGAGTAAGGCAGTGGAAGGAGTGTGAGCATGATAGATCGAGTCATTTAGAGTATCTAAAGTACAATAATGGAAAAGAACACTGGTTAATAATAGGACTATAAAGTCTTTTTTTTCCTTTTTTTTGCCGGTGTTGAGACCAGAAAGAGTAAAGCCGCCCACACCAAACCCTCCCTCTTTCAGAGAACCAGGCTCTGCAGACACTGAGCAATCTAACCCATGCACAGCAAGAAAAGCAATGTTCCCCACAGAGCATGCAGCCATACTGTACATTTTTAGACTCTGACTTTTTTATAAGACTTTGCTCTAAGAGAATATTAGCTTTTAGCGCTGGCAAACATGACGGTATTCAGCAGGCGTTCACAAAGTACAGCTCGGCTCGTTGCTGCAGTCATTCAGGCTGTGGTTGCTGTCCACGTCCCTCTTCCTCAGCTCTCTGCCCGACTTCTGTTGCTGACCGCCGTGGTTGTGAGTGTGGTGGGATGAAGGCCGCTTCCCGTGATCCTGGTGATGTTCCTGCCCATGCTGATGATGGCCGTGCTCTTTGGTGTTGCCGTGTGACTCACTGGTAAAGACTCGGACTCCTTTCTTGGTGTCATCTAGAGCCTCAAAGTTGTCATCTGTGGACTGGGTGATCCCACTGTCAGGCACCACCTGCAGGTAGGCTCTGACGCGATGGTGGCGGGCACCTGCGTCATCGCTGAAGTCGATCACACGGCACTCATAGGTTCCCTCATCAGTGGGTTTGACCCGGGAGAGGCGCAGTTTGTGGGAAATATTGCTTCCTACAACCTTCACAACCTGCAGGAAGATGAAAAAGAAGCGTGAAAAATGATGGAGAGAAAAACTACACTAAACAGGACTACATACTACAGACATCCAATTCTGTTTCGTCGTCTCTCGCTTATGCGGGGCCGGGTCGCGGGTGAACAGCCTCAGACGGGAAGCCCAAACTTCTCTCACCTCAGCTGCATGCTCCAGCTCACCCGGAAGGATCCCGAGTTGTTCCCCAGCCAGCTATGAGGCAGTCTCTCCAGCGGGTCCGGGGTCTGCTTCTTGGTCCACTCCCCGTGGGATGTGTCCAAAACACCTCACCAAGGGAGCGCTCGGGGGGCATCCTGACCAGATGCCCAAACCACCCCATCTGACTTTTTATCAACCTGGAGGAGGACCAGCTCGACACCGAGATCCTCCCGGATGGCAGACCTTCTCACCCGATCTCCGAGTGAGAGCCCAGCCACCCTGCGGAGGAAGTTCATTTTGGCCACTTGTATCCGTGATCTCATTCTTTCGGTCACCCCCCACAGCTGGTGTCTAACGTCTAATTTGACGTTAGACCCCAACAAATTTTTTTTAAACCCCAACAAATTACTTTTTGCTTTCAATAAAACAAAAATAAAATCTTGTAGCAACATCATGAAGTAAACCACACAAAAAGAACTCGACCAATCACACTGCTGGACAAAAAGAGCTTTTCCTGGATTTAATAAAGAGATTTCAACTCAATATCAAGTCGCAGGAGAAAAGAAATCTGAGATGGATACAGTGAGCAAGGAAGCAGGAATGCATTGCTGAAATAATTATCTTTTGGCTTGAGAAAGTCTCCTCAGCTTTCTGTCTTCCAAGCCAATCCACCTTTCGTTCTCTCTATGGAAAAGTGGACGATGCAGTCAGCATCTGCCCTTGCAAGAGCAACAAAGACAATTCATGCACTGTATGGTTTGAGAAAATTCCTTTGTGAATATGAACTTTCTCTTGGTGATAAAAGCTTTCCATGTTTATTATTCATTCCAGCTGAGATGACGAGAGACCGGACACATCCCAAGATGTGACTCATCAGATTATAAATACAACTTCATTTGTCCCACACCTTCATTCTCATGACATGAGTCATGTTAGTTAGTATGTGTGGCCACACCAAAGTCTGCATGTGGGAGATTTTTTATGTTTTTGTGAGATTGGAACGATGTGAACCATCAAAGAATTTCTGCCTGCAGTGTTTGGATCCACAGACGTGCTGATACATGTACATGGTCTCCTTCATGCCGTCATTACAACCAATCAGCAGCAGATATCTGCTTGCGAAGAAAGAAATATTCTTTGTCTAAAATGCATAATTTTTTTAAGACATCTAAAATATAATGCAACTTTAAATTTGGTGCAATCTGTCATGAATTTTAGGTTAGCTTGTAATAATATCTTTGTCCTTTTCTGCAGAAACATGGGATATTTTGGACGTTCTGCTGACTTCCCAGTTTCTCTATGACACGCTTTATCACCTGGATGTGGGGTTATAGTCATGAAGATAAAGCAGTGTTTATTAGAAACTGAAGATGATGCACTGCAAGCCATGCACCCCCGAGGAGGACACTTAACCACCCACAAGCAGCAGCACCGCATGCTCTTCAGCTGACACTGGGATTCCACCCGGCCATAAAGGATGAACCGAGCATGCTCAGTGAGTCATGTGGAGCCTTTCCTGCTCTGAAAGCTTCATCAAAATCAACACTTGTAGATCATGTAAAATCTAGAATATGATCACAAGCTTGTTGCGTAACATCTGATCATCATTGCTCACACTCGGTACTCACACTTATCTTTGTGGCGTCTTTTGGCATTTCCTCATCTGGAGCCACCTGCAAGAAATAATGAACATTTAGTTTGAATTGTGTATAACTAAGTAAACAATTTGCAATTTTTTATGCAATGTGAAACACATAGAAACGGTTAAATTTTCTTGCATTTTCTTGTAGCTCCTTTGATGGTTGAGATACATTACAGTGGTCTCTCGTTAATCATGGGAGTTCTTCTTCTCCTTTCGGCATTTCCCTTCAGACATCGCCACAGCAAGTCAGTTTCTTTCATCAAACCCTATCTGCTGCATTTTCTTCAGTCACGCCAACTATCTTCAGGTCTTCTTTCACTGTATCCATGAACCTCCTCTTTGGCCTTCCTCTAGGCCTTTTTCCTGGTGGTTCCAAACCCAGCATCCTTCTGCCGATGTACTCTCTCGCTCTTCTCTGCACATGTCCAAACCATCTCAGTCTGGCCTGTCTCACTTTATCTCCAAAACCTCTAACATGTGCTGTTCCCCTGATATACTCATTTCTAATCCTGTCCATCCTGGTCACTCCCACAGAGATCCTCAGCATCTTCATCTCTGCTACCTCCATCTCTGTTTTCTGTCTTTTCCTCAGTGAAACTGTCTCTAGACCAAACAGCATGGCCGGTCTCACCACGGTTTTGTACACTTTTCCTTTCATTTTAGCTGAAACTCTTCTATCACACATCACACCTAATACTTTTCTCTCATGTTATAGGTTTTGGAGATAAAGCCTGCCTGCAAACGGTTATTCATCTCTTTTCCACACTCTCCATTGCTCTGGACTGTTGATCCTAAGTACTTAAAATCTTCCACCTTCTTTCTCTCTTCTCCCTGTAACCTCACTTTTTATTTGGATCCCTCTCATTCACACACGTACTCTGTTTTACTCTGACTAATCTTCATTCCTCTTCTTTATAGCGCAAACCTCCACCTCTCCAGCTTTTCCTCCACCTCTTCCCTCCTCTCACTACAGATCACAATGTCATCATGGGAGTTATGTCCCAAAAATAACAGAAAATATTCAAATGACTTTTTTTTCCAATTATTTTGGGTAATAAGAGGCTGTAAAACTACTTACTTCACATTTTATGAACTTTTACTTGTTTGTTACTTTATAGTCACTTAAATACTTGATTTGAGTTACTTACCTTTATAAATTTCGACCTCATAGATTTTTCTCAAAAAGGCAGATTTTCAGATTGGATTGTATTAAAATATTATTTACTCGCCTTCTCGTGACAAGACCAAACAGAAATGATAAAACTATGAATATTTCTCACGTGCAATGTTATCAAAACAAAAGTATGATCAAATTTAAAAAAAAAAAATCTTTCAAGTGTATTAAATATTTGGTTTTAGACTGATTCACACTGTTACACTGACCTCATTAGTCGTCCAAGGTTGTCGGTCCGTCCAATCCAGATGATTCCTGATGTACCACCACTGGATCTCCAGTGAGTAAGAAGGTGTTCCAGCTCCTCTGAAAGAACAAGCCATCTCCACATCTTGACCTTTTTGGGCAGTCATGTCATGGGGAACCTCTGTGAACATGGCTGAACAGACACACAACACAATCCCCGTCAATAAAAAGACTTGGTTGGATGGTTTATTTGAATCAATCGATGCCACAGCAGAGAAAAATGATGACATTGGTTGAAATAAAGAAGACCGCAGACTATTTGAAAATCCCAGAGAGGCAACCTTAAAATACTGTTTCAAAGACACTGATAGAGTGATGATCTCTGCGTACGAAGAGAATGGTAATCTGTGTTTGGTGAGCAAAAAGTCTGTTTTCATTAGAACAATGACTCCTTGTAAATTCTAATCTAATAAAATTAGCTTTTCATCAACACATGCATGCATCTTACTAATATTAGAAGAGGGCTTTGATTAGCATGTTTGATTAAGAAATATTCACATTGAGATAATTTATGTAAATCCTCCAATGAAATTGATGCAGGGCACAGGTGAAAATTCAGTCATGAATAAAACGAGAGCAAATAAAGCTGTGGTTTAAATAATTTCTAAACTGATTCTATCAAGAAAATTAAACAAAAAGGATAGATATTTGTATTAAATAATAAAATGACAATTTTGCCTTTGGTATAAAAAGAGGTACAAAGATGTGTTTTGTTGGGTGTTATGAATTCTAACCCACCCAGTGTTGCTTAGTGACTGAAGTGACTTTCTGAAGGTCTGCTGCCTCTCTGCACAAGTATTACGTTTCCAATACTGGTGTAAGAATGACAATCCATCAAGACGTGATCGATATTCTAATCTAATTCTTGGCAAGCTTGCAAATAACTGTATATTTCAAAATGTCTAAGTTCACATTTAAAGGAAAGTTAACTGGCACTCCGAGAGGGGCATTTGTTTAAGTCTCTGAAATGAACCTCCTTATTGGCTGTCGTTTAAAAGCTCTGCAGCACTGAACGACTAGAGGAGCTTTGGATCACTCTGGTTTCTGTAGAGCAGGTAGATTTCACCTGCGGCTGATAAGGATCTAGTTTTCATTACAACCCGCTTTAGAGCAACTGGGAAAATTTAAAAAAAAATTATTTTCTGCTCATTCATTAATTCTGCAATTTATTTTTGATGGTCAAACATAGTAAATACAATTATACACGCTTAATAATTCTCGTTAAAACAGTCAGTTTCTTTAAGCTGAAGTTGTTGATGGATAAAATCTTATAAAATGCTCAAGCAAAAATGATTAACATCAAGAACATGGAGGTATTTTTTATTGGTAAGATCATTTTTGGACTTGTTATGGACATGCGTTTTATTTCTACCGCTATGTTAGTGAAGGTTGGGGTGTCAAACTATTATTTAATCAACTCCAAATTTTTACATGAATTACAAATTGATCATTTAAATTAAACCTAAATGTAACGGTGTTCCTCTCATGGAAGAAACTATAGAAATGTAATGATTCTCCTACAGATAGATTTCCTATTTCCAGTGAGAACATGTTCTGTAAAAGTGTACAGGTTTCTTGCCCACACTATTCAGTCAACCACGACCTTGTGGAAAGGCAGAAAGAGAAAACCCACACAAGGTCTCTGCTTTTCACTCAAACACGTTTTTTTTTCCAGGATGAATGACAAACCACACCACCACCTACTTATATAAAAAAAATATATATGAGCGTTTACCAACCATGGCATCTCAAACATTTCAGACAGATACTCAGAAACAGACAGATGCACCAATTTTTCTGCAAAGGACCCAATTTTCCACTCTGGATCGTCTAAAGCAAAGTTTCTTTTCCTCTAAAATTCATGCTTTCCAGTAATTGGGGTCCACCACAGCCTGCAAGACATCCAAAATGCCATTTCCTTCAGCTGTAATAGCCTTGAGAGCAACAATTAGACTGTTTCAGCACACTGAAGCAACCACTAGTTCCTCTGACAGGAGAGGAGTTGGTCGGTATATCTGGATTTAAACCTTGTTATATAATCATAAACTTTACACATTTTAATGAAACAATAGAGACGTAAACTAATGTAAGATATGTTAAATTTGCCAAACCAAATTGAATGTTTGGATTTAAGCAGATTCTATTTGAATCATATGATATTTAATTCCAAAACCGATGACCTGAGTAGATTCCTGAGTTCCTCAGATCCTTCAATGTCTGCAGCAAGAACCACTCCATGTTCTACTAATCTATCATAGTGAGTGTCTTCTTCTTTGCTGTGGTCAACTGGGAAGCTCATGAAAAAAACTAAGGACTCCTACAGACCTGACAAGCTCTTTAGTTGAAGTCCAGCTCCCAAACAGAAAAGAGGTAGTGATCCCAGACATGTAAATCACAGACAACTCCTCCTTCTCTCTGCAAAACTCTGTGGACCAAGTGAGAGCAGCTTCAGTCTTCTGCGACCCTGTTGCTCAAAATATGCGTACAGGAAGTCATTCTTGTTGTCCTCTATTAAAACACATTCTAATTTTTTTCTGTAAGGACTGTTTAAAAACCATCAATTTCTGTTCTGTTCCATTGTCTTACACTTAACTGGGCCTGGGTCGCTGAAGCAACAGCCTCATATGGTAAACCTACACTTCCCACAGCCTGGCTGCCAGGAAGCCGAGGTGTTTACCTTCCAGCTGTGGAACATAGTCGCTCCTGCAGTTTTGGGGCCTGCCGCTAGGTCTCCTCCCCATGGGACGTGCCCAAAACACCTCACCAACGAGACGTTTGGAAGGCATCTTAACCAGATGGCCGAATCACCCCATCTAGCTTCTCTCGAACCGGAGGAGCAACAGTTCTATTCAGAGCTCCTCCCGGATGACAGAGGCTTTTACTCTCTCCATTTAAAATGAATAAGTCTCTTTACACTCATAAACATAATGACTTTTTGTCTCTGTAAACCATAATAATGTATTTTAATTGAAAATATTTCAACATCTGTACTGCTATAAGACCTTCAAACATCGTCACACCACCTTTTTCCCCCCTTCTTTGCAACCCAGCCTCCTGTGATTGTCCAATTAGTTTACAAAAAGGACCCCTGAACCCTTAAATGAATTATTAAAATGTGGAAATGAAATACCACCTCAGCTTTCTGAGCGAGCTAGCATATATTAGCTGGAGATGACTTTGACCAAACTGTGTTTCTCTGTGCGATATTGTTTTAAATGCCACTTGACACCATTTTTTTCATCCATCAACGGAAATTTCTCCCAAATTTTTTTTCCTCAAAAAGTGAACCTTTACTGTAAATGTCCACAAACATTTGTGAGGGTTAGTAACCTGGTCATTAAGATATGTCACATTCATGCCAAAAGGACGCTGATTTTCATCTTGCTACATAGATTAATGTCTTTCAGTGACGCTGCTTTATGGATCAGTCTCAAATTACATGAGCAGAACGAGCCTAAAGTCATACATCCCTCTTGTGCATTGATCAAATCTGCTTGTATTTTTCATTTTCGAAACTCGAAACGCACTTGGTATCGATTTGACATTACACAGCTGGCAACAATGCCAACAGCTCCTCTCTTGTAGATAATATTCAAACCTGAGAGGTAAAAACCGCAGTGTAAGAAGACGCTTTCAGCAATAATTTGTCTTTTCTCTATAAGCCATGTGTAGCACATTTTACAGCCCTGATGATTCCCTCATTATAAAAGCACAAAAAATGTAAAAGGTATCATCTGTCTTTTATAATGCACAAAAAAATCTCATTCAGTGTCTTATTGAACTCACATGAAAGATACTAATCAGTTTTTTACACATTGTGTAACATATAACATCGAATAACATCACATTTTTCTCTCGTCTCGTCTTACAAAGTCTTCCCGAACAGTCACATTTGTGTGATATGTCAAAATCTCAAAAGTTAAAGTGAAAAACTCAATTTTATACCTTTGATTCATCCTCCTCTAGCATGCAAATCTCTATATTTTACTGATTTCTGCACAACAATGACTCAAGCATGCCGTACTCAAGTGCTGGATCTCTTAATAATAACCATATTCACACTGTCGTTGTTCAGGCAATAAAAGACTTTGATGAGTTGGGTCAGCACACCCCGAAGCATTGTTATTATCCTCGAGATAAACAGCAAAAGGCTCCCTGGCAACTTCCTGAATCAGTGCATAAAAGCAGCAGCCAAGTCAGACTTCTTCTCATCCCACTTATCGTGGCAGGATGGAGAGACAGATGGGGAAATTAATGTGAGAAAAATAGACGAAGAGAAAGAGACTTTACACATTTGTGCAATGATGGAGAAAATAAATCATCACCAGAGATTAAAAATAATGAGCAGGCGTTAATGAGAGCCGGCCTCTTTGTGTTTGTAAGAGACTAATGTATAGGAAAACAATGGAGAAGAATTAATATGAGTGAGTGTGAGTATGTGTGTGGTGGGGGGAACGTGTGAGGCAGTTGATAGCTGGGGGTGGTAAAGCCGCAGGGGCGTCACTGATTGTTTCTTTTCACTGAGAAAGGGGATGTGGTAATTACAGGGTTGATATGAGAAGAGCTGCAGATTATTCCTCGGGTTATTCTTACTTCACACTGTCTTCTTCTTAACTTTTACACAGACATCTGCACTGAAGAGTCTAACTTACTGTAGTTCTTGTAAAAGGAAAGCTGTGTAAAGTGTGGAGTTGTTTCACATCATTTAAAATATGATGCTAGTTATTGTTGGCATTAATGAACATCTTTATCAATCAATGAAAAATGACCATTCATGCCAAAAATTCTGCGGCTGTTTGGAATTTATTTTTTTAAACTATGTTAGTTAGAGAATTTGTAGCATCTTGGCAAGCTTCCCTTCACAAGGAAGTTTTTGTTTGCTGTTTTAAAATACACACAACCACTGAGGGTGGCTGGGCTCTGAGATCGGGTGAGAAGCTCTGCCATTCAGGAGGAGCTCGGTGTCGAGCTGCTCCTCCTCCAGGTCGAGAGAAGCCAGATGGGGTGGTTCGGGCATCTGATCAGGATGCCCCCCGAGCGCCTCGCTGGTGAGGTGTTTTGGGCACGTCCCACCAGGTGAAGGAGGCTGTTGTGCCCGCGACCCGGCCCCAGATAAACGGAAGACGACGAAACGGAACAACCACTGACCACATGAGGAATATAAGTTTAATACAATGATTATTGATAAAGCCACATCAGGTACTTTTAATAGGAAATTAATAGGAAATAAAGTACTGTTAATTGGGAAATATTAGTTTCACATTTAGCATTTTCTCTGCTACTTTGGTAATCACTCAAAAAAAATCTAAATTTGTAGAATGTGTTCTTTGCTCCAACTTGATTAGTTTTCAGGTCATCAGAACATTTTTGTTCTATTTAAAAATAGTTCATTTGTAATCATACAATAAATGTTATTTTGTTCCCATCAATCAATAAATTAACTTTTGAATTGCATATTCCCTTCATTTTATAAACTAGAATCTTGGGGAAAAAAAAAAAAAAATCCCTCCTTCACTTGGATCTCCAGGAGGTTTCTTTTATTTTCTTTTGAGAATTTTTTCTTACCACAAAGGTAGGTCTATGAATTAGCTGTCCCTGGCTGACCACCTAATTCATCAACTCCTCCTTCTGAGCACATCGCTTTGTGCGCTGGGATCTTCGATGTCAAAGTTTTACACATATTTGTGAGATTGCCTAGTATTTGTCGGAGCCATTTGTTGAGTATTGTCTAGTATTTGTCTCTGGCTTCCCCGCAACCTCGTAAGAGATAGACGGTTAAGAAGCTGACTGACCGACTTGGGAAGACACAACACAACAATCTCAAGACGCTTCACAATAATGTTTTATTCTAAACTATAAAAAACTATGATGTAGCAGTATTTTTGTTGTGCTTTCCTTTTAATCTTTTTTATTTCATTACAGATAAAAACACATTTGACCTCTACTGAGGGGTTAGCTGGGATTCAGGCCAAAAACAGCAGGAAACTACTGCTTTAAAAAGACGACCTGGAACAGTCAAGGATGGAAAAGATTCAATCTGCAAAGATATTTTCTGATACAAAAATTTACAGCAAACAGCCAAACCTATAACTTTGTCTCTGAATCAGCAAAGCAAGTAGCCCTGATAATATGACACAAGTTTGCCATCTAAGCTTGTTGATGCCGCGACCTCAGCTTCGACGGTTGCGGAAGCAAAAGCGAAAGAGAAAGGAACAATTCATGAAAAGGGATCACATACATACGTACAGTGTGTTAAAACAGCCACGCTTACAGAATTTTGGTCGCAATTTTTGTTGTGATATTGTGTCCTCAAATCTCCTTATAAAGTCTGAACTCCAGCCACATTACAGAGTCACTGCTCTTTCTGTGTTTGAACTATGACCTCCCAATGGAGGCATACATCAGGAAAGTGTTTCTCACTCTGTAACACTGTACAATTTTTCGACATCTCAGTTATTAATATTCTTGTCCATCATGCAGTGAGACTGAGGAAATGTCTAAAATCCTTCAACACCATGACAACACCGAGACAATACCACCTCACTCAGCAACTGGAGAGGACGTAGCTAGTCGAGAGTACTGGGACTTTCACTCAGATATTCATTAGGGAGAATGAACTGAATTAGTGTTGTAATAAAAATGAAATATGAAGTATGAATGTATGAAGAGTAGAGGAACAATACGACCACACACAACGTTTGTACAGTGTAATAAAATGCTGTTTTACATTGGTTTAATCACTGTCTGAGCAGGTTGTGAATTGCATTGCACTATATCTGTTGCAGAAGCATTGCAAGAACTGAAAAAGGGTAAACGTACAGTACACAACCAGATGTACCAGCCGGCATTTCAGACACTGAGCGACATTTACATTCAGAGGCTGACGTCGCTCGATGCCCGAACATGATGGATTCAGATCCGGAGTAGAAAAGGCACAGCGAGGCTGAATGTTGCCAGAGCCTCTATGGATAACAAAAACTGACTGTTGCAGCGGTGTTTTGTAGCCCTGAGAGTGAGTCCAGGCTTATGCAAGGCCTTGGGCATAATGCAGGGAAGCAGATGCATGACAAGCCTCTTATAACCCTTGTTAGGGATCTGTGAATGATGGATGAGCTAGTAAAGTGATGCTTGTTGGGGTTTTTATGAGAACTAGAGAAGCTAAAGTGGAACGAGTTTCAAAAATGTACACATTTTTCACAAAGTAGATGTGTCAATATGTCATGTTTTTACATTTGGAAAATGATTTAGGCTGATTAGAGAATGAGATAAAAAAACAAACAAACACCAGAATGACCATTTTCTTAGTTTTCTAATTCACTAATAGCTTGACTTTATAAATTAAGCCTTTGTAACATCTAATCTAATGAAAATGGAGAGAAACCGATTGCAAGATTGGTCATGGCACTGAGTTTGTCAAACTCATTTTGGTTGTTATTTTGCCCTGTCTTTCCTTTTTTTTTTACTCCTCTTTGAACTGTTTAAAAATAATTATAGCCAGATTTTGTCAACAAAAAAATTGTGAGATTACGATATGACAATAAAGAATCTTGTATAAAGGGGTAGAAAAATATTAAGTATTAAACTCTCAGGCACAAGGTTTACAGGTATACCAAAAAGGAAGTTTATGATTGTGGTGAAGGATATGAAGGTAGTTTGTACAACAGAAGAAAAAAACAGGTGACAGGATCAGATAGAAGAAATTGATTCACTGTGACAATTCAATTCAATTCATTTTTTTTGCATAGCCCAAAATCACAGAATTTCTGTCTCAATGGGCTTCATATTGCACATTCATACTGACAGAGCCAACCAGTCTGTTGCAGGGCCACACACACACACATTTCTAGGGGCAATTATGTTGTGGCCAATCAACCTAACATGCATGTTTTTGGAAGGTGGGAGGAAAACCAAAGTACCCAGAGAAAGCCCACGCATACACGGGAAGTGTATGCGTGGGCATACACTCCATACAGAAAGGCCAGTGTTCCACGCCTCGTCCCCACCCGGGATTCACAACCTTCTTGCTGTGAGGCCACTGTGCTACCCACTGCACCCCCATGCCACCATAGGCTCCAAATAAGTTCAAAATAATCATTTTAAAAGAGATTTCTCATGTTAATAATTTGTAATATCACAATTATTACATTTGATTCTAAGGGAATTGAAAATGACTATTTCCAAAAATGCACCATAGATAAAACAACTACAGGGTTGTATTCCTGGTGGTATTTCTTCTTCATACTAAAACATTAAGCTAGGTGGTAACACAATAAAGTGGGACGCACAATTTTCCCAACTGCTTTGTCATGTTTTGAACGGTTTGTTTTACCTCAACTGTCATGGTGGGTGTTGTCCATTGGCAGATATGACATCATGGCACTGCCTCCCCTGCCTCCTCTGACCCACCCAATAGAAGCTTTTTTATTGGTTTATGAATTTTGGATTCTATAAAACAAGGAGAAATTCTGCTCCTTTTATTTTCGTCTATTCTCATAGATGTAAAAGAGTTGACGTTTAATCTATTTAACAGATTGAAGCAACCGAAGTCAGAAAAGACCAAATAGTCAGGTTTTCTGGAACTATATTTCTCCCTTCAATCCATTCAAGACCACAACCTTGGATTTTATAGATCAATAGTTTCCACATCCTAATTGTTGGTAAGTTAATTGGTGGTTGCAGCTCTCAGTTAATCATTGTTTGCTTTTATACTGCTTTTAATTTATGTGAATCTCTTGAATAACTTCTGATCACTTGAGACAGCACACAACACAAAAGACACACAAGGGCACTTTTATAGATCTTCTCAGCGAGGCTACCTAAGCTTCCACTTCACACACTGACAGCACTGTAAGTTCTCTCAAACTACAGATAGATTCTCTTATCTTTAGTCCTGCCTCGCCCCATTTTGGTTCATATCTTACGATTTATCTCTTCTTCCTATTATCTTTTTTCTCAGATTAGTCGTGTGTGTTTTCAAAGCAAGAAGACATTAGCTTGCAAGGCCATGGTGTGATGAATAACATAAAGTTATACACCGAGGAGTTGTGTACTGTTCTTTTTCAACTTCAGGATGTCCGATGCTTAAAATGTCTCCAGAAATACCAGATGTCATCAGAAAAGTTTTAGTTATGAGATGTCTTTAGGATTAGCTCCATTGATGAGACAGATTTCCAGAGAACATGCTCTCTGATTTGATTAGGAAGCACTGCTGTGAATACAACCATTAGCCTAAATGTGTGTACGTGCCTGTGTTTATCATTTTACAAGGTTTTGAATAATAAGAATTATGAGTACTGCCGGCTATACGTAGCAAGTTCTGGCTCCGGTTGTACAGAGATCGGACATCCTTTACCAAGGCCTCTGAGATTCCGTACTCCCAGAGCACCCCCCACAGGAGTACCTTTGTCGTGGATACTTGCGGCCAAAATGAGTGGTCCCAGATAAGTTTAAGACGACGGAACGGAGAGTTATATGTAAGCTACAGATTTGTTGTGAAAAAAGGAAAACTTTTTTGAATGAAATACTTTTCTAATTGGCTTTATATCAAGAAGATACGGAGTTCAAGTCCCAGGTGGGACGAGGCTTGAAACATTGGCCTTTCTGTGCGGAGTTTGCATGTTCTGTTGTGTGTGCGTGGGTTTTCTCTAGATACTCCGGTTTCCTCTCACTTTCCAAAAACATGCATGTTTAGGTTTAACGGCCACAACAAAATTGCCCTGAGGAAAATGTAAATGTGGCGACAGAGTGGCGACATGTTCGGAGTGTACCCCCTTCCTCTTGCCTGAAATCAGCCAGGATAGACTTCGTAAACCCTGTCACGTCGTTGGGAAATAAGCGATTCAGAAGACAAAACAATAGCTATTCCTCATGGCGAAATTACTTTTGCTGCTTTGCACTGCAGCACGCAGCAACGATGGCGTCAATGGTTGGAGCAATTGGGGGTTAGATGTCTTCTCCAAGGACACATGGGCATGGGCCCATTGGGAATCGAACTGGTTTCTCTCGGTCCAAAGATAGACTTTCTACCACTGAGCTTATGCCTTGTCCGATCACATGTAACATATTTTAGCCAGTACGCCACATTAACCACGCATCACTGTTTTTTTAGCTTCAAACTAAAGTACTTTCTACTTAACTCCCACTGGGTTGGAAACATTTGACCCCTCTCGTTGCAACATGGGCTCTATCCCCCGGTGTGATTCATGTCCCTCAGCAACTCTCTTTTCATTTCCATTCAAACATGCCAGGCAGCTCCTCAGAAATAATTAGCAAGTAACGAGTCTCTCGCATGGCCCTATAACAAGCTTCATGCTCTAATAATGAGCTTCTAAACAGTTCTGTGGTAAACAGCTGCCATCAGTTACACGGAAAGAGCCAGGAGCCTTAAGCATGAGCAAACACAAAGATAAACCAGCCTGAGCAAGCAGAATCCACAAGATGTTTTTAGTCTCTTTGGAAAAAGAATTCTTTCTTTCTACTCACTAATGGGGAAGCCACAAATGAATTCAAAACAGAGACACAGCGAGTCTTTGCGTGCTTATTTCTAATGCTTATTCATAAGTCTACAATACTTCATCTTTGATCAGCTGTATCATTTTTCGAGTCGTTCCAGAGTGTGATAAACGGGGGCGGGACACAAACAAGTTGGAGAGGTGAAAAATTGTGTACAAGTCATTAAAAAATACATTAATTCCATTAAACTATTTCAATTTTCAACTATTTTCTGGAACAACACATTGTAAACGTGTGTAGAAATATTTCAACTAGCTTTTATGAAACAATGCGCTGAATGATGTGTGTGTTCAGCACAGCAGGAGAAACGGTAACCAGCCATAAAACAGTGATGGATGTAATAAAGGCTTGAACAGCAGAGTGTAAAACACATTGTATTCATGAGGCTTTCTGTGGATAGAAAGGTTTGTAAGTAAAAATCATCATTTACAAAAGAAAAGTTACTTTTATTGCAAACTGAACATGATGTCCTGTTACCGTTGTCTCCCGCTTATCTGGGGCCAGGTCATGGGGGGACAGACTAAGACGAGAGCCCAGGCTTCTCTCTTCCTGGCTGCATCCTCTAGCTCTCCAAGGAGACTATGTCCAGCTGTGAGACATAGTCTCTCCAGTGGGTACAGAGTTTGCCTCTAAGTGTCCTCCCGGTGGGACAAGCCTGAAACAACTCACCAGTAAGGCATTCGGAAGGCATCCTAACCAGATGCCCGAACCACCCCAACTGGCTTCTCTCGACCCGAAGGAGTGACATCTCTACTTTGTTGTGATATTACATCTACTCTACGATATGTAACAATTAAAATGCAAAAAAAAAACAACTTTGAACAACAGATCTGAGGGAAAATTAGGAATTTTGTTTTTGAATGATTTTCAAATTTTGAATGATTTTCAAACATCTCCATTCTTCATTCAGAAAAGAGCTTTTTTTTGTTCACAATACTACATTCAGCAGGCTGACATTTAAAGGAGTTTATGACGTGCGCATTTACAGTATGCTTCCCTAGCAACAGATGTTTTTGTCAAGTACAAACTCAGCCTGTTGCAAGACAAAATCTTAATTTATTATTTCTCTAAATATAAAATACTCTCCAATGTTTGTTATTCATAGATGAAATCACCCTAAGATGTGTCATGATCCCCTCTCCTGCTGCCAGAGGAAGCCCTGGATGTTCCTTATCACCCTGATTGTGGTTACCTGAGATTGATTCCTGATTCCACACATCTGTGGACCTTGCCATCTATTTAAGGGCAGTCATTCCGGACTTTCCAGTCAGGTCATACAATCCCTTCCAACAAGGTCTCCCTGGTTGCCTGACCAAATACATATTCTGTCAATAACCTTTTGCCACCCCACTGAAACTTTGTTTTTTCTTTACACAGTATAATTGAACTGCCAAATTCAAGTAAACCATGTTTTCTGTCTGCAATTGGGTCCTCCTCTTTCCAACTGCACACCGCTTCATGACAAGATGTATAAGTAATAAGTAAGTAACTCCTTTGCCCTAATTAAGCAATTCTTCTAATGTCAATAACTCATGGAAATGCATTAATGTTTTTTTTATTGATAAAAATATCTTGTGGTTCAAATGTTTCCACATATCTAGTTTTTTTTTCTGTATTATAATCCCCTTCCCCAAAAAAAACAAGTTGCCATTACAAATATGAGCAATATGCATGCCTGTTTAGTCCTAGATAAGGTCAAAAAGTAATTACAAAAGTCAAAACAGGCTTTATAATACAGTGTGAAAATTATAACACTGAATATGTATAAAAAATCTATAAAAATGAAAAAAAAAAAAAAATTAAATGGTTGATGCTCCATCTATGCAAGTTTATTAATCTTTTAAACTTGGCCATCACTACAATAATCTGTTTCTATGAGCTGAAACCAAAAAAACTTTAGCTCTTTTATGTGTTAAATAGTGAAATGAAAACATTTCAATACATGAGTACAACCGCTTGGGGAAGCTGTTGAATGCAGCTCATTGTCTGCTTAATTTTTAATACGCAACACGCAGGCTGAATCCTGGTTGTTCATGAACAGCAAACGTGTATGTGGAGCTGTTTTAATCCACCAGTGTCTGCGTTGCTATGCACTACCCAGTGTTTCTCCACCGATGTCGACTTTTCCCCAAGCATCAATTTACCTGTTTCCCATTTTACAGTGAACAAAAACACAACAATTAAAAAAGCTTGCAAAGCAATCTGTCAATGACTACAATGTGTGTGTAGCTCATCCCAAAAGACATAAGAATCAATAAAGCCATCTCCAAGCTAGATTCTCTGCAGCTCCACTGAACACACTGATCCAAACACGATTTCAACAATACAGCAACAGTAAAGCCAGTAATCAAATAGAAACCAAGCAAAACCTTTTCATTTCATAGCAGCACACATAGTAAGGTGCTTTTTTTTTTGGTTTTCTGCTTCTTGTTTTCTATGGCAGTGATGGTGTGGCATGACTTTAAAAAAGGAAAGCAGAAAAAGAGGCAGGAAAGTCAGAAGCAGGAATACGGGTAAAATAAAAGAGGCAGGTCTGAAGAAAGCTCAACAGGGAGCATCTTTCTTCTTCTGCCTTTTAAAAGCCTGCCTTCACTATTCTATTCTCCTGAGCCAGGCAGCGGCAGCAGAGAGGAGACGCAGCAGGCAGGAGACAGCAGATATCAGCACTCTGTATCTAATCTCCCTACCCTCTCTAAAGTACCCTGGAGTATCCTCTCCAGCACAGACAGACTGAAAGATAGGAATTGACAGCTGCACATGCCATTTCCAGACACCCCAGGTTTACAGCTAAAGGTAGGCTCACACAGCTAGGCCTGACATGGAGCAGAGGGGGGGAAGGTTTCTGGGTGGAAGAAGAATGTAGAAACAGGTAATGGCTTACCCTGCACAGTCATACACACCTTCAATACAAACAGCTCCTGTTGATGTTTGGATTCAATGGACAGAATGATGCTTCAATTTCTAATATTCCAGACTCCAGCTTTTGGGTTGCCAGGTTGGACACAGTGCAACCAGACTGGCAAGGGGGCATCGAGGTGTTTGCAATCCAGCGCTCAAATTTTCCTTCAAGGATAAATAAAGCATATTCGATTCTATTCCCAACACTACTGTTTTTGACAACAATGCTTCTTCTTCTCCTTTCGGCATTTCCCTTCAGGGGTCGCCACAGCAAGTCAGTTTCTTCCTTCTAACCCTATCTCCTGCAACTTCTTCAGTCACACAACTATCTTCATGTTTTACTTCACTGTATCCATGAACCTTTTCTTTGGTCTTCCTCTAGGTCTCTTGCCTGGTGGTTCCAAACACAGCATTCTTCTAATGATGTACTCTCTCTCCTCTGCACATGTCCAAACCATCTCAGTCTGGCCTCTTGGACTTTATCTCTAAAACCTCTAACATGTGCGGTTCCTCTGAACCTGTCCATCCTCGTCACTCCCTGAGAGATCCTCAGCATCTTCATCTCTGCTACCTCCATCTCTGTTTCCTGTCTTTTCCTCAGTACCACTGTCTTTAGACCAATCAGCACGGCCGGTCTCACCACGGTTGTGTACACTTTCCATTTCATGAAACTCTTCAATCACACATCACACCTAATACTTTTCTCCACCCATTCCAGACTGCCTGCACACGCTTCTTCACCTCTTTTCCACACTTTCCATTGCTCTGGACTGTTGATCCTAAGTACTTAAAATCTCCCACCTTCTTTATCTCTTCTACCTGTAACCTCACTTTTCCATTTGGATCCCTCTAATTTACACACATGTACTCTGTTTTACTCTGACTATTCTTCATTCCTCTTCTTTCTAGTGCAAACCTCCACCTCTCCAGCCTTTCCTCCACCTCTTCCCTCGTCTCACTTCAGATCACAATGTCATCTGCAAACATCATTGTCCAAGGAGATTCCTGTCTAACCTCGTCTGTCAGCCAGTCATAACCACAGCAAAAAGCAATGACAATATAACAGTAACAATGGCCATAAAATTCTACAACAATGGCTACACCAGAAAATATTCTAAGTAAATACACTTGATAAAATCTTTTTTTTTTTTTTTTACCATTAATCATAATTTACATGCAAATGTTTTAATAGAAATATAGTACTACACTTTAAAAAGTCATTTGCATCAAACAACCAATAATTACAGTAAATCATTCATCATCTTCTAGACTGATTATCCCTAACAGAGTTGCGGGCGAAGCCGGAGCCTATCTCAGCTGATTAAAGACGAGATGCAAGGTACACCCAGAACAGGTCATCAGTGTATTGCGAGGCCACACCCTCAACCATTCTAACCCGATAATTACATATGTATAAATACCTATAGAATGTCTTTTATTGAAGATGTATTACTAATATATTTGGTTGTATTACACCATACGACAGTTGTGAATATTATTCCTGAAACTGTTTATCATCTGATATATTTTGAACAGCTGGCTGTTGAACATGCAAACGTGCCAATGCTAACAAGTTCATTTGCAAACAAACAGATGAGAAAAGCTAATTATGTTAAAGATGACAGCAGCTGTAAGATTAATGTGTGTAGTTTCTTTACAGTGGTGCTTTGTTGAGGCTTTTTCCGCAGTTTTACAAACATAACATCAGATTTGTATTTTTTTTCATCCCTCAAACGGGGAAATTTCTGTCTTATATTGCACCGCAGCAGGCATCCATGAAGGTACTAATGGTGGGAGAAACACGAGGTTAGGTGTCTTCTCCAGGAATACTTAGGCATAGGCCCAGTGGAATTCGAACCAGCTTGTCCCAGCCCAAAGGCGGACATTCTACCATTGAGCCAATGCCCCTTCCTTTTTTTATGGCTATCTTTTATCATTTCATAGCTATTTGTGTTATATTGTTGTATAATTAAAAGAATCACTTGGTAGAAAGTCTTTTTTTGTGTCCAAACAGCACTGCCCTAAATTTGAAAAATCATCATGTTTTAATGTCTTTTCCACAACTTCCGACGATTGAGTCAAAGTTGAGTCTGAATTCTCCAACAAAACAAGGTGTTTGTCCAATTCCACACAGCAAAATGAGCTGTCAAACATACAGTTTTGTCGGGGGAACCAGGTTGGCACAATCCCAATACTTTTATGCTTTTAGAGAGAAAAATTAGAAAGTTCTCCTTAGATACATATAACTTTTATTCAAGGTGTTTGCTATCCGTAGAGAAATAAAAACTACATCTGTACTTGATTTTTATTCAATCATAATGACAACAATATTTTAATCAATACTTTGAAACACTTCAAGAATAAAACGTTTCTTTTCCAACCGAAAAATCAATCCACCCATTCTGTAAACTACTTGTCCTCTGGGGTTGTGAGGTGCTGGAACCTGCTCTTGTTAGAATTGGGCCGGGTATACCACCACTCTACCATCAGATCATCCATGGGATAGACCAAGCATGAGGAAACAACGGCGCGTGGGCTACATGCAGCCAGTTAAATGTTTTAATTCGACCCGAAAAAAATCAAGTAAATAAACCATGATAACATTTTATTTCCCTGCAATTTTTATGTTTTCTCACTAGATGGCACTCTCTAGATAAATTGGCTTTGTTGCAAAAACAACAACACTGCTCTCATTGTCAGGGTTTGTTGTGTTAATACAAAGCTGGACGGTAGATGCTCCAAACAAAGTATTTTATTTAACGAATCCAAACTGAAAACAAGCTTGCGCCGAGCAAAATACTAAACATCTCAATCTTAGAGCTAGAAAATACGAGATTCGCTTCCAAACATCAACTGACAAGTACAGGAAACTAGAAAGACAAGACAAACCCACAGGGTAGTGAGGAAAAGCAACCCCTTAAATACTGCCAGGAGAAAATAGGAACCAGGTGAAGAACATTAGGGAAGAGTGGTGATCAGACCAGGGAGACACACCCAAAAGGAACACAGCACCTGAAAGGAAATAAAGTGAGTGATTTCAAAATAAAAGAGGAGATGAACAAAAACACTCTGACCTCCTGACTAAACCCGACACTCATTAAAATGTGTGTGTTTCTGTGATGCGAACTTTGTGAAAATAGATTGTCATGAGATTTCAAACCTACATTTTAAACCTAGCACGCTAGATGGACGTTTTTTTAAGTGCTAGAGCACTTTATTTTAATGTTATTGCGCTAGATTACGTGCGTGTAGCGGCCCTAATGGCTTTCCATATCTAGCGCGCTTGTTTACCAAAGCATGCCATCCATCTGCTCCTGTTCCAGCCCCTTGGTCAAATGTTAGAACCCAATGTGGCCCACGAATCAAAAAGTTTGCCCACTCCTGGGATCGACTAACCAAAAAAAACCCAAACATTATTTCCATATGCCTAAATCAATGTCAAGACAGTTTGGAGTCTCTACCAATAATTGACCCAGTTACAAAGACCCCATTTATGAAGTGTGAGAATAACTTTAAGTAGGAAAAAGACAGCTTCCTTTCACACACAAAATGATACATACTCTACTTGGGGAGGCTGAAAGCGAACCATTGAAAGTTATATGGAGCTGTTTGCAAAGAGCTAAAATGCTTTCCCATTATCCCTGCGCTGTCAAAAGCTAGAGCGTAGAAAACTCGTGTGTCCAAAGCTGGAGGCATTCAGGCAGCAACAGGGAGAGGAGGGTGTAGAAGATGCTGGTAGACAGGACAGCTGGAACTGAGCCTCAGAGTCTGGCATATTCCCCTCTGCCCAAATCACACCTTATTCTTCCAATCCTCCCCTTCTTTTCCACACTATCTTCTTGCTCTTCCTCCTCATCCTCCTTTTCCCTGCAGGTTTCTATTGTGCAAGCGGTGCTCTCATGAGGCTGCCTGACAGCATGGATAAATGAGTGAACTGCTTTGTAGGAGGCACAGACGCACACACAACGAAACAAACTACTAGAAAACCAGCCCTCCCTATATGTAAGCACTTATTTAGACACACCCTGATGAAAAAGGTCAGCTTTTAAAAAGGAAACATAAAGTCAGAGGTGATTTGATTTACAAATACACAAGCAGATGTATTGGCAGTACCCACAAGGTTTCTGTTACACTTGCTTTCCTCATGGCCTCTATTAAGGCTGACATTGATGAATGACTGAGATTACAGGACAGACTGCTGCTTAGCTTCATCACAGACTGAAAGTAATCAAACAGAGAGACACGGAGAGCATCAGGGAAACTCTGCACCTTGCAAAATGGAGGTACAGGTGTGGTGAAATAAGAGTATGAGTTAAGATGTTGGTGTTAGTCAATGAAATAGCACAGCAAAGGAAAATGTGACAGCTCAGTGGCTTCATTCATTCATACTTTGATTCATTCATTCTTTTGCATACTTTGATTCATTCATTCATGAATCAAAGTATGCAAAAAATTTGTATTTTTAACTGTACCATATTCATCCCTCATGGGGAAATTATTTTTGCTGCATTGCACCTCAGCAGGATGTCATGACGGCACCAATGGGGTTAGATGTCTTCTCCAGAGACACTCAGTCATGAGCCCAGTAGGAATCGAACCGGTTTCTTTAAGTCCAAAGACAGACATTCTACCACTGAGTTATCGCCTACCCTCTGTTGTTAATTTCCTAACTTCTGACACCTTTTTATTTCATTTTTTTCAATAACATGTTTGATATTGTGAAATATCAAATGATATTGTGAAATTCTGTGACCTGGTATGATTTCTTTAGAGAAAAGAGTGAACCCCGGGTTATGGATTCGGAAACAGTTTTGTTGTATACGTAAGTGGAGATGGGGGAAACAAATTCTTCCCATTTCTCCCCCCAAAAAATCACAGTATTTTACTGTTTGATAACCATAGCAGTAACTTCTTGGGAGGGGCTGCATCATCATGAATGGATCCTTGCTGTGTGTGACGTCTGAGTGGTTTCTGTGTAAAATAATATCTACAGGGCTGAATATGACTTTCATGATGCCCCCACCTTCTTTCTTTTTTTTTTTACTAAGCTCAGTCAGTACAATAATTATAGAATGTCATTTGAAGTTGAGATTCTGAACCAGACTTTGCCATTTACAAACAAAATATGTTTCAGTTGAATCTGCAGGGCCATGGCTGGTGTCAGCTGGAGCCAATTTTAAATGTCAGCTTTTGAATGGTATTTTGCTGCTTCACTATGGGCAGAGTTTTAAGTTATTAAACTGAAATAGTCCTTTTTATAAAGTCAAAGTTGACTTGATAGACAGTTACCGAGACAAAAATTGATTGGAGAGGTCCGTGCCAGCCTTTGTTGCTACGACAGCAATAATCACAATGGTTAGTGGTTGGCGCTACGGCCTCACGGCAAGAAGGTCGGGGTTCGAGTCACAAGTGGGACGGGGCTTGAAACACTGGTCTTTCTGTGTGGAGTTTATATGCTCTCCCTGTGCATGAGGTTTTTTTTTTCAGGTGCTCTAATTTTCTTCCCACCCTCCAAAAACATGCATGCTAGGTCGATTAGCCGTTAAGAAAATTGCCCCTAGGAATAATTGTGTGTGTGGATGGTTGTGTGCAGCCCCACAGCAGACTGGTGACCTGTTCTGGGTGGAGAAAAATAGGTATAGTTCAAAACAGTCTACGACACGTTTACATGGTCTTAGATGCTTCTTTTCAACCTCTGCAGAAATTCAGATAACGTTACGAGGATAGTTCACCAATTTTAAAATGATTTAGTACTGGCTTCTATGACTAACCAGGAACTAATCTGGAGTGGTGCAGGACAAATAAGGACAGTGAGAGTGTGGTGAGGTTTGCAGTAGGTGTGACAGAGGAGGTCAAAGTGGGGGTGGTACCACATTGGGCAGGAGTTTTAGGTCCTTTCTTGTAGCTATGGTAATAGACAGGTTGACAAATGGGGTTAGACAGGAATCTCAATAGTCTGTGATGTTTGCAGATGTTATTGTGAAATGTAGTGAGAGCAGGAAACAGGTGGAGCAAAACCTAGAGAGGTGGAGTTTTGTCCCGGAAAAGAGAGGAATGAAGAGTAGCCGCAACAACTGCCAGGTAGGGGAGGGAGACCAAAGAGCAGGTTTATGAATATAGTGAAGGAAGGCAGTTAGTGTTAAGAGAGAAAAAGGTGAAGCGTTGTGTCCACGCACGCTGATGTCCCCCTGGCTGTCTTTTTTTCCAACTATGGTGTGGATGTACACACAATTAGCCAGTGTGAGTCAACTCGCTCTATCTTGTGGAAGAATGTGATTAAGCATAATGATGCTGGGGCCGTGAGGCTAGAAAGAGCTGGTGCTTCTTTACCTTAAGCTCATTAGGTCTGTCCAAACAGAAGTTAAGATTCATTTGGACTTGTATAATCCTGCATTGTGTGCTCATTGTAGACTGAATGAGAACAGACCTTTGTTAAATACCAGACAGCCTTCCGACATGTTTTTGATCTTCCATGGAACATCGTAACATCGAATAAGCAAAAAAAGCGAAATATCCACAATGCTGGTTTTTGTTGCGACATGGAAGATAAAAAAATGACTTGTGTAAACATCTGTAAAGCTGACTATATCATGTATGTTTTAGAACAGAAAAGTGAAAAGGTAGCTTATCAAATATTTTGAAAGCTGCAAAAAGTTTTGACTAAGAAAGTGAAGAAAAGATGTTTTTTACTGAACATGTTTACTTATTGAACTGAATTTTTTTTTTTTTTTTATTAATCCCTGATGAGAAAATTTTTGTGCTCCATTGCACCGCAGCAAGTAGCCATGACCGTAGTAACTAGGGGTTACAGTGTCTTTTCCGGGAACGCTTAAGCATGAGTTAATTGGGAATCGAACCAGCAACTTTTTAGTTGAAAGATGGTGAGTTTGCCACTGAGCTGAGCCGCCCTCAAATTAAGTGGCCTTAGTCATGTTTTTGTTTTGTCATGGAAAAGTAAAGTTACAGGGAGAAGAGATAAAGAAGGTGAAAGATTTGAAGTACTTAGGATCAACAGTCCAGAGCAATGAAGAGTGTGGAAAAGAGGTGAAGAAGCATGTGCAGGCAGGCTGGCTGGAGAAAAGTATCAGGTATGATGTGTGATAGAAGAGTTTCAACTTAAATGAGAGGAAAAGTGTACAAAACCATGGTGAGACCGGCCGTGCAGTGACACTGAGAGAGAGACAGGAAACAGAGATGGAGGTGGCAGAGATGAAATTGCTGAGGATCTCTTTGGGAGGTTTTGGAGATAAAGTCAGCAAAGGTCAGACTGAAATGGTTTGGTAATGTGCAGAGGAGAGAGTACATAGGAAGAAGAATGCTTGGTTTGGAACCACCAAGAAAGAGGACTATAGAAAGACCAAAGAGAAGGGTCCTGGATACAGTGAAGGAAGACATGAAGATAGTTGGTGTGACCGAAGAGGATGCAACAGATAAGATTAGATGGAAGAATCTGACGTGCTGTGGCGACCCCTGAAGGGAAATGCCGAAAGAAGAAGTCATGTTTTTGTTTCCTTTTATGAATGTAAAAATGTCCGTTCCCATGAGAAAAAAAAGTCAGAGAAATTACATTAAATTGTTAATCTGTATTATTAGTTACCACATGGTCTTTTTTTTTGGTCAAACTGGTACATCACCAGCAGCGCTCACTGACTCCTGACATATGGATGTGTTTGGTGTCTTCTAAAAGGTTTTATAGTCTAAGACCTCTATTTGAGTGCTGGATTTAGAGATTAAAAGCTAAACAGTTGAGTTAGTCATTTTTAGATTTTTTTTTTTAAATGGTTATTTCTTCCCGCTCAGGCTTTCCATAGAAAAAATATAGAAATTATTTTTTACTTTTCCACAGCTGAACTAAAATTATGATGGGCTGGAAACTGGATTTTTCTGAGAACGCTAATCTGCATGTCTACTTACATTTATTTAATTTACTTTGAACATGGACAAACATCCCTGCGTCCATCCCTAACAGGGTCCCAGGAGATGCCAAAGCCTATCCTGGCTAATTCAAGGCGAGAGACAGGATACACCCCGAACAGGTCGCCAATCTGTTGCGGGGCCACATACATAGACAACCATCAACACACACGTAATCAATACTAGGGGCAATTTTATTTCGGCCAATCAACCTAACACACAAGTTTTTGGAGATTGGGAGGAAACCGGAGTGCCCAAAGAAAACCCACACATAAATGGGGAGAACGTGCAATCTCCGCACAGAAAGACCGGAAGCTGGTAGCATATAAAATCTGACTTTAAAAGTCAAAATCTCAAATTTCTAGGAAGTCTTTAAAAAATGTTAAAAGAAAAACAACCTTTTCTTTTTCTTTCTTTGCAAACTTGCCAAATTTTTAAAAGGTAATCAAAGTTCATTACCCAGAGGAGAAAAAAAAAACGCCTGCGAGAGGCAAGTGTCTCCTCTGCATGCATTCGTACAGGATTGTCTCATCTCTTTGTCGGCTGCCACAGAGATGACACCTTCAGCACATTAGCATGTGTAGGAAGAGAGGGAAGACAGAGAGAAAAGAAGAAGGTGAGAGAAGTGTGATACACAACTAAGAAAACCATAAAGAAAAAAAAGAAAACAGATGAAGAAAATAAGGGGAAAAAAACAGACCGACTGCTGCTTTCACACATTCACAGAGCAGATTAAAAAAGAATAACAGAGGTGAAAAGTGTCACATCTAATAGGAACACGACACATCAAGCCTCCTCAGAGATGCCTGGCTGTCGCACGGCAACATCTCCCTCTAAAAACAGAATGAGTGGCGTCTTTGTGGTGCTAATCAGAGCTGACGTTGGGAATACAACTCCTCAGTTGTAATCTATTTGCGGCAGCCATGCTAAGCTTCATTTGGAGGAGATTTCATTTGCAGTGTTTGTCTTCCTGAAACTACAATTTGGGTGAGCTAATGAGCTTGAAGTATTGCAAGGCTCAGGACAACAGAGAGACATCAAGGGGCTTATCAGGGGCTCAATGTTACAAGCACAACACTTAAGGTACAAACTGGGCCCCGTCTTCTTTTTCTTGTGACTTTCCCCATCAGAGGGCGCCACGGCGAGTCAGTTGCCACCGTATATTCCTGTCTTTCACCTTTTTTTCTCACAATAACAACTTCCATGTCCTTTCATCACTATATCCACAAACCTCTTGTTTGCTCTTCTTCTAGACGTCCTACCCGGCATTTTCAAAATGCCCAAACCATCTCTGTCTTGTCTAATTATATTCAGCTTTAAATCCTCTATCGTCTGCTTTGAATACACAGAAGTAGTCAAAATTCTGGACGTGCAAATCTATCTGAAATATTCACTGAGTAGATGTGTTTCTCTATTGATCTGTAATGGCCAGAGGTGCAAAAACAGGTCTCATTTTGTCTTAATGAATAACTAAATTAATCAAGAAAAGAACATGCTTCATTTTGACGTTAAGCATGATATAAGATTTTGAAGCAAACTAGATAAAAAATTGTACAAAAATCAAATTGATGTAAAAATTCAATGCTTTGTGTATAACGTAATGTAAGGGCGACTCAGAAAAAGCAAAATTTTGCACTATAAAGACAAATGACTTTGATTTTTAGGTGATTCAGAGGCAAGAGGCAGGAAACACCCAGAACAGGTCACCAGTCTGCAACCTCGCTCTTTTTTTCGGTCTGTAAATGGTTAAATTTGAATTACAGAAGATGTCATTTTCTGTATGGCACTGATCCCACTACTGTTGCTTTAAACCAATTTAAAATGTTCAAGAAAACCATGGTGTAAAGAAAGTAAAAAAATTGCCACTGCAATTTATCTGCAGGATTTATTTAGAAAATAAAATAGCAGTGTTATGACTGAAAACTAGAAAAATACCATTCTCAGTCTAAATGTACCGCTGAGAACTATCATCTGTGAACAAAGCTTGCATGCAGTCAAAGGTGATTTGATATGCAATATTCTCACCACTAATCCTTTGCCGGGGATTGCGGCTTCAGCTCCGAGCAGTTTTATAGCTAAAGTATCCCTCTGGAAGCAATTCAAACAGATCTGTAACATGCACTCATCATTGATAGTGTGTCATGTTTAGACCAATGTTGCTCAAATCCTGTGCAGCATCTTCTCTGGTCAATCAGTTCTGCAAAGGCAGATGCAGACAGAAAAATCCCGCCGGGGTTAGATAAGAACAACTCAAGAGCAGCCTCAAACACATCTTCTCTATTGCTGGAGAATATTCTCAGCATGTCTCGGCTGTGAAATGTCTTATATTTTCCAACCTTAAGTTATTTCTGTCTTTGAAACTTTTTCGTTGATGCCTTGGATAGAAATCACATTTACCTAAGTTTTAGTGACATATTTTGAGAAGTTATTTTAAATTATATAGTGCAATAAAACTTACAGGCTGAAAGTTTCAATTACTTTATGTATCTAGAAAGATTCAAAGATATTTTGTTTCGTCTTCTTCTGCTTATTCGCGGCCAGGTCGCGAGGGCAAGCCCAGGCTTCTCTCGCCCTGGCTCACCTGGGAGGATCCCAAGGTGTTCCCCAGCCAGCTGCGAGACATTATCTCTCCAGCGGGTCTGGGGCCTGCCTCTGTCTCTCCTCCCAGTGGGACATGCCCGAAACACCACACCACAAAGGTGCTGGGGAGGCATCCTAAACAGATGCCCAAACCACCCCATCTGGCTTGTCTCAACCCGGGTGAGCAACAGCTCTACTACAAGCTCTTCACCTGATCTCTGAGTGAAAGTCCAGCCACCCTGTGGAGGAAGCTCATTTCGGTCGCTTGTATCCCCAATCTTGTTCTTTTAGTCACCACCCACAACTGGTGACCACAGGTGAGGGTAGGAACGTAGATCGACTTGTAAATCGAGAGCTTTCCCTTTTGGCTGAGCTAGGGCTACACATATATTTAGAGCGAATTTAAAAATATATCTATGTAAGCTAAAAATGTTACACAGAAAAATGACATCAAGAGACACTCTGGGGAAAGGAAAAAAAGCTACAAGTTTAATTATTTTTAACTGCTTATTGCTGTTTCCATTTTTGTTAGTTTTATTTAAGTTCTTATCCCAGCTGCTTTTTGTAGACATGATGCAGATCTTGGACATAAAAGGCAGCCAAAAATATACAAAACCAGCAGAATGATTGAATTAAACTGTAGGCAAGTGCGGAGTCTGATTTTCTCATCAAACTATTGAAATCAATAGCAATGACATAGGACATCAGGGGCGGATCCAGAGGCAGGGCGTGGGGGCGAATGCCGCCTCCTTTTGGTCCACACAAAAAAAAATTTCTAATTACTTTAACTATTACAAACTTTGGGCAAAATAAGCACCAAAATGCAGAAAAATGACTTATTTTCAAAATGTTTTGGAGCAGAATGCCCTCAGACCCCCTTACACTGGCGAGCTCGTTTTGTCTATGACTTCTAGCCCCTCGCCCCTTTAGAAAATCCTGGATTCGCCCCTGGACATACATGATGACATATTTCCTTGGTGTCTACACACTGAGAAACCAGTATAAAAGAGACTGGGCAACTTTATTTTTAACGCACATCATCCTCAATATTTCTGAATCCATGTAGTTTATCAATCTGTGTTATATGGCTTTTTCAATAGCTTGCAAAAAATATTTGACGTACTTTGTAACCAAACTTTTGTTGGCTCCAGTGGAGTTAGAGGTTACACTACCCAAAGTCTGATGTCAATTGTATGAATAATTCACTATTTACAGACATTTTTTGAAAAGCGTCCAAGAAAACCATCAAAATGTAAATGCTTTCTCAGTGTCACATAAAAGGCGGTGTAAAGGCAAACATTCATAATGCAATCTTCAAAGTCATTTTCCATGATATGCTTGGAGTCATGGCATCTACTGATTGTGTGATGGCTTAATTTCAAAGGACTGAGACAGAGCCATGAGACCTCTCCTCAAAAGGCCCCTATTCGGTAGCAAGATTTACTTTATAGCATGACATTCTGCCGTTGCCATGGTGAGGCTCTGGTGGGTAGGTTGGAGTGAGGACAGGTGTAAGGAACAATTACATAAAGCTGTAATTTAGAGAGAACAACAGAGGCAACTTTTGGTCCGTTTAAAATGGTCCAACAAGATGATTAACAGCTACAAACAATATCAGATTATTATAAAACTATAGATAAAATGTAGTTATTCCCCATTGTGTCATCAGATTAAATCATTCTGCTAATTTATCTGTTATAATGTGTTAATATTATGTGATCCTCCCTCATAATAAATCCTATTAGTTGCTCTGTTTAGCTGACGACACGTTGTTGTTCATTACTCAAGTTTTCTAAGTCAAACCAATGGGGGATATCAAAATTATTTTATTGGTAAATTTGTTCATTTTTATGATGAACTTAAGTAGATGACAAAAGTACATATTCACAAAATAAGGACACTATTTTATTTGAGGTTACATTTATTTAATATTTGATGCCCTTGAGGAGTGCCATTATTTTATAAATGCAGAAAAAAAAAAAAAAAAAGAGAATTTAAAAGTATTTGTGCTAACTTCTGTGGCCTCACATCAAGAAGGTCTGGGGTTTGAGTCCTGGGTGGGAGCGAGGCTTGAAACACTGGCCTTTCTGTGTGGAGTTTGCATGTTCATGTACGCGTCGGTTTTCTCTGGGTTCTCCGGTTTCCTCTCGTTCTCAAAACAGGTTGATTGGCCACTATGAAATTGCCCCTAGGAATCAGTATGTGTGGATGGTTGTTTGTGTGGCCGACAGACTGGCCACTTGTTCAGGGTCTAAAAGAAAAATGTTCAGGGCATGTTCAATCAGCCGGGTTAGGCTCCGGTATCTCCTGCAACCCTATTAGGGATGGACGGTTGAGAAGATGAATGAATGAATGTGCTAATTTTGATAACTTGATGAGCTTTACATTGTATTAGCAGCGAAGACCCATGCTGTGTCGTGCATACACACAATGGGCAGGGCAAAACAGGGAAGCAAGAGGAGGGGGAAATTCATAATATCAAAACTGGAAGTGAAATGGAATAAATGTATTTCTAAGCTCTTTTTTGGTGTATTTTTAATTTCTAAGCAAACAAAGATATGATTATCTTTAGATGCTGTGAGATAAGAGTTACTACTCTACAAAATCACGAATTTACCCCCTTTTTAACATCTTGCTGACTGTTTGCACATCCACTTTTTGAAATGAATTATGGGTAATGTACTTAAACTTGCATATGACTTCAAACATCAACAATATTCCATGTAAAACAATGAACGTCTCCTAAATTACAAGAAAGATTTCTACCACTCGGTAAGTTTCTTCAGGCAGCAAATGACTGATTCTAGACTTACTGGATACATCACGTTCCCCTTTCTGCATGTCTTTTTCCTTTTCTTCCTCTTTCCTCTCAGTGAGTTTGCCAGCACACAAATCCTGCCAAGCACCTCCCCAGGAGGAGAGGGTATGTCTCTTCCTTTCTGAATCTGAGTTTCTGCAAGTGTGTATGTGCCTTTGCACTTTGAAGGCAACACTGGCAGTAATGTGTCTAATAGAAGATAAGCAACACACAAGTTTTCATCGTCAAGCTCTTTGCCAAACATCAACAGACTGAGTGGAGTAAAGGGAATACTCTTTCCCCTTCTCCAAATTTTAAAGCACACAAACACACAATTCAATGTGTGTACTCTTGCAAAGACAGTCAGACACACTAAGAACACAAAGGGTTTGGATCATCTGTCTCAAAGCAGTCTTCATCTTCTCTTCTGTAAGATTCCACACATTCACACTCACTCTCACGGATCGAATGGCTAGTACTGGAGATGAGTTTCAGTCATGGAAGGACACCTCAGAGAAACGGTAGTTTTGGACCTGCATGCTGAAAGCCGGTTGCAATCACTTCTCTTTTAAAGTATGTCCACCCCCTCACACACTCATTCACACACATACACACACACCAGTGAAGTGCTTTGCAAGAAAATGAAGGACGAACGCAGCAGACGGCACTTGTGGAGAAAGACAGAGGGAGAGTCCTTGACTGGTAGCTGACCCCGCAGCTTGTTTGTGCCGATTTTGAAGAGAGAGTTGTGATGGAGGGGGAGCGAGAGGAGGGGATTCAGATTTTATTAGGCACAACACAGCCACAATGACAGGAGTGGAAAGGAAAGAAGGGATAAGAGTGATGGAGGACACAAAAGGTCTGAGTACACATTGTCGGCCAATGAGCACCCAACGTGCACGGCTGCCATGTTTCTTTACAGGTTAGACTGATAAATTTGGTGGGTGTTTCGTATATAGCTTGTCAGTGTTTGTCCTTCCTGAACGCAGCAACGGAACATTTCTGAGATGAGGAGTAGCATTTTAATCGCTGTGTTAAAAATTTTATTCGTTTACTTTTTTATGCCCTACAAATAAATCAATATCGAAAGGAGGCTTAATCCTCATTTTCCCACATTAGGTCGGCGAGTTACTTATGTTACTTGAAATTATGGAAATCTTTGTCGATCTTGCCCATTTTTTAAAAATGATTTGACCTACTGAAATACTAAAACATGAAGTTAGAATAAATTGAAATTACAGTTGATAACTCCCAAATTTTCAATTTTTTTCAGTAGAGAGCCACAAAAACCCTTCGGCAATCTGTCGAAAAAGGAAAAAAAAATAGGCAAAGTAAAACAGATTCCAATTTTCTTCCAAAAAAATTAGTCTGGCATCAGAGGAATACATCTGATGAGCGCAATCTCTTCACACAGACAAGCTGGGATGATATGATAAAACCCATTAGAGCAGCAAACTATGGCCCTACTTGGTTGCCATGACAGTTGAGCCTGTTTCCATGATGATCTCAGACATTTTAAGCAATGAAAAATTATGTTTATCTCCATTTTTTTTTTTACTATAAATGCAGCAACATAAATATTGAACACTTTTTTTTTTTCATCTGAATCAATCTAGGGACTTTTCTTATGTAGCTTAAAAAGAGTCCGCTGAAAAAAAGAGAGAGAGAGTACATCAGCAGAAGGATGCTGGGTTTGGAACCACCAGGAAAGAGGCCTAGAGAGGAAGACCAAAGAGGAGGTTCATGGATACAGTGAGGGAAGACATGAAAATAGTTGGTGTTATCGAAGAGGATGCAGGAGACAGGGTTAGATGGAAGAAACTGACTTGCTGTGGCGACCCCAAAGATAAATTTCAAAAGAAAAAGTTTAAAAGACTTTAAAAGAGTCAGATCGGACATATTATGAGTAATTTTGTTACTTTTCATTAAAATAAATCCTTTGAGATAAAAAGAAAACATTCTAATCATGGTTTAAATAATCGTGGGAACTTTTTTTCCATTTGATTTAGTACAGAGCAAAAATTATTGATTCCAATAATAAGGACATTAAAATACACTTAGAATATTGATTTAGATTCATTTGGATGTTATTTTTCCAACAACTTACACACAGCATGTTTCAGAGAACATTTGTGTTTAACCAAAAGACCCTCAGCGACCGATGGTCAATTCTAGCAGAAAGAGGGGTCTTTAAAAAGACAAACTTCATGGTAAACTTTTGGAAAACTACTTTCAAATCTTCTTCTTTCGGCATTTCCCTTCAGGGGTCGCCACAGCAAGTCAGTTTCTTCTATCTAACCCTATGTGCTGCATCTTCTTCGATCACGCCAACTATCTTCATGTATTCCTTCGCTGTATCCATGAACCTCCTCTTTGTTCTCTTTCCTGGTGGTTCCAAACCCAGCATCCTTCTGCCAATGTACTCTCTCTCCTCTGTATATGTCCAAACCATCTCAATCTGGCCTCTCGGACTTTATCTCCAAAACCTCCAACATGTGCTGTTCCCCTGATGTACTCATTCCTAATCCTGTCCATTCTGGTCACTCTCAGAGAGATTCTCAGCATCTTCATTAGACAAGCTTATTATAATCATACTTTCAAATTTTCCCTTTTGGTGGCAAAAAATATTTATATTTTTAAGTATAAAAATCCAGGTCCATAACTTGAAGTTTCACAGCTTCTTTGCAGATCAGAAAACAGCAGGAAACCAAATCAACACTGTAAAATAAGAACGTCATTATTACAGCGTTAGTCACGCTGTGTCTGGGAAAAGTCTTGCAGATGAAGCCTGCAGACATGTAAATAATTTATTTTAGTCCTGAGAAATGAAACTTGTGTGTTATAGAAAAGGAATGGGTTGCTGCTTTAATAATTCCTCTTCTTTTGTGTAGTTCATCCACTTCTACCCTGCAGCACTTGTCTACTGAAGGAGAAGTACATACTGAGGTCAGGACCTAAAAACATTGGCTCCACCGTCAGCAGAGCGCCAACAAGCTTTAAAACTGTCAGCAAGTTCTCTTCTCCTCACCCGTCTTTCCTGCCTGTTTTGACGTTTTCCTTCTTCTACTATTTATGTCTCTGTCTGAGCGGGATGGTTCTGAGCACTGAGGGACAGACCGAGAGGATGTAGGAACAACAGCAATGAGCAAGAATACTGGTCCAAATGTGAAATTAATCATGTTGATTGCTGGAGTTAGAATTTTAAAACCAAAGTAAAACAAAAAGCCTAGTTTAGAATCAAATATCTGTTAGAAAGGTTTCTCGACAGAAATTTACTAGACACTGCTTGACAATCAAACTAATCCATTAGCCAATAGAAATGAACATTTAATTAAACACTTTAAACACTTGAAACCGCTGCTCCTTTGGGTCGCGGCCGGGATGGGAATTAGCGCCTCCAAATCCGAGACCAGGGTCCTCGCACGGAAAAGGGTGGAATACCCCTTGCAGGTTAGGGACTGGGTCCTGCCCCAAGTGGAGGAGTTTAAGTATCTTGGGGTCTTGTTCACCAGTGGGGAAAGGATGAAACGGGAGATTAACAGGCGGATCGGTGCGGCTTCAGCAATAACTAGGATGCTGCATCGGTCCGTCGTGGTAAAGAAAGAGCTGAGCCGAAAAGCAAAGCTCTCAATTTACAAGTCGATCTACGTTCCCATCCTCACCTATGGTCACCAGCTGTCGGTGGTGACTGAAAGAATGAGATCGCAGATACAAACGGCCGAAATGAGCTTTCTCCGCTGGGCTCTCACTCAGAGATCGGGTGAGGAGCTCTGCCATCCGGGAGGAGCTCGGTGTCAAGCCGCTCCTCCTCCAGGTCGAGAGGAGCCAGATGGGGTGGTTTGGGCATCTAGTCAGGATTCTTCCCAAGCGCCTCGCTGGTGAGGTGCTTTGGGCACATCGCACTCGGAGGAGACCAAGAGGCAGACCCACTGGAGAGACTATGTCTCACAGCTGGCCTGGGCACGTCTCAGGTGAGCTGGAGGATGCAGCCAGGGTGAGAGAAGCCTGGTCTTCCCATCTGAGGCGGTTGCCCCGGCGACCAAGCCCCGGCGCAAAGTTGAAGCTGATTTTGCATTCGAAAGATGGTGAGAAGGTGCCAAAAGTTAATAGTATCGTCATGTTGACGAAGGTCTGGAACTATCAAGCTCATGTAACTAATGAGCGGAGCCCATGTGTTTCCTATTTTCAGCAAACAAAAATCTGTAACAATAATATCTCATATCTATGAACGAAACAAGCCTTGTCTGGGTCTTCCAACCCAAGGTGTCTTTTTCAGCATTTAACCCAATACATAAGTATCTCCATACTCAAATACTCACTATTCAGGTCTCATCTGTGAGGAGTAAGTGTTGGAGCCAAACAACAAAAGACTGCTGAAGTAATTGTTTAGCAGATAAGGCACCGTTAGTGGAAACTAGCAGTGGTCCAGTAATTAGACTGAAACACACTATTGTTAACACTTCATTCATTCAGGCTGACAATCAATTATTGTTCGACTCATTTAGTGATGGATCTGTTATGCAAAAAGGAAGTATTCAGGAAATAGAGAACTGCATTCAGATCTGCTCAGATCAGAGTGATACAACTCTTCTCAACATTAGAAATCGTGAGTTTTAGATCAAATAATCCAATAATTTATACAAGAATATATTGAAATGTTAGATGAGTGAAAAAATATTAGCTTCTGACGGCGTATGGCTTTATGATAACACATTGTTAACTCTATGATCAAGCTTCGTGTGGAACAACCTAGAGGTTTAAGTCCATCTCCAACTGATCAGTCTTGGTAAATGCGTCGTCTGATATTAAGAAAATAGAAAAATGAACAATTCACCACTCTTCATAACGTCTTCATCACTCTTAAAGTGAAACTGATGTTTGAAAAAGGATAGTATCGCGAATATCTACAACAGCTTAAACACACTTAACATTGGGTCGAGATCAGGGATGGGCAAACTTTTTAGTTCGAGGGCCACATTGCGTTCTAACATTTGTGAAGGGGCCACAACAGGAGCAGATGGATGGCATGCTTTGGCCATCCATCGGGTCACTGGTAGATTAGACTGATAGAATGGCGCTAGATTTTAAACACGTGTGCTAGATTTTACATCAAGAGCCTTAAATTTCAAATCTAGGTCTGAAATCTAGTGCAATAGCGCTTAAAAACATGCATTTATCGGCGCTAGGTTTGCAATCTAAGCATATGATGTAACATTTTGCACGCTTAACATCTAACACGCTTGTTTACGTCTGTGTATTGGACCCGATGGCTTCCTATATCATACATTCCAATAACTGGAAGTATTAGAATGTATGATATAGATGGTGCACTAGATACAGTGCGCCATCTAGTGAGGAAACACAAGAATTGCAGGAGAAATAAAAGGCTAACATGTTTTTTGTTTTTTTTTCCAAGTTCGGCTGGCCGGATTAAATATTTAACGGGCCGCATATGACCCATGGGCCATAGTTTGCCCGTGCTTGGTCTAGATGAAAACCATCTGGTACATCCCACATAAACTATGGTCTCATAAATTTAGATGAGCTCATCTTTGCTTAATAAACCTTGGCATCTTTTCTGTCTTTAAGGGTGTTTTCAACACTGAAAAGAAGGGTCTCAGGACAGCAAAGTTCTTGGTTTGTTTAGCTTGGTTATTGCTTGTATTGATCGTGTTACGTCTGGCGTGTGTTTAGGTGTGACTGGCTGTGTGTGAAACCTTTTGAGACGACTTTATTGTGAAATTGGGCAATGTGAAGAAACATGGATATAAATCAATAAAAGCGTGCAATGTATGCAACAAAATTCATGTCAAATTTAATATTTTCAGACACATTTATATTAAGTTAATGTGTCCATGAACGCCTTAAAAATCAACACATTTTCAAAATGAAAATATTCTAAATAAATAAAAATGAATACTTCCAGATCACTTTCTTTTAAGTTTGCTTGCTGGGTTGATGGGTCTTATTAGAAGGAATGTGTGTCATAATAAACCAGTGGAGGCTTTTTGTCTAGTTGTTCTTTTTGACTCTCCACTGTGATAATGTATGGAATCCCACTGACATGTCATGCACCAGCACTATGACACATGAACTCTAAGTGAGTGGGATGGAAGCAGCAGACGGGGACATTTGGTGTCTGATTCAGTGGAAAACACCAGTAAACCCCACAAGCTGCTGCTTGTTTTTCAGCACTACTGCATGGGCCACTTTTAAATATTTTATAGTTGCACACTTGTTTGAAGTCACCACCTTATTGCGATTGTTTACGTATTGTCTCCCACTTTCCTTGTTGCATTTATCACGATTAGAAAAGAACATTTTCAGACATAAAGAAAACCCACTGTATTTGAATCAGATCAGAATTTACACTCAAATATCAATCATCTAATTCCTCTCCATTACCTGCATAGTGAGGGGAATTAGCCGTGCTTCGAGTTTCTAAGGTGCAGCTGACGCCGCAAAGGATTTCCTGAATACCAAGCAAATAAAATAATGTCTGAAATTCAATCTAATAGAGGAAGTTGTAATATCGCTGGTTTCTCTGGTGGCAGTCAGATCAGTCAGGATGAGGATGTAAGTCAGAGATGTATTACTAAGCACTGCGAAGAAAGGCAAAACAATTTTTCAACTTTAAAGGATTGGAATTGTATTTTATTCAAGGCGGATGCTATGGAAACTACAGGGAGTTGATAAATGGAAACTCTGCTAATGTCAGCATTTCCTCAGTCTTAGCATCCTATTGGCTAAATGGCTCATTTACCCTTCACTGATTAATTAAGGCAATTGACCGGCTGGAATAACCGCCTGGCTAGCTCCTAATTAGGAGGTAATAGAAAAGTATCAATGACTAAAACAGCAATGATGCAGATGTAGTTTCAAAGATCACAGAAGACACTGCTGGCTCGCCAAAATTTTCATTTGAATTTTTTATAACGCGTGCTGAGAATTTAGAGCAGGGTGAACAATCACTCCTCGAAACAAGAAAGCAATATAAAAAAATTACTCTATATTTTGAAGGAAATTAAAAAAAAACTTTAAATATTTTCATTGATCTTTATTTAAAAGAACTCATTTCACCCACATTTTGAATTCTTTTCATTAAAATGTCAGTCTGACTGAGTGGGATCATTTCTTCTGTAAATATATAAGTGCTATTAGTCTAAGTGGGTTTATCTCAAACCCACAAATCATCACTCTGGTATTCAATCAGAAAATCCCATTACACACAACTCTGTACCACATTATTATGGGGCATGTTTTACTAATTATTACACTGCTAGACCATTTAATGTTTCAATTAGGATTTACATTAGAAGAATCTGGTAATTGACTTGTATTTGGAATCATTTTAATTTTTGTCCTCTTCCTCAACTTTTTTCTTTGTTTATCCTTATGACGAAATACAAATTTATCCATTTTTTTTCATGCAATCCCCTAACCTTAAACACCAGGTTTAAATAGATTGTGATAAATCTTCAAATGACCAAATCAAATGAAAGGATTCGACTGATGCATAAACCAAACACAGATAACGCATGGATCTGATAAAAACAAGACAAGACATGTCAACATTTTTCTAATGAGGTATGTTAAAGTTTAATTATTGTGTATCCATCCAGAATACTAATTAATAATTTTGAATAGAGTGAAGACATATTGTTATTTGTAGAAAAATGCACGTTTTTTTACCGTGATTTTTCCTAGTCATTTGAAAACTGAACTATCTATTTTTAAAATACATAAAAATGTCTACATGTTACAAGCAAAATAAAAATTTCCATTTGGAAATACAAGATCTACATCCTGTGGCTGTTCTGATTTAAATCAGGATGAAGATGAGTGCCTTTGATATACAAGGAACCTATACAAGGTGCACCCTGCCTCTTGCTTGCATAATAACTGCAACCTCAAATTAGATGAAACGGCTTTGAAAATCTATGAATGAATAAAAGGAAGGTCAATGTGACCAAATTTGTGATGATGCTTGGTTTATTTAGTTTAAAATTCTTTTTCAAGACGATATTTCCTAGACTAAAACGTCAAGATAAAAGATGGAAGGAGCTCTGGTCTTACGTATGTTCGGACAAAAGGATGAACTGAAAAGTACCAACATCCATCCCTCATGCAAAAATCAACACTCTATAATCAGAAGGAAATAATTACTTTCAGCATCGTCAAAAATGTCATCATTCATTCACCAGGAGATATGACAAAGTGAAGCAAAGCCTCTTAGAATTCATCTTTTATTTAAAAAGAAAATCACAAAACACACATGCAACATTCATTCATCTGTCTACCCATTCATCGATCTATCAATCTTCCATTAATGAACCTTAAGTTCACAAGAAAGACTGGAATGCATGTCATCTTAAGAGAGTTGTAAGCTGCATCCTGGACAAGTGAACAGTCGATCAAATTCAAAGATGTTTTTCTAACAAATTCAATTTAACGCAAATGTGTAGCTTGAGTTACCTTTCAATGGACGAACTTTGTTATCATACCCCAATTTATAATTTATAAGGATAACATCTTAAATATTTTTATTGATTTTCATGTTAAAAATTAAGATCGGTGATACTGATCATTTTGGTTAACTGCAAAATTAAGTAACGACTGCAAAAAATATATATAATAAAACATCTGCAGTTTCATTGACCCACAGTTCATACAGATGTGAACGCAAACATATTCTACTCTTTTCCGATCTCGAGAAATTGCTTATTTTTAACTGTTATTGTCACTAATTTAATTTGGGATTTTTTTTTTTACTATTAAACACCAGCGACCAGAATCTACGAGTGAGACACCTGTAGATATTAGCAGGTTACACCAAAGTCACTAAGTTGGGTTATTTAGTCAGGGTGTTACTGTAGATTTTTGACGAAACCACATATTGGTTCTCAAAGGTATTAAAAAACCTGTCAAAATAAAATCAAGGTGAAGAGTTTCTCAGTGGATATTTCACTGGGACATTTCCACAAGATATTAACAACCATTTTTCAGCCGACATCAGCCTCTGATTGGAAAGAAAGAAGGATGAGAAGAACAGGTAGGCGAAAAGCTACATCTCTTAGTGGATTAAATAAATCTCTGAGGACTGGCTCAGTGTGCATCTGAGGAACACTGATTGGATTGCAGCTCTATTGTGCAAATACTTTAAATTTAATAATGTTAAAAAAAAAAAAAAGATTTAGTCTCAAAACTGATTGCATGCTTAAAAAAAGCCCATGGCAATATATTTGCATGAGTTGGCATGGAATAATCTATGCCTATAATCCCACTAACCAGTCATTTATGTTTCTCTTTGTGGACAGATGGATCTACCTGTGACATCTTCTCTTTAAGATCTGAAAAAAAAAAATCATAATTAAAACTCTCAGACTCACCATTCCCAGAGATGTGGTTCTCTATTTCATGATGTCCACTTTGTCTTGTGCTGACACTAAGTTGCAAATAGAGTCCCATGTAATGTAAACTCCCAATCAGCATCCTGAACGCCCCCATTTCTCTACAATTTGATCTTCTTTCACTCCTTTTCTCTTCTCATCGGGTGCAATTCGCGTCGGGAATATTGTTCTTTTTTTAAAATATCCAAGTAAAGTCTTTTATTAGAAGATGGAGTGCAGTGAAAAGGATGGTTCCACCTGCTTGTGCGGCTGCAGCCTGACTGACTCACTGCGCGGATCTGCATTCTCTCTACTCTGCGGCGGAGGGAGACGTTTCTTCCATAAAGAGCGGTGCTGCGGCTTGCGGTGGGAATATCAATCATGCGCGGAGGGATACCACAAACACAATCATGGTGTAATTGTAAAAGTCAAGGACGTTCAAAATTTCACCAAAAAATAGCAGCAAAGATTATTCAATGATGTATTATCTATTTGAAATGTTCACAGAAAAAAAGATGAATCTTTTGATTGGATTCACGCATAAAAAAAAACAGAATAATTGATATTAAATAGAAGTTCTGCTTTTAGTTACATTGTTTTCAGCTAAATTCATGCTAGTTTTAGCTAAATACGTTTATTTCTTCTTTAAATACAAATATATGTACAAAAATCTACGTTTAAACGTATATATAAACATACAAAAACACACGCCTATACATATAATTAAAAAAATATGAGTACATTTCTAGACAAACTGAAAAACAATTGTGAACAAGTTTGAAAATGAGCAGGAAATGGCTGAAAAAGTAGCTTGATATACTTTATACTACACAATATTCCCATGAAGTGGATAAGGTGAAGGAGGTGTGGACATGTTCAGTCTGGAAGACATTTGTGGAGGGGACATCATCATGACTGAAGCAAAACAGATGAACTGACAGAGTGATGAATTCCAGGTGTTTAATAACCAGGGGAAAGACGAGACACAGGTGGATACATCAAGAAGAGGTCATTTTAACTAGGTGTGATTAGTTAGATTTTGGAGTCAGATTTGGAGTGAGGAAATGGAGCGGAGGTTCATGACATTAAGTTGCTTTTCAAAGACTTTATGCCTGTAATATGTGATATTTTTTCTCTCTTGTGTATGCTCTATTTTGTGAGAGTGTTCTTATATTATGTCTGTTCTTGTCTTGGAATGTTGCTGTTAAAAATCCCTATAAAGTTAGGTGAATTCGATTGATGTCAGAACTTTTTTTTTACCATCTTGAATCACTTTACATGGTGGTAAAGGATAGTGAGGTTTAAGATTTGGACATTCGGACAGAAATTTTCTGGTAAAACCCATCATATGACGCTATTTTTTTTCTTTCAAATACTTCAACAAAATGGAACATTTTTAATTGCGACACATTCTTAATGTCAACTGGTTCTCACAAGTATTTTTGTGAAGTTTTGATAACTTGTTTTTCTAATCAAAAGTTTCAATCCCTCTAAAATGTGGAGCTTTGAAACATTTAAAAACAATTTATTGACTGATTCATAAAGTACCAGTTATAATCACATTTGGCTCTGAGACAGAAGGGTTTCATAGAAAACAAACAGCTTTATGAGCCATCTGATTTTCTAAAGTCATCTTGTGTTAAAGTAAGATGTAATTATGTGATTAACAGATTATGAGTGAGCCTATTCCACATGAGACACTTTCTAGTATACGTATGTTAAGTGATTGCTGATGACAATGTAGTCCAATTATTGAAAACATCAGATTTTTTTTTTCTGTAGTAGAAACATCATCTAAATCTGTTTACTGTTATAATTAAATCATCCCACAGATGTTTGTCACTTTAAAGAAAATCTATTTATGAATACACACACGTAACACAACCTATTAAATTACTTTTAGATCAACTTCTAAAAGACACTCTTCTTCTTTTGGCATTTCCTTTCAGTGGTCGCCACAACAATTTAGTTTCTTCCATCTAACCCTATCTGCTGCATCATCTTAGGTCAAACCAACTATCCTTCACTGCATGCATGAACCTCCTCTTTAGTCTTCTTCTAGGCCTCTTTCCTGGCAGTTCCTAACCCAGCATCCTTCTTCCGATGTACTCTCTCTCTTCTGCACGTATCCAAACCATCTCAGTCTGGCCTCTCTGACTTTATCTCCAAAACCTCTAACATGTGCTGTTCCTCTGATATACTCATTTCTAATCCTGTCCATCCTGGTCACTCCCAGAGAGATCCTCAGCATCTTCATCTCCTCAAACTGGCTTGCATATTAAAATCTGAACAAAACATGCTATTTGACTAAAAATTGATTTCCATTTGAATTATTATTAATACTTACAGATATTCCTGGAATCTTTGCATTTATAGGAACACACTTTACATAACAGCAAATTATATTTAAGAATCTTTTATTAATCAACCATCAATTCATCGTTTAGGCTTACTTTTCTTCGATATCATTAAGCTTTACCCACTTTTGCATGTGCATTTTAATATTTCTGAGGCAGCAGTGAAACAACTGAAAAAAAAAACTAGTGAGAAGAGACAATAGAAAATGCAAAATCAGCTGGATTCAGCCTCTTCAGCTGCTACTAGACAGTTGTACAGCAGTAATTAACAACCCTCTTACATATTGTCATCTGGGTGATAATGAATAGTTTGTTTGAACCAATCCAAATGTTTTTACAAAAAGCTCTGGAAAATTAAATGGAAGCTAATTCTTTCTTTGGTATGTTGTGATCAGTTAGTTTGGATTTAGAGAGAAACAACATTTCTCCTTTTTTTGTATATGTAATATACAGTACTGATAGAATCAGCATCTTTGAACAATATTAGAAATTATGCAATTAAAGTTGAATCTAATTAAGTAATTGTAAAAAAATTTACTGTATATAACCAGCTCCTCTTCCTTCGGATTAGGATCTTTAAATCTTTATTATGCTTCATGTATGTCTTTCATTTTAGTTTTTCCACAACTCATCTTTAACTCTTGCTGGACTAAGTTGCCTCCAAATGTGAGGCACCTGAGATGAGCATCAACCCCTCCAAAACTCCTCCAGGGGCCTCGATCAGAAAAGGGTCAAGAGAAACCATGCAGGTCAGGAATAGGGTCCTTTCTCAAATAGAGGAGTTTAATTATTTCGGAGTCTTGTTCATAAGGGAGGGAAGGACGAAGCGTGTGATTTGTGCAGCGTCCAAAATAATTAGGATGTCGCTTTGGTCAATTGTGGTGAAAATAACCAAAAAACAAAGGCTCTGAATATACTAGTCAATCCTACCTGAATGTGGTCAACCACATGTACGGTCAACAGCTGTGTGTGGTGACTGACAGAGCAAGATCTTACTTTCTCCACAAAGTGTCTCTCGTTTAGAGATAAGAGCGAGGAGCTCTGCCATCCGGTCAAGACAATCCAGACGGGATGGTTTGGGCACCTGGATAGGATGCATTTCTGATGAAGTGTTTCAGGCACATCCCTCTGGGAGACCCAGAGGCAGACCTATCACCTGCTGCAAGGACTATGCCTAACAGCACAGCTGGTTAAGTAAAGCGTTGAAATTCTCCTGAATGAGGTTGAGGATGTGGCCTGGGCAATGAAGATTAGGCTTCCCTGCTGAAAATGTTGCCCCAGCAACCACAGTACAACTCATTGATGAGGCTTGAAAGAGTTTGCAGGACAAATTGAATAAATTCTGATTCAATTGGAGGAACATTTTTTGCCAAAATAACTTCTTGTCAAAACATTATTGAAGTTTTAATTCAATTTTACGTTATAAAAATACAATAAATAGAATGCGACTTGGTAGCTGAAACAAAAAGGTGGACGTCTTCGACCCTTTCCATTTCAAGCTTAGAAAGATGCTTCTGTTGGGATTCATTTTCTGGACATATCAAACACTGTTACCAGTCAATTTTGTACAATTTATCAATAACTGAGCTCACTCTCGATATCATTTCGTTCTTCTCTCAGTCCTTACCAAAAGAGAAGAGGCCAACAGCACAGCGGTGCACAGTGTTTGCACTCAGTCATTCGGAAAATACAATTATTCTCCTTCTCCTCGACTGTGAAATTGCTGTACAACTGCTGTTAAACATGCTGCAGTCATAATCACTGATAAGAGATGCATGGGGCCTCGCCTCCTCTGCCAATACAGTATGCAAACGACGCCCTGCTGTTCTACCCATCTTGTTACTGAGCGATATTAGAGTTTGTAAAGACACTTAGGAAAGACAGCAGATGTGGCATCTGCCATTAAGTAACTCTTGTTCCCTCTCGGCCATGCTGCTTTCTGCCACAAATCATAGTCTGGGATTCAGGGAGGACATGATGCTCCAGATGAGAATTTAATACAGAAAGATAGCAGCCATGAACCTGACAGAAGAATACCAAAGTTGGAAAATTGCTTCCGATTGGAGTATTGTTATTAAAATGATTTGTTTTGTCTATTTTTTCCCTCCAATTTTATCTTGTCAGTTTCACAGTCTAGAAAATGTTTGATACAAAAGCAAATGGGTTTTTCTGGTGCATGAACAAAGCTAGAGAGATAAATATGGACCAGTGATCCCTTCAGTGAGGGTAACTGATCTGGTGGCCCTGCTTTGCTCTGGGGCACACTTTGCTGTCATTGCTGTAGTTTAGTTGTCTCCTGAGAGGGAAGGTCACTTCATATCAGAACACTGCTGATCACCTGTATCCTGTGATAACTTCTCTTTACTTTCAAGGAGAGCGGTATCTCTTTCAAGTACACCACTGGGTTCAACTGAGCTGGAGAGGCTGCAAAGAAATGAGACAAGTTTTATTGGCGTCTTACATTAAGAAAATTTTGGTTAAAGTTTAGAGAGACCAGCTCTCGCAGACATAGCTCTTTTTGCAGGTGGTTCCAGTCATTTGGGGCACGTGAGTAGGGCTTAAGAATATTTTGCAATCAAGACACAAAATGAAGAAATATCTTCAAGAAAGGAATGTAGACTAGAATCAAAATAGTTTTAATTTAGTTTTGATTAAATAAATTATAGGTTCATTAACCAGTTACTAATAAAGAGTCCAGTGGAGTCCAATGACAGTGGGGCTTTTAAAGTTCTGATTGAGCCAATGCAATTATTTTCAAAATTTTTTTTTCCATTTTAATTAGACAAACTTCACTGTGTGCAGTAGAAAATGACAAAAGCTTCACATTAAGACTAAATATAGTACTAAAATAAGTTTAAGTAGGTCAAGTGTGTGAAAATGCCTTCCGTTTCCACTCTGCACCACTCCTGCACATTTAAAATGCAAAAGTAATTGGAACTTTTTTTTACTTGGCAGCTATAAGCTCAAAGGCAGCAAAGACATAGGCGAGTCTGTAGCACAAGTCAGAGAATGACAGTGGATGTGTCTGTGTGTACAGCTGTACTGTAATACACCTCCACACTGATGTGAGCAACAACATGAAGAAAAGAAAGGAGTGGGCTGAGAGCTGTGAGGAGCTGCGTCCGTGGGTGGGTTCACAGCTCTGCAGCAGGAGAAGGTCTGCCTTTCTGCCAGGAAAGAGCTGCTCATGTGGGACTCTAATCAAGTGTGCGCATTATAAGATTTACATGAACAGTAATCAGGAATCATTTTGACAAAAATCAAAGAAAAAAAAAAACAACATAAAAATATCTGGATTTTATACCAAATGTTTTATTAGAAAATATTTTACAGCAAAACAGAAAAAAAAACCCCACAAAACAAAGTGAAGGTTTTTTTATACATGCATTGAAACAACATATTTAATCTTTAAATGCTAACGTAAAAATAAACAGCATTGGTATGAAAAAAAAGTAACAAAACAAACAGGAAAAAAAAAGGCTTGTTTTTTTTTTTTTTACTTTTTTTTTATCTAAAGCATCCAATTATTATAAAAATTAACCTGACATGGATCAACTATCGCTTTTTTAAACTGTAAAAAATGAATGGTACTCATGTCTGTAAATTACTGTCAATTTTCAAACTAAAATGTTGGGAGTTTTTTTGTGACGCAACCAGAAAAAAAAGAAAAAAATTAAAAGTTCTCTGCAAGGTCCATGATCCTCTTCTTCTCGGCCTCTTTGAACTCCTCGTTTTTCCCATCTCCGATGCTCTCTGCGTACTCTGTGAAAGAAAGAAAAATCAGAGGTTTAGTTGGTTTGACAGCAGAGGCGGAGCTGTTTGACTTTTAAACTGAACATCCCTAAAAGAAGGAGAATAAATGAATAAAGATCAAGCCTGTGGGTCTGAGTGAAAGATAAATGTGACCAGAAAACTGATGCATTTCAGGCTCAGGAAGTTCCTTGACAGCTTCATCCAGGATAGAAAAACAAAAGTGGGCAGAAAGCAAGAGGCATGAGGTGAAGGCTGAGGAATAATATGCTACAAGGAAACACAGGGCATCTCTTCTAACAAACTGCAGGGTTTCAGAAAAGTGGACAATGCAATATTAGCATTAACCGATGCACTAATTACAGATAATGTGATCCATAAATAAGTACGTCGACAAATCAACTCTCTTTTTTTGGCATTTTCCTTCCTCTCACAGTAAGTCGGTTTCTTCCATCTAACCCTATCTGCTGCATCATATTTGGTGACACCAACTATCTTCATGTATTCCTTCACTGTATCCATGAACCTTCTCTTTGGCCTTCCTCTAGTCCTCTTTCCTGGTGGTTCCAAACCCAGCATCTTTCTGCCTATGTACTCGCTCTCTCATTCTCTGCACATGTTCAAATCATCTCAGTCTGGTTTCTGACTTTATCCCCAAAACCTCTAACATGTGCTGTTCCTCCGATCCTATCCATCCCGGTTACTCCCAGACAGAACTTCAGCATCTTCATCTCTGCTACCTCCCTCTCTGTTTCCTATCTTTTCCTCAGTTCTACTGTTTCTAGATCAAACAGCATGGCCAGTCTCACCACGATTTTGTACACTTTCCCTTCCATTTTAGCTGAAAATCTTCTATTACACATCACACCTGATACTTTTCTCCACCCATTCCAGCCTGCCTGCACACGCTTCTTCACCTCTTTTCCACATTCTCCATTGCTCTGGACTGTTGATCCTACTTCAAATCAAATCAACTTGAAGATGCAAATAAGAACTACATTCCTCTTCTATGCAAGCGGCACGGAAGTCAAACTTGTGTAAATTGCTATTTACATAGCAATTTAATTGTTATTTAAATAGCAATTAAATTTCAGTAGCTATTTTATAATCTTTGCAGTTTTAATTCAACCATTTTCAAGCAATTAAAACCATTATTATTAAAATTTTGACCAGTCAATATTTAAAAGATTTATTTCACACATTGTGACCATGTAGATAAAAACAAAAGTCGATTTAGCTGCACTCTAAGCAAAAACAGAGGCAAGATAGAAGTAACCAATTTGCCAAACAGCAAATTCAACTACGAGGCAGGGTATGACCTGTACAGGTCACCAGTCATATGTAGAGAAAGACAGCCAATCTTACAAACTCCTGAGGGTAATTTGACCAAATAGTCGGATGTGTATTTTTTGTTTGGTGACAAGAAGTTGGAGTACCAGCAGATACCCCATGCAGAACACGGGGAGATCATGCAAACTCCAATCAGAAAAGCCGGTGTCTTTAAATGGGGCTTGAATGGGATTTAAATTAGCAGCTCCCGCTATCCAGTGTAGCATTAGTAATTGTAATCAACTGAATTGTTTGAGCAATTTGTAGTTATTATGACCACAAACAATTAAAACCATGAGATTAAGATAATTTGGATGCCAAAAGATTTTTCATTGCATTTCCAAAGTGTAGTGTTAGATCCTTCTTTTATGTTGGTCTGTGGAAGTGTGACTCAGAATAAATCCACAGATGAACATGCATGCAGACAAACTCCGAGAGTTTTAAACAAAACATGAGCAGAATTTATTTTGTGGTCTGACTTCTTGGCAAATACACAAGCCTCTTTCTCTTTAAATAAGTTAATAGAATCTCATTAAGTCAGTATCTGTAGAATAATTCTTTGGACACCTGCTATTTTACACAATTAACTGAAATTTAGATTTTCAACAGTTACACTTTTTTTCTTCAGTAAAAATGCTGCAATCTGAGTTGCTATCTCCAGCCTGAAGCTGCAGAGTCCAGCCTGTCCTCTGCAACAATAACAGGCCGTGCTGTATTGTGCCGCACTTCATCGTGCACCTCTGAGTATTTGACTGTTTTCTTCATTTTGTGTTTCTGCCTCCCACACGAGGCCTTTGAGACCATCTGACTGTCGATTTGTGAGTCTAATGTGGAGAAAAGAGGAAGTTGCAGCTGCTGCAGCCCCGGTGGATTCCTAGCATCCACTCTGCGTCTGACGGAGGGATTACACATTAAACCCGGGGATGTCGAGACAGAAAGATGCGGGGGCAGGAGATAGAGGGGTGGGGGCCTTTTTTTTTTCCTGGGAAACACTGCAGAGTGGAAAACAAGGGGGGCTTTCCTCACAGCTAGGAAGGTTTAGGAGCACAAAGCGGGGATGGCACAGACGCTGAGCAAATGTTTTTTTCTGCACAAGAGGAATGATTCATAAATTAACAGTGAACGTATAACAGCAGGTGAAATGAGACTGAACTGAGATTTAGAAATAAAAACAGCAATAATTTTCTATGTAAGAGCATATACTTCAGTTAGTCTGCTTTTTTTTCTGGTGAGATCATCATCTTTATGACCAGCTGACATTTAAATTCTCCTCTCTTTTTTTTTTTGCGAAAGATAATAATCAGATTATTAACATTAAAATGATTTATTACACAAAAAGATATCCAGCAGATTAAACTTTTAGAATTTATTTTCAAATAGTTTTTAATAAAAAACTGGATCATAAAGTGTTAAATATCAATGATCCAAAGCAATTTGGTAAATAAAAGAAGCGTCTATAATAGGAGCGGCTCATCCATACTGAGATATAACCTCACTCACAAACAGAGAGGTTGTTACTATGGGAACCAGCAGGATGAAAACCTCACTGGGCTCTCACTACAACCGGAAGGCTGCAGGTTCCTGACAATATCAACCAGGGCAATTACCACGGCAACGCAGTTAGAGCAGGTTCTGCTCCCGTTGTGAATCCTTCACATTGAGAGCAAGTAGAAAAGACTGGAGCAAAAAAGGTCGTTAAGAAAAAAAAAGGTGAGCTGTGGGAGGTTTAAAAACAAAATCTTAAAAGTAAAAAAGGAACTAAATTTTAAAAAGTAACCACTTTTAAAATCATTTGGAGAACACAAAGAGGAGGTGTTCTCTAAGTGGTAGAATATCCATCCTTGGAGCGGGTGAAGAAGCTGGTTCAATTCCCACAGGGGTCATGCCTAAATGTCCCTGGAGAAGACACCGTAAACCCCAATTACTCCCACCATAGGTGCAGTCATGGCTGCCTGTTGTGGTGCAATGCAGTTAAAGTAATTTTCCCATTGAGGGATAAAAAAATAGTACGACTAAAAAAACAAAGAAAAACAACACCTGACTTTGCACAGACACTAATAACATAAAATAGTACAAATTTTATCCCCAATTCTAGAACGATTTACCTTTTCAGTCTTAATGTGCTATAGGTCGATCCATTGTTTAATTGAAATAATATTCATCAGTCCGTAGTGGTAAAGAAAGAGCTGAGCCGAAAAGCAAAGCTCTCGATTTACAAGTCGACCTACGTTTCTACCCTCACCTATGGTCACCAGCTGTGGGTGGTGACCGAAAGAACGAGATCGTGGATACAAGCGGCCAAAATGAGTTTCCTCCACAGGGTGGCTGGACTCTCACTCAGAGATCGGGTGACTATCTCTGCAATCCGGGAGGAGCTCGGTGTCGAGCCGGTCCTCCACCGAGTCGAGAGAAGCCAGATGGGGTGGTTCGGGCATTTGTACATTTGATTATGAAGATGTTGAAAATCAGACTAACAAATGAAAGCAGACAGAATGGAGTTCAAATTGGAAAAGAAATCATTTAAAAGCTTTCTTTAAGTTTTTACATGATGAATATCGTCAAAAATAACTTTAATAAAACATAGTTTAATGGATAAAAGTTCAAATCATATAAAAGGTATAAATGAGTTTAGTTCAAATGGAGCAAAAACAGAACAAACCAAAAAGATTTGGTTTGATTTTTAAAGTTTTTCAGTTTGACTTTGTTCCAGTTTTACAGAATTACAGCAGCCCACTCTGAGGTAAAAGGTTTTTTTTCTTCAATAATTCAATAATGGAAAGCTCCAGTCTGATGTTGCAGTAGCATAAACTAGAACACAAGGAAAATGTTGGTTTATGTTTGGATTATAATGTAAAAAAGCACAAAGGATTGAAAATGATCCATGAGGTGTGGGATGCAACCAACCTGCAACATACTGAAGTTCAAGGCTCAATGAAAAACGCTGGAATTAAAAATGATCAAAAACTTGGCAACACGCATTTTTTTCCTGCCTGCAGCACGTCATTGTACATGTGTGTGTCTGCATGTCTTTGAACGGCTCTGCAGTTTGCCACGCAGACAGAAAAGGTCGGTGATTCAATGACTTTTCAACTATCTGTAGGAGCGTTTCTTCAGAATCCTGATACCCTCTGCCTTCTATCACCAAGGCAACACAGCAAAGGACAATATAGTAGTGAGCATTACCATTACTCAGGTCACTGACTGGGGCTGATCTGCCATGAATACAAGGCAAATCGTTTCCAGGAGCAAATTCCGCAGCCAAGGATGGAGGCACGATGCAGGACTGCCAGAGCGATTACAACGACAGTAGGGACAGTTTAAGTCCTTTAAAACACAGTTACAGACGCCTGAAGCTGCAAAGATCCAACTGGCACAGGTGATGCTCTAGTGGGTTCATCAATAGCAGCATTTTCTAAAACCTCACGCTCTATGCACGCAGCGAAAGACGAGTTTAAGACTCAAATGATAAATTTGCTCAATGCTATAACCGAATTTTAGTACATTTGACATTTTAACTTACAAATGAATCCGTATTCACATAAATTTTAAGAACATTTGATAGGTTTTTAAAAAAATATTTTATCAATAATTATTTTGATAAGAAATTTGTATAAAATTCTTTCAAAACTTGCCAAACTTGTAAAAAGTTCTAAATGTGAGCGATAACTTTTTTAATTAGTGCGTCAATAACAGATAGAGAGGTGATAGAGTGCATCACATAACTGGTTGCACATGCATTGCTAAAATGCACGCTCTACAGCACATTGGATGCGTGTAAACACCTTTCCGTACCAACATGGTGAGCTAAAGGAATCGAAAATAATTTTTTAAGGTGGCATATTAAATCATCTTAACTATTTTTAAAAAGTGCCGTTTAGAAGATGACAGTGTTTTGTCACATTTCTGTTTGAATATTTAAAAAACAAACTTGTGCTTACAACATCAGATAAAAAAAAATCACTGCTTAGAGGAAGAATATTTTATGATAGCTTAAATCCTAAGTGTTTAGTTCTTCAACATAAAACGTGAGAATGCAAGCTGAAACTAACCTAACGATCATAAATATTGTTTCAAGTCTCAAACTTCTTCTTTCGGCATTTCCCTTCAGGGGTCGCCACAGCAAGTCAGTTTCTTCCATCTAACCCTATCTGCTGTATCCTCTTTGGTCACACCAACTATCTTCATGTCTTCCTTCACTGCATCCATGAACCTCCCCTTTGGCCATCTCTGTTTCCTCGCTTTTCCTCAGTGCCACTGTTTCTAGACCAATCAGCATGGCCGGTCTCACCACGGTTTTGTACTCTTCTGTCACAAATCACGCCTGATACTTTTCTCCACCCATTCCAGCCTGCCTGCCCACGCTTCTTCACCTCTTCCACACTCTCCATTGCTCTGGAGACCCATTCCTAGATTAGTCACAAAAATGTAATAAGAAGTTATTTAATTAATCAAAAAGTGAATAAATGTTTTAGGTATAGATAATTTGATTATGTGTCTCTTGTTTAGCCATCCTGGGAGACTTGACCTGGGAGATGGTGGATCAGCGCTAGAGCGCTTGCCTGCGGACCGGAAGGTCGCGGGTTCGATTCCCGCTGAGACCACTGTCTAGGGTCGTTGGAGAAGATACCTAACCCCCGCTTCTCCCACCATTGGCGCCGTCGAAGGGCAGCCTGCTGCGGTGTAAGGAGTGCAGCACACAAATTTCCCCGGTGAGGGATGAATAGAGTAATTCATTCATTTAATTATTATTCATTTGTTGCTATTTGAGTGCTCGATGAACACGAACCCGAATATTAAAAAAAAAAAGAACTTCTGATATTATTTAGATGAATATAAAGTGTTTTTCTTTGGTTCAAGATGACAAAAAATGATCATAATCTTTTTACTTGATGTGCTCATAATTAAAAAAGTAACATTTTGTGTTTTTAAAATGTGTTTTGTTTAATTTATCATTGAGAAGGGGATAATTATCTATTTATTTCAAGGTCTCTGGTTAGGACTTCATGCTTTAAGTTCAGTTTTGACAAACAGCCAGAAATGCAGCTCAGTTAAGGCTGGACCAACATTACCGCAGCTGGTTTTTAAAGAACAAGAATACTCCATTATAAACACATAGAAACATGTACGTTTACAATCGTTAATAAAACCACCAACTCCAAATGAAGAAAGGTTTTTGGAGAAAAAGAGTAATACAAACCACCTTAATTTAAGGTCAACAATAAGAAGGTGGTGCTGCTTTGCCACAAGAAGCAACAGATTTGACACATTTAAGAAAAGACTTTCAGACATTCAAAAAAAAAAACTTGTTCATTCATGTATCAAAAGTTCTGTGAAAGCAAGAAAGACCTGCAAACGCATGGGCACAACATTTATAGCTTTTGAAATCATTTTAATGTGACCATTTAAAAAACAGTCTTATTGTTTCTTTTAGTTTTATTCTCTGTTGTAATAAATGGCCTTTGCAAAGCTTTGGGTATTAATAATGAGAATAATTTTGTGGCTCAGAGCTGGAAAAAACCCCAGAAAACAGATCAGCGGTTAAAATTATGTTCTCTCACTGCCTTTTTTCATTTTGAGGCTACATTAGGTCTTTTTTGCATAAATTCTTTTTAATATTTTAAAATGATTAATATCTGTTTCTTACACAAATAGCCATAAAACACTGAACAAAATTATCTTGCAGAGTTCCGGTAAATTTTACCTCCTGTGAATGTTCAGAATTTCTTGCAGAACTGTATCTCTTCAAATGGCCTAAACCGGTAAGGTCAAGACTACAGAGTCAGTGACATACTCTGCATGTGTTTAACCTTTTTCTGCTATGTCAAGTTGACTAGGTTGGCCATATTTTGCATATTTTGACCAGGTCCAAAAGATGTGGGAACATTTTAAAAAAATGCCTTACACACATGCGTTAAAATGGGCACAAATTTTTGGCATGAAAATGCAGATCCACACACACAAATTGTGTGAGCAATTCAAACAACAATTTTTGGAGGCATAATGAGTCATATTGCAAGAAGTAAGCTTCCAAAACAACATGCTAACAGAATAAAAAGAAAATATTTTTCACTTTACCTGCTGATACACAAAAAAAATATGCATCTGGTGGCTAACAAGGTCATATTATGCATCCGCAAAAACAAAAAATCTTGTTAGTAAGCAGATACATGCTGTGGACAAGCGAGGAAAAAAATATGCATGCGAATGTGCTGATGAAAACAAAAGTGACATCCAGCCACAACAAGTTTACCGTCTGCAAACACACACCCTGACAAACGGGAAAGGCTGGAGAATTGCCACTCTTGCTGGCACTGCCATGTGTGATGGATAACTATCTGCAGCGTTACATGGTGCCAAGAGCCAAAGGAAGTCTGTTCAGAGACTTGTCCTCAAGCTCCATCAGGCATCGTAACAAGGAGGAAGGATGTCACACAGTTTCAGGACTAACACACCTGGAAGGTTTTATAAAAACTGAAGAGAAAACTAACAGAAAAAGCAGAGAAACCTTGTTTTTTGTGGGAAAAAAACAGCAGTCAGTGCAAATTTTCCAGAATACGTTTAAAAATGTTGTTGAATACGTGCACCAAAATAAAGAATAGGTATACTAACAGCTATGGACCACATAACCAGTAGTTGTTGTTTAAGCTGGACTAAAACATAAACACACTTATGCACGGTGAATCTACCATATTTACTGCATTTTAATGCGTATGGAATAACAACGCACATCTCCAAAGAATGGCCTATGTTCCAACTTTTTCTATATAAGGTGCATAAAATAGAAGCTACCTTAGTGGGTAGGCTTGCGTTACGTATACACCAGATGAAGCTGTGCTAAACCGAAAGTCAACAAAATAGTTGTTTATATGACACGGGTCATCTTGTCGCTTCCTCAACTTCTCTATCATTGACTCATTAATGTTGAATTTTCTGGTTGCTGTTGTTCCCTAGTTCTACTGCATGACTGATAGACTTGAGTTTTAACCCTGTGTTGCAAGCCTGTCTTTAGAAAGATGCCATTTTTTATTAATATACTTTATTAATCCCTCACCTGGAAATTTATGTGCTGCATTTCACCGCAGCAGGCTGCCACCTAGGTGTCTTCTCCAAGGCCCCTAGACATGCACTCGGTGGGATGTGAACCTGTGAACTTCCGGCTGACTTCCGGTTCGCAGGCGAACGCTCTAAGCACTGAGCCACCATCTCCCCAAACACCCCATTTTGGGGTATTTATACACACACAAGTGGTGTGTGACTGAAATTCCAACAATATCTTTACCCAAGTTTTTACAGCTGTTGCTTCGACAACACCTCCTGAATAAGGCAGCATTGTGATTGTTTTGTGAGCAAAACTAAAGTTTGTTAGAATTTTTTTTCTATAGAGAATTGTCTCAAAAACTTGACTTTATTAAAAACAGATGAGATTATCAAGGGTAAAAAAGGTTATTTACCTCTCATGATGTGACGGACCACTTTAGCAGAGCCTCCTCTTACATTCAGAATTTGATGGACTCTCTGCTGCAGCTAAAAACAGTAAAAAAAAATAAAAATCAGGAAACAATTAAAAGATTCAAGACCCTTTTTTCCGCTAGTTTTTCAAGTGTATCATTTTGAGTTATAGATGTGCAACAAAAAGCCATGTAATGCCATTGTTAGTTATTAAGTTTTTGAGTCGCTTCTTGACTCTGACTTTGTTTTGTTGTTGTAAGAAAAAAAAGGGATTCACAAAATCTCTTCATTATTTGGTATGTTTGTTTGAGAAGTCCAGAACAAATAAAGCCTCTCTTGGTTGAGAGATTTAATAGTTTACATCGTCGTTCACAAAAAATGGAGTACTTCTATTTTGGTTTCACTTTAATAACGTGGAGAAATAAATCGATAGAACTCATAAAGACAGGTCGGCACGGTCAATATAAGACAAACTGCTTTAAAATCTATAAAGAAAACTAATAGGTGGCAGTATTTAGTCAACAATTTTTATTAAAAAAAAAAAACAAAACAAGCTTATTGGTTAATTTGGTTTAAAACTGTGTGTAATTCAGTAACCATGCCGGAGAAGGTGTGGACCCTGAGTGCCAATTATTCACACATTTTGTGGTTATGTCCAAATTTGTTAATGTTCCAAATGAAAAGGGCATTCAAGGACAGTTTATTTCTTCCTTTTTGTATTTATTTTGGACATAAAATACTGGGGGGATCCGTGGCTATTGGTCTTGGGACTAATGACCAACATAATATCACCAACAGCAGACATGTATCTAAAATATTTATTAATGCCTGCAAGAAAGTGGTCACAAAAAACTCAATGAAATGTGATGCTCCAAAAAAGAGGATGTGTAATTAATTTGTTACCAAATAAAAAAAGCGGTTTAAATTTAGAAAACCTCTTCATCACATGTCAAATTTTCCCTAAACTTTCCACTCTGCCTGCACCCACTTCTTCACCTCTTTTCTACACTCTACATTTTCTAAAATGTTGACTGTAAGTCCTTAAAATCCTCTGCCTACTTTTTCCTCTTCTTCCAGTACCTTCCAGTATTACTCTTCCATTAAGATCCCTCTCATTTATATGCTTGTACTCTGTCTTATTGCAACTAACCCTCGTTTCTTTCTTTTCAAAGAAAACCCCCACGTCTCTAGCTTTTCTTACGCCTGATTCTTACTCTAACCACATATCACAAGGTCATCTGCAAACAGAAATAAAATGCCTGAATTCCACTTTTACTGACTTGCTTGAAAGTTTAATGATAATTGATTGGTGAGAAAAACAGTTTGTGTGTAGATGTGCATACCTGGGCGATTCCCGAGTTGCTAATCTCAACCATAATGTAGCAGATTAACTGAAGGACGAAGAGTCCGGCGTCTAAACGGCGAAGGTAGAACTCGTCCTCCATGCCGTCGTCCAGAATCTCACCTCGACGAACCATCTCCTACACACACAAAACAAGAAGAATAACCAATTAATCTTGTTTTACCGTTTGTTGGGAAGGCTTTTAACGAAACACACCCTGAGGCGAAGGTTTAATTTAAGCCTTGTTTACCAGCCTTTTCAACAGATCTATTTTCTCCATTGATCAGATGCACACATGGATTGATTTCATGACCGTGCAGAAGAAAAAGAAATAAATATATAAATGAAACTTGCACACTAACACATATAATTGCAGACTTGCAGAGTTGTTCATCTTAACAGCCCTGTCAGTATGCCAATACCACAATCCTGCCAATAAGCACTCGGTCCACATTAATCATCATTAGAGATTACGAAGTAAACCGGAGGGTATAAAGCCACTGGAGGTGTACAGAAACAAAAAGTTTGTCCGAGGACAGTTGTAGAGTAAAAAGTTATTGAATATTATATAAATCTAAAATTTCAAAATTTAATGGTCCAAAACTCAAATATGCAACATTTCAGACAAAAATTGCTAGTTTTTAATATTTCTGACATTCTGCTGTTCAATTTAAATGGATTTACTGTCATCCTAAATCTGTCTGATACCAGGACAAAGATCTACTATCCAATAGCAGCTTCTTTTATCAGCAAAACAATGCAGTGGAATAAAACAAGAAGTGTTTATAAAGCCATCAAATGTGGGGCATTTATCTCTTTTTGTGCCCTGTGGGTAAAACACTGGCCTAGAATTCTGTTTTATTACAAAGAGGAGAGTTATCACATTGTAAAACAGACTCAGAGCTTGGCCTTGTTGTCCGATAAGAAGGCGAAAAAATTGAAACAAAGCCACTTTGAATATAAAATGTGTGTTTCTCTCCACTCTGTTGGAAAAAGCTGCAATTATCTCAGTTTCCAGGACAACAACTGGGCTTGCTGTTTAAAGGATATGAAAGCGGCTATATGACAACATTACACACATCTCATAATCAGGGTTTGGAACAATCACAAATCACCAAATTTAACACCAAAACACAAATAGGACTAGAAAATAAATAAAAGCATACATATCAATGTTTCACACATTTTATTGCAACCCTGTGACTTTTTAAGTTTTATACAATTTAGAATTTGGTTTTTTAGACATTTATTTTTTAATATAGATTTAAATCAGAAAAAAATTACATCAAATTAGAAAGCTTGAGTGTGGGGTTTGGTTCACTCAGCTACACCAAAACGTCAGCGTTTGTAGTTGTAGTTTCTAACCAGAAGTAGATTGGTGCATAGGGGTATCCCTGCAGTGAAAACCTTAACATCTGGCGGATTAAAGCATTTGGAGAGATCATTTTGTCAAATGGGAATAATACATTAACACATGCAAGACATTCTTTGTTGATGGTTCTGTCCTTTAGCAGTAAAGGTCTTCTGGACAGTGTTTTTGATGATCAAGACGTTTCGACTTCCATCCGGAAATAATTTTCAATCAGTCAGATTGAATCAATCAGATTGAAAATAATTTCTCATTGCTCTCATTTCACTCATTAAAAATGAAGTGCTCATCAAACCACAAATTAAAAAAAGATGGTCAGAAGTGGATGTTTCTCTCAAAGAACTTGCGACTTTGTGTGAAAATCTTTAAAAAGGGATAAAATACGACATGTTGACATAACCCTGCTGAAGAGCACATTTACCAAGTTAATTCTTGTCAGCTCTACTGCCTGTCCATGTTCGACCCATATAGAAATAGGATAAGGTAGTTGCTGTTCTGAGAGCTCTCAGAGTAAAACAACTGTTAGCAATTTCAGCTCAGGTGTTAAAAACCTGCCTTAGTCTTTTTTGGCTTCTTCCAGAAAGTCATTTCCATCAATATCTACTCATACTAAAATGAGCTTGTTGCTTAGTATGTCAGACTCTCTGTTAGTATGTAAAATTCCACAAGTGATACTGCAAATAAATAGATTTTATTGTTATGCATGCACAGGTGCTAGAACATCGGTGTTTCACAGAAATATTTGACTTGACTGTCAACGTTTTTGCTTACCATACAAAAAACAATTGGCAAAAGTTTTTAATGTCTCATCGAATCCACAGCTTCTGAATATATTTTTTCTTAGATAAGTTATTTAGAAGTGTGACTTCAACCAGTAAATGCAATTTTAGGCAATTGAAAACTCGAGTGTATAAAAATCTCGATTTGGAAACCTCTGGATTAGGCTTCCACTTTTTTTGCAACATGTATTTTTTTATTTACAAAGGACACAAGTTTAGTGTTACTAAAGTGGTGTAAAAAAACAAGTTTAAAGTGGCTAGAGAAAACATCAACTCATTTCAGATCCCACACGCCTCCTTGGTGAGATATTCTGTGAAATATTCCAAGTTAGTCTCATTAGGAAGGGGTTTCAGAAGTGAACAGGGGCATAATGAAGAGACTTCATGCTTCAGTTGGCTGAAACAACTGAATGTAGATTTTATCCTCTACATAAGATGGAAATAGAAGTGAAAGGAATGTCCAAGCTTTTTATATTAACTTGATGTTTAGGTAACCCAACTCTGGCTGGGTGTGGATGGACTGCTACAACACATATCCTACAACATCTAAAAATCACAAGTGGGAATTATTTTCCTGAAATGTTGCTTTTTTTTCATTTTAGATGCCGTAGCATGAGTTCCCCAGAAGTGAGAAAAATGTTGCACCTGTTCAATCTTGTCTATATATACACCATGTAAAAAACCCTTTACAACTCAGTAACCCACTCTGCTTGTCTATTCTATAACAATAACCACTCTTGTAGGGAAAAAAAAATTAAGAAAACATTTGCAACTAAGATCTGAGAAAAGTAACCTGCTGCACCCTTGGGGAGCCCCACTTTAATGGAAAGAAGAAAAGATGTTCAGCACCCGGTGAATTACGCCAGACCTCTGAATCTGTGCAAGGACCGGAAGGTTTTGAACAATGACAAGTGCATTAAATATTCATTATTGTGAGCTGCAGAAGAGGACATTTGGGATATTAAAACTTGAGTCGACCACTGCAGTATGGCAGCACTCATTACAGCGGTAGGGTTTTGTCCACTTGCGAGTTTTGACATTGTGGCCAATATCTTTTATGTGTCAGCACGGTCCCCACTGGCAAACATCGGCTAGAAGAAGCAGAGAAAGAAAAACGTGTTGAAAAGAGGGATTGGACAAGTAAATTACCGCAACCTCAGGGGAGCCTGGCAGCCTCACTATAGAACAGACAAAGTAATAAGCAGTGATTTTCAGTCTCAGTCCCTTTACAGTAACTCAGCTGCATTGTGGTTGTTTTCAGGAGGCATATGTGAGTGTCAGTTTGAAGACTGTTATATTATACTTAAAGTCAGATGATATATTTCCACACATGTTTATGTCATGTTTGTAAAACCTTATGCCAGCCTGGTATATTGTACATATTAAGAGTCAGATTGTTATTCCTGGCTCTTCTTTTCCACAGGGATGCCTAGGTGCAGAATTAAAGAAATTCCTTTGTCAGCACTTTGCAAAACCTCATTGTCTGTGAATGAGTGTGTATGTGTAATGTAATATTTCTAAGAGGCTCAAACACATACTGAAAGCAAAGATGGCCTCATTACAATAAAAGATATCAAGTGACGACAAAAAACAGAAATCCCTTCAAGCAAATATGTACAACTTAATGAGACCGCAAGGCGACATGGTGATTTCATGGTAGGATGGAAGGATGACAAAAATACTTTCTCACTCTCTTCTAATGATGCAGGACAATCACAATGTGGTCTGATGAGAAGATGCACAATGACAAAGCGCTGCAGTTTGATTTTTTTTTTTTTAAGCAAATATTAGAATTTTGCAAATTGATTTTTGGAGTTTTGATCAGCCTTTTTTTAACCCAAATTTCTACCAATGTTAAAACTTGTATTTTTGCTATGTTCTTTGCTTATTTATCTTAAAATATGTAATGACAAAACTGCTGCTGGAACACCTTAGATTTGTTTCATTCCGTGTCTTCTGCTTCTTCGAGGCTGGGTCATGGGGGCAACAGCCTCAGACTGCATCCTCCAGCAGACCCTGGAGGATCCCAAGGCCTTTCCTGGCCAGCTGTGAGACATAGTCTCTCCAGCTGGTCCTGAATCTGCCCCTGAATCTCCGCCCGGTTCGACATGCCCGAAACACCTTACCAGCAAGGCGTTCGGGAGGCATTCTAACCATATGCCCGAACCACCCCATCTGGCTTCTCTCACCACAGAGGAGCAACAGCTGTACTCCAAGTTCCTTCTGGATGGCAGAGCCCATCACTCTATCTCTGAGTGATAGCCCCGCCACCCTGCGGAGGAAACTCATTTCGGCCCTCGTGTTTGCAATCTTTTTCTTTTGGTCACCACACACAGCTGGTGACCATAGGTTTTAGATATTGTAGCAATTTTTTTAAAATAATTGTCTCTTTTTTTTTTATTTTTAATTGACCAAATTTGCATTCTATCACACTTTCAAGTATCGGCACACATATTTCATTCAGCGAGCACAAATAGTAACAAATTTTTTTAATAAAACAAATGTCACACTAAAAACCACTCAAACACAAAACTCAAACACCTTGTTAATTGGTTCTTATCCTCTGATTGGTCCAGTTGGTGTGTAGAGGCTCAGAGCTGAGCACCTGTACAAATTGTTGAGTGCATTTGGGCTCTGATAGAGACACAGAATATGAGTTTTTTTCTTTTTGCAGGCATTTCTGAAAGAATTGCCTGCTGGTAATTGCACCATCCATACCCTTAGAAACTGGAAACCCTTGTTAAAATTGCACAAACACGCTTTGCCCCTAAAACGAATGGGAAATTGTTTCCAGACATTTGAAAGGTTTTCTATATCAGTTATATTGAACTAGAACACAAACAAACAGATAGGCGCCTGCTCTAAAATTTCAGTCTATAATTCAATTTTTATGGATGTCACACCACAATGTGGCCTGATCAATTTCAGATTCTCACAGATGAAAACAAAGCTTAAAAAAGGGCCACTGCACTTTTTAAAAAAAAAAAAATCTATTTTCAACAAAAGCAGAGCCCAACTCTACCATTTTTATTGACTCTTTATAATAAAGAAAATTCCAATTTGACATTTTATAAAATTCCTCTTTATGTAAAAATCACCAAGATACGTCGCCACTCATTGAAAACAAAATCCACTTGATTCTTTCAGCAAAAATTATTTTTGATCAAGTTATCTTATCGGCCAAATAAAGATAAAATCAGTTGGTGACTTGTCAAATAGATTGCACTCTTCACAGGTTCCTTAAGACTTCTTTTTCTTTTGATCCAGCTTTAAAACAAGCAGAATAGTGATCTCCGTGTCAGCTATTGTAGGATATTTATTTCATTTAGAATATCACAAGCAATGACGTATTTTTATGATTCATATAAGCAAACATACTCAGACACATTTTAAACGGCTTTCATAAATAGAGCATATTAAAAGACAAGTGTGTGCTCTGACCACTGTCGCTCAGTGGTTAGAGCGTTCGCCCACGAACCGGAAGGTAACCGGATGTTCACTGGTTCGCATCCCACTTAGTTCACGTCTAGGGTCCTTGAAGAAGACACCTAACCCCCGTTTCTCCCACCATTGGCGCCGTCATAGCTGGCAGCCTGCTGCGGTGTAGTTCAGCGCACAAATTTCCCGGTCAGGGATTAACAATAATAAACTGTATATTCTAAGTGTACATTTTTGCTTGATAGTGTTGTTTCTACAACCTTTTAATTTTATATTGTAACATTATATTACACAGCTCTTTTTGTGGAGAAGTTTTGGAGAGATTTTTTATTGCAAAATGACAGTACAAAAAAAGGAAATGTACATAACATAAAGTTAACAACAAGTAACATTAAAGGGTTAAGTTTTACTCCTTAACACCCTGCTCTTGAATCATAAATAAAAAGATTGCGGTTGTAGTAAATAAATGAGCTGGAACTGTTTTGGAATTAACAAATTATGAATAAGGAGGAAAACAGACAAGAAGCAGAGGTAATGATGGGAAGAGAAACAGGCTGTGACTCAAAACCAAATATTAATAAAGAAAAGTATGTGCAAATCAGTCATCAGTCAAAGAGAACACACACACATATCTTACTCTTAGAACACATCTACATTTTTAACAATATGGAGCAAAAATGTTGCAGATGTTTTCTACTCATTTTGGGTATTTCTATTGTGCACAGCCTGTATCAGCCGGTGAGAGAAATGCACACTTTTTTAGACATAAAACCAAACTCACTGAGTTCTTAAGAGGCAGGAAAGCACACCGAGGCATTTTACAGAATTGAGGTCATCCTCAGCCATGTTTTGCTGAGTTTCATCAATCTCAAAGAGATGCTACCAACAAGCTGTGAGCGGAGGGAAGGTTTGAGATGAAATGAAGTAAAGAAGACAGAAAGCTCTGGCAACAGAAAGAAGAAAAAAAGTTGCAGCGTTAAGATTAGATATTGAAGAAGGTGTGATGAAGAAGCAAAAACATAGAATAAGAGATTGAAAAGATGTAATGAGAAATATATTCATAAGTACATCAAAAGCGAACAAGTATGAAAACAGAGAGAAATATAAGGCGATTAGGAGGTGAAGAATATTATAAAGTAAAAGTGATAAAAATGAAAAAGCTAGAGAAGGAAAGGATTACAGATCTAAAAAATGCACCAAAAAGTTTAAAAAAACATTAAAATACAGGGAGTGAATGAAAAAGAAGGATAGAAAATAGGCGAGATACTGAGGTGGGAAGAAATTAAGCTGCTTATTAAAGCGGCTGAGCTGAAAATGCAGAAAAAGCAGCAGCGCTTCTTTTTTTTTGGGGGGCATCCTCCTGAGAAATCTGCAGATAATATGTTGCAGAGGAGAAACATTTTGCTTACCGCTCCTTAAAAACAGGCTTAACAAGCGGGGACCAAAAGGCAGCGAGATAAAACATTGCTGCTGACGGCAGCCCGTTTGGATGAGGTGCTGGACAGAACTGGGTTGGCGTCTTTATCGGCTTATTTTATGTAACATGGCATTTGGCGGGAGCTTTTTTGCACATAAACTGTGCATCCCATTTAGGTTTTTCAGCATCTGATATCCACCAGCAGGAGTGAAAACGCAGCATTTTACTTAAACTAGCTCATGATGCTAAATGTGCAACCAAAGTGTCAAAAACAAAAAAATCATGATTGAGAAGGCTTAGCAGCTAGTTTGTTACTCTTATATGAATTAAGTCAATCTTGGAATGTGTTTTGATGCTTTTTTTTTTAATAGAGGGGGGTTTAACGTAAATAAACTTTTACAAGCTTTCTACCAAAAACATACCCGAAGTGTTTTTTTTATTTAACTTATGCACATTTGAATAATTTGTAAACTCTATCATCTAGTATCAGGATACTATTCAAAAGCCAACTTGTTTTTGGCCACAGATTTTGTTCTCAACCATGCCCACAATTTACAGTAGCACAAAGTGTCTTTGCAGCAGCAGGAAACACACTGTGCCCATGCTCATATTTGCAGCCTCACACTAAGGGCTGAAAATTAAACTGAATAAATGTATTCGTCAGCTTCTTTTTTTTTTTGGCAATTATGGAATTCCTGAGCTAACAAAAGGTACCATGATTATCTATATGGCAGGATATAAAAAATGATTACCTTACCAAAGCACGATATCCCCCTTTATATTCTTGTTATTGTTTTAAGCAGATTTTGCTGTTCTAAATTAGATTTCTCTTACTCCCAATAGGCATTAAATTACTGAACGTAGAAAAGCCCAATTAAAAAAATAATATCATTCATAAAATCAATTAAATCAATTTAAATAAAATTGACTTAATGCCAAACTTTGCCCACTTGTTAAGTAGTCTCTTAAAACTTAGACAACATGAGCAAATGTCTGTGTTTATCAGAGTTGTTAAATGACTTTGGTATATTTAGTTATTGGTTTGTAATTTTTTTTTTAAAGCAGAATATTCAAACAAAGCAGTTTGTGAGAGAGTTTTAAAGAGAACATGTGAAATTAGTTTAGGTAAATAATCATCCAGATGCAGACGGACATTCCGCCTAGATTAACAGTATAGTCCTTCTCACCAACATATTCTTGAAAGGACATAAGTCAACACATCAAAACCTATTTTTGTTATCTTTTTGTCAGCCTTTCAGTGGATTTTTTCCAGTATGTAAGAGAAACTTTTTTCCCTTGAATGTCTTGCAGAAAATGTGAAATTTTATCAGACTCCAAAATTTTTCTACTTCAAAATGCTACCCAATGTTTTTCTTAATGACTTACAAACGTGTGAAAATATGATTAACTAGGTGACTTTTTTGTTGTGGCATGCAACAGGGGAGTGGGTTTCTACGGTTACAGTAAACAAGCCATCCAGGACAGCCATGTCCGTCTCCAAATAAAATGACAAGATTTTATACTAAAAAACATAAATAAATACGTTTAAATGCATTTTTTTACACAAACACTATGAGATCAAACAAAACAATCTCTGGGAGCTACTGGTAGATCCTGATCACCGTATGAGGTGAAATAGGATCGTTGCCCATGGCACACTTGACAATATCGCACGGTACACTAGTGTGCCGCAGAACACTGGTTGAAAAACGCTGATTTAGAGTCTCTAAATACATACATTATGTATGATTAACTTTATTTTGCTTAAATCAAAATATAGTTTTTTAGGTGCAATAGTCTGAGTTTTTTTTTTGTTCAAATACTTCTAAGCCTACCTATATTTTTTTTTTTTGCTGCTTTCTCATTTTGTCTATGCTTGTCCTAGATTCAGACAATGCTGAAAGAAAACAGCAAACACCTCCTGCTACATGTTACTGCAGCATTACCTCTTTGAGGGTTTTCATAATTAGAAATAGATTCTAAGCTGTTGGATTTATGCATAATTTATTTCAGCTGATTCGCCATCCTGAAGGTTGGAAATGGGATTTTATATTTTTGGAAGTGTATGCAGTAGAAACGCAAGGCTGTTTTTTGACACTGTAATTGTCTTCTTTGATTTCAAAATGCCATTTTCCTTATTTTAACAAAACATCACATTTTGCTTCATGTTTTAATTAAAGTTTTGTCAGGTAATATGTTTTGTTTGAAAAGCAATGCAAATCAGGACGAAGTTTTCGTACGTCAAATATTTCACAGCTTAACGTTAAATTCTCAGTTTAATTAAGACGTTCTGATTTTCTTTTTTGACGTGTGCTTAATGGATCAAACTGGGTTGCCATGTTTGAAAAACCTGCAGGTGTGTTACATTTTCTTGCCTCTTCTGTGATTCTGAACAGAGGAAAGCTAACAATGTGGCTTCATAGATAGCTCTATGCGTTCTTATCATCAGGTTATCATGAAGATACACTTTTATCGTTCAGCAGGAAGAGACCAGAGACCAACAGACAGAGACGGGAACGGAAAAAAAGAATGAAGAGAATGTCAAACTGTCTGGCCTTTTCTTAGCAATCCCACCACGTCGTCTGTCTGAGAAATTAATCTTCTGTCATCTTTAGATAGGAATCACACGCTTATCTCTTTTCACTAAACACCTCCCACCCTGTGACTTTTATCACTCAAACGACTTTTAAATTTTTCTCTATATTTATGTTTACCTCAAGTTGTTTTACTTATGCCACATCATAAAAGTATTTACTATTTCTTTATGTGGTTTTAGGATCCCATCATATATCCAACCTAGTCCCTCTTTTTTTTTTATAGAGTCCCTTCTTAGCATATACCTCACCATGCTGCCACACATCTGCACAGTCGGTTCACACAAGCAGACATCAGACCTGCCGTTCCTCTGTAAACTGTCATATTGATATCAGCAGGACTGTGATGGTATTTTAGGTTTCTCCCTCCTGAGGCTTTGAATGTGCCACTGTAGAACTAAACATCTTATCTATCAGAAGCCGGTGACATTTTCTTGACATTATCTTTGTGACAGCGGTTGTGGTGAAAATCTGAGCATCTATGAGGCAACCAGACCATTTTTGTTTATAAAGAAACAGTTGACAGTTTGTTTTCTCGAGCTGATTCATTAAGGATTGCTGAACTATAAATGCCAAATAAAAAAAAAGCTTTAGTAATTGTTTTTTTTTCTTATCTGTTCAGCAAAACATTGCTTTCATTTCACTCAAAATGAAAGCAATGTATTACCATGGAAAGGTAAACCAAGGGAACAGATTGGGAAGGATGAAGTGAGGGGAAAAAAGAGGTGCTTACATGTTTCTCTCCTTCAATCCTCTTGTCAGCCTGTTGAACAGCCTCCAGGTACTTAAAATGCAACTCCATCAGTCGATCAACCTGGAAGCAGAATGAAACAGAGGCAGACGGAGGGTAAGCTGAGGGATGATCCAGACAAGAAAGTAAAGAGAAAACAGAAGAAAAAACGGAGGGAATCCAGACACTACTGAAACATTTTATGTGGGAGGAAAATGGGTAAAGACTAGATGAGATACAAACCATTACATGTAGGAATTTATCTTTTTAACACAGACTTATCCATTATTGTAGCAAGACAAAATGGTGTGATGGTTGAAAATGTGCAAATGAAGCCACCTTCTGTTGATACTCTTGACACTTCAGAAACTTTCTGAAAAATTCTGAAATTTTACTGATATTTTTGTCACTTGTTTTACTTCATGCTTCCACAATTTTGCAGAATGAAAGAAAAAAGAAAGGCATAAAGACATCAAAATTGGACGAAAAATTAATGCAGCTAAAGAGGACCAAATAGAAATTCACAAATGCGGATAGATGTCACAATGGGAAAAAAACATAAATTGAAAGATTAATAATATCTAGAGTCAAAACCCCAAATATTTGGTTACTTTTACTTTTAAACTAAAACGTTGCGTTACAATTTAAGATTGTAAGATTTAAGATTGTGTCTTCTTACAAAAAATAGTGAATCAACGCTAGTAAACACTGATTAACTTGTTTGCAACTGTAAAATATCAATGCAAGCAAAAGAAATTGATAGTGATTAAAGTGATCTTTCTAAACTAACCTTCTCACAGTCATTCTCTGTGAACTTGTTCAGGAGTCTGGTTCTCTGCTGGGACTTCAGATTCCTCAGCATGGAAGCGATGATGGAGCAGACGTGTTCTGAGGAAAAAAATTGAGACCTGATTTATAATGTTGAAACGTCCTAAACATCTGGACAAAGAGGAGGTTTATTTAAAATGAATATAACTAATCAGAGAGAATAAATCTTCTGTCAGAACACTTCAGGGAGCTAAAAGGAAAGAAATTTTCAAGAAGACACTCAGGGCTTCTCAATTATAAATCTCTGGACAGAACAAATGATTAGCATCGGGTCATTTACATTTACAGCAGGATCCTGAGTCGACACTGATATGTTTACTTCAATTATGGAGCAGCGAGAGAAGAAAATGTAAATTAAATTCTTAAATCAATTTTTATGATTTACATGCAACAAATGTAATAGCTTTGGATGTGGCCGGAATTCCTTTCAAACAGCAATAGAAATTGGCCTCTTGCAGCTCGGTGACCACTTAACGAGTAGGAGGTCTAAAGAAATGTTAATTGACTGAATTAGGAACAGAAACTGGTTAGTCAAAGTGAGAGTTCTTGTTAAAAGAATTCCAACATGATGACTAACATTTAAAATAGCCTCTTAGTTACTCTTAAAAAACAAGTTAAACTCCAAGTTGAATATTTGTCTACGTTATGAATAAAAAAAACGCATGATGCATATAGGGGAACGGAGTGTCATTGTAAAATCTCCAGACACAAACCACAGACAAAAAGAAAAAAAATACACGTAATTGGACTTTATCAACAAGAGGTCAATATTCTCTCAACAAGGCTTTGCAGTTGCTAAGCAACAAGAGTGCAGGAATCAATCCCATTTCAGCTTTTTAAAAGGGGTCGTGTTTGCTGTCAGCTCCCTTTGTGCAATCCCCGTGACCCACAGAATCTGTACTTACAGCACACGAGGGCTCAGAAACTATAAACCAGGATGCATCACAAAGTATAAACTACACATGTTCATTAAGAGCAGAACTATACAAAAGAAAAGAGTTAAAAAAGTACTTTAATATCATCAAAACTTCAGAATGCTAATATTACTTTTTAAACAGTCTAAATTATCAGTGAGCAAAGTACAGGGTAATCTTAAACCTATCTCGATAAATGATTTAACAACTGATACTAAATGTTGGTGGCAAAAATACTTTTAAAAAGGAAAGTGATGAAAAAAATTAAAATGATGTCAAAGATTAGTCAAACTTCTGTCATTAGATGCACCCCATTTTATTACTTGGGCTGTACGTTGGCATACTTGTGAGATCAGTGGCCTGAGAGCAAGAAAGTTGGGGTTCGGGATGCGGGTGGGATGAGGCTTGAAAGATAAGTCTTCCTGTGTATGCATGGGTTTTCTCCAGCTACTGTGGTTTCCTCCCAACCTTTCAAAAACATGCACGTTAGGCTGATGGGCCACTAATAAATCGCCCCTAGGAATGAGTGAGTGTGGCCCCACAGAATACTGGCGAGCTGTTCGGGGTGTACCCTGCCTCTCGACTGAAATCAGCTGGGATAGGCTCGGCAACCCCGTTTGGGATAAGTGGTTCAGAAGACTAAACAAAACATTATTGGGAAGGTTGTAGCATTTCACATTCCATATTTTAATACCTTTAAAGTGAGGAATCAAATCATTTTTATTACTTCATTTTTAGAAAACTTGAAAATGTTTTTTTATGTTTGAAACATAAATGGTAAAAGCCAAAAGGCTCATTTCTACTTATTCGCTTAATGGCAAGTTTGTTTTTGAATAACAAGCATATTTATGTTGCTGTTTTATGTCAGGTAGGCTTAGTCTCCTTCCTTCATGCAGACAACCTTGTTTCCTCTACACAATGACAAGGAGGCTAACTGCCATTTTCAAAAGGACACTACTTTATCAACTTGATCCAACTGGTAATTGATGTCACCACCTCCACACCCTGCCCAGGAGGCTATTGATCGCTTGTTGTGGCCCTTTTTCAAGAGTTTGAAACTAAAAAGACATGGGGTAGATGCATGCTTGTGTTGTAATCAAGAAATGCCATGGCTAAACAGAAAACCTTCCTTGTTTAGACACGTGTTGAATCATTAGTTAAGCTGAAAAATTTGCCTCATTTAAAGAAAATGGATATAAACTTGGAACAGATTTAAAAATATGCAGCCAATCTCTTAAAAGGTCATGCAAAACACTTCTGTGTTACTGTGAACCCTTTTTAACAGTGCTCTAACAAGAGGGCTGAGTCACTTTGGTTCAGCCTTTAGGTGTTAATGAATTCACAGAAAAGCAAAGCCTCACCAATACAAATAGTTTATTCTAACATGCACAAAAAAAGACATTCTTGCTCAATTTAGTAATTTTGTTGTAAACCACAAACCCAACATAACCTCCTGCTGCCCACATAAACGCCCCTGTTTAACTGTGTCGCCATTTTTCGGTTCATTTGTGCAGCTTTAAAAAATGTGTCTAAAAAATGTTTTTTTAAAAAAGATTCCAAAAGCAACAAGCTTTTTTTTTTCTGGCACAAATGTTTTTTTTTAAACAATAATTGGCCATTGTGGTGCAAAAACAATTGCCCTGCTAATTTATTTTAGTGCAAATCTATTACAAAAACAACCAAAATGGGAAGATAATTAATATAGTAAATGTGAAAAGGCTGATTATAATTATTTCTGTTTAAAAAAAAAAAGAACGTCACCTTTAACGAGTGACGAAGAAGAAGACTTCTAATAGGTCTTACTATCAATATTTTCTTTTTTTTTTCTTTTCAGACACCTATTTGTGTGCATGTATCCGATTAATGATGGTTAGTTGACATCGTCATCATTTATAAAAAATTTTCACAGCGTCTTTACATTCTGAAAAAATCCAAATCAAATCTTTACGGAATATTATTTTAATTAACATACAACTTTAAATATTCATTCCGTTATCTTCATTTATCTTTCACCATTTGGCTTATCTTCACCGTAGGGGATCCAAAGTACCGAGTTATGCAAATGACCAAGCGAGAGCTGGACTGATTCAATAATCAACATCTGAAGTAAATACCGTGTAATTCTTAACACCAGATGAGCAGATAGGTGCTGCTGATTGAACCTGGACTTATGATGCCCTGGGGAGAGCAATCAACCACTCTGCACCACGGGTTCGTCTGAGTCTGTTTTTACTGTCTGGAGAAGGAAGGCAGAAATTTTACAATTACTGTTTGACTATTTTTATGTCAGTGAATGAATGATTCACTGCTAAGGCTGAAATCTAAAATAAATAGGAATCTGAGAAGACACTAAAAATTGAAACCCAGCTCCTATGTTTTGACTAACATAAAAAAATTGTGTTTTTTAAAAAAAGATTCCAAAAGCAACAAGCATTTTGGAAAAATGTACAAAATTGTGGTGAGACTGGCCATGCTGCATCGGTTTGTCGTGGTAAAGAGAGAGCTGAGCCGAAAAGCAAAGCTCTCGATTTACAAGTCGATTTATGTTCCCACTCTCACCTATGGTCACCAGCTGTGAGTGGGGACCGAAAGAATGAGATTGCGGATACAAGCGGCCAAAATGAGCTTACTCCACAGGGCGGCTGGGCTCTCACTCAGAGATCGGGCGAGGAGCTCTGCCATCCAGGAGGAGCTCGGTGTTGAGCCGCTTCCGGGTGAGCTGGAGGATGCAGCTGGGGAGAGAGAAGCCAGGGCTTCCCGTTTGAGGCTGTTGCCCCCGCGACCCAGCCCCAGATGAGTGGAAGATGACGGAACAGAGTAGATTTTCTTTGCACAAGTTCACAAAGGATAAATGTGTCTCTCTAAGAAGGTGGTAACTTGGTGCATTTTTGCATATGTATCAAACTCGAATCTCCTTTTCTGATTGAATTAATAACTGGATTAATTATTACAACTGTGAAAACAACAGTTACACTAAAAATTGTATTTTAAATCTATAATCCTGACATGTAATATATTTTAATCTCCTTGTTTTATTAAACTCTGCCTTTCATTAAAATCTGTATTCCAAGTTATATTAAATTCCTATGAGTGAAATTCTCAATTTCCAGCTCCATTTTTAAAACAGTGCATTTTTTAATCTTTGGTGAGAGTAGTTGTGATAGGCTAGTAAAATTCTACGATTTGTGTATGTAATAAAGTAATTTTTTTATGTTTCTCCCAAAAGGAGGAGGCACAGCTTCAATAAAGCTTTTCTGTTTTATTAAATTGGCTACCTCTTTTACAATCACTGTGAACATGGCACACGATAACAACAATTTAAAATTAATAGACAATGAATCAGATAATGCTCTTTTTTGCCGGTATGCCTCACTCATAAGATATTTTCTGCCTTTATTAGAAAACAAGGATTATGGTGCAGCATTTATTGCATTGAAGGGTTTTCTGTGTGCAAAGTACATTAGGTACAGACGCCCCTCATTCGGCCTCTTGTGCACTCTACACCAGAACAATACTCACGTGCATCTGTGCACACAAAGAAAAATGCAGAGCTGGAGACACAGTGAGGACTTTTGCGCCTCACCATGTAAATTAGTTGTTTACTTCTGTTCCCGCTCACACTCGCTCGCATCATTAGCCACCTAAATATAACAACCGGCTGCCACCAATTTCCATCATACTGTCTCATTTCACTGGTAATGACAAAGTACATACACCAATAAACGGAAACCCCAAAATGAGTTTGAGTGTTGTGACAAGAATACGGTTGAGCAGCAAAATGTGATTTGTGTTTATTTATTTTACTGTTTTTTTTTTTTTATTTATACTTTCTCTTCTCTTTTGCAGTAGCTATATAAATTATGCAATCAGCCATGCTAACTCAGAGTGGAGCTTTTTCTGTGTCAATTTTGAGGTGTGTCTCTTTTAGGTGATATTTATAAAGAGCGAGCCACAAACGGATAGTAAAGGACCATACATAAAGTGGATAGAAGGGCAGCTAATGGCTAATTACTTTTGTCTGAAGCCAAAGGATAGTTAATTATTCCCTGGTGTTATTGTGTTATTCAAGAGAAGCACTTGATTAATGGCAATTTTAATTAGCGGTCCTACAGAAAGATTGGGTTTACTCAATATGTCTAACGTTATGACGGATGTCTCATTACACTCATGGCTGTTTGAGTAAACGGCACAGCCACATGGTGGTAAAAGCTACCCAAGATCCAACTCACATAAAGAACGAAATAGAGTAATTATGGAGAAATGTAAAGTATAAATATTTCAATAGATCCTACTACATTTTTATCTAAAAAGTACGCTAAATGATTAAAATGATTGTATTCCTGGTGTTACGACCCTGGGGTCATGGCCCTTTAATTCTTTCTGCCTGTCTGTCCTCACAGAACCTGGAGCTGCTCTTGGCCCCGCCCACTGCCACAAAAAGGCTGCTGGCTGCTCTCTGCGACTGACGCCAGTCTGATCCTCTGCCGTTTTTTTGTTTCATTGTGTCTTTAGTAGTATCTTTTGTAATAAATTCCTTTAAACCTTTTTACTTTGTGTGGCCTTCCCCTTATTGTTGCTGCTTTTTGAGCCAGAGTAGTAACAAATGGGGGCTCGTCCGGGATCAGACCAATTGGGTAAGTTAAAGTCTGTATAAATTTTTTTTTGTTTTGAAATTGGAAATTCTTCTTCACTGAATTTGGTTAATTTAGCTTAATTTTGTCCCATTTTGAGTTCAGTTTGGAGAAGTTTGGTTATTTAGTTGGTTGGTTGGCTATCTTGGCTGCTAATCAAATCAGGCTGGGGGAGACCACACAGGTGTGTGTGATTTGTTTTGCTGACAATGTGAGTTTATTTCAAAGTTCTGAGTTAAATTGAGTTTGGTGTGGCTGTTGATCAGGGTGAGTGGGACCAGTTAACACTTTGTGGCAGACCTTAGTTTTGTTTAAAATTTTTTGATTGAAGCCTACATTTTTTTGTTAGTATTTTTGAGCACATGCTGGGAGTTGGGGCTTACCCTGTTAGGATTTAGAAGTGTTGTCTCCTTATGAGATTCACTTGTTTTTTGTTTTGCAGTAGGCATTTAGAGTGGAGGTACGTGCGGGTTGCAGCATCCCACTACCCTTACCCTACGTCGGCTCGGGAGCGCGCCGTGGTATTAGTACTTGTACTGTACCGCTGGTATGTATGGGGCTGGTTAGCAGCCTCAAGCGCATAAATACCCACCGCCAGGCCTCCTGAAGACTAGGGGTGAGTTTAGTTAGATTCTGGTTAGGTAGTTAGTGGGGAAACCTCAACTCTGTGCTCTAGTTAGTTTTTTTTTTTTACATCAAACATGTCATCTGTGGAGGATTTTACGGAGTCCCCTACTGAGGAGATGTTAAATGGCTTTACTAGAGAACAACTATTGCAGTTGGTTGATTATTATTCCGTTGATATTGGTGCTAGAAAACTGAAAGATGAGATAAAGTTGTGTTTGTGGTCTGCTTTGGTACGTGATGGGATTTTGCCAGGGAAAGTTGGTCTAAACAACCCTTAGGTTAGAGATATTTTGACATTTGAACAGAAGAGGGAGTTGCTTTTGTTAGAAACGGAGAAGGAGAAGGTGGCTGCGGAGAAGGAGAAGGTGGCTGCGGAGAAGGAGAAGGTGGCAGCGGAGAAGGAGAAGGTGGCTATGGAGCAGATGAGAATAGCTTTGGAAAGGGACAGGGTGCAGTGTGAGACGCAGATGGCTATGGAGCAGATGAGAGTAGCTTTGGAAAGGGACAAGATACAGTTTGAGAGGGAGAGGCTTAGTTCTACTTCCGTTCGAAGTGAGTCTGATGTGGTTTCTAATTTGCGTCTTGTCCCAAGGTTTGATGAAAAGGATCCGGATACATTCTTCGTACTTTTTGAACGTGTTGCTAATTCCAGAAGTTGGCCGGATGATTTGAGGGTTGTAATGTTGCAGTCAGTTTTTACAGGGAAGGCCCAGGTAGCCTATTCTGCTTTGAGTGAACATGAGAGCCAGGACTATAAACTTGTTAAGGAAGCGGTGTTGAAAGCTTATGAGTTGGTTCCAGAAGTTTACAGGCAACGTTTTAGATCTTGGAGGAAGGGTGAAAACCAGTCTCATGTTGAGTTTGTCAAGGACTTAAGCAAGCATTTTCACAGGTGGTGTTCTTCTTTGGAGGTTTCTTCGTATGATAAGCTTTGTGATCTTATGGTTCTTGAACAATTTGTCGATTGTGTTCCGCCAGAAGTTGCCACTCATATTAGAGAACGTCGAGTAGTTACTGTTTCAGAAGCTGCTACTATAGCTGATGACTATGTTTTGGCTCACAAGGGTAAATTTAGGAAGAGTGTTTCTACTACTTTTTCTACTGGTACTTCTGTTACTTCTACCAGGAGTAACAACTTCGAGACTAGTAGCCCTAGTGCTTTTAGAAAGTCGGGTCAAAGTTGTAACTACTGTCGTGGGGAAGGTCATTGGAAGATTGATTGTCCCGTTTTGCAAAGGAAAAGTGGTCAAGTGAGAACTAAGACTGTTAAACCTGCGGTTTTCACTGTTCAGGCAAAATCTCAGTGCTTGGACCCAGTTGTGGAATCCAAATGTTTTTCTGGTCTTGACTCTTTTGTTTCTGATGGGTTTGTGTCACTTTGTGGTGATCATAGGAAAGTCCCAGTGAAAATTTTGAGGGATACAGGTGCTACAGACTCGTTTGTTCTTTCTTCAGTCTTGCCTTTTTCAGAAGTGACAAGTACAGGTGATTGTGTTCTGGTGAGAGGTGTTAGTTTGGTACCACTTAGTGCCCCGTTGCATAGGATCTTTCTGTCTAGTGGTTTTGTTGAAGGAAATGTGCAAATTGCTGTTCGACCAGAATTGCCAGTAGAGGGCGTTGCTGTGATCTTGGGTAATGACTTAGCTGGTAACCAGGTGTGGCCTGTAGAGTGTCCTATCAAAGTTTCAGTTCCAGCAAAAGTTCCTGATTCCTGTGGGCGGAACTTTCCTGAGGTGTTCACTGCTTGTGCTGTCACCAGGGCCATGGCAAAGGCTAAGTCTGAAACATCAGAAGAATGTTGCCCTAACTCAGATGTTCAGTTTGATTTACCTCAAATGTTTTCTATTTCCCAGCAGGAGTTAATTGCTGAACAGAAAGCGGATGTGTCACCGCTGTTTGATAAAGTCCAACCTTCATCGGAACTTCGAAGCTCTGCATCTGGGTATTTTCTTCAGGGTGAGGTATTGGTTAGGAAATGGCAGCCTCAGGGCTCTGATCTTTTGGGTAGTCCGTGTTTGCAGATAGTCGTTCCTACAAAATTTAGAGAAAGGGTGTTGTCTTGTTCGCATGACCGAACAGGCCATTTGGGAGTAAAGAAAACCTATAGTCATGTGCTTAGGTATTTCTTTTGGCCCCTTCTCAAACGTGATGTTGCCAAGTATATTAGGACTTGCCATACTTGTCAAATTTCTGGCAAACCGAATCAGGGAATTAAGCCTGCACCTCTTAAGCCGATACCTGCTGTTGAAAATCCGTTTGAACATTTGATTATTGATTGCGTTGGACCTTTGCCAAAGTCTAAATCAGGCTCTCAGTATTTGCTGACGGTTATGTGTTTGGTCACTCGTTATCCAGCTGCATATGCGCTTCGCAATATAACTGCTAAGGCGGTTGTGAAAGCTCTTACTCAGTTTATTTCAGTTTTTGGCATCCCTAAAATCATTCAAAGTGACCAAGGGTCTAATTTTTCGTCTCACCTGTTTGCCCAAGTCTTGGAACAGCTTAATGTGAAACATAATCAGGCTTCAGCTTACCACGCCCAGAGCCAAGGTGCTCTGGAGAGATTCCATCAGACTCTTAAATCATTGTTTCGTTCTTATTGTACAGAGTTGCAGAAGGATTGGGAGGAGGGTTTGCCGTGGTTGCTGCTTGCAGCTAGAGAAGTCTGTCAGGAGAGTACGGGTTTTAGTCCAAATGATTTGGTGTTTGGCCATAAAGTTCGGGGTCCTTTAGCAGTATTTCACGACAACTGGGCTTCAAAACAACCCCCTGGTAATTTGTTGGATTACGTGAATGGTTTTCGCCATCGTCTCTACGTGGCGGGGCAGTTGGCGAAGCGAAATTTGGTCAAAGCTCAGACTAAGATGAAGTCTTTGTATGACAGACGATGTGAGAGTCGTGAATTTAGTCCAGGGGATCAAGTGTTGGTTTTGTTGCCTATTGTAGGTTCACCGTTTCAGGCCAAATTTCATGGTCCCTATACTGTGTTAAGACGGCTTTCGGACTTGAATTATTTGGTTGCAACTCCAGACAGGAAGAAGAAGCAACAGCTTTGCCATGTTAATCTCCTTAAACCGTACTTTAGTCGTGAGTCTTTGCAGTGCACGGCAGGGTCTCCTCGGTGTGGTGCGGTGTTGTCTACCTGTGCGGTACCAGGGTCGACGGCCTATGGGGGAGAGGACGTGGCTATGCCGGATGACGCTGTTCTTTCTGGTCGGTTGAAAAATTCAGAAACTCTGAATAACTTGGATTTGCTATTTTGTCATTTGTCAAAGGATAAAGCTGAACAGTTAGCTGCATTGATTAACGAATATCACGTTTTATTCAGTGACACTCCCACTCGTACCAACTTGATATCACACGATATAGATGTTGGGGATGCAAAGCCAATCTGTCAAAGGTTCTATCGTGTCTCTGAGGAAAAACGTAAAATGATTGACAAAGAAGTACAGTATATGTTGGATAATGCAATTAAATTGACTTGGCCCATTTAGCTCCAGGTGGTTCCCACGAATGGCTTGAGATGTGGAACTGGAGGCTGCACTCTTCAACATTCTGATAAGTATTGTACACATTGATTAACAGGGTAGAACCCTGTTCTTTAGGGGGGGAGTGTTACGACCCTGGGGTCGTGGCCCTTTAATTCTTTCTGCCTGTCTGTCCTCACAGAACCTGGAGCTGCTCTTGGCCCCGCCCACTGCCACAAAAAGGCTGCTGGCTGCTCTCTGCGACTGACGCCAGTCTGATCCTCTGACGTTTTTTTGTTTCATTGTGTCTTTTGTAGTATCTTTTGTAATAAATTCCTTTAAACCTTTTTACTTTGTGTGGCCTTCCCCTTATTGTTGCTGCTTTTTGAGCCAGAGTAGTAACACTGGGAATTAGGATTTGTGCCACTGGTGTCAGCGCCCGGTCTGCTTTGCCGATTTTAATTCAGATTTGTTTCTTCTGCGAGTTGGCCGACGCCAAGCCAACTGATAATGATCAATGCCATTACGAACAGAATTTCTAGGCGGGCGGATCTGGTTGGATGACCTCGGGATTTAGTCTCCACAGGTGATGATGTCGTCCTATTGGTCAGGAACAGATCAAGAACACTTCCTGCCAATTAACTGTAGGACGTTTGGCTCACAAACAAATTAAACCAATACAGTTGCCGTTTTCTGTCTGTATGAATGACCAATTTTTGGAGCCAGAAATATGCCGTACATGGAGTTTGTGTTAGCATCGCAACCACTCTGTTTTTTTCTATGTACACACGCTGCAAAGCTGATTTGCCAGTTATTAATTTGAATCAGTTGTGGAGAAAATAAAAATAAGAAAAGAAACAAAGGAATGTTGAATGAGATTTAGAATTTTTAATAAACAGTACCTGGGAACATTGCTTTAGTGTTGATAATTACTTTGGTACTTTACATGCTTCTGGTTCTTTTATTGTGATAAGTTTAGAACAGGAAGTGGTGGACGGTAGTAGCGTTCAGACGTGGGAAGATTGCAAAAAAATACAATTATATGTCAACTTGTGCCTTGTTGTTTTTTATGCTTCCATTCATCGAAGCAAATACAAACGCCCAGCTACACATGTGTATCACTCATACCTTTTCTGAAGAGCCCTCCTGGCGGCCGTTATAAAAATCTATAAATAGGCCACATCATTGCTTATTTGGTTGAAAGCATGTGAAAAAAGTTATGACTTATAGAAAGGCAATTACAGCACTTTTTGACCCTACCAAAGATGAGTTTTTTTTTTTTTTTTAATTATTATTTGTTTCAGTTGTTTTGTTTTTTAAAAAGCAGAAATCTAGCAATTTTTTTTATTCCTAGACAGAGATATAATTTGTCTGGTAGAGCCTTGCTCCTTTTATGTCCAGGTAGGATTCAACAACTCCTTTTAAACAGTTTTTTTCGTGTCTGCCTTCGACACAATGTTACTGGGGTTGCTTACTAGACAGGGTTATCTTCCATACTGTCCCCTCTGCTTCACGCAGGGGTCAAAGGTTAATTTACTGAGTCACTGGGTGATCCACAACACAATGGAAGACAATTTGTTCTTCTCTGTGAAACAGAGAAACCCTACGAGACGCATAAAACTTAATTAATACAGACAGAGCGAGAGATGCTCTGCACATTCTGATTGTGGGTAAACAAACAAAGTGGAGCCAGATGGACGAAGCTGATACGAATTTCTTTCACTAGCTTAATCTTACTCTGTCCCATATGGCACGAACCTATGTCTGTCTCTCTCTTTCCTTTTCTCAATCTCTTCACTTTGAGACAAGAGAAGTTCGAGAGCAGAGGCAGGAAAATCAATCAAGATTGGATTGATAGCGTAAACTGACAGGCCGAGGAGGTGGCAAACCATGATACATGAGCTGATTAAGACAGAGCATGTTCAAAGGAAAGAGGTTGACTGCACAAAGCTGAAAATGAAAGAAAAATGAAGAACTTTGAGTTTGTACATCCAATTATGTTTGTGTTTAGACAATTAGTTAAAATAATGAGTTTGCCATCTTTTAGGCAAAAAAAAAGCTCTGGTAATTGCTCGAAAAGGCTTTAAGATAAGCCCAAATTGCTCAGTAAATAGAATAAATGACTTTGTTGGACAAATCAGACAGACAGTTTTAAACATTAGGCCAGCTGTTTATGGGGTTTTTTCCTGCTAAAATGTGGGATTTAATAACAAATTTCAAAGGCTGTAGTTTGTTAAAAAAAAATATATATATATTTTTGTAATATTAATGGCTGAAAAATTGGAAATTGTTTACAATGAAACACAGTTTGTTTTTAGGTTGTAAAATAGCCCTCCTAAGACTTGAATAAAAATAGGAGAACATTCTTCCCCTCCAGATGAGGCCATTGACCTCACCTGTCGAATAGAAAACCGTTAACCTTTTAAACCTATTGGCTCGGTCTTTACAAGACTATTCTATCTTCTTAAAATTACACCAGCCGCTGATAGTAGATCACAGAAACAGTGTAAAGATTTATTTCATAACTTTCATTATTTGGCCAGGAAGGCCAAACTATTTCTAGAGGTCAGAATTGGGTGACATATTTGCTGCCCTCAAGAAGAAATCATGTTACTGCCTCCCTGCTATAAAGTAATTAGTAACTGACCTTCATGTTCCTTCTCTGATGTACCAGTTTTCTTCATCTTCTTGGGTGTTTTCATGAAGAGAGGAAAGATGGTTCGCAAGCCCAAGATGTCCACAAATTTATGGCAGTTATCTGCTCCCTCTTGTCCAATCATCCCATGGTCCAGGACCTTCAGAGCACTGGTTCGAGACATTTTCTTCTCCCTGCAGGAAACATAGTCGTAACTATAAATTCCCAACTTTTGACTCTGCAACAATTGACAGTTTTGCACATTAATTTTAATATAAACACTTCCATCATTTCAGAGTAGGACTCCATAGCCATGATGCAGGTCAAAGTTTGATAACATCTTAAAGTTCTATGGTTTAAGACCAGAACAACGTAGTTGTCACATCATCACAACAACTTCTAACATTACGGCTAACTCTGTTAGCTTTTTCTTCTCTCTTTTTTAGGTTAAATGATTTTAGGATCATTGATTTGTAATAATCAACATTTTCTATTGATAAGCAACACTAGAATATCTGACATCTCACTGGATTTTTTTTCAGAAATATTAAAAATGATCTAAATTATTAATGTAAAAGTGGTTCAATTAATTAAAAACGGGGGAAATCTATCTTCTTAAAAATTGGCAAGTTTTTTTTTCTGCTGCAGACTTTTGATCTGTTCATGGTGTACACTGCTTCTCCGTCAGTTTAGGCTCTTGCACCTCTGCGACACACCTCTGTGACTGCTTTATTGAAACATGCAATCTAATACATATGCAGAATATGTAGAATATTTACCAACAATAAGTTGTGCGTGTTCCCCACCAATAGGTATTTTAACATTAATATCGTCTCATAATTTCCTAAAAACACTTAAAACTCTGTCTGGCCTGACGATGCACATATCAATAACTTCAAAAAATGGCAAATTTTAGAAGCTCTTACAAAATCTTCCTATTTTTGTAAGAGCAGTTTAAAGGTGGTATAATTTTACAAATGTATTTTTTTAAAGTTAACTTGTCTCAACTTGTTGCGGCTCATTAATAGGCTTATACGTAAATAGATACATTGAAATATAGATTTATATACTGTGGTCACTAGAAAAAATCTTAGCGCCTGATGATTGTCCCCACTGCTTTCATATCATTTTAAATTTCCCAAAATAATACAGGAAACCTTATTGGAAGTAATCCTCAGGCAATTCAAAGTTGCGTTCTCAATTTTTTTTTTATTATAAAGGGCCCTTTGGGCCAAAAGAAATGTGTCTAAGAGCCTTAAATAAATCTGTCATGTAAGAAAAGATATTAAATCTTCAAATGTATGTTGAGTCACACAAGCATCCAGCAGTACAAATATTCATCTGTTTTCAATCATCAAAGCAATTTCACGATAAGCAGAAGCAAATGTTTTTTACTGTCTACACTCTCCACTCCACTGCACACCTCCTCGGAGGAAATGTAGCCGTCAGTCAGTGTCACTTCCTCCATTTCCACCAATGACAGATGACAGTGTTTATCTCATAGGAGGGACACATATTTCAGGCAGTTGTGTCTGGTTCTGCAGACAGACACATTATGTATGATGGACGGCAGGGGAGGGCAATGGGAAGTGATCTGCAGTATACTTGCCAAACCCAAACTAAGGCAATTCAGCCAGAAGACAGCGAACGTAACTCAGCCTCCTGGTGTTGTGAACTAGCTTTTGACACCCTAAAACGAACGGTGAGGTGTGTTTGGTGGATGATTGCATGACAGTGGCGGTAAGTTTTTGTGAGAAGCAGGATTGCAAAACATTCTTCTATCAGACTAGACACTGATTGAAAATCAGAGTACTGCTTTGTCAGGTAAATAAAAGTGAATGTATGAAAAAAACAACATTGTTCTTAAAACAAATATAATGGTGAAATATGCCATAGTTTCACCATGAAAAGGATACATGTTTCAGCCTGGCTTGGGACAGAGGCTTCCAGTGAGAAGTTTACAAGCCTGAGCATGGGTAGTTATCAGCCCTGTGTGTGGTAACCTGTTCAGGATGTACCCGCCTCTTGACTGCTTACCAGCCAGGATCGACTCTGGCAACCAATACAATTTGGGAAACAAAATTAAATGAAGAGCTCACAGGAGCTATTCATTGCTTTATTCTGGTTTTAGAGCAATACCGGTCAATAGTTCCAACACCAAATGGGTGAGGCTCAAAACACCGGCTTTTGCATGTTCTATGCATGTCTGCATGACTTCTTACAAGGCATTCCTGCTTCCTCCCATCCTACAAAAACTTTGGTTAGGTTAATTGATCACTGGGACTCTGCCCTAAGAATGAGTGTGATTATGAGTAATTACTTTACTAAATGTGCCCCCGCAACAGACTGCTGACCTGTTCGGGGTGCAACCTGCCACTTGGCTAGAATTAGCAGGGTTAGCTTCTGGCATCCTTGCAGTCTCTAGTTGGATGAAGCTGTAAAGAAGATGAATGACTGAATTCTCAGATTATATTTCAGCAGCCAGTCCGGCAAATATTTGGTTGTTTCCGAAATTTATTAAGACAAAGTACAAAAAAGCTAAAATGGAGTTTTATTAAAAATGTCTTCTTCTGTTTGTAGTCATAACTTTAAAATTAAATCCCATCAAATACCTAAATTCAAAGATGTCCATAACTGATTATATTTGAAAATTAGATTCTTGTGTAATTTATTATAATCTCACTTAAAATGAACTAAAGCACTCATACTTGAAATTACGACATGCAGATTATCGACCACAAATTTCGTTCACTTTTGTTGATCTTCTGTCCTTTTTCTAATCTTTCCTTGAAAGGTGATTTTACAGAAAAGGCATGCTGCATGCTAATAACGACATATCGATCTACAGCTTAAATCTGCGTGTCCAGTGATGTGATTATCAGTGCAGGAGAGCAAAAGCTGTGAAGGTTTTTGTGTAATGTGTCTTTATGAGTCTTTAAGGTCAGATCTTTGCCATGTTGCGCATCACTAATTATTGATTGATTGGATCAATCTGGCAGTATAGTGAGAGAGCAAAACAAATGCATTAAGACTAAAGAGAGAAGGGGAACAAAGGAAGCACTACTTTGAACTTGGCTAACTTGAAAAAATATTAGATGAGCAGACACTGTTAGACAAAGGTACTCGAGAGAAAATGTAAATCATACTAAAATTATAGTCATAACGTTCATATGATGCACATAAATCTAAGTAAATGTTTAAAGTTGTGAGCTGTGTATTGAGCTGTTTCTGCGAGAGCTGGTCTCTCTAAACTCTTTTAAATCTCAACTGATAGACTTGGAGAATAGTCGATGTGGTTGTAAATGTTTTGACTGAATGTTTTATTGTGATATTTTTAATGTATTTTAATTTGAAATGTTTGTTTGGTCCTGGAGGCCGGTGCCTCTTGGCCAAGTCACTCTTGTAAAAGAGATTGTTAATCTCAATGAGCCTAAACCTGGTTAAATAAAGGTCAAATAAATAAAAAATACTACTTTGATTTTCTCCTGCTTACTTAGTAATAAACATAAATTAGGATGTGTACAAACAGCAGGGGAATAAAAATAATTCATCTTCAAAACTAGATTTCTCTAAAAGAAACTTGCACACAGTTTAGAAACCACCTTCACATCGGTAAGGAAAGGTTCCAAAATGTCTTACTTCTTGTATGCCTCAATGGTTGGTGCACCATTTTTCAACAATGTATACAAAAACAATGTATTAGGATTATCCGACGTCTGGCCATTTCTCCTTGTAGGAAAACAATAAAGTATCAGTAAAGCTCAATATGGTATCTATCAAACAATCAAAGCGGTGAGAAGGGGAGGCGGTGGCTCAGTGGTAGAGCATTTGCCCTTGGACCGAAAGTTCACGGGTTTGATTCCCATGTCTAGAGTCCTTGGAGAAGGCACATAACCCCCGTTTCTCCCACCATTGGTGCCATTGCGGCAGCCTGCAGCGGTGTCATACAGCACAAAAATTTTCCCGGTGAGGGATTAATAAAGTAACATTATTATTAAAACGCTTGTGAAATTGAATTTATTTTTCCCGTTTTGATTTCTTTAATATTTAACGAACGTCCAATGAACTCTCTTCTCGTTCCTTATTGACAAAGTAGTTTTTCTGAAGTGAAGAAACAATGCAACAATTTCTTTTTTCGAATTACTTGGTATGATGGTTTTGATTGCTTTTAATCCTTTTGAATGGTACCAGAGAAAAGTTAAACAATTTAAAATGATGGCGACATTCGAAAATCCTTTTTAGTTTATTAAATTAAACTTCATTTAATTAATTCTACATTTATTTTTACTTTTTGAATTTACTTGAAAACTACCGTGAGAAGTCGAGTTACCTCCGAAGATTAATAAAGTGAATTCTAAATTTCTGTGCAGCCTTCAACAATCTCATTTTGCCTGAAAATTTAGCTTTTTGTTTTTTTTTAATATTGCTTTTTACCTTGCATGCAAGTCTTTGAGTGTGTGTTAAAGGCTTTTGTTTATTTTTGTATGAATATGCTGTGAGGTGAAAAAGAAAATGACCACTTCAGGGAATAATTAACCGGTCTAAACTAATCAATGCAGCTGAAACAGTAATCCATTTACTAAAATGAATTATTTATTCTAAAAGCCAGAAAAGAAAGCAGGAGGTATTAAATGGTGTTTACTGACTAATTTTTAGCAAAACAGTACATTTTTGGAGCAGTTCTGAGAACAACAAAAAAGTGGATTTAAAAAGAAAGTAGACGTCCCTACTGTTTCACACAAACTATTGAGAGTTTTGTTCTGGTTCTCAAATTCTTTTTGGGTACACTAAAGGGCCTTAAAAGTGAAGTATGGCTGCCGTTCAGCAGTAAAACATGGCTATTGTCACTTTCCAGTTTTCTATAAATTCACGCTAAACATGGAGAAAGTTCAGAATTTTTTCATCCATTTCATTTTCAAATTCGTTAAGTTTCATCTTCTGAACCTTCCATCACTGAAGGTCGCAGGGAGTGCCCGACCTTATCCCGGCTGATTGCAGGTGAGAGGCAGGGTACACTTTCAATTACTCTGAACATATTTTTGTGTGTAAAACATACGTGTGAAATGTACATACAGTATACCTGCAGCAGTAAAACAAGTGAAGGGCAGTAAAGTCTCCAGTGATGCTGGAGATAATATAATAATTTATCTCCATGAAATCTGTCATCTACCTGCTTTTTACCATGTTGGCTGTTAAACTTAAAGCACACCGAGTTCACGGGTCATGGTCTTTCATAAATGCTTAAAACTAAATGTGAGAATGGAATTGATTTTGAACTTGTTGTTGATCAGTATTTTGGTTATAATAAGATTTAGAATATGCTTCTTATCTCTCTAGTGGCTGAAACAGTATTTACAACTAAGATTCATGTTGATTTACCTGTGGTAAGTCAAAGCATTTTATGAGAGTGAAATTGCATTAATGATGGTGCTATCATAGAAAATATAGAATCAAACATAGATGACATCTGTTCAGATGGGAAATGCAGTAATAGAGGAAATAATCCACAAAATCTGGATAATGAACACTGACTGCTGCAGATGGGAACAAACAGTTCACATCAGAACAAGATGTGTGAGGAGATACCTGAGAAAGAAAACAGCAAGATAGGGACATATACCAGGATTCATTTAAGCTATGTGGCAGCACAAATTTCCCTAACCAAGAAAACTTAATCAACAACAAAAAACAAATACAAAATCAATCTCCTCGACCACATAAATATTTGTTCTAGATTAATCATAAGCTGGAATATAAAAACCACAACTATGACATATTGGATTACATTATATTAAAGTCATGGTGCTTTACCTGAGCATAAGATTCATTAGCTGAAGACCTTCTCCTTTCAGGAAGCGGTCACGATTGGAGGCCAGCATGAGACAGGAACAAAGCCCATCAAATAGGTTCTCCATCATTTCCTGCTCCTCTGGTGTGGTTGGGTTGTGACGTTTGAACACCTTAAAGAAAACGAGAAGTCACTGATATGTATTTTCTAAACCTACGGGAGAATCTATCGGTGGCACTAAAATTGTAAATTTTGTGTGATTTACAAATTTGATGTGAACTTGGTAGTTTATCCAGATCTACATGGTCAGGTTCAGAAATAGATTGAGCCTTTGTTTCAGTTGGCTTGGAAAATTAAAGGGAAAGATTTGAAACGTGCGAGGCAGAGAAACAAAGGTTAGAAGAACAAAAAAATATCTTACAGAAAGTTGCTGCAGTAAAACATCAATACCGTCCATCTCTCCCAACAGTTCTCTGGTACCTGTGAAAAAAACAATAAGAAACCAAGGGATAAATAAGACATTTACGCCTGGTAAAAAAAAAAAAAAGAGAAAACAGACTAATAAAAGCAGCAGAAATGAAGTATCAGTTCAAATTTGATATAGAAGTGTAAAAAGGAGGTATTAAAAGGGTTTCAAAGACATTTGATGAGCACAAAATGCAAATAATAAAACAAAATACTGCACTAAAATCATTGCATAAACTTTGATATGTTGTTTAAACATATCAAACAACTTCTCAACATCTCAAATATATGTTGATATGTCCACCATGCCTACCACCACCATGTCTACCATCATGCCAAAGGTGGTAACTACTACCTTCGAATTCTTTCTGCTTCTACTTTTCAAATTTGTGTTTTACATCAAAATTTGAACACAAGAATAAACTAATAGCATTTAAACAGGTTTTCATAAAGATTTAGCCAACTCTCATTCTTTTCATAGTAGCTGTGTGACGGAATCTGGACAAACTTATTCTTTTTAGCTATTTTAGGCTTGGAACATTATTACTGACAGCATGTGTCCTTTGCTTTGTGGGGGAAAAAAAAAAACGTTTTACTGATGTGTATTTAATTGAAATGCATGAGGGAGAGAATAAATGGAAGCAGCACTGGTGAGGCAGTAAAATGAGACACGACTGCGACTGCATATCAATGTGGCTTGTACTATTAATGAGAACCTGTCCAAAGAACTAATAGTCCTGTGGCTATCTGAGGTATTACTGGGTTTCTCAGAGCGAGGGAAACGATTGGGGAAGACAGTCGCTAGACCAGCAAAGATGGAAGGGAACATGAAAGGAAACATAAAATCAAAAAGTAATGAAGAGAAAGAGAACAATAGAAAGAAGTGAAAAGTGATGACTCCCCGAAGAAAGATAATTAAAAAGAAAGTGATAAAATGATGTAATGTTAATAGGAAACACAAGTCAGAACAGACAGGTAAAAGAAATTTAAAAAAAGAAGAATATACTAAGGAAAAAAGAAGGAAGTGGGATATAAAATCCAACAATTTTGAACCTGCAGTATTTTCACTGAGAAACACTTACTGTCGTTATTTTGCAGCAAGATGGCCAGAATTTCACTGCAGTACAGCTTGTTAGCATCAAACGGAATCTTTGCCTGAGAGCGAAAGAGAGCAGATTCTAATTACCACTCATCTTGAGAAACTCTGTTCTCTGGAGAATTGGAAAACCACTGTGCATCCAACAAGAAAAAAAAAAAAGCTTTAGTAACCTCCGGAAAAAGCCTGCCCTGTGCAGCATAAAACATACTCATGCAAAACATTTCTTAAAATGCTTAGAAACTTATTTAATTTTTCCAAAAACATCAAACACAGTGAGATGGAAAATTTAAACAACTCATCTTCAAAGAACCAAACACCAGTAATTAAATATTACTTCTACTAGTTGAAACTAGAACTACCTATTATTTAAATAATTAAAAAAGATTGCATCGAAAATGCAATTTTTAATCACCAACCAATTTTTTTGCGGATGGATAAAGGTTAAAGGAAAATGTTATTGTTACCTTGATTCTTTTTAGCAGCCACTGCATGAGTCCCTGCTGGGCCGCCTCTGTGCAGAGTCCTGGTCGGAACTCCGCCATATTTTCTATGATTGCTGTGGAGGACATAAAACATAAAAGACTCAATAGAAAGATTTTTGATTCTATAAAATTTTGACGGTGAAGTGTTTCGGATAGCTCCCACCAGCAGGTGGTCCCAGGATATGATGAAGAGACTATGTTTTAGTTTGCCAGTGATGACTTCAGAAAATCTGGGCTTTCCAGTTCTGTGACCTTAGAGAAATGAATTATTAAATTTTAGCTTGTGTCTTTCCCCATTTCCTTCTATTCTTACATCATCTCTGATATTAGAGCTCTCTTATAGGTCATATGAAAGCAGATGATGACACGATAGGACTATGGGATGGCCACAAATGAAGAAGATAAAAAATCTGAAGGACAAGAGGAACAGAGAAGCAGAGGGGAGGGGATAGAAGTGGGAAGACAAGGCAGAGATGAAAGATGCAACACCAAGAAAAAAAAACAGACTGAGGGCTTGACAAGATTACAAAAGAAATATGATGTGGAGATGAAAGTGGCATAAAACAAAAAGCAACATTTAGAAATATGAACTAAAATTGATGGAGTAATAATAAAGGAAGACAGAAAAGATAGAGAATTGGAGGAATGCCGAGGGACAGAGAGGACGGTCTTTCATTGGGGATTCAAACAAAGCAGACAGAAAGCATCCTGGAGGACAGGAGATTCAGAACAAAAAAAACAGCCAAGGCGGACAAAAGGCTTATTGAAGCTTGAAGAGCTCCTATGACAACTTTCTCTTTCTCTCTCTCTCTCTAGCACACAGAGCAAACTGAGGATGCAGTGTTACTCCTCCAATATGAGTTGTATCTGCACAAACCGAAACAACTCCCCTGACACATAACCTGACTCCAGCATCTCAGAATGGAAGCCATGTTGGACTGTCCTGGACAAAAAGAGCTGAGAGACAGAAAAGTCTTTCTGATTCATGGGTGGCTAAATACAGATGCTCCAACTTCTCCAACTATCAGCTGGCCCGTGTCCTTAGATAAACCTCCAGTCTGCAATAAATGCTACATTCGATCAAAATCCAGCATTGTGCATATTCTTACTGGAAAATTTTTATGCCAAAAGGGTCAAACATAAAAACTGAACCATCAGACGAATGCTCTGTGAAAAGTATGTTTGGCTCCAAACCGTCAAGCAGAGCAAACCTGGATTTTATGATATTTTACTCTTTTCCTCAAGGAAGATGATGTTGCATGTGAAAAAGAGTTACCATGGCAATATTATGGATGGTGTGCAAAACTCATCATTCAATAAGGTTAAAGTTGCATCGGCCGTTGCTTTTATCTGCATGGTCATGGGATCTTAGAAATGGGCACCCAGACAATTTTTTTAAGAAAAAACATCAGAGACCCAAAAACTATGAACACTTATGGGTAATGTAAAATCACAAACTTATTGTCATTAAATTTCTTAATAAACATACACACTTTTAAAGCTAACCTCCTTGGAAGTAATTTAAAAGTATGCATCTGTATACACATCTGTACAAAGCATTTGTATTATAAAAGGCACAGATTTATCATCTGCTTTGCTTAGAATATTCAACTTCGATGCTATTTTTAAGTACTGTGCAGTATGGAACCGGAGTCTCTGCGGCACCTGCTTTGTGTAGTGCATGCCCCAGATTTTTCCCAGATATTAGTCTTTCATGTTTTGCATTTTTGAACGAATTCACAAAGCTCTGCAGAGATTGAGCACCCATTTACACTTGAATGTCTGTACAGAAAGAGTTTTTGTTCATCTAACATCGATGTAGGGTGTTCATGAATACAAACTGTAGCTACAGATACATGGTTTGTTTTTGTATGTGTGTGTTATGAAAGGTTGTGTGAGGCATTGAGGAGTATTTGCTGTTATGAGCAGTCGTTAGACGTTAGAAAAAACTCAGCCTTGAGAATAGAAATCAAGCCCTGCAACAACATTAACCTAAAAATGGACCTGAAAAAAGAGCTAACGTTTTGACTTTTAAACTAATTTAAGTAACAAAATTGTAGTAGTATAAGTAAAGTTTTAATATAAAAGCAAACATAAAAATGAGCCTTATTTACTATTGCACATTCTGCAGCGAGATATTCTGAAATTTACTGCAATAAAATCTAAGTTTTATTCCGAAAGAATGAAATCACGGATACAAGTGGCCAAAATGAGCTTCCTCCACAAGGTGATTGGGCTCTCCCTCAGAGATGGTGAGTAGAGTCGTTGCTCCTGGGTCTAGAAAAATCAGATGGGGTGATTGGGGCATCTGGTTAGAATGCCTCCCGAGCGTTTGCTCGTGAGGGGTTTCGGGCACGTCCCACCAGGAGGAGACCCCGAACCCGCTGTAGAAACTATGTCTCACAGCTGGCTGAGGAATGCCTCCCTAGTGAGCTGGACGACACAGCCACGATGAGAAAAGTCTTCCCATCTGAGACTGTTTCCTCTCCAAATAAGCAAAGACAACAGAAAAAAAACCCCATTCAGGTTCTAAAATTTTGTAGCAACATAAAACTAGCCAATTTAGTAAGTTTTAAAAGAAAAATTCCCAAAAAATTGCACTTAGTTAAATTATTATGAATACTAATAAAATAAAGTTGAGTTAAACAGAATTCCGACCTGTCCAGTGTGCACCCCAACTCTTACCTGTTAACAAGCCGAAATAAGTTTCAACACCTCCCAAAACCAGTTAAGTGTAATTAGCAATTTGTAAAATTAAATTAGAAAACTATTAGTTTGTAAAACTATCTTTGATTTTGACTCAGTATTGAATTTGTAACGCAGTTTATACATAAATACTAGCTCAAAAAGTTTAATCCTTTCTGAGCTAGCAGACACACCTTTATTTAAAGGCACTCTCACATAGACAACATTTCTGGCTTTACACACAGTCAGACTCTTATAAATTTTTATCAAGAAAAAAAGTCTTCAGAGAAAACCGACTCAAACAAGGAGCAGCGGGACGTCAACCTGTGAGCCAACAGAGAAAACTACTGTGCTGCATATATTACGGGTAAACATAAAATATACGATGTACTGTACATGCCAAACAGGAAAGAGTGTTATTCATCCAAATAAACTCTGACATGATGTAGGGTAATGAAACATGGAGGACAGGAAGAAGACAGAGCGGCTGTTCCATATTTTTATCTTTGGCACCTGCTTTGTTTGGCCACTCCGACTGCTCCGGGGTTTAGTTCGCAACATGCTGAATGTTTAAACGCAGTATGCCAAATAGCAAATGTTTGGTTCAGATGTCTTTGCTTGCACTGCACTCGTTACAGTAGAAAAACTGTCACTAGCAGCTCCCTCTGTCAATACATCTATCCTAATCGGCACAACTGTGATTTCAAACACCCAGTCACTCTGGGGAAAAAATATATATATATTTATCCACCCATCCATGGTTCTACACTTATCCAGAGTCGGTTTATGGGGAAGATCGGTGTCGACAGAGGCGATCACTCTTTCCTTCTCTGGCCACTTCTCTAAACTACCCCAGGGATTCCCGCGAGGTACCAGACCAGCCAAGAGAAATAGTCCCTCTAGCTGGAAACCTTATTTATGTAAATTCAAAACCTAGCTATGCATTATTTACAGCTTCTGAACAGTTATTTTGTATTTTTTACCCCTCACTAAAATGTTTTTATTTTTGTAAACAGGGAAGAATGATAAATTTTCATCTCACCTAGTGTGTTGTAGATGCCATCCGCCTCCTCTTTCACCTGTTCATCCAGCCGCTCCATGTTCTGCACCAGCAAAGCCACCACCTGTCCCTCCAACTGCAAATAAAGTCAGTTTTCAAAGTCATTTTCTACAAGATTAACGTGATCAATGGTAGAAAACCAAAAATTACGAGTTTTTTTTTTTTTTTAAATAACCATAATTTCTTTCTGAATTTATATTATTTCTCAAAAACTTTTCCAACTTTCTCCCTTCTTTCTTTGAAAGTCTTGCAATATAGTGTGACATTTCAGAAATGAAAAAAAGGGGATGTTTGACATGGAAAGAAAGAAATGTAGCGACAGAGGAATGATGGACATCTTCAGGTTTACACCTCAGCGGATGAAACCTGGACATTTTCAGGAAACTTCCACAGGGAACAAAGTCTTATCGGTCAAGTCAGAAGCAACCAAACAGAGATTGCGGGGGAGCCGGTGGGCCGGATAAAAGTACAGATGAAAGAAGACAGACAGTTGAAGCAGATTTATGAGCCATGGAGACTGTTGTGGATCATTTTGATTTATCTTATCAAGGATAACACCTGGCCTTCTGGCAGCAAGGACAGAGGAGCTGCAGGCGTTAAAGCACAGAGAGGAGACAAATGGAATCAACCATCCCTTGCTGCTCGGAAACAGCATCCTCTGGAAGTAGCAGTAAAAAAAAAAAGTTTATGGGAGCTCCATTGCATGGTAAATTGACTGCATTTATATTATGCCTTCATCTTGGAAGAGCTGCAAAGCTCTCTGAGGGCTACTTTTTCACACATAGTCCACTAAGAAGTCAATTCACACACAGACACCAAATGGTTTTCTATTAAAAATGTTTTTAAAATCATTGTTCAGTTTTTGTGTGTACTATTCCAAGAAGTTCCTCAGAAAAATTTCTGGACAGTTATTTAAGATTCTGAACTTACATGAAAACCACATACAAAATGTAAGAAAAAGTATCAGTAACTATTTCAATTTGATACAAAATATAATATTTTTTAAATAAACATGTTTTGCATCTGCTTATTCTTTTCTGATCAGGGTATTTGTCATTTAAAATGAAAATTTGGGGGAGTGCTTTTAAAAAGATCTTATTTTACAAAAAAAAAGCCGACAGATGAATCAATCATGCTCTTTAAAATTCACCAAGTTATAATCTGTTTAATCAATGATCTTAAAATTTTATGACCTTGTTGAATGAAATACCATCAAACTTATATACGCTGGAAAATTCAATTTAGTTAGTAAATCATTCAGTATGACGTTTCAGAATCATTCAGATGTTTGTTTGATTTACCGTTATTTTGAACTCAGTAAAAGAGACAGTAGCTAGCAGTTTGAGGGAAATCGGGTGTTGGGAGAAGTGTGGGATTGTGTAAACGTCGATGTATGTGTGCTGTGTTTTGTGAAAGTGTGTAATTTTTCAATGTATTTTTGCATTTGTTATTGTTTTAATGATCTGGATTGTAACTTTGTGAGTTTTTATTTGTTCTGTCCAGCACTCTGTTTTACTTTGTTTGAAAAGTGCTTTACAATTAAAGTTTGATTTCATTTAATTTAGTATACTTTAGAGAAAAGTCAAGTTAGAACAAAAAAGCACTATTTATCAGCAGCTAAGAAATTAAATAGTGGATCTACTTCCTTTTATCATTTAAATGACACATTTACAAAAGTTGCTATTCAAATGTATTAGAATATATAGAGAGGGGAATTATAAACATTAATGATATAAAATGGGATTTGCAGATGTCATTAGTTGCTTTTAAGGCATCTAGGCAGGTTTTCTGAAACTATGAGCTAAATCCACAGTGTGATTCGTACCAACACAATTATTTATCACAGTCTGTAATTATATAAAGAGATTACTTCCAACAGTTGGTTGCTAAGAGACCTCTATTTTAAGCAAGAACCCGTGAAAAAACTGCTTTATGTCTAAGTTTCAGCCACTCAGATAAAATGAACAATTACGCCCTGCCTGCATGGCCATGCATGCCCTGTCTACATGGGCACAAATAAAGGTCATTAAAATTTAATAAAGACGAATAGACAATTTTAACACAAAAGAATCCCCCAGTTAGTTACATAGAAAAAATACCTAAATCACAGCCGAAAGGGGAAAAAAAATTGCAAAAAGGAGCACATATTTGTCAATAATTGTGTAAAACGTGTAGTCAGAGGGTTTAGATGTAATTTTTTCTGTTACTGTTCCTTTGTGAGTCTGTTGTTCTTGTTTTATTACAATGCATTTTTTAGCAGGACTTTTTTTAAAAAAAAAGTTTAATGTGGTTTAAAAATGGCAATTTAACTTTTTTTTTTTTTCTAAATAATTTAATTTTGTAGATGACCCTTTTTTGAAAGAAAAAAAATAGCCTCAGAATTGAACAACAAAGGTTATTCTGAACATTTTATTCCCTTTATTGACAAAAAAAAAAGAGCAACCGCCTGTAATTTTTAATGTTCAACCAATAAAAGCAGCAAATGGGACCTAAAGGGTCAATAGAACAACAATTTCTTTACTCATTTTCTCTTTGTCAAGTGTGTAGCACTACTAAAAAAAACATCAGAAACAAAACATTCAATTATAAAGAACAAAAAAAAATACCAAAAAGAAAATTTTCCAAAGATATCTTTTTAAAAGAGAGGATAGGTAAGGATGACAAAAAGAAATTCCGTACATCAACAGGCTTTTTCTGTTGACGTAGATACACTGCTGTTGTTTGAAGATCATGAAAGAAAGACTCTTTGTCACACAAAAACCTATACTATGCTATCTGGGTTGGCATGTCCAGCAGACACCATCAGCTGTAGGAGCCAAACAATTCAAGTAAAGTACCAGTTGATCCTTTTTCCCCAAAAAAATTTAAAATCTTTAACCTAATGTCCATGTAAAACACACTGTAAAATTCTAAAAGTTCATTTGAATGTAAAATCAATGTAAAAAATTGCATTAAGTCTTCAATTCTGTGTTTACTAAAAAAGGGCAAAATGTCACTAAAAATCTATCCAAGTCTCCTAAAAAGGTCTTAGAGACTCAGTAAGAAACAAACCAACAAATTCTCTGATGAAAAGTCACAGTGACAGCCATAAAGGAGGTACTTAGTTTATTCCTCCATTAAAGGTATAACTGCACATTATTGTAGTCTGACCTTTGTGTGTGTGGCTGTAAATGCCAGAAAACATAATGGCACATCAACAATATTGATAACACCCTTTGGTCTGAGTTTCCCTGCTTCACAGACGGCATGACATTCTAAACTTTAAAAAGCAAGAAGGTGAAAAGGCAAAATTAAAAAAAAAAAAAAAACTTTTTTTTTTTTTTACAAAGATCTTGAAATTAAATAGAAAGCTAAGAGTTGATCTAAAATATACGTAAAAATATAAAATAAAGTAAGCGAGAAAAAGTCATTCTTGTTTGCCATACTTTTAATTTCAACTTTAAATACTTCCAATTAATACATATGCATATTTGGATAAAAAAAATTGAAGACTAAATTCATCAAAACACAAAAATTCTAAAAGCTGACTAACTTCCATCTAATTTTAAAGAAGTAAAATCCGATCAGTGTGTGAAGACCTCAATAACAATTCAACCCCGTGCATCAGATATAACAGTGCTTTTTGCAGTTATTAAGGACGCACTTTGAATTTCTACTCACCAAAGAATCGATGAGAACCTCAGCACCCTCCTCGCTTTCATGCAGTGTGTCGATATCAGTCAGCTCTTGCAGGAGGTCCACCACGGCTATGGCCACATGTGCTTCTGGTTCAGGACAACAATGATGCGTGACAATACCACTGTACTGAATTGGGATCAGAGTCTTTTAACAATCTTTGAAACCAGATAATCAATCAAGACTATTCTTATTGTCCAATCACTTACCATCAATGACAATTTGCACAAGGAGCCTTAAAAGTTTGGTTAGACACTTTGGTATGGTAATAAAAAAATCCATCTCAAAATCCAACTTTTTCATTTAGATGAGCTTTTGTATTTTTAAAGTGGAGTTGAAAATAAAAAAAATAAATATAAAGAACCTTCTGGATGTGGTTTAAATTTTCTACACACTCTCTTGTTTCAAGATTACTTTTTTCTACTTTGAAAACTTTTTAAAAAAGTTTAGTTATTGTCCCCTAACTCTTGGCTCTCCGTACTATTCAAAATGCTGTGAAAGTCTGCTTCGAAACTTTCAGCCAAAGATTTCACACAACTTACTGGTTGCTATTTATAGAAAAATGACCCAACTGAATGCAATATAAATCCCATCGATATAGAAAAATGACTCATATATAATACACTAAAGTGAAAGGATATCAGTGTTTTCATGGCTGAGCAGGCCAAGCAGTGAGTGGACGGCATTGAGCTCCACTAACAGATGATAGAGATCCGGCATTGTTGCGATCACATGCATTTCTTGTATGATGTCATTTAAATCCAACTCCGACTCCATAAACCTAATTTACAAAAAAATAATTCACAGAAAATATTAAAAGCAAATTTCAATTAGTGTATTCTTCAGATTGTATTTTTTCAGACTTTAAAATGCCTGAGCATGTTGAGAAAAATAATTGGCTTGCAGTGTATAACTTAAAAAAATGTAAGTTGTAAAGAACTCGGTTTGATGTAAAAAGAGAAACAATGTGCTCCAAAAAGTAATAGCCTTACTTCTCTGGGTTGTCTGGAAACTTAATCCTTAGCTCCTGGTTCTTGTACGACCTTTTCTCAAAGGTCAGGATCATTTTCTTCACCGAACTCTCGTCAACTGGCTCTGCCTGTTTGATAAGTGCAGAAAGCGAGGACGACAGAGAGAGAAATGTAGAAAGGGAAAAGAAAGCAGAGAATTCAAGCAGCTGTTACACAGAAACCACGAGGGAGACTTTTAATTATTTGAGTGCAGAATATAGTTTTTTTTCAACCTGTAGAAATTTCAGTGCATTTCTCTGAAGAGGGAACAAGTTTAACCTCCTGATGGTTTAAAAGCTGTAAAGTGCTGGACACATAATGACCGGTTAGGACATCTCAACTGTCTGACACTGTGCAGCGGCATAGCTCTTTCCTCTGATTGCCTCTTTGAAAAGGCTGCAGTGTGGGATAATAAGAGCTAAATTATAGATGATTTTTCAAATGCATTTTGCTATTCTACAACACTAACATGTAGAATCCCGCAAAAAAATGAATCTGCCATTTTTTACCCCCATGTTGTTTCACTAAATCCGACATTGGCAACATTTGTCGCTCACAATTCTTCAATTTTGAAGAGGCGTACCTTTTTCTAAAAATATTCCTAACATTTTTTTTGCCAAAGGTCCCCCCGAAGGGTAAATTCCGCTCCAAGTTTAACACAGCTAGACTTCCTTATCTCTAATTAAAACCTAAAATCACAATCAGAAATAACAACACTGGTTCTAAAGTGTCTTCATATATCATGACATATCTTTTTAGGGTCTTAACATGTGGATGTTGTCCCTGCATTAAATATCAGCATAGATTTCCAGATCCTTGAAATAATAAAAACAGAAAGCAACTCAAACGACATAAAAAACCCAATGCAACTTTCCTATCCATCGTGGTCACTCCCAAAAAGACCCTCAGCATCTTCATCTCTGCTACCTCTATCTCTGTTTCCTGTCTTTTCCTCAGTGCATCTGTCTCCAGACCAAACAGCATGACCGGTCTCACCACGGTTTTGTACGTTTTCCCTTTCATTTTAGCTGAAACTGTTCTGCCACACATCACACTTGATAATTTACTCCACTCATTTCACCCTGCCTGCACACGCTTCTTCACATCTTTTCCACACTCTCCATTGCTCTGGACTGTTAATCTAAAGTACTTAAAATTTTCCACTATCTTTAACTCTTCTCCCTGTAACCTCACTTTTCCATTTGGATCCCTCTCATTCACACACATGCACTCTGTCTTACTCTGACTAATCTTTATTCCTCTTCTTTCTAGTGCAAACCTCCACCACTCCCTCCTCTCACTACAGATCACAGTGTCATCTGCAAACATCATTGTCTAAGGGGATTCCTGTCTGACCTCGTCTGTCAGCCTGTCCAACACCATAGTAAACAGCAAAGGACCCAGAGCAGATCCCTGGTGCAGTCCCACCCCCACAATGAACTCCTCTGTCTCACCTACAGCACACCTCACCACTGTCTTACAGCCCTCCTACATGTCCTGCACCGCTCTAACATACTTCTCTGTCACACCAGACTTCCTCATACAATACCATAGTTCTTTTCTAGGTACCCTGCATTATGCTTTTTCTAGATCTACAAAGACAGTGCAGCTCCCTCTGACCTACCTTGTACGTCTCTATCAGCATCCTCAAGGCAAATACGACATACAGTATGTAGTGCTCTTTTTTGGCATGGAACCATACTGCAGCTCACAAATTCTTACTTCAGACTTTAGCCATAATTTACCATAACTTCATTGTACGACTGATCAGTTCAAATACAATGTAAAAAAAAAAAAAAAGTAGAAACCATTATGGTGACTCTCTAATGTTTTATTTTTGTTTTAATTTATTGATTAATTCACAGCAAACTCAAAAACTGAAGAAAAACCACAGAGTATATCAAATTTCTCTTACTTCTGGTTCTTCTTCATCTTTGACCATCAATTTTTCTAAGATCATCTTTTTTTCCTCAGTCATTTCTTCATCCTCTCTCCTCTCAAAAACTCTCTCTGCTTCCCGGTACTTGGCTTGTTCCCTTGAAGTTGAACCTTTAAGCTGCTTCCCTCCCTTGGAGTCATTGTCTTCTTTATCTCCTTCTCTGGGACGCTTTGCTCCTCTATCAGGCTGAAAAAAAAGAACGTAAATGGAAAAGAAATTAGATCACAAGCACATTGAATTAAAAAAACTACTAAAAACATAAAATAATTAGCAGGAGATATGCTGTGTAGTTTAATAAGCATTCGTTTGAAAAACAGAAATAATATAATTTGTCATTAGGGACAGATTATTCTGTCCCTAATTAGGAAAGCGTAAAAAGCATTCCTACTTTTTACACTTTCCTAATGTTTCTGTAGAACTCAGACAAAAGATTGTTTAAAAAAAAGAAACATAGATATAAATCAAATGCATTTTATAAATCCAGAAATATTGAGTAATTGTGGACATTTTTTCAAATACCTTTACAATTTTACACTCATGAAGCTATATCTCAAGTACAGTACATTGGATACAACTCAGTCTGCCAAGGCAACGGACATACCAACACATCCCAGTTTCAACTCACTGACTTTGATTTGTCACAATAGATATCATACCAAGATGCTATCAGCTCTATCAAATACAAACATTACACAGGAAACCATTTACATCTGCAAAATTAATTTCTAAATCTATTAATGATGAGTCATTTGGGCTATTTCTGGACCACAACCACTCACTGATCAGTGGCCGGTAGAATAGAATAACTTATTTCTATGTAATTAAAATAGGAATCTTGATAACTAAAAACCCATACCATCCCGATTAAGGCAAGCTTAAATGTTTAGCAAAGATGTATTAAAAATGTACTTATACAATGTAAGTATAAAAAAAATTATGAAAATTGTATAGGCTTCATCGGACCGCAATCTCCAGCTCCCACTGGATCGATTTGCTGCCGAGTGTGAAGCGGCCAGGATGGGAATTAGAGCCTCCAAATCCGAGACTATGGTGCTTGCCCGGAAAAGGGTGGAATGCCCCTGCAGGTCAGGGACAGGTTCCTGCCCCAAGTGGAGGACTTTAAGTATCTCGGGGTCTTTTTCATGAGTGGGGGAAGGATGGAGCGGGAAATCGACAGGCGGATCGTTGCGGCATCAGCAATATCTAGGACGGTGCATCGGTCCGTGGTGGTAAAGAGAGCAGAGCCGAAAAGCAAAGTTCTCGATTTACAAGTCGATCTACGTTTCATCCCCCCACCTATGGTCACCAGCTGTGGGTGGTGACCAAAATAATGAGATTGCAGATACAAGTGGCCGAAATGAGCTTCCTTCGTAGGGTGGCTGGGCTCTCACTCAGAGATCGGGTGAGGAGCTCTGCCATCCGTGAGGAGCTTGTTGTCAAGCCTATTCTCTGTGACGCATAAAGCCAGTGCAGTGTTGAGCACAGGACTAATGGAATCATATTTTCTGGTTCTGCAGCATTATGAATAAACAGAAGCTGTTTTCTGGAGTTTTTGTTCAGACCATTGCAATAATTGAACCTACTGTAAACAAATGCATGAATTACATTACGTAAGTATTTCACTTAACCATGCACATTTAATAACATAATAAACATAACATAGTCACGAAAGAAGGAAGTGTAAGAAAACCTGTGATAAATATACAAATTAAATTGTCTATTTTTATGAAAATGTAATGAAACATTTACATCTTGCTTGGACAAATCTTAATGCAATAACATATGTAATTTATTTGGACTATTATTTTGTCATTCATACATTTGAGAAACCACTAAATCTGACGAATTGGTAAAATGTGTGTTAATTTTACTCTCAATATCTACTAAATAAATGTGTTTGGATCGAATAAAAGTGGCTTGGTAAAGAAAAAAGAAGTTTAAATGTATTTAATAAATACGTTAATGATGCTAGCTTCACTATACTGTCAATTTACCTTCTTCTTTAAATCAACTATTTGATAAGGTATTGTACATTTTTCAGCGTTTTTATGTTGTCGTCCCCCCAAAAAACACCCAACAATAATTCTAAATGTATTCATTTGTTCTTGTTTCTAGCTAACTGAATGAATAAACTTTTCAGTTTTCTTCTTCAGGGAAAGCAAAACACAATTACACAATGAAATAAATATTAACCTGGTAGCTTAAGAGTTCTCCGACATCCATTTCCTCAGTTTAAAACTGTTCACGGTTAAAGAATTTTTGTAGATCTGAAAGAGTTTGTAAAATTAGCTTTCTGTCAGAAAACAAGCTAACTGTGTGTACACATGGCTGCCGTAAAGGAGACTGTACTGCCTGAGTAGGATCGTAAAGTATTTTGCTTGTCGTAAAGACCCTTCAGTTTTCAACTAAAAGCTATTATTTTTCTCTCTCTCTCTTTTTTTTCTTCTAAAATTAGGTATAAAAACGTGTTAAATTCAAATTGAGTTAGTAATGACAGTCTAAACCAGGCATGGGCAAAACACGGCCCGCGGTCCACATACGGCCCGTTCAGCGCTTTAATCCGGTCCGCCGAACTTGAAAATTTAAAATAAATAAGCCCTGTTAATGTTTTATTTTCCCTGCAATTTTGATGTTTCATCACTAAATGGCGCACTCTGGATTTATTGTTATTGTTGAGAAAACAACAAAACTGCTCCTATTAAAAAGAGTGTGTCTCCATGATGTGCACGCTGTCAAAATAAACATTGTGCGCAGATATGGAAAGCCATCGGGCTCAATACACGCACATAAACAAACATGTTAGATTTCAAACCGAGCGCCGCTAAATGGACGTTTTCAAACGCTATTGCACTAAGTATCAGACCTAGCGCACTAGATTTGAAATTTAAAGCTCTTAGTATAATCTAGCGCGACATTCAATCGGTCTATTCTAGCAGCTACCAAGCATGCCATCCATCTGCTAATGTTCCGGCCCCTTTGTCAAATGTTAGACCCCAATGTGGCCCTCGGATCAAAAAGTTTTCCCACCCCTGGTCTAGACAGTACAAGCTCATACTTCTTCTTCTTTCGGCATTTCCCTTTGGGGTCACCAAGTCAGTTTCTTCCATCTAACCCTATCTGCTGTATCCTGTATGTAACCTGTAATCTGTAACCTGTAATCCTGTATGTAACCAACTATCTTCATGTCTTCCTTCACTGCGTCCATGAACCTCCTCTTTGGCCTTCCTCTAAACAGTACAAGCTCATTAATAACTCAATTAATTGTTTCTAAAATCTTTTTTTGTAATATGCAGGGATGACATATTTCAATGGAACAGTGTCATCATTTGTTCTGAAAATGCCTGAGATGGTCAAACCAAATCCTGTTGTCAAACCAAATCCTGTTGTGATGTCAGGTGAGATCATCACTGATGTGGATCTTCTCAAGTTCACTTTCTTGCAACCTATGCAAAAAAAATTCTTCTCCCATTGGGTTTCGATTCTTCAAACACCAAGAGACAACTAAAGTGTCTCCTGGTAGTTGTTCAGTACCAACATCACCTTCACACCATAAACAAATAGTTCAAGGCTCTTTTTTCCCAGGGGGTCGTTGTTGGTTAGGTTGTTATATTGTAGGTATGTGACAATCACAAGTATTTGGTGGCCATAATTTGTCCGTACTCGTGCAAAATCTTGCGCACTACCTGTCGGGGTGGTCTCAGATTCTGAGCTTCGGTTTGGTTTTAAGGGGGAAATTTCTGGGTGATTTTTGCTAGCAGAAAAAGGAAACCCTCTTTTCAGTCTCATGGCAAATTTTTTTGATTCTCGCTTCATTCGGCAGAGATTGCCAGATTTATACATTTTGCTCCAGTTCAATGGCTTCAAAAACTATCATCTCGTGCATAGACATCATCCTAAAGTGAATAGACATTTAGAATAACATTTCATCTAAAAACCTATGAAGTTTTATTGATATCGATGGAGGGAACTCGAGTTACATCTCTCGGATCATCACTGTGTTTGTCACACAATTCATTTTTGCAATTCAAAATTGTAGAAACTCGACCGTGATTCCACTCTAACTCACTCATTAATTATCATTAATTAAGCAATTTAAATTTGTGAGTTGATTAGAAAGAGTCTGCATTCGGTAACTCTCACCATGTTCTTTAAGTCCTGAAAATTTCATTTGTAAATAGCTTTGAAATAAAAAAAGTTATTGTTGATCGTTTTCAATTTCTGATGACTTAGTCACAGTATCAAGGTCAGTTTATATGGAAAACACAGGGACAATTTTGTTGATTTTTTTTGCACTAAAATTGTCATAACTTTGTTGTTCCTAAACCAATTTTGACAAACTTGGTGTCGTTTTGTAGTCTTTTTGAAGCTCTATCTGAATAAAGAAGTTGTGTGTAATTTTAAATGAATTCATTTTTTTTGTTACATTCTTGTTATTGTTGAATCTTTGTGTAAGCACGTGTGTTGGAACAGATGAGTGCTGAAGTGGAAAGTCTTCAGTAGACTCTGACTGTTCGTCCATTATCATGTCTCTGGTCTTGTCTGGGTTGAGAGGACGTTTGTTTCTTGGTGTTGATAATTGGATTACACACCTCTCTTTTATATGCCACACTGTCTCCACCGACGACACACCTAATCTTGACAGTTTACTCCTGATGAGCAAAACTTCTGGGTGTCAAATTCTCTTTATAACTCTGTTCCTGGGGAGTATTATCTGCACTTCTAGTTGTTTTTGCAAAAATTTCACTTTTTGTTTTACAATGCCTCATTTAGTAAGAGAAAATATTATTGATTGGTTCTGTTCCCAAATTTGTATGCCTCGCTCCCAAAATACGGCCACAGGCCAAAGAGTACTCAGATGTAGTACTAGAAGCCGGTAAGACGTAAAACAATACGATATACACTGATTTAGTGGTTGTCTTTTCTGTCTACAGTAGATGTGTCTTGAGGATGAGCTTATCCACTACAGAAATCATTGTACTCCATGTGGTAACACACATATTTTCCTCCACATGTGGCCCAGAAGAAGAGCTGTGAGAAAAAAAACATCATAGACTGACTCCAGTCCAAAGTATTGTTATCAATGGGACCCCAAAAGAAAGACATTTCTTGAATTAACCACTTAAAGAATATGTGGGTAATAAAACCTCCGGTGCCTGATCTGGGTCTCATAGCCTGGCGATTTGCATTCCGCCTTCCAAACTACTCACAACATTTGGAACAACCCAGCCATTTGTATTGGAAAGGCACCTGTGTTATTGGAGCCGTGGCATCCATGAGTCACATGCACTATTGCAGATTTGTACGAAGATGGACATTTTATTAAATTGACCACATTTGCTTTGATTTTCTTTACTTGCTGCCTTTGAAATAAATTTCCAAACGAGTCAACTGATTACAAAAATTAATTTTATAGAGTTTCAATGCATAATTCAAGTTTCATGCACAATATAAACTGTGTTTGAAAATTTTGACGTAGAATTAACATTAACAGTTTTTTTTAAATGAATAAAATCAGATGCAACATTAAACTGAAATAAATATCCAAGTATATGTACATACAGTATGTTGCAGATTGTTTTTTGTGAAGCATGTTTCTGTATGACTTGCAATAATCTGCTCATTACTGGGTTTGTTTGATTAAATATTTCAACAGATGAACACTAATAAGCTAATTTGTTCCGTACTGTAAATAAAACCCTGCTTCACCCTCAGTGGAGTTCTTTGGTTTAATTTACAAGCCTGAAATAAGCCCTCCAAATAATTCAGTAAATCTGGAATGGCTCTTTCCTCATCAGGCCACAAACTTAAAATCCTGTACTTATGGGCTGAATGTATCATATTTATCAAAGAAAATTTTTACACACCCAGTTTTCACATTTTTCCAAGCAGGCAAGAAATCACACTGTAAATGAGCATCAGCAAGAAACATATGAAAGCGGCATGCTGTCGCCGCCTCTCTTGCCCCTCAAGTCTCTGCCCAGTGATCTGTAACAATGGAGCAATAGAAACAACAATGAAAAGAGAGGCCACTGCCAAGGAGTCAATTTCAACATGTCACCTCACAAAGGGAAAGGTGCGTGAATAAAAAAAAAAAAACACAGAATGCAAGAAAATAAAATAGAGCTGTAGGCACCAAGCACGCACAAATGGTTAAAAAAAACCCACAACAACAATGTTCCTTTGTGGGATTGCTGGTGTTAAATTTACTAGTGATCTGATTTCACTTGTTTAACTGTAGAATAAATTTCTCTCTTCCTGTCATAAAATCAAACATATTTTTTTGTTTTACGATGCAAATTTATGTTGTGTGCCAGTTACAGCACTTGATCCTATTTCTTCTCCAGATTAGTTGTTAAAGATGACATTCATTCTTAGAAACCTCTGCCAATGACCCGTTTAATTCTTGGTTCAATGTAAGGAAATTATTTTGTATTGATCTGACGATGTGAGTTCTTGTGCTACAAATGGGATTGATCTAGTATGAAAGAGAAATACAACAGTACAACACTTTTAGACACCAGTGGTCTGAAGTGGTTGAATATGGAAATAAGCCTCCTTTACTCTCTCTCCCAAGATGTAGTTTGCATTGTTAGTACAATACCGTGACCGATCTAATTTTCTTCAACATTTTAAGACTAACGCTGAGTGACCCGAGAAACAAAGGCTATAAACCTGCTGGACACAACTAGAACAACCCAATTCAAATAAATCTGGTAGCATTTAATTCAGTTGACTCATTTCTTTTTAATTTTTTTCAGGGCCTTTTGAGCTTTTAATCTAACTACTTCCAAAGGACTGTGTTTTAATAGGAGTGGTTAAAAACACAAGTTAAGACATACAGTATTTGCATTTTGAAATAAGAATTTTAGAGTGTGATGGTTGGTGATGTAGCCCCGCAAATTTTGGCGTCTGTTTTGGAAAATTTTGAGCCAAAGGTTTTTTTTTGTGCTTAATTTCCTGGTATTTTACCTGCTTTCTAAAAACATGATATGTACTGTATGTATATGTACTGTACTGTATGTGACTAGTGACCTGGCCAGGGTATGTACCCATCTCCTACCTATTTAATAGCTGGAGTAGTCTACACTGAGCCTGTGACTGGGTTTGGAAAATTAAAGAGTTAAGAGTTACTGTATTTGTCATTTTTTTCAATGCAACAAAACTATGTTTCCAAGACTTCAACTCAAGATCAGAAACACGAACAATTCAACACAAGTTACAGAGTTGAAAGAATAGCCCTACCTTTGTAAAAGAGATATAGATACAAAAGGAATGGAAGGTACAGGTCGATGCAGCTGAGCAAGTTTAAAAAAAAAACACCAGTTACATAGCAAAACATATATTGACAAAACAGAAACATGCTGTGGAATGTATTGATTTTAGGGGTTGGTAGACAATTGGGGAGAGGATAAACCAAGCAGTCGCTTCATGGGGAGCTTCCAAGGAGATGTGAGATAACAGGCCTTGGCCAAGAACGGTCACAGGGAGTCCAGACTAAATGATCAGGTCGTTTAGCTTGAGGCAAGAAGTTTTCCATGCCTTCAGTCTGTCAGAGGACTCTCAATGGTGATTCCAACTAGACAAAACACAGGGTCAATTTGATTTTATTTCCTGTCCAGTTTTTTTTTTTTCGTGGACCTCAGCCAGGCTGTCCTCAGAACCTGAACTGTCCTCAGAGTGACCAGCCTGTCTACTGGTCACCCCTGCAAAAGTCTGCCTGAAACATTCCACCAAGCAGTTGCGTAGCTTGCCAAATACTGCCAACACCTGCCGAACTTTCTGACACATCCAATATCCACCCAATCAGTAGAAATCTGATGGTCACTAATCTAAACATGTAGTTGTCTTCACGTCTGTGATGGACATCACTGTCAGGCACCCGACTTTCCACTTATTCCAGATATCCATCACATAGCCAGCCATCAACGTACCATCAGGACACAAACGCTTCCCTCTCGCCGTTGAAAGTATTTAATTCCCAATAAATAAACATGTCTTTTACTTGCTGCTACAAACAGTATAAATCAGTAGGATAAGGGTTTTTATTTCATGTAACTATGTCAGCCCCAGGAGCAAACTCAGGAAGGGGTTTTTAAAAATATGGTCTTACCATTTTTTTCTTTGCTGCACTATATTCACTCAGCTTCTGAAAGATACAATAGCTTCTCACATAACTAGATGCTTTCTGGCATCATCTCCCTGCAGATTTATCTGAGGTGATGCTCCAGGGTCATTTCCACAGGAATGCATTCTGTTGCCTTTGAAGCATTCGCTCAAGCTGTATGGGCGGTTTGCATTAAATCACAAGGTCAGTCTCATTGTATCTGTCGGCAGCTACCAACTTCATGCCCTCACAATTTACTATACTCTTGTCATGTTTGACAGGGGGAAGACATCAGGAGACAGATAAATATTGTGGATTTGCCTCATCATTCAATACTGCTTAACACAAAGATTACAAGCAACTTATTTTCCACCCCTACAACACGAACTGAATAGTACATCATATTGAATGAGATCTTTCCAACGTTGCCTACCAATTCACAATGGTTAATGCGACCAAACAGTCAGATTTCAGCAACAGCAAAGACACAAAAATGATTAATTGATCTGTTGGCATAACAAACAATTTTGCTCTTTTTCAAGCAAGTTCATTGATTAAAAGCAGTGATTTACTTGTAAAATTCAACTTTATAAATGAAGAAATGTGGCAATTTTATATGTAAGTTGAACCGCTCCTGTGGAGAATTAACACAATCATTTAAACTAATTTTACTTGTATTAAATGTCAGATTATTAGGAATGCAAATAACACTGCAAAAACTTCATCATATTAAGTATTTTTGTTCACTAGACATAAAAAACAAAATCTCCTTCCCATAATAGAAAATTGCACAGTTTTTGCTGAAGAACCCATCTTCTTCTCCTTTTGGCATTTCTCCTCTGTTGCCACAGCAAGTCAGTTTCGTCCATCCAACCCTATCTACTGCACTGTTCCTGCTGCTTCACTGTATCAATGAACCTCCTCTTTGGTCTTCCTCTAGGCTTCGTGCCTGGTGGTTCCAAAACCAGCATCCTGCTGCCGATGCACTCTCTCTTTCTCCTCTGCACACGTCCAAACCATCTCAGTCTGACCACTCGGACTTTATCTCCAAAACCTCTAACATGTCCTGTTCCTCTGATATACTCATTTCTAATCCTGTCCATACTGGTCACTCTCAGAGAGATCCTCAGCATCATTTTTCCAAAATAATTAGTTAATTGACTGACTCCTCACTAGTCAAATTTATTTTGAAACCCATTATTTTTTATTTTTCCAATAGAATTTTTTTGGTTAACTTGATCCTATTCATCTATTTTTTATATTTAACTTTCCAATGCAAGGTAACAGATGCCTGAAGCATGACCAGAAGCAACAACCAATCATTCATAAAGTGAAGACTTGAACTCGAAAGTTGCTATTGTGAGGCAACAGTCTTGCCCTCGTTGAGAAATTCTGTTAAAAAAATCAAATCAGTTGAAAACTTTCTTTTACCCTAAATTTGAACTATTCATACAGCTAGACCTCTGACTTATGTATACTGGCACTAGAAATTTTAGCTAAAAAAGAAAACGAAGCTCAAGCTCATGTCAAGCTCATTTGATATATTCATTTGATATACTCATTTTTGATATACTCATTTGATATACTCATCCTGGTCACTCCCTCAGCATCAGTTTGAACACATTTTTCTTTGATTAATATGGTTTATTTGTGTTTATCTTCAGTCAGTCAGTCATCTTCTTATCCGTCTATCCCTCTCGGGGTTGCAGGGGGTGCCGGAGCCCATCTTTTGAGTAAAATAAGTCCTAAGTTTACTGAAATGATGCTCCCATAAAGTGTAAAGAAATATACAAAGCTGCGATTCCTACATATAGATTTGAAAGGTTTTTAATCTTTCAAAATAAAACAGCTTGGGTGTTACCTGAAGAACCAGATGGTCTGTTTCAGAAAACCATCTGTGAATTATTCTATAAAACAGATTTGGATCTAAAAATAATGTGCAGCATATTGTTACCACCTACACATAACTTCTGTCAAACAAGCCAAAATCTTCAAACATCACTATTGGTGTAGAAAAAAAAATTCTGGAAAAAGTGAATAAAAAGCCAGTTTTATTTTTTCTTCCCCTAAAAAAATGGTCAGTTTTTTCCAAAGTAAACATTTGTTTCGTCTGCCGCATGTTTGTAGCTTTTGTCTTTATTCATCACAGCTTTTTTTAATAACTAATAAATATATTCACACCCACTTATGAGATGACCTTCTTTGTTGTCTGGTCATCAAGATGGCTAGCCGATGCAGTTTCGCCTGCGAAAGCATGAGTAAGCGATAAAAGAGAAAAACAAGAAGACCAATAAACACGTAGAAAAAAATGTGTGGGTGCAACGTAGGAGGAGAAAAGCATAGAGAGACAAGGGAGAAGAAGAGATAGAGAAAGTATACAGTGGCAGGCAGAGATAGAGAGCTCATTTTATCTCCATAACAAACATGATAGTTAAGGTGGTGGCCCATAACGTTGGGTGATTGCAAACTATGGAACACCAATCAGTGCAGCTGGTTTATGCAAAATTTTACACACATACACATCTTCTTCTTTCGGCATTTCCCTTCAGGGGTCGACACAGAAGTCAGTTTCTTCCATCTAACCCTATCTACTGCATCTTTTTAGGTCATGCCCACTATCTTCATGTCTTCCTTCACTGTATCCATAAACCTCCTCTTTGGTCTTCCTCTAGGCCTCTTTTCTGGTGGTTCCAAATCCATATGGATTCTGCCGATGTACTCTCTCTCCTCTGCACATGTTCAAACCATCCCAGTCTGGCCTCTCTGACTTTATCTCCAAAACCTCTAACACGGGCTGTTCCCCTGATTCTGTCCATCTTGGTCACTCCCAGAGAGATCCTCAGCATCTTCATCTCTGTTACCTCCATCTCTGCTTCCTGTCTTTTCCTCAGTGCCACTGTCTCTAGACCAAACAGCATCGCCGGTCTCACCACGGTTTTGTACACTTTCCCTTTCATTTTGGCTGAAACTCTTCGATCACACATCACACCTGATACTTTTCTCCACCCCTTTCAGTCTGCCTGTGCATGCTTCTTCACCTCTTTTCCACACTCTCCATTTCTCTGGACTGTTGTACTTAAAATCTTCCACCTTCTTTATCTCTTCTCCCTGTAATCTCACTTTCCCATTTGGAGGTTACATTTACTCACATACACATACATTATAATAATGTCCTTCATTGATGGGAACATCTGTATGAGAACATTTAAATAAGATGTTTTACAAAAAACTGTGAAGCTGATAGTTATAAAAGTATTTCAGGATTAGCAACCCCTTTAAAGGCATAAAAGTTAATCAAATTAATTAAGTCACTAAACACTATAAGCTTTATATTCTTTTAACAGAAAACTTGCTCCATTTGTGGGGAAAGTTCCTGCCCAACTAAAGCCTATACATAAAGAAGTTTCATGAATACATAGATATCCCAAAGAGTATTTGATAAGATACAAGACACAAATTGAACCAATTGAACAATGGCAGTGTTGACATCTCAAATTCAACTCTTTCAATGTGGGAGTCAGTAGCATCAAATGTAAATACAGCACAAATATTAGTAGAACTTTACTATGTGTGGCTGTATGGTGATGCAGTGATTAGCACAGTGGCCTCACGGCAAGAAGGTCGTGGGTTCAAGTCACAGGTTGGGCGAGGCTTGGAAACCTGGCCTTTCTGTTGGAAGTCTACATGTTCTCCCCAAGTATGTGTGGATTTTCTCCAGATACTCTGGTTTCCTCCCACCTTCCAAAACCATGCATGCAGGGTTGATTGGTCATGACATGATTGCCTGTAGGAATGAGTGTGTGTGTATGGTTGCGTGTGTGTGGCTCGCAACAGACTGGCAACCTGCTCGGGGTGTCGAGCAGGTTGAAACTCTGACCTGCTTGGGGTGTCGACCGACCTGTCGACAGGCAATTCAAGACAAGGCAATTCGGGATAGGCTCCGGCACCCTCCGCCAGATCCAAAGGAATAGACCGTTAAGAAGGTGGCTGACTGAATACCACCTTCAGTCAGCCACCTTCAGTCAGCCATTCAAGGCAATGGGCCTTGAATCAGCCAGGATAGGCTCCGGCACCCTCCGCCAGATCCAAAGGGATAGACGGTTAAGAAGGGGGCTGACTGAATACACTATGTGTGTGATTTCCTGACGAGACAACAAAAATAGTCAGACTTTGCAACTTTTTAAAGATAAGAACCTGAAACACCCCTCCAGTGTGGAGTTTGCATGTTCTTCATGTGGATTCTCTAGTTATTCCGATTTCCTCCATCTTTTTTTGGATATTTTATAAGAAAATGCATTGATTCTTGAACATGTGAATATGAAGCCCGTAAAGCAAGAATTTAATGTTTGAAAATGGATTAGCAATGATGTATGATACAAATAACAGAAGACTTCCAGTCGAACCAGTTTTTCCATCTTCGTATTCACCAATAACTAATATAACTCAAGTCTAACAAGTACAAGTCAAGTTCTTTTGTGAAACAAATGAGAGAATTTTCTTCAATAAAGAGACTTCAGTGGAATTTTTTGCTCTCAAACGTTAAGTTATTGTTTTATGTATTTTTGTCAAGCTCTTCCTCAGGATAGGATTGTAGAATTTATTAAATGTGACAAAAACAAATTCAAACCCATTAAACATTGTTCATACATTTAAATTCAGTGTTTGTCACATAAACAGATTTTACAAATCCCCACATCCACAATTTTGTTCTTCAACAGTAGCCACAAGTGAGACTTGAAAATCAAATCCATCATTATCTTACACTTTTCATGAATTATTCACAACACTTAGGAAATCTCTTTGAATGAAACTCTTCATCATTCTGTTCTAGCACTCCTGCAGAGGATCAAGTCCCTGAAGCTTTGCTTGCCTGGAACAACGTTTCAAATGCACTCAAATTCCCGTCTATGGACGATTACATGTAGGGGTACAATAAGTCGTACACACCATCCTCTTTCAGTGAGATGTTCTTTATCGTTCCCTCACACACATTTGCATGCACATAATCCCATCACATCTGATCAAGGGATTAGCTCTCCAGAAAATTTTTCAATACACATCAGCTCTTAAAAATGAATCAACGTTGTGTTCATAGATTAGGTTGCATGCCAGAGAGATTTAAAAAATAACTTTTGAGAACTTTTGGAAGGCATGATGATTTTCTGTTCATTGACTAGAAGGGCACCTTTATTTCTGAGTGTCCACAATTTTTTTTGGGAAATCCTCATTAATAATACACAGTCCATACAAAACACATACTTTAAAAAAACATTGGCTATAGCTGAAATGCTTTTATTTGTATGTCACACAAGCAATAGGACTGTGTGATTCCTTTTGTTACAACCACTTAAAAGAAATGAAAATTAATAGCTTAAAAACAACTCCAATCCATATTTTTATATTTTTATGAATACATGATGGTTTATGAATAAATGAGCTTCCTCCGCAGGGTGGCTGGGCTCTCACTCAGAGATCGGGTGAGGAGCTCTACTATCCAGGAGGAGCTTGGTGTCGAGCCACCCCTCCTCCAGGTTGAGAGATGCCAGATGAGGTGGTTCGGGGATCTGGTTCGGATGCCCCCCGAGTGACTCGCTGGTGAGGTGTTTTGGGCACGTCCCACCGGGAGGAGACCAAGAGGCAGACCCTGGACCTGCTGGAGAGACCAAGTCTCACAGCTGGCTGGGGAACAACTCCTTCCACCCGGAAGGATCCCGAATTCTGGGCTTCCCGTCTATGGCTGTTGCCCCGCGCCCTGGCCCTGGATAAGCGGAAGATGACAGAACGGAACATGATGGTTATCAGTGGAAGTTCTCAAAGAAATAATATGATAGGGTACATCTTTAACTGTAAGCCTTGGGGTAAAAATTATCAATCTTGTTAGAACAAGAAGATATTACTTACTTGAAGAATTTTTTGCACAATCAACAGTGACTTGACAAGCTTGGAGTTTTAGTTTTTTGTTTGTTTGTTTGTTTCTTTTTACCCAAGATGGCATATCTCTAAAAAAGGCACCAATCTGCTCGTTCCTTCCATGGCGAAGGTCCACACGTATTTCTTCCCAAAATAAATAAAAACCTAACATGGTTTTATTACACTGCCAGCTTTTACAACTAAGCTATTGGGGATCTTTAATTCAAAGCATTCATGTGCATAATTAAAAATGTTTTTTTTTTACCATGGGCAGATCCACGGGGGAGGACCCCCATTTGGTCAAAAAAAAAAAAAGCATACTTACTACTTTAATTATTATAAACTTTGGGCAAAACATGCACCAAAATGCGAGAAAATGACTCTTATTTTTCAAAATGTTCTGGGGGTGATTGCCCTCATAGCCCCCTATATTGGCAAGAACCACAGGTGCTCATTTTATCTATGACCTCACGCCACACCCTTTAGAAAATCCTGGATCCGCCCCTGGTTACATATGATCTGTGGCCATGTCGTAGTTTAACGTGAATACACCACACTCTCTAAGCATATAACTTTCTGCAGATGAAGTTTTATTGTTTTTACTTCTTGGTGGTGCAATGGTTAACACGGTGGCCTCACAGTAAGAACGTCAGGGTTTAAGTCCTGGAGTGGGAGAGGTGCTTGGAACACTGGCCTTTCTGTGTAGAGTTTGCATGTTGTCCATGTGTACGAATGAGTTTTCTACGAGTACTCTGGTTTGCTCCCACCCTCCAAAAACATGCAATGTTACGTTGATTCGCCGCTACGAAATTACCCCTAGCAATAAATGTGTGTGTGGCCCTGCCACAGACTTGCAACCTGTTCAGCCGGGATAGGCTCTGGCAGTCCTTGCGACCCCATTAGGGTTAAGCGGTTTAGAAGACGAAACTTCCATTTTTAACATGTATTTAGCGTGCCTCATCAAAGAAGACATTTGTTATTATTTGTCATTCGAAATTCCGCATGTTAAATTATCTGTTATTGGGGGAGGCGATAGCTTAGTGGCAAAATGTTCACCTTTGGACAGGAAGTTCGTGGGATCGAATCCCACTGATCTCATGTCTAGGTTTCCTTGGGAAAGACATCTAACCCCCGTTTCTCCCACCATTAGCCTTGTCGTGGCAGCCTGCTGCGGTGTAATGCAGCACACAAATTTCCCTGTTGAGGGATGAATAAAGTATGGTATACTTCTCTAAAGGAATATCAAACAAATTGTTGTATGCTCCAAATATTGCAAAACAACCACTTTTGGTGCTTTAAGAAGAGTTTGCGTGTAATCAATAGAAATTTACTAGTTTTCCTTTCATTTTTTACCTTATTCACATAGTATGACACCATGTTTTTGATTCACTATACCAGATGTCTTATAGCAGTGTGACTGTGTGTGTGATGGGTGAAAGGTTGGTATGATCACTGAGTTAGCAGTCGAAGTGTTGGCAATAAGCAATGAGCCAATGCTTTAATGAAGAAAACAAAATTTCACTTTAACAAGCCTGCAACAGGAATTTCACATGTCAAGTTGTAAATTTATTTAGAAAGCAACCCACCGTACATCTAACCCCTACACCCTCATCCTGCTCCTTCCAATTAAATCATAGACACACCTAAATTATTTAGTATTTGGTCTGGACTCCTTCATTTGCCAGTTTTAGTATTACCTGGGTGTATAACTGTAAGAAACTACATGAATATATTTCTGAGCTACAGAAGGTGCAGGATGTCACACACCTGTCCCAGTTTGCCTGAGGTGGCCTAAATAGGCAATGCAAAGCAACTCCAGACAATGTAAAGTAGTGACAGACAGGAACAAAACAAATCCAGCTGGTAAACAGGTGGCTCAAATTGTAGAAAAACACATGTCAGAAAACAGGATGGTTGCGGGTGAATGAGAAAGATTAGATGTTTACTGTCAGTTTTGAAGGACGTAAAGGACAAAATCTGCATTTAGGTGAGGGGAAGAGAAAACCAATTTCACTGTGTATACTGTGCTTGCATTTTAATGTCAGCTGTAAATGTACTCCAGCTGAATCATATCCAGAAGCAAACTGGATGTGGGATGAATGTTAAAGAGGCTATAAGAGTGGTTGTAACTGCCTTGTTGCACAAAACGACTCTAATATATCTGCAGGCCACTGGGAAAGGCCTTTTCTGTAATTACTGTGCTTATTAGTCTGTTTTGTCACAATCTTACTTTCTTTGTTTAGAAAGCTAGTTGGGCCTCAGCCATCAACCTCTAAATGTAATAATGTAATGTAATATATCTGTATTAAAAAAAAAACCCAGGACAATTAATTTGTACTGAATTTCTATTTAGATTGATAGTTGATGATCCAGGCTTGTCAAGGTTAAAATGTTCTCAACTTACAATGTCCATCTATGTGTAAATTTGTCAGTCATTCTTAGTGCCTATGCACTCTCTTTATCCAGTACCATGCAGTATTCAGCTACAGGCATTTGGCCTCTCTCTGTATGAGTCTGTTCCCCACCGCCTGTGAAGTCAAATGTTGACAGAGAATCACGAACCAGATCAGAATACTAAAGAGGCCGGTGAGTGCTTTTATGAAGAAGAAAGAGAGAAGCAGAAGTGTGTGCTGGTAGATTCCTGTGCATATTTGTCCATGTATTTAGAGGAAAAAACCTTGCAATTGTCTTTGTTTTAGAAGTGAGAAGTTATCACTGTTATCATTAGCATTTTAGCAAAGAATTTGTAGAACTATGTCCTAAAATATTAAAAAACGTTTTCACACCAAATAGTGTGTCTTGCTATTGTCTTTTTTGAAGTGCACGCCGGGTTTTTTGTGTGTGTGTGTTTTGCAGACTGAATAAAGAGAATTGGAGAGTGAGAAAGAAGATAGGCCTGGAGATAAGAACTCAATTTTTGGCTACAGCGGCTGGTCTGCACGGCTCTGTAGTTTCTGAAGGGTGTCTCGGCCTAATATGCAAATGAGCTTGCATCTTATCAACTCTTCCTGACACCAAAGTTCAAATAATGAATACTTGGCCGAAGCGGTCTGGTGTGCTTGATTTGGTCTGTCAAGCACATTGGCACTTCCTGAATAAAAAGCTCTGAGGCTGAGTCGCACTTAGAAGTGAGATCTAATGAGGTGTACGTAACCTCGTCTGAAACGATTTAATAGTCACAGCTAAGCACTCAGAATAAAACTGAATTTTCAGGAATTTTTTTGAAGTTTCATCTCTGTGATCATTAAAAACATAGTTAAAGAGCTTTGCAAAATTTGGAAATCTGATAGTTTTAATGTAAGAGATATGCACAATTGATTCTTCTATATCATGTTTGTTATTTGTTCTGCAATTGAGTGTCATTATCTATTTAAAAGTGATAATTAGTTACTAGCATATTTACACCTTGCTTCTTCTTTCTTAAAATCCAATCAAACTTTATTTATAAAGCGCTTTTCATACATAAATTGTAACACAAAGTGCTTTACAAGTTAAAAAAACCCAGAACACAAAAACAAAATTAGGACAAGTCCCCCACCCACAGATAAAAAACTGGATGTGCCCCTTTTGGTCACCTCTCCCCCTACACACACACACACATCCATACATGTACAAATACATAGAACACACACCCTCATCATACATGTACACAGGCACACACTCACTTAAAAATGCAATAGACTGGATGCAGATGAAACACCTGAGAAAACAGTATCTGAGGAGCCACCGCAGCAGGAGCCGAGGCACACCTGCAATCACTGGCCATGATCCAAAGCCCCGGACAGAAGACGAGGCTGGAGCCAAATCCCTGCCTGGGCCCCAGAGCCAGGACCAGCAGCCAGCGATGACCAGAGGCCCCCTCCCGCCGCAGAGGCCCCCCAGTGGAAAAAAATTAATGGAGATGATAAAAAAAATTAAATGACGTAAATAAAAGTAACAAAGCTAATAAGAAATGTTCAGATAAAAACATCAATTAAGATGAACTAAAACTAAGAACAAAACTACATATGAGAAGCTTAGTTAAAAGCAAGACTAAAAGGATGTGTCTTGAGCTTCATTTTAAAAATGTGAATGTTCTCTGCAGCCCTGAGCTTTTATTTAAGCTGTGAATCAGAATGGATTTTACAGTAAATTGGAAAAATCAGAAGGATTTATGGTAGAAAGCACAACACAGTTGGGCCTGAAGACTTTAATCTGCGCAAAACTGTTCCTACTATTTTGTTTTGCTCTTTTTCACAATCAATTGAATAAAAGATTGTGAAATAAAATTCTGTTGGTTTGAAATTTTATCTTGTATGTTCAGCAAATGCGGATTGCAGAACAAACAAGGAAAAGATTTAATTAAATGAAACCAGCAGACATTGTCATTGTTTCTTTTTATTTTGAACATTTCAAAATCTTCACAACAAATGAACAAGAGTACACGTTTTCTCCGTGCACTCTGGTTTCCTCCCACCCTCCAAATACATGCATGCTAGGATGATTGGCCACTACATGATTGCTCCTAGGAATAAGTGTGTGTGTATGATTGTATGTGTGTGGCCTGTGACAGACTGGTGACCTGTTCGGGGTGTACCCTGCCCCTTGCCTCGAACTACCGGGATGGGCTTCGGCACCCCCCGCAAACCCGAAAGGGATCTACGGTTAAGAAGGTGACTGACTGACAAGAGAATTAATTAATGTGTAAAAGCAAAGAAAAAAAAAACAACCAAACAAAAAAATACGATACGCAAGTGAAAAAAGAATAATGATTGGTATGATAATAACAATAATGGACACAGGCAAACAAGAAAAACATCGAGAAAGAAATTGAGTACAGATGGTGAAACAAACGGGAGATCCTAATAAGTAGAAGAATGAAAGAAAAGAGACGTGTAAAACCTAATATATTCAAAGTAGCAACTTGTAAGATAAAGACGTCAGATAAACACATCATCAAATGGCAACAATAAATCCAACTATACACAGATGGCCTCATAAAGCACAAGAGAAATGTTGGAGTGTATATTTACAGAACGCTCTAACCACCTTGGGCAATAAAATCATTATCCACAGTCAGTCGCCTGACTTGGCTACAAAGAGGAAAACAACATATGAAGTACTTTGCTTGGTCTTTTCTGCTCAAGTTCAAGCTAAAATGCTAACATTGCTTGTTTTTGTGGAAATGCAAAGAGATCTGTTGCATGCTTTAGATAAAATTTACCAACAGTCTTTTTTTGTAGTGACGAAGTAAAAGTTTATCTTTAAATGCTACACAATATAAAAGCACTTATTAAAGAACAAATCATGTGAATTTTTTGGAGGTGGCGTCAGTAGAGGTCTTTCTATGTTCTAAATATTCCAATAGTCTTTTAGTCATCTCTAAGAAAAAAAGTATACTTCGGCCTGACCAGTTGAAATACGTATTTAGAAACTATGTTCTCTTCATTCAAATGATCAAATTACTCTGGTCACCTTTAACAAACAAAAAAAAATCCGGAACTTATGTTTTAAAACTTTTTCTGTAATAGTTTTTTTTTTTTGTTAATGTTATTTTAGCAACAATTATGGACAATTACATCTCTTTAAATCACATTAATTTCAAACTTATTGCTTTCTGAAAAACACAATTATCCATATTTTATGATGACATGTTCTTCACAAAGTCAAACCAGAATAAAAATCTGCAACCAAGAAACATTCTTGAAAAAGGAGTAAAAAAAAAAAAAAAACGAGTAAAAAGAGAAAAAAAAGAGAATATTATTGAATAAAAATGCAAACAAACATTAAGCAATTATTGTAAAAATAATAATAAGAAAAAAGGTAAAACTTGTAACCATCCTAATATGGAGAGATTCATTTCTTTTACTAGCAACTAAATGTCGGGAAAAACCTTGTGGTTTGTGTTGAAGTGAAAACATCATTCTCCGAAGGGTAGAGAGAAGTCAGATGGGGTTGTTCAGACACTTGGTTTGAATGCTGGATGTCTCGCTACTGGAAAGTCCCCAACAAGGGGAGATTAAGAAATTATGTGTCACAACTGACCCAGAAATGTCTCTGGATTTCCTGGATGAGTTGAAAGATATAGCTAACTAAAAGAAGGAAAGCCAGCCTTCCCTGGTAAGGTCATTGCAACTGCAACCAGGCCCTGGATAAAGCGGAAGGCATTAGTATCGTACAATTGTGTTGTTTGGTCTGAAGAAAAAGACAGGACACAGAGCTGCAGTCAGTAGAGATGAAGATGCTGAGGGTCCCTTTGGGAGTGTCTAAGATGGACGGGATCATTCAAAAGTACAAAGAAAAAGTAGGATTTATGTAACTTGGCCAGACTGATGAGGAGCGTTACTTTTTTATAAATGAGAGCTGTGTTATTGCTGACCTCTTTCAACCATATCCCTCTCTGTGGGAGCTGTTTTGGAGGGGAGGATGAGGGCTCTAATGCAGTGTATCCTGAATAACCCCCGTCACCCTCTACATGATGTCATCACGACCCAGAAGAGTATCCAAAGTGACAGGTTTCTCTCACTGCGCTGCAGGACTGAGCGCTTTAGGAGCCCTCAGGCAATTTAATCAATCAGATGTTTCTGGAAGGAAACATCTGCAGATGACATTGTGATCTGTAGGGAGGGAAGAAGTGGAGGAAAAGCTGGAGAGGTGGAGGTTTGCACTAGAAAGAAGAGGAATGAAGATTAGTCAGAGTAAGACAGAGTACATGTGTGTGAATGAGAGGGATCCAAATGGAAAAGTGAGGTTACAGGGAGAAGAGATAAAGAAGGTGGAAGATTTTAAGTACTTGGGATCAACAGTCCAGAGCAATGGAGAGTGTGGAAAAGAGGTGAAGAAGCGTGTTCAAGCAGGCTGGAACGGGTGGAGGAAAGTATCAGGTGTGATGTGTGACAGAAGAGTTTCAGCTAAAATGAAAGAAAAAGTGTACAAAACCGTGGTGAGACCGGCCATGCTGTTTGGTCTAGAGACAGTGCCACTGAGGAAAAGACAGGAAGCAGAGATGGAGGTAGCAGAGATGAAGATGCTGAGGATCTCTCTGGGAGTGACCAAGATGGACAGGATCAGTAATGAGTATATCAGAGGAACAGCACATGTTAGAGGTTTTGGAGATAAAGTCCAAGAGGCCAGGCTGAGATGGTTTGGACATGTACAGAGAAGAGAGACCGAGTACATTGGCAGAAGGATGCTGGGTTTGGAACCACCAGGAAAGAGGGCTAGAGGAAGACCAAAGAGGAGGTTCATGGATACAGTGAAGGAAGACATGAAGATAGTTGGCGTGACCGAAGAAGATGCAGCAGACAGGGTTAGATGGAAGAAACTGACTTGCTGTGGCGCCCCCTGAAGGGAAATGCCGAAAGGAGAAGAAGAAGATGTTTCTGGAAGGAACTGAGTCCAAATTTTATTATGTATGTATTAATGTATGTTGCTTTTATTTATTTTTTATGTACAGCTTGCGTGATTTCTGTTGCTGCTGGACATCAGAATTTCTCCTGCAGGAGATTAATAATGTTTTTATCTATCAAAAATTAATGAAACAAAAGAGACAAAAATTATTTACAGACTTGATAGCTACTGTATCCATCAACAATCTAACATGCAACACTTGTTTTACCATCTCGCACACATTTTGGATAAATCATTACTTTTTGCTTTCGCAATTGAACAAAATCTCTGTCAGGCAGATACCAATCGACCGAACAATTTATCTCCATGAGTCACAGACTCACAAGATTGGAGATGCTGAGAGTTATCCCTCCCAAAGTCGTTCGTTATCCTGCGGCATTATCAAACCACTAGTATGTTTACCAACATAAAAACTTCGGGTCTAAAAATGACTGAGTCATGGCGCGCCTTGCTGATGAAGGGAGCAGATTTGAAATTGGAAGGTTAATGAGATTTTCACAAAGTGTCCGTCTAGTGGTTTGAAGTCAGATTAAATTGACACACTCTGATTAAAATTAATTGACCTGTGAAATGAGTGTGTCCCTCTTCGAGTAAAGAGTGATAGATATCAGAAAAGGGTAGAGAAGAAACACAACGCAGATAGAAAAAAAATTAAAATGAGTAAATTAACTCAAGTTTGCTTGAAGGTAAAGAATAGATCTGATAAGAGACAACATTGACTCCTTAATAACCACCGTGCTGGGGTGTTTTCTCATGCACAGCCCTGAATGTTAATGATGTTACTTTAGTCGTTTGACCTGAGATGACCTTTGTCAGACTAAACTTTTATTTAACATACATCTTTTTCTTAATAGTTTAACTTTCACTTACAAAAAGCTTCAATAAAGAGTGGTTCAGTGACACATGTCATGGTGAGGTCTTCATAACTAAAATGACTTAGTGTGCTTTCATGAAACACTAATTAGCTGCCATACTGTTAGTATTGACTTATTTATTTTTGGTCCTACTGGCAAACTGCAAATACATGTCCATTTACTTTCCAAAACAGCTCATGTATGCTAGTGTCATGATTCCCTTGCCTACCACCCTGGGACGTTTCCTCATCTCCCTGATTCGGCACACCTGATGGTGATTGACCTTTTAAAGACAGTCTGCCTTTCCTTCATTGTCGGGTCAACATTCCTTCCAGCCAGTAACTCCTGGCTGCCAGACCAAGAGATCATTCCACATCATGACCAAGAGGCATTTCTTATTGTAATCATGTGCCTTGTTTATAGCTTTACTGGACTCCTTACTTAATAAATACTAATTGTGTTCCTGCACTTGGGTCGTCCTCTTTCTGGACCCTCTTCTTGACAGGTAGGGCTTCTGAAGATCACATTCCTTGTGATTTCTATTCCAAAGTATAAAAACGACAATTGTTGTGCGCACATAAAAAGTTGATTTTGATGTATAAATGAGAAAAGTTTCCAAGTCTGAACAAAGACATAATTTTTGAGCAACATTTTTTTTTCCAGGCATCGGTACATTTGGAATTTTGAGGACGAAAGAATGGCTGGCATTGTTTTAAAAAGGTTTTTAAAAATAATGCATCAATGGCAAAACTGAAAACAAAATAAAATTTTTTCAATCAAACTAGGCTGAAGTTTTTGTACATGACTTTTAGTAGCTGAAGAGAGCTCAGAGAAGAAACAGGACTCAAAATAATTGTTGCAGATCTCTAAAAAAAACGTGCTACGTTTTTAGCTGTGTCACTTCAAATATATACAGTATATATTTTATTTTTTTTTTTTAATTTTGACCCATTGGATGATAAATTGTTTTTTCCATCGTGCCCAATTCTATATCTCTCCCAGCCTAGCAGTGGTTGACAGGCTTTTGTAAGTTTTCAGAAAAATAATCTACCAAAAATGCCAGAATTTCTTTATTCCTTATTTGGTTAATGGGTAATTATCACACATCTGTTATCCACAGATAGGTGTCTCAAATCTGCAAAAAAAAATTCATACATGAACGTAATGTCAGAAATAACGGTACTATGAGGTATTTCTTACAAATAGTGAAAAACTCTACTTCCACAGTTGTTATGACCACTTTATGAGCTTAGCTAAGCTAAATGTCCACTTACACACCTTGGTGTGCACTCAACGTGAAGATGAAACTGTCTGGTTCAAGATTATAGTTACAACCCATGTGACATCATCCCCGAGGTAAAACCCATTTTCACGCCACAAATGGCTCCTTTGTACAAATAGTTGACTGCAGTTCGTCGTCTCTGATGCTGGACTAATTCATGTTCTGTTCAAAGTGATGGAGACTATAATTGAACAGCCATTAAGACGATAATGAGGAAGCCACTTCAGGAATTAACTGAACAGAAAGTGAGCAGTGATGGGGAAACAGATCTTCACACTGTTGGTCAAATGTTTAAAAGAGAAATATCCTAACTAGACAATTATTACATTCAGAAAAAACATAGTCAGTATAGTTACTAAAAAAATGCTTAGTAGAGAAACATAAAATCAATGTATCTTGCTTATGGCATGGCTATGCCTCACAAAGCTAACAAGGATGCTGATGATATTAACACAGTCCAATGAGTTGGCATTCAGGGCTGAGGGCCATAACTGGGTGGATGATTGGTATTCTCGATAGAATACCATGCTTGGAAAGCATTTATTGTGTGTTTCATTAAAGAATGTGCTGCTTGGCTGGTAAAGGATGAGGAGAGCAGCCCAGACCAGATGTGACTGAGCCACCTCAACTTTTTCATTTTCAATCTCTTGTGTTGCCATTTTGAAAAGTTATGAGCACAATCTGTGCCCATTCTCTTCATTTATTTTTAGTGTACATTTTAACGTTATAGTCGACGGGGTCAATTTGTGTCGAAGCAATACACATTTCTGGAAATGCTTTTAAAAAGTTATATTTTTAGGTGTTTATATTGATCTATGGGTGGATTCTTGAAATTCAAAACTAAAAAAAGTAAGGCACAGGGTCAATATTTGGAAACAAGTGTCCAAAAAGAAAAAATGGAGGTCTGGTTTTTGACTACTTGCAATTTTTTCTTTTTTTTTAAATTGGTGTTTTTTTTCTGGGCTCTCACTCAGAGATCGGGTGAGGAGCTCTGCCATCCGTGAGGAGCTCGGTGTCGAGCCACTCCTCCTCCAGGTCAAGAGGAGCCAGATGGGGTGGTTCGGGCATCTGGTCAAGATGCACCCCGAGCGCCTCGCGGGGGAGATGTTTCGGGCACGTTTCACCGGGAGGAGACCAAGGGGCAGACCCCGGACCCGCTGGAGAGACTATGTCTCACAGCTGGCCGGAGAACGACTTGGGATCCTTCCGGGTGAGCTGGAGGATGCAGCCGGGGAGAGAGAGGCCTGGGCTACCCGTTTGAGGCTGTTGCCCCCGCGACCCGACCCCGGAACAAGCGGAAGATGATGGAACGAAACTGTGTTTTTTTCTCTCTTAACTCCAGTAGTCCCAGGAACAGCTTGGGCCCAGCGTGAATCGAACATGGTTCTCTCGGTCAAAAGACAGTATATCTACCACCAGGCCAACGCCCCTTGGACCAACATGCAAATTTTTAACTCTTTTCTTTTTTTTTTTCAATGTCTCCTTTCGAATATGATATTTTCTTGTGGTTCCTTTATTGGTGTTTTTCGTTATATGTATACATTGCTCATATTCTACACGTTCAATTTCTTAATCTCCTCTTGCCCCGGTGTCATCTCTTCCCCTTCTTTGTTATCCTTCTCCCTCCACGTCTTTCTGCGTCTCTTTCAGCTCTGACTGATGGTGTGCTGAGAAGAGGCAGACGGATGGTGGGTGAGGGATTGCCCCTGCCAGCCACTGACACCAGGCCCTGTTCAGGCCAAAGGAATGATCGATGTTAAATCTAATTTTAAACACCTCCAGTTTAACTCTGGCGGACAGACGGAGAGCAGAGGCCGGTGTCTGGCAACACAGCTGGGACCACCAGATAAGACCTGCGGTTAAGTCTACCTGCCTTTGTGTCTGTGCACTTCCACGTGTTTGTGTGCTTTTGCCTCCAACATTAGACGTTTTTTGACACGGGAGCCATCTGTGTCTCCTTAAAGGGGAGTTGGAGGGCATTACTTCGGAGAGGCAGAGATTCGGGAGGGAATGTTGCCAAATTAAGTATCACCGCGACCAATAATTACACAGGTACAATTTTCCTGATGTTTGTGCTCATAATAAAAATCCACAGATTATTAATTGAGCCTCCAAACATGTTTTGCTAGAATTTTTTTAAGTAATTATTAATTTACCAAACGTAGATTATTTTCAATGAAAATAGTTAACACTTTCCCAAAAGAATCACAAAGGTGTGAAAATATAGCCATTTATTTTAGGTGAGTTTCCCAAGCAAAGGCAGATAGATCTTGTTTGTGTGGCTACGACCAAAATCTGAGCAGGACTCTATATGGAGTGAGCAATACCTCTCTCAAATCTTTCACTACATAATAGTTTTGGTTGGATGCTGATTTATTAAAACAGTCCATCCAGTCCATTTGGAAAACAGTTCATCCGTTTTCTAAACAACTTAGACCAACAGGGAACTAATTGGGATAGATGGAAACTAATCGGGAGTTAACAAGAGGCGGAGTGCACCCTGGACATGTTGCAGAGCCACACATAGACACGGAGGGCTACACAGGAGAACGTACAAACTCCACAAAAAAAAATCTAGAGTTCCTTTTCTCGCCATGGCATGGCCATCTTTCTAGATGCAAGACCGTAAATCTTTATTCTATAAAAAATAAAGTACAAAACCATTATAAATTGGATGGACCAATCATCCTTGATTATTTCAAATTTTGAGAATAAAGAAGATGAATTGAGGGACGTTACAACAGAAAAATGTTTTTATTTTTTTCACTTTCTAGACATGGGTGGCAAGGTGGTGCAATGGTTAGCACAGTGGCCTCACAGAAAGAAGAAAGGAGTTTGAATTTCAAGTTGAGACGAGGCTTGAAATACTGGCCTTTCCATGCGGAGTTTGCAAGTTCTCCCTGTGTATGCGTGGGTTTTGTCCGTGTACTCTGGATTCCTTCCACTCTCCAAAAATATGCATGTTAGGTAGATTGACCTCTCCAAATTGCCCCTACTAATGCGTACGTGTGTGGCCCCACAACAGACTGGCAACCTGTTCAGGGTCTACTGTGCCTCTCGCCTTGAATCGGTCGGGACAGACTCCAGCACCCCCGGCGACCCTGTCAGAGAATGAGTGGTCCAAAAGATAAACTGTACTTTCTGTTTATCTATTGTTTTGATTACAAACTAATGTGAAAATATGCATAATTACGCAAAATCATATTCCATTTTTAGCTCTCCGGTAAACAGCTTTTTAGGTTAAGTGTAGAAAAATTAAACAGGACATTTAGTGTTTCTATCCTGCTGGCAACACGTTCACAACCCCTACAGAGAATTTGACAGTATTTTCAGTGTGACAAACATTGGGTTATTAAATTTTTCTAAAATAAATGTTTCTATCCTGTGTTGATGTGAGTTTGAGGTTTAGACTGTCTGTCCTTTAAGCTTTTGTAACTCGGCTTGATGATGATTTATGGCCCACTGGGTGAGCAGATTAAATCACTGAACAGGACGCCACACAGCATTACTGAGACCGAAACTGCTTTATATTGCTGTTGCATGGCAACCATTATCTCTATCCATTTTGAACTTTGAACCAATAAAATCTTTTTTCTTTTCTTTTGTTGAAAGATTTTGTTATTTACACAAACAGTAAAGATTGTAAAAGTTCAATTGCGTTTTAAAGTTGTACCTTGCATGCAGGCAGTACGGCAGGTTTTATCCTACTAAACTGAATCTTTTTGGTCATCCAAAGAAAATTTGTGAAATTGCAAACATATTTTAGATGAATGTGCCCAAGTTTTTATTTCTTTACAGTAGATTATAATCTTTCACTTTAAGTATCTAATTTTTATTTATGTTTTTCTACCCAAACAGACTTCACAGCTCACATTGAATCTTGTTCTGGATCTTTTTTTAGTAATAAATCCAATCTGGTCCTTAAAAGGTTTCACATATAAAACCGATAGGCCACTTTTAGTGAATAACACTGCAGTAAGTTTAATGGGGTTGTGCAAGCACAGTGTAAGCAAATATTAAAGTTATCCCTGATATGTTGCTCTCTTTATGTTTAAAGCTCAGGCTAAATCTGCTGTAAATGCTCTCCCTTGTCAGACACATAATATACCGGTTAACCAGGCTCCCAGCAGCCCCAGCGGTTGATGGCCTGTAAATTGTTGATCAGTGGCTTGGCACAGGCAGGGTAAATTGATTCCAGGAGAATCCTCCAGGAGTGAAGCTGTCTCCACAAAGGCCAAATATACAGCCATGCATTAGAATGAGCTGAAAGAGGTAGAGCGAGCCAGGTGGAGGAGAGGAGAAAGAAGCTGAAAGCATGAGGGATAATACGTGTCACAAAGGAGATGTACACGGGAGACTTGGCGGAAAAGACAGGAGAGACACATCGTACAACACTAGAATGCATCTGAATAGCTTTGTATTTGAGTGTGTGTGTCAAAAGACGACCAAATAAAATTTGTAAAAGGAATAGTTATTGAGTGGCTGATAGATGTAGCTGGAGCACTACAGAAGGACTAGGTGTGTCTGCAATCAAGTTTTGAACTGAACAGTAAAAAAATATGGAGATAGATGTGCATCGATCTACTGCAGATGTGCAAATTTGAAAGTTTATAGATGTATGTGTGTGTTTCTTTCTGCTCGGAATTCAATTCAAAATGCTGTCAGGTTAAAAGATTAGGAGTTTTTTTCTTGTGTCATTTGAAAGATGTTAATACCTACATAAGTCAATTTTGCCTGTTTTACTTGTTATGTAATTGCAAAAAAAGGCTGGAAATAATAAAAAAAAAAGATAACTTATTATTTTATTATGGAGGATGCATAGATTGGATAATTATTATCTAACGCATAGATTAGAAAGCTCTGGAAAACTCAGAGCTTTCTAAAAACCTGGGGTAGCCTGTATACTTTTTTTAAAGAATTGAAATGCTTCGAACCAAAAGTTTGTTGGTATTTCTTCTCTCCAAACATAATTTATCACATTTAGAGAGGCTGTCACAAGTTAAGTGGATTGCCAGTAATTGCAGCTGGCCCACCACTAAGCAGAACGGACCAAACAAGCTCATCAGGTAAGGCTTTGAAATGGAGGGTGACAATTTCTTTATCCCTGAGCTGAGAATTAAATGTGACAATTGCTACAAGTATTCTTTTTTTTTTTCCTCTGGAGTAAATTTTTTACTTTCCTAATGTTGCCTTAAGCTTCATTCTTCTTCTTTTTTCGGCATTTTCCTTCAGGGGGTCGCCGCAACAAGTCAGTTTCTTCCATTTTACCCTATCTGCTGCATCCTCTTCCATGACGTCAACTATCTTCATGTCTTCCTTCACTGTATCTATGAGCGTGGGTCTTCCTCTAGACCTCTTCTTTCCTGGTGGTTCCAAACCCAGCATCCTTCTGCATCTAACAGCTAACCATCCAAATGGTTGTGCAATGGGCATTAGCTGTCAGGATCCCTCACCTGCTGCCAGAGGGAGCCCTGTATGTTCTAATCAACCTGATTAAGGTCACCTGAGGATGATTTCTGATTCCACACATCTGTGCACCCTGCCATTCATTTAAGGGCAATCGCCCAGACTTCCTTGTCGGGTCATACCATCCCTTCCAGCCAGGTCACCCTGGTTGCCTGACCGTGTTTGAACTTTGTTATTATTTGGACTTTTGAAATCCTGGGTTAATCCTGTGCCCTTTGCTTTACAGATTTACCTGAATTGTGTTAATAAACCTTGTTTGATGTCCTGCAATTGGGTCCTCCTTCCACACCCCAAAACCCATGACATTAGCCGCGATAATCAGAGGAGGCCAAGAAGGCCATCCAACATAAAACTATTCAAATATGCAAGTCATTTTGAGAAACATATGGGTTGGTCGTGGCCTGGGTTAACAACAACCGCCATCGGTGCTTTTGACCAACAGGGTGCCGGTGGAAATTGGACTACTGGTGGTCAATGAAGGAGAGGAGGAAGACGTGTATATTCCATAGAAGAAATGTTCTAGTGGGGTTTCATCAACATGTGACATTTTATTAGATATTTTTGCATAATTTGGACAAATGAATTATTACAACAAAAGGAAAAGAAGGTATAATTGCTGTATGAAGTGCAAATTTTTGTGAAATTCAGAACCAAACATTAACCACTGAGCTGAATTGGTAAAGCAAATTGTGTGCTGCTCTTAAGACTTCAAACATCTGTCGGGACATCTTTCCTGTGCCAGGTGGGAAAAGAAAAGAGTGTTCTGCGTTTGTGCAATCGATTCCGATTGCTTACGGGATTTTTTTGTTTGCTTATTTTATGTATGTGTTTGCTCTCTTCAGCTTTCCAAAGTGATTTAATTCCAGAGTATTCTCATTCTGGCACCGGGCATTAACTTGCTTTTTTTTCCCAAATTGTTCCTTTTTGTGTGTTTTATTGACAGTATATGTTAGGATTCTGACAAAGTTGTACCAGTCCCACTTTTGAACGAGTACTAAAAAAGAGAAAGCAAAATTGGTACGACTGGCAGACTTGATATCTTTCCACGTATCCAACATCCATTAAATTCTTCATATATGAGCAATTTCGGCAAAAGCATGGCGACAGCTATGCAATCGATAAATGAAAAGAGAACTTGCTCGGTAAATCACAACAATTTAGGTTTTAAAAACCTTTAAAGCTTATAGTATAAAAAAATCCATTCACCCCAAAAGATAAATACAAAATCACATATACCCTCCACTGTGGATTTCTGGTGAAAAAGAGAGAAACGGTTAGCTGTCAGTGGATCCAATATGAGTTTGATTTACCAGTAATTGTTTAAAAAGGGGGCGCACAATATTCACCTTAATGTGAAGAGAAAAGCACTGAAGGAGAAAATCATTTCATCATTCTGTCTGGGATGGTGTCACAGAAGGAGAGAAAATTGGCTAATGTGTGTGTGAGAGAAAAAAAAAGAAAATCAGAAAATGGAGATTACAGTGCATCTGCAGAAGATAAATGGGCTTTTTGCAGAAATAAAAAAAATACTGTGGTAGTGAGTGGTAAAGACGGCCTTGTGTGAAAACGTTTGACCATGGTACATCACCACCCACTCAGTGTGATCTTAGCATTACATCACTCACCAAAACTCACAAAGACAGTTCAGTATTAACTGTCTTATCATGAGCTGCACAGTGATTAGCACAGTGGCCTCACATCACGAAGTTCTGGTTTCGAGTCCCAAGTGGGACAGAGTTTGAAACACTGGCCTTTTTGTGTGGAGTTTGAATGTTCTTCCCATGTATGTGTGAATTTTCTCCAGGTACTCTGGTTTCCTCCCTTTCTCCAAAAACATGCATGCTCGGTTAATTGTCTGGTTATTATATCAGAGGAACAGCACACATGGAGATAAAGTCAGAGAGGCCAGACTGAGATGGTTTGGACATGTGCAGAGGAGAGCGAGTACATCGCAGAAGGATGCTGGGTTTGGAACCACCAGGAAAGAGGACTAGAGGAAGACCAAAGAGGAGGTTCGTGGATGCAGTGAAGCAAGACATGAAGATAGTTGGTGTGACCGAAGAAGATGCAGCAGGTAGGGTTAGATGGAAGAAACTGACTTTCTGTGGAGACCCCTGAAGGAAATGTTGAAAGGAGAAGATGAAGGTTAATTGGCCGCTATTAAATTGCCCCTAGGAATGAGTGTGTGTGTCTGTGTGTGTGCGTGCGGTTGGGTCTCTGTGGCCCAGCAGCAGACTGGCGACCTGTTCGGGGTGTATCCTGCCTCTTACCCTAAATCCGCCAAAATAGGCTTCAACACCCCCTTCGATCCCATTTGGGAATAAGCCGTTTAGAAGTCGATGACATTATCATGCAAAAGATAATGTTTCAAATTTCCCAGCCTGTCCTGCCAGACGGAGCCCTGGACTTTCCTCATCACCCTGATTAGGGACGCCTCAGATTGATTTCTGATGACACACATCTGTGGATCCTGCTGCCTATTTAATGACAATCACCCCAGACTTCCACGTCGGGTCATTGTCATCCTTCTCAGCCAGGTCCTCCTAGCTGCCTGACCACAGGTTATCTTTGAACTCTGTTATATCATTTGAACGTTTGGATCCTGAGTTAATCATGTGCCCTTTGCCTTACAGACTTACCTTAGCTGTGTTCAATAAATCTTGTTTTGATGTCCTGCATTTGGGTCCTCCTCCTTCCAGATCACAACAACTTTTCTTTGGTGTTAATTTTTATTAGCATTTCTTTCAAAGACAAATCTAGCTTCCACCATAAAAAATAAAAAAAAAATCTCAAGGCAAACATTAACATAAGAAAATTAAATCCACATCCATAAAAAAAGAAACTAATAAAAAAAATCCAATATCTGTAACCCTTGTAAGATGATTTAAGAAACCAGTTAGCATTGAAAAGGACATTTAGCTATAAAAAACCTACCAGGGAATGAATAAAAAAGACTATTATATGAGTTTCTCTCATATGATGTTACAGGTCATTTCTTTGTGCAGGTTAAAACTACCAATCGAGCCATTAGAAGTGTATCACACACTTTTAGAAGCCATAAGAATCATACTGTCTGAGAATTATACAGAAAATACAGATGCTAATGGGTCTTTTTATTATATATTTTTGGTTAAACGAAAGCATTTCAGTGTGGTCTACGGAAGGAAGCTTTCTTCTTTCGGTATTTCCCTTCAGGGGTTGCCACAGCAAGTCAGTTTCTTCCATCTAACCCTATTTGCTGCATCTTCTTCGGTCACACCAACTATCTTCATGTCTTTGGTCTTCCTCTAGTCCTCTTTCCTGATGGTTCCAAATCCAGCATCCTCCTTCCGATGTACACTCTCTCGCTCTCCTCTGCACATGTTCAAACCGTCTCAGTCTGACCTCTTGGACTTTATCTCCAAAATCTCTAACATGTGCTGTTCCCCTGATATACTCATTTCTAATCCTGTCCATCCTGGTCACAGAAGGAAGCTTTCTTCTTCTTTCGGCATTTCGCTTCAGGGGTCGCCACAGCAAGTCAGTTTCGTCCATCTAACCCTATCTGCTGCCTCTTCTTCGGTCACACCAACTATTTTCATGTCTTTGGTCTTCCTCTAGTCCTCTTTCCTGGTGGTTCCAAACCCAGCATTCTTCTTCCAATGTACTCTCTACTCCAAGTAAACAAGGACGTTTATTTGGCAACCCTTATTAATACATTGTGATTGATACATTAAATGATTAATTGAAAAATTCTTTAGGCCTCATAGCAAAAAGGTTGGGGTTCAAGCCCCCGGGTGGGACAAGGCTTGAAAGACTTTTCTGTGTGGATTTTGCATGTTCTCCCCGTGTATGCGTGAGTTTCCTTCAGGTACACCGGTTTCTTCCCATCCTCCGAAAACATGCATGTTAGGTTGATTGGCCACTATGAAATTGCCCCTAGGAATGAGTGCGTGTGTCGTCCCGCGACAGACTGGCGACATGTTTGGGATGTAACCTGCCTCTCACTTTACATCAGCTGGGATAAGCTTCGGCACTCCCGGTGCCCTGTTAGGAATAAGCAATTAAGAAGATGAAATAAAACTAATACAAAATGATCCCATAAGATATTTATTTTCAATCATTAGTGAAAAGTTGTACTTATAGTGATTTGTTATCTCTTATGTCAAGATTCCCGAAAATAAAAAATCCTGTGCAAAAAACTTTTACAAGGTTTTTTAAAGGCATCAACGTTAAAGTTTAATCTGACTCAGCAGAATATTTACATCAAAAACACTGAAAAAAACTTGTGTTTTAAGAATTGTTTTTCATATTAACAACAAGAGAGGGTGACAGACCGAAGGAAGAGGCTGTATGAAGCAAAAAAAAAAGAGACCTGATTTGACACATATGAATTCAGGAATCATCTTGAACATAATTGCTTTTTTATTGTGTTCATGTTTAACATAATTCTTCATGCTGGACTTAGTTTACAAAGTCATCCATCATAGTCAGTGTTATTAGGCAGCTTCTAATGCACTGTTTTATCTGAAATTTTATGGGAAAAATGTAATAATGGATTATAAAAAAAACAAACACTTGAATTGTAATGAGTTAGAATGGATAACCAAGTGTGTGTTGGATGATGTAAGCTTCTCTTCTTTAGCTGGTCAGGGTTCATATCCAGATGGCATCTGATGTAAAGTCAATGGGTTAATGGTGAAACTTACTTGAGCTGGTAGTACTTTTCATGTCATTGCATCATCGGACCAAGTGGCTTGGGACCAAGTTTGGTTGAAAGATGAAATAGAAGATCAGAGCTGCTGTATCATTTTTTAAACACAAAAAAAATGTAATGGTTTCACAGTTTTTTGCATTTTATTTGTTTGACTTTCATAAAAAAAAAAAGTTCTCTATGAAGGCTTCAGAAATGTGATTGTGTTTTACTCATCTGGGTCCTAAATGTTCCTAAAATGCAAAACACGAACTTAGGAAACCAATCAGAGAATTGCGCCTGCAGCAGAAGTGGAAGCCATTCAAGCATCTTGTGCTTTCCGTCTGAATGACTTCAGCATGCAGAAGGTAGTTACACTAAGGTTACCTTGCTGGCAGCTGGATTCTCTGGAGATTTGTAGAATTACTATCTTTAGGGAATCTGTGTAACAAACCAGCGTGCATCACGAATCACACCATCTGGCATGTCAAGTCAACATGAAGGCATGCTATCAAAAATACCCAAATGATTAAGCTCTACGGCAGAAAAAAACACTACTCTCATGCTGCACCATCCATTTTTATAGATCTTGTTCTGGTCTGTCTCGTTTCTCTGTGTCCTTACGACTTCTTCTTTTGGCATTTCCTTTCAGGGGTTTGCCACAGCAAGTCAGTTTCTTCCGTCTAAACCTATCTGCTGCATCTTCTTCAGTCACACAAAATATCTTCATGTCTTCCTTCACTATATCAACAAACCTTTTCTTTGGTCTTCCTGTAGGCCTTATTCCTAGTGGTTCCAAACCCAGCATTCTTCTCTGCATATGTCCAAACCATCTCCGTCTGGCCTCTCTGACTTTATCTCCAAAACCTCTACCATGTGCTGTTCCTCTGATATATTAATTTCTAATCCTATCCATCCTGGTCACTCCCAGAGAGATCCTCAGCATCTTCTTCTCTGCTACCTCCATCTCTGTTTCCTGTCTTTTTCTCAGTGCTACTGTTTCTAGACCAAACAGTGTGGCCGTTCTCACCACGGTTTTGTACACTTCCCTTCCATTTTAGCTGAAACTCTTGTATCACACATCACACCTGATACTTTTCTCCACCTGCTTCAGCCTGCCTGCAGATGCTTCTTCACCTCTTTTCCACACTCTCCTTTGTTCTGGACTGTTGTAGTACTTAAAATCTTCCACCTTCTTCATCTCTTCTCTTATGATGAAGTCATGCAAATGAAAAAAAACTATTTGAAGTTAAAAAAAAAAAAATCACACTTATTTGAAGGAATTTCAAAACATAAACCTTCCAGATGAGAAGGGCAAAAAAAATCACAACTTTAAAGGATTTTCCATCTAATTCTTAGGCCTGTAATTTTAGCAAACAGAAATATTGATTTCTAGCCTGGAGAATTGATGATGGATTTGGTTTAAAAACAAGCGAATTTCTTTCCTGCCGTTGTTTTTATCTTGACAATGATAATTACCGTTAACGTATCTTCCAGTTGTACTGAAATTTTTGTGTGTGTGTTTCTATGTAAAATTAATATTGTATTTCAGTTTGAAAAAGCAAGCCACATGTCGATGTTTGCACTGGAAGTACAGCCTTGTGTTTCCCACATGATCTGACTTTCTCTTTATGTCCTAGAGTAGGTTATAGTTTAAGTTCTTCTTCCTGGTTACGAAGGACCTGGTTATGGTTACGAAGAATAAGAGTTTTAATACATTACTATGTCGGAATGTTTTAGTTCTTTCGAATCTGTTAGAAAAAAAAGCATTTTTTTCTCCCAGTTTTGGCTCAGTTGGTTTTGTAATTAGATTCTGCTGCTCTGATTCATTACATCAAGTTGCAGGTTTCACCAGTTATGCGTCATTATTGATTAATTTGGGGTGTTTTTTCCTCTTCTTGCGCAGAAAAACAAAAATACAGAGACAGCATAAATGATTTACATCGCAAATCAATCTTTTAGTCCTTCCTGCTTGTTCAACTTTAATTAATATAAAAGTTGCAACTGGATTAAAAGAGAGAATCCTCATTATGTGGATATCTTTTTTATCTGTTTTTTGTTTAAACTGTTTCTGTTTATAACTTTTCAACTTCCCTTAAGATTTTGGATGGTTTGGACAAAGAGGAGTACATGATGATTTAAGGTTAGATGTGATGTGACTGATTACACAGAGCAGAGTGCAGGTGGGAAGAGGAGGACCCAGTTGTAGACAGAAAACATAGTTTATTTGGAAGTTGGCAGTCCATAATTACTGTGGAAAAATAAAGTTTCAGTGACATGGTAAATGGTTATTGCAGGAATGTGTTTGGTCAGGCAACCAGGGAGACCTGGCTGTGGCTGGAAGGAATTGTAAGACCCAACAGGGAAGTCTGGGATGATTCCCCTTAAATAGTTGGCGGGGTGCACAGGGGAGTGGAGTCAGGAATCACCCCAGGCGATCCTAATCATCTGATTAGAGGAAAATCAAATCATTGAGGAAAATCCATGGCTCCCTCTGGCTACAGAAGAGGGGATCATGGCAACTGATGGTTAAGGGCTTGAACATTTATTGTTTTTCTTATTCCCATTATATCATCTAGGAACAAAAAACAAATGTTGCAACATCACACTTTACAATCATCAATACCAGTACTAATGATGCAGGAGACTATGGTGGACAGAAAATAACTGGGACATTGTCTCCATGACGTCCCTAGACTGTCACTTGCTCCATTTGGCCAGCAACGTTTCTTCTGGCGATTATACAGAAAGAACAGAGAAGCATGCTGAGTGAATTTTGCCCAAAATTCAATACGGTCTGATGTTGTGATGTACGTTCTCATGCACAAACCTGATTTAAGATATTTTGAAAGTTTCAGCCCTGGAAACTTGTTGGGTGTAACCAACTCAAATTGGTTTTCTTATTTTTGTATCCATCAAGCCTTTCCAAAGGATTCCAACAGCAAAGCAAATCAGCAGCACAAAGCAATAGACAAACATCAAACGAATTAATAATTATTCAAAGAAATTCCAACTACCTCCTCTGTATTTATATAACCTCAAATAAACCATCCCGCCTCTCTTATCTTATTTTGTTATTTTATTTGTTAGTGCAACAGCTTCAATTCTTCGTGGTATGGTGATTTTAGGCAGAAAATTAAACTAAACATTTTTCTCTTTTTTTTTTTGTTTCACTATCGCTCTCAGTCCTCCTTCTTTCTTGCTGGTATCAAAATGCGTGCAGCGTGAAATTAAAGCCAATGCATTCCTGACTCTGAAATAAATTTGCCCCTCTGATGAGGTTGGAGTTTGTCCAAGGCTTTGCAACGTAACACTTTTTTTACACTTCTTTTCCTTCATGGTGGAATTACTCTTTGCTTATTATTATTTGGCATGCATGATTCTTTCCTCCGGGAAAGCAGTGGCCATACCCAAGAGAACCTGCTGTGTTCCCTAGCAGCATTTTGGCTGTTTTTTTATGTCATCCAGAGTCATGGAGGATTTTGTTCTTGCTAAAAGGCAAATCGCTACGTTAAGTTGGTGCTGTGGTATGTTTGTGTGTTTGTTTCAGTCAACAAGTTTTACTTTAAGTAAAATAAAGTAGTAACATTTCTAGCAGGTGAATATGTAGAAAGGAACACGAAAATTGTGAGAGGTTGCATATGCCCAGTAACCTAATCCAAAATATCCACTATAAGAAGACAATTTGCTTTGATCAACTTGCATGATGGTCACTTTTTGATGGCAGCAAAATAAATCTCTTGTACTTTCTTTGGTATATTATAATATGCCTCACAGGCATTTTATCAGAAGTAGTATGAGGCTGTTCCGCAGGCGCAGTCGGTAATGCTAGAATGATGTCTCACTTTTTTGAACCACTTTGTTTATTATTCAGAATAACTAAAAGGCTGATAACAGAACTTCATGGTCTGGAAGGAGTCATACTTCTCCAGGAGATTAGATCAATAAGAAGACCCAAGATCATTAAGACGTTTAAAAATGTACAAAAGAACCTTAAAATGAATCCTAAACATACAAAGAGCCAATGCTGCAGTTTTAAAACTGATGTAATGTGCTCCCAACCCATTTCCTTGTCAGAACTCATTGCGCCAAGTTCTGAAATAGTTGTCAACTATAAACTCTCTTTTTTAGGCAGACTAGAGAGCAGGGCATTGCAACAATCTAATCTACTAGAAATAAAAGCATGCATCAGAACCTCTTTGCAGATGAAAGAGAAATGGATGGATTCTGGCAATATTCTTAAAAGAATAAAATCTTGTCGTTGTAACGTTTTTAATGTGTGAAATAAATTAAGTTCAGGGTAAAAAAGAACTCCAGGTTTCTCACTACAAGGGGATGATTTGATGTTTTGTATTTTAATTAAAATAATTTCTGTTTTGTCATCAGGACTGACATATAAAACTTCAGTTTCCTCATGGTTGAGCATAAAAAGGTCCCTGCCATATCTGATTCTAGATCATCAGGGTTGTAAACCTGTGTATCATCAGCATTGCTAAAAAAAAAAATCTCAACATAATGGAGGTCATTTTTCAAGGGAGCATATGCCCAAATCTGAGTGTCAACCAACTACTATGTAAATCGAGCAATTTATGAGGGTGGCACAGTAAGAGAAGTAAACTTGTAGATAAAATCTGAAGCCCAGTTAAATCCTACATCCATATATCTTCTATGTTTCTTATCCACTCGCGCTCACGTGGATGCAGGAGTCCATGCTGTCTAGTTCATAGGTGAGATGTGGGGTACAACCCAAACAGGTTGCTAGTCTGTTGCATGGTGACGTGTAGGACAGACAACAACTCATCTAAATACTCATTCCCAAAAGTAATTTCCCAGTGCTAATTGGCATAATATTCAGCTTTTTACATCAATCGATATAAGAGAAAAATAATCAAACTTCACAAAGAAACTCAGTGCTACAAGCCTTGCCTTTGCTCAGGCTTAAACCAGCGATCTTCCCACAGCGCTAACCCCATGCACCACCGTGCAGCCAGTCAATCTGTGAATACTTTAAATCACACGAATGTATCCAAATGGTAGCTCAGGATCATCCAATAATCATTTTTTTATAACAACTCCAAAGTGCAGGTTTGTAGAGACAACTGGAATTTAATCCAGACTGTACAGATACAGACAACCACATAAACTTCATTATGGATCAATGTGAGTGATGATGCAATGTCAACAAATTATTCTAACCCTGATGAGATAAACAATCCCTAATTGGAAAATATGGCTTCAGTGTTGTTGTAATTGAAGAGAATGCTTATAAATTTTAGATAGTAGCTCAATTATGTAATTTTTGTTGAAGAATTCTAAAATATAGACATGTTGACTGAATTGAATTTTGGAATTTGATGCCCTAAAAAAAAAATTCCTTAACCGTAGACCAAATTAAGTTATTTCTCTGTTCTAGCCCTCAGGCAGATTGCCACTGTTCGACTCGGAAAAAACATCTTTTTTTTCTTCTTGTGATTCAAAATTGCCCATGGGTCATCTTGAGAAGTCAAGTAAAAAAAAAAAAAAAGAAGAGCCATACTTAAAAATCTGAGATTATCTCCACTTGAATGATTTTAACTCATATTGCTACACTCAGGCACTCTGGTGGTGATTATTCATTCACCGGCCCATTTCTCTTTTGGCTGAGGTTGTTCCCAGTTCGGGCATATTAATCATCCACCACACTAATTTGACTGATTAAGTCATGTCTCCAGAAGCCAAAATGGCTGACTGAGTCATTTGAGCTCTGACACATATTCTGGTTTGAAAATGGCTGTCCGGAATCCCATTTCACTGACTTTTATGGGCAGTTTAAGAGATTTTCTTTTGTCATTTAGCATTCCGTCCATGACCACTGCGTAGTGACCAAATCTTGAAGGACTTACATTTATGATGTTAGACGTCTAGAAATCTGCTGCTTTGGTTTTCAAATATGTCAAGATGTGATCAGCCTTTCTGCTAAATACAGGACCAACCCACTGATTGAAGCAGGATGTCATATTAAACTGATTTTAGACACTTTTTAGGGAATCAATTCACTTTTGTGGAGAAAAATAAGCAATTACAAGGTAGGCTGGTTGATTTTTATGGAAAAATATGAGACGCTTTCCCTTATGAATGTCTGTCAATATGTTTTTATTCTTAACAGAAAGTAAAGTCTCACCGATCAAATTGCTTTGCTGTGCTAATTAGTGGTGCAAGAAAAAAGAAGTAAGTAAAAAGCAGGTCCTCGGTGGCCTCGAAGAATAGACCGTAAAATGCAGAACGTCAGCGTATCACCCCAAACCAGCCTATTAGTCTTTCACTTAGAGTTTGTGAACAAACAAAAACTTTCTATAGGAAAAAGAATCCTGGTAATCCAAAGAGGAAACATGGTCATATGTCAGGTGTTCGTTTGCACATTTTATTACATGTGATCTGCAACAGAGTGCAAGATCTCTAAATTTATGAAACAATGTAATTACACCCAGGTGCAGTGTGCTTAGTTTGATCTCTACAGAGCATACTTCACTTCTAGCCTAATAGTAAGTACAATAGATTCTGGCACAACTTGTGCAATTTTTACTTACAGTAATAAAACCGAAACAACTGACTTTTTTAAATTGCTATCTTGTGTTGAATGTCCCTAATTAACAATGTAAACTTACCCTCAGCAGACTACTATTACATTCCCCTAGACCAGTGAGTTTTTAATTATTCCTTGACTAATTTTAACAACAGGAAATGTTCTGTAACAGATGGAGCAAGAAACATCAAATCTTTTAAATAAATAAAGCCTTTTTGCATCAGAGACACTGCTAGTTTTGTAAATTCATGGTAATGTTCAAATTCCATCATCTCGCTATCGGTTGTAAACACTCTTAAGTTCTTACAAGGACTCACTCAATTCTTGAGTTTTCTTTGAGATTGTTCATTCATTTCTTGCTTTTCGAAACATTCCAAATAAAACATCATGTCATCGGTGTAAAACCACATTTAAAAAGAGAAGTTCATACAAATTTGCCCTTTAACACTGATCAGGATGCTCCCGGAGTGCGTCGCTGGTGAGGTGTTTCGGGCAAATCCCACTGGATAGAGACCAAGAGGCAGAGAGACTATGTCTCACAGCTGGCTGGGAAACAACTCGGGATCCTTCTGGGTGAGCTGGAGGATGCAGCTGGGGTGAGAGAAGCCTTGGCTTCCCGTCTAAGGCTGTTGCCCCCGCGACCGAGCTCCGGATGAGCGCAAGATGACAGAATGGAACAAACACTGCGTTTTGTCATCGACAACACTTGGCTGCTAATACCCTTAAAAAGTTTTGTCTTCTGGATTGCCTGCCCCCAACAGTTCTGGATGCTGCTGGAGCCCATTCCGGCATTTCCAAGGCAAGGCACACCCCAAACAGGCCAATCAACCTAACATAAATGTTTTTGGTGTTTGGGAGGAAACCGGTTTATCCGGAGAGAACCCATACACACACAGAGAGAACATGCAAACTCCACCCGGAAAGACCAGTGTTCTCACCCTCGTCCCACTCCGAAATGGTGTAAAGAAATAAAAAAAAAAAACACCCGTCGATGGTGAAAAGAAACCTCAAAAGGAAAATGGCTCCTACACTATTAGAGCAGTCACTCTTGGCTGTACCCACTAATCAATGCTGAAAGACAGTTCGGTCAAGCTGCAGTTCAATCACGACAGCAAACAAATAGCCCGGCCGACCAATTCACCCCTGGCTATTGAGAGCTACATCTCAAAGCAGCGTTAGCCCCTATTGCTAATGAGCTATTACAGCAGTGACCTTCAGGACAAACTCATTACCAGGTGACAATAGACTGAAGTCACAAACTAGAGTCATTATCATATCCATCAGCTTTATTGCAGCCTCGTCATGTTGCTAGTGGAAATCTGAGCTAGTATGTGAACCTGACTGATGGCACTATGGACAGTTAAAGGGCCATTACGCAATCATAAAAACCTTTCTTGTGGGGGGTGTGATAGCTCGGAGTGTCTTTAGTGAAATTATTTCATATTTTATATGCTATAATAGAAAAGACCTGTACTTTCAACTAACATTAGAAGAAATCTTTTTGACCTCATGGCTGATTTTACTATCACATGACATCTCTGGCTTTAAATCTAATGAGCAGGCTCATTTCAAACCAGTTTCCTCATGAGTTTGAGGATAGACGACCACTTCAGGACTTCACAGCTGCTCCATCTGTTCGGTAAAATCCATCAAGTGCCCATCCATCACTGTTCTCAGTTCCTACTTTAGAGAGCTGCAGCAGGAAGTTTTATAAACTTTAGCTTGTGTGAGTATAAGTCATGGAGAGGAGTGATGTAAAGATAGAGGAAACCAGATAAGTAAATAAAGTAAAGTATGTTGGTAGTAGATCATACCACACAACTGTGATCCTCACAACTTAATTTTGAAGAAGTTAGTTTCTGCAAGTTACCCCACCGCAGCCTGTGAGAAGGAGTTGGTTTTAGGTACTCTCCACTCATACCGTGAGCTTACAAGAAGATCTAAAATACAAACAATCTGTTGGCTTGTCTCATCCGCTATAATCCCTCTCATTGGCTGAGACTGTTTTTTATTTTTTTGACAGGGACAATGTGCAAAAAAAATTAAAGATCATTTACACCTGATTAAAACCAGAACTAATTTCCCATCAGCAGTCCCTAAGTGGCTGGTAACACAAGCTAAAAATATAACATTGTTAAAATTGCACAGTGAGCTACACAACAAAAGTACACAAAAACAAAATAGTTCGAAATGTATGCAAACTCAATGCAAACAAGGCTGGTTTCATAATAATACGTTTTTAACATTGTGTGAGAAATCTTTTATGTCGATGGGAGTGTTTTAATGTCAGTGGGAGTTTGTTCCATTCTTTTATGACTTGCTGTGCAGCATTTTGGTAGTCTGCAGTCATTGTGACTTGTGGATAAATTTTTAAGTGGAGGAGGAGCCTTGCTATTTTAAATTTTAAAAATTAATTGCAAATTGAATTATTTTATCTTTTTTTTTTTTAAGTGTGTAGTGAGATGAATTGGGATTGACTTCTGGATGGTTCCCTCACAGACATGTTTTAGGCAGCACACCATTCCCCACCCCTTCTGTCTTACATTGGTAACAGGTGTAATCAATCAGTGGCTTCTTTAAAAGTAGGTGTAGCAAGGGAGGGTGAGAGGGGCATAGAGAGGTGCTTGAGAGGCTCTGTTTAAGATCTGTGTTGGTCACCTTAGATCAAGAATTGTCTTTTTGTATCATAATAACTTATCCTTTGCTCATTCATCAAAATGCAATTTTGTAAAAATGATTGTTGTGCCCATTCTAGATTATGGAGACATCATCTACAGATCCACTTTTAAAATTCTCCTTCACAAACTGGACGTTGTTTTTATCACATCTGTATCCGCTTTGTCACTACTGCTCCAATAAACATTCTTCCCTGTTGTTTATATTCTCTCATCAAATGGTGGTCGCTTCATTCTCACAGATTGTTGCATTGGAATAGTTTCGTTTGGTTAAACTCCAGATTACTTTCATTCCCTGATTAATTTCGACCAGTGTTTGTAGTTTTCGGGACTTCGTATTTCTCTCTGTTTGTTTTGTGGCTGTGGCTAGAGCCATGCAAATATCAGTCCTGGAGGCACCTTTGTGTTTATTTTTCTAATGTTGTCTTGGCTTGTTTGCCCCTGCTGCTCAATTATTTTTGACAATTTAACTTGGAGTTATTCGAACTTTGGTTTGGTTAATTACACCTACAGATGTGAAGCTATTGATTGTCTCTTAGTCCCACACTATTGTGTCCTCCTGCACAGAAACTCCAAAAACTAATGGATGTCAACTACTCTACGCAATTCTATGTACAATTTCGTACAAATTCAAACAACTACGCAATTCCTTGATTGCTGCGTCTCCCAATGTAGCAGGGGTCTTCTGATAGACCGAGCATAGGTATAAAACCAGCAAACAATTTGTCTTCCTTCAGCACCAGACATGTGTGGGGTTCCTCTCCTTCACGGTTGTGGTTATCGACGTTCTTATGAAACGTCTCTTCCTCGCAGTACACAGATCACATCAAGTTGCCCAGCCAGCCACTGCCTAACGTTTGGGCTGCCATTTATGAGAGACTGTCACATGTCCAAGCGCTTGTTATGTTCCAGCATCCAGTCAGACCGATGTTTTGAACTTCCTAAGAGAAAGCAGAGACTTCGTTTGTGTTCACATCTTAATACTTCATAGAATATTTTTAACTTCTTGAGAGAAAGCAGAGACTTTGACCAACACCGCCTGCACACCTCACCACTCGACAACTCCACTTGTTCTGTGTTTCTGTAGTTGTTTCTAATAAGTATTTTGAATAATTGAATTCCTCAAATGATTATTTTACCACTATCTGTTTTGTCCTGATTTCATGACTTTGTCTCCATAAATTTGATTGCCTAGTCTTGACTGCTCCTGTTAGAAGAGTAATGTCCAAGTTTGAGACAATGATGATAACTCAAAGGCCTTTAAAGGCTTTCTTGTTGTCTCGCTTGCTTGAAGCCTGCATAATATACAGTCAGTGATATTAGAAATAATCATTGCATCAAGATACATGATATTAGCCACTTTTTTAAATTAAAATTTGGGTCCAAAATCACTCCCAGAAAATTGAAGTCCTCCATAATTTTTGACTCCTACATATATGGGTAGAAAAGAAGACTTCTATTTTGGTAAAACACATTGCCACAGTTTTTTTTTTTTTCAGAGAAGCAGATTGTTGCCAGTCTCAGATAATTCTCCACACCATTTGTTATTTTCTTTGCCGCACTTGTTGCATTCATTGCATTGTTGCTTTCATGCAACAAGTGCAATGTTGCTCTAAAACTTCCCTCAATGTATTTGTGTGATGTGCAAGACCTGCAATTTTTACCTCACAAAAATAAAAGACAAACTTGTTAATTTTTTGGTGTCATTGGTTGGGACTTAACTGAAGTGCCCACATTAAAGCAAAAAGTAATGTTTTGGTAATAAAAAAAATAAAAGAATAAAAACCTTATCTTGTTTCTTTACAATTGCAGCATTCTGATGTTAGGTTTTGGCTATGTACTACCGGACATGCAGAAAAAAAATTAAGTATTTGAAGTTTAGACCATGTTAAAAAAATATTTGGTTTAGTTTCCTAGCGTTATTAGTTGAAAAATTAATGCACAATGTTTAGGTTCTGATTAGAATCTGTTCTCTGGGAGGACATATTGTAGGTTCTTAGATCATGCAGCTAAATAAAACCACACATTTCTAGCTATTTGAGTTTGAATGTTTACGAGTTGTTTCCCATCATAGTTGTGGGTTGAATATGTACAAAGTGTTAGCTTGACTTGATTTTGCTTTTGACAAAAGTCTTCCTTCCTTATCATTGATGTAAACCGAGTTCGCTTTGTTTTCCACCGGCATGTAATTTTGCTGTGTATGTGGAGGAGCCGTTCTAATGCAGTTAAATTTGCACAAATTGTGTGCCTGTCATTGCCCTCAACTTTAACTGGCTTGAGTTTGCACTTCATTAGAATAAGTCAGTCTGTTGCTACGGAACTAAAACCATATAAAAACTCAAATTTTCTGTGTCTGAGGCTGAACCAATGTGTAGGGTGGTGTAATGCATATATTAAAATTGGAATGAAAAAAGAAAGACAAGCAAATTTGTGAAGTGTTCCTCATTTTCCTTGAACTTTCATTTTCTCCAAAACACAGTTCCTAGTCTGAATGCTGTGGATACATTCATACCAACAAACCGTCTCGCCACGGCTGGGATTTGAAGCCCGACTCTATCTCTGCTTTTACTGGAAAAAAGAACTCAACTGTTGACTTCTGCTGGAACCAGTATAGCTAACTTGTTGAGCTTATGCTCCATGTTTCAACCATTGGTGGCAGAAAAAAAAAACATGGTGACAACCATCATTATACAGTACACATGCCTGTTTGAATGAGGTATTTGAAAAAAGTCCCAGATTTGATTCATGCTCATGGAACGGCAAGCTTCCTTTGCCTTTGTTTAAGCCAAATTGGCTTTGTGAAAGTTTTGATGGACTGAAGATCTCTTTTTGCCAAGACAACTACACAAAGCCCCACGTTGCTGTTGATACTTTCACAGCAAGAAAGTAACTTTTATTAAATAAACTCAGTTTAACTCTCAGCAACATTGACTATTGTAGCTCATTCAGTTAGGTTTTTACCACATAAGAGTTTGCAAAAATTGGTATTGATCCGTCATCAATTTCTAATGCTCAGGATTCACGGTTAACACAACTGAAAATGCTCTTGCTTTAGTTGAAAAACAAACTGAGGTCAACTTCTTGGCAAGCAATTGTGCTATCCACTATACCACCAACATGTGAAAAGTTCCCCATTTCAGAGTAGACAAGATTGAATGATGATAAATACAATGTTGAAGTAGTCCGGCTTTATTTATACAGCAAAAGTGCCAAGTTGCTTTCCCAAGCCTAAAACGACTCAACTAATTTTTTTCGTCCCAATAAAATGTTACTACCCGTGTTACCTTGGGCCCGTGACCACACTGTCATCTTTTTCTAAGCCTTCCACATTATAACTGGACTTGGGTGTGCAGGCTTTGCATGACTTTGCGGCTTTGATGTACAGGAAACGCAGGTGACACAGCAGAAATGACCTGGGTCTATTCTATTACTCACTTGCCAGCCTCATGCAATCGTCTACTTGAGGGAATTTTTTTCTCTGCAAGACAAAACCTATCTTTGGTGTTTGACTTTCGTTCGAAGGTCACTTAAAAATTTTTCCCTGAATTTGTGCAAATAGAAGAGGCAAGGTTTATCCACTAAATTGATGAATGCATAAAGTTCTTGAAATGAAAATAAAAGCATGGTGAATTGTTTAACCGAAATCTTTGGCATCAGCTACCCTCACCAGCAACATGACATTGATAACTGAAACCCGTCTCAGAAAGACAAATCGTAGGCATTCACATTGTGAAAAAGTACACATTTTGATGTTTATAAGCACTGCTGGGATTTGAACCCAGGATCTCCTGTTTACTAGACAGGCACTTTCACCAGCTAAGCCACAGCACCCTAGTTAGTCTTTGCTAATGACACAGCACAATACGAAACACAAAAACCTGTGATCCATTTTGATAAATTTCAACTTCACAGGTTCTTTGAAACAAACAAACTTTGTATTTGCTTGTTCTAATTCTACTGCTAAGATAAGAAGCACTTAAGTCAAAGTTAGCAAAGTTGCTAACGTCAGGTCAATAGATCAGAGAATCTTGATTGTCCTATATCTGAAGAGTACGTCCACAAATTACCCCTTTTGCTTCCTAACTTTCTTTAGAGGAGTCACGGGTAGTTAGAAAGTCTTCCATTACGAGCACAGAGCAAGCGATGTGGACCAACCAGGATGTAGATTTTAACCTAACACTGGGTGTACATTACACAAAGCATTGTACCGAGAAAAAAATTCAGATATCTCAAAGTGTGCATATACAGAGCTTAGCACATCTGTTTTGTGCATGCAGATACAAGTGCAATTAAGTCGCTGCTTTTGTTAAAAGCAGACTGAATCAAAGTTGCATCATTTGGAGATATAGAACGTATTTAGATATTTTTTTTAAAACAAATTAAATTTGCATTGTTGATTTAACTCAAGCTACACGAACTCTTGCAATAATGAGAACCCAACAAGATTTGTAGATTTTGTCCGAGTGTAAATTTGGAGCCATGCAAAAGCAGCATCAATGAGTTTAGTTAGATGACATTGTCACAGATTAGGCACTGCTGGGATTTGAACCCAGGATCTCCTGTTTACTAGACAGGCACTTTCACCAGCTAAGCCACAGCGCCCTAGTTAGTCTTTGCCTCTGACACAGCACAAGACGAAACACGAAAATCCGTGATCCATTTTGATAAATTTCAACTTCATAGGTTCCTTGACGCAAGTAAACTTTGTATTTGCTTGTTCTAACTCTACTGCCGAGACAAGAAGAAGTCAAAGCACAGATATTTCAAAGTGTGCATATGCAGAGATCAGCACATTTGTTTTGTGCATGCAGATACAAGCGCAATTCAGTTGCCGCTTTTGTTGAAAGCAGACTGAATCAAACTTGCATCATTTGGAGATATAGAACGTATGTAGGTTTTTTAACAAATTAAATTTGCATTGTTGACTTAACTCAAGCTACACAAACTCTTGCACCAATGGGAACCCAACAATATTTGTAGATTTTGTCCGAGTGTAAATTTGGAGCCATGCAAAAACAGCATCAATGAGTTTAGTTTGATGACATTGTCACAGATTAGGCACTGCTGGGAATTGAACCCAGGATCTCCTGTTTACAAGACAGGCGCTTTCACCAACTAAGCCACAGCGCCCTAGTTAGTCTTTGCCTCTGACACAGCACAAGACGAAACACGAAAACCTGTGATCCATTTTGATAAATTTCAACTTCACAGGTTCCTTGAGACAAGCAAACTTTGTGTTTGCTTGTCCTAATTCTGCTGCCGAGACAAGAAGAAGTCAAAGCACAGATATTTCAAAGTGTGCATATGCAGAGATCAGCACATTTGTTTTGTGCATGCAGATACAAGCGCAATTAAGTTGCCACTTTTGTTGAAAGCAGACTGAATCAAACTTGCATCATTTGGAGATATAGAACGTATGTAGGTTTTTTAACAAATTAAATTTGCATTGTTGACTTAACTCAAGCTACACAAACTCTTGCAACAATGGGAACCCAACAAGATTTGTAGATTTTGTCCGAGTGTAAATTTGGAGCCATGCAAAAACAGCATCAATGAGTTTAGTTTGATGACATTGTCATAGATTAGGCACTGCTGGGAATTGAACCCAGGATCTCCTGTTTACGAGACAGGCGCTTTCACCAGCTAAGCCACAGCGCCCTAGTTAGTCTTTGCCTCTGACACAGCACAAGACGAAACACGAAAACCTGTGATCCATTTTGATAAATTTCAACTTCACAGGTTCCTTGAGACAAGCAAACTTTGTGTTTGCTTGTCCTAATTCTGCTGCCGAGACAAGAAGAAGTCAAAGCACAGATATTTCAAAGTGTGCATATGCAGAGATCAGCACATTTGTTTTGTGCATGCAGATACAAGCGCAATTAAGTTGCCACTTTTGTTGAAAGCAGACTGAATCAAACTTGCATCATTTGGAGATATAGAACGTATGTAGGTTTTTTAACAAATTAAATTTGCATTGTTGACTTAACTCAAGCTACACGAACTCTTGCAACAATGGGAACTCAACAAGATTTGTAGATTTTGTCCGAGTGTAAATTTGGAGCCATGCAAAAACAGCATCAATGAGTTTAGTTCGATGACATTGTCACAGATTAGGCACTGCTGGGAAGTGAACCCAGGATCTCCTGTTTACAAGACAGGCGCTTTAACCAGCTAAGCCACAGCGCCCTAGTTAGTCTTTGCCTCTGACACAGCACAAGACGAAACACGAAAACCTGTGATCCATTTTGATAAATTTCAACTTCACAGGTTCCTTGAGACAAGCAAACTTTGTGTTTGCTTGTCCTAATTCTGCTGCCGAGACAAGAAGAAGTCAAAGCACAGATATTTCAAAGTGTGCATATGCAGAGATCAGCACATTTGTTTTGTGCATGCAGATACAAGCGCAATTAAGTTGCCACTTTTGTTGAAAGCAGACTGAATCAAACTTGCATCATTTGGAGATATAGAACGTATGTAGGTTTTTTAACAAATTAAATTTGCATTGTTGACTTAACTCAAGCTACACGAACTCTTGCAACAATGGGAACTCAACAAGATTTGTAGATTTTGTCCGAGTGTAAATTTGGAGCCATGCAAAAACAGCATCAATGAGTTTAGTTTGATGACATTGTCACAGATTAGGCACTGCTGGGAATTGAACCCAGGATCTCCTGTTTACTAGACAGGCGCTTTCACCAGCTAAGCCACAGCGCCCTAGTTAGTCTTTGCTTCTGACACAGCACAATATTAAACAGGACAAATCCGTGATCCATTTTGATAAATTTCAACTTCATAGGTTCCTTGACGCAAGTAAACTTTGTATTTGCTTGTTCTAACTCTACTGCCGAGACAAGAAGAAGTCAAAGCACAGATATTTCAAAGTGTGCATATGCAGAGATCAGCACATTTGTTTTGTGCATGCAGATACAAGTGCAATTAAGTCGCTGCTTTTGTTGAAAGCAGACTGAATCAAACTTGCATCATTTGGAGATATAGAACGTACGTAGGTTTTTTAACAAATTAAATTTGCATTGTTGACTTAACTCAAGCTACACAAACTCTTGCACCAATGGGAACCCAACAATATTTGTAGATTTTGTCCGAGTGTAAATTTGGAGCCATGCAAAAACAGCATCAATGAGTTTAGTTTGATGACATTGTCACAGATTAGGCACTGCTGGGAATTGAACCCAGGATCTCCTGTTTACGAGACAGGTGCTTTCACCAGCTAAACCACAGCGCCCTAGTTAGTCTTTGCCTCTGACACAGCACAAGACGAAACACGAAAACCTGTGATCCATTTTGATAAATTTCAACTTCACAGGTTCCTTGAGACAAGCAAACTTTGTGTTGTACCGGTACAAGCAAACTTTGTGTTTGCTTGTCCTAATTCTGTTGCCGAGACAAGAAGAAGTCAAAGCACAGATATTTCAAAGTGTGCATATGCAGAGATCAGCACATTTGTTTTGTGCATGCAGATACAAGCGCAATTAAGTTGCCGCTTTTGTTGAAAGCAGACTGAATCAAACTTGCATCATTTGGAGATATAGAACGTATGTAGGTTTTTTAACAAATTAAATTTGCATTGTTGACTTAACTCAAGCTACACGAACTCTTGCAACAATGGGAACTCAACAAGATTTGTAGATTTTGTCCGAGTGTAAATTTGGAGCCATGCAAAAACAGCATCAATGAGTTTAGTTTGATGACATTGTCACAGATTAGGCACTGCTGGGAATTGAACCCAGGATCTCCTGTTTACTAGACAGGCGCTTTCACCAGCTAAGCCACAGCGCCCTAGTTAGTCTTTGCTTCTGACACAGCACAATATTAAACAGGACAAATCCGTGATCCATTTTGATAAATTTCAACTTCATAGGTTCCTTGACGCAAGTAAACTTTGTATTTGCTTGTTCTAACTCTACTGCCGAGACAAGAAGAAGTCAAAGCACAGATATTTCAAAGTGTGCATATGCAGAGATCAGCACATTTGTTTTGTGCATGCAGATACAAGTGCAATTAAGTCGCTGCTTTTGTTGAAAGCAGACTGAATCAAACTTGCATCATTTGGAGATATGGAACGTATGTAGGTTTTTTAACAAATTAAATTTGCATTGTTGATTTAACTCAAGCTACACGAACTCTTGCAATAATGAGACTGTACAAGATTTGTAGATTTTGTGCGAGCGTAAATTTGGAGCCATGCAAAACCAGCATCAATGAGTTTAGTTAGATGACATTGTCACAAATTAGGCACTGCTGGGATTTGAACCCAGGATCTCCTGTTTACGAGACAGGCGCTTTCACCAGCTAAGCCACAGCGCCCTAGTTAGTCTTTGCTTCTGACACAGCACAATATTAAACACGACAAACCCGTGATTCATTTTGATAAATTTCAACTTCATAGGTTCCTTGACGCAAGTAAACTTTGTATTTGCTTGTTCTAACTCTACTGCCAAGATAAGAAGAAGTCAAAGCAAAGATATCTCAAAGTGTGCATATGCAGAGATCAGCACATTTGTTTTGTGCATGTAGATACAAGTGCAATTAAGTCGCTGCTTTTGTTGAAAGCAGACTGAATCAAAGTTGCATTATTTGGAGATATAGAACGTACGTAGGTTTTTTTTTAAAAAAAAAAAATTAAATTTGCATTCTTGACTTAAATCAAGCTACACGAACTCTTGCGATAATGAGAACTTTTGTCCGAGTCTAAATTTGAAGCCATGCAAAAGCAGCATCAATGAGTTTAGTTAGATGACATTGTCACAGATTAGGCACTGCTGGGATTCGAACCCAGGATCTCCTGTTTACTAGACAGGCGCTTTCACCAGCTAAGCCACAGCACCTTGCCGCAGCTTATGAACATCATTTAAGATTTAGAAAGACTTGTTCCATGAGGACGCTTCAGTTGACCTTGAAGAAATGGCTGAGTGATGCCAAATACCAAAACCTGCATGAGAATAAGAAAATTTGCATATTTCAAGAACAGATATTAAGATGGGAATTCTTAAAAAAAAAAAAAAGTCCTACCAAACTAATTTATGAATTTGTAGGAGAAATCATCACAGTTTGAAGTCTCATTCAGGTAAAAAATTGTTCCTGCCAAGAATTTCTTGTCATTCATTAAAATACTAAGTCATTTCTTTCTATAATTCACAGTGACAAATAACCTTATTAAAAAAAAATTCACCACTGCAGAACAACATGGGTCCAGGTTTATGTGTAAAACCAACTAATAAAGCAGGTATAATTGGTAATTTTGTGGGGAAAGAGTCGCTCATGCATAAAATAAAAGACATGCATCATAGACATGATGAAGGAAACAGGTAAGAGGGATGGGAAAGAGGCGTAGAGGAGAAAAGTGATTAAGATTAACGGGGGAAAAGTAATAAAGAGCAGATGGAAAGGAGGGATAAAAATGAGCAAAGTCAAAAAGAAAGCTGGAGCGGGGGGCGGGGGGGACATGGACTGTAAGCAAAGTTTAAAGAAGAAGGGATGAAAAGAGGAGGTGACTTGTAAATGGAAGGAAGGAATGAGACAGTTAGAAAAAGAAAGTGTAGAGGGTAATAAATCTGAAGCTTTGAAGAGAAAGGTGTGAGCAAGCAAACACTGAGGAGCCAGGAAGGAGAGTTGAATGAAAAAAGCAAGGGATGAGGAGAAGAAGGCCGTGACGGGGAGCCATTAATAATTTATGATAGCCTCGGCTTTTCAAAGCAGCCCAGTGGTCCCGCTCCCTGCTTTCCCCTGACGTTTAATTTGTCTGAAAATCAGCAAGTGTGGAGCCTGATTATCGTCTCCGTCTGCCAAAGACTCTGCTTCAATGTCTCTGACACCGAGGTGAGATCACAAGCTGTTCTGTATACAAATGTCAACCTCAAATCTCTTAGGTTGAAGCATTCCTTGTTTAAAAGCTGCAAATGTAAAGACATGTTAGATCTTGGTAGTAAGCATCTAACTATTTTGGAACAGCTTTTCCAACTCTGGGTTGCATGGTCACTGGAGCCTATGTTAGCTGGTTTTAAGCTGGACGCAGGTTACTCCCTGGACAGGTCACCAGTCTGGATTCAATGTCTTTTCCATTTTATTACATTCAATGTTGCTTCTGTTGGGATCCGTCTGTGTATCATCTACCTGTCTATCCATCCATTATCCATCCACCCCGGGATGTGTACCATTGTAAGATCATGTGCATGCACTGCTATCTGGTGGTACGATTTAATAACAGCAGTAAGGTAATTTAATTTCATTCAGTTATGAATGAAAAAAATACATCAATTTCAAAAGTGATTGGGTTATAAAATTACATGTAAGGGCACGTAGATTTTCTAAAGTCATTTCTCTTTTCATTTTTGCCAAAATGAGTCTGAGTGATAAATCATTTATAAAACATGGAACAGTGTGACACAAGTTACATCAAGATTTATGGATTTAGTCAGAAGCACATGCAGCCATTTAAAAAATGCATTATACTTTACATTGTCAGTGGGTACAGAGAGGTGACATTGCCAGATGTATCTTACCTGCATATATCATTGTTATTCACTTTGGTGGATGGGGAAAGGTGCTCTCTATACATGTATGCATATATATTATTATTTAAAAACCTGGCCAGGAGTCGTCCATGGACTCAAGAATTTGATTCAAGGTAATAAAAACGGCAGTCGTGTGATTTCATTTGTCACAATTTGTAGTTTTATTATTTTTTCAGAACTCTTACAATTAAAGTGTTCTTGTATGGATAGTCTGTCTTTCTAATTATGAAGACATTCGTAACATTCTTACCAAATTACTAATATTGGTATATCCATTTTCCTTGATTTCCTCTTACAAAGACTGAAAAAACACTGAAAGAATCTTATTTGATCCTTTTTAAAGCTGAAAACTAAAAAGTCAGCAACTGCTAACCAGAGTAAACCAAAAGTTTGTTTCTGCTTTGTGGGAATATTTTCTTTGCCAATAAATAAATACATTCTCCAACAGATAAATCCAGTAGAACAGAGAGATATGGACCACAAAGACCTAGAAACAGCGAAAAAAGTCAGCCTGCCACTGCTCCCCTCATGAATCATACTGACTATCACATTTTTAACCAGTGTGGTAGGATCTGCAGCTCCCCCATTGGATTATTCAGCCCCAGCCGACGCTGCATTAATAGATATGTATGCAGGTACAGACTCCATTGTCTCTAGAGACCGAAGGATGCCAACAAAAAAAAAAAATTATCATGATAACATCTTGTACTGTCTTTGTTTAACATGATGTGTCAAAGCCACTGTGGCATATCTTGTTTTCCTTACAGTAAAGATAGAGTAAAAACTAGTTTCTCATCAAATTTATTGGCGATATTTACAAGTTAAATAAGAGTTCATCCTCATTATGCAGTGACAGAAACTTTCTGGTAGCTCCTGGTAACAATGGCATTGTTGCCGTGTGATAAAGAAGCCATTAACAGTTTGGTACCAGTAGACACGGCCATGATGGTCAACTTCTTCTCTATCTTTTCACCTGGTTGTAGGAGGGTTAGCCTGGATGAGAATAGAGGAAAAACGTTGTTAGAACTAGCACAATACAACTTCAACAAAGAAAAGTTTTTTATTCAGTTCATCCTAAGAAAACTATGAGTCTTCTAGTCATGGGTTGGTGTAGCAATACACTACTGCTTATTAAAAACCAGGAGATATTCAAAAATTTTTGGTCATTTTTTTTAAGAAACAAGAACTTTGTTAGATGTCCCATTGAGAAAATTTTAATTGTAATTAAAACTTAGCTTGGTCTCACACGCACATCAAGAAATAACTGTGCACACCGCAAACTATGTCTTCTGCAAATGCAAGCGAACGTACCGGTACTTTCTGACATTTTATTTGGGCTAAAGTTAATTAATAAAAGAATCACGAAAAGGTGAAAATATTTGTGTGGCTAAAAAATATGTAAAAAAGTCATGAATTCTATGTATTTTAGCTTAAAGTGACAAAAAAAAAGCCATTTGCACCAGTTCTCAGTTGTAAAGCCGGCACAACTAAAATGTACAGGATGACATTGGTTTCAATTCAACAAGAAAGTATACAGCTGGGCCTAAACAAGATAGGATTTTATCCATTTGTTTTAGGGCCGACTGGACGACCTGCCCTGTGGTACAAAGATGCCTGCAAGAGGGATCTGAAGTTGTGCAACATGAACCCAGCAGATCTTGAGTCAGTGACCTCTGACTGCTATACGTGGCGGGCAACTGTCAAAATCATAATCAAGGCCAAGGTGAACAGAGACATCCAGCGAGAGGCCACATAGACCAGGAAAAAGCAAAAAAAGTTAGCCTGTCACTACACCCCCTATGACTCATACCACCTATCACATTTGCAGCAAGTGGGGCCCTGCCTTTTTCAGCCACAGCTGATGCTGGTCAAACAGATTAGTATTGGGGTGCAGACTATGTGAAGACGGTTTAGTAAAAGAATTGACGAAGCTGAAAGTGGCAGAATAGTAGGTACGCAACCCATCAGAAATTCATCAAAAATCATGAATTTGGGCAATCAGTTTGTGGAAATTACTGAATCATTAATCTTTCTGTGGTATTAGTTGTTAAAGGCCAATCCTATGATTAAATAAATGAGATTGAAGGAGCAGTGTTTTCATAAAAACCAAAAGAAACCAGGAAAAAATAATGAAAAAAAGAATCCAGATTTATTTTCTTGGGCTTGTTGTGAACGTGCGGACTAAATCAATGTGATGCATCAACATTATGTTCTTGTTCTTAGACAAACATACCTGACAGGATTCCAAACCACATTTTATAAGAAACATAAACATTTTTTTTTCCAGGCTTAGACGTAGGTGATGCAATTGGAATGTGATTGTGTCCTTTGTTTTACGTTTCTTTTAAACCTCTGCAAGTTAATATATGATGTTGGCCTCTCAATGGCCAGCAGTAAAAAGAAAAAAAAAAAAAAACTCACCTAGCCTCTTGTGTTTCCTGCAAGAGGCCTGATCCCTTCACGGACAGAACGACTCCCATCAGGGTTTTATGTTGGTGGTTGGTGAAAGTCACCATGGCCGTATGCTGCTTCTTCACCTGGAGCTGGTCCCCACCTTCAATCTGAAATAAAGCTGGGTTTTCAGAAGCAATAAAAGGTTGTTTCATCCCATGAGCTAAATACTGACATGTTTGATAAACAAAATGAACCATTTTTAGTTTAACGTCTTGTGGGATATACGTATATCTTGTGTGGCCAGATATATTCACTTATTTTTCATTCAGAAATGTATTTATGTGAGCCCGGGTGGTGTGTGCCTCTGCCTCCCTCGTTCCAGTCTTTTAGGGCGGGTGTTGGTCCTAATAAGCACATGGTTCACATCGGCAGCATGCATGTACTTTCACTCACACTCGCACACTGTATCACACTGTTTACTGTCCGCTATGTTCCTTGCTCCCAACAAATATTATTATAGCTCTAGTAACATGTGTTTGTGTTCTACATCATTTGTTACAGAAGGTTTTGTTGTGTGTGTCAGTTTTATCTCTGGTTTAAACTTTTGTTTGTACTTTTTTTTTCTCCTTAGATCCAGCAGGTTGGTCATGATGCTGAATACTGTAACTTCAGGTTTTCTCTTCACTTTACCCCCAGATGGGAAAACCAGGCTTCTCTCACCCTGGTTGTATCGTCCAGCTCACCTGGGAAGATCCCGAGGTGTTCCCTGTCCAGATGTGAGACATAGTCTCTCTAGTGGATCCGGGGTTTGCCTTTGGGTCTCCTCCCCGCCTGAAACACCTCATTAGCGAGGCGTTCTGTTAGGCATCCTAACCAGATGCCTGAACCACCCCACCTGGCTTCTCTCAAAGCAGAGGAGCAACAAGTTTATTCTATTAAGGCTATTTTATTAAGGTGCAGTTAGCCTTTGATCTTTATTCCTATGAGAATATGAGTAGTTATATTGCAACAACTACTGTAGTAGCAGTCTTTTCAGTTACGAGCTGCTTAAAAGAAAAATTTTAAAAATGCCCCAAAAAAAATGTATTTTTGAAAGAACTCACAAAACCAGAGAGGATAGAAAAAAATAGGACACCTTGTTCTTGGAACTATTGGTATGCTGAGGTTGCACAGTAAAAAGTAAAATATGTCCAACTTTCACATTCACAACTTTCTCTCAACATTTTTAGCAAAACAAAAAAAAAAACAAAAGAGAACAAAAAATGATAATAAATGACAACTGAACATTGCGTTCAGGAATTTTGTGTTGCAACATTATTGGAACTAAAATGTCAAACATGTGATCATTGAAAGTGCACGTCCTGGTCCTAAAGAAAATAACTAGAAATTGTCAAAATTATTGTAAAAAACAAGCATACTTTGGAAAATAAAAGTACCACACAGTCACATTCATATGTAAATAGCACATATGCATCTAACCAAGAATAACAATGTTCTAAATCATAAAAATACTGCTTAATGTTCCTGTAAAATGAAACAGAAGATCAGATGGAAGTTACTTTACCTCTATTTTTATTGGTGGTGTCGTTATGCTGAACTCGTGTGCAGCCAGGACTCTTTCTTTGGTGTTCGTATCCTTCACCACCACTGCTAGGTTCACAATCACATCATCCACCAGGATGGACTCGTACTCCAAGTAAGAGATGGTGTGGTGCAGCTTCAGCACTGTAAAAAAGAGCAGATGTTGAAAGTATGAAGCTCAGTAAAAATATATTTTATTAAATTTTGGTTGGTGACAAATATCTTCACAGTTTAACTGTTTAATTGAGTAATCTTTCATACTCTGACTAGCATCGTGTCTTTCATACTCTTTTAGCATGATGTAATATCCTCATTGAGTCACCTTCTTGTGATTGGATGATTATTTCTTTCTCTGTTTTCCAGAAGCCCTCTTTTGGATTTCTGTTGTATTCTTTCACTTGAGCGTTGACGTGCTCCTTCAGAGTTCTGGGGATGCTCGATCGGTTTGTGATTGTCACACATATCCTGATGTTCTCACCCAGTAATGGTACGCCTTCCAGTACCAGAGACACCTCCAGATTGGAGGCCATTCCTTCAGGAAACAAACAGATTTTTTTAGTTATACGTAGATATGGGACACAATATTTGTAATTTTTTTACCTATGTATATGATGTAATTTAATTTAAGAATACATAGCTATTTCTTTCTGTAAAATCTGTGTCATTGAAAAAAGAAAAAAAAATTATATCCGTTTGTGCAGCGATATGCTTTTTTTGTTTTTCAAATGAAGCAAAAACAAAAATCCAAATATTGTCTAAATTTGACTGCAATGCATTTTTTTAAAAAAAGTTTACTTCTTGAGTTTTCCTAAGGTTTTGGTGCACACTGGATACATGCACAAGTCTCTGTTTGACTATGAGCTAAGCTACGCAACAGAAGGTGCTGATGTTGATATATCTTTGTGTTCTCGGAGAATCTAATTTCTACACTTTATAAATCTAATTTCATGAAAGTTTCTCTTTTAACTTCCATAACATTTGAAGTTTAAAAAAAGTTTCTATCAATTTAAAGACTTAAAATGTAAAATCTGCCCAAATTATTCACAAAACTCTCATAATAAAAAAATCTATGACACGTCTGAAGACAAAGTTCTTCTTCTCCTTTCGGCATTTCCCTTCAGGGGTCGTCACAGCAAGTCAGTTTCGTCCATCTAATCTTGTCTGCTGCATCTTCTTCGGTCACGCCAACTATCTTCATTTCTTCCATGACTGTATCCATGAACCTACTCTTTGGTCTTCCTCTAGTCATCTTTCCTGGTGGTTCCAAACCCAGCATCCTTCTTCCGATGTACACTCTCTCTCCTCTGCTCTCCTCTCTTCTCTGTACATGTCCAAACCATCCCAGTCTGGGCTCTCTGACTTTATCTTCAAAACCTCTAACATGTGCTGTTCCCCTGATTCTGTCCATCCTGGTCACTCCCGGAGAGATCCTCAGCATCTTCATCTCTGCTACCTCCATCTCTCTTTCCTGTCTTTTCCTCAAGGTGCCACTGTCTTTAGACCAAACAGCATGGTCGGTCTCACCACGGTTTTGTACACTTTCCCTTTCATTTTGGCTGAAACTCTTCTATCACACATCACACCTGATACTTTTTTCCACCCCTTTCAGTCTACCTGCGCATGCTTCTTCACCTCTTTTCCACGCTCTCCATTGCTCTGGACTTGTTGTTAAATTTGAAACAGCAGTTACTTGACAAATAGTTACAGAAAAAAAGAAGTTTACCTGCTCCATTTTCTGCACTGCGAGACATCTCGAAAGACGAGAGCCCATGCGTTGAAAAAGCTAAAAGTTGTTAAAACAAAAATAAGATTAAAATGACTGTTTTACAGCTCAGTACAAACACTTTCAGTATGTTCTCAGTGAGATATTGTTAGAAAATGGCTTAAATACCGTACGGTTCCACTTTGTGGGGGAACAGCTTGTTATCCATCTGTTTTCTCCCAGGGTGTACTTTCCATTCTTAAAAAAAAAGCATGAGATAAGAAAATTTTGGATATGAAAATCTCATATTTCAATTGACCGATTAGGGTATCTCACTTTTCAGGTCTTTATAAGTCAGAGTTAAATTCTCTGGAGTGTCTGATCCAACTTTTTTGGTACAAATCAGCCGTCCCACCTCCTCAGTGAGCACATTTCTCCCCACTACCAGTCCATTTTTCACAATCAGCTGGATGATATCAGCGTCTACAGCTGCATAAAGGAATGGAGCATCGTACCGCGCATTGAAGCAATGCAGCTGAATGGCTGCTACAGGGCAAGGGCCACAGCGGAATGCTCCTAGGAAAATCAAACATCTACAGTTTAGATTTAGAGTGATGTTGACACACAAATGAAGCCATATTTGTAACTTAATTAAACACATTGATTTGAATTATTAAGTTAATTTCAGAGCTGAGCCGAAAAACAAAGCTCTCGATTTACAAGTCGATCCACGTTCCTACCCTCATCTATGGTCACCAGCTGTGTGTGGTGACCGAAAGAACGAGATCGCGAATACAAGCAGCCAAAATGAGCTTTCTCCGCAGGGTGGCTGGGCTCTCACTCAGAAAACAGGTAAGGAGTTCTGCCATCCGTGAGGAGCTTGGTCTCGAGCCGCTCTTCCACCAGGTCGAGAGAAACTGGATGGGGTGGTTTGGGCATCTGGTCAGGATGCACCCCGAGCGCCTCCTTGGTGAGGTGTTTTGGGCATGTCCCACCGGGAGGAGACCAAGAGGCAGAACCCGGACCTGCTGGAGAGACTATGTCTCACAGTTGGCTGGGGAACGACTCGGGATCCTTGCGGGTGAGCTGGAGGATGCAGCTGGAGTGAGAGAAGCCTGGGCTTCCCGTCTGAGGCTGTTGCCCCCGCGACCCGGCCCGGAATAAGCGGAAAACAACGGAACAGACAGAAAGTTAATTTATTATTCTATCCAAAATATTAAAGAAGATCTATAAAAATGTAAGCATCAGTAAAAAGAGCACTTTGGCACAAACATACCTCCACTCCTCTCCTGGGGTGTTGGGTCGACCACTTGCCAACCATCAAACTCAACTCCAAGATCAGATCTCCTCATCCAGCACTCCACCCACACATGGAAGTTCCTGCAAATCATTTTACTCCTGAATTCATGCTTTAATTTAAAAATGACCATATCCTTAAACATTTTCCTTTGAACTTGTTCCCTTAGTGATATAAAAGCACAGAGCACCTACCAGATACTGTCCTCTGACAGGTTGAGTTTCTCCCCTGTGCTCGTGTAATACTCCTCAATAGTTGTGTTGCCATTGCTGTCATGAGCAGCATTGAAAACTGTCACCACCCTGGACGGAATCCCCAACACTCTCATCACTAGAGGAAAAAAAAACATCTTTGCTATCACTATCTCTCAAAGTCTATGGCACTGATTTTTATTGTGTTTACTTTGGGATTAAATCTGATAGATTTTTTGTGGATTTTTTTTTTTGATGATTACCTTTTTTCTGAATGAAGAGGAATATTTTTCTCAGTTTATGGAATCAATCTTATGACTCACTGCAAAATGAATTGATGCTCATGGCAGGTGTAAAGCAGGAATAAATGTAAAATAAATCGATTTAAAAAAGGACTAAAAATAAAAGAATATCTGAAGTAATTATTGTAATAAATTAGTAAGAGTTGGCAAGTCGGACGTTCAAAGATACAAGTGCATGTTTCGTTTCATCTTCAGAACCGCTTATTTCTTAACTAGGTTGCAGAATGCTATCCTGGCTCATTTAAGGCCAGAGGCAGGGTACACCCCGAACAGGTTGCCAGTCTGTTGCGGGGCCACACACACTCCTAGGGGCAATTTGGTACTGGCCAATCAACCTAACATGCAAGTTTTTGGAGGGTGGGATGAAACCGGAGTACCCGGAGAAAACCTACACATACACGGGGAGAGCATGCAAACTCCACACAGAGAAGCCGGTGTTCCAAGTCTCATCCCACAAGCACATGTTTTTAGAGTAATTTACTAATATTTTTATCTTCTTGGCAACCCTTAAAGAAAGATTGATCCTAAATAATGTTTCTAAAGTCCTAGTATTCCATCATCCTCATTATTCAGGTCGTTTCAGGATGAGGAATGAAAGAAAGCAGATTGGTGCAGCATCTCCAATAATTAGGATGCTGCCTCGGTTCGTTATTCTGAAGAAAGATTTGGGCCAAAAAAATGAGCTTATTATGCCTGGGGTGAGCCAAGGTTCATCCAATAAAGATATTGTAACACATTGTTGAAATAGTAGAAAAAGCTCTGTTTTTTCTTTATTTTTTTTTGTTTGAACGCAAGAGAAGGCGTTGGCTCAGTGGTAGAACGCTCGCCCTTGCACTGGGAGAAGCTGTTTCAATTCCCATTGGACCCATGCCTAAGTGCTCTTGGAGAAGACACCTAACCCCTGTTTCTCCCACCATTGGTACCGTCATGGCTGCCTGCTGCGGTGCAATGCGGCAATATACTTTTTCCATTTGAGGGATGAATAAAGTACTTTAAAAAAATTACCTGTGCAGAGTACAGATGCAAACACCCAGCACTGTCCGTAGCGTACTGGTTGACACTGAGATGACAACCACTGCCTAAGGATGTCAGCACTGCCGCTCCAATCAGTTGGCATCACACCATTTTTGTAGTTTCCCTGCCACCTCCCTTCCAGAACACCCAGATCATCATTATGGTTCACCTTTAACAGAAGGAGACATTGTTCTTCTTTCTCGGGGCATTCCAGTCTTTTTTTTTTTCATAACTATTGACAACATCTTGCATCTCACCATAGCGCAGATGACCCTGCTGAGGTAAACCGGATCAGCTCGTGAGACATAGTCTTTGTGGCAGTCGTTTATGTGCTGAGGGCTGACCTGTAGGAGGGTCAAACATGCCTCCAGGACTCCAGGTTCATACTTCACAAGAAGAAAGAAACATTGCTGAACTGCTGAGAATAAATTCTCTCATTATTGCTGCATTTAACTTTCCCACAAACCTGCCCAAATGACCACGGCCGCTCACTTAAATTTCCACATGTTCCCATGTAAACTAAACCAAAATCATTCTTGATGTACTCTTCTAAATGGACGTCCATCGGCATGTACACTGGATCATCTGTATTAGTAGAAATATTAGCAGAACAATAAAATACCAGCAAAACTATGACAACAATCAGCATTACATGCCCACCTTTCAGCCAGGGGTTGCAGAGCAGCACAAAGCTTCCCGCGGTGTAACAACTTCTGTGCTGTGTGGTTTCCAGGTGGACCAGGAGGTCGTACATGGCAACAGAGGAAAGAACAGGAGAGCAGAGGTAGATGGAGACCGAGTGAGGATATCTTTTATCTGGGTAGATCATGGCTGACCATCTGTGTGGATCAGGGCCATGTCCACCGAAGAGAACAGGGATCTTCTCTGACATACTGCCTGTGTAGAGAAAGGGACACAACAAAACATTTAGATGGTGTCTGATTGCATTTCAATGCCTTAAAAAAAAAAACAATTGAAATATTTGAGTTGTGGATTGAGTTGTAGAGTGAGTTTGGAGTGAATCTGCAATGTCTGAATTTTTTTCTCAAAGGTGAAAAAACCTGTCCGTGGGCATATTTGGACACAATGATAAGTTGTAAGCTATTATCAGGGGCGGATCCAGGATTTTCTAAAACGGGGCGGGGGTGAGGTCATTACAAAGCCAGTATAGGGGAGGCTGGGAACATTCCCTCCCCAGAACATTTTGAAAAATAAGAGTCATTTTCCTGCATTTTGGTGGCCCATTTTCTGGTCCTGCAAGTGCTTGACTAGTCCCATTTCCTTTCTTCTTCTTTTTTTTTTTCGTAGACCAAAAGGGGGTCTACGAACGCTCTCCCCTGGATCCGCCCCTGATTATTACCAATAAGTGAAAGCATGTTTAAAAAAGACTGAGAGAAAATAAAACATTATTGTGATGTGATAACGTTAGTCTTGATGCTGCTGAAGATTTAAGTAGACAATTACCTAAAGAAACCTCCAGAAATAGGCTGTCAGTGCAGGGGTTCCAGGAGCGTCCATGAAACAACAGTGTGACTTTGAAAGGTTTCCCTCGTCTCACCACTAGATACTTCTCACTGAGGCCCAGAGTTTCATGGGAAATGTGGTTTGCTTGAGCTTCAAAGTTTACCAACTTCAGCTGCATGAACCCTAAAAAAGACACAAGATTGAAAACCACTTCTGTAGTATTCATTTTTTTTTATTATTATTATTTTATTTGAAAAAGTTTGCTTAGAATTTTGACCTATATGGCGAAAAAATATACGAACAAAAAAACCCCATCAGCATTCATGAATAAATTAAATGATTACCAAGATGCAAATAAAGTAAAGAAAAAGGGGGACCACTAACGAGACTGGTTGAACCATCCAAATGTCATTTGGTGTGTTTGTATGGATTATATTCTCAAAGAAACCCTAATTACTTTCCATTCCATTCTGTCGTCTACCACTTATCCGGGGCCGGTTCGCAGGGGCAACAGCCTGAGACGGGAAACCCAGGCTTCTATCACCCCAGCTGCTTCCTCCAGCTCACTCGGAAGGATCCCGAGTCGTTCTCCAGCCAGCTGTGAGACATAGTCTACCCAGCAGGTTCGTGGTCTGCCTCTTGGTCTCCTCCCGGTGGGACGTGCTCGAGATACCTCATCAGCGAGGCGCTCGGGGGGCATCCTGACCAAATACCCGAACCACCCCATCTGGCTTCTCTCAACCTGGAGGAGCAGCTCGACACCGAGCTCCTTCCAGATGACAGAGCTCCTCACCCGATTTTTGAGTGAGAGCCCAGCCACCCTGCGGAGGAAGCTCATTTTGGCTGCTTGTATCCATGATCTCAGTCTTTTAGTCACCACCCACAGCTGGTGACCATGAGCTTTTCAGCTCAGCTCTTTCTTTACAACGACGGACCGATGCAGCGTCCTAGATATTGGTGACGCTGCACCGATCCCCCTGTTGATATCACGTTCCATTCTTCCCCAACTCACGAACAAGACCCCAGGTACTTAAACTCCCTAATTACTATTTTATGTTATTATTATGTAACAGAAAATTAGATTTTTTTTTTTAATCTTTCTTTTACATCTCATCCTGTTGAGCTTGTTGCTGCGGACGCTTATCTTGATTGTTAAAATTTTTTCTTTATCTTATTTGTTCAATGAAATATTTGCTTTGGATTTCAAGGTGGAGCAGAGGGTAACAATGTGGGTTCACTGTTAGAAGCTTGTTGAATGGATTTGAGACTAAAAATATTCATTTTTCTGCAACTGAGCAGAAAAAAGAAGAAACGGATCTTGAATTTTATCTGTCAGGGTGACGCAGTCCAGAATAAAACGTTGATTTTTATTACAATGTTCAGCCTGTCTTGCTCAATGAGATTGAAAAGATTATGATTTTTGCTGCTTTTATGATCACAAACATCTTCTAATGTGCTCCACATTTACAGCAAAAAATTCCAGTTGAAAAGTTAACCAGAGTTCACTAAGTTACACTCACAATATTTATTTCTATCTAATGTGCTGGCGATGTTAGATAATGTCATAATCACACAATAAATCCAATCTACTCTAGAATTTGGAAGAAAATGATAGATTTTTAGTCCTAAATGTTAAAAGATCCGAGTAACTTTCACTCCAACTCACCAGAGGAATTCCCCTGCTGCATGCTGTCCATGTTGGTGAAAGAATGACAGGCATGCTCCACCTTCACTCTTAGAAATACCTCTCTCTCTCTTTTCTTGTGACCATCTCATCATTGTTTTCTTTTACTTTCCCACAGTGACGTAATTTAAACGACACTGTTAGAGTTGCAAAATATAGAGTGAGTAATGCAGGATTTTTAAATCACAGATAACGGTGATTTGTGTGTTTGATTTGGTTCAAACAACCTTGGAGGTTGTAAAAAATTGGTGATCAGTCAGACACCTTCTTAACCGTCTGTCTCTTACAGGGTTCCTGGGGGTGCCGGAGCCCATCCCAGCTGATTCAAAGTGAGGGGCAGGGTACACCCCGAACAGGTCACCAGTCTGTCACAGGGCCACACGCATGCAACCACACAAACACATTCCTAGGGACAATTATGCACAGGCCAATCAATCTACCACGCATGTTTTTGGAGGGTGGGAGGAAACCGGAGTACCCAGAGAAAACTCACGTGAACACCGGGAGAACATGCAAACTCCACACAGAAAGGCCAGTGTTTCAAGCCTCGTCTCCGGGACTCAAACTCACGACCTTCTTGCTGTGAGGCCACTGCGCTACCCACTGCGCCACCATGCTGCCCAAAAGTTGGAGATGTTTAAGAAAAATAACATTGAAACAAAATCCCAAAAAATCTGGAATAAAAATCCCTAAAATAAATTAATTACCTGCCAAACTTTTGAACATGGGATGAAATCCTTCCATTTTAGAGTTTTGTTTTGTCTTTTGAACTACCTATTCCTAATGAGGTTGTGGGAATCATCGGAGCCTATCTTGTTTATTGTTGTGATCTTCCCAGTTTTAACTTTTATAGACCACCATCAGGCCTTTCTTACAACTTTTCCACCAGTTAAACAAGTGGCTTCTCCTATTTTTTCAGATTTAGATTCATTAATATGGTCAAATATGCACAATCTTTACATATTTTCTCATTTAAAAAATCCAAAATAGACCAAAGAAAAAAAGGAATAGGCTGAAGGAAAGCTACTAAACTGCCCATCCTTTTGCATCCAGTTTAAAATATTTGTTGTTCAACCCAGAGAATACATTTTTGCTTTCTTAATAAGGCCATCCTTTTTGTACAGATCTAATAAATTACTTTTGGATACTTTAATATATTTTTATGTAAAGGAAAAGTTTAAATGTTCATTTAGAGAAAAAGGTTTTATCTGTTTGCACATGGAGAGGAATGACATCAAGTGTTAAGGCATAAAAATACTGGAAAACTTTTATTTAATCTTTCTGTTCCGTTGTCTTACGCTTATCTGGGACCGGGTCAGAACCCCAGGCCTCTCTCTCTCACACCCTGCCTGCATCCTCCAGCTCACCTGGGAGGATCCCGAGGCATTCCCCGGCCAGCTGTGAGACATAGTGTAGTCTCTCCAGCGGGTCCTGGGTCTGCTTTTAGGTCTCCTCCCCGTGGCACGTGCCCAAAACATCTCACCAGCGAGGCGTTCAGGAGGCACCCTCACCATGTGCCCAAACCACCCCATCTGGCTTTTTTCAACTTGGAGAAATAACGGCACTACTTTGAATTCCTCACGGATGGCGGAGCTCTTCACTATAACTCTAAGTGAGAGCCCAGCCATCCTGCAGAGGAAGCTTATTTTGGCCGCTTGTATCCGTGATCTCATTCTTTCAGTCACCACTCACGGCTGGTGATCATATGATAGGAATGTAGATCGACATGTAAATCGAGATCCTTGTTTTATTTTTCTAAATATTTATAATCAGTCAGTCAGTCACATTCTTATCTGTCTATTCTTATGGGGTCGCAGTAGGTGCCGGGGCCCATCCCAGCTGATTCAAGGCGAGGGGCAGGGTACATCCTGAACAGGTCGCCAGTCTGTTGCGAGGCCACACACATACAAACATACACACATAAAGTACACTCATTCCTAAGGGGCAATCACATAGTGGCCAATCAACTTAGCATGCATGTTTTTGGAGGGTGGGAAGGAACCCATGCATACACTAGGAGAAGATGCAAACTCTACACAGAAACGCCAGTGTTTCGAGCCTAGTCCCCACCCTGGACTCGAACTCACGATATTCTTTAACCCACACTGTGCTGTGGGTTGAACACAAAGTTTGAGCATAGTTTGTAATAATCGACTGTTGGAAAAAGTTATTTCAGAAATTGATACATTTTTAACATTTTAGATAAACGGCGCCCTCTGGTGTTCACTAGTGGTTCTGTTGGTTCATTTTCTGAAATCAAGCAGATATTGGGAGTAAAAAACAACCAATTTATATGTTTATTAATCTAAGTAACCCTTTGACTAATTAAAAACTGATCAAATTCATATATTTTGTCCATTAGGCTGTTCAAATTTGTGTTGTTAATCAGAGATGTTACGAAGATGCCACTACTGTAAGCTTAGTTGTCTAAATTATATCTATAAATGTTTTCTATTTTTGATTTAAAAAAAAGCCACTCATTTTTTTAGAACCGCTTCATTTGTGCTGTGCTGAAACATATCCTGCAAGATCTCTATGTTTAAGGCTGCTTTCACGTTCCTACAATCATCGTTTTCAGTTTTTTCCATCATCAACTTGACCGTTTTGTCTCATCTTTAAGCTACGCAGAAAATTATAGTTTTCAAATAACTTACAATGAAGAAGAAAAACTGGAGCACATTCTTTTCAATCAAAATAAGTCATTTTTATTCATCAATTTGATATAAAAAACCATATTGGGAGTCAGTAGAAATATACAAATCTTTTTTTTTCAAAACCAACATTGTAAAACAATGAAAAAGAAAAAAAACAGATCCTGAAAAAACTTATTTCCAGTTCATTTTATTTGTATCTAGGACTAATTTTGATTGAGAAGAAGATGCAAATGAACAATTTATAGTGTTTGAATGAAGCCGAAATGAATTGAGAAATGCATATTTTTAAACCTCAAGGTGCATTTTTAACAAACTTTATCGACAAATTGTGCGTTCGTGCATCATGAAAACAGTCACACACACAACATTCCCAATTTTCCATTTGTGGTATTAGTTAAGTATTTCCGATTCCGATTGATTCTGATAAACATAAAGACAACAATCAGTTGAAATATTGAACAAAATCAAAGCATTTCTCAGATTGCAGAGAAAACCCTTCTTTAAAAAAAAATCAGATAACATGTTGAAGTTCAGATGATAAAATGTAGCTGAATTATAAATCCGGGTGTGTTTAAGTGACCGATTAGTGACATCACACCTCAAAATTAATATGACTGAGAATGCAGTGAAGAAATGGTGCTTAAATTTCTTTGAAGAAAATCACTGAACGTGATTTATTTCATTTTTACTTAATAAAAAAAAAAAAAAAAAAAAACACCCTGAATTTAAAGAAGCAGCAGATAAAATATTGTAAAAGGATTAACAAGGACATTTTGAAAATGTAAATGTTCTAAAAACTTCTTCACTATTGAAAGATTAAACAATAATTTGCACAAACATCTGAAATGCTTTCTTTCACTTGTACCTTTTTCTTTTCTATCACACCCTTTTTTAAAAATAAATACAAACACATTAAATTCCACTCAAATACGTAAATGTTAGCTTAACATGAAGATAACTTAACATAAGAAAAAATAAAGTTTGACTAACAAGTTTCAGGGTGTTTCATGCTTAGCTCGGCTAAAAAAAAAACCAAAACTGCAAGAAAACTGGATCGAATGAATCAAAGCAGACAAAACATGAACTGACTTTTAACCTGATAGCTGATTGATTTAAGGCGTGATCAAACTTGCTGATCGGATGTGCATATATCGATTAAACCAGGTGTGAAATCCTTGAACAAACACACAACTTGCATTTAATCCTCCTAAAAGCAAACACACCTCCATAAAACCCCCGATAATTAGACTTAACTCACACTGGACATTTCTTGTAAACATTAAGGATTTTCAAACAAAACAGAAAAAGATGCCAAAAAGCATGTGGATTAAATTTATCTACATGTATTTAGTAAAATCCTTTCATTTAACAGAGAAAACTTTAAATAAATGTAAATGAAGGGACGTCAAAACCTGCAGCATAGCTTTTTTTTTTGTTGCTTTTTTTAAGATGAAAACAAACACACACGTTTAAACTTTTGCATGATAAGTTTGAAGACATTACTCTGAACCAAAGACTAGAAATATGAACCTACAGTAAACTAAACATGATCAGCTGTTCAATCAATTCACACACAAAGAAAAATTACATTTACCGTATTTTTCGGACTATAAGTCGCATCTGAGTATAAATCGCACCAGCCAAATAAAATGCATGTTTTCAGCTGCATTATATACTATTTTCAGCTAGTAATCTGAAGAAAAAGAAAAAAGAAAAAAAAAAAAAATTGGTCCCATTTTTGTTCTTCCCCTTCAGTTGTTTTTATGTTACGGTAAAGTTGAAACTAGAGTTTTTCTTGTGACCAGAGTTTAATTTTAAAGTCTGAAAATGACCTGCGACATATTATGAAAATGACGTGAAATGATGGGAAAAATGTGTTAATAACTTCTCATATCGCTCGTGCGACTTATAGTCCGAAAAATACGGTAATCCATTTTTCTCTAACAAGAATTTTCACACTGAATTTTACATTGTTTTGTTACAAACTTCAAATGCATGTGGTACATTTAACAAAATAAATAAGTAGAAGGTTCTAAAAGTACTTTGGGCACCTTGGTGTAGGAAAGTGATTTATGTTTACAAGTTTATCTGATCCTGTCGGGTTCTGTTTGGATTTATTGAGTCTTTGAATAATTGATCCCTGAATCCACTTCTGAGTTCAAACTCTAAGAGCCTGAAAACCACACACACAAACAAACACACACCTCTATTACCCATAGGAATAAAACATTAACCACATCCAAAAACTCATCAACTATAAAACATCAAAATAACATCGATATAAATAACTTAAATAACTAAACTAAAGCCTCCATCTAAAATTTTGAGAATGGCCTTAAAGAAGTGCTGATGATCTGAACAATTAAGTTGGGCTGGTTTTTAGGGGAGAAAACACTCTCCCAAAAATTTATAGGTGAACATTTCTATGGCGCTCGTTCTGATCTCCCAGAAGTCTTTGCTTCCCGCCTTCCTCAGCTAAGTTTCCCCCAAAACGTGTGACAAGTCGAAGTTGCAGTCGAACAGTTCGCTGACCCCTTCGTTGTTCTCCAAACCGAAGTGATAGTCGTTATTGTGAGGTGGAGAGATGTTAATGAAATTGTCCAACGGAAGAGGGAAAGTTTCGTTCAGGAAGTCGGTGTTTGAGAGAGGTGAAAAATCAAAGTCAGCAATGTCTCCGAGGTGAGGGAATGGGTCGCCTCCCAACATCGATTCTGAAACAAAAAGAGAGCGAATGAAAGATTACAACTTAAAAAAAAGTCACGACATTGTTTATATCGGATATCCTGCAAACATATGAGCAAATTAATCAATGGACCAACTAGAAAAGATCGACCAATAAAAAAACAGAAGGGAGTAAAATTTTTACACTTATTGGCTGTGGATTTTAATAAAGCTATTTTAATGATGATATTATGTTTCATTTTGTCTTCTGAACCACTTAACCCTGATAGGGCCGCGGGACAGCCAGAGCCAAACCCGGGTGATTTCAGGCGAGAGGCAGGGTACACCCCGAACAGGTCACCAGTCTGACATTGGGCGGCACACACACTCATTCTTAGGGGTAAACTATAGATGGGGTACGGACAAAAATCAACACATGGATTCATTCCTATGGGCAATTTCATAGCGGCCAAATAACCAAACATGCATATTTTGGGACAGTAAGAGGAAACCAGAGTACCTGGAGAAGACCCACACATACACAGGGACCATATGCATGCCTTCCCGGGACTCAAACCCTGACCTTCTTGCTGCGAGGCCAATGTGCTAACCAGTGCACCACAATGTTGTTTTTGGCAGCAATCTGAGTTTTAGTCTTAGTCTTTGGAACGAAAATTAATTTAAGTTTTAGCCAAATTTTAGTCATCTCTGTATATTTTAGTTTTAGTCTGGTTTTAGAGTAAAAAATCAAAGAACAACAAATATTCTTACTTTAACTTACTTGCAGGTTATTTGTTAAAAAAAACAAAAACCCTGTCGAGCTTTAACTTGTGCAAAACAGCAAACATGGTAAAACAAAGTACATAATAAATTTTTCAGTGAGTGAGGAACTTTGTAACTTATGTATACATAAAAATGACACCTCTTAATAACCCTGTACAAACAAAGTAATTTAAACAAAGTTTAGATGCGATGCATAGCATTTAAATGCATTTAAGCTTAAAGTCGGTATGCCGTTTACAAAAAAAATATGTGGGAAATTTTGAGCGTTAAGTTTCCGACCAACAAGCCCCTTTGTTGCTGTTGCCGCCATGGTGCGTGACTTTCTCGTGGCTGCAGGTGTGTTGTGTAGACGATGTGATCATGCAGCTTTGTGGTGGGTCGCCGCGGTGAGAGACAGAATGGAGCCGCTATGCTTTTTCTTTTCACAGACAGAAATGTGAAAGTTGGACGCTTATTTCGTTACGTTTTTGTCTCATCAACAGAAACTTGCAAACGTCTCGTCACATTTTTGTCACCAAAGAGTCGCTTTGATTTTGTTGTTGTTACGTCATCGTTATGAAAAAAGCTTTGTCAACGAAAACAACGCTGGATCTACATTAAATAATGCCAAAATAATTATGATCCAATATGTTCTAAAATAATTAAGTTCCTTCTCGATCTCTCCAAAAAGGGAGACGCATGTTTTAAGTATTATCTGTTTATAATCTGACATGAGAATAAGTTTATTTTAGATTTCATCACTTGAATTTGTCTAAATTTGAGCACCCACCTGTGTCTGCACCGAGTCCCAGCGCCGATGCTTCCTGTTGGGATGCTGCCGTCACCGTGGACGACGTGGACGTTGGGGATGATGTAGCCGTCTCCTGAATTGCCGATAACGCTCTGGACTGTAGCGGCTCAAACCCTCGTAGTGGGGTGTTACAGAGCTCTGCGTTTGTTTTCAGAGGACTGGTTCCGGTGAGGGGGCTGCATTCATCCGAGCTGTCGTCAGGGAGGAGAAAAAGATCTACTGGACCTCTTGTGCTCTTTAGAGACACTTGATAACGCTGCAAGGCGGAAGGAAACACCGTTAGTGCAATCATAGGAAATCAAATGGGGGGGGGAGGAGGAAATCAGACTTTTACCTGACTTGGATCTTCAACATGCATTTGAGTTTCTGGTGGAGCTCTGATCACCATGACCAGCTGGTCTGGGGAGTCGAATGACCGTCGGAGATCTTGGCAGCGAACATAACCCAGCGTGATGAACACACTTATTAAGGACAACTTGTATAAAGACAATTAAACATGTTTGAATCAACATAAATTTGTAAAATTTTCTATCATCAGTAGAAAAGATATTTCTTGTTTTGTGGATCTTCTGTGAGCAGCCTGAGCTGCAGGTGACATTTGGAGACAAGCTCATCCAGCTGCTCCTCGGTCTCTGTGAGGTGACACACCTCCTTCTGTAGCTCTTTGTGGCGGGAAACCAACGATGTATCGATTCGATTCCCACTGCAAGGAATCAAGAAAATTATTCTGAGATACTAACAGGCGGAAATGGAGATAAAATGTGTTTTTCAACGCTTACAGCCACTGGATGTGGTTCTTAGACTTCTTAGAGATGAGCTGGATTCCTTCTAGGACGTTTGTTATGTCATAGATGCGTCTCTTCTGGACATCTAAGACCTGAGAAGCCCAGTTCAGATCCACCACACCGTCAGCGGACTGAGACAGGAGGTTCAGAAAGCGCTTGGTGGTCAGGTTTAAGGAGGTGTCGTAACGAGACTTCTCTGTCATATGTCGAGGTACTAAAAAGAAAACACAAGAGGAGACTTTTTAAGAGTTTGTAGAAGAGTTTCACAAAAATGCTGGTAATAAAAACAAAATCAATATGTAGATATTCACGTTATTATGTTAATTAGATTTAATCAAATCTAAAGTAAGGATTAAACAAGCGATATCATTCTAAATCTATTAACAAGCAGAACAGATAGAATGTGTACCAAGGTGATAAACATGGAGAACAGATTGGTGGGGGCATTAGTGATGAGGACAGCATCATCCAGCTTTACCTCTGGGAGGAGCTGGTGTTGAAGGGGTTGTTTGGCCTGTTGATGGTCTACTGGTGCTCACATACTGATGGTCACTGTCCAGGTCCAACTTCCTTTTGACCTGATTGTGGCAGAAAAAAAAACATTCATGAGGTTGGGGTTTGAGTCCGGGGTGGGGGTGAGGCTCAAAACATTGGCCAAGGACAAACAAAAACATTTTGTTTATATCTGTGTGGTGTTTGCATGTTCTCCCCATGTATGTGTGGGTTTTCTCTGGGTATTCCAGTTTCCTTCCCAACCTCCAAAAACATGCATTTTAGGTTGATTGGCTGATATCAAATTAGTATGAGGAATGAGTGTGTGTGGCCCCACAACAGACTGGCGACCTGTTCAGGGTGTACACTGCCTCTTTTTTTTTTTAAATCGACCGGATAGGCTCTGGCACCCCATGCGACCCACATAAGCAGTTCAGAAGACGAAAGTAAAAAATTAATAAGTACAGATCTAGTAAGTTAGAGTGAGAGTATTTTCCTTACAGGAGGTCTTCCAAGAGCAGGTCTCCTCTTGTCCTGGGTCCCCACATCAGCAGGTCCTTGTGGGGTTGCAAACAACAAGATCTCCCCAGTGGTAGAAGGAGCAGTGGCAGGGTGGAGTCCTTCATTGCTGGGGCTGGTGATGATCACTATCTGGTGCTCTTCACTCAAATTAATACTCCCAGAGTTTAGTAAAGTCTCAAAATCAGCCAAAAGATCCTCAGACGTCTGTCCTGTTATCAGAGTCTCTGACATTGCACTGGGTCACAACGTGCTCCAACACAAGACTGGATCACAAACTAAAAGCTTGGATTGTCAGCATTTGCTGACATTTACTTCAGTCCATGAAGACACAACAAAAGTGAAATCATCAGTGGATTTTCTTGGAAGAGATAACTGGCCATTGATCCCCTTTAGAGAGAAAAAAAAAAATCTGAAAAATTACTAGAACATGATTGTATTTGAGTGGAAACAATTAAAAGAAATTTAAACTGGGAGTGAAACAGGATGTGCTGCCAAACAGGAAACTTAGATGAAATAAGGTTGTTAAAAGCAGATAAAGAGGTAAAAAGTTTAAGTTAAATTGTAGAAAGATTAAAATCTTAACAAAAAAATAGGTGATCAGAGAAAATGATCGAATAGATCTCTTTTTGTGTTTGTTTGTTGTCTGCTTAGCAGGATTCAGGCCTGCTGCTCTGCTAACAGCTAGCTTAAAACAAAATCACCAGCAAGAAAACTCAAGACAAGTTCATTAACCTGCTGAAAAATCAACAAATACAAATGTTAAAGTATTGATCTAATCACAAGACCTCTAGAAGTCTAATCTGATCAGATTTGGAAACTTTAGGAACAGAATCTAAAGTAATCGATCAAAAGAAAGAATCTGAAAGAGAACAACAAGAGTCGTAAACGAAAAGCTTCGCTGTGAGAGTGTTTAAGAAAGCGAGCTGCAGTATAGATGAAAAATCAGTGATTAAAGTAGATATGTAAAACTAGGGCGGATTAGCATGTTAGCTTCAGAAACTAGCCGGAGTTTTTTTTTTTTAATGTCCCCTGGTTTTGTTGGGGCACGCAGGAAGCAGTCCGACAAAAAACTGGAAATCAACAAGAAAAATGAGTCAAATAACACGCATTTATTTCTAAAGTGAATCGGATGGGTGTTTTGGTGCTCACCACAGCAGCGATCGCCGATCTGAGTTGTTTTCCTGCAGATCTTGTTGTTATTGTCCAGCTGATCTGCATCTAAACTAGCCTTGTTTTCCCGCGAAATCCTTTTTGCCGCGAAACTGTCACATGTTCAAACAAAACGCCGCTCATTGGTTAAAAAGCTGCGTAATGGAACGCAGTTTCACTGATCTAATGATGCATTCACGATAATCGGAATTAATAGTATTGAAATTTTCTTGTGTACTTATTTTCTGAATATAAATGAACAATTGTGTATTTTTTAATCGACAAGTTAAAATTTATTCTAAACTATTTCTTACGTCATTTTTACGTAGAATAAAATGCTTGGCCGGAGAATCTGAACTGTAGAATGTCACAGGTTGTTATTTTCTTCTTTTTAGCAAAGAAACAATAACTCATAGTTCTATTTTTTCACCACATTAATTTTTATCCTCTTTATGAGATTATTCATTCCCAAATTTTCACCACAAAGCTACATTTAATGAGATATAACAATAACTTAAACTGTGAAATGAAATTTTCTGATCACCCAGACATAATAATCGAGTACCTGTCTGAAGTGGAGTAGATCTTCAAGATGGCGCAGGCGATATTTGAGGTTCTTGAAGGTAAATATGTTTGTTTTTATGATGAAGGTGAATGATTGAAACTATTTTGTGTATATAAAAAAAGCTAAATTTAGTGACTTTTGTACAAAGAAGGCAAATGATTGTAAAATAGTGCATAAATATGTTATTACAGTGTTAAAACCCAAACATTAAATGTGAAGATCAGTGTGTTAAAAACAAGCAAACAAACCACTGGAAATCATTTCAAATCTAACAGACCTAATTTTTCTTTAGGATTTTTTTTGGACAACATTTTAATATGATTTTATACTGCAATGACAACAGCTCTGTAATTTATTCCTAATTAAAACAAGTAACACATTGATTCTTCTTCTCTTTTTTACTTAAATATTGAAATTTTTATGCAGTCAGTTTCAAATTAAATAAAATTTTAACATAAGAAAACAGAGTTTACTGCTTTTGGTGTACTACACTCAACCTTTTCAAAACTTTCTCTTCCTGTTTAGGAATGGACAACCAGACTGTGTTGGCTGTCCAGTCTCTTCTTGATGGCCAAGGAGGGGTTCCTGACCCAAATAACCAGAATGTTCCTGCACAACCCACCATTCAGTCCATGGGTACGAAGCATCAGATAAAACCATCTTTACCACTCACTCAGCTATCTGGCAGAGATGACCCTGGTCAGATGTGAGGCATAGTCTCTCCAGCAGGTCCGAGTCTCCCCCTGGGTCTCCTCCCAGTGGGACGTGCCTGAAACACTCGGGGGGCATCCTGACCAGATGCCTGAACCACCCCATGTGGCTCCTCTCGACCTGGAGGAGCGTCTCGACACCGACCTCTTCCTGGATGGCAGAGCTTCTCACCTGATCTATGAGTGAAAGCCCAGCCACCCTGCGGTGGAAGCTCATTTTGTCCGCTTGCATACGCAATCTCATTTTTTTGGTCACCACCCACAGCTGGTGACCAAAAGTGAGGGTGGGAACGTAGATTGACTTAGAAAGCATCGCCAAGTTTCCCTTGCCTGGATGCCGGTCACAGGGCCCCCTCTTGGTGCCAGGCCGGAGGGTGGGACACGAGAGCTAGCGCCTGGTTGCTGGGCTTTTACCCATGGGGCCCGGCTGGACTCAGTCCAAACAGGGGACATGGGCCGCCCTTTCACTTGCTGAAGAGGCCATAGGGGTCGGTTGAAGGAGGAGATGGGTGGCAGCCAACGACGAGGATTCTGGCGGCCAGATCCTTGGCTGCATAAGCTAGTGTTGTGGTTAGTCAGATTAAATTCATTTGGATGTGAACACTTTTTTCTCCTCTTTGTAATTTTTGCAGATGATGAAGATGTGTTCCTTTGTGGGAAATGTAAGAAACAGTTCAATTCTCTGCCAGCCTTCATGACTCATAAGAGGGAGCAGTGCCAGTCTGGTGCCCCCTCTCTGTCAACAGTGTCTCTTGCCTCCAGCAATGCATATGCGCACGTACCATCCATCAACTCTGTTCCACAAACTCCTGCTAACAGACAAGTGAGTACAAACTATGATGATGATAAAGGACGATGAAGGATGAGCCGCTTTGAAATCTAACATGATTTTGTATTTTATCCATTACTTACAGGTATCTACGTACATCACCGTTCCTCCTTCTCCTTTGACTCACACTCTTGTTCAAGGCAACGTTCTGGTCAGCGATGACATCCTTATGTCGGCCATCTCTGCCTTCACATCTATTGACCAGCCCATGCCTTCCATGCAGACACCGGTACAGGTAAATCAATGAGAATTAAATATTTGGGCTGTTTGTACTTCCTTTTGAAAAAATTTTGTGAACACAAAATCCCCAAACCACTGATGGTATTTTAATTAAACATTCCACAGTTTCTCAGAACAATGGAATGAGTGACCACAATCTGCATGGTCACAGATTTGCAGAACAAATGGAGACATATTGTTTTTCGCCTTTGCATCCACTTCTTGTAATTCTTTGCTCTATCTTGTCTTTTTTGCAGAGCAACCTCAGCATGCACACATCAGGAGTGTCCTATCTCCAACCACATCACCACCATCATCATCAGCAGAACCAACAGCAGACCCCTCACACCCTGGCTTCCAATCAGACACCCACCCATCCTCTGCCTGCTTCCCAGCAGCCACTTTCCTCACAGGTCCCGGCGAGTCACAGCAATTCAGTTGTGCAGGTTTACAGCACGATGCCTCACATGGCAGGAGGAGGTGCAGAGATCCACACGTTAGGTCTGCAAGCTTTCCACCCTGTTCAAGTGAGTAAAAACTGACTAGTTGTTTCACTCCTTTAATATGTGACCTCTAATTTAAACATGTGAGTTTTGTTTGCAGGTTCCCAGTCAGTGTGTAGAGAGTCTGTCGTTCACCAGCCCACCCGTCTACAGTCCTGGCAAACAGGGCACCAAAACTAAGATTTGCAGTTCCACTAACAGTTTGACTGAACTGGGTGATTTTGAAAAGACCATCATCCCAAAACCAAGAAGTAACAAAAAGAGCACAGACGGAGCTACAGGTAAGTAGAAAGTGTATAAATGTAAACCTGAATTAGATGCTGTTGAAAATAAGTTTTAGTAGCTGGTTGATGAGAACAGTACTTTTCAGAACCAATGACCGAAACAGAGCAATTTAAGCCCAATTACAAGCCAGATGAGGCATAAAAATCCCAAGTCCCACATCAAACTACATCATATTTCTCTGGTTTAGTATGATTAATTGGTTAAAAAGCTGCGTAAAAAGCTGCGTAAAAATATGTTAACATTACAAAATGTTAACATATTTTTAATGTTAACACAAGTTAAAACATACCGGTTTTAGTCTGTAATTCTTTACTTTTTGGTGAAAAATGAACGCTGACTCAAAAAACATTTTTTTTTCCTAATCAAGTAATATTAGCCTTATTTTTATAAATAAAATCTAACTACATGTTTTTATTTGCTACACAGCAGAGCAACTAAAGGGAAAAGGTCCGAAGCTGAAGTGTAATTTCTGCAACAAGATCTTCTCAAAAAACTTTGATCTCCAGCAGCACATCCGAAGGTGAGATAACTGCTCCACATCCGATTCTAACACTGGGAAAATTCGATCAAATATTCCATGCATTTTCTTTTTTCCAGCCACACAGGAGAGAAACCGTTTCAGTGCATCGTTTGTGGCAGAGCTTTTGCTCAAAAATCCAATGTGAAGAAACACATGCAGACTCACAAGGTTACTTTCTGTCTAGAATGTCTTGTTTGGTCTGACACATAAAGTAAAATTTTGTATGTGAATTAAATGCATTTAAAACACTCTGACGGGTGTTGTCTACACCCTGTAGGTGTGGCCTATGAGTGTAGCTGGCACGGTGTCCCGGCTACCTGTTACAGTAAAGGTGGTTCCCATGCCAGCTAATGAAGAAGATGGCGGTGGAGAGGAGGAACATTCCAGAGAAAGAGATGATGAGGAATCACAGCAAACCCAAGGAGAGGAGGAACCAGATCAAACAGGTACCATCTGTTAGATAAGTTCAATGAACGTCACAGTAATTCCAAAGTGTTTAGTCAGCTTGTGTAGGAGGAGATATTATTTTTAAAAAGGTGTGCGTGCTCACTATTCCTGCTAAACACTTTCCTAATATCACTCCAGAGCCATCAGAGGAGTTGGAGGAACGTCTGACTGATCCTGATCCAACAGCTGGCCAAATAGAAGATGTGCAAAGCGGACATCCTCCGGTCCAAATGCTGTCCAATCAGAGCCAGTCGTGTCAAGTTCAAACTAAACAGATTATGGTTATAGACAGTTCATATCAGTGCCAATTCTGTGCCAGCAAGTTTAAGACTTACTTTCAGCTCAAGTCTCACCTGACACAACACAAAGGAGAGCAGGTGAGTGGGATGGAAATGGTGTCTCCCAACCAGGGGTACACAAGTACTTAGTGGTCAATGACAATAATCCACAAAGTCTGTAAATTTAAAAAAAAAAAAAAAGAAAGACTTTAAAACAGATTTTTTTTTTCTGGTAATCAAATAGAATAAAATCAAATAAGTTTTTATCATCATCATTTAGGTCAATTAGAAAACTTCAGAAAGTATGAAATTTAACCGGTGGTACATTTTAAACCGGCCTGAGTAGAAAAAAAGTTTAGAACTACAGCCAGCTGAATTGTAGTTTTATTTCAGAGCCAATTGGATGTCAGTATCCAAGTTGTGATGCATGTTATTTAGAGAAAATCATTTTCCAGCTTGTTTAACATGGGAACATGCATTTGCTTGCAGGTTTATAAGTGTGTGTTAAAGTCCTGCTCCCAGACCTTTCAGAAGCTGGATCAGTTCCTGGAACACATCCGAACACACCAGGAGCAACTGACGTACCGCTGCCACCTTTGCAGCAAAGTCTTTCCTTCCCTGTTTGAACTGGGTGTGCACCAGTACTCCCACTCCTTCTGCCCGCAGCAGAACACACGCAAGGAGACAGCCGTGTACAGGTCGGGAGGAACACAGGGAGGCTTTGATTACGTTCATGCAATGATCATAAAAAAAAAAAAAGTAAGGGTTTGGGACGATGGGCGATTCAATTGAAAAGAATCTCTAAAGCCTACTTGCACTGGGCGTTCATTCCGCAGCCTTGCTCTATGGCAGGAGTGGGCGAACTTTTTGACTCGGGGTCCACATTGAGTTCTAACATTTGACAAAGAGGCCGAAACAGGATCAGATGGATGGCATGCTTTGGTAACTGCTAGATTAGGCCGATAGAATGTCGTGCTAGATTTTAAAGTAGTATGTTAAATATTACATCTATAGCGTTAAATTTCAAATCAAGCGCGTTAGGTCTGAAATCTAGTGCGATAGCGCTTAAAAACGTGCATTTAGTGGTGTTGAAATTTAAGCGCTTGATGTAACATTTTGCTTGTTTTAACATCTAACACTCTTGTTTACATGCGTGAATTGGGCCCGATGGCTTTCCATATCTGCGCACACTGTTAATTTTGACAGCGTGCACATCACGGACACAAACATTTTAATGGGAACAGTGTTATTGTTTTCTCAACAAAGCCAATACATCCAGAGAGATCCATCTAGTGAGGAAACATCAGAATTGCAGGTGAAATAAAACTAACAAGGTTTATTTATTAGATTTTTTTTTTATGTCCGGAGGCCTGATTAAAACGTTTAGTGGGCCGCATGTAGCCCGAGGGCCGTAGTTTGCCCATGCCTGCACTATGGCATCTGCTGTGAGTTCAGCTTACTTCAGGATCTTCTGATTCTATGAATAATTTCAGGCTAAAATTAATTTGTTTTTCTAAATATATTTAGAAGCCTGTATCTCAGACTCACACTAGCTTTGTTACTCCATCACTGCTCCGAATGGGTTTTGTGGAGTTAAGTTTTTTGCTTCCAGCTCATGTATGTTCCATCTCATCACAGGTGTGTGAAATGTCAAAGCAGATATTCGACCCAGGAAGCCTTGGAACAACATCTGCTGACTGCCTCACACAGTTTTCCTTGTCCACACTGTCAGAAGGTACTTTTAAAACCTGCAATGCTGCACATCTTCATTTTACCAAAGTACTACATGGGCTTCTCAGGTTATCATGCAGAACTTATTTTTCTTCTTTCTTAAGTCTTCAACACTTCTACTTGTTGCTACCTGTAGGTTTTTCCATGTGAGAGATACTTCAGACGTCACCTCCCCACTCATGGAGTCGGAGGAAGGTTTAAGTGTCAAATCTGCAAGAAGGCCTTCAAGACTGACCACTACCTCAAATTACACACGCGGATTCACTCAGGTCTGAAATCCTGCACTGAGACATTTTAAGATCAAAGTTTTACTTAATATTTCACGTGACCAAATACAAACCAAAGAAAGTCAGAGATGACGTCTTTTTTTTTTTTTTAGGTGAGAAGCCATTTAAATGTTCCCTCTGTGAGGCGACATTTAACAGGAAGGACAAAGTCAAGCGACACATGCTCATTCATGAACCCTTTAAGAAATACAAGTGTCCCTTTAGGTAAGCTCTAAAGGGACTAAATGTTGACTTTTAGTCAATATTTCCCATGTGATTCTTAATTATTTTTTGCTTAATCTTTTATTTTCCCACCAGGACTCATGTCGGCTGCACCAAAGAATTCAACAGACCCGACAAACTCAAGGCTCACATTCTTTCCCACTCCGGTGAGCCGGTTGTTTATAGAAGTATAAAATTGTAGAGAACATATTTGTATGTGATGAAAAAAAGCATCTGCCCATTGTGGTGAAGAAAGAGCTGAGCCAAAAAGCAAAGGTCTCGATTTACCAGTTTATCTACGTTCTTACCCTCACCTATGGTCACCAGGTGTAGGTCGGGACCGAAAGAACAAGATTGGGGATGGAAGTGTCTGAAATCAGCTTCCTCTGCAGGGTGGCTGAGATCTCACTTAGAGGTAGAGGAAGGGGCTCTGCCATCCAAGAGGAGCTCAGAGTAGAGCCTTTGCTCATCTGGATTGGGAGAAGCCAGATGGGGTAGTTTGGGCATCCTGTAAGGATGCTTCCCAAACGCCTCGCTGGTGAGGAGTTTTGGCCACGTCGCACCGGGAGGAGATCCAGGGGCAGAACCCAGACCTGGTAGAGAGACTTTGTCTCACAGCTGGTCAGGGAACACCTGGGTGTTTCTCCTGCGTGAGTTGGCATCTGTTGTACCAGCGACTCGGCCCTGAATAGGCGGAAGACGATGGTACGGAAAAAAGCAGGTGTTTATGTAAAATACTCAATTTCTGCAGTCTTCACTGTTGGTAGTTCTGATAATTGTATAGAGCAAATGTTCTGAAGTCCAAGTCAGGTGTTTCAAGCATTAAAACCAGCAACCTTCACCCTGTAAGGCTGGACGTACGCCCAGTAAAATTCAAAGGAAAGAAACAAATATGTTATTCGTTTAGAGGCGAGGTGCAGTTTTAGAGCAAAGCAAAAGTTTTCCAAACTCATTATTTAGGGTCGCTTGATGTCTTGGCAGGTCATTAGTTGTAAATAATGTTTCTAAATGTTTGAAACTTTTGTCGTTTTCTTCAAAGGTATCAAACCCTACAAGTGTCTATTTTGTCAGAAGACATTCAGCCGGAGGGCTCACATGCTCGAACATCAACAATCACACACAGATAACTACAGGTTCAGATGTTCCACCTGCAACAAGGGATTCACCAGGCAGAGTTATTACAGAGATCACAAGTGTCCTGCTGCGGGGAACGGGACAGAAGTGGGAGAAGCGGGACATGTGTCAACATCTGAAGACAAAGAGGAAGAGGATGAAGGGAGTGGATTCACCAGGAAATCAAAAAGGTCACGAAACGATGGAGGGCAAGAAGACGATGACTCCTCAAAGTGTGGGCAACACCAAATGGATACAGAGAGGGAGGAAGATGAAGGGAGGAGGATTGATGAGGCAAACCAGGCTGCCATTACAGCGATTGAAGAACAGATCGCAGGAGAAGAGGACGACACAATGGAAAATGATGACGAGACACTGGTGCAAATGCAAAATAATGACCAAAACAGCTTGGAGCAGAGTTGTTTATAGTTTGAACTATTAAAGACTTTTTATGAACATGAGCCATGTAAAAATCTAGGAAAACACACTGTTTGGTCAAAGAAAAGGTCACCACCTGAATTTGACAAAATATATATAAACCTCCTTTAGATTGATTACTTTGAACCCCAATTTGTGCAATACAGTGCTTTTTGTTACTTAAACCAAGTAAATTGACTTTTACTGAGGTTGTAGAAAATATTTGTGTCTGTAAAAGAAATGTGAAATCATTTAGTAAAGAAAACATCTAGAGATTACAGAAACAACTAAAATTAGGTTAACACTTGGACCCCCGAGTTCTAAATCTACCTGCAAGCGCCATGACAGTCAATGTGACGCATATGTAATTACTCATGTTTTGCGCTGCTATATTGTATAAATAAACTTTTACACTACTCAATTTTAAAGTAGTAACAATGAGAAAATGTTAAAAAAAAAAAAACAACCTAAAATCCAAAAGCAAACACCAAAGTAAAATGGTCTAATTAGTCAATGCCTACTTTTTTCCGTATTTTGCACTGCTGCTTCAAAAATGTCCTCGTTAAAAGATGGCTATCTGCTATATTCTAACATGTTAACCTGAACTTTCAAGACTTATCTACAAAACATGGCATACTTTATTCAGGTAACAATTTTCTTACTCTCTTCATCGTATCTCTTTAATATTATTTCACTCAACCTTTCTAAAATGTTTCTGTAATGGCGTCAGCTGCTTGCTGCTGTGCCCTGGTTAGAAAAGATAAAATGCTTATAAATTTTAAATGTTCATTTTTAGAACACAAAAACTACCTAATAAAATAGAAAACATAATTATATTGAAAGTCATAAAAGGCCAGCCTCTTAGGTTGTATTTTAATTTTTCTAATTAGCATATTAAAGTAACATGCGGTCAAATTGACCGCTGCGGCGGTCCTTGTGCCAAGAACTGTCCGACATATCAAAAACTGAGATTACATAAGGCCTTAAAGTTTTGGTTGAAGAAATGTACCTGAAAATACATCTCAAGCTAATTTGTAACAGGTAGTAATTAAAAGGCCTTGTGTCATTAAAAATAAAATTTTTAGAGCTTTTTATCTTCTCATAGTGACGGGTATGCCTTGTATTTCTCACCAAACTGTTTTTTTTTTTTTTAGAATGACTCAGCAGTTTTTAAAAGAATTGTATTGGTATTTTTGCGACAACAAAATGCCAGCTACAGTGATGATACTTTTTACAAACCAGGAAGCATGTCACACATGCTCCTCCTCCTTTCTGTAAGGTGGGTGGTTCCCTCAGAATCTGTGTCAAATTTCAGAGGCGGAGTTGAGGCTTTCTCAAAAAGGGCTTTGGGATAAGCAACAGTCAGGTTTTTACACTTGTTGGTCTGTAATAAAGATCCTTAAATAATTAAGATTCCGTAGCTGTTGCATAATGAATGTTCCAAAATCCAAATTGTGTTTATTTATGTGCAATAAGAAGAGAAGTATTTTTCATGAGATGGATCCTTTAATCTAGAAATGTTCTGCGAAATCAAATCAAAAAGTGTTTGAGTTGCACAAATCATAATCACACAAAGATAGGCCACTCGGCTCCATTTATCTGAAAGTGTGACCTCATTTTTTAGTGGTGACCTTTTTTTTAGGCCAATTGGTGTACTTATTTGTTTTATATTAAAACATTTTATTGTAAATGTCCTTCCTTTTATGCATTGTTTAGCAGAAAATAAAAAGTTGTGGTGACTTGGTTGATCCATATCACACACAGATGACCCCACGATCCTTGATTAAGAACATTTGTATCACGATTAATTTTTTTATTTAATTTATTAAGGTGACAATTTCTATATTACATTTCTTCATTTACATCAGCAATTAAAACAGGGAAAAGAAAATAGAGCTTACCATAAACTTCTTTTTAAAACCTCTCTCTTATAAAAGAAAAATTTGTTATTGACACCATTTACAGCTTCTTCTCATGTACAGGAGTGACAGTGGTTTAGTTGGATTTGAGCAATTCTGGAAAAATTCTGGAGCGATGCTTATTGATTTTTGCATACGTTTGGTAATTAGATTAAGTTACAACAAAATAAAAAAAAAAAGGTTAAACATCCTGCATCTGAGATGAACAAACTTTTCATCCTGATACATTCATTGAGTCTCAGTATCACAGACTTTTCAAAGAAAGATTCCAAACGCTCAAACTGATTTGGTAGTTTCTGATCAGTAGGATTGAGATTAACTGAAAAAACCCCCCAAAAAACCAAAACAGTAATTCTTTCAGAGTTGCTAATATGGCAACAGGTGCAAGAGTTAGAGGAAAGTTCAAAGACCAGAAGCCCAACAGATCCCATCATGCATGTGAAAGTAAAAGACCACAGAAGCACCTGAAATCAGTAAAAAGTGCTAAGCTGGATCAGAAAACTGTCACCAAAGTTTCTCATTTCCAGAAATGCTGTTAACTGTCAGATTAATTAAAAATGGCACTTTTATGTATAAAAAAAATACTAACAGGTATTTTAGTCAAAATGTTAAATCAGTGGCCCTTAAAACTCTTAATGATCTATTTTGTGGGGACAATTATTCATATTTGGGCTCTTTGATAGGTAAATAATCTTCAATTTAAATTGAAGATTTATCTTGATTTTGTGTTTTGATGTGGATCAAATTCAAAGTTTGTCTTTCTTTTAATTTATTGCTGTTTATTTTTTAAAAAAGTTTGGTGTCCAGAAACAGTTTTTGTTAAAATAACTTATTTGGTTTAACATACTTTTTGGTGTGGGATCATTGAGCATTGCCTCTTGATCTTGTTTCATTCAAAATTTTTCTGTGCACTGAAGCAGAAAAAAAAGTTGGAAATCCTAACGTTGATAATTTGAACATTTTTCCAGATTTCTCTAATCCATAATGTGTCATTGTCCCACATCACTGTGAAGCCGGACCCTATAAAACTAAAGCCGGCGTATGTTGTGTTCCACATTCGCCACTATCATCACAAATAATGGAGGTGACAACACTTTAAACAATCATTAATCGATTCACAGATCAAACACTAAAACGCCCCGAACCCCTTGTGAGGGCGTGTCTCCCAAAATCTCATCAAAGCACCAAGATTGTCTGTTATTGAAGCGTTACTTTTGGATCACAACATTTGCAAAAGTTACGTGTTAAAAAACGTATTCTAAATTATTAGTAGAACTTTTGTTTTTTTTTAAAAAAGCAATGGGATTTTCTTTTTGGTGCAGTTAAGCCTCAAGAAAAAAAAAAAGATGAAAACCACAACCTCATAATTTGACATTAAGGTATAATCCCATCATTGCTGGAAGCAGATTAAGCCCACAAGCCCGAGACCACCCAGTTAGAAAGATTACGTGTTTGGAAGAGAGAGAAACTGGTTAGTCTGGGGAGAGGTGAACTCATGCATAATTTGCTGCATGTTTTCAGAAACAAAAGCAGCTTCCACATTTTGGTTCGACAAAAAAAAAATTTCACAACCATCAGGGCACATGAGCAGAACATGGAGAGCTCCAGATGTTCATCCAGATGCCCCGCTGCAGTCTTCCATTCTCTGCTCTCAGATTTAAACTCATAATTTTTTAAGTTGTAGCTCTCTTTTTCACTCCTGCCCGAAACCTTCCGTCTCCTCGATGGCGAACATCAACTTCTCCTTCAGTTGTTCGTAGCTTTTGTACGGCGGCAGATCCAGTCTGTTAAAGCTGGGAAAAAATAAAATACAACCGGAAGTCAAAGATTATCCTTTTTATTAATGTTTGATTTTTCTTTGAGGATATGAGGCGAGGGACTTTTTGGTTTCCCTAGTTGAGCACAGACATGGCACCATGGTTAAGGAGCCTTGAAACCAGTTGGTGAGTCATCAGCCCACAACAAGTGCTGCTGGACTGTAGAGATGTTCTTTTAAGTTTAATAAGTGGTTTATTAATTATGGTTTTATAACGTGATTACTTCCTATCTGTTCTATATCTACTTAAATAACATCATCGGTTGGGGTGACTGAAGACGGTGCAGTACATAAGGCTAGATAGGCGACCCCTGAAGGGAAATGCCGAAATAAGAAGAAGACTCACCACGTGTGACTCCTGGGAAGCCAGTTTTCTTTTCCCACTTTCTCAATACAGAACTTCTGAGGACCATTGCTTCCTGTAAGGAGAATAATTAATAAGTTCAAACATGTTTTCATCAAAACAACAAATCAACTCTGACAAAAATTCTGCTGGAAATGTGATATTTTCTGACTTTAAATTGTTTCAAATATAATTAAACATGCACACAGATAAAAAAAAAAAAATCCCTTAACGTGTTTGACAGACTAAATGAATTTTCACATTCGTATCTTCAGTGATGTTTGTTACGGTGTTCATACCCATAAGATCAGCGAAGCCCCCAACGGGCAAGCGACAAGTACCGGTGACAAACTGTAGCAGCCGCATGCGCTTCTCATTGTCCATTTCCTTTATGAACTGCAGTGAAATAAAAAAGATAATGCAGTTTAAGCATGTAAATGCAACAAAGAAGAATTTAGGATTACAAACAGCAACATTCTGAAGCAAAAAGTAGATTAAAGTTGATTTAAAAACACAAAAATATGCTTTATTAAAAAAAAAGGATAAATTTTAATTCATTTGAGATTTGAATAGAAGTTGTACAACATTATGTATGGATAATTTTTTTTTTGTTTCTTGCTGCCAGGGTTGGGTTGCTATGGCAAACCCAAACTTTTCTCACTCTAGCCACACCCTCTGGAGTGAGGATCTGTTCCTGATCAGTAGAACGCGATAAATAAAAAAGAACTTTTGGTTAGGTTTTTCCCCAGAACTAACTTCTTTGGATATCTGGGATGTCTAGAAGTCTATGATCCCTCTCAAATGCCTAGGCTTACAATTGAACAGAGAACACCTTGGGATCCATCTAGGTGAGCTGGAGTATTGAGCTGGGTTAAGAGCAGCCTGGTTTTCCTGTCTGAGGTTGTTGCCCCAACAACCCGGCCCCAGATAAGTGGAAAACACAACAGAACATTAGTTTGTAAACGAATAACTTCTCTTTGCACCGACCTGCCAGAACCACATGATCTGTTTGCTATTGCGGGCGTAATGTCTGTAGATGGTGTTTCTTTGCCAGTCTGAGAGGTCAATTTCCTGCATGCCGCATAGCATCACCTGTGACAAAATACGGGTTAATAACAAAACACACACAGCTTGTTTCTGCTTCCAGCCTCATGCACAAAAAAGTGCTCCTGTTCAGATCAGACCTCTAGTTCCTTTGCATCGAAGTATTGCAGGTATTGCTGAGGAAGAACTTCATTGAAGCCCTCAAAGAAAGCTTGTGTCTGTTCTTCTACTCCTCTGGAAAGTCTCCATTCAGCTATTAATCTGATGAAAAAAGAGGGACACAGAATCCATAAAAACTACAGCCCAGCATCTCACGGTATTCTATAGACTCAAATATCCAAACCCACTTGATGTACTCCTCTTTGTTCTCCTCTGTGACCTGGATGTCACCACCTCCGGGTTTCAGGTCATGGGTGGTGATTTCTCCAAGGATTTCTTTATCGACAGAAAAGAACATCTCCAGGCCACATTCCTCGATGTCGTTGTCTCTGAAAGAACAAAAACAACATTTTCACACACGGCTGATAATCTGTTTTAATCTGTTACAGTTAACTCCAGACGGCTGCTTCGTCTGCACTTTAGCGGACTCACTTGATCCACATGAGCGAGTTGTAAAACTCGGGGTCTATCGACTCCAGATCTTTGAGAGCCAGCGGCTTGTTGAGGATTCGTTTGTAAAACGGCAGTGAGAAACCAGTGTCTATAAACTTCCCGTGGAAAAGAGCCTGAGAAAAAAAAGAAATCACAACCATGAAGTGTTTTTTTGCAGCATGTGATTCTTATTCTCATGTAAAATAAAATGAGGATCACAAACCATGGCAATAAATCGTCCGATGAACTTGAAATATTTGAGGTGGTCGGGGTTGATGTAGGAGGCAGGGTTAATCTGAAGGCAGTAGTTATCTTTACCAGCATATTCAAACAGGCAGTACATTGGATTCAAAACCTCATGGGACAACAGGAAGAACCACTCCCTGGAATGACAAGCGAGGAAAAAATAAGAAATTACAACATTTTACAAAGACTCTTAAATTATGTGTTTTAACAAGTTTCCAGTCACAATTCCGGTGGTGACTGAAAGACTGAGATTGCAGATACAAGCAGTCAAAATGAGCTTCATCTGCAGGGTGGCTGGGCTCTCACTCAGAGATAGAGGAGCTTTGCCATCCAGGAGGAGCTTGGAGTAGAGCCATTGCTTCTCTGGATTGAAAAAAGCCAGATAGGGTGGTTAGGATGCCTCCCGAACGTCTTGCTGGTGAGGTGTTTCGGGCATGGTTCACTGGGAGGATTACCAGGACCGGACCGTGGACCCACTGGAGAGACTGTCTCACAGCTGGTTGGGGAACACCTTGTGATCCTCCTGGGGGAGCTAGGGGATTTAGTCAGGGTGAAAATCCTGGGTTTTCTGTCTGAGGCTGTTACCCCTGTGACCCAGCTCCAGATCAGCGGGAGACAATGGAACGGAACAGTCACATGAAAGATGTGTGTTTTATTTTCCTTATCATACCTGGCAACCCCACCATAGTCAAGGCCCTCCTCTCCAGGGAAGATGATCCACAACCTTCTCCGTAGATCCTGAGCGTTAAAGCTCATTATCTAAAAAAAAAAGACAAGAAAATGAAATAAAGACTTTAACTACTAAAATACAAAAGCACCTGTGATACAATCCGAGAATAATCAATTAGTGTTTTAATAACAATTCAAAGTGTCTTATAGAACATGTTTTTAAATCAGCTTAAGTCTATGTAATAAAATCTAATAGAATCAAATTTAGTTTCAAATCTAATGCTTGTGGGCACTGTATACTGCTATGTGTGCATTGGTGTGTGTGTGGGTGTTTAGAAGGCCTGCACCTGCTGGAAGGAGTCCTCAAACAGGGTTTTTCTGGATACTGTGATCTTGATGTGCTGAGGCAGTGACAGTTGCTAAAGAAAGGGAGAGAAGTTTGATTTAATTAAAAAAAAAAAAAAAATTCATGTAAGACAGAATAAAATAGATATTTTTAATAAAGGAGGGAAATAAACAATTTGTTCAATCAAAAAAATTATTTTTGATGTATCAAAAAATGAGTCCACCACTAATGATTAACACCTTTTTTTATAGCAAATTAGAACATTTTTAGTCATTTTATTCATGTAAATTATAAAGAGGAACGCGGGAAGATGGGTTATAAATGTTTATGTGCATGTTAATATGACAAAAAATGTTTTTTGTAGTCTTTCAATCCTGCTTTTTATGGCATTGTACATAAAAAGGCAGTTATTTAACTCTTTTATAGGCACACATTTTTTTACCTTTTTAACTCTGAACAGGCGCACACGCTTTCGAACTAACAACAAACCTGACGTGAACAACTTTCCGTTCTCGAATAATCTTGTTTTCCAACGTTGCCACGGATGCTGTTGGCTGTTTGCCTGACAACTATGTCTTTAGTGATAAAACAGCTTTTTTTTTTTTAAACCAAAAATCCCAATCATTTTTGTTCTTTTTGTGACAATCTGCCCTTTCATGTTCGAGTTTTGACTTCTTTAGCTTGTCATGCTAGTATGTAAAAGCACTGCAAAGCATTTGAAGCGTGACGCAGCAAGTATTTTGACAACACATGCACATTGTTCATGTGTGCACTCCTCAGAATTGTATTAAACTTGTTGTATAAACTTTAAAAGTGCTACTAACAGGAAGTTCTCACCTGGCACCAGAATCTGAAGTACTGAACTTTGGCTTTGAAGTCTCGGACGTAAGTGATCTGTGGTCCATTTTCTCTGTAAGAAAGAAAAAAAGTCAATGTGTTACGACCTTTCACCACTGATATTAGGCTTTTCCATGTATCATAGAGCAGTAAGAGGCAACTGAACAACTGACTCATGTAAGTTATAAATGTTTAGTTTGTCTTTTTGCTGGTTTAATTACACAGTTAACCAGCTTCATCAAACTGGTTTGTGAAACCTGAACCTGTCTCGCCTCACAAGTCACATGATATGAAGATGACAAAATGAAAGCGGACAGAGATTAGTCATGAGCTAACTGTGACCCTGAATGCGAGAAATTCTCATGATCCTGAAGGTGACACGTGTTATCCTTCAGATTTAATAAAAAACAAAGAGCAATTTATGACAAAATAAACTTAGTTGGTACAAATGAAGCAGCAAAGTTTGAGGAAAAAAAAGTCACTTTGAATAAACTTTATGATTTATGGGTTGAACTGAACATGGAATATTATTAGAACCTTTTAAATTAACACGTAAGTCAATTCTTTCTAGTAAGTTGGTGTGAAGGACTAACTAAGACAAAACATTTGTGTATAAAACTCCACTTTGAAAAAAAAGAAAAAGATCACATGGGAGTAACTGTATACAATGAGAAAACCTTTTCTTTTTTCTTTCTCTTTGATGATGAGAAACTCCTCGGAGCACCAACTACAAAACCAAACTCTCTTTCAGAGACCTAGATGATCCTCCTAACTTCTTTTTGCAGTCACATTACATTTTACAGCTGATCAGTGGTGAAATATTTGCTTTAGTCGTGTCTTTTGTAACTCTTATAAATCTTGAGATGCTTTAGGAAGCGAGTAAGACCATGACAGAAGACTTACAGAGAGGATTTTCCAGTGCGAGGGTCGATGTAGGTGGTTGTTCTTCTGTTGTGGTCGACAAAATAAGGAATTCCATCTACGGTGAATCGCATCTCCCAACCTTCTGGCAGCGGTTTCTCATTCAGCAAGCTGTGAAAAATCATTTTAAAGCATTTGTTAGATTTAGAAAGCTCAGGGCAAAAGATATTTTGGAGATTTAGACAAACGCTCAAAGACTGACCCTTGTGTTCGAGGATCCTCCCATTGTGTAGAACGGGTGGGGTGATGTACAAAATAAACTCTGCCATTACTGTCTGTTCTCTTCTCTGAAAAAAAAATGGGTAGACCAGATTATTTTATCACTATGGAAGCCAATAATTATTTCTGTACATATTCATTGTCTAATGAGATGAACAAGGCTACCATTAACTATCCAAATAGTTCTTTATAATACACAGCGGCCCCGAGAAAAAAACCATGTCTTATCGTACTTATAGAAACTCAAACTAAATATACTTCAACAATTAAAAATAAAGTAATGTTGATGCCTACAATTTGAAAAAGTAATATGTTCATGACGAGCTAAAGCAGTGCTTCTCAAATAATGGGGCACCCCATCTGGTGTGATGCTAGGAGGTGCATGTGACTTTGGGGAACATGCTTTTTTCCGTACTAGAATAAAGAACAATTGCACATCCACTACAGTAATTGGCAGTGACGTGCTGATTGCAAGAGTGTGCACACGGATTATTAGCTCTATGGTATAGGGTTTATTTTGCACCGATCAGGCGACAGGAATTGCAGTGTTTGAAGACGAGAAAGAGTAGGAGAGCGGGAAGGGGTGTAAGAGAAAATAATTAAGAAGCACTGAGGTGAGGTAAGTGTCATCATGGGAAAATCAAAAGAAAACCCATTCATTCAAGTCCCTAATGGGAACATCTACGACGAAAGCCAGTTCAATTTTAATCCCCAAAATCAGTTTAAAATGTTAACCCACTGAGAGCAACAAAGTCATTTCATAACAGAATTTTGTACAACTTTGGTTTTGGAAAAATGTAGGAACTTTGTAGAAAAATTATTTATTTATACAAACGAGTTACAGATAGAAGTGTAATCTAAAAGAAAATTGGCTACGCTACAGTTGTGCTCAATAAAAACGGACAAAAAATCTTGTTTTTTTTTAACTCACAGGTACGTATGATTAAAACACAAATAAAACAAAAGCATCTCACCCCATCCATGTGGCAGCGGGCCCAGTGGATCAAACTCTTTATTCTGAGAGGCTGCAACCTGGTCTTGTACCTGTAAATGCATAAATGAGAATAACATTTAAAAAATTACCAGAACAAACAAACAAAACATCTTGAGCGACTGCAACCACCGAAACAGAAAGTTTTATGTGAAGTGATAAAAAATCTAATCTTTAATTTCTCAAGAACAGAAACTTTTTAAGGTGAAAAAAAAATCTTAAAAACCCCACATTCCTCCCGAAGCCGGAATAGAACGTAATTGAATGCCAGGTGTGTATGTGCATGGCGTGACATCACAGCACACATTGTTTGTCTTCTTCAGCCTGATGTGTACATTTGTTATGTTGTAAAGCTGCTTTAAGCTCAACGTGGAACAAAACATCTCATTTTAAAATAGTTTTTCATTCATTACAAATTCTCCACATATTACCACTGGTTATGTCATCTGTTTTCTTATTTTATCATGAGCACACCTTGTGCACATCTAAAGGAGAAAGGTACAGTTCTTTAAAGAAATGCAATGTACACTCGGGTTTATTTTCTCTCTACGCCTAAAATTAACCCTATTTTGTGTACAACTTTTGTCTACAATGTGATAAATTGAACAAATCATGTAGTTTCTCAAACTTAACATACAGTACATACTTAAACAGAGATTGTGCAGATTTTTCTGAATCAGTAGCAATTTTCTATAAATACAGTTGTGAATGGATTTTTGGTGCCAATAATTTGTAAAACTTGGTAATTAATAAAAAAAAATGTCTGTGATAGATCAGTGAGACCCAATTTAGATGTCTGTTTATTTATTAGATCGTGACAGGTTACTGGTGGCTGTAACTAACACAAACATAACAAAGAACATTCCTGGCTAAAATGCAACAGCTTCTTTTTTTCATATTTCTACCTTTGTTCTCCATGATGAGGGTATATCCATAAATCTTGCATATTCTAAAACTGTATACGTTCACTGATTCAAAGCATGAGAAAAAAGCAGCAGAGGGTTTGGTAATTGTTTGATGCAGCGCACTGGGATGTTCATTACAATCTCAGAGAATTTATCTCACACAGGACAAAACCTTCCTTTTATGTGTGCGCTTGTGTGTGTGAGGAGCTTTTAGGACTCTGCGGGGTGGAGCTAGAAGGCAGGAGAGAAAGAACCAGCTGCATCTGAGATTAAATATTTGTGTTTTTAATTCATTTCTTTAAAACTAGCCTGTCTTGATTATCTTCTCATTTTGGCCTGATTTCCAAATTTTAGCGCTGATTGGGCTATCTCTAATTGTACCTGTTGTCTGATAAACATAGAGCCTGATATGGTATGAACTGAAGTAACAATATGACGTGACATAATGTCAGAAAAAGTAAAGACTTTCATTTCCATCCACATCATACAGAAAGAGGAAGTCTTACCCCGACTATGAACCTCTGGTTGAACTGCTGCATGGCACCCTGCAGCTGGCTGCGTTGGTGCTGCCATTGCTCATAATTACGCACAGTTTCCGTTGTGGGACGCTGCCATGTAGTGGTTCGAGTGATATGATCAACAAAGTAGACCCGCCCCATCTGATCGAGACGGCGCTCCCACCTGCATTCACAACGCAGAGATAAAGGAGATTCAGGCTGAGCTGGTACATTACTGAACTACGTCATCATCGCCAACAATTAGCTTTCTGTGGCTTTAATAAGAAACTGATGAGCACTGGTTTTTGTTAGTTTCGTAACATATTATATCATAACCTGCGACACCAGGGAAGTTAGAAAAACACAGAATAAGCATAACAAACAAGCTGAGTGGGCAAGAAGGTATACATCACACTAGAACATGGGCTTTTTACGTACAAGGTTATTTTTAACTTTAACATACATACAAGTTTGAACATCTTTTTTTTTTTTCCACAAATATGTACAGAAAATTTAACAGAATATTCAAGTGTGTTCCAAGGAAATTACAAATTATATTTGAAGAAGTTCAATACAAGTCAATAATTACATATATTGAGGTAGAAACAGACAAACACGGGTGAAAAGATGAAATATTTCCAGTTCAACCATCACATTCCTGTTTTCGGAGTGACTCATTCTGACCATTGTGTATGTGAGTGACTAACGTCAGATGATTCATCGGAAAAAAAATATCAAAGATAATGTAAACAGAAAACATTTAAGAAGCTGATTTTAGCAGCAAAATTAGTAAAAGATTGTTTAAAGAAAAAAAAAACTACAATATTTTATTTAAAAGACAGAAAAACAATGTCCTTTCTTGAACTCAATGTCAAGCTTGTTGTCACAAAAGCCCAGTTGGTAAAGTCGAATGTTTTATTTTATAATATATATTTTATTATTAGTAAGACGGAAAAGGTTTAATTACCCGTGTGGGAGTGGTTCAGGGCGTTCCCAGGTAGTTCTCTTTTCCACGTGGTCCACATAATACAACCTTCCGTTCTGATCCACCCTCTGCTCCCATCTGGGCAAAACAAAGAGTTTGTGTGGTAAATAGTTTTATCTTTAAAAGTTGGCTTTTGTTTTCGACTGTTGGGACTAAGAACTTGCTATCCTCTTGTAAAGTAACTTCCCTCTACAGCGTCCTCTCCTTTCCAAAGCAAACCTTCACTTTCACCATAAATCACAATCTCATCTGCAAACATCAGTCCAGGGGATTCCTGTCTAACCTCATCTGTCAACATGTCCATTGTCATAGTGAACAAAAAGGGACTCAGAGCAAGTCTGTGACGCAGTCCCACCTCAACTTGACCTATTCATACCCCCACTGGAATATCAGTGCAGCTTTACTCAGTTGGTGAGCAAGTGCCATAAAAATGTAAAGATAATCAATTAAAATAATATGAAAAAGACTAAATAATACATATTTGCAGAAGACAAAATACATCTCTTTGCTAATGAGGTATTTTGGTCACCAGGAGGAGACTCAAATGCAGACCCCGGACCGGCTAGAGAAACTATGTCTCACAGCTGGCTGCGGAACGCTTCGTGATTCTTTTGGGTGAGCTGGAGGATGCAGCTGGGGTGAGAAAAGCCTGGGCTTCCCGTCTGAAGCTGTTTACACCCCCCTGACCCGGCTCCGGATAAGCGGAAGACAACGGAAAGGAATGTTTGTGGAAGGCCTTAGAAGATCTTGCCAAATGTTAAATAACTAATTTTATACCATTTTAATACCAACTTTTAATGAACACATGTTTTCATTTATTTTAGCAGCAAATAATTTCCTTCAGACATGAGATAGTTAATATTCATATTCAAACACAGTTTATTAAACAGATATTTTTTAATACTCAGAAAATAAAAACTAACCCAGGAGGCAGTGGTCCAGTGACTGCTGGGACTCTGGGTGTGACCACGGGGGTGATACTGTTGCTTGGCTGCCTGCCTGCAGATTGAGATCCGGAAGCCGAGGAACTTCTGTCTGAGCTGGAGGATGAATTGGAGTCTGGTGTGGATAGAGGTCCTGAGGAGACAGTTCTCACTGGAGTATCAGAAGCTGACTGGCCGTCACTACCGTCTGCTACAGAGGAGCCATTACTTGAAGGTGCTGGAAAAAGTTTGAAATACAACACTCTTCAAATTTCCAAAACAAACTAAGCGGTCATAAATTAATCACAGTGTTATTAGGATTTATTATGTGTTATTGATGTACAAGGAAGCAGCTCACTAGGATAGAAGGTGTTGTTATGCTGCTTAGCTAGCAAAGGGTAAATGATTGATATCAAATCTATCCGTTCAAGAAAAGACACATACTTTGAACTTTGTACTTATTAAAGTTCACATCAAGTTTTTCCTTTTTAAAAATCTGACCTGGTGAAGAAGTAGGTCTACGAGGGGTTGGAGGAGGAGGTCTGGAAGGCCGTGGTGGTCGGAGAGGTCTTCCACCTCCTGAGGACACTGATGGAGAGCCGTTGCTGTTTGAGATCCTTCTGGAACTGGGAGAGGATCTGTGTTCTACAATGTCCAGGGCTGGAGAACTGTCCCGGCTGTGTCTGTGAGGTGAAACAGAAAGTTTAAATCAGGGAATAAAAAGATTAAATGTTTAACCCGAATATAAATTTTCAGACGACGATAAGAGGTTTCTTTTTCTTTTTTACCTTGTCGTATAATCCCCATTAGGCTGAGACTCTCCATTGGATGTGCCTGGCATTCAAAAAATATACAATTTGATTAAAACAAAATACAGCAAATATTAAAAAGAAAATCAAACCCAACTTCTGAGATTTAACACTTTCTACTTACTATGGTCAGCTTCAGCCGCAGTGAACATTTCCGGGTCGACCGTCATGCCGTCGAGGCAGACGGAGAGATCTCCCACCACATCCAGCTGCTCTCTATCTGTGCACAGCTGTAGCGTCTGCACCACCTCACAAACTAGATTAAGACAACACAATACAATCATCTTGGCGTGCATTACTCATCTATTTACTTTCTAATATTAAATAAGTGACAGGAAGTAGAGGCAAACTGTAAATTACAAGTAATTACATACAAATCGGAGGAAAGAATTTGAGCAATTTTTATATCATTTGAATTTGGCTAAAGGTTTTTCAAAATGTTTTCCTCATAAAAAATGGAGTTTACATTTCCAGCATCAGTGCATGATTAAAATGTGAGCTGAAATCAGTTTTTCCCCTCCCGAAAGAATAAAACGGCAGAGGAGGGGAGTAGAGGAGTTGAGAAGAGCACCAAAAGTCTGCGTCATCACTTTAATGCTTTTAGAAGTCGGAATAATCCAAAAAAAAAAAAGGTCTCTGATTTACAGAAAAATATTTTTCTGGTCATTTGATCCACAAAGACACAAAAATTGCATTGGCTGAACTTTTATGAACAAGCACACAATTATTGAATGTTTCTGGAGTGTGAAAACTCCAGGTTTATGCCCATTAGTTTATAAAGTGAGATGATGGTCAGTATATTTTCTGTCATCCTGGTTTGGAGGTCATAGTTCAGATACACAAGTACTCAGTCCGGCAGCGCAATGAGCGACACCTGCTACTTCGTGCACTCCTCTGGGTTGTGAACCACATCATGCAGAGGGTGATGAGGATTTTTCAGGATGCCCTGAATTAGAGCCCTCATCTTCCTCTCCAAAACAACTCCCACAGTTCCGTAGTCTTAGTTTTATTTAGTTTTGTTTCAAGATGTTTTATATGACCAAGTATTACTAATTTTACAGCTATGTTGTTTCAAATTAGTTTATTAAAAATGGCATTTGTCATGATAAAACTTTGTTTTATGCACTTGCACAACAGCAGACAAACTGAAATTACAATTGATTAGCATGTTTAATTTTAAACACAGATGTTAGTTATAAACAATGCGTTTTATGCCCAAAGTACAAAGTTCTGTTTTAGTATCAGTTCATTGTGCTCTGAGGCTGAAGATATTTACAATTTTATCATTTTAATGGTGAATACGGATCTAATCTTGAAATGGATGGAGTCAGTATGTTCTTATAAAGATAAAAAAATGGAGCCAGATGTTTGTGTGTTTGTGGTGTACTTATTAACAAAAGTTTTTGGAAATGGAAAAAGTAAAATTGTTTTCCACACCACATAACTCATCTTAACTGATTGGATTTGAATAAGATCACAAAAAATGTATAAAAATAAGCAAATTGATAGTTCAAAACTCACTTTTCATATCGTTAGACTTGAGAGTGTCACTGACGTCCAGGGTGGCCATGCCTAGCAACACATCTGACTTTAGGGTCTGGTGGCTCCAAACACGGAATAATAATTTGCTGAATGGAGTCACGATCCTGTTGGGATATGAAAAGAAATACAGTTTTACAAATCTTTACGATTCCAACACTTCTGACCTTTTAAAATGTAATCAGGATTCCACCAAAATAAAACAATCAGCCAGCTAATATAGAAATTTTCTCTTTGTCAACAGATTATTTTAGTACTCTTCTAAGAATAAAATGAAGATCATAAATTTAAGAGGTTATTCTGGGATTGTGGGTCTCCAAAATTATCGCTATGGCAGCAGTTCAGCTACCAAAATTAGTGCAGGTACAAACATTTTGACTGTAAGACGCTGTTATTATGAAAACTACAAATTGAGCTTCACATGAAGGTTACAGACCATCATTTAAAATCTTGTTGTCCGACCTAATTTCTTTTCTCACAATGTTTACTTTGAAAAGGGTGTCCTGCCCACTGCTGACATTAATGACAAAAGCATGACGCTCTCTTTGTAAAATTGAAAAGCCCAGTCCCTGTGTCCACACAAACTCATTTTTATCTCATCTGACCCCAATTTGTTTTGTGCACTGTTTTTAAGGCTGAAAAAAGCTTTTTGCACGTCAGGCTATGTGAAGTGACCCTTCCTTAACCGAGTTAGTCTTTAAATGAAAAAAATGCAGGCGAATGTAAAAAAACTGAGTGGACCTTGAAATAAAGTTTTCTTTCAAAACCTGTCTCGCTAGATACACACAAGGACACAAACAACTGGTGGCAAGAGCATATGTTCTGTTAAAATGTGTGCTGTGCGCCACATTTTGAAACCCTCTGGCGCACCGACATTCCAAGACAAAGAAGTAGAAAATTATTCTTGAAAAGGTGCATTGCACAGAAAGAGCAAAAAACACAAATTAAAAATAAGAGTTTAGAAGATGCGTAAAAAAAAAGACGCTTTCTTGTGACAAAACATCATAAAAAGTGTCCTTCGAAGTATGCTAGAAAAAAAAACCTAAACTTTGTGAGTTCTTATTATGCTGCTTCTTTGCTTTTAGCAGAACACACACATTATCCTGCCAATTCAATGGTCAATTAATTACAAAAGAAATATATACTAAATATATTATTTATATGTTAATGGCGTTTTTTTTAACTAATCAAAATCCTAAGCATTTCCCAACAGGTGGCTAAGTGAAATGCTATTTAAAATTTTCAAAGTGACAAATTGCCAAGGTAGCTGACTTTCAGGTGTGGTAAATAAGCTGTGAAATAACGTACGGTTGTACGATCTTAATTTCTGTAGCCACAGTTATCATGTAATGTTTGAACAATCGGGCTGTTTCATAGGCGTCCTGTGACAGCCAATAAGAATCTAGTATTCACTCAGATTACAGTTTTGTTTCACCTTCTGAACTGCTTATCCCTGACAGGGTCACGGGGGTTGCCGGAGCCTATCCCGGTGGATTTCAGGCAAGAGGCATGATACACCCCGAACAAGCCCCCAGTGTGTTGTGGGGCCACACACACACACACACACAACCATTCACATTCACACTCATTCCTAGGGGCAATTTCGTAACAGCCAATCAACCTAACATGCATGTTTTTGGAGGGTGAGAGGAAACCGGAGTACCCAGAGGAAACCCACGCAAACACAGGGAGAACATGCAAACTCCACACAGAAAAACCAGTGTTCAAACCTCATCCCACCTGGGACTCAAACCCCAACCTTCTTGCTATGAGGCTACTGCGCCACCATGTCGCCCCTCAGATTACAGTATAAATCTAAATAAATGTGAGCTGAATAAATGTGTTTCTGCATCACTTTTTTTAACAGCATTCATTTCAGTTTCAAGGAGACTATTCTCTCTACGGATAAACAAAACGAAGTGACTCACATACCAAAAACAGCTGCTGCAGAAAAACAACCATAAAAAACACATTACACCAGCTATTTTGCCCACTTTTGATAAAAACTATTTTAAGACCCAGATACAAGAGACTTTGAGCTCAAAACATTCCCTATAACGTCTTCACCTTCAAGAGTGTTGCAGTTTTACAGCTTAATATTTTATCTTCAATGTTGGAAAAAAAATCCTCATCAAGGTTGTACTTATAAGGGATCATTCTTGAAATGTCAGAGAATGAAACATTAAGATTTTAGTTGGTTGAGATACAGCTTCTAATAGCGCAACCAGAGCATGTTATTGTTGTGGCCAGCTTCTTAAATCATTAAAAGAATAGTTTAAAAAACATATTTTAACATTCATTAAACTTCAAACAGATCTTTTATGGCTTCAAGCAGAATTCCAACTCAATACACTGCACCACGTATGAAAGCACGATGTGTTAAATATTTCAGAGAACATTGAATCAGTGGAACATGCTGTTCTTTGCTCGGCTGGATATTCACACACTGATCACATCTTTATCAAACTGATGACACTGTCTGTTCATTCAACAAAACATTCTATACTGATATGTTTAGTTTTCATACTCAACGTACTTGAACGTTATTCTTTTATCCAAGCATTATCATTTATTTTGTCTTTTCATATTTGGTCTTGACTTGGATTTAGTGTACCTCCAAGGCTGTTTGATTTTGTGTCCGATATTAAAATATTCTTAATGTAAAATTGGAATAGTTGGTTAATTATTAACAATCTATCAAATTAAAGAGTGGTAATGCTGTTTGAAAAAATAATCAGGCTTACACAGTGAGTGGTTGTTTCCATTTGGGACTGTGTGTGTTGTTGCATTTCTCTGTTTTTTTGGACTGGCCGTCGACTGATACTTCTACGTAAGGACTGGGACCAAACCAGTTCTTCTTGTTTTCTTTTAATTTAGCTGAGAGCACTGAAACAGAGAGAGCAGACGGTAACAGTTAGCGGATGAATAAAAGTGCAATAATTCAAGAGGAAAAAATACTTTGAATATGAAAAAAAAAAAAAACTGTGACAAGGATTTTTGAAATATAAAAACAAACACATTTTTATGTGTTAAGCTGAGTAAAAAAAAGGAAGATCTGCGCAAATAAAATTGCGCTTTGTAGCAATTAATTTGCATACCAACCTTTTTGCGTAATAATTTGGTCTTAGCCCACACATCAGAGTTAGAGAGTGTAAAAACTGGACTTTAAAACCATCTCACAAGCTGTGAAATCACCCAACACGTACACACTGTGTTCTCACACAAGATTTTCTTCTCAGCTCTGGTCAGGGTAAAATAAATCTGTCTAATCTGACTGGTAACTAGATTTTCACAGCTGACCATAAAATCTCAATTCCAGGGCATGTGTGAACATTTTAAAAACATTAGGGCAGGAAAGCAAACGTGTGACTGAAGATAAATCCTTGTAATTGAAAAAGTTCAAACGATTTTTTTTTTACATGTGTTTTTTTTTTCTTGAATACAAATAATCCAAGTCAACTTGTTGATTCTTTGAATCGGGTTTAACTAAATAAAATTAAATAGCAGTACTTACCAATAATTTGTAACTGTGCTTTCATAGGATAACCATTGGAAGTACCTGACTTGGTGACTCCACCGGCCATGACACAGGACTGGGAAAAATACCTAAAACCAAATTTAAACAACGTATTAAGACAATGTCATTTTAATACAGCTTTAAATAGATTGAAGACCAATCTGAAAAAAGTCAGTGCCTAATTTTAATAAAAAAAAATAAAAAATCAAACTAAACTTGAATTGAAAAAAAAAATTATATGTTCATTTTCCACTGTGATAGAAACGACAAAAAATAACAAGGCTCAGAGAATTGCTTGACTTTAATATCAATCCAGTTTTATCAATATAGCACTTTTCAAACACACGAACCATTTCTGATACATTTTAAAATCACAAAAAAAAAAAATTAAATCAATTTCAGATTATAAAAAATAAAAACATTATAGAAGAAGACAGAAAATTCTAGAACCTTCTCTTTTCAAGACAAAGCATTCACCACACACACCTAATTTTCCCCACACCGCTATAGAATGTCTCATTACGCTTAACAAATAAGCAAGCCTAACTCTAACCCCCGCAGCTACGACCCTACAGACTGAGCAAGCAACACTCCAGGAATAGACAATCTCCACTAAAAAACCCTGGACTAGTAAAGGTTAAATTAAGAAAACCAAAATATGCACATAAGAGTAGAAACCAAAAAGAGTCAAACTAGTTATACAGTGAAGTGAAAGTGAAGTGTAGTGAAAATACCCACAAAGCAAAAAAACAGTAACAGTTAACTGTTGCGCAAAAAGTAGGTCAAACTCATTGTGTGTTTCAGGTCCGACTTTGTGGTTTTTACCCAGCGACAGAACACATAACGAGTAACCCAGTTTACACGTTATTTTTTCAGTGATGAATGCAACTACCTTGCATCGTTTTGACTTTTGTTCGCTGTGTCTCGTAACATATTTTACAAATGTGAATTAAAATGTCCCATTTGCCGACCTGAGAACATCTTTATCAGTGAATCATTTGAACGTGTATTAATATTTTCATATAACATGGTGCAATAAATAGTCCTGGCTGTAAACTGAGATCATAAAAAGGTAGGTTTAATTAGTACAAATCTAAACTGTTAGACAGTGAAAACAAAAAAGAGGACAATGATAGGTTAAATGTCATGTTTAGTCCTAAATCTTTCCAAGACGAGACATTGATAAGTGTGTAAATGAAACATTAAGGCAGGGGAAATTAAAGCATTAAACGCAGAGCCTCAATTGATTAATTTAAACAAGTTCATTTTAATTTGATGCATCGATTACTTTCATCACACGAAAGAAAAAAATTTAAACACTACCAGCAGCAGTAATGTATCACGTGTTTTTAAACAACCAGAAAACTGTTATGTGCTTTGATTGTGTTTTTATATTTGTTAATAAAGTTCCAGAACAGCGTGCCAAACATCTTCCAACGACCAGACATCGTTACACGTAGAAGACCAACAGAAAGGTTGTGTTTTCCCACTGACTTTTCTTACATACCAGCTTTGGTTTTTACCCTGATTTTGTATTTTAATAAATAAATAAATATTTTACTCTATTCATCCCTCACCGGGGGAAATTTGTGTGCTGCACTCCTACACCGCAGCAGGCTGCCCAGGACGAAACGGGGGGTTAGGTGTCTTCTCCAAGGACACTAGAGGTGCACCCAGTGGGATGCAAACCCGAAAACTTCCCGTCCACGGGCGAACGCGGGCAAGCGCTTTAACCAGGGAGCCACAGTCTCCCCCAAGTGTCTGTTAATAAAATTCTTGGCGTGGAAATAAATGTGATCATGTTCGCTGTGAGTAAAACAGTCTTTGACCAAACACTATTGTCTATGAGTACATAGTCCAGGAAGCGCAATATGGTGTAAATAAGCTATGAATAATAACAGTTAATCCATTCTGAACCAAAATAATTAGCATATTTTTGTTCTCGTGCATTTGTTAGGTTATTTAGATTATTTAATATTAAGTTTGGGGTGCAGAGTACAAAATAAATATTCTAAATCTGCTATTTTGTGGTTTTATGTGAACTGGTAACATGATCAATTTTTCTCAGATTTATAGTTATGTGTCCATTATTTTAAATTAGTTTCCAGGCCAAATAAACTGACAAGCTTTTTAATGGAATGCACCACAAAAGTACTTAGAAAATGTCTTGAAAGTTTTATTATTCGAAGTCACCTTACATAATTCTACCTGCCAAAGCTGTTATGCTAAACCCTTGAGGCTGCATTCTATGTAAATAACACTTCTGACTCAGCACAGCGGATCTGTCTTTGAAACTGGTTAATACAAAATACATGTTCCACGTTTCATCTTGTCCTGTATGCATGTAGCATAAAGCAGTCAGAGAAAGTGAGGAGCTGCTGGCGAAACTTTCCTCCTGACTTCATCCCGGTCAATAATTCAGTGCAATCAGTTACATTGTAGCATCACAAACAGGTTGATCTTGTTTCATAGGTGAGACTCACTTCCTGCATTTCAGTACTACTGATTCCAATGAACATGTTTTTAAAATGTACAGTACGTACATTCATGTGAGCAAAAACCTATATTTAAAGCTTTGGATTCCTTTATAAATATATGTCTTCTTAGTTTTAAATTTAGAATCATAAAATTATTTCCAGAGTAGTTGATGATCCAAACAAGAGATGATTACTTTATTTTAAATGTAAAAAACTTGACTCTTTTGACACAACTGCTGTGTCATAACTAATACAGCAAAACGTGTCTATCACATTGCCAGTGTCAAAGTGATAAGGAGACAAACAAGCGTTCCTGTTTACGATGATTCATATCAATTGAACAAAGACTCAAAATAGATCTGCTTGAAAAAGTTTGTCCTTCGGATGTTTGAGATCATCCCTAGTCATCGGTTAAATGCAACAAAATATTATAACGTACATGCAATCTCTTATTTTTCTCATTATTAAGCTATCTTTTTATGCATCTGGTTGCAAATCTCTAATGCAACTTATTCATTTTGTATTTTAACCCTCTTTGATTAATGTCAGTGAGCCACCTTCTTATCAGTCTATCCCTTACAGGTCGCAGGGGTACCGAGACCATTCCTGCTGATTCAAGGTGGGGGGCAGGGTGCACCCCGAACAGGTCGCCAGTCTGTCGCGGGGCCACACACATACAACCATCCAAATACACACTCATTTCTACGGGCAAGTTTGTAGCAGCAAATCAACCTAGCATGCATGTCTTAGGAGGGTGGGAGGAAACCGGAGGACCCGCAGGAAACCCACGCAGACACGGGGAGAACATGCAAACTCCACACAGAAAAGACAGTGTTCCTAGCCTCGTCCCCACCCAGGACTCGAACCCACAAACCTGTGCTACCCACTGCACCACCCTTTGATTAATGCATTATTATTTTTCTCTGCATGGGTGATTTTCTTGTTCAGCTGGACAAGAAGATCACCAAGGAAAATAAAAATCATAGATTGATCAAAGAGGGTCACAAACAAAATAAAAGGTGTTTCATGAAAGATTGCAAACCAGATGCGTTAAAAATAGTTTAATATTGAGAATAATATGAGTTACATGAACATTATATAACATTATGTTTTCTATAACTAATCACTGAGGATGATCTTAAAGATCTAAAGGACAAATTTATCCAAGCAGATCTTTTGTAAATAAAGGAGATAGAGACAAAGAAAATAAAAGCATCCATCTTTAAAAATAAAAAGCTTTAAGACATATTTTTGTTTTTACTTTTATTGATACAATCAGCTGTTATAAAATATCTTATTAGCAGCATTCTTGAATTGATCATCTTTGAAGATCAAATAATGGACATTTTCAATTAAAATATGTACATTTCAGACAAAAATAACGTGATATGTTATTAAAAATGTATATATTGAGGAGCCATTGTAAGATTATATAAGATAAATCAAACAAGAATAAATGGGAAGCTAATGCTAACTGTTAGCAGCTAAGCGGTGGTACTGTTTTTTTAATGGTAATTTAAAGAAAAAAATACCAACATAATTGGTATTATTTTTTTGGTGAACGTATTTTCAAAAGAGTAATCGAGTGTGTTGTTAATGTCAGTGAAAAATGAGTCCAAACAAGCTGATTCTACTGAATGCTAAATGCTAGCTGGTGTCATCATGGCAGGTTTTAGAAACCAAAGTCCGATCAGCTTGTAAAAACACTCTGCTTGAAAGGATTAAATCATTCCTTTGTGACTTACCCAGATTTAAAAGAAGGATGCGGTCTGTTCTGATGAGGATTTTACTTCCCAGTCAGTCCAGATATAACTAACTGTTAAGGTTGGAGTCTGTGTTTCACTTCAAGGAAGAAGAAACTTCCACCATCTTCCCAGCCCGCTGGTCACGTGACCGGGCAGTAAACACCATGGTGCGTTCGAGGTCACATCGGAAAAGTTGGGTTTCCCATAAATAAATAAATATAATAATTTATTTGTTGGAATAAAAAAAAAGTATTTTAAAGACAGCAGCTCTTTGTACATGCTGGCCATGTTTTTTTTTTTGGCTTCTTTTTAACATTTTTTTTAATTAACAGTCGTAGACACATGGGCTCCAGAGCAATGGAGAGTGTGGAAAAGAGGTGAAGAAGCGTGTTCAAGCAGGCTGGAACAGGTGGAGAAAAGTGTGATGTGTAATAGAAGAGTTTCAGCTAAAATGAAAGGAAAAATGCTGCCCTTTAGACTCTCCTTCTCAGTGAGGAAAAATTGAAGAAACCTCATGGGGATCCACATGAAGGAGATATACCTCCCCCTGAATGTGCTGAAATTGTTTTAGCCCGCTTTTGTTAGTTAGCTTTCAGCTGTGTATTTGTGAATATACTTTTTTCTTCTTCTTCTTTGTTTTTGTACTATTCTTTCAATCTGCAATGTGAAGCCCATTGAGGAAATTGTTTTATGATTTTGGGCTGTATGAATACAGTTGAATTGAATAGAATTTTGGCTTGTATTTCCAACCATTACTGCCTGTTATCAAATTCAGTAAGTCAGAATTATTGACAAACTCTGGACCTATGGTTTATGTTCACCATTCAAATGGTTTAAAACTCATTAGGTCAGCAGTTTATTACTTGTCAAGTTATTCAATTTGCCATATTTAAATACTGGAAAAATGCAATTTTAGCAGGGTACACCCCGAACAGGTCACCAGCCTGTTGCAGGGCTACACACCAACAACCATCCACACACATGCAATTTCATAGCAGCAAATTAACCTAACCTGCATGTTTTTGGAGAGTGTTAGGAAACAGGAGTATCAGGAGAAAAATACACACACATACACAGGTAGAACATGCAAACTCAACACAGAAAGGCCAGTGTTTCAAGCTTTACCCCAACTCTGGGACTTGAACCCTGACCTTTTTGCTGTGAGGCCCCTGTGCTCATCACTGCACCACCGTGTAACCAGCCCCCAATTAATTAAATGTCATTAAACTGAAAATTCTTTGTTGTGATATTAAGCTGTATAAATAAAATTGCATTGAAACTATACCTTATGTATAAATCATGACCAAGATGGTGCTTCTAAATAAGAGTTGACCCAATTATTACCAGTTGGTGGCGCTGTTTCTTTACTAAAGAGCATCAGAAAGTTAACATGTAGATAGGCAGCTGCCACCTTCTTCATTAAATAACATGTACTGGCCTTTTCTTTCAGAAATATCCAACATCACCAGACACATGTTCCTGATGATGAACTTAATGTAACTTCCTTTTACAATTGGAACTGTTTTATTCTGATAGAGCTCTGGGGAAAACTCTGGATCATGTTTCCTGCCTTTATCACTAACAGTGAGAGAGTGGACATGCTTGGTCAGAGTAACAGAAAAGCAGAATGAAACGCACTTACAGTTGGATCATGCACGTATTGGGATATTTAAAGGAGAAAAACATCTGACATCCCATTTAAATCAAAAGGTGAGTCACATATTGTAGTGTTGAGTATGCAAAGTTTTGGAGGCAAGATTTATTGCAAGGGTTTATTGCATTCAAATAAAGCTTTATTGTAGATATATAACATTTTGTAGTGATGAAACATAGAAAAAAAAACTCAACAAATAATGTAAAAATTGCTTTGTTTTTTTTTTGGCAAGGATCCTATTAATAAATTGATTAAAAAAATACATACAAACACAGTGCAGATCTGCATTTAAAACCCACAAATCTACAACTAGGTGTAAGGACTGTGAATCACTTTATTTAATTTGTACACTGTCACACTCCTAAATTTAAAAGTGTATTACTGTATTATATGTATGTCACTAAGATCTTGTACAGGGAGGATTGACCCATGCCTGAATCTTCTGTATTTCTAATAAGCAGATGAACAGAACTAGATTGTTGTTATGGTTTCTAATTGGTCCTGAAACCGAAACCAGATAAAGTGATTCATATCAATTATTTAAGGTGATGTCCAAACTAAATGACAGTTGAAAATCATTAACTGTCTTGTATTGATTTAATGAAAATGGATAGTTTTCTTCAGGCTGGGGAAGTGTGAGCTTTTACTATCTTATTTTTTTTCATACCAGGGATGGAGATGGAAGAGCATATTTTATGGAAAAGATTAGAGTCTTTTGTTTATTGCGATAAGACTAATTTCTTCATATCACAATCATTTATTTTACATCTGCTGACTTTTTAAAACCACTTAATGTTTTAGTCTCAGAATTCATCTGCCTGTGAGAAATTCCTACCCCACTTAGACCCTTACTGCTGACCCCTGTCACATCCCGCTTGTGTCCCAATGTGCCTTACTGGAACAGCCTGCTCTTGCCAGTAAGCTATCAGTATATTAATAGGTGTTTTGGCTGCTAAGTTTTCCCAATTTTCCCAAAGCTTTCCGGCTTTCATAAAACAAGCAAACCGACATCCCGTCCCGGAGTGTTTATATTATGCTTATATTGAGGGTAAGTTTTGTTAAAACAAAAGAGAAAATAAAATTAGTAAAAAGCATTAGTTCCAGTTCTCTAATTTGTGTTTAAATTAATCTCTTAGATAAATGTGAATGAAGTTTTCTTTTTCAGGTCAAAAAAGTAGTGAAAGGAGTGAAAACAGAAATTAGATAGATTCAAAGTTGATGCTTTGTTTGGAAGGCTTGTGTCAGGATGACCAAATCTGAGTCCGTGTCAGACTGTGCTGGCTCCCCCGCTGTCAAAAAAGACGAGAGAGTCTAATAATGTAGACATACCTTTTTATTGATGAGCCTTTTCTTTTCATTTACCTGCATGCACTCACGGTTAGTTGCTCATTGGCTTGTCTTACATGAGGTTAAAGTGTTATAAGCGAGAAGGTTTTTTTTTTTTCACGTCTACAATTATAACGATTGTTTTTCTCCTCTGAGAAATTACAACTTTAAAAAAAAAAGAAATAAAATAACATGCTTTGGCATCGATCCAAACTGGAGGAGCTATTCTTGGGTCCAACTATGAGAACACAATAAAGTCTGTAATCAGTCAAACGTAGACAACTCGCCCGCTGTAAATCCTACTGCTGTAAAAAAAAAAAAGTAAAGAACTGTGACCCCTAGGACAAAAAAATTCCCATAATTCTCATGGAAAACATAAACAGAGCCAATGGAGGATATACAAAACCTCACATCATTCCAAACTTCTCCAGTAATCCCCTTTTTATGTTTAAGTAGGTAGAAGCATTAGTCCTTTTTTCGGTCTGTGAGTCCAGGAGTTCTGTTTTGAGATGTTTATGAAGCTTTTAGGGTGACACCACTGAAAATTTTTGATTTATATCTTCTCGACATTTTGATAATCAATCTCTATTTCCATGTCTTTTTCTAGTTTTGTAGAAAATTTGGCCCAAATGTTTTGTTTACACCTGTTTGTAATAGAATTAAAATTGAGCTTCAGAATTTTGAGGGCAAAAACTGATAGTTTTTTTTTTGCAAACAAAGAATAAATTTGACCTGTTTGTTAATGGTATCTATTGGCTTTCAATCCCATTTCATTTTCTTAAATATCAGAAGCAAGGGGTGTCATATTTTGTGATGAGGAGTTACTAATGCAAGCTAAAATATGTTTAACTCCTAATTGATGACCCACTTTCATAAAATCACAGATTTCATATTCGACATTACGTCCTTACTTAGCCTGAGTCAGACCGTCATTTTCCAAACTGTTGCCAAGTTTATAGTTTTTTTTAAATTTCGTGAACTGTTTTGGTGTCTTTTAAATGTACCAGAATTTATCCTAGAAATACACAAAAAAACAATTAAAATTTGAGGATTTAACTCTGAACTTGGATAAAAACGAAACCCCTCTTTGTTCATGCACTGCCTGATTTACCAGTGAGTTAATCATTTTTAAAAGCTCTCACCAGGAAAGTTCCTTCCATGCCCCTTTTTGTGTGTATGTAACAATGGCTTATTTTTAACTTGTATGAGTCTTTAGTACTGACATGGAGATGTGGGAGGAAGTGGTCACAGGATAACAGAGGAAGATAATGGCCTCTAAACCTTCATCCTTCCTCTGCCTTCTCTGTGCTGCTTTCCTTCGCTTCTCCCCAGTGAAATGCAAATAAATAGCAATAGTACTAGGACGAAAGCACAAACCAAATACACTAACACACACAAGCACACATGCACCGGTCCTTGGGGATTTTCATCATGAGGGAGCTGTGATGGTTTGACCTTCTACAAAAGTCAACATGAGAAACTCAGTTTAGGAAATTCGGGGAAGCTTCACTAATGCATCAATATTAGTGTTGGGATCCAGGAAACGATAAATTAAAGTTAAATAAGTCAAGACTTCTTGTTTTACAAATTTATTCCATTTATGGAGGGAAGAAAAGAAAATTTTCAAAATCTCATGTTAAGTTTTAATTTTTGTTCAGTACATTTTAGTTTTGTTTTATTTCGTACTTTTTTCCAGATAAATTAGAACTGTGCTTGTGAGTGACCTTGATATCGTAATGTTTCTGTCGAGTTACTAGTTTTTGTTCATCATCTCATTTTCCAGTTCAAGAAAAAAAAATGCTACCGGCATCAGATTATTATTAACTTTCCATCGGCTTCTTACCCAGAAAGAATGTCAAATGTAACGAGCAACAAGAAAACGAGAGACGCATTGCTTTCAGAAGGAATCAGACCAGGACCAGAATGACACACATGAATTGCTGTTTTCATTTAATTAGTGATCTGGTCAAATATTTTCTTAATTAAATTCTGTCTGCTTCTTTTTTTTTTTTTGCATTAATTTCAAGAGCTGCCCAAAAACATACTCAGAAATGAGAAATGAGGATGAGATGAAAACGAAGGTTGTAGAAATTAAATTAGGACTTTTGTCATATTTTTATGCATTTGCTAAGTTTAAGGTGAAAATGTAGTTTCCTGATTAGACACAGTTCATAAGTTCAGATGAAGCCTGAAATGTAATTATGCTGTGTCCTGCTGTAAATTTCCACACACACACAGCTCGAGGGGAGGAAGTTGTGTCTGTGTTCGGGTGGTTTGTGTTCTGTTTTTTTTAAAATAGTGATTACTACTTGTTTTCTAGAAAGCTTCATCAATGGTGGTTACCATTTATAAATAACTAATTTAATCCCATTCCTTACACCGTTTTTTTTAAAAATGAAATTGTTCTTTTTGTAAAATAAGTTGTCAATCACTTAGAATGTATAGAAATGATAGAATTATAGATATAAAAACTTCTCATTTTTTTTAATCTAACCTGTTTACAAAAAAACAACAACTGCAATGATGCTGTTCATTTGTTTTTAGCAGTAATTTGGACATTGTAGGAAATAATTTCATATGAGTGTAGGGTGTACATGTAATCTAAAAGCTGTATTTTCAACATACAACATTATGCTCCCCTGAGTGCGAGGTTAAAAAAATTATGTACACCCATATTATGAACTTGTTTAAATAGATACCTCACAATCAGAAAAATTGTTTCTGAATTATAGTTGTCGTTCCTTGTTTCCTTGTTTTTGTCGGAGTACAGTCTGCTTTGTTTTGTATTCTCCTTTTCTCCAGTGAGCTGCATGGGGGTGCAATTGTTAGCACAGGGACCTCACTGCAAGAAGGTTGGGGGTTCGACTCCCAGTATGGGGGCAAGGCTTTAATCACTGGCTTTTCTGTGTGGAGTTTGCATGTTTTCTCCGTGTGTGAGGAGATTTTCTCCAGGTACTCCAGTTTCCGTCCACCCTCCAAAAATATGCATATCAGGTTAATAAACCTCTACAAAATTGCTACTAGGAATGAGTGTGTAAGTGGATGGTTGTCTATGTGTGTAGCCCCGCAATGGACTGGCGACCTGTTCGGGGTGTATCCCGCCTCTTGCCTGAAATCAGCCAGGATCGGCTCTGGGATAAGTGGTTCAGAAGAAGACTGACCTTTCTCCAGTGAGGAAAAATTTATGGCTTCAAAAAGAAATACTACCAAGATAAAAAGAAGCAGTTTGAAGGATTTTTTTTCTGGGTTCTGGACATTTCATTAACTGATTTTAATTCAAAATAGTTTTGCTTGTAAAATTTATGACCGTCCCCTTTATCCTAATCCACTCATCTAAAGTTACTCTTCCAAACATCTGACCACTAAATATGTTTTTATTTCCTCACATGGAGAGTTTGATCTAACGATAAAATGAAAAAGATCCCAAAGGACAAGAGCCATTCTTAAATTTCCCTTCTGTGTATCATTGTGTAGCGAGCCATAGCTTGGGGCTGAAAAATAAATCCTCCCCATTTAGCATTTAATCTAATATTATTTCTACAATATTTTTTCTTTTATCTGATGTGGTCTCGTATCATCTGACTGCTTAGAAACACAATCAAATACGTATTTAGGAAAACAAACATTCCAGACCTTACCAAAGAAGCATTAAATTTTCACATGTCGATAAACATTTTGTCGAAAGAAGGGAAGACTTAGTTCAAGAAAAATGAGTAAATTTGAAGAATATGTCAACGTTAATGCAACCATGACAAATAAACCAAACACAATTTAACGGTGGTAAGGAATAATTTTTGCAATTTTTGTATAATTTGACTTTACAGGATAGAGTCGTGCTGACAAATGTACAGGCTGACAGACTAGGTTAGACAGGAATCGCCATGGACAATGATGTATGCAGATGACATTGTAATCTGTAGTGAGAGGAGGGAAGAGGTCGAGGAAAAACTGGAAAGGTGGAGGTTTGCATTAGAAAGAAGAGGATTGAAGATTAGTCAGAGTAAAACAGAGTACATGTGTGTGAATGAGAGGGACCCAAATGGAAAAGTGAGGTTGCAGGGAGAAGAGATAAAGAAGGTGGAAGATTTTAAGTACTTAGGATCAACAGTCCAGAGCAATGGAGAGTGTGGAAAAGAGGTGAAGAAGTGTGTCCAGGCAGGCTGAAACGGGTGGAGAAAAGTATCAGATGTGATGTGTGACACAAGAGTTTCAATTAAAATGAAAGGGAAAGTGTACAAAACCGGCCATGCTGTTTGGTCTAGAAACAGTGACACTGAGGAAAAAAAAGGAAACAGATGAAAGTAGCAGAGATGAAGATGCTGAGGATCTCTCTGGGAGTGACCAGGATGGACAGGATCAGAGGAACAGCACATGTTAGAGGTTTTGGAGATAAAGTCAGAGAGGCCAGACTGAGATGGTTTGGACATGTGCAGAGAGAGAGAGTACATCGGCAGAAGGATGCTGGGTTTGGAACCACCAGGAAAGAAGGCTAAAAGAAGGCCAAAGAGGAGGTTCAATACATTGAAGGAAGACATGAAGGTAGTTGGCGTGACTGAAGAGGATTCAGCAAATAGAGTTAGATGTAAGAAACTGACTTGCTGTGGCGACCCCTGAAGGGAAATGCCGAAAGGAGAAGAAGAAGAAGTCATGCTGACAAATAGGTGGACTGAAAATTACTACATTTATTTATACTCTGGATGATCCTGACCAGATAGGAAGTGATCGAAAGGAGGTCCTTTTAATATGTACACTAAGTTGTTGTAGCAATGGACCACTTCTCATCAATGTGTGTGGGAGGAATAGCATACCTACCTGCTAATTCGGAGCTCCACCGCTATTTCTTCAGTCTGTTTCACATTCGTAGAAAGGTGTACCACTGTACCAGATGTTTCACCATGGTAGTGATGGTTCATATTTGTGTCCCAATGTGGGCATGAGGAAGAACAAAACGCAAATCAAAGAATAAATTGGGATTTGAGGAGTATTGAATACTGGGCGAGCTAGGTCTCAATTTACTCAGACATGCATGAATGAAATACAAAAGTACTTCAAATATGTTTTCAGTGTGGTAAAACCTAGATTTTACATGAAGCCCCCTTTAAACATGCAACTGTTTTCTTAGGGGTTAACCTAGTTAGATCTGAAAAATCTGACCCAGAGAAAAACTAAAGAAAAAAAGGATCCAGGATGTGACAAATCCCACAACTTCTTGTCACCACGAAACAAAGAAAATCCTTGGCTGACACTCAGAAGTGGATTGTTTTCAATGTTTATTGGTGACAATGGAACACTGTGATGACTGCCAAAGTATTATGGTGTGTCACCATGCTTGTCCAAGGGTTTACAATGTCCTGCTCAGGAACAATACATATGCAGAGGCAAATGTGTACATAACAGATTGAATACCATTTGTTGTTTGGGTCCCATTGAATAGAGTTGGTATTTAAATTATTATGTCTATTGTGCCAAAGTTTTCACTGTCAGTGTCTTGGTGAGGTCTTACAGAGTACATCTCATGTTGTCCATTTTAAATATTAAGAATTGAAAGAGAAACGGTTCAACTTATTTCTACAAAAGAAGGAAGCATGGATAAAGTGCTAGGAAATAGGAAACGTAAATACTTTTGTGAAAGAGCAGAATTTTACGATCTAAGTTACAAGTTCTTCTAGATTTTGTTATTTCATTATTTGAGCATTTTACAGATGTCACCTCTTTATTACCCTCAGTTATTTACTTTTGAACCCCTTGATGAACCTTGTTCATATTCATTAAATTCTTACTGTTATTTCCGTGTTATGTCTTTACAAATCACATAGTAAAATATTTAGACTTTGCAGCGTTTTTGTTAAGAAAGAGTCTTCGATTTTTTTTTGTCTTCCTTTTTTTGAACTTCTGACTTTTGTAAATTTAACAATAAACTTGCTTTTTTTTCCTGAAACAATTTCATATTGAAGCTTAATGACGAAGCTTAACAATGTGGGTTGGCAATAAATTCAATTATTTTAAATGAGGTCATTTTTATGAACTATAAATGTGAAAAGTAAATGTGAATATAAAAAGATCAGTCAGAGTAAAACAGAGTGTGTGTAATGAGAGGATTCCAAATGGAAAAGTGAGGTTACAGGGAGAAGAGATAAAGAAGGTAAAAGATTTTAAGTATCTAGTATCAACAGTCCAGAGCAATGGAGAGTGTGGAAAAGAGGTGAAGAAGCATCTGCAGGCAGGCAGGAATGGGTGGAGAAAAGTATCAGGTGTAATGTGTGACAAAAGAGTTTCAGCTAAAATGAAGGGGAAAGTGTACAAAACCGTAGTGAGACCGGCGATGCTGTTTGGTCTAGAAACAGTAGCACTGAGAAAAAGACTGGAAACAGAGATGGAGGTAGCAGAGATGAAGATGCTGAGGATCTCTCTGGGAGTGACCAGGATGGACAGGATTAGAAATGACTACATCAGGGGAACAGCACATGTTGGAGGTTTTGGAGATAAAGTCAGAGAGGCCAGACTGAGATGGTTTGGACATGTGCAGAGAAGAGAGAGTACATCGGCAGAAGGACGCTGGGTTTGGAACCACCAGGAAAGAGGGCTAAAGGAAGAACAAAGTGGAGGTTCATGGATATATTGAAGGAAGACATGAAGGTAGTTGGCGTAACTGAAGAGGATTCAGCAAATAGGGTTAGATGTAAGAAACTGACTTGCTGTGGCGACCCCTAAAGGGAAATGCTATGCTGACCATTGACTAAGCTCTTTGACCGATCAAGTTTCAGCCAGAATTTGTTGCCAGGTAGGCTGAAATCAGCAGAATTTTCATACTGGATTCCATCAGAATCTATTCTACTGTCTCTCCTTGACTCAAAGTGAACAATAAAGAAACTTTTTTCTTCTTTTGAGCTGGTGCCCCCGAGCGGCTGCCCAGGCCTTTTAGCACAAGTGAGGAGATAGAAAGAGGCAATTTATCTACAAATAATTCAAGACCTTGATAAAATGTCATAACTATATATTTTATTAAATATTGTGTGGTCTAATATAAGGTATTGTGTGTTGCAGCTGAATGCGTTGTAGAATACTTTTTTCATTATTGGATTGTTTATTAAGTTGACACATTTATTGTGGACTTTTTTTTATCTGTGATGAATGAGCTATGGGTGTATTTTTTTTTTATAGTGAGATGATTTCATAACTATAAAATAGTTATTGAGGAGCTGATTGATGGAGATGGAGCACTTGACAACTTTCAGCAGATTACACACCTTCCCATTTTTTGTTATATGAAAATAAATTTTTTACCATCTTTATTTCCAATATTTCCACTTCTAGATATTTCCTCATTTTTTCCCTCAGCTTTGTTAGGTATAACTTCTATAAAAAATACATGTTTTTGGTCTCTTAAATGACATTGTGTTCAATTTTTTTTCTCTATAGTTTGACTGCCTAAAATGACTCAAACTATCCACTGATGTAAAGTATTTATCCCATAAACTAGCTTTTGTTACAAATATTTGGTAAATTAGTCATGAAGACATTCTTTCAAAAAAGGATCAGAGCACATCAACTCATGTTCTTTTACATGTCCTGTTTATATGGACTGAAAACTGTTTGTCACATGTACGATTTAGAGACTGCTTCTAATTAAATATGAAACCTTTTAAGGGAATCTGCTGCCCTTTTGCCCCAAGGCAATAATAAACACACATCTGTTTCTGTGACCCTAAGTGGACGGCAAAGAGGAATGACTGCTAGAGCATGAACTTCCTGTCCTGTTAGATGAGAAAATGCACATAAAGTAAATAAGCACAGCCCAGTATGCTCATAAAATCAGGCAGGAAAACAGAAACACTTGTGTCAGGCTTGAGATTCTGAATAAATAGATGAAATTTCAATGTATGTGTGTAAAATCATTTGACGTCATTTAACCAATAAAAAATTGTTTACCAGTATGTTTGTGGTTTTATGTCTGAAGTTGTCATTGTCCTTTTCTTATTTTTTTTTTTAGAAACATGTGGAGAAGACTCACACTATTATTAGTGGTTTGCTTGGTGCTGGGTGCAGAGGTAAGTTTTAAAACATAAAATTTTAAAGATGGATAAAAAATGATAATTATAAAAAAAATACATTTACAACTGTTTCTGAATGGCTTAAAGGTGTCCGAGTCTCTCGAAACTGAACCCTCGGAAATTATTGAAAAAGCAGAAAATCTGGAGGAGAATTTGACTGATTTCTTGTCTCTTCTCGGAAGTGCGAGACACCAGATCTTGACGGCACAGTTTGATTGTTACTTGAAGATAATCACTGATCCGCCTCGAAAGGAAGGAGGTAAATAAAATAAACACCATAAAATCACATTATCAGTCTAACAATAACACAAGAAGGGTAAGGGCTTTTGAAAGTACATATACAGTTTGCGTGTTTGGGATAAAAAAGAAAAGAGTTGTGAATGAGAATTATTTTCTTTTTCTGGGTGTTCTGAAGCATCCAATTAGAAATGTTCTTTTTCTACGTTTAAAAAAAAAATGCTATCTGCTTCCTTTGTCAACTTCAAAAACCTTAAAAATATATATAAATTAAAGCAGAAAACATTGTTTATAAAACATAAAATACAATTTTTTGTCATCAATAGAGAAATCTAAACGATGAAGCTGGAAACTTTTTATGAATAATGTTCTGCTAGATTTTAAGCAAGCGCGCTAAATGTTACATCAAGAGCATTACATTTCAAATCTAGCAGTGCTAGGTCTGAAATCTAGTGCAATAGCGTTTTAAAAACGTGCATTTAGCGGGCGCTAGGTTTGAAATCTAAGTTCTTGATGTAACATTTTGATTGTTTTAACATCTAACACGATTGTTTACGTGCGTGTATTGACCCCGATGGCTTTCCATATCATACAGTGTGCCATCTAGTGAGGAAACATCAAAATTGCAAAGAAATAAAACATTAACAAGGTTTATTTATTTAATTTTATGCGGAATAAAACGTTTAACTGGCCGCATGTGGCCCGCAGGCCGTAGTTTGCCCATATCTGTTTTAAAAAAGGTATACACCAAAATGACATGTATATTACCTTTACATAGATACATTGACAAACTGGAAGCTGTGAGGTATTTAAAACTTCACCCAACTACTTTTGAATGGATAACAAATACAACTGGCCCACAACTCGTCAGTCAGTATTGCGTTCTGGTTTTGGCAATACTTAAATATTTAAAGTAAACATTTTCTTGCTGAGCAGAATAAACTCAATAATTATGTGTTGCTAACTTTTTCTTGAAAAAGCTAAATTTGTCATAGTGATTCATTATTTATGCACCGTTATCTTTAAAAACCAATGCATACTATTCAGCAACAACCACTGGGCTTTTAGCACGGGGAGATATTCCATATTGGCTTCCATCGAAGTATTTCCTTTTTGTGTTTTTCATTTCCAAGTTGGTAGTGGTAAGAACATTTTAGACATATATAAATTTACGCTTGAAGGACAATTAGGTAACCGATACGTTTTCATTCTATAAGCTATAGATTTAGACACAATTCTGGTTTAGTGTTTGCAAACTGAAGGAGAAAGAGACAGAAAAACAGAGGAAATGACCCTGAAAAAAGGAAACTTGGCCTTTGTCTTTTTCTAAGTGACTGTTACTTCCATTTATTGCCTTTGAAATGTTATTCCGTGCTATTTTTCTCAACATGCCTCTGTGCGACCCACTATCGCCGGGTTTCCGGTCATTGTCGACAGGTTTTGTGTTGGCAAGATACGTACAAAAGTTTATTTAGATATAACACACCATTGTTTAATAGATCTTTTTTATGGTTATTTTACTAATTCTTCAGATTGGTCTCTACTTTAAAGGGCAGAAATAATTAATTTTTATTTTAAATATAAATACAACCGGTGATAGTAATGCAAGATTTAAACAGACTTCACAACATAACCTTGCTGTGCATTCTTAAATTGCCTTCGTAAATGGCAAGTAATTACATGTTTGAAAGTGAAAGGTTTAAAAGTTTGATGGAGGATGGTAAGAATGATTTTCTGTACCGTTCCTTTGAGCAGCGGGGTTGCAGGAGTCTGTTGCTGAAGCGGCTCTTCAGATGGTCCACAGATTCATAATCAGGGTGGGAGTGATTTAGCATGATTGATGACAGTTTTGCTTTCATTCTGTCCCTTGTAACCTCCTCCACGCAGGCAAGGGGTGAGCCAACCACACGTCCAGCTTTTTTTATCAGCTTGTTCAGTCTGTTGGCATTCTTTGTTTTTATACCACTTTGTTTTTATAAGCACATTTTGAATAAATATCTCTGTTTGCTAACACGTTCTTTAAAAAAATGACTTATGGTTGTCTGAGAAGTAATCTGTTCTCATGTACAGTCATTCCTTGGTTGGGATTTTTATTCACTCATCTTCTCAAAGCAAGTTATTATAAGCTTTTGCTTCTTTCTGTACCCTTTCATTCATATTTTTTTTTTTTACTGAAGACCTTTTTTTTAAGATGCGTTCGTTCTTTTGTTTTGAATGAAATGAAACAATAAAATTGAAAAAAATTGAAAAGTTCAGACAAGACCAAATGACTGCTTGAGGAGAAAAGGCAGGATATAGCCAACTACTCCAACAGATTAAGGGATTAAATCCTACTTAAATATAATTATTTATGTTCAAATCTATTATGCATGTTCTTCACCATATTGTTTGAAGGTAAAGCTACAATTAGCTATTACAACACACAATATCTTCAAAATTTTGAGGTTTTGAACATGTACCGAACAAATCATTAACCAAAAAAGAAAATCCCTGAAACTTCAAAGGTGTGGTGATTGGCACTGTTGTCTTGCATCCTGTAGATAACTGATTTTAGCTTCAGTTTTTTTTTTAACGGATGGAGAAAAAGAAATCTTTCGGTTGCTATTTAAATTCACGATGTAGCGCCAGTTTATTCCCTTTTGTAGATGCCCAAACCACACCAACTGGGTCCTATCTATGCAGAGTTGAAATGACAACACTGAGTCCCTCTTGGATGGCAGAGTTCCTCACACTATTTCTCGGCGATGGCAAAGCCACCCAGCAGAGGGAACACATTTTAGCCGCTTTTAATTTAAACTTCTTTGGTAATTGAAAGTCTTGCCGGATGGAGCAGGCCTCGGTGCTTAACCTTTCCTCTTTGCCCTTGGCTGACTTTGGCTTTCCTGTTCTGTGGCTCTGGAATCATCTCTGATTCTTCTCACCTGTTCCCCCAGCTACTTCTCATTTCCATTAGGATGAAACCAAGCTGCTGACTTTGAATATAGAGTTGTAGAGGTACATGAGCTGACATTTAATTGAAAGTGGTAGGTAAACTGTCTGTCCGTTCTGGGAGGGTATTGCTCCTTCATGTGAATCTCCATGAGGTGTGTTCGTTTTTCTCACTGCCAGGTTTTTAGGAGTAGATCCTCAGCTTATATGATGTGTGAAACATACCCAGAGTTATTTGAACTCACTTCATTTTGTTTAATTTTAAAACCTTGATTTTGGTCCACTAAGTACCATACTCGAAGTTTACTAAAAAAAAAAAAACTTCAGTGACTGTGTTTTACTTCCTAAAAGCTCACTAAACTTTTAGTTTTACAGCTCAGAACAAAAAGTCGACACAACCTGAATAAACGCGACTTTCAAAAACCTTTTTACATTGTGTTTGCAGAAATATGATACGTAGACGCTTTCTCCATTTAGCTGTTAGGTCACTCTTCTGAAAAGCCAAATCGTTCTCATGAGGCTGAAGTTCCCATTATTACAATTTTTCTGTTCTTGCTTTCGATAGGCACAGTTACAGACACTCTATACATCCCTGTAGAATCAATAAATGTCATAACTGTACTTTCATTTGCAGGCCCTTACTGTAACCGTACGTGGGATGGCTGGATGTGTTGGCAGGATACATCTCCGGGGACAGCCTGGAAGATGTGTCCGACATTCTTTAATGACTTTGATCCGGACGGTGGGTCCATATGCAGTCAAAAACACATACAGACAGCCTATTATTTTTCATTTCCTCTTGTGACATGCTGCTGTTACAACTCTATATTTCTTATAATTTTGGTATAGTGGCTTGGTGTGTGAGCTGATATAAATAAGAAAATCTTACTGAGTATTTTATGCTCATTTCATGCAGAAAAAGTTTCCAAAGTGTGTAATCCTGACGGTCAGTGGTTCCACCACCCTGAGAGCAATAGACTGTGGTCTAACTACACACTGTGTTCGGCCCATTTCAAAGAAAAAGTAAAGGTAAAAATTCATCTCTGAATTGTTTAATGTAAGGACTAAAACCATTTGAATTAGATTTGTGCAGTTCATTTTATTACTACAAGTGTTACTACAAATTGCATTAATACCACAAGACATTAATTTGATTGTTTCACATAGAGTATTGTGTCTCTAACAGAGGTGCAAAAACCCCACGGCATTCACAAAATTCTTTCAATGTTTCAAACAACTAACTCAAATTAGTGTACCTGATTTACTGTGACGAAGACATAGTTTTGCACTTCCTGTTTTTTCACGTTTGTTTTTTAAAATTTAATTAGAGTTGGATTTTTTGGCTCTAAATGTTAATTTTCTTCAATTTTATCTGTAAGTGATAAAGTTACACCCAAAGTTAAAGTTAAACCCAAAAACCTCCTACTTGCATTTAAATGTGGGCGTGTCAGAGAACAACCTGATGAACTATACCATGCAAGACTTTGCTTTCAAAAAGCCAAACACACTAGGCAGATAGTATGTACGTAAAATAATAATTATCAATAATAAATAATTTAATAAAAGAAAATTTCCATTGATGCTAATTAATTATTAATAATAATCTTGTTTTCTTCTCAAGTTCGCAAATGGCCTGTACTACCTGGCTTTGGTGGGTAATGGTGTTTCCATTATTTCCTTAACCATAAGTCTGATCCTCTTCTCCTTCTTAAAGTAAGTGAAGGGCATTTCCAAAGTCTTAATGCAGGAAGTCAAATTTATACTAATTGATAAAATATCCAGTAAGGGATGAAACTCAATAATGTGTTCAGTTTGCATATTTTTTTCTTTCCCAGCAGCTTAAACTGTCAAAGAATCTCCCTCCATAAGAACACGTTTGTCTCCTTCATCTTGAAATCGATCCTTGTAATAATTGGGCACACACTTAATACATTTTTCAACAAAACTACAATCACAGATGGCAGTGTGAGTTCTCTTAGACTTTCTCAATTCTCACTTACTTACCTGTTATTAAATGAATTTTTCAATGTTTTTAAAGATAGTTGTTGCTTCATATTTGTCTTAACGGTGGTAAACGAAATGAAGTAGGACCCAGATGCAAAGCCAGTTTTAACAAGTTTATTTTGGAAGTGCCGAACCAGACATAGAGCTCGGCAGGATGAGTGACTAGAGGTCGAGCTCGGCTGGTTGAGGGACCAGAAGTTTCGCGCTCGGCAGGATAACAAGGGACCAGGAAGTATTAGCTCGGCAGGATGATGAGGGACCAGAGGTATGAGCTCGGCAAGTTGAGGGACCAGAGGTGTGAGCTCAGCAAACTAGGGACCAGAGGTGTGAGCTCAGCTGGATGAGGGACCAGAGGTATGAACTCAGCAAGACAAGGAACCAGAACAGCAGGATGCACCAGGAACAGCGTGAGGGACCAGGATAGTAGGGTGTACCAGAAGCGGGGTGAGGGACTAGGATAGTAGGGTGCACAAGGAGCGGGACAAAGGACTAGGATAGGGTGAGGGATCAGACATGGAGGAAAACCCATCATGGCTGCATGAGAGCAGCACTGCAGACCAGTGGAGAAGGGTGCAGCAGGGGAGTAATCTGAGAAGGGAGGGACACCAGGGTTTAAAAATCCAGAGGGAAAGAAGACACATCATCAGGTGTGCAAAATTAGGGCAGAGGGCAGGATAGGAGAGAGGATGTGTTTTAAATGAGAGGAGGATCATGACAATATTGGTTTGTTTTATTTTTGGTCATCCCTTTCTCCCACCAGGTGAGCTGCAAGATTATAGAAGTGCTGATTCAATACTTCACAGTTTCTAACTACTTTTGGATGCTTTGTGAGGGTCTCTACCTTCACACACTAATCATTGTGGCTGTCTTTGTCGGGGAGCAGCAACTCTTTTGGTACTACATCCTGGGATGGGGTAAGCATTAAAGAGGGGGTATTGCATTTCCATGGGGTAATAATTCTTTTTCTCACAGCATGTATAGATCAACGGATTCTTTTTTTGTTAGCTCAGAAATGTGACATTCACCAAAGGGGGTAAAAAAAAAAAAAAAAGAAAAGCTTACAAACATGTTTATTCAGTTCAATTTTTAATTTTGACACTGAATTTCCTCCTGATCTCGCACCCTGCTTAATTACAACTTCTGCATACATAAGGATTTAAAGAGCGTGAGAAAAACACTTTCTAGTTACAGTACATTAAAATGTTTGCATGATCAAGAATGACCTAGCATTTGAATAGATCACCTTGAACAGCGTGAATGCCTTAACATTCAGCAAAGTGATTTAACCTTGACATTCACTTATATACTGACAGGAGGAGTTTGTAGATGATGAGCTCTCGCTTCAACCTGCCCTGATACATTTGCACATTTTTCAAATTTTCCTCATTGATGCAAATGCAGGGTATTAGGAATGTCCTGTATTGTATAGATTATTTTTTTAAACAAGGGCCATACTAAACTATGTACATTTATTTGAATCATTTTTACATGTAAATTTAGTTTATTTATGTGCATGGCGGAAAATTGCAATTTTCAAAATTGCAATATTGGTTTTACATATTGGTTTATGCACTTAAATTATTTAACAAATAAATGTTTTCTAAAATGTTATCAATTTTCTGCTTATTGTAAACAATAAAATACATTCCTCACAGAAAAACAATTAAAAAGTTTTTTTCTTAGTTTACACAAAGAAGTCGTTTTACTTTCCGTATATGTGTCTTTATCTGTGGTTTTCTCTCCATCTAAAGGTTTTCCCATCGTTCCAGCTCTCACATATGCTGTTGCCCGTGCAATCTATCACAGTGACGGGTAAGATGCAGCAATTGAAGGAATTGTTTTGTATTCTTCTGTTTAAAATAAAAGGCATTTAAAAGTCCAAACAGAACACAAATAACATTTGCCATTCCTCTATCCTCCATTCACTATGGAGAATCCTACAATAATGTATATTTTTGGCTCAGTACACTTTCACATTATTTTGGAATATTTGTTTAATTTTTTTGGTATACTTTCTCCATTTTAATTAGTGTTGTACATTTTTGTACATTTTGCAATTAGTTTGGCAAAAAACTATCCATTTCTGTATTAGCTTTAGATGTTGCTTATGCAGCACGACTGGTTATGCAATAAATATTTATAATAAAAATGTGTAGTTTGTATTTATAGAGATGACTCTTTAAAGCTAAAATGTTCCCCATATCTTTAAATGTTTTTTTTTATATTTTAATATCGCTCAACAAACTCTCACAGCATGACATAAAATGCAAGGGTTCATAATAGCACATTACGAATAATGTCATCGAGCATAAAAAACAACTCTTATGTTTTTTTCTAGGTGTTGGACAGGCGTAGTGACATCTTTTCTCTACATCATTCATGCGCCGATCCAAGTTGCACTGCTTGTGAGCAATTATTCAAGTTTAGAAAGCTTTCATTTTCAAAGACTGTCCTCATCCATATGAGGGGAAACTGTTTTATATTAAGCTTTTCATTTATTTATACATGTTGTACAGTATGTGTCTGTTTTGTCTCGTTCTCCTCTATTAAATGTGTCCAGGTAAATCTTTTCTTTCTCCTGAATATTGTCCGAGTTTTGATAACCAAGTTGAAGAAGACACACTGTGCAGAATCTACAACGTACATGAAAGCAGTGAGAGCTACACTCATCCTCGTTCCTCCGATGGGCATCCAGTTCATCCTTTGGCCACGCACAACCGAGGGACTAGTCACTCGGGAAATCTATTTTTCTATCATGAACATCTTCTCTAACTTTCAGGTTTGTCCTGTTTGTACTTTTTCTTCTTAAAATTGAGTCACTAATGTACTGTATTTATATATTTATATTCTTAAAGTGGATGCAGTGTTCATCTTTATCACAGTGGCAAAATATTAACGATGCAATTACCTGTTATTTGAGACATTTACAGTCTAGGAGAATTTTAACCCCTCTTAAAAATGTTCAATGATAACCAGATTTTTTTGTTTTAATATTCTAAAACATTTGCAACAAACTCGAAATGCCCAATATGAGAATAAAATCAGGGTGTCAAATTGTGTGATTTGATTGAAGGTTTGTAGTAGTAAATATGTCCCCGGGATTCATTTTTGTATTGATACTCATCTCTTCTCTCTTTTTTAAGGGACTCCTGGTGTCATTAATATTCTGTTTTTGCAATGCTGAGGTATGCACAAACAAACAACATTTTTTCAAATGAGAAAATGGACTTTCTTTGGATATTCCAGTGTGTTTAATCATTCCAATTTTGACACATTGCTTTTGGGTAAATTTTGATTTATAGATAGATGGGTGGATAGATAAGTAAAAAATTTTATTAATCTCCTGCAGGAGAAATTCTGGTGTCCAACAGCAACAAATCGCACAGGCCTTACTTTCAAAACAATAAAAACAACCTACAGTAATATGAGATACAATTGCTGGTAATACTAAGTTACTCATTTGGACTCAGCTCTTTCCGGGCACATCTGGTTGATTTAATTACCTGAGGGCTGAAGGGATAAATGACCTTGCAGTGCAGCCCTCCTGCACAGTGAGAGGAACCTGGACTAATCTGGGTTGTGGCCACATTATGCTGAGGATGACAGGGATTTTTGAGGATGCCCTGCATTAGAGCCCTCATCCTGCTCTCCAAAATAGCCCTCAAAGAATCTACACTTCTTCTGGTTATGAAAGGAGTTTTACAAAAAATCCACAACACCCCCATGAAATTAAATATTTTTTAGCTGGATTGGCTTCTGTTACAAATCAATACATGTGTTTGATTGAATACAATTCGACATACATTAAATTCCAAACTAATTTAATCTGGTGCTATTTGTAAACTTATGATGCGAGTGTAATACTTTCTAAGGCATGACTCTAGAAATTGTAGGATAGGCTTCTCGTTAATTGAAGCTCATTGACTTTTTGCCGGTAATAATGTCTGCAGTTTTTATTAATGAATAGCTTTATAATGTCTGCTGACCTGTACTTAAATGCAGTTGATTTGAAATGTTAACCCAAAAAGTTTAAAGATACTAACATCTAACAATGACAGCTTTATTTTCTGAAAATAAACGACAAAATTAAACCAATACAAAAAACTGACATTTTGATGACTGGTTTGATTTTTTTTTTTTTTTTTACAATTTTTTTTTGCACAGGTCCAAACAGCGCTGAAGAGAAAGTGGGTTCAGTGGAAATATGCCTGGGGCAAAACCGACTTGGCGGAATCAATCAGTATGAACCTGTTTAAGTACCACACCAACTCCTCCATTGTTGAAACCAGCCGTCCGATGGTCAGTTTAGGGCATCCGCCTGTGGCAACATGTTCAGAGCAAAAAGAAATGAGTGGCCTCCTGAGCACAATCAACCAAAGAACCAACAGCCAGGAAGAGACCAACAAGCCAAACATCAATGGGCAGGTGGATGCTCAGAATGTAACAGAGACTTTCGGTATCTGAATAAATAAAAAGCAGACGTAAAGGACATACTTCCTAGCACATACATTGAAAATGTACAACACCTGAGAAACTGAGCCTGATACCGCATGTACATAAATATTATCTAATGATCAAACACATGATCTTTTTGTTGCAGTACATGAAGCCATGCACATGTCCAGAGAGGGACTGTAAATGTATACCATCACTTTTGTCTAATTATATGTCTACCAATTTTTTTTTTTGTATTTTATTATAGTAAATTCCACTTGTGTAGTTAAGTCATTGTATGAATTTAGTTTTGTACGTTCTTGTTGACTTTTTATTTACTGTATAGCTAATCGAAGAAGGTGCCAGTTTTAAGATGGCAGTTTATATATTCATAGATGAACATTTTGATTTATGTACACTCTTAATCCTAAAATTATACATTCTCTGAACAAGGAATGTCAGCCCACTCATTTTGTTGTATGCTTTGAAAAAGGGGGAAACTCAATCTTAAGAAAGTAGCTCTAAGTGCACTTCATGTTAAAACTTATTAAAAATGTTTGAACTAAATTTTTTTATGTCATTACTAAATTAAACATGATCATGTGCATAGAAGCGAGGACTTTAGTGTGTTTACTAACGGAGAAAGATTGAGTATGGAGGCTGGAAAGAGTTAACAGCCAAGGACCTCCTCGGAGGATCCTGAGTTGTTCACCGGTCAGCTGTGAGACATAGTCTTTCAAGCGGGTCTAAACCCTGCCTTTGCGTCTCCTTCCGATGCGATTAGCCCAAAATGGGCATCCTAACCATACACCCGAACTACCCTATCTGGATTCTCTTATACCCTGAGGAGTAATGGCTCTACTTTGAGCTTCTCCCAGATGGCAGTGCTCCTCACTCTATCTCTGACTGAGAGTGCAGCCACCTTGTGGAAAAAATAAATTTAAAAAATTGGGAGAGAAAAAAGCAAAAATTGGACTTTTCTGTGCAAGAGTTTACTTTCAGCTGCGATAAAAATTTGCTGAAGGAGAAAAAAGGAGTGTTTTACTGAAATTAACAACAAAAGATAGATTAAAAAGGTGCATGTGTATGACACAGATGGGCTGTGTTTGTTTTGTGTTTGGTTTGAGTGTGTTTAAACTAATTAGATCCAAAGAGTAGAGCTCTACTCTGCACATGTGCGGTATGCGCCAGGCATGATGGGGATTGTAGGCAATTTTCAGCTTTCAAGCATAACAAGGCGACTGCAAGAGATCAGACAGTTGTTTATCTAAAAGAGCATATTTCTAGTCTGCATACAGTATTGTTTCTTCCCTTCATCACTCGAACACATTTTTGTTGGGAACAGAAAGATTGCATTTGTTAATAAAATGGAGCAGACCCTCTGACTTCTGTTTATTTAAAAAAGCTGGTGGGTATTGTATTACTCAGCCTATGGAAATTATCCTTAACAATGTCTGTAAAAATGGGTTCCTATGTACGTTTTAGAAGCATGCAGGATTCGTTTTAATACAGTTAAGTCATCTGTGTTTAATAGTTGAGTTTATGCAACAAGCCTGGTGGCTGTCAGGTGTTTTGTAAAACGCTTTGCAAAGCATTTTATTAAGCCATTTATTGTGAAATTATATTATTGGACCAAAACACATAGTTTGAATAAAATTCAAAGGAGTTTAACCTTTCTTTACCCATAAATCAAACACGTGATCTGACAATGTGGAGGGGACATCATCATGGCTGCAGCAGGAGAGCGGAACAGCAGATGATCTGACACCAGGGGTTAATTAACCAAGGGGAAGATGAGACACTGGTGAAACATCAGGGCGAGGCAGTTGGGGCCAGGTGTGAATAATTAGGCAAAGGGCCCATCTAGGAGTGAGGAAATGTTCCAGAAGAGAGTGGGATTGTGTCTAAATTTGGTTTTAAAGGAATTAGTTATCTGTGTGTTGTGCAAAGTTTATGCTGAGCTTGACAAAGCAAAGGCAATGTGGTTTCAAGTGATTTATGTTCACATGCAAAACTAAAAGTCAATACCACAAAAATACTCTCATCATTTTCAAATGCAGCACTGGTTTGTATCTGACAGTTAGTGGTACTTCTTCTTTCTGCATTTCCCTTCAGGGGTCACCACAGCAAGTCAGTTTCTTCCATCTAACCCTATCTACTGCACCATCTTTGGTCACACCAACTATCTTCATGTCTTCCTTCACTGTATCCATGAACCTTCTCTTTGGTCTTCCTCAAGGCCTCTTCCTTATAGTTCCAAACCCAGCGTCAACATTTTATTTCCAATTCCATGTTCATAAACAATTTCAAAAGCAAGTTAGTAGCATAGTTTGTTACAAATAGGTTAGATGGAAATATATCCTCCTGGGCATACTGATCTATAGTGGTGCTGATGACAAGATTTGTTCTAGAAATCTCAATAATTAATTTGGACTGGAACTATCTTGTTAAAAATTAATTTAATTGACATTTTTGTGAGGTGACAACTGGAAAAAATCCAGTAAAATGTGCAAAGCACTGCCAAAATGATTTTTTTTTCAAATCTAGGCATGTTAACATTATCATTTGAAATATATGTTCTTCTTCTTCTCCTTTCGGCATATCCCTTCGGGGGTCGCCACAGCAAGTCAGTTTCTTCCATCTAACCCTATCTGCTGTGTCCTCTTCGGTCCCACCAACTATCTTCATGTCTTCCTTCACTGTATCCATGAACCTCCTCTTTGGTCTAAAGGTACAAAATATATATAAAATAAAAATATAAAATAAATGTAACTCCAACTTCAACTGAAATCCATCTACTCATCTCCATCCTGGGCATCGCCGCTGAGGAGTCCACCGTGTTTCCATCAAGATGAAGAACATCTATTGACTTCTTTAGATATTTAACTGTAGAGTAGAAAAAGCTAATATTTAAACAATAGTCTTAGACGCATTGGATGCTCGTCCCGGGAGAGGGATCTCTCTTTTGTGTGGATCCCCACGAGGTTTCTCTTTTTAGGAGAGTCTTAGGGCAGGAATGTGCTAACATTGTCTAGCTAGCATTTGTTAGTTAGTTTTCTTGTTTGTATTTGTGTTTCCTCTTTTTCTTGTTTTTCGTCTTTCTGAATCTGCAATGTGAAGCCCACTGAAACAGAAATTCTGTGTTTTGGGCTAAATAAAATTGAATTGAATGAGATAAAATACAACCTGATGCAAACATGTCAACTAAATTAAGCTGATTGGGTACTTTGTACAGAATGGCTAAAAGGCCTTAAGTAAGTCTTTTACATAGTATGAACAGGAATACTAAATCTATTCCCCATAGGGGTGTAAATATAGATGTAAACTAACTAGATTTCAATAATTATAGCGTATTGGAAAAGGATGAGGTCCCACCGAGATTTGAACTCGGATCGCTGGATTCAAAGTCCAGAGTGCTAACCATTACACCATGGGACCAGGTTGAGCGTTGCACTGTTCTTTTAAAATAAAAACACAGTAATAACCTCTAAATCCACAGTTATTAAACGTGTATATCGATCAATAGACAAAAAAGAAGCGAAAGCGAAAAACGTTCTGACCGATTGCGTGTTTTTTTCCCTTTTATAATCAGGCAGATTCTACGAAAACAGAGCGCATTTTCTATGACACACAATATTGTGTTTACAACACGATTTATAAATATCGCCAACATCGAAGTGAAAAATTTCAGATTAAATTTGATTTTTCTATTAGAGTAATAAAAAAAAATAAGATGATCGGTGATGATTATAAACGAATTAGTCGTTTTACACGATTTGGCAAGGCGCGAATAGTTTTCCACTTGTAGTTACACTACATGCCACATGGTGGCAGTATAAACCAGATTTTTATTTTTTCATAAAACACTTTCTCGTTCGGTGTGTTTTCCATGTTAAAGGTACAAAAACAGACCATCATATCATACTGACTTTACAACTTTTTCTGTTAGAAATTTAAACTTCTTGGTCCAAATTCTTTGAGTTTTCTTAATTCCCGTTAAAATAGTTTCTAATAAAAATAACATTTGGTGATTGAGTTATATTTTTCCATGGCTTGTTTTGCTTTGAATAGTTTTATTGAACTCCACATTAAATGGAGTAAACTTCCTTACATAGAGTTGTTGACTTTGTGTTTTTATGGGAATTCATGAGCTCACTGTGTTCTGAGAGGACATTCTTCAGACAGGATCGATTGCATGGTGGATCAAAATCTGACCTTATTTTTCTGCTTTCATACATCATGCAATTTTTCAACATTCCTTAGAATATTTGTTCAAATTTCATGTCGTTTTCTGAACTGATTATCCCTAATAGCGTTACAGGGGTGTTAGAGCCTGTCCCGGCTGATTTAAGCAAGAGGCAGGATGCACCCCAAACAGGCCACTAGTCTGTGGCAGGACCACACACAGTAAACCATTCACACACTGATTCCTCGGGGCAGTTTCATAGTGGGCAATAAACCTAAAAAACATGTTTTTGGAGGCACAGAAACACAGGGAGAACATGCAAACATCACACAGACAGCCCAGTGATTCAAGCCTGGCCCTCTCCTGCCTCAAACCCTAACCTTCTTGTTGTGAGGCCACTGTGCTAACCACTGCGCCACCGTGTAGCCTGGTCAAAGTTATTTATTATAAAGCCCATACTACCTAGACATTGCTTCTATTTTACACATTTGAGATTCCACTTGGGTGGCACAGTGGATAGCATGGGGGCCTCACAGCAAGAAGGTCAGGGTTAAAATCCCAGGTGGGGATGAGGCTTGGAACACTGGCCTTTCTGTAGGAAGTTTGCATGCTCTCCCTGTGAATGTGTGTGTGCATATCAGGTTATTTGGCTGTTACTAAATTCACCCCAAGAATGTGTGTGGTGAGTTGCAACAGACTGGCAACCTGTTCAGGGTGTACCCTGCCTCTCATCTTGAATCAGCCAGGATAGGCTTCTGCAACACTGTCAGGGAAAAAGTGGTTCAGAAGATGAATGACTGAAAATTCTACTCAATAGATGTGAGTAATTTAAAAGAAAATGTTTCATTGCTCGGGAAAACCTTTAAACATTTTACTCTCAGTTTCCTTTGACATACGTTAATAAAAGCCATCTCTATAAGCAGTAAAAAACCCAGTTTTGAGACTACCTTATCTCTTAGCAACCGCTCTAGGTCTTTTCAGATTTTTTTTTTTTTTTTATCAAATCACTTACAGATGCTGTTTCTCATTTTGCCCTTTTAACTCTCCAGGCAGGTTAAATTACCCACCCAGTATACACTGTGTGAGTTCACCTAAATGTTATGATTCAAGTTTGGCATCAGAGTCTTAGCCCATCATATCAAGTCATAAAAAACTTCCTTTGGGCCCTCAGGTGGATGCAGGGGACGGGGGTCATTAGAAAAGCAGGAATCATATCACATTCAAGCAGGATGAATGTGGAATAAATGGAAAAGTTTGATTTGTGGTGGGAAGCAGTTGAGAAGTTACTTGCCTGAACTGGATCACAGGTGTTCAGCTTCTGTGATTCCAATTTCATTTTTCTGGAAAATTGTTTTTTGTATTGGTGCAAAATAGATTTCTAGTTTGTTAAACTGTAATGTTTGATGTTATTATGGATGCAACCAGGAGATCAGAATTAGATTGGCTAGTTTCATGACCTTTTTCAATCTGAGTGCCAACCTACGAATAAATTGGTTTCACATACTTTCACATACAAATTTCCCCGGCGAGGGATGAATAGAGTAATTCATTTATTTATTTATTTATTTATTTAACCTAAAAGCAAATCTCCAAGGTCACTTTGTTCATACACAAAATCTAAACCCGCCTTGGTTTTTACCTCTACTGTGTAGAATAAATAATTACAAAGTGCAGTGGATCAGCCTGTCTTTGGCGTCCATCCTGTCCCACACAACTCCATTCATCCGTCACCTAACTGAAAGATTTTGAGAGGACACATTAACCTGATGTCCCACAGCTTAGCTTGTGCTAACAGCTTACCCCACATACACTCGCTCTTGTCATCACAATCCCTGACACGTGAGGAGACCACTCCCACTTGACCTTTGTCACCTTTAGCCCCATTACAGATCAGTGTACGTACGCATGAAGATGCATGAATGGAAACAGTCCCATTTTGCCAGCTGGGAAGCGAATCAATGTGCTGGAGTAGGGGTGATAGAAGTGGATGGTGCACAGGTTAAAGCTAAAACCTCAGCAGGAAGCAGATCATCTACTTTAGAAAGAATGAATATTGTATGAGTTTGTGTTAGGATGAGGAACAGCTTTGCATTTTCATTCAATCTGGTGCAACATTCAAAACCTTTAAGAACATCATGATGTCACACGTTGAACCTTTTCAAACAGCGCTATAGATTTTTTTTGTAAAAACAATAAAATCAAATAACATTTTATTGTGTTTTTTGTCATAAATCTTTTTGTGAAGGTCATATCTGTGCTCTCAAATGTCTAAATTATGCCGCCCTTTTTTTCTTGTAATCCCAGACTGACTAAATTGAACTTAATCCTATTTTAGTGATTATCTCAGTTCTTGTCTTTGAGGGTTTATCAACGACTCGATCCAAGAAGATAGTAAAGACTTTTAAACACAACCTGCTGTGTAAGCTACCTAAGATGTGGAAGACCTACATACATGACCTCTTTTAAAATTGTGTTCATTAAATCAGTTTTGATGTTAATCACACCAATTTTTATGTGTGTTCTCCTTGCTTTTTAATAAATTTTGTCCCAAATCAAATTTGACCCAATAACGTTACTTAAAGTTATTTATTGAGTTCAAATAATAGCTGTTATTATGTTTCTTCTATATTTTTTCTTTGAAGCTCCATCCTGCTAATTTTAACCCAGGTCAGGCCACATTTCCATTACTGGGTTAGAGGTCAGTGCTCCAGGAGCCTAACCCATACAGGCAGTAGTAACAAATCACTTGTCAGTGGGTCACTAGGAGTCACCAGATTTACCTTTGGCCCCGTTTTAGATTTTGTTTACTTAAAACTTTAAATCAGATAACTGTCAGGAATGAGATTTAAAGAGGCAAGTCTTCTGAGCCAGAGTGGTTTCAAACCAATTAGAAATGAAGTATATTGTTGACGTCAGGCCTTCTAAAAGTTTCTCACTTGGTGATCATGCATCTGATCATCATAAAAGTGGATGTCAAAGTGTATTTTATGATCCTGTGGTGTTTTTTTTTATATATACATGAATATTTTTGTTCTGCACATATGCACAATGTGTCTTTTTTTTAACTTTTTGTCTCCAGTAGAGATTGGTATTTAAAGATTTTGAGCGACAAGAAGAGTGTGGTTCAGTCATATGGTAGCCTATTGAGATGAGACCTCAAACCCATTTATCATCACTCTTCTACTTATGTCCACGGGAAAAAAGATGAAAAAGAAGCATTAAAAGGTTCATGGTGAATCAGATGAGTCATTATTCCAACTGTGCGTAAGAAAGCCTTTTGTAAGAGTATTTTTTTTCCATCTACGGAACCTTCGGGCATCAGCCGAGTGACTAATTCCATTGTTTTCTTTTGTTCAGAAAAAATCGTAAATGAAAATATTTTTTGATCATTTTTGGCATCGCTTATTACCAGATTCTTTTTGTGAGTGCGAACTTCCTTTGTTCAGATAATAAAGTAAAAATGGAACAAAAATGTATTTTTAAAATTCATAGTAACCACATATAAATGATACAATGAACAAACTTTTTCAACTAAATGTAACTGAATGATTTTGACACAATCGTGTTTGAAGGTTGAACTACTCTATTGAGCATCCGCTCAGGAAACTCTAACCTAGCTACAGTTGTTTCTAAATCGTTCAAAAAGGAAATCGAAAATGCAGCTACACGTTATTCAAAAAACAGATGTATAACCTTAGCCTTCTATACTTGTTATCCATTTTAAAACATGTGGGCTGATCACTGCACGACAATTAAAACCCCTGTGTCACCCAGAATTATGGACTTTTTCTTAAGACGTTATCATTTGGGTCAATAATTGTTTTGCACGAACCAGCATGTGCAAACTGGGACAAGATGTGGCTGCTGAAATATGTACAGCATGTGTTTATCTATTGAATCTACCGATTCTCATAAAAACGTTTAGGATAAAAATTTAATGTAAAGGTTAAAATGACAAAGTTGTCACACAATTTAACACCTTTGGAAGTTGTTGAGACTGACAAGACATGGTCTGAATGAGTAACTTGAGTGTCACAGTTTACTCAAGTTTCATTCTTGTTTTGCACCTAAGTTAGTTTAAACTATGCAAAGGTAGTCAGGCGAGTTTAGTTTCCATGTTTGCGTTGGACAAACTCTGTTAATATTGGCTATTCAAAGAATCTTTTCTGTTTTAAGCGTCAACAAGTTGTTTTTAAACATGAGGTGGCGAAGGTGGAGATGCAGGACTCAGATGCGTAGCCAGTTTTAACCAGTTTTTTTTTCTTTTTTTTAAAGGTAATCAGGGGTTAGGACAAGAGGGGTAGGCTTGTGCAGCCTGGAAGACAATGCGATAGAGACCCCATCATGGCTTCAGCAGGAGTACAGAACAGCAGATGATTTGACAATGAAGTGAAGGACACCAGGGTTTAAAAACAGGGGGAAGTTGAGACACAGGTGCAGAAATCAGGTAGAAGCAATTGGGACTAGGTGTGCTGAATTAGGGCAGAGGGCCAGATTTGGAGGGATGAAATTTTTCAGTATGGTGGAGAGGGGGAGATGGGGCTCAGTGATTAGAGTGTTCACCCACAGACTGAAAGTCAACCGACAGTTTGTGGGTTCACAACCCACGGAGTGCACGTCTCGGGTCCTTGGAGAAGACACCTAACCCCCCATTTCTCCCAATGGTGCCATTGGTGAAGGAGTGCAGCACACAATTTTCCATGATGAGGGATGAACAGAGTGAGAAAAAAATAAATAAATTATGACACAAATACTTCAAGGCTCAACAAATTTAAGCCTTGAAGTATGAAATTATGACTTGAGTGAATAAAAGACTATTGTTTTTGCTGCATAGGAACCATTCTAGGTTTCACTACACCAAAAAGAAAAAAAAATCTGGCATCATCTAAAATTCAAAATAGCCTGAAGAGCATTTCACCTCATAAAAGTTTTGGTCCAGGTGTGTTTTATGGAATGTAATGATATTTTTTTACACCGACTTTTTTCTCATTCTCGTTTTATGGCATTTTGTACAAGTCTTATCAAACGATCAGCTTTTAGGCCACCATGCTTTAAATCTGCTCCTGTACATGAGCTTACCTGTACAGATGTTAGTTGTGCAGCTGGTGCAGGTGTTACAAAAAAGGAAATGCAGGTAGTGTCAGTGATGATCTGCTCTGTTTAAAATGTTTTATGCGTCTATCAGCACTCTTTGCAGTCAATAAACATTTAAAAACCTGGTATTGGAAAATTATTTTTCTTCAATGGTTGTTAAAATAAAGCAGTCAGTCAGTCACCTTCTTAACTTTCGATCCCTTATGGGTTTGGTTGCAGAGTTTGCCAAAGCCCATGCCAACTGATTCGAGGCGAAGGGCAGGGCACGGCACACCTCAAACAGGTCGCTAGTCTGTTGCGGGGCTAAAATAAAGCATTTATAGAAAATTATATCACACAACAGAAGAGTTTAAACTGCTCCTTTGACAAATTCCAGCTTCACAAGCTATTGTATTTCTCTTTAAAAACAAATACAAGGATCAGACTCCTTTTAGGCCATCAAGTGCACCCACTGGTTTAAAACTCAATTACATCTTGACAATATCTTCTGATATATAAAATAATGCACACACATCAAAAAACACACCCCCAAACTTCCTATCTTCTGCTGGTATGCAGTTTGTACACCCCCCCGCCCCCGGCGCCCTCAATTACACAGGTGGAATGACTGGTTGTAGTGGTTTAATAGCACTCTTAATGCACTGCAACAGATACAGTATCTTTATATTTTTACAGGAAATGCAGTTCTCAACGTCAAACAGAGTTTTGTTGGATTAAATTCTACTCTTCTTTGAGATACCCTGATCAATGCAGGGAAAACCAAGAAGATTTGTGAAGGAGAGATACAGGAGGTCTTTCCTTCCTTCTGCTGTGAGACTCCCCAACGAGCAATTTCAACCATGTGCTCTTTTTGCTATTTCTCACCAGAACTGTGCGATAGCTCACTCACTTTGAATGCATGTTTTTGTCCTTTGTCTATTTTGCTTTTTTTGTTTTGTTTGTGCATACTTGTTGTGACCTTTTTTTTTTCCTGTGCCTTTTCTGTTGCATACTGCAATTTCCCCATTGTGGGACAAATAAAGGTTTTCTTGAATCTTGAAACATTTGTACCGTGACTAAATATCAATGTAGTCAATCCTTAAAAGAAACTTTCAGGGGTGTCAAGATCTGGGTCTGGAGAGCCAGTGTCCCCACAGTTTTCATTGGGTTCGTGGTTCAATACACCTGATTCACATGAAGTAAAACCAACAGCCAATAAAATTTGGCATAATGACTTAATAAGCTGGATCAGGTGTGTAGATGCAAGAAAACATGAAAAACCTTTAGGACACTGGCCCTCCAGGACCAGAGTTGGACACCCCTGAAAGTTTCATTTCATCCCACACTAAATTTATTGCTATGAGCACCTTTGTTCCATTTAGGAACAAAGGTGCTCATAGAGGAATATCCTCTATTCCTGTAGAATATAGGATATATAATCCTATATTCTACATAATAATTACATAATAATTTACCAAATAAATAAGTAATTTTTACAGTTTTATTTTTTTTTACCATGTAGTCTATAAGCTGCAGTCATTAGACAATGCTTAGCATGATTTTCTGTGTGTATTTTGTGTGTTTGTTCGGTTCCAGCTGTCCAGGATCCAGTGAAGATCATGACCTGAAATGGTTTGATTGGACCCTGCCACCCACATCATTTATGTAATGCAAAAAGCTTCAGATTAGCACCCTATGACACCTGCTGCCCTGCCGCCTTGCTCTTCTAATCTCTTGATCTCATCTCAACGCCATCCTCTCGTACTAATTATGCGGGCAGGATGAAGTCTCAAATGCCGTAAGCATCCATACATGTTTTTCTTCTCTTCTCCAGCATGCCCAGTTGCACTAAGTATGTGTCTCTCACTTGGTTGCTTTCTTAGTGGTGGCATAAGTCCTGCATGTGTGGTATTACACCGTGTAAAAACCAAATCTAATGCCCTCCTGTGTTTTTATTTGCCTACGGCTGTGACTGGCCTTATCCCTCGCTGTCGGTCTTTCTCTTCTCGTCCTTCATTGGCTGGAAAACGTGACTCCTTCACTGCTGTTCTGTCATATGTGATCTGCTCACTAAGTGTCCCCTGCTTCCCGCTTGTGTAGTCATGGTGAGAGTCACCTGGTCTGACTTCTATGAAGAGACAGGAGCGATGGGGAGCAAACAAAAAGCCGGTATGACATCTTCAGCTCCAGTGAGCTAACACGTACTGAAAGCTTCACACAGTTACTACACATCATCACCACTCTGCTGTGTCTCATAACCCAAAAATATTCTTTGTAAGTGTCTAAAGTTTTATGTTAAATCTTCATTGTTTGTTTTTTAGTCTTTTGATTGAGGACTCCACCATTTTTATCCACCATTAATTTTTAGTTTAATTAAATTCCTACTGAAAAGTGTGTCAGTGGGAATTCTCCATCCTCCAGGTCACAATAAGAAATGAAAAAAAATGTTTAAAAAAATTAACTGGACAAAGTTTATAGTTAGCGGTTACTACACAGTAGTTTCACAGGTTTGAAAGAAAAATATGCCAAAGCCTTAGATCTGAGGGATTCTATTCTTGATAAATAGTTCTTAGAAAAACATTTTGGAAGATCTTACAGTGCTTGATGTCCCTTCACCATATAATCTACTCATAGTGGAAATTTTTAAAATATATTTAATTGTAAGGAGAGAAAGCTTACTAGTAGACCTGTCCCATTGTAACCCCAATGATTGGGGGTGGCGATAGCTCAGAGGAAGAATATTCACCCTTGGACCGGGAGAAGCTGGTTCAAATCTCACTGAACTCGTGCCTACGTGTCCTTAGAAAAACACTTAACTCCACCCACGCCTTGAGGGTTCGGGGTGCTATCAATTTAATAGTTGAGGGATGAATAAAGTCTGTAAAAATTAAAAATAAATGAATGAAAAAAAAAATCAACCAGTGACTCTTGAGACCACCAATAAATAGCTTCTATTTCAATGCCAGCGTGTGTGTCCTCCTTCCCAAATGAAATCACAGCAGTAGTGAAATTTCTTCTGCTAAATAGCAGTTATTTGCACTTACAAAATTTTTAAAATCACTGTTATTTAATCAGAAAGCATAACATTTTTTATTCCTTTGAGAGGCTTTAGTACTCCAAACATCTTGGCTGCAACACGAGAACACTATCCACCACCGACCAGCCTTCAGTCATCTATTTCTGCAACCTAAAATTTCATATTCCAAAAATGATTGAACTACAGTCTAGGGAAAATAATTTAAAACCCCATCCAACCAATTCCATGCATATTTTTAAACTGCAATGAATTTTTTCAGCTCAGCCAAGGAAGTAAATTTGAAAGATCATGCGTTATTTTTTTCAAGAAGTTCTGAAAAGCTGCTTTTCTGCTACTTGTGTGAATTTGTTGGATGGTTCATTATCAGGCTTCTGCTGAGCTGACTCAAGTGTGACTAAGAAACTTCAGCCAATGAATTTAGGTATATTAAATAAAAAATGTATCTACAGTACATTACAGTACAGTAGTCCAAGAGTCATCATGGAAAGCCCATTGAATTGTATCGTATTTTTCGGGACTATATGTCGCAGTTTTTTTTTTTTGTTTTTTTTTTTTTACTGTTCTTTACTGTTCCCTCTAAAGTTTGTTCCATCATGAATAAGTAAAAAATGTCCTTTCTGAAGGACTGATTGTTGAAAATCAAAAAAGTGGAAACAAAGCAGAAGTACATTTCCTCTTTTAGATACTTTTGACCCAGAGGATAGACTTTGTTATACTTTATTGCCAATAAACAGCAGAGTTCGATTACCAATGGCTGAGAAGAGAAAGGTGCAGGCCAGAACAAAATAATGTCCGATTCTTTCTCTCTTTCTGGAATTTATCTGCTCTTTGGACAATGAAGTATACCAGGGACAGTGGCTAAATGCTTTTGCAGAAATGTGAACTTTGTTGTTGTGTGCTGAACGGAAACCTGGCTAAACCACAACATGCCGGATAACCTTCCAGATAGATGGTGGACAGCTGTTCGGGGCAGACTTATTTAACCCCTCCTTTTATTCTTGATAATATCAAGCCCTTTGATTTACATTTCTTTGCAATTACTTTACATTCTGATGTTCTTTCTACGTTAAAATAAAACATTACAGACTGAAATTTTTCCATGTCTGGTTTTCAAAAAAAAAGTGTGATTGGAAAGCAGTTCATTAAAATTTTCAGCTCCCTCTGAAAGAAAACTTTTTGGGGAAATGAAAAGACTGACGTTCTGCACAAAGAATTCTTGACTTGATTTAATGACCCTCCGCAAAGTACGGAGAGTGATGGAGACTAAATGAGTCGAACATTTTATTCTGTGACTAACATCCAATTTCCGGATCAGTTTGTTCCTTTCTGTTATAATTAAGAAGTGACATATGAACTTAAATACTTGCTTGAATGACTTAGAAAACTAATTTAGAAAAATCCATCCAGCTATATTTACACTTACAAATGACTGGCTGTTTCAATAAGATTGAATTTCTTGGACCAAAATCTGAGCAAACTAATGAAAAGGTTTGATAATCAAAAAGGTTAAAAATAGCTTTCTTCAAGTTTTTCCTTGAAAAACCCAACATAAACCGTAAATAGTAAATCTGCCACTAAACCTATTTCTCTTTCTCATCTCGCCATTGTGTGCAGACAAAATCGCTGTTGCATCAACAAAACAACATTTTTATCCGTGCAGCTCTGAATGCATTGATGATAAACTTTGTCTGCCTACAAATGACGGCTGTTGTATGATTGGTTAAATGCTTTAAAAGTGGGATTATCACCAGTCTGTTACTTTTTTAGGCCAACAGGGAAGCCCATGAAAGCCTGATAGTCCATCACTTGAAAATATTTAATAGCAAATTGACCTCATATAAAATTGCTGACCCGAAACAATAAAAATGTAAAGGGGAAGCCTAAATAGTCCCAAACTTATCTGCAGTTATGACACATCCACACCCTGAGTTATAACAAAGCAATACAACCCACCAAAACAAATCCGCAAAATTATTTTTTTTTTCGGCTGAATCCTAAATAAAACAAACTGTTGCATGTGTGGTACGTAGGATTAAAATTACATTTATCTCAGACGTGTATGTGAATGAAAAAAAACAACAAACGACCAAGTCATTGAATGAATTTAGATTTTTATTGAACAGTTTAAAAAGTTTACAACTGCTGATAAAAAAAGAATAATCAACACCAATTTCCGCGAGAACACATCATATTTGTATGTGTTTAAAACTTGATAATATTGAGCACAAAATTTAGATAGCTTTAATTTCAGACCTTCTTCTTCTTTCGGCATTGACCTTCAGGGGTCGCCACAGCAAGTCAGTTTCTTCCATCTAACCCTATCTGCTGCATCCTCTTTGGTAACACCAACTATCTTCATGTCTTCCTTCACTGCGTCCGTGAACCTCCTCTTTGATCTTCCTCTAGGCCTCTTTCCTGGTGGTTCCAAACCAAGCATCCTTCTTCCGATGTACTCTCTCTCCTCTGCACATGTCCAAACCATCTCAGTCTGGCCTCTCTGACTTTATTTTCAAAACCACCAACATGTGCTGTTCCTTTGATCCTGTCCATCCTGGTCACTCCCAGAGAGATCCTCAGCATCTTCATCTCTGTTACCTCCATCTCTGTTTCCTGTCTTTTATGTCAGTGCTACTGTTTCTAGAACCAAACTTTAATTTCTAGACCAAGCTTTAATTTCAGACCAAATAATGAAATTATATTTTATGATGTTAATAGTAGGTACCAAATAGATCTGTTGTCATGACAACACAAATTGAACATTTGATTTGATTTACACACTTTGAAAATGTACGTGTTCCAAAATCTTACAACAATCAAACGTTCCTTCTTTTGTTTGTGTAACTTGGGATCACTATCCTCAGGGTTACAAGTTTTATCCCACACTGATAAGGTGGCAAGTTTAAGTGTTTGGTTAAAACTCTAAATCACAGATGAAACTTGAAGAAATTTAAAATTGATGGAATAGACATACAGTATGTGTGAAAGGTAAAATTTTCCAACGTAATTGCTTCATTTTCCATGCCATGATTGAGATAAAAAAAAAGAGAGAAATAAACATAAGATCATTTTATCAATTCTACATCACACTGTTTTTCTTAACTATCTGTTTTAAATTTGGCTCATTTTTTTACTTTGACTAAATTAAAACTAAGTCACATACCAGACCAAGGAAAAGGCCTGGGACCTATTTCTGGTCCCTAACTGTATTTTAAAATGACACACGACTCAGGCAGCTGGTGAACATATGGCCGCTTCTTTGTCCAGAGAATAGACTAACTCAATGCCAAGAACTCCAGTTTCTAGAATTTTTATTTGCGCACATTCACATGTTCTTTTTTTTCTGAGAAGCCAGGCTTTAAATACAGGGTTAAAAAAAACTTTGACAACAAATCATTTAGCAAAAGGTGCAACACAAAAAGTCAGTGCTGTTGATCTGCGATAAAATTAAGCTGTAATTTCTACTGTATTTAAAATTGGTCAGCATTGAGATCAAACAGAATGTCCATAATTTGACTCTTGACTTTTCTTCTTACACATTTTTAATGTTGTACATTTAAAACAAGCCAGAAATTCATCAAAAAGTATCATTATGTATCTCTGAACACCAGTGACTAAGAGGAGTCTCACTCCAAACAGAGCTCTATTTGAACAACGTACAACACAAACACGGCTCATTCATTCCTGCTGAGGCAGAAAGTGCTCTAAATCTGTCTGAAGCTGTTTTTACTTGTAGGCTCCATCCAGGTGGGACACCTCTGATAAAACCCACAGACTGCGTAGAGGAAAACTCCCACAGACAGACCCATACTGTGAACATAGAGTGAGTCAGAAAAATGGGAGCACGGGGAGATATAAAAATAGAAAATAATATCTGTATTCAAGTTTATTCAAGCTTACAGTTTTCTGTTCTATTCCGCAGTAAATAAATGGCATTCCATTAAAAATGTACAAACTACTTTTTCTGAGTCAGGGATGAAACTTTTCGCAAAATTTTCAAAGATAGGTGAAACAGTATGGAAGACCTACTTCCCACTACAACCAAGCAACTCATTGTGAATACTGGGCAACCATTGAACCTACCTCAGTCTTCCAAACTTTTTCTAGGATTGCATCTTCAACCAATAGAATTATTTGTCACCAAAACTAGTAAGTAGGATTGATTTACATGCTCACGGATTTTTGTCCTGCATACAAAATGATTTTCAATGTCCCACAGTTTATTAATAATTTGTTTTTGTACCTACTGAAAAGCAGAAGTCCAACCAATGGAGGTAGATAGGAGTTATGTTGCAAAAATTGCTAGGAAGCAATTACGAGCGAATCACATGGACCATGATGGAAAACACTATCATGGTGGTTGACTTCCGAACAAGCAAGACAAAAAAAAAAAGTCGTATTCTGCTTATCTGAGGCCGAGTCGCGGGCCAACAGCCCCAGCCGGAAAACCTGGGGCTATCCGTCGCTCTTCCCCGCTGCATTCTGCAGCTCACCCGAGAAGACGCAGAGGTGTTCCCCAGCCAGCTGTGGGACATAGTCTCTCCAGCTCTGGGTCTCCTCCTAGTGGGACATGACCGAAATATCTCACCAGCGAGGTGAGATGCCTGAACCACTCCACCTAGCTTCTCTCGATCAGAAGGAGCAACGGCTCTACTCCAAGCTCCTTCTTGTTGGCAGAGCTCCTCACTCACCCTTTGAGTGAGAGTCCAGCCACCCGTGTGGAGGAAGCTCATTTTTTGTATCCGCAATCTTGTTCTTTTGGTCACCATAGGTGGTTATTGCTCGTAGCTGAGAGTAGGAATGTAGATCGATTTGTGAATCGAGAGCTTTGCTTTTTGGCTCAGCTCTTTCTTCACAATGGCAGACCTATGCAGCGCCCTAATTATTGCAGACCCTGCACTACTCTGTCTGTCAATCTCCCGCTCAATACTTCCCCCAATTGTGAACAAAACTCCAAAATACTTAAACTCCCCTACTTGGGACAGGACCCTGTTCTTGACCCGCTTGGATCCTACTTGGATTCAGAAAATTTACTATTTTTTCACATTTTACTGACATTTCAATAGTTTTTAAGTGAAAAAAAAAAACACTATAGTTTTATCATTAACTAGGATTTTAAAATAGGAAAACTCCAATGATAATAAAAAATATTGTTTTTATTCATTTCAATTGCCAATTTTATCATAATGTCAGGATTCCTCACCTGCTGCCAGAGGGAGCCCTGAAAGGCCCTAATCACCCTGATTGGGTGACACCTGGGATGATTACTGATTCCCAACATCTGTGCACCCTGCCATCTATTTAAAGGGAACCACCCTGAATTTCTCTGTCGGGTCTTACCATCCCTTCCAGCCAGGTAACCCTGGTTGCATGACCATGTTTGAACTTTAAGTTAATCCTGTATTTCTTGCTTTACAGACTTTCCTGAATTGTATCACTAAACATTGTTTGAAGTTCTGCAATTGGGTCCTCCTCTTTCCACCATCCTCAAAACCCTGACACATAACAAGAATAGGGCCACAAAATGCCTCTGCTCATAAGTGAGGACCGTGTGATAAGGTTGAAGCAGTCTTAATCAGTTTATCTACGGTCAGTCCCTGGTAATTCTGGGTAGTTTATCAGTATCCCTCCAGTGGTTTGGGAGATATCATTGTCACAAGACTTTGACTTTGACCACTGATCACATTATCCTGAAAACCCAATAATTTAATCAATAGTTGGCATTGAGTAAATGTGGCCAGTTTCATTAAATTTCTTCATTTGTTGGGAGATATTGCATTCACAAAAGTGTTGCAGAAGCATGGACCGACATGTAGATGCAAGAATAGCACGAGCGCTTATTCCCTTCTCCAGATTTCGTAGGCGGAGGCATGAAAAACAGGCCATGATTGATCATCTATTTTTTTTTTTTCTCCAAGATTAGACCTGCTGTAAATGGTTACTTCTCCACAATGATAATAATTAAAAAAAATTGTAAATTTAAAGCAGCTTATCTATAAATGCTGTGTTTACAAAAGATTCAGGTTAAGATTGGCAGAACTTTTAAACTTTCTCCTCCGTGTTTACCTGTGTAGGAACAACACTGCCCCCAGATTCCTTCTCCTCCGACTCGTTCCAAACATCGTAATCTGAAAGACAGATGGGTTTCTAACAGAAAACGCATGCTGGTAGTGAAACTTTAAAGAACACGTGACCACAAGAGGTTTTGGTCCTCTTTATTATGAATGATTCTGTGGTGAATAAAATACGTTAATTATTCTCATTTTTTTGATACTCCTGTTAAAAGAAGCCAGAGTTTTCAGCTGAAGTGGAAAACCTCTGCATAGCATGTTGAAACATTAACTTTCCACTGGAAGTCTGACTAAGGATGTCTGTTTGAGGCTTCTTAAGACAGGAGAGATGACCCCTGCAACTATTCTGGGAAATTGCATTACGATCTAACCACTAATTTACCTCTTAGCCTTGTCTCACGCTGCTTTGGTAATTACAGCGACCGGCTAAAGATTGTCCAAAAGGGTTTTTTTTGTTGTTTGTTTTGGCTTTGTTTGTTTGGTCCAGACTTATCGACAAATACAGGAACGAGCATATACTGTATATACCGCTACATATTCCTTAGGTCTTAAATACATATGTATGCATGTTTATTGTGCACATATGCAATGTGAATGTATGAGAATTTTTCTAACTAACATTGCTAGACCTTTTCAAAAGGCATATCTTTGGAAAACTTCAACAGACAATATCGATATCATTTTAAATTGCTTTAATGCACACAAGTGCGCTTTACTACTTTTTGTCAATGCCTGTGTATATGGCTAAAACAGGTTTAGAAAAAATAAAAATGGCTCTGCTTTTTTTCAAATCTGTCAGAAATTCAAATCCATCTGGATTGTAGCCATCAGAAACTAGGGATTGAAGTGTGTACTTTTTAGCACTCCTTTCCATCTGCATATTTGCTTAATTTTTATAAACCACTCTACTTTCAAGTGGTTTTGTATTTCTTTTACTTTCTCCCCGGCCTATTTTTCCTCATCACTAGTGTTATTCTTTATTTTATTTACCCTTACATCACTTCAATCCTCTTCCAACTGCTTTCTCTTCAAGCAGCAGGTTGTCAATAACGACACAAAAGCTCCAGTAAACACCTAGCAATGGGATAATGGTCATGGTAAATGTACTGGTTGTACTGCCAGAATAAACAGTTCTTGTGTGTACACAGAAAGAATAGGATCCAAACACAGACACACATAAAAAAAACTGGGCGGAATGTGAATGGTTTGTAGACCTCTGATATAGGTATGAAACAAGCAGGTCTATTTCCTGAGGGAAGAAAAATGGTAAAAAATAACACACATAAAGTGGTCTGAAAAAGTGTAATTTACTCAGTGAAACAGAAAAACTATGTCTTTGGAAAAGAGGTTTTAAAAAATTCTCTTAATCCGCTTATTCCTCTTGATGGTAAGAGTAAAAGTCTGTAAAAACAGAACGAGATGCACGCCACAGCCACACACAAAAGTAGAAAAGAGATCCCAACCTCAATGTGTTGCTTCTTTCATTATCATGTTTTTTTTTAAAATACCAGCTAAATCAATTTTGCCCTAGTTTTAGCCATCAATAGAGTGTTGGTTTACAACATGAAGTATGTGTTAACTATTCGTTAACTGACTGAGTGGTCAACACTATAACATGCTTTATAAAGTAGAAAAGTCTACGGATCGATTTAGATCTGGAAATCATTTTCAATCTGATTCATATTGAAGTCGAAACTTCTCAATCTGAAAATATACAGTCCAAAAGATAACTTTGAAGAAAATTTTTGTACAAGATTAATATTGATTCTCAAAAAAAAAAAAAAAAAAAAAAAAAAAAAAAAAACTGCTGAGGATATCTGGGAGTCTATTTACTTTAATTTGTTAGTTCCGTTCCGTCGTCTTCGGGGTCGCAGGGAAACAACCTCAGACGGGAAGTCTAGGCTTCTCACACCCTAGCTGCATCCTCCAGCTCACCCGGAAGGATTCCGAGTAGTTACCCGGCCAGCTGTGGGATAAAGTCTCTCCCCGAGTCTGGGGTCTGTCTCTTGGTCTCCTCCCGGTGGGACGTGCCCGAAGCACCTCACCAGCGAGGCGCACAGGAGGCATCCTGACCAGATGCCCAAACCACCCCATCTCACTTCTCTCAATCTGGAGGAGGAGCGGCTCGATACTGAGCTCCTCCTCTGGCAAAACTCCTCATCCGATCTCTGAATGAGAGCCCAGCCATCCTGTGGAGGAAGCTCATTTCGGCTGCTTGTATCCGCGATCTCATTCTTTTGGTCACCATTCACAGGTGGTGACCATAGATGAGTGTAGGAACGTAGATCAACTTGTAAATCAGGAGCTTTGCTTTTCAGCCCAGCTCTTTCTTTACCACGACGGATCGATGCTTTAATTTGTGATGTTCTTAAAGCATTCAAAAACAATATGTTACCAAATTGGACGTCTCCAAGCTTTTTGATCATTTTAATTCCGTGTGATCTTAAGGTCTGTGATTTAGGCTTTTGTTTTTGAGAGCTTGTTGCGTCCGACTACAATTACTATGAACATTTTGGCAGCGTTTTTTTTTCACTCTTTATTTTAGCAAAATCAATCAAAAAGTTAGAGCTACAGTGGTGGTCAAAAGTTTACATACACTTGTAAAGAACATAATGTCATGGCTGTCTTGAGTTTCCAGTTATTTCAACAACTCTGATTTTTCTCTGATATTGTGATTGGAACAGATCCTTCTTTGTCACAAAAAACATTCATGAAGTTTGATTCTTTTATGACTTTATTATGGGTAAACTGAAAATGTGACAAAATCAGCTGGGTCAAAAATATACATACAGCAATGCTAATATTTGGTTACATGTCCTTTGGCCACTTTTACTTCAATTATGCGCTTTTGGTGGCCATCCACAAGCTTCTGGCAAGTTTCTGGTTGAATCTTTGACCACTCCTCTTGACAGAATTGGTGCAGTTCAGTTAAATTTGTTGGCTTTCTGACATGGACTTGTTTCTTCAGCATTATCCACATGTTCTCAATGGGATTTAAGTCAGGACTTTGGGAAGGCCATTCTAAAACCTTAATTCTAGCCTGATTTAGCCATTCCATTACCACTTTTGATGTGTGTGGGGTCATTGTCCTGTTAGAACACCCAACTGCGCCCAAGACCCAACCTTCAGGCTGGTGACTTTAGGTTTTCTTGAAGAATTTGAAGGTAATCCTCCTTCTTCATTGTCCCATTGACTCTCTGTAAAGCACCAGTTCCATTGGCAGCAAAACAGGCCCACCGTGCTTGATGGTAGGCATGGTGTTCTTGGGGTTAAAGGCCTCACCTTTTCTCCTCCAAACATATTGCTGGGCATTGTGGCCAAACAGCTCAATTTTTGTTTCATCTGACCACAGAACTTTCCTCCAGAAGGTCTTATCTTTGTCCATGTGATCAGCAGCAAACTTTAGTCGAGCCTTAAGGTGCCGCTTTTGGAGCAAGGGCTTCCTTCTTGCACGGCAACCTCTCAGTCCATGGCGATGCAAAACACGCTTGACTGTGGACACTGACACCTGTGTTCCAGCAGCTTCTAATTCTTGGCAGATCTGCTTTTTGGTGCTCCTGGGTTGACTCTTCACCCTCCTGACCAGTTTTCTCTCAGCAGCAGGTGACAGCTTGCGTTTTCTTCCTGATCGTGGCAGTGACAAAACAGTGCCATGCACTTTATACTTACAAACAATTGTTTGCACTGTTGCTCTTGGAACCTGCAGCTGCTTTGAAATGGCTCCAAGTGACTTTCCTGACTTGTTCAAGTCAATGATTCTCTTTTTCAAATCTATGCTGAGCTCCTTTGACTTTCCCATTGTAGCGTTTGTGGGTGTTTTTATCCAATGAGCCCTTTTTAAATGGCCTCAGAGAAGTCACCAGCTGTAGTCACTCATAATCACTCACAAGAAGTTAAGAGGTCATGCTATGAAGCTCATGTCATTGACACAACTTTCTAAGTCTCCAAAATTGCTCATTCATGTTGCTGTATGTATATTTTTGACCCAGCTGATTTCGTCACATTTTCAGTTTACCCATAATAAAGTCATAAAAGAATCAAACTTCATGAATGTTTTTTGTGACAAAGAAGGATCTGTTCCAATCACAATATCAGAGAAAAATCAGAGTTGTTGAAATAACTGGAAACTCAAGACAGCCATGACATTATGTTCTTTACAAGTGTATGTAAACTTTTGACCACCACTGTAGGTCGGATTTAGAGAAGATGACCACAGCAACAAAGTTAATAACTGGGAAGATTTTAGTACTTGATTCTTTTTGACACTGTAATGAAACACAGCTAAAATTTAGTAGAATAATAGAATAAAAAACAAGCATCCAAAGACCCAAACATTGATGCCAAAGGAGGTTTCCTGAATCACTTAAATCCAGGCGTACTGCTTATCCTGTGTGAATAGGGCTTTGTGTGGCTTTACTCTCTTGTTTTTCCTCGTGACTTTGTTTTCTTCTCCTATTTTATCTCCAGGGGCTACAGAGCCCCTCAGGAGACAGCTCATCAGCTGGCTACCTGCTTCTCTTCCCATCTCCACTTTAGCGGTTGATCGCTACCCTAGCTTTTCCTCCAGTCTTTGCCAGATCATGACATCAGCAGCAGCTGGAGCTGGTTTTCTGTTGCCACTGATTATAGTTTACTGTTTATCTGTTGCAAGATTTCTGTACCCCGTTTTAATTTTTTTTTTCATGTGGATCAGATTAATGCCACCAGCCTGCAGGCACAGCCCGACCAAAATACCAGCCTGTCCAGCTTCTCTTCTTAACAGCCGCACCACCCTTTGCCAGTGTCCACTCTCCTCAACCCTTTGGTCCGTAGCCTCCTCCTGCCAACAAACATTTTAAAACCAAGCCTCCAATAAATCTTCAAAACTTCCCTGAATAGGTGCTTTGCATGTTGGTTTGATGTCTGATGACTCATAGAGCTGAGTTCACCCACCCTGTAGTTAAATATGTGATTAAAAAATGTGTCTTTAATGCCTAAGTTGGTCGTGGTGAGCTCTAAATGCCTTCAAAGCCTTCTCTGCTGCCCAAAAACAATTTGAAACAAACAAACTATTGTTAATTATATTTTGGTGATTAATATTGAAGCCTGTCCAATGGCTTGGTCTTTTCCCTACATCTAAACCTGGGTTTTCACTTTGACTCTTTGCAAACGCACAAAAGTTTTTCACCTTTCCTACTCTGAACGGGCGTGCACGCTTTCAAACTACCAGAAGTAAACAATCTCTTTTCTAACATGAGTTGCAACGGATGTTTTCGGTAGTTTTGCCTGCTAACACTTTTGCCCGCTATGTTAAAGTATTTGACCAATTGTATTTCAACCAGCATTTGTTGCCAGGTAGACTAAACTGAACAAAGCTTGAAATTCCTACCTACGAACAAGGGAAATAATATATATTGATATATAATTTATGATGCAATGAGATGTGCATTTTCAATCTTTAAAATCTTTAAAATCAAACAAATCTTTAAAATATACATTTAAAATGATACACTTTTACTATAAAATTTATTTTGAAAAACTCGAGATATATTTCATTGTATTTTTTTCATATGCATATGTAGAAAATAAAGAATGTTATGCTGTTAAATATATGCTTTTTCATGTTAGGCATGCTAAATTTACTAGAATACCATCTGTGTTAACATGTGACGCTGGTCAGTTATTGTTTGTGTCACATTGTAAGCTAAACTAACATGATCCATTGCAATGTACGCTTTATTGCTACCACTTGACGTACATATGCATTTCCACATATTACAGTGGTAATATGAGGAAAATGATAAACCAGACCTTGCAACATGTTGCATAGTCAGAGTATCAAAAAGCCTACATTACTTTCACATGATTTCTCAGAATAGATAAAAGTTTTTGAAAAAATTTCTCTCTGCTCCCCAAATACAAACTGGTAGAGTTTTGCTGGTAGAGTGAAGATTCCTTCTCTTTCTGGGATCTACTGCGTGATTATAGCGATGCAGTTTCAAGAAGCATGAATAAACAGGATAGTTTAACATTCCAAACCAAAAATGTAACAAAAATAACAGAACATACTTTTAAAAAGTAGCAGAGCAGAAGTATCAATACCTGACAGTGGCTCAGGGGTTAAAGCGTTCGCCGGAAGTTTGCGGGTTTGGATCCCACTGAGTGCACGTCTAGGGTCCTTGGAGAAGACACATAACCCCTCGTTTCTCCCACCATTGGCGTTGTCATAGGTGGCAGCCTGCTGCGGTGAAATGCAGCACGTAAATTTTCCGGTGTGGGATTAATAAAGTATATTAAAATAATAATAAAAAATATAAAATGTTGTGAATTGAAAGTAAAAATAGGTCTTTGTTGAATACAGAAACACATTTTTTTTTACTCAAATACAGTAACAAAGTAAATGTAATTTGTTACGTTCCTTCACTGGTGTGAGGATTTGTTTTCGAGTAATACATCACTTCTTATGTAACTTAAACTAGCCAAAGGGTGGAGGAGAAATCCCCACTTTAAACAAGAGAGAACACAAAGTAATTGAGGCAAAAGGCAAGAGAAAACACTGGAACAATACAAAATGTTGCTAGATGGATTGTAAATGATATTATATGAGATGGCATCTTAATCCTGACCTCTAGCTGTCGGCCATTGTACACAACTAAGCAGGGGTGTACATCCACACATCATTAACACGCTTTAAATCCTCCCTCTACAAATGATGACAGTTCAATTTGGGTTCATTCTTTGTGTGCTTACCCCAGTTTTTTCTGTCCAGTGAAAGGTCTCTGCCACACTGTGTTGATGATTGGGGGACATTTACAGTCAAACATTTACCAAAGTTATGTCAGCAGGCTCGCCGACTTTGCCGTCTGGTTTTTGTGTATTTACACGAATGCGAATCAAATATTAACATGTTGTTACGATCGTTCAAATTTATGTACAAGTTTTACTTGAACTTAGGCTTTTAATAACAGTTCTAGATGTTCATTCTCAGGCTGTCAGAGCTTGTTTTTTTTCTTCTCTGTTAAACACACACGCTAAAAAAAAAAAGTCCCTTCTCCCCTCTCACATGAAAGATTTAACTTGAGCAGGCCAGGGAGCTTATTACTTTGCCTGGAGAGTCCCAACAATACCTTGTCTTCTTCTTTCTCCCCACCACTTTTGAAAAGCCAAGCTTTAAAAATTCAAGTGGTCTTGTTTAATTACATAAGAGGTGGATGGTTACCTAGCAAAAAAATCATCATCACGGCCATAAAAAAAGTATATAAAAGGGCATAGACCACTAACTCTCCACAAGTGAATGAAATTTTTACAATATTTTGATGTGTTTGACTTTTTATAAGCCTTATGTTGTCTGTGCACACATCTGTGTGATCCATTTCTAGGTTTACGGGCTGTTGGCACCCCACTGTGTAATTTTCTATGTTTAACTTGTTTTTAAGGCATCACAGTCAGAGAAGTTGTTTATGTTTTTCTTCTTTTGTGTTTTCTCCAAGTGTAATAAACAGGCGCCACACACAAAGCCCAAACCTTGTATACATGTAAGCCGGAATGCATGTGCATCCACACACGTGCCTCCGCCATTGCATACATTTATGTTGTTTTCCATTTGCCTATACAGCTGGAGAAGAGCTCCACTTATGTAAGCCAACCCCCTACCTCTTTGAACCCTTCCCCTCTTGTCTCTTATTTTTCCTCTGGGGAAATTAGACCGGATAATGGAGAAAGGTGCAAATCTAAAGCTTATACAGATTTGCACCTGTTGTCTTGGAGGAAGAACAAAACATTCAGGACAAACTAGAGTCCACTGGGGTAAGACCCAACAAACATTCAAGATCGAACACAAGCAGACAAGTTGTCTCATACCCATTCAAATGTTCATGTAGTCTTAAAAGAGTGCAGCAGCCATATGTTTGCACACGTGCAAACAATAAGAACAGAAGACATCCATGTGAAAGAACACACAGGAGATGTAATTGCAGTGGCTGCAAAGTGCATCTGGCAAATGTCACTTTATCTGTGGTTTATTTTAAAGCTATTCCACTAATTGTGCAAGCATGCATGAAAAAGGAAACATGTTTTCCTAGAAACCACCTTCCACAAACAACCAATAGCATAAAAACACACCGTAAATTAAATGAGCTGTATGTTATTGCTTTTGTAGCTAAATGAATGTCCTTACAGTCACATGCTTTGTGCTCATTTTTACCCATGGGGCTTAATGTGTGTTTCAGGATGCTTGGATCAATGTCACATGGGTGTGCTCCTGGCAAAACGAGTCCACGCAAATAAATAAAGTTATACTTTTAAACCAAAAAACTGTTCTAGTAATAAACATGTTGTATATTAGCAAGTGGTAAAAGCTTTTTGGATGCAGCTGTACAGACAAAAAAATCCTTTCAAAGAAAAATTCATATAAAAACGAGGAAAAACAAAGCTTTGCATTATGCGGTGGGCTCGGTCACCAAAAAAAAAAAAAAAAACGAAAGAAAAAAATAAACATGTCATCCCCTTACGTGCTCTAGCAAGTGAGATTATAAAACATGGGTGTGTCACTTGGACCCAAATTGTACTGCTGACATTTTTAAGAGAACTTCAGAAAAAAAAGCGGAAAACAAGGATGAATAGTGAAAAAAAAAAAAAAATTGGGGAAGTACCACAAAAAAAGACGCTTGACATACTGTGAGCCACTGGTCAATAAAAATAAATTAAAGCTGTGAGAAGTTGAAGACGAGTGGGTCAGGGGAAAAATGGCACCATACTGTTCTTTGCTGCCAGTTTCCAGCTGTGGAAAACAAGTGTGTGGTGTGTGGTGACATGAGAATCCCAGATAGTAGGAAATTGCCAACATGAGCGAAAGCATATGATTTCCTAGAAACTTGTTAACTGCTCGACGAGAGACACAAAGTCTTAGAACAAGTGCTCTGAAATGAACTGTCAGCCGGACCAGCAACTCAGCCGGATACAAGTTATTAAAAGGCATTTTTATTATGCATCAAGTTTTTATCTTTGCTGCAGCTGTTGAGCTTGTTGTAGTGGGAGATCCTCATGAGAAAGTGTGTGGTCTGCTGTCATGTGACAGTCCATTTTGGGTTCTGACGCAGTGCTGCAGCAGCATTGCATTACACTGTTATCTGAAACAAGGGCAAAGTCATTTGTGCAGTTTATCTGGTAAAAAAAATTAGAATGAATCCTTCTTAGGAAACAAAAACAGAATCAGAGCATAATTTCATCTGTTTTTCTGCACACAAACTCCTTTTGTATGTTTTGCTTTCTTTCTGTCTCTCTTTTTTATGGAAGGGGATTTTTGGTGTTTTTAAAAACACAGATAGATTTATTTGACGCTGTAATTTAGGCTTCCTTTTTGCCACTTCCCACTGGGGCAGAGGTCATGAGGGACTGGAGGAAAAGGGAGGGGTGCTTAGAATGAAAGCTGAGAAAGAGAATAGGCCGAGCATTGTTGTTAAAGGATGTCGCAGGATCACACTTAAGCCAGCACACGTTTAAAATGTTAAATACAACTAGCATTCCCTTTTAATTACTTCTTATTATCTAAAAATAGAATGCTCATAACTTTAGTTGAGTCCACAATGAGTAAGTAAATAATTACCTTTTTTATGTGAACTGAGCTGATCAGACAGACTGAAAGCATGCACGGCTGCAAGAAACAAAGAAAGAATGGGGCACAAAGGAGTGGGGGTTTGGAGTTGTGCAACAGACTGACATTGACCAGGGTTGTCTAATGATGACGCGGCAATCCATTGTCTCATCCGTCTGTGGTGTCTACAACCTCTGCAACCTTTTCTTTGCTATTTCTCTTTTAGCTATTGATGTCGTACTCGTCTTCTGTTGATCTGCATTTACGTTAATATTGGGACCATGAAGTTTCTCAAAACTTTTTACATAACTTTTTAGTCATAGAATAGTAACCGAACAAACAAAAAGAGTCATGCTTTAAAAGTTAACTTACAAAAAAGTTTTTTTTTTTTTTTGGAAATTAAATATGACTATGGCAAATCAAGTGCCTGGAAACCAGCCTCACAGCTGTACAAGCAAATGAGTAGCCCATGAGAAAATCATTTCAAAGGCGGGGCAAACTTGGGCAAACACACAGCCGAGTAAACCAATCAGAGAAAGGCGGACGAGTTGTCAACAAAGTCATTTGAACGTGTACTGTGTGGAAGTAAATAAGCTTCAGTTGTGAACACGCCGTAGGCTATGTGCATGACTAGCACAAACAAATGGATGTCAATGGTTGGGTTTGTTGCGGTAAAAATGGGAAGAAACTGGGCCTCGGCCTTAATTATTGACCGAGGTTATAAGACAGTTAACATCTCTGTAGATCAACAAGTTGTGGACTTGGGTCGACCCAGAAGATTCTGCAAAACTTGTTTACGCCAATTTAAAAAAAAAAAAAAGTTGTGGGTTCATTGACTTTCTAAATAAAAGTTTTAAAGCTCAATATAATAATAACAAAAATTTTATTTGTAACGCACTTTATATCTCCAGTGGAGATCTCAAAGTGCTACAATGACCAAAAGATCTTTACTGACAAAGCTTTATGTAAATAATAAAATTGACTTTCATTGTCGGTTCAAATAAATCTGTATCATTTTAAAAACTCTATAACACTGTAAAGCAGAATCAGAGGAGCAAATAATTCCATTTGATCCAAAATTACCCAATTTTGGGTCACTATTTTTGACACATTCTGTGAGAAGGTGATTTGTCGTCAAAGCCCCCGATGAGTGATTGTGTTGCTATGTGCGGTGAACTGGAAGTGTCTTTACTGGTTGTACATCCGCTCTCAAACCCAGCTACTTCACTTCAAATGTTTCCTGAAGAGCCGAAACAAGAGGAAATAATCCATCAAATATATTTCACCCTCAGACCAAAGGATATAATAGTTAGGCTGAGGTTTACTTTGCATTTTGTGTTGGATCAGCAACAAAGGAAGAGCACTTTTCATATTAAATATTCCACTTCTTACTAAACTGGGAAATAAAAGACTCTTTGAAACAAAAATTTGATATTCAGAAGTGATGTATCCTTAGAGCGTTACTTCCTCAGAAAATGTATCAGGTTTTCTGAAAGATAAAACATGATGAGCACAGTTTCTGTGAGCGAAAACGACATGGATGGAAAGGCCCGTAAAACAGATTAGAGGAAATTATTTTAAAAACAACAGACATAAAAATTCAACATGTGAAGTCGATGAGGTTTGGTCACTTTTTTTTGGCGTTAACGTTACCTTAAGTGTACTGCAGAGTCAGTGGGACGGTGGTAGCCAGGTGTTTATAGTTTGGTAGAGTTTAGTCTCAGGAGTTTCCTTTATGTGGTTTCAAAGGAATTTAACTACTGAAGGTCATGGTTTACTGCCTCACAGTTGGTGCGTGGTCGGCAAAAGCTAAAAATTTCCATTAAATTAATATTGTTATAAATTTAGGTTGTACTAAATCATTTCCAAACCAAAAGTTTGGACATGACTCAGTAGATCTAGACAGGTAAATTACATTCTAATTTGAAATAGTCATACTGGAAACTCCTGAAGCTGTACAAACATTATTTGTGTGTGTTTGATGGAAACACAGCAGTGTGAAACCCATTGGGACATTTCTTCTTCTTTCGACACTTCCCTTCAGGGGTCGCCAAAGCAAGTCAGTTTCTTCCATCTAACCCTATCTGCTGCATCTTCATCGGTCATGCCAACTATCTTCATGTCTTCCTTCTCTGTATCCATGAACCTCCTCTTCCTATAGGCCTCTTTCCTGGTGGTTCCAAACCCAGCATCCTTCTTCCGATGCACTCTCTCTCCTCTGCACATGTCCAAACCCTCTCAGTCTGGCTTCTCTGACTTTATCTCCAAAACCTCTAACATGTGCTGTCCTCTGATATACTCATTTCTAATCCAGTTCATCCTGGTTACTCCCAGAGAGATCCTCAGCATCTTCATCTCTGCTGCCTCCATCCCTTTTTCCTGTCTTTCCTCAGTGCCACTGTCTCTAGACCAAACAGCATGGCCGGTCTCACCACGGTTTTGTACACTTCTCCTTTCATTTTAGCTGAAACTCTTCAGATACTTTTCTCCACCCGTTCCAGCCTGCCTGCACATGCTTCTTCACCTCTTTTTCACACTCTCCATTGCTCTGGACTGTTGATCCTAAGTACTTAAAATCTTCCACCTTCTTTATCTCTTCTTCCTCATATTTCTATTTGGATCCGTCTCATTCACACACGTAGTCTGTCTTAATCTGACTAATTTTCATTCCTCTTCTTTCTAGCGCAAACTTCCACCTCTCCAGCTTTTCCTCCACTTCTTCCCTCCTCTCACTACAGATCACAATGTCATCTGCAAACATCATTATTCATGGACATTTCTGTCTCTATTAAAACCTATTTTAAACTCCATTTAAAACCCATTAGTTTTATTTTGGAGATTGAAGATTTTAGTTAAAAATAATCAGTCATTTCCTAATTTTTTTTACACAATCTGTTGAAAATATAAATAAAATTGACACAAATCAGTGAGCGCACTTTATGTCCAGACCCAAGATTTAAAAAGCCAAACATTTGTATCGGTCACAGACTAAAGCAGCTGAAACTGAGCCTCTCTGTGAAATCTATCAATTGAACCCAGAAAACAGTCAGGTGATTTGGGCTGATTGCATGAGGTCAGAAATATAGCCCAACCCCAGCTAAAGAAACAGAGCAATCTTTGTTCAGGGGGTAGTATTTTCAAAAGTGTTTTATTACTGCTGCAGAATTGTGTCTCTAATCAAGGCTGTGCTATATCCAAACAAGTTAAATTTCTAACTGCATCGTCCTCCAAATCTCATTTCTAATCCCTTTTTATGCACAGCATGCGAGAAAACACTATGATTAAGTTGATATGGATTTCCAGGCATCTCTTTGGTAGTTTACATGTCAGGGCTAAAAAAGGACGAAGAGGCACGCTGGCTATTCAAGGCCTTTCTCCCAAACTTAGAAAAGAGAAGTGCTCGGGGTGTTCGGTGTCTCCCGGTCAGAAGAAAGTCCAAAGCAATTCCATTTTAAAGAAAGAGAATATCCCTTTGGTAAAACATGCCAGATAATACGTATTACTTGGAAATTGTTTGTAACACAGCTTATTACATGAAAGGAATTAATAAAGTAAATGTGATTATGAAAGGGTGCCTTGTGAAAGTACCCGTGTGAAGTGCATGTTGTACTCAGCTTTCAAAATTCCTCATGCCTTAGTGGAAAGAATGCAGCCATTTTTTTTCTTTAAAACTTCAGTCAGATTTATTGTTTGGTAAATGGTCTTCTTTTTTATAGTTCTTTTCAAGCTTTTTTTTTTCTTACCATTACAAAGACAGTACACTGTGTGCCACACTCACTCACCGCTGCATAGTCAGAACACAGTGTGCTCGTCTCTACCACACACTCCATTAAACACATCAGAGGCAGGGCTGAGCTCAGTATCTCCATCCCATGAATTGAAATAACCAGAAACGAAACCACCTGTTATTCTGACTGGTGGGCAATGGAAACTCCTCTACAGACAGAGTTGATGATTGCGTTGTTCTAAAGGAAGTAAAGCCTCATAAAACTTAAAATTAAGACCATGAATTGGTGCTTTGGTAACACAGCAAATACTCTTTGCCCATGTGTTGTTGTCCACAGCCACAAAAGCGGTAACATCTTCTAGAAACTTGGTTTAAATGCACGCAACTTTAGAGACAAGTTTTAGTCTGCACACTGAGAAGCAGATCAAAGTCTGTGTTTGCAGAGTACTGCAGCATTCCTTCAGGTTTGTGCGATTGCGTTGCTCCTTGTGCTGTTGTTTGCAGCTGAAAAATTAGTGTGAGGGCTGCATTCATCCCAGTTAAATCCAGTCATGTACGAGAGCCAGTGGGCCATGGCTCGGTGTGCCTGGGACTGTTTGCTTTTCCAGCTGTTTCCTAGACTCACCCTGTAAGTGGGAGAGAAAGTGGTGTAGATGTGCATGTGTGTGTTGGTTTGGAGGTGGGGGCGTCAAAGCGAGATGGAGAGATTCCGAGATCTAGGAAGGAAGCGAGTAAAGAAGAAAGGGCCACAGAGAAAGTGTGTGGGTCTATGCGTTTGTTGCTAGAATCCGACCGCCTCCTATTTTTGTCACTCGGTAGTGTGTTTGCACGGTGGATACACTCCTAGACAACTAAGTCGCCCTCATACAAGACATGATTTGTGTATGCCACTCTCACACAAACCTAGATGAAGATGGAGTCCCATGTGCGCATGCACCCAACAGAAACACGCCCATATGCCTTGCTACCCCTCATATACACTGATCCGCCTCTCAGACACAAAGCCACAAGGGATGGCCTAGATTCCAGCACATGCACACACAGGCAGCCTGCGAGAAAAAAATGAAGCACACACAGATCCACAAACACATATAAATCTAAATTAAATTAAATAAGGATGTGATGAAAAAGAAAAACTTCTGTCTGACTGTTCGAGCTATACAACTTCCATAAGTCACACGTTTTTTCATCTTTATTTTTTATTGTTCTTAGCAGTAGCAACCGCTTGAGCTACCCATTCAGGATAATAAAATGACTTATTTTTCACTTTAATCACCCACGTTTGACGCTCATTCCTGTGGAGACCAAAGTGATTATGGAAATAATGGCTGTAACAGTTAAAAACAAAGTTGAGCCAGAGAGACTAGACGACATTCTTCTGAAGGTGAATGAGGAATAAACCAACTGAAGAAAAGCTGGTTGCACGTAAAAGAGAAAAAGAAAAATCAGTTTCTTTATTTTAGAGGCATGTTGTCACACAGGTCACTTTAGTTTTAAATGCTCAGACTCACCCACTTGTCAGATTCTTATCAAAGCTGTACAAAAGAAAAACATGCGTGGGAATGTTTTTAAAAAATGTTTTAAGCAGAAAATATTACAATGAAAACACCTCACCAGTGAGGCGCTCAGGGGCATCCTGACCAGATGCCCGAACTAACCCCATCTGTCTTCTCGTGACCTGGAGGAGAAGCGGCTCGACACCGAGTTCCTCCCGGATGGCAGAGCTCCTCACCCGATCTCTGAGTAAGAGCCCAGCCACCCTGCGGAGGAAGCTCATTTTGGCCGCTTATATTCGTGATTTTATTCTTTTGGTCACCACCTGTCATAGGTGAGGGTGGGAACATAGATCGACTTGTAAACCAAGAGCTTTGCTTTTCGGCTCAGCTCTTTCTTTTCCAAGACGGACTGATGCAGCGTCCTGACAGATAATTTGTTTGAAAAATTCAGAAAAGATCTAACTACAAAATAAAACTTCCTGGATGTCTGCCATTATTTTTGCTCAGATTTAATAATTCATCTCTCTATTATGCAACAATTATCTCTAACTGAACATTGTTCAGAACTGAAGACCCCCCAATTAACCTCGTCTTGGCAGTTTGGCCTTTTTTGTATAGGGCAATACAGTGTTTCTCTTTTTTTGTTACAGAACAAATCACGTGGTTTTTATTTGCAACAAGTTGAATAGTTGATTCATTTGACCAAAGAACAAGTGCACAATATGTTTCAATTTGTCTGCGATGTCAGATAAACTTTTGCCCGGAGAACTTGTTGGCACCAAAACAAAGACTTGATGTAAGCCATCTTCTTTTTATAACATAGTTTTATGTTACATTTCTGGATGCTCAAGTGAACCGTGACTCATCCTTGTTTGCAGACACAGTGCATAGCGACGCTTCTATTATGCCCAATCCTGGCGTCCTTACCAATTTACAACTTACCTGACTGTGCAGGCTTTTTTTTTTTTTTTTTAAAAAAAAGCATATAAACATTTTATTTGGTGTTCAAATATTTACAATAGAACAATTTTTTATGCATCTTTGTGAGGTTACAAAGCACACAAGACTAAAAATTATCTGCACTATGTTTTATTTAGTTTTATAGAGATTTTTAATAATTTTTCAAATCATATAAAAAGCCAATTTATTTGATGTGTCCTTCAAAAGGAACATAACCTGGGCCAGCCGTTACCGGCTACTGCAGGGTTGGATATCAGAGGAGAATCACTACTAATTTAATCACTGCTAATGTGAGGATTGAAGTGCTTTAATAATACCTCCCTGGGGTGATGTAGTATATCACCTCCTTTAAATTCTTCAATCAAGGAGACAAATTACGTCTGTTTGCCATTTGTACATTATTAGCACAAGATGATAATGGCTTTGTAAAACTGTTTTACCTCTAATTTCTGTTAATTCTAATGTTTCTAAAGGCTATACTGAACTATCGGTTACCAAAAGCATCCAAGACACAAACCAGAGAGAAACAGGATGTTGGAACTTTCATATATTATGTATAGGTGGATCATAAATGTTTAATGAAAAGAAACGCAAGTGAATGTATATGTTTATGATTATGTGGGACGGAAACTGCAAAATCCAAATAGGAAACAACAGCAGCCATTTTTGAGGCATGAAAGCAATACTAGTACATGCACTCATTTTTAAATTATAGAAACATAAGCGTATAAAACTTAAACTGAACTTGAACACTCTTAAAATGTCAGTGAGGAGTTATTGGTCCATTATGGGTAAATGCTACATCACTGTATCATGGTGTAACCAGCATCAGCAATGGATTTTTGACAAATAGCAAACAACTGCAGGCAACTTGCGGACAACTCACAAAGACATCATGGTGTTTCAAATTGATTTGATATGGGAAAACTTGCTCAGTTTATATGACAGTTCAGGCAGAAAAGAGAGCTACGGTGGTTTCTGATCGTAGCTCTTTTCACTGCTTTCTAGAGACTGAAAAACAAGAAGGATCAATCAGGAAAAAAAATTATATTGCTGGTCAATCTTTAAAAATTGACCAGTGACATTGACACAATTAAGACACCCACTCATTTACTTACACTCATGGAAAGAGAAAATTAAAAACTCTTTTTTTAACTAACCTGAAGAAACGAATGTAAAACTTATCACATGTTTGTCTCAAATGACGTTGGTCAGTTTGTTATGATGCTCCTTGTGACTGGAATAATGCACCCACTTATTTAAGATCCTCAACAAATTTTAAATCATTTAATTCATCTTTATTCGCTTATTGAACAACCCTTTAATTACAGTTTTGTATTTAATTTTTAGGAGCATAATTTAGATTCTTCTCATCGGTCAAGATGAACAAATCACAATCAACAATCCTCTTGTCCTTATTTATTTTAATGTCCAGACATATTCTTAATTGCACAATAATATTAAAATTCTTAGTTTTTCTGTCTGTATATTTCCAAAAGCTTGGGGAAGTGGGTGAATGAACAAGTCTGTTTTGTTTTTATATATGAAGTTTGATTTGCATCTTATTTCTGTTTTTATACCTTTTTTGTTGATTTATTTTGTGCTGCTTTTTCTTTCTTTTTTTCTTTTATTTGGTCTAATTTTATTTTCTGTAGATGTTTCATATTTCTGGATCTATTTGAAAATGAGATGTTGCATCTTAAAGAAATAAAAAAAAAAATCAAGGGATTAAAAGCATGTATATTTGTATTCATAATTCATAAATGAGTACATTTAATTCCTATTTTGATTTGCCAGTTTTGACTCTCCATATATGATGCAAAAAAAAAAAAAATCAAGAACATATACTTTGAAACACATTGAAAAAAAAAAAATTTCTAATATTTACTCTTTATTAACTATATGGCTATTTGTGACGTCACGACACACCCCTATATGGTAGACAGCTGAAAAAGAGAACTAGTGACAGGCATGCTGATCTACCAATAGGAACTCATTCCTATCCACAGTGGAGCTCTGTGATTGGCCGCTGGTGGTATGTATATAGGTATAGAAATGTGTGGGCGGGACGGTAAGAGAAGTCTGTCTGTCCATCTGTGTTGATACACATCTAAAAAACTGGACTAACGGAGTGTCTGCTTACGTTGCTCTTCTTGTGGACTAATGTAAGTTTTTTTACTCTTTCTTTAGCTGGTGGTGTCGTCCCGATCAGTTCTAGGGTGTTAGTTACACAGTTATGACAGTGTAATAAAGGCTTTTTCTCCTTTCGATTTGCGGGGTAAAAAACCGTGCGTGAAGCACGCGTTTTTCAGGCCAGTTAAATGTGCTTTGCTAGCCCTGCAAGCTGCAACATTCTTACATACCGATCTGATTTAATAATGTATACAATCAGCATGGTTATTGAATGTCATCAAAGAAAATCACATTCACTTCAAACTGTAACCAAAAAAATAACATTTTTTTTTTTTTGCAATGATCTGCATCTAAAATTGCAATGCTTTTTTTTTTTTTTTAACACACCGCCTGCAGCCTTCTATTCTTTTTCTAATGATCAGCTTAGATCATGTTCACTAATACCATCTTTCTGATGGATTTAAGCAGTAAAACTGGAGAAACTTAAAAGTTTTGCTTGAATGAAATGAAATCATGTTACATCATGTGTGTGTGTGTTTTTTTTTTCATGTGTGTGTGTGTTGAATCAAACCATTCCAGAAACATCCAAACGTCTGTTTTCCCCTTTTGGTGCTTTAGTGATCAGTGAATGGCCAGATTTACTGGATGTGGGAACGGTGTGTCCAGGCAAAAAATAACGGGACGGCACACCACCCCCCTTTCACACGCACACACATACATACACAGGCACCCACACACACATAGCTCATCCTAACTCACCTCTCTTCTTTCTGTTAACAGTTTTTTTTTTTTTTTAACTGTGGGGAGAAAAAGATTTTCATCGTTGGAAATTTTCTTTTTAAAGCCTTGCATCTGTATTTTTTTTTGGAGAAGAAAACAAAAAAGAAAATTTGGTCTCTGTTTTGCTACTCCACAAAGTGAAAGTTGATATGACACATCAGGTAAGCAGTAACTATTTTTTGTTAGTGAATCGTCTTATTAACTCCCATTCGATCACGATTAAGCTCGATTTGTATTTCTGTTTAAATCAAATTCATGTTTTATTCTGCTTCATTGATCACATTTGGTTACATGCTCTGTTTTTGTAAAAGACAAGTGCAAACTTTTACTCCATGACATCCTGAGCGATTGAAATGAATAGACGCAGCTAATTTAAGTTATAATTTGAAGTGAAATGAATCGTAAGACGATGTCAGGTGGTTTGCAGTTGAATGGAGGTGTTGCATGGCTGTCTCAGATGTGGTCGAGACTTCAAAGATTACAAATGGCTGAATGACAGGGGAGTTTGGAGGAGTGTGTGTTTGGTCTGTGGCTGCAGAACAAAAAGTTCCAATTTTAATCTGGTTGGTGTTTTATCCAAATTCCGTCAAATTGATCATGACTTTAACTTGAAGTGGAGCTCTTTTATTAAAGCTGTATTGTCCACTTCAAACGATGTTTTTGCTTAATTTATTGGCTTTAGTAGAGAAGCTGTTGATGGGCCCTGCAGCAAAACATATTTTAGCCATCGAGATGACGTCCTGCCTAAGAAAAGTCAATCACTGTTGTTTTTCTTTGGCTGGTTCAAGAAGTTCATTGTATGATGATCTGAGCTTTCTAGTTGAAAGAGTTTCCGGATGGCAAGGTTAAGATATCCTATGGCTTCTAGAAATAGTATATTATGTATCCCTATTTTCCTAATTAGATATTTCTAAACTTTATTGGCCGGTTCATCTACTTCCATTGAAAAGATGCCATCTTTACAGCTTTTTGGATCTTCTAAACGTATTTATATAGTGTTGATTCTTGTTGTTGTTTAACTTTGCGTAAGCATACCCTCACCAGGAAAAAAACTGACCCACCACAGTGAGACTCAACATGCTGCCTCTTACACAGACACCCACTGAGTCTGTGTTAGAAACGTCCAAGTTCCCAATGACGCTTGCAAAAAAGCATGTGGTGCCGTATTAGGCACAATTGGTCATTTTGCTTTATTGATTTCATAATAAGAAGTCGTTCCTCCATCTGTGAGCTCAGTGGGGTTTTTTGTGCAATGAGGTGTTTGTGGAGCACATTGTGCTTGAGAAGTTTTTTTTAACTCTGCGGAGTTACAGGCGAGTTGTAAAATGATAACAGATGTACACGCTCTTTTAGGTGTAGTGTACTATTTAGAAATGTAGGCAGACTAGGAGCAGTAGTGAACGCGTTTGTGCACAGATGCACGTACATGCACGCATGTAAATGCCTATGGGGATATACACACTTCTTTGTTATGGGTTTGAGTCAGTGGCTTTGTAAGGTTCACAGGGTTTGAAGCTACCTTCAGACTGTGCAGTCATGTGTCACTACAACACACACTTTTCTATCTCATGACTTGAAATTGATCCTAAGCACAGAATCTCAGGTGCTGCCATGTGCACAATACATTTTTTTTAGGTAATTCCAGTTTGAAGGAAATGTGACATAGTTGTCTAATTCGATCTTTAATCTTGGAAACAATTATGATAGAACTAAAACAATTAATATGCAGCAATAAATTTTGTGTTAAACCCTCCCTCCTCCCCTTGCTGTTAATTTATCACACCTTTTTTTCTTAACAGCAAAGCAATTTCGCCCCCTCTGCAAATACTGGCATCCAGCCAGGCTCTGCCATGTTTTGTGTCTCGCTCAAGCCAAATCTGCTGTTGTTTGGGCCCCCTTGATGCCACCGTCTGTGTCTCTCACTGTGGGGGCTGCTGTCTGAAAAGTCCCAGAGAGACAGGCTCGCACTATCGATAAATTAAAAACACACAACTTCTCACTGTGAGGCAGACAGTATAGGTGGGAGGACTACGTAACCAATGTTTAGCTTCTTTTTTTTTTTTTTTACGACCGAGCACATAAAGAAAAAAACAACAAAATAAAAGTAGACTAAGGGAAACGGAACACATTTCAACTTTTAAAAATGATACTTTTGACCAAAAGCGTTCCAACAAATACATCAATTTTGTTTCATTTAATCATATTATGTTACACAATATGTTTTATAACATAAGGCAGTCATTTTTAAAATTAAATGAACCAATTAAATATCAGTACGTGAAGTAAACAGGCTCTACTGCGCAAAACATTCATCATAGAAACCATTTTAAACTAATTAAATGATGTTTTTATACTTTTGACTAAAGATAATTTCTCTTAAAAAATATTTTATAATGATACATTCTTTCATTTCTATTCTGCTTATCTTGTGTTTAAGCTTTGGTAATACCTTACACATTTTTGCCTACCCTATGTTTCTGTTTTAAAAGCTTTTTAAGAGTCTGCAAAGTACGTTTTGATCTTTATCATAGTTATAATTGTTTAACACCAGACAATTCAGGGTTTTCTAATGCTTTCCTTTTTAGTTTGAATGTGCACACAGTTAAAAAAACAGAACCCTCGTTTGGTTTTACAATTTGATTATTAAAGCTGGTTGGAAGACGTTCTCCTGTGGGATTGAAACCTTTGAGGATTCTTAAAACTCAAGTAATCAACTGTAAATTTTGATCACTATCTTATCCAGGTAACAATAATCCTGTATAACCTGATCAAGGAGATCGACTACATTGAGTCACAAATTATTTCACAATGTGCACTGTGATTCATTTGAAATAAAACTGCATCATGTAAACATCTAAGCTTTGTCAGTTGGCCAGAGAGGCGGGGTTCACACCTTACAAATGGGTCTGTGGTTGTTGTTTTTATTTTGTGCATATCCACATGGGTAATGAGCAGAGTTTCAGGATGTTTGGCTACATTCTGATGCAGCTCCACATGTCGTGAGTAATGACTGTGGTAACTAACATAGCAAGGCAGTACCCCCCGCATGCCAAAAAGGAAAAACCCTGTGGCTCCAACAAGTCTCAGCACTCATAGACTTCTCTTAAAAATTGTCAGCCATTGGGCAGTGGCTATTGTCGTCACGATAACCATCCTGGCTTTGCTATCAAGTTGCAACACATTTGCATAGTCCTGATGGTTTGCGTCATTATTTGCCCTACAGCACAAGTTATTCAAATTAATAACTGGCCAATCAGGTACACCAATTAATCAATATAGCAGCTGTCAACGCCATGTAGGGACATTTGACAAGTTTGATCGACAGATTTTATTTAGCCAATGACAGCAGGATTGGCTGCAATCGGCAGTTACGGTGCCAGGGGCAGTGGTTCGTACCTTCAAAACACTTGCTGCTGATTGGTAGACTTGGAGTTATGGCTCTATAGGTTCAACGTGGCACTGTCCCTATTGGCGGAAAATGGCTACTGATTGGGCTTCATTTGTTTGGAGCCCCATGTTATGGATGATGGCACAACTATTAGGTTTACAGTCAATGGTCGCTTACAAGTGACACTTAGAAGTGAAATTTACCGTTTGTTTGTGTTGAGATTTTTCCAAATGGAAAAATGAGGTTACAGGGAGAAGAGACAAAGAAGGTAGAAGATTTTAAGTATCTAGAATCAACAGTCCAGAGCAATGAAGAGTGTGGAAAAGAGGTGAAGAAGCGTGTTCAGACAGGCTGGAACGGATGGAGGAAAGTATCAGGTGGGATGTGCGACAGAAGAGTTTCAGCTAGAGAGAAAGAAAAAGTGTACAAAACTGTGGTGAGACCGGCGATGCTGTTTGGTCTAGAAACAGTAGCACTGGGAAAAAGACAGGAAGCAGAGATGGAGGTAGCAGAGATGAAGATGCTGAGGATCTCTCTGGGAGTGACCAGGATGGACAGGATTAGAAATGAGAACATCAGGGGAACAGCAAATGTTAGAGGTTTTGGGGATAAAGTTCGAGAGGCAAGACTGAGATGGTTTGGACATGTGCAGAGGCGAGAGAGAGAGTACATAGGAAGAAGGATGCTGGATTTGGAACCACCAGGAAAGAGGACTAGAGGAAGGCCAAAGAGGAGGCTCATGGACGCAGTGAAGGAAGGCATGAAGATAGTTGGTGTGACCAAAGAGGATACAGCAGATAGGGTTAGATGGAAGAAATTGACTTGCTGTGGCGACCCCTAAAAGGAAATGCCGAAAGAAGAAGTTTGTGTTGAGATTTTTACTTAGTGATAGTAGTCAAATTGGCACTGAGATGCATTAGTAGTCTCTGGAGGGCATTATGATTATGTGACTACTGCGCCAATTATCTGGAATATTTGGTTAGATCTCGATGTAAATGTTACTGTTGTGGCACCATGCTGTCCTTTGCGAACTGTTGACAAATAGAGCATAGAAAAGTCTAAGAAAGAAGAACAAACCCAGTGGTCTTTTTTGGTGTTTGGATAAATGGAGGCTGAATGTTTACTCGTGTTAGACATTTTCCGGTATTTTTTTACTGCAATATCTTTCTTTTTGTATTCAGTGTATAATTTATTCCTGCCTGTAACTCTAACAACGTCTTTCTGCTCATGTGAAAAAAAACAGTTATTGCTTTCTTTTGCATAAAAGTTTGGGAACTGTTTCAAACCGATTGGAGATCAATTACAATTTGTCATTGGCTAGCTAAAGTGTTTTGGAAAGAAATTGATTTCAGGCATTTATTTGTAGCAGATTTCTCTTTTCAGAAAAACAGCATTAAAAAAACTAACGTTGCCGTAAACCAAAGTTTTCATCCTCCTGAACACTAGCATGCTAAACAGAAGCTAATGAATTCCTTATGTAAGGTAATTGTGTAGCAACAACACAAATGTCCAACAAGCTTCGGTGCTTGGCCGGCGCGATTATATCTAATTTAAAGGCCCTAAGGTGCTCAGAGAGATAAGTGTCAATAATGACTCATCTCACAGTCGAAGGTCACAGTTGAACACACAAGTACTTTTCACAGAATTACAGGTTCACAGAGTTTGATGTTTTTGAAAAACATTCTGGCGAGAGAGCAGAGAGTTCGTTCACCATGACATGATTTGGGGTAACTCAGCTTCATATTTGCAAATAAATTACCTTTTAAAGAGTTAACACCTACTGAGTTCAGACACAAAGGTCAGATGGTTATTTCACTTCTTGCGGAAATTACGACGTGATTTATGACTTCAAATTTACTTCCCACACGACGCAACACAGGATGTGCTCGACTTGATCCATACATATTTTGGTATTAAAGCATTTTGGCTTTATACAAAACAATTCCAGCTTCTAAAACAGTTTGATACATGATGTCGATTTTTTCATTTACTTTGTGTCCAATAATTACTATTTGAGATAGAGTGGAGACGGTGGCCGCGTGGTTAGAGCGTTCGCCCGCGGATTGGAAGGTCGCGGGTTTGCGTCCCACGGAGAGCACGTCTAGGGTCCTTGAAGAAGACACCTAACCCCCGCTTCTCCCACCATTGGCGCCGTTGAAGGGCAGCCTGCTGTGGTGTAAGGAGTGCAGCAAACAAATTTCCCCGGTGAGGGATGAATAGAGTAATTCATTTATTTATTTATAGAGAGTCAAACATTATTTATTTTGTTGCCACAAAATATGACATTGTCGCTGTTCTCTAAAAGACTCAAGAAGAAAAAAAAGATGGCCATTGAAGATCTTGAGTGCTTCCCAAGAAGTAGAAACTGGAGTTTGCATTAGTTTGGGTTCTATATAGTAGATCGCCATTTTGAATGTTTTTAATATTCACATTAAAGTGAAGCACAAGCAATTGAAAAGTAAAACATCACAACAAATACAGCCGTCTTCAATATAAAAGAACACAGACAATCGCTTAAAACACTTGCAGAGCTCGCAGGATGAAGCAAAGATCGGAAAAGTTGTGCAAAAGTTGAACTATTGAAAGGATTTTTTTTTTCTTGTGAAGTGTTGAATATTTTGGTGCCACAGGCTGTGGAGAGCTTAGCGTGCCACATCAAAAATTCCCCAACAACCCGATCCTTCACAAATGATACTTTTAGGGGTTAATTGCTTTGAATGTTAATTAGACTGATTTATGTGTGTTTGTTCTTTGGATTGACTGCACGGCCAAATCACTCCAACTGTGAATAATTCAACTTCAAAACCAAAACTTTTTTCTTTTCTACTTCTGCGTTCCAACAAGTAAGAAAACTGGAAACAAAAAGTGATCCATTTTAAAATTGTAGTCTCTTCTGTGACACATGATTGAATGGTACTGGAATGAGTAGAAAAGAAGTAAAGTTTTCTTTGCTTTTCACGTCACAGAAAATACCAGCCCCAAACAAGACAGGAAGTCTCTTAAGTGTATCCTGAAATACACAAGTCATTCACTGACTTTAATTTAGCTTAATTAGAATCAGACCGGGAAATTCTGTTTCCCACACATCCATGGTGCATGGGTGGGCCAGCCACACATATTAATAACCCTCCGTATTTAGTGACTCATTCAGTTTCATTTGTACATCATAAAGTTTGTGATTTTAATTTGCAATTAGTGACCGAACACTCTTGTATTTCCTCATTTTATGTAAACTAAAAACATCAATTCATCTAAAACTAAAGGATTCAACTTGAAAACAAGCTACTGGCTTCTAGAGATCCTCCTCCAAAATACCAAATACGTAGAAACGGCTGAACGATTGATATCACAAATTCTTTGACCAGTCAAAATCCTTTACTAACAAACTCTGCTTTCTTGAGAGATGATTATACTCACTTTCCATTGATTTAAACAAAGGTTTTTTAATTAGACTGATGTGAGGGTTCACATGAACGTGTTTTATGACCATGCTAAAAGCATGACCTGCTCATTACTGAAGTTACTCATTAAACCGGTGTGTGTGTGTGTTTACGTGTAGAAGGTTCTTTTAACTTTAAAATGATCAGAATCAAACTTTTCCAAATACCATCTTCTATCTTAACACCAAGAAAAATGAACTTTCATGTAAAACATCAATATGAAAAACTTTAATTAGTAATATTTACAAATGCTTAAAAAGTTACTATGTAAAAAGTTTAAATTAATTACATTTTTTCACATCTATGTAATTAATTGTCTCACTTGGTGACCTGATCTCTTTGAACTGTGGCCACCGAGGGAAAGAGATACTATGTGGTTCAGTTCCTGCATTTAAAGATAAGAAATGCAAGACTCTATCCTTGTGTATCCATTCTACTCGAATATTATTCCACTGTAAAAGCACAGCAAGGATTCAAAAAAAAAAAAAAAGCATCACTTTCTCTGGTAAAAGCCTCTCTTCAATGTTGAGCATATTTTTAAAGAAAAATATTGAAAATGTACATTAGTATTTCTAAAAACTTATTCAATCATTCTGTTCATATATGTAACATCTTTGTTTGAAATGTGGGACGTCAGGAACAAGTCATGCATTTATTTTTGGGTACTTTTTGTACCCTTTTTGCATCAGTTGTGCTTCATGCTCTTTGAATCCCATCCACTCGAGGAACGGGAACACAGAGAAAATATGATGTGATTTTTCTCTAGTCACAGGGAGGGTGTTAACATTTTTGGCTGTTGCATGGACTTGCCCTGGTTGGAGAGGGACACTCAGAACACTCAAATGAACCACAGCTTCTGTCTGCCTTCTCTCTCACTCTTTCTGTCTGTCTTCAGAGGCCCACTACAAGGGGCTGAGTGAACTACTTACCGTCCCCCCTCAACTTTTTTTTTTCCTTCCCCGACCTCCATTCCTTATTCCCACTTTTCCTGGTGCTACAGTAGCACAGAAAGAGAGAGACAAGCCCTCAGAGGGGGATTGGTTAGAGCCCAACAGGCCTCCACAGGAGACTCCACCTACCTTATCCTGCTTGCAGGATAGCTGGTCATGACCGGATGCCCTGCTACATGCATGCTAAAAATGCAATTTAAGTCAATGTGTTTTATTGCTCTTGACGTAAATGTTTCGTTCTTCACTGTCTTTCTCGTTTGTGTCTTCCTGCTTGATCCACGTCCATTTACAGCAATAGATCCTAAGTAATTTGGCCAGTAGTTTGATGCCAGCAGGCCAAGGCCCAGTGAGTGTTGGCTTGGATTCATCATGCTGTCGTTCTCTATTCCTCTCTTTCTCTCTCACAGGCACACACACATTGCAGCCTACAGATCGGTCCACTTTTTCTCTTTTTTTATTTATGTTTTTCTCCTCGTGGTCATTTATTATCATTAGCTTCTATTGGTTTTAGCTTAGTTTTCCTTCATTGTTCATTTCAATCACAGTATAAAAAATTAAATGTCTAAAAACAACACTTTTCACAATTCTCACCCTTTAAACATAGTTCTGAAAATAATTTCCATGTGTTCAGAACAAATAGCACAAATAAGCTAATGTATTTTAGAGTGGGTGCCGTATTATATTAATTGACCCGATGCCATTTGTCGATCAAATTAATCTCCTAGCCAATCAGCGTAAAAATTTTCTCTAGAAAAGTATCCAACAAAACATGACACTAATACACACATAGGTAGGTGACTAAAAAAACAAGAATCCTATAGTAGTATTGAATTTTTTTTTTTTTTGGATTTCTATTTGTTCAACTTTTACAAACTTGTATGTTCGACGGAGAATGTCCCATGGACTAGGAGAAACCAGTTTGATTCTCACTAGGCCCATGCATAAATGCCCCTTGGGAAGATACATTCTTCTTCTTTCGGCATTTCCATTCAGCAGTCGCAACAGCAAGTCAGTTTCTTCCATCTAACCCCATCTTCTATATCCTCTTTGGTCACATCAACTATCTTCATGTCTTCCTTCACTGTATCCATGAACCTCCTCTTTGGTCTTCCTCTAAGCCTCTTTCCTTGTGGTTATAAAACCCAGCATCCTTTTTCCAATGTACTCTCACGCTCTCCTCTGCACATGTCCAAACCATCTCAGGCTGACCTCTCTGACTTTTTCCAAAACCTCTAACATGTGCTGTTCTTCTGATATATTCATTTCTAATCCCATCCATCCTGGTCAATCCCAGAGAGAAAATCAGCATCTTCATCTCTGCTACCTCCATCTCTGTTTCCTGTCTTTCCTTCAGTGCCACTGTCTCTAGACCAAAGAGCATGTCCGGTCTCACCACGTTTTTATACACTTTCCCTTTCATTTTAGCTGAAACTCTTCTGTCACACATGACACCTGATACTTTTCTCCACCCGTTCCAGCCTGCCTGCTCATGCTTCTTCACCTCTTTTCCACACTCTCCATTGCTCTGGACCGTTGATCCTGAGTACATAAAATCTCCCACCTTCTTTATCTCTTCACCCTGTAACCTCACTTTTCAATTTGGACCCCTGTCATGCATACAAGTGTCTTCCCTTGGGAAGGCACGTAACTCCCTGTTTCTCGCACCATTTGCACCGTCGTGGTTGCCTGCTGTGGTGCAATACAGCACCAAAATTTTCCTATTTGAGGGGTGAATATAATACGATGAATACAGATGTGTGACTGACTGGATGATAATGGTTTGAGTTGAACAATTTTAACAATGTGTCAAGAAATTCAATATTTCTTTCTTGCTGTGAAAAATAAACATGTTCAAAGTAGTAAATTTGGCCACAGTAATTTACACTAAATAATTTCCCATATTTTCTACAAGACTCATTTGCGATTGCATGGACGGAATTATCTGCTTTCAAGAATCCTGACAAGCTGAGAAATGTTTCCTGCAGTCATTCAGTAACTCTGATATAGAAAGAGCACTGATCATGCTGGTAGTTTACGGTCGGCGGAGTTTGGCGTTAGGTCAGTTGCATATCTTTTGCTTGTACAGAGATAGTTATTCCCATTTGAATCCCATCCATTTGTAACATGAAAGGGTCGTCCTCTTTCCAATTGACGCATGTGCGTCTCTCTGTTGCACTGTCCAAACCAAAGAGGTATTTCTGTCATGGTGGGATGAAATGTCATACTTGCTTTTTAGCTACAGTAAACAGAGAAGCATGAAACACAGAAAAACACTTTTTTTTTTAGGGTTTTATGTAAAATTTTTCTTTCTTTTTTTTTTTTTTTTTACTGCAGCCCAAGGCAAGAACACTCAGTAATCTTCTTCATTAAGTCACATGTACAGTTTAAGTCATAAGTCATATTTTAAAAGACTATTTCATTTATTTTACTTTGTTATTCAAATAATGCATCCTATAATAATGCCTCTTACTCTTTGGTTTGCTTTGAATGTCATCTTACGGGCAAAATAAATGAAAGACGTGCAGTTCTGAAATTGGTTTCAAATGAAATTCTTGGTAGCTATGAAATTTTAATTTGACCAAACATGCTCTCCCTAACTCTTTTACCAGCTGGTTACGGCCTTTCCGTCTGCAGAGTGAATGTTTTTCAAGGGCTTTCAGTTTTTCAGTATGTCAGCAAAGTTGTGCAGGAGCTTTGTAACTGAATTTTGTTAAACTAAATACATAAACAAAACAGAGCTAATTAAATTTAGATTCTAATCCAAAGAGCTCTTTGGAAAAAGCAAAAACATTCATTAATATGATTTAAAAATAGTTATGTTGCTTACGTACGGTGATGATGTAGACTCAAGGAAACTGTGAGAAGTCTGCCACTCGCTGTTGTTACACGCCCTGCGTCTGTCTCATTACTTTCATATTTTACTTGTGATGGCTTTTATTTATTAGTGTTTTGGATTATTTAGAATCTTAGAGTGTTAACTTTTGGCGTGTGTTTTGGTTAATGTTGCTTTTGATGTAACTCAGATGAAGAGTTGTTCTCTTCTGGAAACAGTGGAAACCTAACAACTTGGGCGGTGATGTTGGCTTAGTTTGTTTATGAATCTCTTAAGTTTCCGTGGAGATATCACACGTGCGTTGTGTTTATTTTTAGCTTCTTTTCAGTTTTGATGATTTATGGATATGCATATTTCCATGCTCATGGATTAATGATAATTCTCTTGGAAGAAGAAGACTTGTAAATTACAAGTTTAAAAAAAAATCTCTAGTGAGTAAGTTTAAGAAGAAACTGAGAGTATCTTTTTATTCCTGTACATGGTTGGACAGGTAGAGAAACATTAGGTTCATAAGATGCAAAGCACAGTTAGGAAAGCTGTAAAACAGGAATTAGATGACAGGCAATTATGGTTGATTTGTAGAAGTAAAGCTAGAAATGACTGAAACTCCAAAAACTGATGAAAAACTACTTTCGCCTATAGCTTTTCGACAGTTTTTCAAGTGATCTAAAAAAGTTAAACAAACCCTTTAAAATTATGCCTGATTTATTTGTGAGAGCGTATTCACAAATAGATGATAAATGGACAAATAGGGACCGGACAGTGGTGCAGTGGTTAGCACAGTAGCCTGACAGCAAGAAGATCAGGGTTCAAATCCCAGATGGGGACAAGGTTTGGAACACTGGTCTTTCTGTGTGGAGTTTGCATGTTCTTCCTGTGTATGTGTTGGTTTCCTCCCACCTACCAAAAAAGGCATGTTAGGTTGGTTGGCCACTGCAAAATTGCCCCTGGGAATGTTTGTGTGTGTGGCCCTGTGACTTGTCTGGAGTGTGCCCAGGCTCTTGCCTTGGATTAGCTAGGATAGGCTCCTGCCCCTGCGATCCCATCAGGGAATGAGCGGTTCAGAAGATGAATGAATAAAAATGAACAGATAGAAATAAAAATATATGTTTCAATTCAATGTACTTTATTAAATATATTTAGTGGAATAAAATGCGAAAAAAAAAATCAGGTTGAACGACTTTTAAAAACTTGGCTTCAGGTTTTTTTGATATACACAGTTTGAAGAACCAGCAAGTGAATCCTTACATTTTTATTGAGCACAACACATTTTCAGCTGAATATGTTTCTCTGACTGAACAGACTGTTTGATTATTTTACTCCCACTTTCTTTTACTCTCACCATACTCTAATACTTTCAGACAAATTCAGTATCGATGTGGTTACATAGAATCCTTCTTAACTTTTTCATTTGCTGAGCTGAAAACAAAAGCTTTTCCGCAACAAACTTTTATTCATTACAATACTTCTAAAACTCCAAATTACTGTCTATAATTTATAGTTTTTTATAAACAAAGAAGTTTTTATCATTTTTAAAACTGATAATTCTTGATGGGTTTTAATGCCTGGAGCTAAAAGAGACAGACCTTTAATCATCTCTTTGCTTGCTAAGTTCTACAGTCTATTGTTGGTACGATGAGAATAAATAATAAGAAACCACCCCACGGTTTTCTAAGGACTGGTTTTAACTCTCTATAATTTTGAAGTAAGCTTTAAAACAACAAAATGATAATTTGCAAGCAGCCCGTGGCTGTCGTAGCGTTGCTAGAGAAGACACTTCACCGGTTTCTCTGTGTGAGAAAAGCGTGTTTATTACTTACAGAAATATCCTGTTGAGTCTGAAACAAAGCAGGAATGTCTTAACAAACCTGCAGAAGTACAATAATAGGAATTTCTTTTGTTTTGCAAAGCAGGATTAAACTGTTTCACACACGGTGCATTATTTCATTAACACTGCCATGTTTTATTGTTTTAACTTTTTACATTTGCACATTTTGGCCAAAATAGCCTATGGACAGTTTCTTGCGTCCACATTGTTTGGACTGCAAAAGACTTGCCTTGGTTGCTTTTAAATAATGCATTGCTGTGAGTTTAATGAATACACTATGGAACATTGATCTTCATGTTTCAAAAGCAAGAAATGTTTGATTTCTTCATCGTAGCTAAACAAAGGAATGTTTTCGACCGAGTTAAGTCGTCAAACATTTGTGTGACCAAATAAATTGCACCATAAGAACACAAGTTTCTCATTATCTTTAAAACTGATAGACTAATAGTTTTTATTTTTAAACTGCAGCATCATTTTTTCCGTGTAAATGAGAAATGCGTGCAAAACAAAACGACTGTGCTGAGGTTACGTGGAGCTTGTGATTAGTTCTTACAATCATCCTGCTTCTTATTTTGCAGATGGAAAAAAAACGGTTTAATCTGCCGATAAAAACAAAAATGATACATTTATGTGCCAGATTGTGTTTTTTATGGTTACTATATTTAGCAAAAAAAAAAAAAAGACTATCGCTTTTAGTTTGTCTCGTTAAACTTTTAGAGAGCACAAGATAATAAACAAGATTTTCATTCAGGGTTAAAAACGATTTTTTAAAAATGTAATGAGAGTAAATGTGTCTTTTTTTCTTTTAATTTGATATCTTTTCAGTAGAATTACAAGGTCAAAGATGAGTGAAGTTTTATCTCTGGGTTCTTTGAAAGCTAAAAGCGTTAAATATCGTTTCCACTGAAAAAAAAATTAAATCTATATTTTTAAGGTGTTTACTCCGTTGAAACTAAACACACGCTCAAGACTGTTCACACTCAGTTGGCATAAACAGGAAAATTTACACCCAGCTGATGATATCTGCACGATGGTTTTAAGAGTGAAGGATAGATGGGAGTCGTAAACTAAGGACTGTTGTAATTATCACGAAGCCAACTAGAAAAGAACGACAAATACAACTTACAATGGGGTAAATAAAATTCTTTCAAAAAGGATTTATTGCACCAAAAAGCTCTTTTGTGGCAACACAGTCACACGCTAAACTTTTTAGCCACATTCGCAGCCAAATTTAGGTGCCCTGAATGCAAATCAGCATTCTAGGTTTATGTTTCAAGGCAGAAAAAGGGTAGGCGTTATAAGCATTTGCTTCAGCCAATACCTTTTCGGTTGTTTTGTTAAATATAAGTTCAGAAAAAAAAATGTAAATTTATTTAATGTGAATGTACAATATGACCAAAATAAAAGATGAAAGAAAAAAAAAGTTGCATAGCCTTGAAATTTCTTGTACATCGACAGAGGTTGTCACAAGTTCCAGATGACCTAAATAACATGGAAAATGTAGAATTTATACATGCAACTTTTCCCCTTGAACTAGTTTCTATTAATAGTTCTTTTAATGTTGACAGTTTTCTTCATATTTGCTACATTTGGGACGTATGTATAAGTAGGAAAAATTTGGGGCTTTTTTCTGGTAATTTGAAGTTGTTAAACCTTTTAAAACAAGTGAGAAAATCATCATCAGCAACAAGTTTAACCAAGGTAATGATTTAAAATCTTTTAGTTGCCCATCTTTCTCTCTGCTTTCCGTTTGCTGTCTGCTGCTTGCGGTTTTTTTCTCCTTTATAATTCAGAATGCAAGTACATACTTTTCTGGCGATCTCCTGTCTGGCCGAGCAAAACGTGGATCATTTTCTTATGAATCGTCACGTACATACTGTATGTGCTGTTTGAGTTAACACTTATCACTGCAGATTAACAGATAAGATATAAACAAAAGCACATTACTCAATGTCTGAAAACGTGTTTTGCTGCTCTGCTAACCTATGTTTTTATATTTGTGCTCATCCTAACAGACTCAAATCTGTCACTTATAACCAGTTCCATGTGGGGATTCAGACTGGATGCATGGTTATGAAACCTAATGTGTTCGATATTCATTAACTTAACAGAAGCTTTTGCAAAATCAACCAGTAGGTAGAAAGTTTTCCACGTGCACCTGAAAGGACGATTGTTGTGATCTCAGTAAACTAATTAGCTTGTTAACAGATAACAGTAAGGTGATTATCGGTGACACTGCGGATCTGTTTTGAATCTGTGACATAAAATAAAGTGGAGATGTTTTAACCCTTTTTCACATATAGAGAAGGTGATGGAAAAATCTTCAAGTATTTTTTTCAAACGAGGTTTTTACCTGCCCATGCAGTTAAACAAAAGGTACCAAATGAGCTGGAATATTAGTTTTCTGTCTCGGAAAACTAATAAGGCTTAATATAACCCTGAAAGCTGCTGCAAAATAATTGATGTGTTATTCGCTATCAAAACAGATAGTGACAACTTTTTTTGTTTTAAGATTAAGCCTTGTTTTAATTTTTTGATTTTTTGTTCAATAATTAAAAACATTTCAGAATACTATCATTTTTTGTCTTAGCAGAAATTAAGTTGCATCTGGATTGTTAAGTTAGACAACGACAATAAATTCTATCTTTGAGACATTTTGGTATCAAAAGCTTAAATAAACAAGGTTGAGTTTCTTGTTAATTTCAGAAAAACATTACAAGGAGATTGTTTAGCTTTTGCATGACTGCAATTAAAAGAACTAAATAAGCTTACAAAGTATTAAAAGTTATGCGACTGAATCCATGGTAAATTTTGTCACATTCACCAATATGACCACATGAACAAAATATATAATCTGAACAATTTGTCTTAATCACAGATCAAAATTTCACTTAAGAACAAAAACCTTCTTTATGGTTGAAGAAACTTTAACCAGAAAGCTTGATTTGTTTTGTCAGGAAACTTTCTAATGTCATCATAAACACCTGTAGAAAGTTTGAGAACTTTGTGGTCATATTGATCAAAGTTTCGTTTTACAGTCATCAGAGACGACTTTGTAATTCTCTTTGGAACTAGACATCTTGCTGCTGTCATTTCGTATCCAAAACAAACTGAGTAAAATCCTTAAAGCCGTTAATATTTAATTGTATGTGCAAATGAGCCACTAAAAAGTGGTTCATTTTGATCCTGGGCTTTTTTTTGTTAAAGTAAAAAATATATAAAAAACTCACCTTGCAAACCTGTTCAAATACATTAATTTGACTAAGATATAGAAATAAGGTTTTCATCCATTTACATGTATTAGTCTGAATTTTATCATGGACAAATTTTTCTCTAGGCTCCGTTTTAAGCAATTTTAAAAAAAGATGTTGCAAATCTTTGTCTCATCCGGTTTGGTCTTTTGTTTGTCCGCTCTGTGATTTAGTTCTTAGAACCAAAGGCAGGCGTGTTGCACAGATCATTGATGTCTATGTTCTCATTCAAGTAAAGCTGTGTGTTTATGTACGAGATGTGCTGGAGCCGGTAACCAGACCAGAGGAAAACAGAAAGCGAGCGATGGAGTGTAGAGTGAGAGATGAGTAATTTTCTCTGTCTGACACTGTTGTTTTCCACCAAGCCTTGTTATTTTTGCCCATAAGTGGATGCCAGGTAGTGGGTGGAAAAAGCGTCTCTTTTTGTTTTCACATTTTGTGTAATTTTATAATCGGGTGGCCTGTGGTTAAAGTGAAAACTTTTCCCAAAGAAGCGTTCCGCAGTTCTTTTTTCACAGACCAAAACATCTGACAAAATTACTTGGCATCATTTTAAAATACATTTGTAAGTATTCTGTGTTCTTCCAGTTTTTTACATTTCTGAGAAAAATTCTTCCGGCTGAAACAACTACAGGAACTCATTTGTTTTGTTTTAAAATAGTTGAGCTGCTTTTTTTCACTGTAAAATTTAGGCCCTGTTTATTAAAAAAAACATAAATATTTCCAAAGAGATAAATTTGACTAATTAACAATATATTTTTTAAAGAATTTGACAGTAAAATAAAGTTATTTTTCCCTTTAAATTTCAAAATGAAATGATTACTTATTTTTGTAACTTTTCCAGAATCGTAACAGACAAAACGATGGACTGCTGTCTTGAGTCCATCGTGTCAATGTTAGAGAGAAACTTCATGTACATCAGACTCTTCTCATAATTCATAAGTCTAAATGACAGGAAGGGGGATTTTTAAAAAACAAAAACCAACAACATCAAAATCCAGAAAAAAAACAAAACCAAAAACCAGCTGCTTCATTTGAAAATAATAAAAAAAAACAACTCCTTAATCTTTCTTCAGAAACTCAAAAGTAATTGCAAGAAAGAAAAGATTAGAGAAAAAATCATGTATCACAATAATTCTTTTATCAACAACTTGAATAAAATAACAACTGAGTTAGTCGTTATTTTGTGAAATGCGTCGGTTTAATAGAATCCAAATAACAGAAAGTCAAGAATAAAGTGTGAAAGTGTGGTGAAACATCTGAAAAGACCAGAAATGATACAAATACAACCAAGTCCTCGTTAAGATTAGAGAAAGAGTTATAGGCATTAGGACCAAGAGATACAAGAGGAGGAATCCTATAAAACTTACCACAGACACGACCACAGATCCACCCTGAGGGAAGCAGAGGAGGGCCCCAGACAAGATCTAACATTTAGTGGCTTATGGATGACATCCGCTGGGCCTGTCAGGCGGTGAATCACTGAGGCACTGTTTCTCCTGAACAATATGTTTTCTTAAGGACACGAACTGGGTCCCACGAACCACCTACATCTTAAACCAGAGTCCATATTTGACACTCAAGAATACAAAGTCCATTCAGGCAGCCATCTGACATGGAACAGCACAACAACTAACTAAAACTTCAGAACCAAGGAAATAACAAACAGACTCTCTCCACTCCCAACATTCCCGACAGATCCCAATTGATCCTTCCTTATTATTTAAAACAAAGAAAACACATGATACTTGCAAAGCTAAGTGTATTTTCTGAATATGTTCATTCTCAAGATTTCCAGTTCTGGTCACTGTGGATTAAAGCATTAATTCAATATAAGTGACTGCAAATGGGGTAAAAATGTAGGCATCATCAATTAAACTATTCAAACTATTTAGTCAAACAACAGGAACATATAAACCTATATAAAAGACCATGTGGTAAGTGTTGGAATCAAACAAATCTCAGGATAACTTCTTGAAAAACCGTGTTACGTAGTGCTTCATTTTTTAAAATCCAAGCTCTGTCAAGTCTTATAATTTTTCTCGTGATGGTAAACTAAACGTTCCTGTGCGATTACTTGCTTAAATACAAGTACAATTTTATCAACCTTCCTGAATTTAATTCATTGACTTATAATTGACCATAAAATTACTTCTCCTCACATATCACAAGTTTTTACCCAAAGAAAAACTTCCTTTTTCTTAACATTGTAAGACACTTAAGTACTGGAGTCTGAAGTTGGAGAATTTATGTCGGAAAGAATCAATAAAGAAATGGATTCCATTGATAGAACTTAATAATTTAAAGACTTTACTTAAAGGAATATAAGTTGTAGTTAACCTCGCAAAAGTGTTCAAGTCCAAACTCGATGGAAGTTCAAAGCTTTTGTTGTTGAGAGATTTTTCACACTCTGGAGGGTCAACGAGGTCATAACGTGCCAGAAAGTCACATGACCACTGTTTGGGTCATCAAAGTCATAGTCACCTGGTAGTTGTTTACCTGCTCGAACAAACATATGCCGGTCACAAGAGCCAAATGGTTGTTAAACCACCTAAGGAGGAGTGTCAAAGCTGTATTGTAGGTGACACCTGAGATCACATCCTCTGTGTAGAGAGGTTTTTCCAGTTTATTATACATGGCTTCTTTGACTTTTTTCCCAGACCATCTGTACATTGCTGTCCTCATGACTGTTCCTTGTCCTTGTTATTTAGTTGGACCGCTCAGTCTTGACCTAAATAGCTAGCTCCACTGTGTTTTGTCATTTATTTCTGGTTTTGTTTCACCTGTATGAAGGTCTGTGTATTCTCAGAAGCCATTGAGAAGGACAACTTTGTCTAAAAGATGTTTTGTGCCTTTTTTTCCACATTATTGATGTTGCATTGAACAATCTATGAAATAGTTCTTACACAAAAACCATCAAGTTTTTTGAAGTCCATTGCCCCGCCATGGCACGGGCGGGGCATTCTGCGTCTTTCAGCTTTCTCTTGTTCTTCATCACTGAGCACTTAGCATCGTAGAAAGGCATCTTATCTAGAGACTATTAAGTCCTAAGCCCGACTTGATTCATCTGACTTTCTCCGGTGTTTATGTTTGCAGACATAAGCTGTTTTCAGTTGGATTTGAAGCAGCACTTTCCAAGAGCTATTTACTCCCTATGAAGCCTGTAGGACTTTCTCCTTTAACGTGGTGACTAATCTACTGCACGGCCGCTCTACTACAACCACTTACTTCTTGAGTTAATATATGCCAGTGTTCGTAGAAGAAGTATAACTCATCTGCTTCTTGAAATATATGAACACATACCTCTAATATAAGTGTTGTATTCAAATTTAACCGAGATTAATACAAGCTACATTCAAGATGAAAAGTAATGTTTGTCCCTTTTACTCTTTCTACTGTCTATGTTTCAAAGAAAACATTTTTGTTAGATTTTGCGCCACAGGGGTGGAATGGTGGCACAATGGTTAGCACAGTGGCCTCACTGCAAGAAGGTCGGGGGTTCATGTACCAGGTAAGACGGGGCTTGGAACCCTGGTCTTTCTGTCTGGAGTTTGAATGTTCTCCCTGTGTATGCGCTGGTTTCCTCCCACCCCCCAAAAACATGCATGTTAGGTTGATTGGTTGCTACCAAATTGCCCCTAAGAGTTAGGGTGTGTGGGAACGATTGTGTGTATGTGTGGCCCTGCGACAAACTGGCGACCTGGGCGTACCCTGCCTCTCGCCTCAAATCAGCCTGTATAGGCTCCGGCACCCTAAGCAGTTCAGAAGGTGACGAATAAGATTTTGTGATAGGGTTAAGGTTTGGGTTAGGGTTAGTAGGGTTAGGGTTAGGATTAGGATTAGGGTAGGGTATTTCTAAAACCTATACTTGCTCAACTCCTATTAGGAAACATGGTCTTTAAATCTTTTTGGTCTTGTAACTTTTTCTGTTTCTAATATTTTCAGGAGGAGCTTTAAAAAACATGCCGCATACTACTCAATTTTGTTCACTTTAACCCAATATAGCTATGGAAATAAAGCTTTCCTGTGGTAAATTGAAAAGCCTTCCTCTCATCGACATGTTGGGTTGGTGCATGCACGGAATTTTTAAAAGTCTCTTCAGTCTCAGATGTTTTATTTTTCTGTTCTAACATAAAAGTCGATGCCTCACTTTTCTTTCAATCATCTCAATCACCACAAGATGTTTTTAATGAGTACTTTATCACCTCAACCCTAATGTAGCAGTCATAAAATGACAAATGAAATGCAATACTTTGATTTGGAGTTTTAGTCAAACATATTGACTAATCTTCCTTTGAAAGAAGTCTTTTCTCAATAAATTGCGAGTGCTTCTCTTTTTTATAGTCAGACCAGAGTGTGAACGAGTCTGTCTTCAAAACTACTTTAGGTCCTTCACTTTAGTGTGCAATATCCTCACTTTAATCACTAAAGCAAGAACCCCTTAACTGATCTACTCCTATTCTTTATCATATGTTTATTAGCTGTCGAAAGCATATGGTTTAGTCATTTCCAGCCCATTGAACTGTAATTGTCATCTTTGAGTGTGTGATCACTGTGGCAGTGATAAAAGGCAGAGTATTGTTTTATACATGATACATGGCCATGTGGACCATCGACAAAGAGTTTGCAAACACCGCTCATGTGGAAGTAAAGCTGTTGGTTGCCTGTACGTGACCTTTTTAACTATTATTGACTGCCCACAAAGGCGTTGGCAGCTCTTCAGTTATACCCGTGCCTGAAGTATCAATCTCATTCGCAAAAGCAAATGGACTATAACAGATTTTTGTTAGTTCAGCACGGTTGTATTTTTTGTGTTAATTGGGCGTGAGCCGGTGCTTTTGTAAAGTCGAGTAAGATTTTGACTGAGTTTGGCATGTCGACGGGTTGAATTCTACCAGACTTCGTCACACTAATGTTGAAGTTAAAGACCCTTTCCATGCATTGCTTGCTCCTCTTTGTGCCCTCATGTTGGCTTTTAGCTGAGTAAATATTTCACAGAAGCCATATACTGCAGATTGATAACAGATGAGTTCATTCTGTTTGGTTGGTTTCTTCTTCTCCTTTCGGAATTTCCCTTCAGGGGTCGCCACAGCAAGTCGTCTTCCATCTAACCCTATCTGCTGCATCCTCTTTGGTCACGCCAACTATCTTCATGTCTTCCTTCATTGTATCCATGAACCTCCTCTAGGCCTCATTCCTGGTGGCTCCAAACCCAGCATCCTTCTTCCAATGTAATCTTTCTCTCTCCTCTGCACATGTCCAAACCATCTCAGTTTGACCTCTCTGACTTTATCTCCAAAACCTCGAACATGTGCTGCTCCTCTGATTTCTGATCATCTACAAATTTATTGAAAACACTATCAATTCAGGGAAAATAACAGGACTGGATTATGCTACAAATTTTTGCAAAGAAATTAATTTAATGAATGTTTTTTTTATAAACCATTTGTACTTAAAAGACTCTTCCGAAAAAAAGAATTCACGCAAGATGCAAGGAAAACAATGCTCAGACTTATTTATTATTAATAAAAAGGTGTTCCATTTTGCTGTCAGTTCTTGTGTAGCTCATTTGTTTAAACTGCTGTTTTCACAAAGTTTCTGACTTTCTTGATCTTTTGAAATGATGACAGTTTATGCTGAAGGCGCTGTGTGCTGAGTTGTCAATCTGTCTGCTCCACCAGCTTAAAGCATCATCCCGAAATAGTTAAGCAATTTCTTTCTTCAAATCGGTACTACTGTAAGCTGTCAAGAGATGGGAGATATTTTATTTGGAGAAACCTCAGTAAATTAAATCAAACTAGCAATATTAAGGGCCTGACCAAACTGGAAGTATTCAAAAAGTTAATTTATTTTCTGGTTGCTTACTAAATCATGCTAAATCCCTCCCACGCCCTTCATGAATCCGTGAACCACCTGAAGAGCAGCTTCAGCAACAGACTTCTGCAACCCCCCTGCTCAAAGGAACGGTACAGAAAATCCTTTCTGCCTTCCTCCATCAAACTATTTAACCTTTCACTTTCAAACCTTTTCACTTTCACTCACAACAGTTAAAGAAAAATATGTTGCTGTATGACGGTGTGTGATTGTAACACTGCAGCACTCAAATTTTCTTTGGGGATAAATATTTTCAATTCAATTCAAATGGTCCGTCTATGATATTCTAATAAGAGTTGATGTACTGTGGCACTGGTAAATCTAACAAATCCACAGAAAAATGTTGTGAGAACAAAATTTGTTGCAATTAAAAGAACTCATGCAAATTTGATTGATATGATAGTTAATTAAACCAATGCTGTACAGTGTCGTAATGACTGCTCTAGAAGCTGTATATCAGTTCCTTATATTTGATGCAAGCAGTGAAGTATTCTTGCACCAGAAAAAGCAGAGGTTTTAAAACAAAATGGTCATGCTTGCTAATACCATCAAATTAAATCTGTTTTGTTGGAGAGCATGTTTACATGCAAAGCTCAGGCAGCTCTAAGGTTCAAACTACGGCTAAATGTCAAGTGCAAGTCTGTAACTGGCACAATGTGAAGTAATAGAATTCATACTATAACTTGTGCTATACAGATAAAACTCTTCAACCTTTCAGCCAGAGCTGAGAAACTTTATCACTTGAATCAACAAAATCATCAAAGAAAAAAGTTTCTAGTCTTTGTTTTTGAGCGTTTATTATCATGTAAAACTTATTAGAATTCTAAAACCAGTCAAAAAAGTTTGTTTTACCTCAGCTTTCTAATCTAACTGACATCTCGTGTGTGTTTGGCAATTCCAAAGCCTTGAAAGTATTTGTTATCAAGTGACTCCTAAAGAGCAGTCTAAATGTCACAGTACTTGAAACCTATCAGCCAGTATCTAACTTCCTATATGACATACAGTATCTGTCTTAATGGTGACACATGGATGTTAATGTCAAATGTTTGAGGCGAGCTTTAAATACAATTGATTTTGTTACAAAGATTCAGGGACTCTCGGCATTTGTGGTACAGCCTCTGAAATGGGTTGAGTTCTGCTTCAAAGAGTGATCTATTTCCACCTATAACAGATGCACGGTGGCGCAGTGATTAGCACAGTGGCCTCACAGCAAGAAGATTGGTGTTTGATTGCATGTTCTCCCTGTGTATGCGTGAGTTTTCTCCATGTTTTCCGTTTTCTTCCCACCCTCCCATGATGTTTTGTGTTTTTTCTATTGTACACTTTTTGTCCATTTCTGCAACCTGTGTTGTGTAGTTGTGCACTTCCTGTTTTATTGTGAAAACAAACTTTCCTCTTGTTTCATATTTGTTACTTCCTGCCCTAGTGTGTTTCCCACAGCTGTGTATGTCCAATTGTCCCTCATTGTTTCCACCTGAGATCCCCTCCCTTTTGTTTTAAATAGTCCTTGTCTTCCCTTGTCAAGTGTCAGAGTGTTTTGGATTAATCCCTTGATCTTGTGTGGAATAAATCTTTGTTAATGATACCTGCATCTGAGTCTTGATTTAAGTTTGGTCCTGACACCTCCAAAAACATGCATGTTAGGTTAACTGTAAAATTGCCCCTAGGAATGAGTGTGTGTGTGTGGCCCTGCAACGGATTGGTGCCTGTTCAAAAAAAAATCTCTTTTGTCTTCATATCAAAGAGCGTCTTTGACATGCTGATCTGTTATGAACCATCTCAAAGACTGAGCTAATGCGACTTCCTGGAGTTGCAACTGAAACAATGTTAAAGTTCAAACTTGTAACAGTACTTTAAACCTTGTGTTTGATAACTAGAAGTGTTTTTATCGGTGCTCATATCTTTAGTGTAACCTCAATTCGATTCTTGGCTGCAAAGCACAAAGATTTGCTTTGCGTATTAATTGTAATACAGAAAAAAAACAGCTTGCGTTCATCACACTGTGACTTGCAGAGCATGAAGCACTATATTTTGTAACGTTGAGACTTTCATATTTAGTCATATTTCTGTTCATCTATTTGATCAGATTTGCCAGACCATGCACAACGGAGTAGGATGTTCCAGGTTTTGGTCCAAACAAGTTCTCTATCTTATCTCATTTTGTCACTGAGATGCCACTATCTTTTTCAGAGCCTGCGGGGACAGTAAGATTAGTAAACAGACTAGAGAAGAAAAAAATAGATAAAACTTAGTGTGTTCTGTGTTGAAAATGCAAGCAAAGCATCCTCAGTGGAAGTGAAACCCATTTATACACACAAGGATTTTTTTTTTCTGGGACTTAACGCTGATTTAACAGTTTTTTATTTTCTAAAACCAGATGTTTGCAGGTGTTGGTGGTATTTTTGACAACTGTATGAAAGGGAACAGACTACCTTTGCTTTGCACGTGCATATTTTCCTCACCAAAAAGAAACTATGGACTTACTTTGGCAAAGTATGCCCTAGATTACTTTTCTGTGTTGTTGAGAAAAGAGAAGTAATGCAGGTAGATGATTGGTTAGTTGCTTCTTGGTTGAGCTACAAATGGAATCATAATGTGTCGATTAAAAGCACAGAGAGAGTAAAGCAAAAAATCAATTAAAAAAAGGGAATTTTGCTAAAAAAACGGATTTAGTTTGAGATATTATTCAAAAGGTTTCTGGAGTTCAATAAAACAAGACCAGCTGAAATCAGATATCATTTATAATGTGTTATAAAACATTATTCATTTCCAGATCCATTCATGTGGCTTTTAAATATACTCCATCTATACGCTGTAACTGAGCAGTTTTATGAAACTTAAAAATTTCACCAACATCATCCGAAGGAAAACCCTCAAATCTATTATTTGCTTTCTTTGTGAATGGAAACTATTTCCTCTGAACTTATTTTGGATCCCAAAATGAAAGTCAAGTGGGGATAGAGTTCCTGCAGTGTTGTCTGGCCACATTAAACAATCCAGTAAGTCAATATGTTAGTGTTGGCTGCGTGCTGCTCATTTTTTTTTGAGGCATGAATATTTTAGCAGAAGTCATTTTCTTCCTTTTTTTCAATTTTAGCTGTAGTGAAAAAGTTTTATTGCAACAACTTGAATAAAAATTTGAATCCAAGGCTTTCAAAAATTTATTTGAGCTAAAAATGAATATTTTCAAGGACCAGCAACAAGAAGTCAGATGGTTCTAATTCAAGTCCTGTCATGATCTGAATGACTCAGAATCTTTAGAAGCATTTAGTGGGATGCCATGAACATTTTTTCATTCCCATGTAGCCTTTTTATTTCAAGATATGTTCAAGATCTTGTATTTGGTTGCACATCCCAAAAAATGCAATCATTCAAATAAATGTGTGGGATTGTTTTTCAGTTTTGTTTTGCTTTTTTTCATTAAAAAGTAATTTTATTTTTACTCCCAAGTTTGGCCTAATCTGTGTGGGTGTGTAAAAATAACTCCACAAGAAGCTCCAAAAAGGGAGGAGAAAACAATTTCAACAGATAAGTGTAGTTTTGAATTCCTCACACCTGCAGTGCTATCATCTGCTCAATTTCTGCTCAGTCTTCACAACCATTTAAAACTCCGTTAATGTGAAGTAAGTTATATTTCCATATGCCACAAGACTCTTCTATTATTGGTATTTTTCTAAAAAAAAAATATATGGAAATAACCTCAGATTTTCAGAGGATTGCAGTCTGTTATCATGTGGCGATTACTCAAGATTCTTTTTGATGGCATATCCAAGTTAAATTTTGGCTTTTTTGTTTAGTTTTTGTTTAAATAAATCATTGACCTTCTTGAACTCCGAAACATTTAACATGGGTCTTCTTGCTGTCTTGCTATCCAAGACGTAATGCTTTGTAGTTCCCCGAGTTGGTTAGAAAAAAGCAACAGCAGCAAATTGTTATTCATTTCTAAAATTACCATCAGGAAACAAACCAAACACTGTATGACAGCATCTGTAGGGGTTTTGTTTAGTCTTCTGAACCTCTTATTTTCTAACAGGGTCGCAGGGGGTCCCGGAGCCTAACTGATTTCAGGCCAGAGGCAGGGTACACCCCGAGTGGATCGTCAGTCAGCCACAGAGCCCTGCAAACACAACCATTCACACGCTCACTCCTAGGGGCAATTTGGCACCGGCCAATCAATCTGACATGCATGTTTTTGAAGAGTGGGAGAAAACCGGAGTACTCAGAGAAAACTAACGCACACATGGGAAAACCTCCCGAGCTCTACATAGAAAGACCAGTGTTCCAAGCCTCGTCCCACATGTGACCCGAACCCCGGACCTTCTTGCTGTGAGGCCTCTGTGCTAACCACTGCACCACCATGCAGCCCACATCTGTGGGGGTAACACAATAAAAGATAAAATACTACTTAGGGAGCACAGAACGTGGATTGAGATTGAGTCTGTGAATGTGCAGCTGCTTGTGCAAAACACAAAACAATTCCTATTTGCACTTCAGGTCTTTCTTTAAATTCCCGACATTTGTTACATCCTATAGATTCAGTAAAAAAAAAAAAAAAAAAAAAACTCGCTCCACCGTTTCAATTCTAGCATTTCATTTTCTGCCTTTGCGTTGAAGCTCTACTTTTTTTGTTTGTGGAATGCTCAGTGCAATGCAGAGATTCTAGAAGCTGTAGCGCACACCCACTGAGAGCATGACACTTTCACTGTTGACAAGAACATCTGTCAAAGCCACAAAAAAGAGCTGCATTCATTTCACATTTTTCAGCTGAAAATAACCCTGTTCGGTTTGAAATTTATAGTAAAAAAATGAACAGTTCTCATAAACGTTCTCATTTTAATGGGATCTCACACAAGACTAATTATATTATGCCACATGTTGGCGAAAACTATGTGAAAATGATTATTTTCAGTGTGGATCAAACAGTCTGCCTTGTATTACCATCTCTCCATAAACTGGTATTTATACATGGTTTTTATATAAAGGGTGTGGAACTGTCACACTCTGGTGCTACACTTAGTTAGCTTTTTAAAAAACCCTTCATGTATATCCAAGCAATTGAGGTAATTTTTTGTTTTGATGAGACATTCAGTGAAAGTTCAATTCTTGGAAAAATAAAGTTAAGTGCAAATTAAAAACCAAAAAAAAAAAAGGCACCTTCATCTTCAATGTTTCTGCATCACATCACCGTCTCGTCTTTTGGTGACAAAATTTATGATAGTGCAACATTTGTGCATTGCAGGAAACCTTGAACAAAAGTTTGAATTCTGAGTTATCTGTTGCAACTGAGAAATTATTCATTTTAGTTTTCATTTTATTTTTTAAATGAGACAAATCCAAATGTAAAAGTGAGGTTACAGAGAGAAGAGTTAAAGAAGGTGGAAGATTTTAAGTACTTAGGATTAACAGTCCAGAACAATGGAGAGTGTGGAAAAGAGGTGAAGAAGCATGTGCAGTCAGGGTGGAATGGGTGGAGAAAAGTATCAGGCGTGATAGAAGAGTTTCAACTAAAATGAAAGGAAAAGTGTACAAAACTGTGATGAGACCGGCCATGCTGTTTGGCCTAGAGACAGTGGCACTGAGGAAAAGACAGGAAACAGAGATGGAGATGCTGAGGATCTCTCTGGGGAGTGACCAGGATTGGATAGAACTAGAAATGAGTATATCAAAGGAACAGCACATGTTAGAGGTTTTGGAGACAAAGTCAGAGAGGACAGACTGAGATGGTTTGGCCATGTGCAGAGGAGAGAGAGAGTGTACATCGGCAGAAGGGTGCTGGGTTTGGAACCACCAGCAAAGAGGCCTAGAGCCAAAAAGGAGGTTCATGTATACAGTGAAGGAAGACATGAAGATAGTTGGCATGACCGAGGAAGATGCAGCAAGATAGGGTTAGATGTAAGAAACTGACTTGCTATGGTGACCCTCGAAGGGAAATGCCGAAAGGAGAAGAAGTTTTCATTTTATTTTAACTTTTCTTTGTTTTGGGGAAATACTGTATGTTCAGAACTATACTACGCATGTGGAACTTTATCAACTTTAATTTCCCATCATCTTCCAGTTATTGTTCTTTTTTTAAAAATTTTACTCTTTGCTTTTCTTGTTTTCCTGCTTTCCCTTTTTTATTTTCTCTCACTCCGTCTGCTTTTTTTCTCAATTGGTCTTTCGCCTTTCGATTGCAATCTTTCCACCATCATCGTATTTCCTTTCTGTGACGGCTGGTAGTGCATTAATGAAGTTTGCTCTCATGCGTCTGACCTCAATTAGCAGGTTAGGCATTAACCCAAAAGCAGTACCATGCGAGGCCTTTGCCCTCATTCCGAAACTCCTATATTTGTTTTTGCCTCCTTCACATGGGAAGGTGGTGGTAAAAAATAATAAAAAGGAAGTTCATCACAAAAAATTCAGAGGCTGTTAAAAAGAGGAAACTTGAGAAAATAAAAGTGTTAAAAAAGTACTGTTTTACAATCAATAAAGTGGGAAACAACTTATCGCAGCATGGGAAAGAGCACATTAAAAGATGCAATAGTAGCGTTTGAAACTTGAGTAACCAATTTCAATAACTTCAATCTTTTTGTTTATAAAAGTGAGAGCTATTGGAAATAAAAAATAATAAAAAAAAACCCAACATGAACCCTTTTAGCAAAAGATTGAAATAAACAGCCCTTTGTACAGAAAAGAACAAAAAAACAACTTGATGCTCTATAGCACTTGTTTGCGTAGAGCATAAATTGGCCTGTGGATTGTTTTTACACACTGTACTTGTCCTGCTATACCCCACGGTGAGCCTAAACTCATCCAGCTAATGGGATTCCATAGTCGTCTCTGTATTGGCTGTGCTGGATTGGATTATTGTACTGGATTTGTTTTTAGTCTTTATTTTACAAGAGCTACTTTCAGTCTGCGGGCGTACAGGGTAAGAGATTTATCTTATTGAAATTTCTTTTGCAATGTTTACCTTACCAATTTGAAAGAAAGTTTTTCTGCAAGATTCAATATGTATACCCTAGATGAAGGTGGTTTTCAAGAAAACTTTGAAAATTAAGTGAGCACAGGCTGCGTTTCTTATCAGCTTGTTTTGATTTTTTCAGCAGCATTTGTAACTAAATCAAAAGAACAATTTATTAAAAAAACATTATTCAACTTTCTACACAATAATATTGTAGATATTTTATTTAAAGTAGGTGTTTGTAAATCATATTTTGCTTAAAATTGGCTGATGAGGAATATTTTATTGGTTTCAAAATTGATCCTGTTTACGCCACTTAAAAAATTCTCCTGGTTCAAAATGATCTCACTTACATTTTTAGTTTGTAGGATCATTTAGTGTGTTTGCAAATCTTTGGAAATAATTTCCCACTCGGCTCTGGGTGTTTGGTGCCCACTTCCATTTCTGTCTGCTGTGTCTCAGACCACAGTTTACTTCAGCAGGAATCTGGTCTCAATTATGGCTTGTTTTAATGTGTCATTTGTTTTGCTTGGACTGCCTTTTTAGACACAGCAGTGGCATGTTCAAAATCAGACAGCCACGCAACCAATAGCATATTTTTAAACAAGAACAATGGTTAATTTAAATGACATAATGTCTGTATTATCAAATAATCCGACCCACTGAGCTACTGTATGTAATCTCATTTGGGCAGCTCGCTAAAAACGAACCAAGAAAACCCCTAAAATCACCACATAGAAACATAAAACATCTGTATTTTCACGTTATGTTCTAAACTCTTTATAAGTTAATGCAAATTTGAGCATAAAGAAAGTGTTAAATGCTAAATTCTATTGAATTAAAATGAAATCTTAATCAGAATTTATGCATGTGTTGTTTTCTTTTTGCTACCAATCATTCACATGTACTCACAAGTCATGAACAGCATGACTTAGTCTCCAAAAATATTTCAAAAACTGTGTTGTAATGGAGACATGAGCATTTAAAATGCCGACATTGCAAACGACTGCTTGCATTGCTGCGAGCGCTAGATTGTTTAAAAAATCCTGACATAAAAATAAAGCGCAAGCAAAAGCCAATCAAGTGAGACTATATTCTCTCCGAAGGGAGCCCTGCTGTTCATTCATGTTGGATAACTAAGCGGTGTGCACACATGCAGAAGTAGAAAGCAAACCTCATTAGTACATAAACATTGGACTACATAAAGAATTACATCACCAGTCATCCAGCCAACAATAATAATCGTCAGAAAAATTTTCACAGTAAATGAAGTTTTTGTACACTGTGGAAGACCTATGACATAAGTAAATCCACCTGTCCTCACCTTTTCCTTTCAAACTTGTATGAGTGACTTGGAATACCACCGTACAAGTAGAGAAAAAAAACCCCATCCCAAATCCAGGATTACTGGCATTGAAAACACATGTAAAAAGAAAAAGGTCTTAGACAAACACTTTTTAAATGAGAGATTTAAAGATTTAGAAAACAAACACCAAAAGTACAGGAACAACTTTGCAAAGTATTTGGAGAGTTGGAAAAATAATGTGTTTGAATTGCTTTATAATAGTATAAGAAAAAGAAATAGAAGCTGAACTGGAAGTCACATAAAAATAATGTAAAGAACGTATTTAAAAGATTTCCTAAATATCTGCTCCTGATACTAGTTCATATTTATATGAACGACGCTCTATATTCAGCCTGATTTAATGAGATTTGGAATAATACTGTCAGAACTGACAGAAAGTCAAGTTTCATTCAGCAATAAAAAAGAAAAAAAACACTTAACAAACAAATTATTCTCTAACGTGCAAACATTAGAACTTTGTGATTTAGTGGACCTTTGACAATATGTTCAAATAAAACCCAGTGTCGGGCGGCAGGGGGGCGCTGTGGGTAGCACAGTGGCCTCACAGCGAGAAGGCCGTGGGTCCAAGTCCTGGGTGGGGATGAAGCTTGGATCAATGGCGTTTCTGTGTGGAGTTTGCATGTTCTCCCTGTGTCTGCGTGGGTTTGCTCCAGGTACTCCGGTTTCCTCCACCCTCCAAAAACATGCATGCTAGGTTGATTGGCCGGTACCACATTGCCCCCAGGAATGAGTTGTGTGTGTGTGTGTGTGTGTGTGTGTGCACACGCGACAGACTGGCGATCTGTTCGGGGTGTACTCTGCCCCTTGCCTTGAATCAGTCGGGATGGGCTCCGGCACACCTGCAACCCCGTTAGGGACAGACTGTTAAGAAAGTGACTGACTGACTAAAACCCCGTATAGTCTCTGATGAACTGAAGTACTTATAAAGAACGTACTTATGATGAATACTTCACGATAGCGCAGTGGTTCTCACAGTGGTCTCACAGAACGAACGGCGGGGTTCGAGTCCCAAGTGGGGCGAGGCTCGGAACACTGTCATCTGTATTTGGAGTTTGCATGTTCTCCCTATGTATGCTTTCTTGGGGTACTCCGGTTTCCTCCCACCTTCCAAAATCATGCAGGTTAGGTTGTTTAGCTGCTACAAAATTCCCCTAGGAATGAATGTGTCTCTGTGTGTGTGTGGCCCTGCGATAGACCGGCGACCTGTTCCGGGTGTATCCTGCCTCTCAATTTAAATAAGCTGGGATAGGCTCTGGCACGCTCGCAACCCCGTTAGGGATAAGCGGTAAAGAAAACGAAACAAAACAAATGACCAACGAACATTTAAGATGAAACAAAAAAAAAAGCTGTTGTATTTTTAAGACAGACATACTTTCCTCAATCCAGTGCATAAGAATTCAATTAAATGCCTCTTTGTATCATCTTAAAAAAAATTGACACTGACATTAAACAGATACGCTTAGTCTGAGTGTTTTTGTGTGGAAAAGTACTGTCCTCTGGTTTAAAGTGAAGGGTGGGATTTCATCTGCTGGAATTACCTAATTTAATCCAGAACTTGGGGCTCTTTTTCATGGTGGCCAAGACATGACTCCAGTTAAATTGTGATCTCTGGCTTGTATCATCTGTATATTTGTCTTTGTCACAGTTGTTAAGAATTATGACAAGTCAATCAACTGGAATCTCTTTGCTCTTTTTTCACGTCTGTACAACATTTAATTTCATCTACTGACTTTTTTTTTTGAGGGAAAGTCTTTAAAACACTATTGCTTTTACAATCCTCACTTTCTTGCTACCTCATCTCTGTAAGGAGACCTTTACTGTTTTTCTTTATATCCCGTTTCCCTCACAAAGCCTCCCTTCTTTTCCATGTTTTCTGTCCTCCCTCCCTGCTCGAATCACTCTCACCCATACTCTTTTACTTTCTCCTTCTATCCTTAGTTTCTGCCTTAATTTTTTTTTCATTACTTCATTCCTTTCTTTACAAGCTTCTCTCAGTCTCTCCCGCTCTTCCTGACGCTCCTCCCTCGCCGTCTCTGTCAGCTTGCCAACAGCCCGACGGCTCGTTCGTTTTCATCCTCTGCCTAGAAAACAAGGTCTAAAGTTCAAAGCTGGAGTTGTGGATTGGCGGCAGGAGAGGGAACATAGAAGGAGGCCAGACTTGGGTCAATACCGGTTTAAATATCAGTCCTAAATACATAGAAATGTAAGCCAATTAGAAACTGATTAAAGTTATTACAACATAGTAAGTTTTGCATTTTAAATCTCTAAAGGAGATACTTTACATGCCATAAATGTAGCAGTTTTATGTGTTTTTTCATCTTTCTTTCTTTTCTGGTGTTTGAAATGAGAAAAATATTTAAACTGGCAAATTTTCCTTTCTTTAAATCCTGCCAATACTCACTGCCCACTCATAAGGCTGTGAATACTCGTAAGCGTGTCTCATTGAACGTTGTTTTTTTTTTTTCTACTAATTTGCATTACACCTCAGGGTGTTTCCAGTCTGTCCCAAGTTACAACCTGACTACTACTGGCAAATTAATGTTTGCATATTGTAACACTTGTGCGGTTGAACCCCAGAAAGGTAGAGTAAGCCAATTCCTACATATCCCGACGTTGCTTTCTTCAGCTCTAATTACACTCACGCAGCCTCACACTAAGTTGTGCAAACTGGCACCACTTATTTACAATTAGCAGCATCTTAAGCACTCTTCCTGCTGGTGAGTGGGTGTGTACAAGGAAGATAAAAACCAGTTCTTGTTTTGCAGTTTTGAGTGTTTTGTATGTTGTGCAAAGCGAAGAGTTGTTTTTCGGAGAGGAGTGGGCATTGATCCATTCATTACAAACCGAAAAAATCCCCCACTATTTTAAAAAATAAACTAATCTAACAATCGTTCCTTTATTGTGAGTAAAAGAGCCATAATATAAACAAACACTGTGATAAGAGCAAATTGGATCATACAAAAGTGTAAAATTGGGGAAATCCTGGCTAGTCTGGGAATCCCTTGGGAGTCTCCCCAATGAGCCAGAATGAGTGTTAGAAAAGGGGGAAGTTTTGGGCTTTTAGTTTTAGACTGCTGACCTGACCTCGAACAGGCAGGAGAGAATGAATGGATGTATAGAGCCGGCTTTATCATGTTTAATGCTTTCAAAAACCAGACAACTTTGTCTGATGACAAAAGAAAACTGCTTCTTTTCAGTGTGGCACTCTGAATGCCCCATATGCTCTCTTTAGACATACACTGTACCACATAAAGGCCGGTAATGGCTACATCCAAGCCTCAACAAACACATTGTAAAGGGTGAGTGAACTTTATTTATTGAATCCCCTTCACTGTGGGCTTTGGCTAATCTTCATAATTCAGAACAAATGATTTCTGCTAAAAGGAATCAATGGAAGGAAGCAGTTTCTCGTCGACACCTAATGGAACTTGTTGTTTTTCATCATGAGCTCTGACGTTAGAACCTCATTTCTAGAAAGTCACGATGGTTTTGTAAATTAAGAGTAAACATAAACTAAATACCAAGTAGAAAGGTATTTTAATTTGTTTGGGTTCCAACAAAATTATTTGTTTCGTTTTGTCTTCTAAACTGGTTATCCCTACAGTGGTTGTGGCAATTGCTGGACCCTATCCCGGCTGATTTCAAGCAAGAGGCATGGCACACTCCAAACAGGTCGCCAGGCCATACACAACCATCCACACACAGTCATTCCTAGAGACATTTTCATTGTATCCAATCAACCTAACATGCATGTTTTTGGAGGGTGGGAAGAAACTGGAGTACCCAAAGAAAACTCACGCATACCTGAAGAGAAGACAAACTCCAGACAGAAGAGACCAGTAGTTCAGGCCTCGTTCTTACCCTGGATTCAAACCCTGACCTTCTTGCTTCTTGCTTGCTACTGTGCTAACAAATGCACCAACATACTGCCCCAAAATCAATTGATTGTAGTCAATTCAGCAACGGTACTTTTAATTGTGCTTACTTTCTTTTAACAAGAGTGTATCCCAAATGTTCTGATGAACTGAATACATATGAGAGTAGAAATGCAAGCATCATTTTTTTTCTTTAAAATCAGACCGGCTCTGCAGATTTATTGTATTGATCATGTGCTTCTCGTCTCCTACGTCAGGGTTTATTGATTTATCTACACTCTCTGTCCAATTTCCAAACTACTTTTGGAACAGGACTCAATGCTACGTGAGCACATCATTTTATTATACAAAAAAGTAGGATACAGAATTAGGCTACCTTTGGGCCAAAAATAGTTTGATGTGTTTCTGATTCTCAAACTCCCTCGATTCAAATGACAACAAGAAATAAATCACGGAAATCTTTTATTTTTTACGAATTTCTAAAGCACATTTAAAGAAAGCAGAATAATATTTAGGTCTTGGTGCAGCTCCTCTTTAGAGCCAATTAAAAATTAGTAACCAGATCTATGAAAGTGGAATGGAAGATTCTAGTTGTTCCGTTCACTATATACCATGTACATACATCCTTTCCATTTCCATCAAGAATCTCTAGTTTGGAAATAAACTGGTCCAGCAACCATACTTTCCTAACCATAAAGTCATGGGGCTTTAATGGATTAAACTTTCTGGATTTGTTCTAAAGCTTTATTTACCTAATCAGGATTTATGCTGTTTAAGTAGCCATCAGACATTGCTTTAAAAATTCCAACTAAATCCACTGATTTTTAATCTTAGACCTATTTTTTTTTTGCCTTTCAGGTAAAATGCACAATAGAAACCATTCAAACATTTTATATTAAAATGATTGATCTATTGAACTTGTCGATTTGCTTGAGTGTTTGTGTGATTGGTTGTTTGTCTCTCCAAGCGACCTAGTGACAGACTGCTGACCTTTGTTTTGTGGTACGGCTGCTATGATAGGATCCCACACCCCTGTGCAATTTAGTAATGGATCAGGCAATTTAGAAAATGAGATGACTTGAGATATTTTGTTTCTCTTCCACTTCAATTGCTTAAAAAATACAATCAAATTCCGTTCCATGTGTTCATTCAGGTATTAATCCTCATGTTAAAACACATCAAATTTAAATTGCTCCATCAATTCACAAACTTCTTCTTTCGGTATTTCCCTTCAGGGGTCGCCACAGCAAGTCAGTTACTTCCATCTAATCCTATCTGCTGCATCCTCTTTGGTCACACCAACTATCTTCATGACTTCCTTCACTGGATCCATGAACCTGGAAAATGTCTATCTCCTGAGTTTTATTTGTGCTTTTTCTTTATTATTTTATTATTTTATTATTTCTTTATTTCTTTATTGGTCTTCCTCTAGTCCTCTTTCCTGTTGGTTCTTTCCTCTGATGTACTCTCTCTCTTTCCTCTGCTAATGTCCAAACCCTCCCAGTCTGGCCTCTCTGACTTTAACTCCAAAACCTCTAACATGTGCTGTTCCTCTGATATACTCATTTCTAATCCTGGTCACTCCCCGAGAGATCCTTAGCATCTTCATCTCTGCTACCTCCATCTCTAAATTTTTTAAACTACGGCCCGTGGCCACATGCGGCCCGTTAAACGTTTCATTTGGCCCGAAAAATAATGTAATAAATAAACCATGTTAACGTTTTATTTCCCCTGCAATTTTGATATTTCCTCACTAAATGGCACACTCCAGATATATTGGCTTTTTTTGCAAAAACAATAACACTGCTTTCATTAAAATGTGTGTGTTTCCGTGATGCGCACTTTGTCAAAATAGATTGTCAGGAGATTTCAAACTTATGTTTTAAACCTACTGCGCTAGATGCGCTACGGTGCTTGATTTTAACGTTAGCATACCAGATTATGTGCCCGAAGCGGCCCCTGCGGCTTTCCATATCTAGTGCGGTTGTTTACCAAAGCATGCCATCCCTCTGTTCCTGTTCTGGCCCCTTGGTCAAATGTTAGAACTCAATGTGGCCCACGAATCAAAACGTTTGCCCACTCCTGCTTTAGACTGTGGTTATTTGTGCACCAAGCCAAGAACATAACCACATGCTATTTTATTGCTTTTGAAATAATCAAAATGAGTTTGCTATCCACCCTGGGTACCCCATGCATTGCTGCAATTTAGAGAATACTTGGAATGACAAATTCAAAATGACAATGACAAACCCTTTAAAAACCAGTGTTTTATCTCTTCTTTATGTTTTAAGATTTGGGAAGTATTGATCACACTAATGCGGAATTTTTTGTGAACTAGCATAAATCTAATTTTTTTAAAGAAATCTCACCATGGTGAGGCAGTGGTTAGCACAGTGGCCTCACAGGAAAAAGGTTGGGGGTTCAAATCCCAGGTAGAGACAAGGCTTGGAACACTGGCCTTTCTATATGGAGTTTGCAGATTCTACCCGTGTATGCACGAGTTTCCTCTAGGTACTCCGGTTTCCTCCCACACTCCAAAAACATGTGTGTTAGGTTAATTGGCCACAATAAAATACCCCCTAGGAATGAGTGTGTGCGCAGATGGTTGTGTATGTGTGGCCCTGCGACAGACTGGGACCTGTTGGGGGGGTATTAGCCAAGATAGCCTCCGCAACCCTGTTAAGGTTGGATGAATGATTAAAAAAAAATCCCACTGTCGGCTGCTTGTTTGGTAAATTTTGTTATGACATTGATGGTTCAAGCTAAACAATAAATTGATTTGCTCCACTTTTAAAAATGCTCTCACACACACAGGTCATGATCGTCACACAACACGTAGCAGTGGAAAGTTTATTTTTTTTAAAAACAACTTACTTTCTAAAAATAACTGTGATATTTCCTCATGATAAGACACGTTAGCAGCTGATGAAATGTGTCGTTTTATTTTAAAATGGTGCAATCTTTATTTTTTCTTTTATAAATGAGCAAGAACCGTAAAAAAAATCTCACATCTCAGTAGTTTGAGTGGCCTCCAAGGATTTGAGAAGGGGCCGGAGTTAGAGGGAAATGAAAGGCAGTCCAAAAGTCACAAGAGAACTACGAGCAGCTTTAAATGAAAGGTATGGCAATTTTTACTTTGTTGTAAACTTATGGAAGCCTTTGGTTGTGTTTCAGTACCAGCAAAAGATATGTAAAAATTCCATCAGTGTTAAACAATCCTTTATTACTTTTTCTACCCATGTTTTTTTTTTATCACCATCAAAAACTTTACAGGTGTGGTTTGGTTTTTATGACAATATCGTTGCTTTTTTGTAGTCATTATATTTTACAACAGCTTTTTAACAAGCTGGCTACAATTTCATGCATTTTCTGTCAAAAACAAAACATTATTTTTTCCATTTTTTTACACACAAATAGCCAAATTGACTTTGAAAGTTTGACCTAAAAGCTGTTTCTTTCAGAGTGTCTGATTATTTAGAGTAGGTGGAACTAGTTTTTACAAATTTTTTATAAGAATTAAATTTTTTACAGGTCTAAATACACTATATTGCCAAAAGTATTCGCTCACCCATTCAAATGATCAGAATCAGGTGTATTAATCACTCGGCCTGGCCCCAGGTGTATAAATTCAAGCACTCAGGCATGCAGACTGTGAAACAAGACATTTGTGAAAGAATGGGCCGCTCTCAGGAGCTCAGTGAATTCCAACGTGGAACTGTCATAGGATGCCATTTGTGCAACAAATCCAGTCGTGAAATTTCCTCGCTCCTAAATATTCCACAGTCAACTGTCAGCTCTATTATAACAAAATGGAAGCATTTGGGAACAACAGCAACTCAGCCACGAAGTGGTAGGCCACGTAAAGTGACGGAGAGGGGTCAGCGGATGCTGAAGCGCATAGTGCAAAGAGGTCGCCGACTTTCTGCACAGAGCTACAAACTTCATGTGACCTTCAGATTAGCCCAAGTACAGTACGCAGAGAGCTTCATGGAATGGGTTTCCATGGCCGAGCAGCTGCAGCCAAGCCACACATCACCAAGTGCAATGCAAGGCGTCGGAAGCAATGGTGTAAAGCACGCCGCCACTGGCCTCTAGAGCAGTGGAGACGTGTTCTCTGGATGATGAATCACGCTTTTCCATCTGGAAATCTGATGGACGAGTCTGGGTTTGGAGGTTGCCAGGAGAACGGTACATTTCAGATTGCATTGTGCCAACTGTGAAATTTGGTGGATGAGGAATTATGGTATGGGGTTGTTTTTCAGGAGCTGGGCTTGGCCCCTCAGTTCCAGTGAAAGGAACATTTAAAGCTTCAGGATACCAAAACATTTTGGACAATTTTATGCTCCCAACCTTGTAGGAACAGTTTGGAGCGGGCCCCTTCCTCTTCCAACATGACTGTGCACCAGTGCACAAAGCAAGGTCCATAAAGACGTGGATGACAGAGTCTGGTGTGGATGAACTTGACTGGCCTGCACAGAGTCCTGACCTGAACCCGATAGAACACCTTTGGGATGAATTAGAGCGGAGACTGAGAGCCAGGCCTTCTCGACCAACAGCAATGTGTGACCTCACCAATGCGCTTTTGGAAGAATGGTCAAAAATTCCTATAAACACTCTCCTCAACCTTGTGGACAGTCTTCCCAGAAGAGTTGAAGCTGTAATAGCTGCAAAAGGTGGACCGACATCATATTGAATTCTATGAGTTAGGAATGGGATGGCTCTTCAGTTCATAGAATGAGTAAAGGCAGGTGAGCGAATACTTTTGGCAATATAGTGTAGATCTTGGATGCATTGCTTTTCAACCTTGCAAGAAAAAAATAATCTGAAAATCAACATGGTGAACCGTACATCTGTAATACAGTTGGGGTTTTTTTCACGCTGTACATTTTATTTGTGGGTAAATACATAACTTTACAAACCAAATGTAACTTATGTGATTTTATTAGGATGTAAGTAATCAATTATGAGTATTAGTATGAGGATTTATTTTGTTTGTGTAACCACAAAATTTAAATTCATAAGGCACTCATCAAGCAATGAGTCTAAACTTTACAATCTTGCATCTTTTAATTCACAGAGCAAACCAAAGTGTTGGGTTTAAAAACGAGCAAAGCCAAAAATCACATTAAAATATTGAAGTAATAAACATAACTGTTGTTGTTGATTTAGCAAGGGCTTAAAAAGCTCATTTAATAAAGCCTATTTAACAGGATGGAGATATTTTTTGTTTTGCAACATTTTTAGCATTGAAAGTTGTTTTGATTGAGCGTCAGCAAGGACTTTTGGTACCGTGACTAATGAGAGTCACAAGGCTGTGACAAATTACAAGGTGAACAGCAAACTTAGGCTTGCACAACGTCTCTATCCCATCACTTTATGTAACATTTATAACATCCTTGTGGTCGACAATACAAACTATCACTGGTCTGTTCCGTTAATCCGTCGTCCTCCGCTTATCAGGGTCAATGACCTCAGATGGGAAGCACAGGCTTCTCTTACCCCGGCTGCCTCCTCCAGCTAACCCGGGAGGATCCCGAGTCATTCCCTAGCCAGCTGTGAGACATAGTCTCTCCAGTGGGTCCAGGGTCTGTCTCTGGGTGTCCTCCTGGTGGGACGTGCTAGGGAGGCATCCAAACCAGACCGTATCTAGCTTGTCTTGACTCTTCTACTATCAATGTAGCATTGCCGTGTCCCCGTCAAATAAGACAGAGAAATGCATCCAAATAAATGTTGTTAACGTCAACAGTGAAGTCTTGAAGCTCCCAAAGCGTTGGAAGCAAAGCTTTCCAAATCCAACAGACAGATGAATATAAGTATCTGTTTTGTTTCGAATGCCTAGCTTTGTAATTTTATATAAAATTTAAAGCCACCTTTTATTTTAATATGAAAGCGTGTCCTGACGTTTTCTGTGTTTTTATCTGTTTAAAGCAGTGACTAGTAACTGGCTTTGAAGTGATAGATGGTTATCATCTAATATTAATCCAATCCCATTCATCTAATCTTCCTTTGATTTTCTCTTGCTAAGAAAAACAAAGAAAACCAAGAAAAAGGAGTAACATTTGATGTCGTTTTAAAATGAGCCGGTGTGTGTTTGGCTTGTCGACAAACAAGACAAATATCAAGTATTCACCTAAAAGGATGAAGCAACAACATCCAGTCGAGATGTGAATCTTCTCTGTAATCTAATCGATACACATAAACCACTTTGTCAGAGATATAATCTCTCACTTATCTTGCTTTGATTGTTTGAGGAAAAAGACAACGCCGAGGATCCAAGAGGACAGTGCAAATGCACTTTTAACAAGCCCGTAACAAATGTTGGCAATTCAAGACCAATGAAATAATTTTGTCGATAAAACTGCTTCTTCCTCTCAGTACCTATTAATCGTGTCGAGCATAAATAAATAAAGCTGTAATCACCAAACAGTGCCAGAGAGAACATTTTAAAGAGGAAAGAGAGTGATAGAGAAGTAATTAAAGAAGGAATAAAACCAGAGATGTGGATTGTAACCTGATGGCTTTGTTGTTAATCAGCATTGTTAATGAAACCGTGGCTTGTTTTTATTCTGTTGTTTTCACCGATCTGTCGAGATAATCGACACGCCATCTCTCCACCGCACTCTCTCCATTTATTTCATTATTCACCTGCTGCTGCATCCGTAAACAAAGCTGTTTTTTTGTCACATGATGACTAATCGTGTGTGTTCTTTTTCTCTCTGCCAACCCATCCTGAAACACCGCGTTCAAACTTCTCTGACATGCACATTCAGGTACACACCGGCTATTCAGAAACGGTCAACATGACTGGATGCCATGTTCTACTTTTAATTAAGTTTGAATTGGAGTCGGTTTGGTGTTGTGTACGCCAGTGAGACAGATGTTTTGGGTCATATGTTTCCAACATTGTATTTTACTGAAAGCTGTTTTTCAGCCTCTAAAAAAGCCAGAAGTAGTGTGTATTTGCTTTAGTTCTTTCACATATATCTTCATTCTCTCCACTTTTTAAAAGTTTTTGTGGCTTCCTCTTGATGCCACATGCTCTTCCAACATCCAACCTCCCCCACTCCCCCCACGTTGTCCTTGTTTGACATCAGGCTCTATTTCGTTGCGTGTCTGCCACACAAGGGCTATATTTTGCCACCACGTGACTTCTACTGCAACTAGATTCAAGGCTAGGCTGCCCCCCCTTCTTTGCTCTGTCCCCATTTGACTGTTTTCTGATTACGTGATCGCTCTGAAATCTTTTTTTTTTTTCTGTGACAACAAGCTCAGATATCTATTCAATATAAATACTTGATTACATATGTTTTTTTTTTCATTTGGTCTTTTTCTGTTTGAGCAAAACTTTAAAGATTTAACATCTCACAGTAAGATGAGGTCTCTAGATTTCTTGTGTTTGGACAAAGAAGCAATGCCAGTTTGTTTCTTGATCAAAGAAATCTGTACTTTTTTAGTTAATGAAACTACTTTATAAAGTTAATCATTTTAAGATTGAGCACAGAAAAAATCTCTAAGTACAAATATATGAGTTGAGTTTATCCTTCCTTCAACTTTTTCTGAACATTTTCTGGCATTTTTCTGTTTGTCTGAGTTATAAAATTAATTGAGGCTTAAGTTAATATCGTAAAAATTCTCACACAAATATGTAATGAAATCTTGGCCACCAGTGAAGGTCAAATGTACAGATTTACAGCAAATCGGAACAAATTCAAGCAGAGAAATTGTTTAGGGCATCACATTTGTACGCTTTTCTACACAAAGCAACAACTGTCTGCTGCTCTGAATGTTTGTGAGTCAAAGAAGTCGAATTTTATTATCTTTTGACAAGAAAACCTGGTTAGTTATCTGAACAGAAGACGTCCGGAAATGCTGACTTAACTTCACATACCATTTGTTTGTTTTAGCTAGCTGCTTTATTTATTTGACAAATTATCAGAAGTATTTTTTCTGTCTTAAAATTCAGATTGATTAGAACCCATAAACTCATAAAGAGGAATAACGTGCTTTTGTGGGGTAAAAATTCTCATCTTAATAGCATTTACAAGGTACTATGGGTTTACAGATGACATTGTTATCTGTAGTGAGAGGAGGAAAGATGTGGAGAAAAAGCTGGAGAGGTGGAGGTTTGCACTAGAAAGAAGAGGAATGACGATTAGTCAGAGTAAAACAGAGTACATGTGTGTGAATGAGAGGGATCCAAATGGAAAAGTGAAGTTACAGGAAGAAGAGATAAGGAAGGTGGAAGATTTTAAGTACTTAGGATCAACAGTCCAGAGCAATGGAGAGTGTGGAAAAGAGGTGAAGAAGCGTCTGCAGGCAGGCTGGAACAGGTGTTGAAAAGTATCAGGTGTGATGTGTGATAGAGGAGTTTCAGCTAAAATGAAAGGGAAAGTGTACAAAACCGTGGTGAGACCGGCCATGCTGTTTGGTCTAGAGACAGTGGCACTAAGGAAAAGACAGGAAACAGAGATGGAGGTAGCAGAAATGAAAACGCTGAGGATCTCTTTGGGAGATGAGTATATCAGAGGAACAGCACGTTAGAGGTTTTGGAGATAAAGTCAGAAATGCCAGACTGAAAGGGTTTGGACATGTGCAGAGTTGACCCTGAAGAGAAATGCCAAAAGAAGAAGATGGGTACCATAAATGTAGCACCTGGTTCTAAAATTATATATAATTAGTAGATCTGCAGTCTAATAAGATAAGTGACCCTCGAAAGAAAAAACAAAATGTACCGTCAAAGCTTAGAAAAAAGAACAATAGAGAATATTTTAACTATTTAAAGCAGAAAAATATAAAACGAACAACCCTGGATTTGTTGGTCAAAATCTTCAACTTGCTGTTTGGCAAAATGCTGTTGTGTGGTGTGTGTGTGGTTTTCTTTTTTTTTTTCGACAACACCATTTGGTCAAAGTGTGGAAAACATTAAATATAAGTATGATCTGGCAACATCCAGTGCATCAGTTTTCACAGTGTTTAGCAAATGATCACGTTCCTCCGATCCCACTGTTATGTCACTATTTCTATGTTTGTGTGTGTCTGAGTGATTCAGCCAATAGCTGTAAGATGAACACTGTTGCTGTCATTGCCTTTTGCTTAATATGCTAATAGCCTAACACCTGTTCGTATAAGAGAGAAAAATGCACAGTAACTCATCAAACGTACTGAACAACAACTCCCACACAGCACAGAAGGAGAAGTCAGCAAGCTGTGTGACACCAGCTATCTTTTAAAAAATGTTTTCTTTTGCTTCTTCAGTGATGGAGCCCATGACGGTGACGACGTCAGTGGTCGGACCAGATGAGTTTGACCGCAATGCCCCACGGGTCTGCGGCGTGTGTGGGGACAAGGCCACCGGCTTCCATTTCAATGCCATGACGTGCGAGGGCTGTAAAGGCTTTTTCAGGTGCGTGTCCACCTGTTAGAATGTCATCTATTTTTGTAGTGTTTCATTATTTTTTAATTTGGTCACCAATTGTGAATTTGTTTTCTCATTTGCTCAAAATGTGTTATTATCTATTAGATTGCCAACTTATTCTCCTTAAAAAATATAGGTTTCTAGGTAATAGATATTTTTCTCACTGGAAAATGCGATCAAATAGAATTTTTTTCTCATTTTAAGATATTTTGTACCATTTTTGGATCGCAGTGATTTATAATTTTTTTATATTTATTTCTGCGGCTAGTTAAGCAAGTTATAAAAATAGGATATTTAAAGCTTGCAACTCAGTTGCAGGCTATTATTTTTCTGCTATTATTCTGAATAATAGCAGAAATAATAGCTCTGTGGTTCTTTATTTAAAATGTATTACTTATTTTGATGTCCAGTTTGTTCATCTTGATATTTTTTAGTGTAGAAAATAACGGTAGTAACATTAGCGGCGCAGGTCAGGAGTTGTTCTGATAATTGAAAACATTTTATAAACTGTACATTTGTGAATGTTTTTGTCTTCGTCCAGACGCAGCATGAAGCGCAAAGCCTCTTTCACCTGCCCGTTCAATGGCAGCTGCACTATCACTAAAGACAACAGGCGTCACTGCCAGGCTTGCCGTCTGAAACGCTGCATCGACATCGGAATGATGAAAGAGTGTGAGTCAACCTTTTACTAATCTTATATTACAGACAAATTCAAACTATAACTTGAGATGAAAAGGCAAAAGTCGGCTAGCTGTGTTTCAGCAGTCAGCTATCGACTTTCCTCGATGTTATTCTTTCATTGAAGTCTGTAAGTTAAGACGCACTCTGATTTCTGGGATAATAAAATTTATTCATGTTTTATCACAAAACTGGTAAACATTTGCAAAGATGACAAACGTCCTAAATCCAGTCAAACTGAGCCAAATCTGGGATGATATTTAATATTTACACATTGGTCGTCTGGGAAAGAGTCTCGACGAACCAGAAATAGAACATTTCTTTCTGTAACAGAACTGTGAATGAATGGAGACAGACTAGAGGCTGACATCACCATGTCAAACCCACAGTGAGACATGATGGTGAAAATGTTGATGTCTGGGAGGGTTTTTTTTTTTTTTTTCGCTTTTCTAAAGCTGGACACCTGCAATGGATGGACTCCACCCTGACCATCGAGAAGCAACACTCAATTTACAGACACGCTACACCCAGTGAATTCTGTAACTATGGACAGGGATACATACTTCAGCAGGATAATGTTTCTAGCACACCCAAAGGTTGAAGAGAAAAAAAAAGAAAGAAAAGAACCAAACTTGAGGGACCGAATGACCTTAGTGAACACTCGCAGGGGCCGCTGGAAACTGAGAAGCATTCCTAACATCACAAGAAGTTCTTAGCAGAACTGGGATTAAGATAATGCTGACTATCGGGCTTGACCCATCGCGGAGTCCACGCTACTAGTCTAAGACTTTGGAACTTTAGTTTCATCACACACGCAACAACCTACAACTGAACAATTAATAACACACTATCTGCAGACCAACGCACAGCAGATAAGTTGTGGAATGAGACAGTCTACATGGATATTATCCATGATTTAAAGATAAGATGTACCCTTTTTTGTCTGCTAAAAAAGCTTCAATTGAAATTGAGTGATAACAACTGTAGCCGTGAGACTTTTTTGTATGGAGTTCACCCTATTTGGGTCATTTTTCTTTTTGTTTACCTCAGAATGGAGATTCTTTTAAATATATAAGTCAAAGCAATCTATGTTTAATTTGGACAGCGGTGCAATTAAATCTATGAACATTGTTTTCTAACAATATTTGAGCGGTTAACTTGCAGGTAATCTAATACTTTAAGACCTTCAAAAGAAGTGGTGGTCAACATAATCAATAGTTTAGTGAAAACTGATCTTATGTACAGCAAGCCAATAGTCTGCGATGTTTACAGTGCATATTCACCAGGGTAGTGGTGCCATATGGCTAACTAAAACTGAGGGGAAATATTTGCTGCAAGATTTTTTTTCTCCCTACTTTTAAATAGATAGATTGATTTAAAATAAGCACATCTAGACATCACTAAAAAATAGTTTTTTCTAATATTTTTGGAAACTGCCATGACCGGATTTTTATGCTTCATGTTTGTTTTAAATACTGTACCAGACGTGGGTGTAATGACAGGATGCAGCACCATGTGGGGGAGATCGAGACGTCACCCTTTGTTAAACCAAAGTGACACCTTGTCACAACCGATTTGCAATGACAAACACTGGTGGTGTCTTTATTTGGTGTAAAACAAATTTTCTCTCCATTCAGTTTTAATCTAATGACATTGATGTTGAATCCAAACACAAAATATTGGACTTTTTTTCTCAGAAGCCAGTAGACATGTGGGATTGTGGCAAAATGATTCCAAACTGGAAAATACCAAAGCAGTGCTTCACCATAGCCACAATAAGTCGAAGATGACATGTGGAGAATGAGCGTGAGAGAGGAAAAGGATGAAGGAAGGAAACCGGGGAGTGGTAAAAGTCCTGTTTAACAATGCTCTTCTTTCTTCAAAGACATGCAAAATTGTCTAGCATCCATTTTATTCACACAGAACAGGCTGTGTGAGATTTGGACAAGGGAAGATGCAACAAGGCATTCACACTGATGATAAGCAGTTTGTTGACCACAAATAGTCATATTATACTGAAGTGTTTCTGTTTCACTGAGGAAGGCTGAGAAAGGAGTGAGCTAGTGGAAATGAGAGAAAGGGGAAAAAATCTTATCAGTATAAAACGGTCCCTTTGTTTGCCGATGCTTGTCTATAGGTTCATGGAGAGAAAGAAAGCTGTGCCACGTTCCCCTGAATAATTGTTACAGTTGCATCACAAAAAAGGCAACTGTCTGGATAAATAAACAATTTAACGACTAACAAACATTTACATTTTCTTAATGAAACTTCAGATTTACTGGTTTGCAGTCAATCCGTCGTAATTTATCATCTTGCAAGTTCAAAATGACCACACATAGATTTGTGTGTTTGTGTTCCTAATACACTCTGTCTACATTTATGCCGATGACTTAGAAAAAAATCATTGACTTAAAGGCAGTGCACAGAGGGCTTATTTATAGACAGTCTGTGTACACAGACGGTAAATTCCCAACGTATGATACGTGCTTGAACATCCATTTGTTCTATTTATTTGTTTGTCTTTTTACGTCAGTCGCTGTTAGACTTGCAACCTCTGCACATAAAGCACAAAATCAGCCAACTGTATTTTAAAATCAACATGTTTGGTGTATTTCTTTCTACTTGGTAATACTTTTTTTTTGAGAGAGAATATTGTGCTTTTTCGGGGTAATTAAGAATTTTTATCTCATAAACATGGTACTTTTTTTTCAGCTGAAAAATGCAATATTTCCTCTGAAAACAAATTCAGTTTTACTTAGACTAGGCCATTGGGAGCGTGCACGACACAGTGTAAATCCCATTGAAGGCTTTAAATCCATTATAAAGCACATCAAGTTAGCAAAGAGAGCACCTATTTTACATCCCAATTTTGATGCACCTATATAAAAATATTTGGACCAAGCACGAGCACACGCATGCACTAAGAAATATATCTTGCTTAGGGGTTAGATAGTGGGCATGACAGTGAACAAAATCCACGGCCAAGAACAACCTCGTGTTTAGTTAGTATCAGACTGCCTGCAAATCAGTCGAACATGCAAGAATGAAATGGAAAACAACTTAAGTTGTGTTTAGAAGTGGGAATAATGTTCAGCCATAGTAGAAACCCTCCAAAAGATGGTTTTGCAGAGAACTCCATTGTAAAATTATTCTTTGAAATGTTATGGAAGAACTTTATAAATTCTTTTTTTTTTTTTCACAAAAATTTATAGGTCTGCCTTCACTGGCTGGTCTCGTCCTTATAAAGAGATCAACTGAGAAAAAAAAGAAAAATAGATTTATTAATAAACCTCTATTTGTGAGACGTTAGATACCTCAGCGAATCATTTTTGTATGGTGAACAAAACTCATTGGCCCAGAGCCTGACAATCTCTCCAACTTTCGGGTTTTGGCAACAAGTAAGTATTTATATCGATTAGAGATGCAATCCTAGAAGAAGACAGAGAGGTATTAATGCATGCATAGTGTTTCATGGGTGGCACGTGATGCATTGGGTAGCACAGTGACCTCACAGCAAGCAGATCGTAGGTTCGAGTCCCGGGTAGAGGCGAGGCTTGCAACACTGGCCTTTCTGTGTGGAGTTTGCATGTTCTCCCTGTGTATGTGTGGGTTTTCTTTGGGTACTTCGGTTTCCTCGCACCTTCCAAAGACATGCATGCTAGATTATTGGCCACTACATGATTGCCCCTAGGAATGAGTATGTATGGCCCTGCGACAGACTGGCGACCTGTTTGGGGTGTACCTTTGCCCTTGTCTTGAATCAGCCAGGATGGGCTCCGGCACCCCCCGAAACCGCTTTGGGATAGACGGTTAAAAAGGTGACTTACTCACAGTATTTTATACTGCTTTTAACCTGCATATAAATGAATCTAATGGCTGCGTCACATATCCTGTTTGTCATTGAGGCACCAGCTGTGAGCATCACCAGACATTTATTTTCTACCCGTTCACAATGTGCTCTGTAAAGCTGAGCAGAAGGGACTGTGCAGAGTACAATCTAACAAGATGTCAGTCATTGTTTAATTAAGGCGTTCTGTCTTAAGGCTGCTAATAGTCTCCTTTTAGCCAGTAGCTAAGCTTCTTTAACTTGAACATATTTGCAGTTTACAGTTATAGATTAGTAGTTGTACGCAATTATGAAAACATTATGTTCATAATTAATGTCAAATCTAGTTTTCTCACTAGAATGGATTTTGCTATTTTTTTTTTCATTACCAGTGCTTTGGGTTTGTTTTGCTATTAATTATGCCGACGGGTTTTTGTGAGCCAAAATTCAGATTAGTGCTGTGAGTTGATGTGTGTCTGTGTGTTCGTGTGCCCTATGTAAGCTATGCCAGCTGAGCTCATAGTAAACACTGTGTCCTTATTTGACAGAGGTTAGAGAGATGCCAGGAAAAGACCTCCCCGCTTGTGCCAGAGAGTGTGTGTGTGCGCGCGTGGATATTTTCATGCTTGTGTTCTTTGTGTAGATTTTTTTATGCCTGCGCAGGGGTTTATTAATAACAGAACTGGAATCACAGGAGAGTTTTTGAAACATTTTAGCTCTTAGATGATTGAAGTTCCACCATGTTTCATTTTGAAGCCAACTCTTTCAAGTGGCTCCCTTATTCTTCAGGGTCATAGATTTTTATTTTGTTCCCCTTGACAACGTCTGTTACATGTTGCCATAACTGCGAGACAGTGCACTTCTAGTTTTATTGACCAAAAAAAAATGGCAAAAACGCAGAGACTCGGCTTGTTTTAGCTCGTGTTTACTGTTTCCTTCCATGTAGCTTAGTAAAATGTTTATTTTAAAGACAGTTTATGATCAAGTGTGTAGCCTCAGCTTTCTTGTTAGTTTTTTATTTTAAAAAGCACCCTGCGTTAGCTTTACTTTGGACACATTTCTTCTTCTTCTTGTTTTGGCATTTCCCTTCAGTGGTCACCACAGCAAGTCGGTTTCTTCCATCCAACCCTATCTGCTGCATCCTCTTTGGTCACACCAACTATCTTCATGTCTTCCTTCACTGTATCCTCGAACCTCCTCTTTGGCCTTCCTCTTCCCTTCTCTTTCCTGGTGGTTCCAAATCCAGTATCCTTCTGCCAAAGTACTCTCTCTCTTTCCTCTGCACATGTCCAAACCATCCTAGTCGGGCCTCTCTGACTTTATCTCCAAAACCTCTAACATGTGCTGTTCTTCTGATCCTGTCCATCCTGGTCACTCCCAAAGAGATCCTCAGCATCTTCATCTCTGCTACCTTCATCTCTGCTTCCTGTCTTTTCTTCAGTGCTACTGTCTCTAGACCAAACAGCATCGCCGGTCTCGCCACGGTTTTGTACACTTTCCCTTTCATTTTAGCTGAAACTCTTCTGTCACACATCACACCTGATACTTTCCTCCACCTGTTCCAGCCTGTCTGAACACGCTTCTTCACCTCTTTTCCACACTCTCCATTGCTCTGGACTGTTGATCCTAGATAAATCACGATCAATTAAACAAACCCAATGTTTAAGTGTAAGAAACAGGGGTGCGAGTAGTTAGATCAATGCTTGTGTTTAAAAGAACGTGTTGAACTTAGACAATTGCACACTACCATCATGATAAATGGATAAACTGTTTTGCATCCCTGTTGGAACCTCGGGTCGCAACTGAACTGCTTGAAATTCCAAAGCCTTGGGGCATTGGCAAGAAAAGGTTGCTAATCCTCCGATGTATTGTAACATGTCAACCTGTGTTCATTGCGTAGTTAGGGCCTTCATTGTGTTTATTGGTTAGCCAGCTGTTTACGGAGTACACATCATTGTTAGTTTCACCAAAAGGCTTTTCTGTGTAGTCAGTAACTTTTTCAGCCAAAATCCCATTTAGTTTTAATTAAGTCTCTCACACCGTTTGCCTTCTTTTCTGTCTCAGTGTCTTGGTATTTTTTTGTGCCATGCCAGCCTGAATCACCACATCCAAATCACTTGCTTTCCAAACACCAGACAGTCTTTTGGTGAAATTCTGCGTGTCTGCCAATTGCTGTGAGGTGGTCAAGATGTTCGTTTGATGGCCTCTTGTTGTTTTGCAGACTCTGTCCTTAATGATGCCATCCAGTGCCCAAACTTGGCTGAAAGCTAACTTGTTCAAACGGCTTCAGAATAGTTGCTTTGACAACTTGTGCCAAACTTTGACCAGGCTTTGCCTATTCATGATTGTGCCCTGCACACTTGGGTGTCCTCACCATAAAAGTGGCTTTCAACAGTCTACTCCCGGATTGGTATGAAATGGACTATGGAGTGCAGCCAAAACCTAATTAGCGACAGAGGGTTAAAAGAAATTAATGCCAACCAAAGTCCTAAGTAGCTTGATACATTAAAGTGCCCTTTTAAACTTGTTGTAGTTTGTATAACCAAATGTTATGTAATTTATCTTTAGAGTTTACATCTGAGTGTAATTCTAATGAATACACTTCTCAAGAATTTTTACAACTAGTTAAACATATTTCGTGATGTGAAATTAGGTTCAATTCATTTTGATTTATTGTGATACTGTCATATTTATAACTTTAATGTGAAAAAGTAGGTAAGTTTACAGTTGTATTATGTTGTTGTCACTTGGAACAGGTGTTAGCTAGATTTTTAGCCCGTGCTGTGTTCATTAGCAAATGCTGAAGTGTTAATAGATCTACACGTCGAGCCTGAAGGTGTGATGTTCCCATGTTGAACCAGCATGCCTTCGACAAGCGTGTGAAAGGAAAACCCATACATTTTATTAAATCTATCAATGAGCTGGAAGGAAATAAAGAACAAAAAAACAACTTTCTTAGAGGAAACAAACTTTCTCTCTGCTGGCATTTCTCATGTCCTTGATTCAAAGTCCTTGGTGAAAGATTAATCGTTGAATGCGACAGTCACTGGAGAAAAAAATTCAGTGGTAGCTGCCAGATTGGCAGATTTATCACATTGTTTTTTTGTTCTGATCCCAAATTTGGGTAGTAGCAGACGGTATCTCCTGGGCAGTCACAGTCCATTGAACAGTCATGCTGTCTGTCCATCTTTCTGCATAGTTTAGCACCTCATGGATAATCGTTTACTGTGGCATTGAGTCAACGGACAGATATGAGCCAAGGCATCCAAGGGTCAGTGCATAACTTCAAGTGACCACACCAGCCTCAGATTTCAGATTGCAATAACAGAGATGTTTACAGCCTTTTTTAAAAATAGTTTTATCCCTCAAATTTCTGCTTTTAAAAAAGTATAATTCACTTCGACATGAGCCCCTCTGTGCTTTGCTCTACTTTGTTCCATGGTAAATATGTGCGTACTTCCAGTGTGTTCAGCTTGTAATTAAATAGTTTCCAGGGTGTCCTGGTAGGGTGACAGTATGTCACAACTCTCCTCCAGTTTCTCACTCCGGACTCTAAATAAACATGACGTTCTGTGCCATGCGAAGTAAACAAAAAGTATTCAGAACATTAAAAAATTTACACGCATAAATTATGAATGTTAATGTGTGGTATCAATACAAAAATAGGACGGTTTTAAAAGCAATAACTTTACAAAACGAACTTTATTTTCTTATTTATGTACATGACACAATCCATGCGACGATAAATATTTAATTTGTTTTTGGTTTCTCGCTCATAAAATTTTATATAACGCACATTTATGTGTTGCTCGGTCATTTATCTCACTTAGGAACCAATAAAAGACAACTTCAGTAGATGTTTATGATGGCCATTAAAATTTATCGACTTCAACATATAGAACGTGGCCTTTTTCTATTAAAAGATGGAACTAGATGATAATAATGCAGAAAAGTTTGTTTGCAAATCATCGTCAAGTTAATTCTACAGCCTTAATTAACATGCAAAAATAAAGAATGGTAATCTTTAGATCTTCAGTCCAAAATTTTGCCTCCGAAAGATGCTTTTTTTTTTAAACCTAAAGACTTTTTAAAGTCTAAAATCTGTTTGCTCACTTTTGAAATGACCACAAATGGTAAAAAAAAATGCAGCTTTTAGATTTGATCTAAATCACAAAACAATGTTATGGTTAAGTTCTCAAAAGATCCCGTCATGCATTCAGAGCCACTATAAACAGCACGTCCGCTGCATGAATAAGGTAAATGTGAAGTATCTCACACCTCCTGCATCAGCCGTATAAACAAGCAGCAGACGTGACATGGCCTTTTTTATGTGCCAACTTTGAGTGATGTATGGTTCATGTAACCTGTGCCGGAAATATCTGGAAGCTTACATTACGTCCCACTCAGCTGCTTTTACTGCTGACTGTTTTGACTTTGAGGCCATCCTCAATCTGCTCAATTTTTATATGATCATGGTAAGTTATTAGATTGGAACACACTCCTAATGAGATCTTAGCAATGATATTTAATGTGGTAGATATTTGTTCATTTTTTGTTGATTTTTTTTCATTATTAGTGAAGTTATATTGTCGATTTGGGAACTTGTCAACAAACTGAGTTGTCGTGACCAATTTCTTTCCTTTACAAAGTAAAAGTTTGTGCAAGGTTGACTCTCAGTTTGAAATAATCAGGATGCCAGCTTAGGGTCAAGAAATGGGATCAAAATTCTCACTGATTCAAATCAAAATTATCATCACGAAGCAATAAAAACCCAAAGTGTTTCAAAGGTAATATTTTAAAACTTATTTTTAAAACCTATCAAACGTGGGGCACACAGAAACCTCCATGACCATGTTAACAAATAACCAAAGTTCATTCACATTGACCCCTGAACGCCTCTCAAGGCGCCAGCGTGGAGACTGTGAAGGTCGGAACTGAACTTTTAAACAGCGGAAGAAGTTGACCTCTTCTACTGAGTTATTTACATTTAAATAATATGTACCACTGTACGCAAGATGGAAAAGAATCACTAAAAATACTCCGCAATAGAAAAATTCTCATATTCCATCTAAAGTTTTGTTGTTTTAATTGCATCAAATCAAGACAAATGAATAAATAATATCATACCTTTTTGTCTTTTGTTGCAGTCATACTGACAGATGAGGAAGTTCAGAGGAAAAAGGAGATGATAATGAAGAGGAAGGAAGAAGAAGCAGCTCGGGAGGCTATGAGGCCACGACTGAATGAGGAGCAAGCTCGGATGATCTCCTGTCTGGTGGAAGCTCACCACAAGACTTACGATGCCTCCTACTCTGACTTTTCACGGTTCAGGGTTCGTAATTTTTTTTCTTTTTTTTTTTACCAAACTGCACTTTATTGCGCTTTTGAATTTAAAGAGTAAAATGGAAATTTGTCCAGGAAGGAGCTTTTGTCTTCAACAAAACCCACCGGGATTAAAAAAACAATCCATTTGAATTGGAAGGCTAGAAATTAGAGTGTCCTAGGTGGGCGAGATCCTCACAGATCTTTTAGGCCCACCAAAGGAGACGTTTAGCATAAATTTCCTCCAGGTATTGGTGTGGGAAGCCAATGATTAACTGGACAGTCTTGATGACCCGTTAGAGTTGTTTGATCTCATGCACAGTGCAGCTGGCGTACCACACCATGCATCCCATCCGTAGGTTAGGACACTCTCTCTCGTGCAATGGTAGAAGTTTTTCAGCAAGAGTGGAGCCAGTTTGTTTCTCCTCGACATTTTTAGAAGTATAGATGCTGCTGGGCCTTCTTAACCATGTTATCAAGATAATTAATTGCATAAACATGGATTGGAAAAAAATAAGACAAATTTCTATGACTTTTCATTATCAAAGTGCCCTGAAACTTAGCCTTCATGTTTTCAGAAAGATTTCTCTCAGAAGCTGCAATTTTTTACAAATAAGTACTCTTATTTTTTTTTCCTTTTTATAATGACATATTCTTGTCAGTTATTCCTCTGACTGAATGATGTGCAAACTGTTCCCCCCGGATAGCCGTGGATCGCACATCTCAGCTGGTATTTAGATGTGATCTTTACAGGATGTTCAATTAGGAGACGCAGCAGGAAATCTTTCCTCTCTAATGCCCCGTAGGATTTGGTTTAGAGGATGACAAGACGAAAGCAGCAAATGTGGAGCTCTAACTCCCACATACAGTTAACAGTTTGAAGTTGGAATAAACTTGTTTCTCAAAATCACTGATAAGTCAGGATGCATACCAGAAAATTTTAATCTAATTCTACAAAAGAAAAGTCGTTCCTCTGAAACGTCAATGTGAAACTTAAGCTGTCAAAACTTACAACTAATTAAAGAGTCCCATTTATTTACACAATCCCATTCCTAATTATACTTTCTGGCATTTAACTGACATTAAACATCGTCTCAAATCAGTTCTCAATTTCAGTTATTATTGAGGCTGTCTCATATTGTCGGATTACGTAGTAAAATTCCAACGGCATTTAACCTGTGAAGACATGCTGGAAATACTAATTGCCTGCAATATGTGAAAAACTTTCAGAGATTCATTTATCCAGTTGGAACGAGACTGTTTCCAGATATTTCGGTGTGGGTGTTAGGTTAAACTAAAAACCTAAGCTCACAGGTAATTTTTCTTAAAACTCCACTGCACCTCAGACACGTCTACAAGAATAAATATTTGATTTGGAGACGATTTGGGTAAAACTAACACTCATTTAAAAATGGTTTAAATAATAAGGAAATTACAAAATGTTACTTGAAAGAATACAAATGAGGAAAAAAGAGTAGGAATGAAATCAAATTTCATTATTTAACTTGGTTAGAAAACACATCTTTTGATGTGACACCAGGAAATCTTTTAACCCATGTGATGCTTACACAATGTTTGCATGAAGAGGAGAGCGCACACGTGGAGGATTCCGTCCATGAAAGGCCCGTGCTACTTTCTTATGAGCTGCTTCGCTCACTGCGGCACATTCAACACACTCTCTCAATCATGTTCTCCAGCCTGAACACACACCGCCGCCGGAGCTGCTGTCAGCAGTTTGTGTCGTCAATTTGTCAGTCCAGCGTTAGCACACATTATCGGATTTCTAGCAAACGTTCCAGCAAACATTTTTTGACTTTTAATCTTCCAAAAACACAAGTTTTTATAGACTAAAGCAGGATTTCTGAATTTGTGAGGAAAACAAGAAAAACGGTGCCAGTGACCTTGTTTATATAAAAAATGCTTTTTGTGTGTGTGTGTGTGTGTGTGTGTATTTCCATGTTAAATCCGCCGCTAATTTTGATGTTTTTGTGTGTTTGCAGCCTCCAGTACGTGAAGGTCCTGTAACACGCAGTGCCAGCAGAGCTGCTTCCCTTCACTCTCTGTCTGATGCCTCTTCTGATTCTTTCAACCACTCACCAGGTCAGATAAACAAAGAATCTTTTCTTTTTGTTGGTTATAAATTGAACCGAGTACAAACCCCGAATGGTTTAATAGGAAATTATTCTTCTACCATTAATCAAAAACAATTTGAGCAGAAGAGCTCATCTTTTTTGTGGCTCTTGCAACATCCTTTGAGCAAATCTTACAACATGCTGCATAAATTTTCTCATTTGTATCAGGCTAAAGAGGCCCGTATCCTCCAAAACTGTGCAGGAAAAAAGGTTGCATAAAAAATACACTATGCAAGGGGTGTAAATGTGTTGCTTTTAGGTGTACAATGTGTGATTTTGGCAAATACGGAAGCTGAGATAAGTGTAATTATAGTGAACGTGAAGGTCATAATCTTATTTAATGACTGTCAGAATTTAATGAACATGTTTAAGAAGCTAATCACTTTTTGGCATCGCACCGGTGTTGTATCAAAATGTGACTCACTTCCAAAAAATGATCAGATTTCAAAACTAGTGTAATTAGTCTGTTTTTAAACTCTCAAATTTGCAAAAATGTGCCGTTACAATCAAAAAAATTATAGTCAAGTATGTTCATAGTAATTTATTTTCTAAAAGTGCTGATGAAAAAATGTGCAGTTGTCAAAAAAGCATAATCAGTCCAGTGTGTAAAAGAATGAATTTTGAGCAAAAGAGGGAGATGTAAAATATTATCAAATGTTCTTGAATAGATTGAATTATTTTTAAAATATGGTCATTTTTAAATAAAAAAAGATGTTTTCTTTGGTCAGGTAAAAACAGTGCTTGTCTTAAATCAGCACTTGCAAGACATACTAAAAAAGTACTCGATACTTAAATTGTTGTTTTTTTTCTTCTGAATGTACCCACTCTTACAATTAACTATCAAAATGCATGTTCTGGTTAAATAGAACACACATTTAAAGTGTGTTATAAGTTGCAGCAATAACTTTTGATACAGTTTTGTGTCTCTTTTTGGTCCCATAGTGTATGACCTATGGTCACCGATAGTCACCAGATGTGTGTGGTGACCAAAAGAACGAAATCACGGATACAACCGGCTAAACTGAGCTTCCTCCGCAGGGTGGCTGGGCTCTCACTCAGAGATCGGGTGAGGAGTTCTGCCATCCGGGAGGAGCTCCTGGTCGAGAGAAGCCAAATTTTGTGGTTTGGGCATCTGGTAAGAATGCCTCCCGAGCGCCTCGCTGGTGAGGTGTTTCGGGCACGTCCCACCTGGAGGAGACCAAGAGGCAGACCCTGGACCTGCTGGAGAGACTATGTCTCACAGCTGGCCAGGAATTGGCTAGCGATCTTCCCGGGGTGAGCTGGAGGATGCAGCTGGGGTGAGAGAAGCGTTGGCTTCCCGCCTGAGGGTGTTATCCCCGCGACCCAGCCCCGGATAATCGGAAGACGACGGAACCACCAATGTGTACAAATTTTATTATACGTGACGTGGCCATTTGATCATATTCATTGTCTTTGTCTAACAGAGTCTGTGGACACCAAGATGAACTTTAGCAACTTGCTAATGATGTACCAGGATGGCGCCAGCAGTCCGGACTCCAGTGAGGACGACACCAAACTCTCCATGCTGCCCCACTTGGCTGATCTGGTGTCCTACAGCATTCAGAAAGTTATCGGCTTTGCAAAGATGATCCCGGGCTTCAGGTATGAATTTAAAACAAGCATTTGGAATGGAACTACTAAATCTGATGCACCAGACCACATTTTTTAAAATGATTTTTATAAGCTCAAAAGACAAACTACTGTCTCTTCTTTTTGGAGACTCATGTGCTATTTAAAACATATTCATCAATTGCAAAGTTATTCACTTTGTAAACAGTGTTTTAAAGCCAGTTAACACTAATGAAGTGCAGACCCCCAGCAGCGAAATGTTGTGTTGCAGAGTTCTGGTCGTGTCTCGTTTATCCCTCTTACATACTAAACACAATGATTCCTCTCTCTGCACACATATAGAGGTCACTAATGGCTGAGATGAAAACAAACAAGCTCTTCCAAGAATGTACCGGAACATTCTGCAACAAAAACACAAATATATAAATCTATCCATGCTGAGCCGGGAATAAATCTAAAAACAACTGTACTTTGAAGGTGGGTCGAGTAGAACATATCATTCCATTTAGTAAAAAAAATAGAAACATTTATTTTTTTGTGACTTACTACGTTGAAAATGATGCAATCTAACTGTTAACTTCAAATAACGACCAAAAACAATCCTCAATGTTCTGTTTTTCTTCCCCAATAACCTTTTTAATGCTGCATGAACTTAGGATGACACTCTTATTCTTTTTAATTGCGACAATCATTGAGGAATGCATGCCTATGCAGATCTCCAGGCTTTATTTTATAAATACTATTTTTTTGGGGCGGCACAGTGACGCAGTGGTTAGCACAGTGCCCTTACAGCAGTGCTTCTCAAATAGTGGGGCGCGCCTCCCTGGGGTCCCGGCGCAATGCCAGGGGGGGCGCGTGTGACCGATAAAAAGAGTAATTAATCAAATGCACAGTAAAACAGAAGAGTTTTCAGCCTAGATTTAAACATCGTCACAGTAGAGGCCTGTCTCACGGCCTCAGGAAGTTTGTTCCAGACTTTTGCAGCATAAAATTGAAATGCAGCTTCTCCATGTTTAGTCCTGACTCTAGGCACCAGCAGGAGGCAGGTCCCGGAGGTCCTCAGAGATCTAGATGGTTCGGCACTAACATATCACAGATGTACTTTGGTGCTAGACCATGGAGAGACTTAAACACAAGCAGAGCAGCTTTAAAGTCTATTCTTTGGACCACAGAAGGTTGTGGGGACAAGACTTGGAACACTGGCCTTTCTGTGTAGAGTTTGCATGTTCTCCTCGTGTATGTGTGGGTTTACTCCCGTTTCCTCCCACCCTCCCAAAACAACATGCATGCTTGGTTGATTGGCCACTACATGATTGCCCCCAGGAATGAGTGTGTGTATGGTTGTGCAGTATGTGTGTGGACCCGCAACAGACTGGCGACCTGTTCAGGGTCTACCTTGCCCCCTGCCTCGAATCAGCTGGGAGGGACTCCGGCACACCTCACAACCCCATAAGGGATAGACAGTTAAGATGGTGACTGACTATTTTTGGTCTACATCTATTTATTTGTGTTGTGACTCTTTGAGAAAAGAACACCAATTTTCCCGAGTTTTTTTCTCTTTGTCTCCAAACTAAATGTGATTAAACGTCTGGGTTAATTCGTCACACACACTGATGTGCACTCTTGTTTGTGAAAGTAGGTGGTTAAATAAGAAATCCGACAGTCGAATACTTCTTATATGTTAAATGGACTTCATTGTGGGCTGTAACACGATGTGAGTCTGCAAAAAGAACATTACCACATTATTTAGGTAGAGTTTTATCTCAAAGTTTTATAGTTTATTTGCCGTTCACACAGAAACAGAACTATTCAGACTAAACCTTCCAGTTTCGGTGTGTATTTTCTGCTTTTACAGCATAATAAAAAACCAAGTAGAAACGCTCATAATTATTCATACACTTTTATTTAAACTAGATCCAAAATGAGATGGACTTGGACAGTTAGAGCTCATTCTAAAGAGTACCAGGCAAAAAGTTAGTCGGCAACTAGAAGAAACATTTGTTTCTTGTAAAAGAAAGTTTTTTTTAATCAGTGAGATGAAAAGGAATAACTTTGGACTGGCAACTTCTTGATAAAAGCTGAAAAATATTTTGATATCTTTTCTATTGTCTTTCTATATTTGAAAAGAATCTTTTACTCTTTCCAATTCCAACAGAAACATTCTGTTTTAATTAAGAATTATTTTAATTTGGAGTTTCATGAATATGGATACGAATCAGTCAGAGATTGGGTGAGGAGCTTTGCCATCCGGGAGGAGCTCAATGTCGAGCCACTCCTGCTCCTCCAGGTCGAGAGGAGCCATATGGGGTGGTTAGGGCATCTGATCTGGATCCTCCCGAGCGCTTTGCTGGTGAGGTGTTTCGGACACCAAGAGGCAGACCCCGTAACTGCTGGAGAGACTATTTCTCACAGCTGACTGGGGAACGACTTGGGATCCTTCCGGGTAAGCTGGAGGATGCAGCTGGGACGAGAGAAGCCTGGGCTTCCTGTCTGAGGCAGTTGCCCCCGCAACCCAGCCCCGGATAAGCGGAAGACGAAGGAATGGATTTGCTCAATCATTTAAAACCTTGCGAGTTATAAAACTCATGGTAACAAAGAATTTCATATTAACATCTTTGCAAAAAGGTTTTCTTTAAATATGATAATAGTTATCGAAGTTTTGCAAAAGCAGCGCTAATTATAAATAATAATAAAAAAAAAGGTTGGAAAAAATGACTGGATGGTCTCAGGCAAACATACCTAAGATACCCAGTGACTGATCTCCCAGACTGAACACATTTTTTATTAAATTTATTCTGTTTTTACCTGTTTTTCCATCAGAGAGCTGACAGCAGAAGACCAGATTGCTTTGTTGAAGTCGAGTGCCATTGAGATCATCATGCTGCGCTCAAACCAGTCATTCAGTCTGGAGGACATGTCCTGGAGCTGTGGGGGACCCGACTTCAAATACTGCATCAATGACGTTACAAAGGGTCGGTCACAAATCACCATCCCATGCAAACTACATAATGGACAAACATAAGTCTGTAAACCACAATGACACAGTTATTTTATCAGCATGGAAGGTAGTTTTAGAATCCTTTTAAGAGACAGTAAAAAAAAATACAGATGCAACTTTGTTATTGAACAGAATGAATCTTTTCTCCTCTGGTTTTATGTAACACAGTCTTAAAGCTGCTTTTCTGTACAGTTCTGCACTTTACTGCGAGGTTTTGAATCCAGGTATTTTTATGGACTCAGTAAAGCAGCCGCAAACACACACTGTACTCGTTCATTCTTACACACAAGGCAAGCTGTAACGCTGTGTGTCCACAGTGTGTAAACACACAGAAAGCAGCACTTTGAAGCTCTTTACTGCATATACCAGGTTTTCTTTCACAAGTCTTTACAAAACCACCATATATATTTCCTCGGGATTAGTGCAGCAAAATTAAAGTGACTCCACAGCGCTAAGAGTGTGTGTTTGTCATCCTCCACAGCGGGTCACACCCTGGAACTGCTGGAGCCGCTGGTGAAGTTCCAAGTTGGTTTGAAGAAACTAAACCTGCACGAGGAGGAACATGTGCTGCTCATGGCCATCTGCCTGTTGTCTCCAGGTACTGCTGCTGCTCTTGTCATCTGGATTTTTACCCCTCGAGCTATAAAAATACAAACGAGAGGTTGCCAGGTGGTTTAGTGGCGGCTAACCTTTTATCAAAATGTCACTTTGATTTCTGACACAGATTAAGTCTAGTGAGGTTTTCTGAATGATCAATTTGAAAACTTTGTGATTTTGCTTGTTCTATAAACAGTGAAGGAGTCCAAATTTTTTATCGTAGGTGAATGTGCACCATGACAAACATAATCTTAAAAAAAAATTTGGGAAATTATTTTAAGGTTTTAAAATCATCTATTTATGTGTAACTGCTGCAAATAAGTTTTCGAACACCTTAAGGACAACTTGCAAATTTACAGATGGTTCGAATACTTAATTATTTTGCCGTACTTGAAATTGAGTTTTTATGTTTATGCTTATATTTTTATCCCTGAAAAAGTGCATTTTTTAAAGATAAACAGCATTGTTATTATTCTCACAAAATGTAATCATTTTTATGGGAATGTATTGCCAAGTGTATTTCGGACTGTCCGCTCGGTTTCGGCAAACAAGATTTTTTTTTAATATAAAACGTATCCTTCGTTTCCTCCTAATGCTTAAAAAATATGCACAAAGTTTGAGCCACAAGTTCAGTTGGGGATTGTTTTTAAGGAGGAAGCTCTTTCAGCAGAGAAGAACATGCTCTTTGGTTGCTATGGTTACTGCAAATGAATATTCTACTAGGGACATTTTTTTCTTACCGGAACAACCCTGTAAATAAAATGACAGATTTTATCACTCGAGTAAAAAAGGCCAACATTTATTTTATGGCAATCAGTACCACAAAATAATCCAAAAATTCCTCATGAAGCTACTGATTGAGCACGATCGATGTTTTGGGTTGCTTGGCATGGCCGTTTTAGTCGTTTTACTAAACTTGAATGTCTTCTAGAGTTCAACTTTTCGCATTTTGCGTGACTAACGTTAGATTTTATTACAACCAAGCAGTTCTTTTAACATAGATTTCACATCTAATACGTAATTATTACAATTATGACTTGTCTGCATTTTCTTCAAAATCTTCGCTAAAATATAAGTCCTGCGTAACGCTTCCTCTGCCTCAGAACATCAAAGACTCTTGCTGGAATTAAGGAAGATATTTTCAACGTAAATAAGATGTTCATAAAAAATTTTCTTCATACTTAAATCTCAGTTCCTCTTTCCTCATTTTTTTCACTAGATTTTGATGTCTAAGATAAAAATTCTGATCAAAGTGTGTTAGTTAAATAAATAAATGAATTACTCTATTCATCCCTCACCGGGGAAATTTGTGTGCTGCACTCCTTACACCGCAGCAGGCTGCCCTTCGACGGCGCCAATGGTGGGAGAAGCGGGGGTTAGGTGTCTTCTCCAAGGACCCTAGACGCTGGTCTCAATGGGAATCAAACCCACGACCTTCTGGTCCGCGGGCGAGCGCTCTAGCGCTGATCCACCGTCCTACCATAGCTAACACATTCACGTTCGTTTTCCAGAATCAACCTCAATAAAAAATGGTTTTCAGTAGTTGTGGCAGCTTTTTTTTGTTTGTCCATACGAGACTAATCTTTTTTCATTTTTTTTGTATTGTTATTTATTCCTGTTAGTTGTTTATTATCCTTGATCTCAGCGAAACCTTAAAGTGGCATTTCAAGATTTTTTTTTTTTTCCAACCACATTTCTTCTTAGAAGATGATGGTCCAACCACTATCCTTCCAGATTTAAACTATTGGTTTGCTGTTTTAACCCAATTATAGTTCCCACAATCTCTTTAGTGGTTTTGTTTGCTTGAGGCAGACCAATAATTTAACCCTTTATTCTTACCACGACCACATGGTGTGTCTTCTGACATGGAAAGTCCACACTGCTTCACTTAGGGTTAAATAGTCGAACCCTAGAAATCCAATAAGAATTATTTATACAAATAAACCAAACATGAGATATTTTCATTTTTAATCTTTTCCAGGCGTTATGTTATGCATATGGTCTATACGACAGGGGTATTACAGTTGATAAAACGGACATCTGGAGGGAGGATGTTATAGAGTAAAGATAACAGCAAGGACGATGTGCATACCACAGCTGAAACAATTTCGTTCCCCCCCCTTCGTTTTTTTTTTTTTTTTCCTCATCTATTCTTTCTGCTGTTGGCGAAATTTATTGATGATATACAATACCTGGTAATAAAGGAAGCTTTGAAGACAGAGCAAAGCACTTACTTTTAAGAACTTTTCTTGAAGAATGATAATCCACCAAAGAAGAACGAGCTAGTCACAGCTAATTATATGTTTTATATTATGGAGTTTGGCGGGAGACCCTGTGTCATCACACACAAACAATTGAGACACTAATCTCGTCGGGCACACATTGTACTTTCCAAAATCCATCACACATGGTGCTTTGATATATTTACAGCACACATCCTTCTCTTCCCTCGCTGTTCTCTCCTACCTGACTAAAAGGAAAAACATCTCAACCCAACCCTCTGACTAACAGAATAAACATATCCGCCCTCTAAAAATGTCTCTAATGATTCTCTGATTGCAGACCGTCCGGGTGTACAGGACCACGCCCGGATCGAGCAGCTCCAGGACCGTCTGTCTGAGGCTCTGCAGGCATACATCCGGGTCAACCACCCAGGCGGGCGCCTCCTCTACGCCAAGATGATCCAGAAGCTCGCCGACTTGCGCAGCCTTAACGAGGAGCACTCCAAGCAGTACCGCTCGCTCTCCTTCCAGCCCGAGCACAGCATGCAGCTCACCCCGCTGGTGCTGGAAGTGTTTGGCAGTGAAGTGTCATAGCCACTGAGGAGGCACGTGTGTGTACGCACACAAGTATCACACACAGATTGACAAACCAACCTGCCTTTTTCTCAACAAACTCGCAGCCTTCAACAAACCCGGGAGGAAGATGGATAATTACACAAATAGACAGTTTTCTTCACTTCTTAATTAACTTTCTAACCCCAAGCCCCCGCTCTTCCCTCTTCATACCTCGAGCTGCAGAACTCAACCTTGACCATTACTGGATCCACAAAAAAACAAGGCGTCTATATACACTTGTGGTTTACCACTCGGCTTGTCAAAACTGCGTTATAATTGAAACCATGTGCAGATTATCCTGACTCACTGACATCCTCATCCTTCCCACAAACAACAAATGGAAAAAGAAAATCATGTCCATTTTTCTTTTCCCCCTGCGAGCCACCTCCTGCGTTTTGTTTTTTCTCCGAGCGAGAACAACATGACCGATGCGACCGCCACCACCATTTCATCGTTGCTACCATAACCTTTCCTCCATGTTAACAGCATGACCATGATGGATGATTATAAATGCACAGATTAAACAAACTTGGTGTAGATAGCTACGAACTATTGGTTTACAGTTTAACAGCGAAGGCATCCAAATATCTGAAACATCAGAGGTTATGCACGAGCTCATGGTAATTTCATGGAAAACGTTTGGTTTATGGGTGTTTAGATACTTTGCTAGAACTAGAGACGAGCAGGTGTGTAACTCGGAGCCCTGTGGATCCCCACGTACAAGAAGAAGTCTCGGGCTGATGAAATGAAGACTCATGTTTAAAAAATCATGGGAAGAAAGGTGCAATTTTGGAGGGAAAAGGATGGCATGGGGGGTGCTGAGGGATTTTAAATTTCCTTCCAGTTAAGGGAGTTTAATTAAACCAGAATGTATGTATAATTCTATATAATTAAGAAATGATAAGTATAAGCTGGCGTATGTGGATGTACGGCATCAGTCTGAGCGAGAACACACCTACGCATTTATTTTACATGAGCAGGTGTGTCCGAACTTTGGACTGGCTCTGTATATAGAAACAAATACTTCTGAGAGTGTTGAATAATGTAGAGGATCTTTAAGGCCCCTCCTCAGGTGGGTGTACGTCATCTTTCAGAAGACATGTACACACACGCTGAGAAGTTTGTGGAGTCCTTTTCTATTTTTGCTAAATGTGTACAGTGTGTGAGAGTATTGATGGACCACAAGGGGGTGAACGCGCAGGCTTGTGTGAGGGCAAAGTGCAACGAAGCACTTCTCCGTTGGACTCTCTCATTTCGGACCTGTGAAGTTTGTAGACTGACAAATAGGGAATATAAAGAGATATTCGTTCGGCTGGTTGGATTGCTGCTACGACAGAGCTAGATAGTTGGATAGAAACCAGCTGTTGCCTCAGGGATAGTTTGTCTGACAATATTGTGTATCTTTTTATGGTGTGTGTGGCGTAAGCTTACAATCAGGAGACAGAGATTGTTTTTTTTTTTAAAGCTCTAGGCATCACTGTGATTTGTAAACATACTTAAATAACAGTATAAGGAAGCTAATGATTACCTACAAGCTTATCTGATTATTTTTTTTTAAATTTTGCAATCATGTTAGCATTTAAAGGGCAGTCTGCTCTTTGATTGAAAACGCCAATTGATTTAAACTTTAGGTTAAAGGTTACTTCAGGGCGAAAATGTTCGCAGAGCAGATATGAAAGTACAGTTTTTCTTAGGGTTGTCAAACTCAAACACCCAGCGGGCAAATATTGATATTCATTGAAAAAAAAATTCGTCTGATTTTTTTTTTTTTAATTTTTGACACCAATCTTTTTCACATGAATCGAAAAAAATTTCAAAACTGAATTTGGAACAAGTTAACCTTAATTTATAATAAAATTATCTACGTAAATCTGCATGGTGCTACCTGCCTATGTCAGGGGTGCATTTTTATTGCTACTGTTAATTGAAGTGCCAAAATGCCAGCTGAGCATTCTGGGATTTGTAGTATTAGTGCCACATGAACTGTAGGTTATAATATCAGCAAACCTACTCCAACAATCATGTGGTACAGCTTCGTAGGTAAAATATAATTGTACTGTGGGCCAGAGTTTGACACCCATGATCTAAATCGGGGTGTCAAACTCCAGTTCTGGAGGGCCGGCGTTCTGGAGGTTTTCCATGTGTTCTTGCATCCAAACACCTGATCCATCTTATTCAATCAATGTGCCAAATTCATTGGCTGTTGATTTCACTTTATGTGCATCATCTGTATCGAAACAGAAACACAATGAAAACCACAAAAACACCTGCCCTCCAGGACCGGATCTTGACACTCCTGTTGTAGATGATCTTAAAAACAGGACAAAGATTTTTTTTCAATGTTATTTTTATGTAGATGATACAGTTACACCTCTCGGTAATATGTCACATTTATATCATTACAACACCAGCCGCATAAGCAAGGTATTATTACTACTATATTACTACATATCACTTTTCTGTTGACATGGTGCATGCTCACCCTTCATGCAAAGCCTGGCTCACCCCCTTGTGGAAAAACGTTGTAAATACCACTTGCTAAGTCTGTACATAGAATCTAATGTAGGTATAATACTAAGAGAATTAAGTTGTTAATGAGAAGATGCTCTGGAGATACAATGCTATATGCAATTAGGAGATAAACCCTAATGTGTACTCAACTTGAATGGACAGATGCGACGAACGTGAACCGTTTTACTGAGTTGTTTCAAGAGGCACTGATGAAAACTGCTATTATTATGACCTTAATTTTTTTTTTATTTTTTTTTTTTTTAGAGAAAGTACTAATTTAGAGAAAATATACAAATCAAACAGACTGATACCCATCAAAACCCTCTCACTGACTGGCCGATGTGAGACACGTTGTAGTTGTAAAGACAGTAAACATTCCCAGTTACATTAGGATTGAGCATTCCAGTTCATACAGAGAAAAAACCACACAGTTTGAAGACTTTTTAAAGAGTACCCAACAATTCAGTAAGACGTCACTTTTCGGCATCTCATCTGTCCATTCCAAGCTTTTTGGATGTATGTCTTTTCTCTCCTTCAAATCAATAAGCTTTTTATCAGTATATACATTATATTTTCATTTCGGTGAACATCGGATGACCCGTTTGTCGTTTTAAATCTGTGTCAGGGTTTTGCTGTCTGGCAGGTGCTTGGCTTTCTGCGTTGGAACATTGTTTTTAACCAAGCAACATTGACCTCTACAGCCTTTTTTGCAAGTGCACGCGAACAAGCCCCAAATCTTTTGTTTTCAAATGAGCAAACTCTGGTTATCCGTTTGGACTGGAAACAAGGCACTGATGCCAATCGATGAGGAAACTGTTCTTTTCACTCTTCAAGCAAAAGTTATTTGTCAGTGGAAAAGCAGTTTCCAAGCGTCTCGACACTTACATCTACTTTTACCAGGAGCTAACGTCAAAGACACACAAGTGATCATTAAGTAACACTGCCTCAAACTACCGACCCTGGATTCAGCCAGCAACAGCTTTGGCGTGCCTCTTTGTTCATCTACCAGCCATCTAACCAACTCTTCTGCTCCATAAGCCGGTTAAAAGCAGGATTTCTCTTCATAGCTTTAAATCAGCTGCTAGCTAAGCGCCGGTGCACCTGCTAGGAGTTTTGAGATGTGGGAAAACAGCTCCAATAATAGCTGTGGACCTTCTGTAAAAAAAAAAAAAAGAAAAAGTATTTTACTGATGAGCAGTGTGCAGACTGATCACCTCTTAAATCCAAAGTGTGACATTATCAAGCTTTTTACTTGTCTCACTTCACTGCTTTTAAAAATTTGGGCTTTCTTTTTTTAACAATCAGACAGATGGAAGGTTTTTTTTCTATATTTGAAATCACTAAGATCACCAAGCAAATCTGTTTCAAAAGGAATGCAAGACTGGGTAAAGAGGGGAGAGATGTTCTGTGTTTGGTTTCAGAGTGGAGGGTCGTGTTTGGCTCTGCTAACCTGCTGCCGAATTCCAACTTTCCAATGATCATTTTTTATATCCACAATGTTTCAGTTTTGAGCCGTTAAATGCAGGACGTGATAAGAATAAGCTGGTTTATTTCATAGGTTGGGATGGGCGATATGGGTTACAAAATGTATCCTTAGGATGATAATGATGAAACTTATAAATATCAATAGTGCTTTCACAATTTTCGAAAAAGCTGTTGGCTATACACACCTAACGGTGAATGTTGTTGGGTTGTGAATTCTGGTGGTGTCCTTAGGTACTATTTGCGGGATATTACAAAACTAAAATGTGTATTTCTCGTCAGAAACATTATAATAACAAAGATTTACCAAGATCTTGTGGTGTATGTGAGGTGTGAATAGCTTGATCCGGCTTTGCGCACCGCCACTTAGTTTAGGGGCCAAAAAATAAATAGAAACATTAACCGCGCAGCATTGTGGATGCAAACTACACACAGGTTTTGTCACTGTAATGATTGGGTCAGCGTGTATTCCTCTGAGTCTTTTCTTTTTTAGTTTGTATTTTTTTCCACTATCTACCCCAAGGATAACCTTTCTGTTTCTGAGTTCTGACAAGCCTTAATTAGCTCCTGGTATGTGTTCTCCCCTCCAAACGATCTCTTCTGTTTTCATTTCTTAACATTAACTTGATATCTGACACCTATTCTGGTTTCACTGAGCATTTTAAGTTTAGTATGTGACTTTTTTTGTGTGTATTTTGCTTCCAGCAGCGAGAGTACTGATGTCGCTTGTTAAGCAGGATATTCAGCCTAGAATTTTTAACTATAAATTTAGTAAAAAAAATCAACAGATTACAGAGTTAGAACCCTGTTTCAGAGTAAACGCTTTGCTGCATAGCGTCCCCATCCTGCCCTTTGCAATTGTAAATATCTCACAGGAGTAGGGATGTGAGGGTCTTAACTACATAATCAATAGTTTTTATAATTATTTTACCGTGGGATGGCTTATTCTTAATGCAATTTTTTTTCGACAGTGTACCATGTTATATCGTCCATCCCTCGTTACGATGAGCCTAAAACACTGAGCTCTCTGCCCTCTTTACCCACCAGCCCAGGTCAGCAGCTGCACCTCAGAAGCCTTACTTACCGGGAAACATTCATCAGATACCTCAGTAGTTTACAAGATTACCCTTCACAAACAGCCTTGCAAGAGAACCAAACACACACAAGTACACACATGCACACAATCAAACAAACTACAAATCTTTTTCCAGCAAAGTTCTGCATTGTTTTTTTTCTTACAATAACTTAGCAAGTAATTGTACAGGATCATCAGCATAGAGGAGAATCCAAATGTTTTTTTTTAAAGGTTTCCCATCCCTTCGTTCTAATCTGGGTCCCCCTCTCCTATTTTAAAGTTTTTTTTTCTTCATCTCTATGAGCGGATGTGGTGCTGCTAAGCTTTGGCACTGCATCCAACCAAAACTGCTACCTCTCCTGTCTGCACATAGAAACGTAACATATAAAAAAATGTGTGTGTGCACATATATACATACGTGTGTACAAAAATTGTATATATGTATACATAGATATTATATATGGATACATACACATTTATAGCAGCATGATTGTGTCTAATATTAAAAAATTTTGTTTGTAAAATTAATTTAGAATTTTTTTTTCTATAGAAACAATGCTTTTTGTGTTTAAATGCTGTTTTTTTTCTCAAATCTTTATATATTTACTAAATCTGCTATTCTAATCTCAAAAATCTGCAGTGCAGACTTTTTTTTAAGCCCAGCTTCACTTTCATCTGACTTGTCTTCCTTTCTGGGACTTTCTTTTTATTTTAAGTGGAAGGGATCAGATTTAAAAACTTGTTTCTTGCCATGGTTTCAAAACAAACCTCTTAATGCAACTTTTTCTTTGTTACTACGATGACATCATTCTTCTTGAGAACACCCTGTGACTCAATAGAAATAATACTTTTTTCTTTTCTCCCTGATTTTTGTTTCATATAATCCCGCTCAGTCACAGTGGGATCTACTCACTCTTAGTTTTGAGCAGAACTTTTTCTTTTTAGGGTTTTAATTTTCTTTCCTTTCATGTCTTTTCTGTGGTCCCAGGGACAGCTTGAGCCCAGCGGGAATCGGACCAGGTTCTCCCGGTTGAAAGATGGTATCTCTACCACTAGGCCAACGCCCACTGGGACCATTGAGCAGAACGTTTTCTGCTCTCATTTCTCACATTTTCAAAACCATGTTCTATATTCAGAGTCCCACACTCCAGCTTTAATCTTTCTAACTAAACGCCTTCTATTGCGGTGATTTTTTTCACTGATTTCACTGCATTTCATGCAGCTTTTTCATTTTCTTTACGACACATATTTAGCAGAACAAAACCTTTAAATGATTTCCATTTGAACTCATTTGATTCAGTTAATTTCTTTTCTGACCTCAGAAGTCTAGTTAATTTCTTTGCAGTTTTAAAAGAAACAACAATAGCTCGCTTCTGTAGATCAGAATAGATTGTGAGAAAGATAGTCTTCCGCTTATTCGGGACCGGGTCGCGGGGGCAATTGCTCAGATGGGAAACCCTGGCTTCTCTCACCCCAGCTGCATCGTCCAGCTCACCCGGAAGGATCCTGAGTCATTCCCCCGCCAGCTGTGAGACATAGTCTCTCCAGCAAGTCCGGGGTCTGCCTCTTGGTCTCCTCCCGGTAGAACGTGCCCGAAACACCTCACCAGCGAGGCGCTCAGGGCGTATCCTGACCAGATGCCTGAACCACTGGTTCTGCATCTGGGTCCACTTGATCTGGAGGAAAAGCAGCTCAACACCAAGCTCCTCCTGAAAGGCAGAGCTCCTCACTCAATCTCTGAGTGAGAGCCCAGCCACCCTGCGGAAGAAGCTCATTTCGGCTGCTTGTATCCACGATCTCATTCTTTCGGTCACCACCCACAGCTGGTGACCATAGGTGAGCGTGGGAATGTAGATCAACTTGTAAATCAAGAGCTTTGCTTTTCTGCTCAGCTCTTTCTTTACCACGACGGATCGATGCAGCATTTAAATCGAGACATTTGAGATCAATTTAATCCGTTGTTCATCCAGAAGTTGTCCATTCACCAACTTTTTTTCTGATAATTTTAACTTATTTTACTCGATAAAGATGTATGGAAATCAAAACAAAAATAGAGAAAAAGAAGGTAATAATTTAGCTATTTTATATACAGTAAATTACAATGCAAAATATGAGTTTAGACGAGTTAATGTGTGTGAAACTGAGTCAGAAATTTTCAGCCTCACACAGAAAGAATAGATAAGATTTACTCAGATGGAAGTTTTTAAAAATATTATTTGTAAAACAGAGCAAATTTATGCTGCATATCTTTTCTCGTCTGAATCAGGATCATCCTCATCGTTTTAGATTTTCTTCATGCAAACAGTGTTTTTTGTTTGCTCAGCAGTGAGGCACGTCACACGCAACCACTGCACCCTGCCTTCTCATATTTCCACTAAAACCTTTTTTTTCTCACTCTAAAGCTTCCAGGTTCAATTAACATCATCAGATACAAGTATGGGAGACTTTTAAGACTTGTCAAATTGATTTCTTGAAAATAAATGTAAAGTTATAAAGTTTTTAGTCAACATATTTACCATGTAAATAAAATAATTTATCAGCACCTTTTTTTAAAAAATGAAATTTAAGTTCATTATCAGATTAAATTTAAATCAACTATAATACTTTTTTTTTAAGAAAAATCAAATTGAAATTGTCCCATGAGAATATTTTAATTGACAATGTTTTGGCTGATGTTTGAACAGGGACAGAAGGGATGTGGAACAGCTGGATGGTTCTCATTTATGACTCTGATTGCATTTCTCTGCTACCTCTTTAAACATGCGCTTGTTCACACACAGACAAACACACACTTAATGACTGCACTCACAGCTGAACTCATTGACATAAAATACACACACACACAGACACACAAGTGTGCACTTCTCGTTCCCTCACCAGCAGTTCTTTGCCAACGATGCACTTGTGTTTCTGTCTTTTAAAAGCTCTGCAAAGCGTAGAAAGTCATTATTTTTTTCTCTCTCTCTTTTAAACTTCTCTGTAAGAAGACCTGGGCCAGACAGGTGATCAAAACAAATTCATTTTCAACTTGTTTGTACTTTTAGAAAGTTTCACATCTTTCTAGAAGAAAAACAGAAATGCACATGTTGCTCAGCTAAGTTGTACCTCGGTGTGCCTAAAAAATAAAACCCATAGCCTTATTTTGGGACAATATCAGGGGTTTTAAACCAGAATACACAGTGTTCTGTATCAGACCGTGTCACTGAGTTTCAGTGGCTTTTTTTTTTTTTGTCTCTTCATATCCAAACATTTGTACATTTCTTCAGTTGTACTATTATTAGTGAGAGGTGCTTGTACTCAGACGCAGGTGCTACATCAGTGTTTATACTGGTTGAGATTTATAAAATCATCCATGCAGATATTATGGGCTGACTCAGCAGATTTAACTGAATTTGATGTCAAATTCTAAATCATTTCCAAGAATAAAAGGTTCAATCTGGTTGAATTGATGCAAAGTCCCAAAATAAGTAAATTTACCTGCACACTTGCACACCACCATGCAGTAATTCTCACCAGATCATAATGCTTCTAGCTGAAACTAGTATGACATCCACAGTTGCCATGGCAATGCTGTTGATAGGCAACATCAATAGCCTTATCTGAGATGATGTAGTTTAATATTATTCAAACAGTACCTTAACCAACATCTGTCTTTGTGCTCAAATCACCGCCTGTTTCTTTTTTTTTCTGTTGCTCTTTTCTTTTTGTTCATTTTGAAGCTGATTTGTCTGATTATCTGTATTGTATGTAGAGAAATATTCATGATGTTTTGGGGAATCACAAATAAAAACAGCTGTACATACTGATGCATAACATCCCATGTGTTTCTGAGTTTGTTTCTGAATGTTAAAACAATTAAAGTGATAAAACTAGATGTGGAAGGTTGTAAATGATTACTTTGAATTCACTAAAAAATGTATTGTCTGTTTATGCAATTTTTGAACATGCAGAAAGATGGATATTAATATTAGAAAATTTTACATACATGTATTTTATGAGTAAATTGTAACTTTTTTATTTTTCAAAAAATTTTGATACGATGTAACTCTAGCATTTGGTCACAAGAGGGCGACAAAGTGTATGTTGAGAAAAATACTGCAAATTTTTATAGAACTTTTTTTTTTTTTTTTAAAAGAAACCAAACAATTTGATCTCCTTTTTCAAAAAAGTTTTTTTTTCTTTAACTTATTTCACATACAGATAAATATTAGAACCTGCAAAAAAGGACTTATCAGAAAAAAAACTCATTTATAGACAAACAAATTCCCTAAAGTTGTAGTTTAAACTTATTTGGGATCTAAGAAAAAAACAAAATTGGCTGCAAAGATAGAAAAATGTAAATATATATGTACATACATCCTGGATGTGGGCAATACCATTAGTTCACAAAAAGCATGCACAGTTGTTTTAAGCCAACTGCAATACCGTTAGTGACACAACTTGGAGGAGATAAATCTTTCACTGATGCCCACGAATACTTTTTATTGCTAATCTCTTACCACATAATTAAATTTTCTCTATATAAAACAAAGCAAGTTCACATCATGACTAAGGAAGCAACTCCTGGAATAAATGAATAGATCGATTTTAAAAAATTGAGAAACTACAGTGTAACACATTTTTGGAAAACCTGAAGGGAAATGTGAGACATCTTTGAGGAAGAAATCTGGTCATTAAAATGTCTTGAATTATAACTATTGCTTAATAAATGTTTGGTTTTAATAAATCCAGATTATTCGAAGAAGAACTCAGGCTGTTTCAAACTGAAAACAATGAGGTTTCCACATGGAGAATTGAAAGCAAAGTCAACTGAACTAAATGTGAAGCTTTCAGTTGCTCTCAAACACACATTTGTCTTCTACATATGTGGCACAGATCAAGAGTTTTTTGTTTTCTGCCTAAATTTGAAAATCCAAAAAGAAGCCGATGAGGAATCTGAGTGATTCTAGTGAATTTTATCACATATGGGCTTTAAAACTTCTTACATGACAAACGAAATGCTGTGAGAGTAAAAATCAAGAAGCAGGTTCCCACATCATCAGTGATCAGGATTGTTCCTGCACAAAATGAAACAAAAGAAGTTCATGTGAGAACTGAAACCAGCCAAAAATAAGACTCCTGTTTATTGCAAAACTTGGATCTTAATGTGACAAAAAATAATTTTATGTGGTCTTTGAAATGATGCATGTTTTAAATCACAGAAAAAAAACTTTTTTTTAATGTGGCCTGTAATTAACTTAATGTGTAAATGCAATTTTTTGTGTGTTATTAGCGTTAATACAAGTTTTGTTTTGTCTTCTGAACCGCTGATTCCCTCACGGGGTCACCCATCCCAACCGATTCCAAGACGAGAGGTAGAATACACCCCGAACAGGTCGCCAGTCTTTTGTGGGCCACACACACAACAATCCACACATACACTAATTTCTACGGGCAATTTGGTATGGGCCAAACAATTAAACATTCATGTTTTTTGGGGGTGGGAAGAAATCAGAGTACCTGGAGAAAACCCATGCAAACATGGGGAGAACATGCACACTCCACACACTGAGACTTGAGCCCTGACCTTCTTGGTGTTAGGCTAACCATTGCACCACCGTGCCACCCTTCATACCAGTTTTTTTTTAAAAGCTTTTTTCTCTCCTTTTGTGTGCTAACTTTACAATTTGAGGTCAAGTTTTGTTTCCTTTAGCTTGTCATGTTTGTCTGCAAAGTCACTCAGACATGTTTAAAATGCAACACAACATGCATTTTAACTACACATGCACTCCAGCTAAAATTATCGGTTTATATTCTAGATAACAATGCAAACAGTTGTCTGTGTGAAAGTCTGGTTGATGGTTGAATTGGTCAAACGCAAACTCCTCTGAGACTCCAGTATTGTTCGTTACTTATTTAAATGTTGCCGCAAAGAATGCTGTTAAATCACTGCTGAACACGGTCGTATATGGGGATGCATTGCTTCCCATGAAAGTATAATCGTACCTCATCTTTACCTTAGAAAGCTCAGGTCCTTCACTGTCTGCAACATGATGCCCTCCATGTTTTACCATGCTATCATAAAGAGGGTCCTGTTCTTTGCTGTGGTCGCCTGAGAAGCTGGTATAAAAAAGAAAAGATTCCAACAGACTAGACAAGCTGAGGCCAAAAAAAATACCCTTGACGCAACATACAGGCTCAGATGAAAAAAATCACAAGCACATTTATTAGATTGATAAAAGTCCAAATAAAGAAGACAAAAACAGATAAACTAGGCAGGTTTTGATGTAGGAGCTGGAGCCAAAAACTGAACAACAGGTCAAGCATGATAAACAACGATCTGGCGAAGAGTGTGTCAAAAACTGATCCATTTATGCTCCAGCAGATGAGTAGATGAGTTTCAGGTGTGTCTTTTTGCACACACAGACAAGAGGGAGGGAGGGAAACAGGACACAGAGGGGGAACAGACTATTCTCCTGACAAAACTGTCATCAATCATGCTAAATCACTCCCATATCCTCCATGAATCTGTGGCCAATCTGAACAGCAGCTTCAGCAACAGACTCCTGCAACCCTGTTGCTCAAAGGAACAGTACAGAAAATCATTTCTGCCGTCCTCCATCAAAATATTCAAGCTTTCACTTTCAAACCTGTAAACTTTCACTCACAACAGATTAAAAAAATATGTTGATGTGTGACATTGTATGATTGTAACAAGGCAGGACTCAAATTTCCCTTTGGGTATGAATAAAGTATCTTCAATTCAATTTGATTAGATTCAATAATCTGGTAGAGAAATGAGGTGGAGGATAAAGCTGGAGAGGTGGAGGTTTGCAGTAGAAAGAAGAGGACTGAAGATTAGTCAGAGTCAAACAGAGTACGTGTGTGAATGAGAGGGATCCAAATGGAAAAGTGAGGTTTCAGGGAGAAGAGATCAACAGTGCAGAACTATGGAGAGTGTGGAAAAGAGGTGAAGAAGCGTGTGCAAGCAGGCTGGGACGGGTGGAGAAAAGTATCAGGTGTGATGTGTGACAAAAGAGTTTCAGCCAAAATGAAAGGGAAAGTGTATAAAACTGTGGTGTGACCAGTCATGCTGTTTGGTCTAGAGACAGTAGCACTGAGAAAAAGACAGGAATCAGAGATGGAGGTAGCAGAGATGAAGATGCTGAGGATCTCTCTGGGAGTGACCAGGATGGACAGGATTAGAAATGGGTATATCAGATGAACGGCACATGTTAGAGGTTTTGGAGATAAAGTCCGAGAGGCCAGACTGAGATGCTTTGGATATCTGCAGAGGAGAGAGAGAGAGTACATCGGAAGAAGGATGCTAGATTTGGATCCACCAGGAAAAAGGACTAGAGGAAGGCCAAAGAGTAGATTTATGGACATAGTGAAGGAGGACATGAAGATAGTTAGTGTGACCAAAGAGGATACAGCAGATAGGGTTAGATGGAAGAAACTGACTTGCTGTGGCGAGCCCTGAAGGGAAATGCCGAAAGAAGAAGAAGAATCTGGTAGAGAAATCATTTTGTGACAGTCAAATATTTTCAATCTCCCCTGATTTTAAGAAATCTACTAACTGCGTATGTCATGACATAATTTATAATAAACTTTTCTCATCTGACAGCTGGCAGGTCAAACTGTCATTGCTTGTGTGTGAACAATGTCACATTCACTTCTGCCCTAGCCTCCATTGAGAATCGGCTCAAATTAGACAAGACACAATGAAATGTTAAAACAATATCAATCCCTCATTGTGAACTTAAATCTCTCTCATGACCACAAACAGAGCATCTCAACTGGGCCTGAACAAACTGTTGAGTTGTTAGGAACCATTGAGTTGTGCTAGCACGAGAAGTGGAAGGACAAAAGAGAGCCCTGCATGCCTGATTAGAGTCATCCAAACATTGTTAGAACAATCTCCTCCATGTGACCCCGAACGAGTAGATCCAAGATGTTGAGATGCTGGTTAGAAAAGATGACTAGATAAAAAGAGGTCTACTTGTTCAACATGAAAATCTCAACTTTTTAAATGTTTCATGACTAATTAGGAGTGTATGGTGCTTAGATGATGTTCACCTTTGTTTACCAAGTTCTTCATGGTTGGATGATTGTGTTCTCGAGCTTGAAATAAACTCCAGCAAAGCCACCATGAATACTTCTACTCTGGTGCATTCATTGTGGTTTTTATAATAAGAGTTTCTCCCATATTAAGTTCTGCTCTGACCGCCGACCAGATGCTAATGGCTCATTCTGCAAACTGCTGATTGACTATTATCTCACTGGCTTCCACGGCTCATATAAAGAAAGTTATGGATAGAACAGGAGGGGGAAAAAAAAAACGGGCGTCTGAAATGTTTCTGGTGTTACATTCCTGTATAATTACCACATGTTGGAAGCAACCCTGACGCACAAAGACATGCAGAGGCAGGAACACAAACACACACACACGCATGCACACAAACACACACAGGAATATTTAATGGTAACCCTGCAAGAGATCTTGAGTCACATCCTGCTCATATTGAAGATTACGATGCTCATTACGGGAAAACTGTATGATGAATCAATTTTTTTTTACTGTTTTATTTATGGGTGCTTGAGTATTTCGCAAGCTGTCCAGTCCAGTATTCAAATACGATTTGAATGCAAAGTTTTTCTTGGCCAGGGATTTTGTTCTCCGGCACATACACATTCAAATGTATACAGGAAGTGTTTTGAAGGTACATTTCTAAAAATGTAAAAGGCGGTCCGCTAGGTTGAGAGAAGCCAGATAGGGTAGTTCGGGTATCTGGTTAGGATGCCTTGCTGGTGAGGTGTTTCAGCACGTCCCACCGGGAGGAGACCCTGAGGCAGACTCTGGACCCGCTGAAGAGACTATGTCTCACAGCTGGCCGAGGAACGCCTCCTGATCCTCCCTGGTGAGCTGGAGGATGTGGCCGGTGTGAGAGAAGCCTGTGCTTCCCGTCTGAGGCTGTTGCCCCTGCGACCCAGCCCCGGATAAGCGGAAGATGACACAACAGAACGGAATGTAAAAGGTGTCAGTCTCCATGTGCAGATGTTGTTTTGTGTTTCTCTTTTAAAGATGAGCCCATTGGTGTGGAAATACTTTAGAAAACATTTACTTAGCGCTTTATCTCAACAGGCTTCTGTTCTGCCTCAATTCTTGACATGCTTAACAGAAACTGCAGCATTGATCAAAACGTGACAGTTTGACAAGAAATGTGCAAAATATGGAGTGAAAGTTCATCCTGATTTTTGAAAGTTTAGAGTTACTATATGTACAAGATGTAGCATTTAAAGACATTTCTGGGTGTGGTTGTTTGCAGGGAATTTAAATGCACTCTAGTTGTAGTTTATTACATTCTATATAAATTCTAACCCCCTTTACTTTTCCTTTGTGTCATTTTCAAGATGCAAAACGATGACCACAATGTGTTGTGAATATCCTTAGTTAAATTTTTTTTATTTTTTACTCACTTTATTCACCCCTCACTGGGAAAATTTGTGTCTGCACTCCTACGTCACAACAGGCTGCCCACGGCGGCACCAATGGCAGGAGAAACAGGGGGTTTGGTGTCTTCTCCAAGGACCCTAGACGTGCACTCAGTGGGATGCGAACCCGCAAACTTCCGATTGACTTCCAGTCCGCGGGCGAACGCTCTAACCACTGAGCCACTGTCTTTCCCAGTTTAATGTAAACTGTCTCCAAAATCTACTCTAAAACAGTCTTAATTTACTCTAAAAATATCTTTCGGAACTCATTCATTGAAAAACGTACAAACCTTTAAAGGAAAGAGAACTTTTCAATTGACTTGCATGTCAACGCATGTAATTACAGAAACAAGACCCAAAACGACAATATGTTCTATGCCTAGTGATGTTAAATTTGGCTCAAAGTCTCCAAATTTCTTAAAGTGATGGAAATTAAGATTGAATGTGAACGTCTGGATGAGCACAACTTGGATTTTGATCCACAGAGATTAGTTCATAGAAAGTTGTCAAATTTGCTGAGTATTGCTTTACAGCTTTGTTGACGTCTGAGAAAAAAATGAGGGGGAAAATAGCCATTAAACCAATTCAGGTCCCATTCCTCCAGGCCAAAATCCTTGAGTATTTCTTACTCGTCAAGTTTTCACATCACAATTTCCCGGTCCTGTTCAGCTTTTCCCAGTGGAGGAGGAGTTTTTAAGGGAATAAAAATTCTTCCTTCTCCAGCCAAGTGTCCGACAGCCACAGCTGTCATGGCAGGAAAATGTAGCAAGGATTCACTCCCTAGAATGAGCTATAAATTAATGTTTCGAGATCCCCAATGTTAATAAGCTCCATGCCTGCACAAATTGCCATTTTCCAACAGTGAATGTTTTTCAGTCTTATGGAACACAGTGTCCACCCAGGTCAAAGGGTGCATACGTACACACTGTTTATTGATTGTGAAACTCCAAAGTTTTGCTTGTGTGTAAGGCTAAGATTTGTGTCCCGGCACAAAAACAAAAAAGTATAAGTCAGTTAGTACATTTTAAAAGGCAAATTGTGTTTCCTTCTTGAAAGAAGAGGAATGAAGATTAGTCAGAGTAAGACAGAGTACATGTGTGTGAATGAGAGGGATCCAAATGGAAAAGTGAGGTTACAGGGAGAAGAGATAAAGAAAGTGGAAGATTTTAAGTACTTTGGATCTACAGTCCAGAGCAATGGAGAGTGTGGAAAAGAGGTGAAGAAGTGTGTGCAGTTAGCCTCGAATGAGTGGAGAAAAGTAGCAGGGATGAAGATGCTGAGAATCTCTCACTCTAGGAGTGACCAGGATGGACAGGATTAGAAATGAATACATGATAGAGGTTTTGGAAATAAAGTCAGAGAGGCCAGACAGAGATGGTTAGGACATGTGCAGAGGAGAGAGAGAGTACATCGGAAGAAGGATGCTGGGTTTGGAACTACAAAGCAAGCAGCCTAAAAGAAGACCAAAGAGGAGGTTCATGGATTCAGTGAAGGAAGACCGAAGAGGATTCAGTAAATAGGGTTAGATGGAAGAAACTGACTTGCTGTGGCGACCCCTGAAGGGAAATGCAGAAAGGAGAAGAAGATATATACTTAATTCATCCCTCAATGGAGAAATTTGTGTGCTGCATTGCACCGCAGCAGACTGCCACAACGGTACATATGGTGAAAGAAATGGGGGTTGGGGTTTGCTGTTTTTTCCCAAGAACACTTAGACATGAACTCAGTGGAATTTGATATATAATTAGTTACATATTTGTATTAAAGTGGACATCTTATTTTGAATGCACTTTTTTTTTTTTTTTAGCTTTATTTTAGGATATTTTTAACTTTTCAATACCCTTTCGGGCAGGTGTGGTTAAAACTTTTACTAGTGTGCCATATAGGGTTTTATTGTGTTGACAAAAGGGCAAAACCAGCAAAAAATGATGTGTAGAAGCAAAAAGCTTTAAAAAGAACAAAAGTAAAATCAGATAAGATTAAACACTGGTTTCAATTGAAATTTTCCATGGCAACGCCGACTGAGAGAAGCAGCTCACTAGAAGAATAAATTCAAATTTCGATCCGAATGTTTTTTTTTTAATATTTACAAAAAATATCACCCTTGTTTGCCAGTCTAAATGAAGCTGTCAAGATGCTACTAAGATTTAGAAATATAAATACAATTAAATTGAATTTCCGAGGATATGTGTCCAAGTGGGGCAAGAATGGTCTGAAAAGTTACTTTCTCAATGGGAATATTTACAACACTGATTAAATGCTAGAGAAAACAACTCAGAAAGTCTAATTTACTGACGATAAATATATGAACTCCAGCAAGTTAATGCATCCACTGAAAAATTCTAGTATTGCAGCCAGAAAATATCCAAGTTTATCTTCTTTTTATGTTTAGCTGGTTGAATTAAAAAGGTTCATGGCCTATATTTTGAATTAAAGGTACTTTATTGATCCCCGGAAGGGAAATTTGAATGCTGCAGTTTAAACAGAAAAAGAAAAAAACCTGTCACTACCTTCAAACAAGTAACAACAGACTAGAAAATGATTGGTTAAAGATTTTAACGGCTGAAATTCTGTTCTGTCCCGTTCCTTTGAGCAGTGGGGTTGCAGAAGTTTGTTACACTGGGCTCTCGGGCCATATTTGTCACCTCGTATGATGGTCAGCAGTTAACAGTTTCAGAGAAAATTGCCATATGATACACAACAATGGCTTACTTGTGTCTTGCACATGTTGAGATGGATCCTCATTGGCTTCTGCAGTGAGAGGAAGGTGGCCACCATCTTGAACCAATGGTGCTTCTTGCATAAAGCAAGACTAGTAGTAGATATGATGCCTGAGCACTGTGTGGTACATTCTTGTTCTAATTGGCAGTCTGTTATGGTAAGGCTCAGGGATTACTTTTTACAAGTAAGACTGAACATTTTTATTTGGTTAATTACTCTTTACTGTAATTACTCATGAACCATTGCAATGTGTCATCATTGCGCAGCTGTAGTGGCACTACCCACATGTGAAAAAAGTGGGAGGCGGTCACCATGGCCTGCAACTTTGGGGTTGGCACACACTGTTCCGTCTGTGAAAAAAGAAATGGATAATCTTAAAGCGGTGTCAAAAATAAAGTAGTTGTGCACAAGAATTTTTTAACAGCCACTGCAGCTGGTCCAACTAATGATTTTATGCTTTTTTTTTGTTATTTTTGAGTATCTTTATGTGCAGGATGTGGAATATTGCATAGAAGCAGATGTGCACATTACGCAAACATGGCAGTTGGCAATGTGCATATATTTTAAATAATCGTCTTTTCATGACGTGGTCAATTTTTTAAATGTGCTTTTTAGGATTTGCATTCTGCAGATCCTGACTGGGTCTAGAATAAACCCCAGATGTGTATCATTAGGTTTTTTGGGGAATTTTTAAAACGCAAATAAAGTTAATGTAACAAATTCAACTTGAATGTGGGTTTTTCTTCAAAGCCAATTTCTATTTGTGTGTCATATTAAATTTCCAAAGCTATTAAAAGAAAAAGAAATAGAAAAACATACTGCAATATATTTGTTGTGTTGAATTTTAAAAAGTTTATTTTTGTTTCCTGATTTCTATTTGGATATGTTTAATGCTGGACCATGAATTTAGGAGTGTGTCTATAGATTTCGACGTTCAGCCTTTAAATCAACATTTTGGCATGTCACAGTTAAAATAAATGGAGTGCTTCTTATAACTTCCTCCCAGAGCATTGCATAATGTATACTTTTGGAAATGTTTAAGTGGAAACATAGCTTAATTTGTTTATGGTACAGTGACAACTTCTCCTCAAGATAATTCCTGTTAATTCCCAAGTTTTAGCATCAAACAAAAACTGCTTATTTACATTGAGGCAAGAGAAAAAAGGTGGAGTCGAGGGACAGAGGGGAATAGTTTAGGAAGATGACATAAACTAGGGAGATTAAAAAAACAGGGACAGAGGGGGGAGACATAAAGAGGGTGGGGTTTTTAAAACTATAGGGATCATGGGGTTCCAGAGAAGGAGGAATGAAGTGGACTACGGAGGTTGCGGTAACATTGCTGACGCACATGTGAAACAGAGAGAGGAGAGAGAGATGGAAAGGAATCTCAGACTGGGGTTGCCAAACCTCGAGACGAGGTCAGAAAGCCACTGGCGACAAGACCAAAACACACACGTGCAAACACACTCAGGAGGGTTGGGGTAAAACTAAAACAGGAGTAATAGTAGCTTAATTGGTGATAATCTCCAAATGGTTTGTAATGGGTGAAACCAAGCGGAGGAAACTGGCAAAAATCACACATTCTCATTTTCTGGCATTTTTTCAAAACAAAATAAAATCTGTTTTCTGAACCACATCCCACCAACTCCTTTTAAAATGTGAGTGTTTATCTGTGCACTCATTTTGACATTCAGCAGTGTGTAGGATGTGCTACGTTTCGGCTATTTGTGTCTCTCTGTTTGACAGCTCCTCTGAACACTTTACTGTGTCACTTTGCCAACAAAAGTAACACAGACACAAAATTTTATGCTCAACATAATGTCTGATTAAATCTTCATCCCCATGTTAGTTTGTCCCAGCGCGACTCTGCGTGAAGGCCTTCATGACCCCAACAGTGTTTTCTTACCAGCACAGGTATGCGTAATAAAGAATGTGTTTGTGTACGCAGTATAAGCACAAGCTCCATCGGTATGTCTACCGGGTATGTGCATGTGGTGTGTATGTTCTGGCCGGCAGGACCGTGGGAATGCGGTGAGAATATTTCAGTGGTATTTTTACTGTTTGTTATTAAGCATTACCACAAGGGACCACGACCAAACCCAAGCCACTCCTCTTCTACTTTTCCTAAACCTTATTTCTCTTTTCTCTCCAAGTAATGAAATGAAAACACTTCCCTATCCTCACAGGGACAAATGCTACGTATGCCGACTCTGGTATTAATTATACAACTAACCAAGTTATTAGAAAATGCTGGACACTGAGTGGAGAATAAAAACCAGAGAGAACAGTTCACGTCGGTGAAATATTTCACTGACTTGGTTTCAGTTTGATTGTTTGGAAAAATCAGCTCATTAATAAGGGCTGCACGGTGGGGCAGTGGTTAGCACAGTGACCTCACGGCAAGAAAGTCAAGTTTGAGTCCAAGAGTGGGGGCGAGGCTTGAAACACTGCCCTTTCTGTGTGAAGTTTGCATGTTCTCCCCATATTTGTGAAGGTTTTCTCTGGGTTCTCCGGTTTCCTACCCCCCACAAAAAGCATGTATGTTAGGTTAATTGGCCGCTATGAAATTGCCCCAAAGTAATGAGAGTGTTTATGGATGAATGTGAGTCCATAACCATCACAACCTGGGGACCTGTTTGGTCGCCAGGCTGATTCCTGCCTCTTGGCTGAAATCAGGCCATCAGGCCAGCATTGCCAGTCACCCCATAATGGATAAGTGGTCCAGAGGATTGAAATGAATGCCCCTTTATATCCAACCTCCCCTGACTAAAAAGGATGCAGGAGAAAGGATTAGATGAAAGAAACTGTCTTGCTGTGGCGATCCCTGAACGGAAACGTCGAAAGGAGAAGAAAAAGAGCCGCTTTATATCTAAAGATATGATCCAAGTCCAAAAAACGCGGAGTGTAAAATTGAACCTACAATTTTATGTTGGGCAGCTCGATCAAATGAAGAGAGGGATCTCTCTTTCGTGTGGATCCCCATGAGGTTTCTCATTTTTTCCCCACTGATGGGTTTTTTTAGGAGTTTTTCCTCACCATGAATGAGAGTCTAAGGGCAGGAATGTGCTAATATTGTGTAGCTAGCATTTGTTAGTTTTCATGCTGTGTAGTTGGGTTTCATACGTTCCCCTTTTTCTTTTTTCTTGTTTTTCGTCTTTCTGAATCTGCAATGTGAAATTCTGTGATTCTGTGATTGTAAAATTGAAATTGAATTGATAAAATCAGTACCAATATAATGTGGGTATTTGATTTTGTAAAAGGCTTATCAAAGGCCATAAAAACATTATCAATATATCGAAACTTTTAGAAAATCTGGATGGATTTTTTTTCTTTGTATTTGGTTCTTTTGAATTATTTTATTTAATACTGTATCTGAATATTGATATTAGTATTGATTTTAATAATATTGTCTCTATTTTATTTGTGTTTGATTTGAGTTATTTTAGGTCAATTTGTAATTTTTTTTTTTTTTTAACATTCATTCATTGAACTTATTTTCTGAATTTATTTCCCAACTGTTTGCTCTTAAATTTCATGACATAAATTTGGACCGGCTTCAGTCTGGTGGATCAAAGTGGGAGTTGAAGTTGAGTAACCAGACAGCCAGTGATGATGTGTTGAGCCATGAGAAGAGACAGAGGAGGACTGAGAAGACTCAGAGCGGTTTGTACTGTGATAAGCCGAGTAAACATTGTGGAGTGTTTACAGTATCTGGTCCTCCCTTCTCTACACTTAAGATCTATCCACATGATAACAAGCCACTAACCATGTAAAAAATTAAAGATAATTTTATTTTTTAAAAAGCAACCATAGTGGTGACAACATTTAAAGGGCTTTTTAAAAAAATTGTCAGTTCAAATCAGATTTTTATCTATTGTGAAACTCGTTTTTTATTTTTGTTGTTGCTTCTCTGAAGTGTTAATTTTATTTCCTCTCAGTTCAACAGGCCAGAGGTCATGCAAACAGGAAGTATATAAAAAAGTTTTTTATGGAAGAAAAAAGATCTTTCCCCTGACCCTGTTTTGCTCTGATTATCTTCATTTATCTTATTTCCAACCGCTCTGTATCATTGACCTTTACAGTGTGAAATAATTTGAATGTGTCTTTGCAAACTTTTCCAGTCTTCCGACCAAAATCTGTGATGTGTGTCATAAACTTTTGACATTCCTCTTTATTGTCACCCAATTCCATCTGTTCCCATCTCCCTGTAATCTTCTCTTATACGTGAGAGTGCAATCATGGAGACTCCAAGCTTTTCCGCACATGCAGCCAAATTTATCCTCGTGGTTTTCCGCATGTTTATTTTGGGTTTTCTTTGGGGACAGCATATCTGCGGGAAAAGCAAACGGCCTAGAGCGGGTGCTTTCCCTCCGGGGATCATCCAGGCGAGAGTAAAAATAGGAAAGTCTTTTTTGGGAAATGGAATTAAGGTCCTGTTGAGCGGCTCCCGAGAGTCCTCTTCTGTAAAAGATGAGAGAGATCATCACTCATTTATTTGTTTTGTTTATCTTCTTTGTTCCGTCCTCTCCATCCTGCTTAATATGGGAAAACATGGGTTGTGTTTTAATACAGTAGGAAGGCACTTTTCCAGTCGCTCGTTTTCCACAGTAATTTGCTTCCCCTAAAAATTAAAATCACATAATTATTCAAATCCCTACAGATTAAACAAATCATAGTGTCTCATCCGCCTCTCCGTACCAGACTGTTGGCAGTATGTAAATCTGCTCCAGCGGGAGCATCAATCTCTGTCATCTCTTTTTTCTATGTTGCATTTTCTCTCATCGGCTATTTATTTTTTCCTGCAGTTGAACTCGATGGCTGGGTTTGTAGGATGTGTGTGTGGGTTGGGAGGAATTCTGGGATAGGAAAAAAAAAGACTCCTCCGCTCTGACTTCTGGGTTTGACCTGTGTTTAACATGCTGTCTGCTACGGCGATCTACTCTTGCTAATCCTGCTGCATTCACGGAAACTGCTCATCTGTAAGGGTGGGCGAGATGCTCAAATTGCATCAAGGGGGATGGTGGGCGAGCAAATTTTTGTGTTTTACCCATTTTTCTTTTACTGTAGCGGTATCCTATGTTGCTGTTTTTGGCTTTCATCCAACCACTGATGTGATGGAGGGTCCTCCAGGCGAAGAGCTTTGATCTTTGGTGGTTTGTTCTTTACCTAAATACATCAATGTGAGCTTTCTAATGTATGGATGTAAAATACCGGTACTTTTTATTATGCATTCTGTACAGCAGAATCACATTATTTTTTATTCTATGTTATTAATCCAAAATGATAAACTCAATATTAATTTTTCATGATTATTACATTTCACTTACACTCTCAAAGTATACTTATAATAATAATGATAATAATGCATTGTACTTATACAGTATTTTTTGGGACACTCAAAGACACTTCACACATATACATTATTCATTCACTCCATACCAGGTGATGAGAAGCTTCTGTTGTAGCCATAGCTGCCCTGGGGCAGACTGACAGAAGCAAGGTTGCCATTTTGCGCCATCGGCCACTCCGACCATCACCAGTCAATCTCACACATACACCATCCAGACTAGGCAAAGTGGGTGAAGTGTCTTGCCCAGGGACAGAGCGACAATTTAATCTCAACAGCCGTCCCATCGTGGCACCTGGGGTTCTGGCGGCCTCCCATCCAAGTACTGCCCAGGCCCAACAAGCTTAGCTTTTGAGGTCTGACAGGATCAGGCATTGATAGGCTGGTATGGTTGGCATGTATGTATGGCCACTGGTATGGCTACTTCTTTAAATAAGTGAATATAAAACACTCTTTTTTTCGACAAAGCTTTTTTTTTTTTCCTTCTGTTTTCAATCGTCAATACAAAAGCTTGTATTGGTTTTTGCTGTAATCAAACATTCAGGAATTAAGGAGAATTTTGCATTTTTTTGTCACTGTGATTTTGTCCATTCGGTGAGCTCCAACTTATTTTGTTAAAAAATAAATAAAATATTAATAAAACTGAGAAAAATTTTACTATGATGACAACTCTGTGTTGGTGTCCGTTCACCTTATTACATCCCCAGCTTCTCATACAACTTTTGTCATATAGATACTGTATAATTAATTATATCAAGTTTATTTACATAGTGTACCTTCATATAACTGAGTTGGGTATCTATCTAAAGTTTTGCCCAATGTAATGGTTAAAAATTAAGGTAATTATCCAATAAAAATGAAGACAATAATAAAATCAAAAGTTGTCACTCGTTCGGAAGAATGTCAAATTAAATGAATGATTTCTAATTTGGCTTTGAACAGCATCATGTTAATAATGAAGCTTAGATGTGTGGGGAGAGAGTTCGAGAGTTTTGGACCACCCACATAGAGTAGACGGAACAATCGCACTACAGCTTAAAATGGATCCAGGGCACTTGTAGCAGGTGTTGCTCAGGTGATCTTCGGATTCTGTTAGGTTAGTGGGGTGTCAGAAACTCACATTACGAAGATAGAAAATGGTCATTGAAGGAGTCAAAGAGTCAAGTTTGAATGTGATCCTGAATTCAATATTGTGTTTTGAAATGAGGGGGAAATGTACTGAAAGAACAACACAGGACCGAAAATAAATCCCTGTAGCATCCCAAAATGCAAAGTGCCTTTTTGTTTTTCTGAAATGTTGAATCCAACATTGATCTGATGATCTATTCCAAATATAATCTTGAAAATGCATTTATTTTATCGATGATATGTTATTAGTAAATGTTCCGTTTTTAGCTGTTTGTTCATACAGACATCTAAAGTGGCCATTGTGTTTTTCTCCTTTGTGTTGTGCAACTGTTAAGCCCTCTCACGGCAGCTAATTCTTTGTCCATTCACGCTAAGTCTTCTCCCAGATCTTTAGCCTTTGTATCCCATCAAAACAAGTCAGAAGTATTTAAGTACGGAAACTTATGGGGAATTGCTTTAAAAGCTGTTTCTTCACATGGTTGTTGAGTAGTTTGACGGAAATTGGTTAGAAAGCTTTGAATTTCACATCTCATTCACCTGTGACAGTGCATCCGGAAAAATTCCTGGCATTTCAATTTTTCCACATTTTATTATGTCACAGCCTCTTTTCTAAATGGATTAAATAATTTCTTTCTGATTTTTTTTAAAAAGCGTCTTGTAGTGATAGTGTTAAAAAATTTCTTACATTTTTTTTGCAGAATTGTTAAAAGTAACAAATCTGAAAAATAAAATGTGCACCAGTTTTTGCAACATTTGGTGTAAAACTCAAAACTGAGCTGAGGTTTATTCTGTTTCTACAGATGATTTTTGAGATGTTTCAACTGCTTAATTGAAAAAAAAAACTGTAGTAAATCCAGTAGATTGAACAGTGTTTAGAAATATACGCCTCCTGTCTACACAAAGTCCCAGGGTTGACAGTGCATGACAAAGCACAAACCAAGTATGAAAGAAAATTACTTGTCTGTACACCTCAGAGACAATATTGTCTTGAGGCACAAGCCAAGGGAGGAGTACAGAGAAACATCAAAGATTTCAATGAGAACAGTGGTTTCTATTATCTGTAAGTAGAAGAAGTTTGGAACCAACAGAACATCTCCTAGACCTGGCTGGCCATCTAAGGTGAGTGACCAGGGGAGAAGAGCCTTGTTTAGGAAGGTGACCAATGACCTAATGGTCCCTCTGTCAGAGCTCCAAGATTCCTCTGTGGAAAGAGGAAAAGTTTCCAGAAGGACACCATCTCTGCAGCAATGCACCAATCAGGCCTGTATGGTAGAGTAGCCAGACGGAAGCCTTTTCTTGCTAAAACACACATGAAAGCCTGTCTGGAGTTTGCCAGAAGGCCCCTGAATGACTCACATACAATGAGAAATAAAATTCTGTGGTCTGAAGAGACCAAAATAGAACTTTTTGGTTAGAATGGCAGACATGGTAGTTAGAAAAAAAATTGGTACTGCTCATTACCAGTGAAGCATGGAGGTGGCAGCATTATGCTGTGGGGACATTTTTCAGTAGTAGGAACTAAATGACTCACCACGACAGAGGGAAAGCTGAATGTAACAGAGACATTCTGAATAAAAAATTGCTCCAGAGCTCCCTGGACCTCAGACTTGGGGCAATTGTTAATCTTTCAGCAGGACAATGATCCAAAGCACACTGTCGAGACATAGAAGAATTGGCTTCAGAACAACTCTGTCGATGTCCTGGAGCGGTCCAGCCAGAGCCCAGATCTGAAACCAATCGAATGTCTATGGGGAGATCTAAAAATGGCTGTGAACCAATGTTTTCATCCAACCTGATGGAGCTTGAGTAGTACTGTAAAGAGGAATGGGTGAAACTGTGCAAAGAAAGATGTGCCAACCTTGTGGCGTTATATTCAAAATGACTTGAGGCTGTAATTGCTGTCAAAGGTGCAGCAACTGAGTATTGAGCAAAGGCTGTGAATAGTTATCTTCATATCATTTTATGTTTTTAATTGTAATCTATTTGCAACTATTTAAAAAGCACTTTTAAAAATGGTCATTATGTTTTGTTTTTTTTAAAAAGTCATTTATCTTAAAGAAAATCCAATCCATTTTTCATCCCAATCAATGGATTAAAATTGGATGTAATCCATTTTGAGTTACGGCTTTGACATAATAAAATGTGGAAAAAGCGAGGTGCTGTAAATATATTTAAAACCCAGAGATTAACCAAACCACAATCTAATTCAGAAAAAACAGTCACTTTCTGTTATTGTTTTAACTAAATCAATCCACACTTTTAAACTACCAGGTCATTCCAACCCACCCAGTCTGGCACGGTCAGTAATCCCATTGTGAGTGCAGTTGCAAAGTCGAAGTCCCCCATCAAAGAGGAAATGACTTCACAAGACTCAATGGCAGCCTGGGAGGGGGGTTGCTATGCACATTTCTGCTTCTCACACACACACACACACACACCTGCAAACCGATACGAGTCTACACAAATGCACAATTGCAAACACATGAACACAAATGTTGAGTTACACATAAAGGAACCTTTAATACACACTCTGGCCTGTCATCCCCCAGGTTGCTGCTGAGTGTGTTATTTATTTTAGCTTGCCTGTGTGGAGTTAAAAATGGAATGTTTCAGCTACATAAAACACTTCCTGTTTGGATGACTCTCTCTCAGAGCTTTTCCCTCTGCTAAATAGTCCCAGAGCACCACATAATGACACACGGGGAAAACTGTGTGCCTGTGTGTGGATATTTAAATGTCTCTCTTCCTTTAAACTATGTATGCTTTGCTTTGTGATTGAAGAACTTGAAAGCTAGTCGTCTCGACGGAGAGCACGTTGGTGGAAGTCCCTTTTTTGTTTTTGTTTTTTCATTCTTTGTGTTGCTCGTCTCTCCATTGGTGTGTGTATATATGTTATTATGAGGACAGGAAGGCAACATCGTGCCTCATTTCACATCTGCAACAGGACGCTTTATAATGCTGTGCTGTTATTTTTACTAAGTTCCCTTTTTAGGCCTTTTATGGTTTTACTTAATTTGACACATTATTTTTACGTTTTGGCTGATTAGTCTAAATGCGGAAAATAAATTTAGTGGGTTGTGTAAAGTGCAGTAAACTTTAAATATGAATGCATAATTAAAAAATTAAAAACGTACCTGGTACCTTTTGGCCTATTTGCAAGAGATTAGTACTAAAACCACACCTTTGAGATTTGACCTCAAGGTCTGAATTTCTTCACACAATCACAAAAAGATCAGTACTTTTTTTTATGTTTGTGTAATTATTCTGGTTATAGTTTCAATGTTGCACAACAATGACTCATAAAATAATTTCTAATCATTGGGATGCAACTTACGTTGTGCAAGAAAACCAACAAAAACCTTTTAGCTTTTGAAAGAGATATTTACAGCATTTGTATTTTTCCTTTGACTTATGTTGAAAGAAACAAAAGCCAAGCAAAGAGTAGCTGCAACGTTTTCTGCAACGTTCCCCAAACTAGTATAAGACTAAGAAGTGAAAGCTGGCTTGTACTACCCATTACCTATGCTCAATTCACGACAGCAACCAGGTTGAGACTCAAGTCAAAAGGAACTGTTTGCAAGACTTGAAACTCAAAGTCGGTCAAACAGAAGACCTCATGACTTTAAGCGCAAAAGCTGCCATCTGGGTCTGTTTGTAGTTTAGTGGCTAAGTATTGTGATGGACCATGACAAAGATTGCTCTTACAGTCTGTGTCAGCAATAACTCCAAAGAGGCCAGAACAAAAGAATTTTCTCCGCAATGTTTGGAAGTTTTATTCTAGCGAAAGACGTGGTTTCTCTGCTGCCAATGGGATTTGGGAAAAGGTTCATTTTGTTGTTTGATTTCTGGACTCTGCTGACTATTCGGGCACATCTGCTGAAATGGTTTTATTTTGCAAGGTAACTAGGTTCTCCTTTAGAGATGAAGTGAGAAGCTTGGGCATCTGTGGGAAATTCAGAATAGAGCCACTGTTCGACTGCTTTGTGAGGAAAGAGAAGAAGTCTAATTACAATGGTCTTCTCAGAATGCGTGGTGGGAGAAAGGCCCAAGATACCCGGTGGGACCCATGTGTCACAGCCAGCCTGGGAACACTTTAAGATTCTCCTAATTGGCGTGGAAGAAGTAGTTGGGGAATGAAGACTGGAGTTCACTGCTTGAGCTGCTTTTTCATCCCAAACCAGCGACCTTCTTGTTTTAGAAATAGACACTTACTAACTACGTCTAAAATCTCTCCTGCTACACAGAAAAAATTGCAAACCTAAAATATGGACAAATCTCCAAGGTTACAAACAGAAGTTCCATCTGGTTTTTCTACATTACTGAACAGTCAGAAGCCAAAATGTTTGAGTGTTTGTTTTCTGTAATCAGCTGGACAGCATTAGAAAAAGCAGGCGTAGTTCATAAGTTGTAGGAAATTTAGCAGGATGATTTACTGGAGGATGTTTGGGGCTGGTTGGCTGAGTTTCGGCACAAACAAGATGAATGGAGGAACAACATAAACCAGGCAAGATATGTCCAAGATAAGAAGATTTAGACCAGATCTACTATGTGGAGGAGGATTTACTATTTGGCAACAAATAAAGAAAGGCTGGGGACGATGTACTGCAGAGGATGATGAGGTGATGAATTACTGCCGTGCCTGATAATCCACCTGTGGAAGAGATGGAGTTACACATGTACGTACACGTACAGGATGAGTAAGGGGGGGGGGGGCTGAGTCTCTTTTCAGTGACGTATCCTGCTGGCCTTTTTAGTTGCCCATTAAGCTCACACAATATCTGTTGAAAAACCTTTTTATTTTTTTTGGATCTTATCATCCATTAATTTTGTTATCTTCTGGTAGTTAAAGGTTGTTTCTGTCTTGTTTTTAGCTGTGATGCTAAAATCTTGGCTAAATCGACACGTTTTCAAAAGTAGGTAGCTGTTTCTCTGTTTTCATTTATTTACATAGTCAGTCAGTCATCTTCTTATCCGTCTATCCCTTTTGGGATTGCACGGGGTGCCAGAGCCCATCCCGGCCAATTTAAGGTGAAGGGCAGAGTAACCCCGAACAGGTCGCCAGATCATACCAAATTTCATCTGGACATTACTTGCCCTTCTTTCTAAATTTTTTTTGTAATTTCTTGCTAAGCGAGTCAAATTTGTACCTTTTTTTTTTTTTTTTTTTTTTTTACATAAAAGCAGAAACTAGTGGATTGAATTGTTTATTTATTTTTTAATTATTACATGTATTCATTTCTCACCGGGGAAATTTGTGCGCTGCATTTCTACATCGCTGAAGGACAGCACCAATGGTGGAAGAAACGGGGGGCGGGAGGGTTAGGTGTCTTCTCCAAGGACCCTAGATGTGCACTCAGTGGGATACCAGCCCGTGAACTTCCGGTTGACTTCCAGTCTGCGGGCAAATGCTCTAACCACTGAGCCACCGTCTCCCCGCAAATATAATTACAAGAGCTGCATACATATTATAAGAGCTGATTAGACGCGCGAGTGTCCATTCGAATAAAACTACAAGAGTCATGTCAAGTCACAAAGTTTCTGCAAACTATGATATGTCCTGAGTTTATGTTGCAAGTGTACACACACAAATGCACAAAAACAATTTTAACAATTAGTTTTTATTTTCCTTTTACATATTTTTGCATTTGTCCCACACAATAATATTCTCACAACTAATTCACACACCTCTGGTTACATTTTTTTTTTCTTGTCCGGACTTTGCACAGCCACCCACACACATACACACACTCCCTCGTCCCCTCTCCTCCCTCATCTCTAATCCCTGCAGCTGTTGCTCTTACTCACACTGCTGCCTCCTCCAGACAAAACCTCATCTGTGTGTGCACGCCTGTGTGTGTGTGAGGTGGGAACAAGACAAGCTGCGTTCTGAATGAGAGCGCGAGGGTTAGATGTTAATGAGAGGATGGGAGATGGAGAAGTTGAAGGAAAAAAATCCCCTTAAATTTCCCCCCAAAGGGACCCTCAGTCTTCCCTTTTCTCCTGAACCCATTGTGTTCCCTCCTCACCTCCTTCCTGCATCCATCTATCTCCACATCCTCAGGGTTCTCAATTTGAGTATCACAAATCTATCAGCTACATCTGGCGCCGTCATGAACATCGAGTGGAGAACTGGCAGTTTAAGAATTAAAACTAAATATATAACAGGGCCATTACGTCTTTCAGAAATGGCTGTGGTTTGGACAGAGTTCACTTCAGTGGTGTTGGAAGTGAACAACCTACCATGAAGATTTGTTTTCTGAACCACTTTTTCCCTGATGGGGTCGCGGAAGGTGCCAGCTGATTTCAGGCGAGAGGCAGGATACACCCCAAACAGGTCGCCAGTCTGTTTGGGGTGTACCACATACACAGACCACCACACAGACATTCATTTTTAGGGGCAAATTTGTAGCGGCGAATCAATCTAACACACATGTTTTTAGAGGGTGGGAGTATATAGAGAAAATTTACACATAAATGGGGAGAACATGCAAACTCCTCACAGAAAGGTCAGTGTTTAAAGCCTCGTCCCACTCCAGGACTGAAAACCCTAACCTTCATGCTGTGTGGCTGCTGTGTTAACCACTAGATCTGTTCCTAAATTTGTTGCCATATATTTGTTTTCTATTTCACTTATTTTTCAGGTGGGATCCGTGAAGGACACCCAGTGTCTCTTTTCAGGTGGTGTGCGGGCTGACACACCATCGCACAACCAGCCCATAGTTCAACAGGAGGGCTCCCCACTGAGTGTCTCCTGGCTGCCGCTTCTGCACTGGCTCTCCTCTGTGTCTGTCTGCCCCCTCTATGAGTTGGGCTGAGGTCAAGCGGTTCACTCAGGAGCTGTTTCAAATTTCTACTGAATGCAAAATAGGTGAGGGCAATCGTCAGACTTTTACACTCTCTGGTATATGATAAAATTAAGATTTCATAACTACTATGTAAAGGATGTTCCAAAACTCAAATTGTGGTTGTTTATGTGCATTAAATACAATAAAAAAAGAATTATTTTGCATGCAATTGGACTTTCATACATTATTTTAAATTATAAATCAAAGATGATTGTTGTGATCCCTGCTCCTACTTTTAAGACGGTGTCTGTCTCCTTGGCAACATGTCCACCTGCAGATGATCAGCAATCAGCAAGCTACATAAGCCATCCTCCTCCACCGCCAGCCTGTGTCAGATTGTTGAATTTCATGCAGTAACAACAAAATTTTTGTCTGCCAATATTCTTGCCAGTGGTCTTATATTAAGTTTCCTTTTTTCAAGAAATCTGCCTGCCTCGGATAACCCGCCTGTATTCGAACAACCCACCTGCTTCGAATAATCTGTTTTTACCTAATTAGAAGTACATTTTTATGTTTTTCCTTTTCATGCTTTGTTCTGCGCTTGGATTCTACCACACCTCACCATAACAGTAGTCTCAGCATGTACCCATGCAAAGTAAACACAAGCAAACATCTAGGATCAAAGTATTCCAACTTCTGAAGTTATAGAATTGAATTGAAAATACTTTATCAACTCTAAGGGAAATTTGAGGAAGATCAGAGACATTGGACTTAAACATAAATTGTGAAACGCTTCACACTCTTGAGAAAGTAATAAAAAATTCCTTTTTGTGTGAGTTGTGCAGAATGCCCCAATTTTTGTTACATCTTTTTTTTTTGTCTTGAAGACAAAAAAAAACCCCAAAAACAGAATGTTTTAGCATTTAACACAGTCATTTTTTTTTTTTTTTTAGTGCAACACTACATACACAAGTTGAAAAGTTTTCGAGCACCATGTGAGCATTAGATCTAGCCTCATGTCCACACTGTGTTTAGAAGAAACCAAACATTATTTACATTCTCGTCAGGCACCGGTGACAAACTGTTAAGACAAACTGAGCGATGACTGCGAAAACGAGCTGATGAAATGTAATGATTACACTGTTGTCCCGCCAACTGATGTAAAACTATGTCATGATGTGGAGCTGAGGCCAAAAATATACCCTTGACACAACAGACAGGCTCAGATGAAAAAAACACAAGTAGATTTATTAGATCGATAAAAAGTCCAAATAAAGAAGACAAAAACAGATAAACTAGGCAAGTTCTGATGTTGGAGCTGGAGCCAAAAACTGGACAACAGGTCAAGCATGCTAAACAAACAATCTGGCGCAGATGAGTAGATGAGTTTCAGGTGTGACTTGTGCGCACACACAAGAGGACAAGAGGGAGGGGGAAAACAGGACACAGAGGGGGAACAGACTACTTTCCTGACAAACTGATAATACGGCTGAGCTTTGAAGTAAAACATATTGTCTTTTCCACTGTCTGAGATAAATTTGGACCAATTTTTCCAAAGGCACAGCTCTTTCTTTATGATGTCATCGAGGAATAAATGCTCGATAGGCTTCATTAGGAATGTGTGGCGGCTTTGTTGCCAGTGGAGGTTTGGATTCATTGATTCATAACTTGTACTGTCTGTCAAGTGTTTACATTCTCCACAGTGGCTTCACAACATTCATGATCTCATCATTTCTGTGTGTGTGAGAGTGTGGTTTGCAGTAAAGAAAAAGGCATGACCTATCTTGGATTGCCTCCGCCTGAGAGGCCAGAACCACACCACTTAACCTCCATCTGACACACATTGATGTGTTCACACTGAGCTCCTTCACCACATCCATTCACAGCAAAAATATCCCAACATATGGATACTATAAATTCAAACAGACCAATGAATGGTGCTGCACTGTGAAATTTAAGTCAAACCATTATGAGTTATTTGAGTCCAAGTTTTTACGAGAAAAAAAAAAACTAATGCTAAAATTCAGTTGTGTTAAATAAGCAGTAATCCTGATGAGCTGCAGGGTTCGTTACGAGTTAGACACATAGACCAGAACGTTCTTGGGTTTTTCTTTATGCATCAAGATGTTTGGGACTTTTTATGTTATTAATACTACAAATCTTCTTCTTTCGGCATTTCCCTGCAGGCGTCGCCACAGCAAGTCAGTTTCTTCCATCTAACCCTATCTGCTGCATCTTCTTCGGTCACGCCAACTATCTTCATGTCTTCCTTTAATGTTTCCATGAACCTCCTCTTTGGTCTTCCTCTAGGCCTCTTTCCTGGTGGTTCCAAACCCAGCATCATTCTTCCTATGTACTCTCTCTCCTCTGCACATGACCAAACCATGTCAGTCTGGCCTCTCTAACTCTATCTCCAAAACCTCTAACATGTGCTGTTCCTCTGATCCTGTCCATCCTGGTAACTCCCAGAGAGATCCTCAGCATCTTCATCTCTGCTACCTCCATCTCTGTTTCCCGTCTTTTCCTCAGTGTCACTGTCTCTAGACCAAACAGCATGGCCGGTCTCATCACGGTTTTGTACACTTTCCCATTCATTTTAGCTGAATCTCTTTTGTCACACATCCCACCCGATACTTTTCTCCACCTGTCCCAGCCTGCCTGCACACGCTTCTTCACCTCTTTTCCACACTCTCCATTGCTCTGGACTGTTGACCCTAAGTACTTAAAATCTTCCACCTTCTTCATCTCTTCTCTCAGTAATGTCACTTTTCCATTTGGATCCCACTCATTCACAAATCTATTTTGTAAAAAAGAAGAAATAATAACAATAACAATAATTCATTTTATTTATAATGCGCCTTACATTAAAAAAAAATCCCAAAGCGCTACATAAAAACTAGGCAAGGTAAAAACAATAAAAACAATTTAAAAACTAAAATCCACATTCAGAAAAGCAAAGAACCATAAAGTAAAAAATTAAAAGCCTAATTAAAAATGAATGAAGAAACTCTTGAAAATAAATAGAAACTGTTGAAATATTCAAAGGAATTTAGCTGGACAGCCTTTAAAAACCTCTGCTTTTGTACAAAAACATTTTAAATCCCCATTCCCTTAATTTTCTCATCTTTCGGCAAGCGCTAATAAAACAAAATGACAAAACAATGTGTTTTGCTCCATGTTGGATAGGAAGTGAGTTGGAGAGTGCTGGAAAGCTGGGGAGTATTGTGTGTCATCTAACACTAACATTCTTTAAGTAGGTCAAGTAGGAAAGTGATTCCCAGCCATTTTTATAAACCTACTGATGTAACGCAACCTGCAAAAACAGCAGCAGCTGCAGGGATCAGGTGTCCAGACCTCTATCTTAAAACCTACTTTGTTCTCCCATTCCTTCTTTTTCTTTACCTTATTGCTCATTGTCATATCATCTCAAGTTATCTTCTCTTTTATGCTTGTTTACACACATTTATATCCGCATTCATGTTATTTTTAGTTGACCAAATTTAATGATGCTGTCTTTTAGCCACACGGACTTGTACCACTGTTTACATTTTGCAGCAGGGGCTTACAGAAAAAAACAAGTTTCTTCTCTCTTGAATTAATTATCAACTAGAGCCCCAGATGTTCCTGATGGGGGCAATGCAGAGATTAATGGTTGAGCAACAAGTGTTGATGGAGTTAGAGTTTTATTAAACCAAACTGGACCACCAGTGTGACTTAGACAAAACAAGAAAGATTATGTGGAAACATCTGATTCAGATCAACCATAAAAAGTAATAGTTAATAATTCTTCCTGGTTGAATTAAACGAGTAAAGTTTGCCAAACATTGCATGTACTAAAGTTGGGGAAGTCTTTGAAGGCTTTATTGTCCTCAGTACAAAGTCGTTCTTGTGTTTGCTTGATTACTGTTTGTGCTTGATGCCTCACCCTACACGCACACACAAACTTCGGTAAACTCATTGTGTTGTCATTTGGTTTCTTTTCATTCTCATTGTGTTCCAGTCAGTACACCGTAGCTGACACATATGAAGTGTAATAAACAGTTAATAAAATTTGGCAAAATGTCTCAATAACTTAGATCGGGTGTGTGTCACATGGAAAACCCTCAGGACATGGACTCTTCTGGACCAGAGTTTTACCAATGTGCATTGGGCGTTTTTGTGTCTCGTGGCTAATTTCCACTGGTGAAAAAAAACAAAACAAAAACTGCCATGTCTCACGTGCCCATCATTGGCTACAGATGTTCATGCTAGTTTTATTCTTTGAACACAGCAATGGCAACACCAGTTTCATTTGCTGCTGTACTTTGCTGTCTTTTTTATGCAAATCAATCCGTGCTCCGTTAAAATAAGATGTATCGGCGTCTCAAAAAATCGTGTGGATTTTCCTGTGAATGTGAATCGCGTGAGATGAAATGGTTGTAATAGGTGTTGCTCACATTAATAAAGTGACTCATTGGCATCATGCCTGCATTTGAATTGGGAGTTGAAGTAATCTAAATGGCATCCTGAAGTTCAAAGCACAGCAGATCGACACATAGAAGAATTTGGGTTGTCGTGTATGCAGATACTTTTTCTAGGTACTTTAAATGAGGTGAACTGTCGGAATCGTGCAACAATCATAATCATTTGCGATTTATTGCAAGTTAATCGGAGACACATTGCTGACTAGATGATGATGTGACTGTGATCACTCAAAATCGGTCGATTAACGGCTCATTTTCTACAAAGTACATAACATCTACAGATTATCGCCTGACTTTCATCCCAATAAATGTCACAACTTACCTGTTATTGAATCGACCGATGGTCGATTGTTTGTCTAATGGTTATCTGCAGGTAACCAGTCAGCAATCGCACAACCTTTCCAACTCGGAATAGATTTCGGAAAATCCTGGCGATGGTCACAAAATTTTAAGTCAGAGCGATAATAATGCAAACTGTAGCAAGAGTCCAAAAAATGAGGTGAACGACGTTCAATGAGTGAGAATGATGCCCGAGCTGCATTCGAATAGACCAATTTTTCCCAAATCGATGCATCACCAACCCATCACTTTTTTATTTGAGCAGGGCATTAGGGTATGGGTCACAGTGGTTGCAGCCTAGCAGGAAAGCCCAAACTTCCATTCCCAATCAGTGAGTGAGCACTTGGCCACCCCGAGGAGAAAGTTCATTTTGGTCATTTATAGTTGTGATCTCATGGTAGTTCTAATTCTCGATCAGCACTCAGAGCTGGTGACCAGAAGTAAGGTCACAAACTAACCACGTAATACATACTGGGTATAACCACAAGACAAGATATTACATGACTTTCAATTGAATCCTCGAGAGATTGTGGGTAAAAAAAAAAAAAAAACTCGACCAGATGGCAAGTAAAAATTCTGTCTATATATACATACAGTATTTAAAGAAAAAAAAAAAACGAGTTCCTACCCTTGTACTTTTACGTTTTGAATTTGGAAAGAAAATATCTGTTTGATTAACCCTGCATTTCCAAGTTAAAATCAAGGTTTTTATTTGTGAACTTACTCGTGAGAAAAAAGAAGCTGAAGGATTATGAAAAAAAGTTACATAAAACATTTATTTCTGACTCATTTTATTGGCTTATTGGTAACACTTTTAGAACTTTGCTTGCCCGGCAACCTCTTGTTTCCGAGAAAATTATCGCGTAATCTTGGAAAAGTTCAGCTTTGTTCTGAGTAACAAGACATAAAGGCACAGTCCATTTCAGTGTACTGGATAGAATTTTTTATTTTTTAAAAAAGAAACGACAATGGGGAAAATGAGTCAATATTTGATGGACTTTTACCAATTAAAAAGAGCTCAAACTAACAGCGTACAGCGTAGCCGGTCAAAAATTTGTCACTGGAAATCTGCCTAAATCCATTATCATAGAGAAAAAGTAATTTTGGTTTAAATTCTGCCCTTTAAATGCTTTTTATTCTTTTTTTATTTTCCTTTGCCACTTCTTTGGCCCTAACTTGAAATCGGATGTAAATTAGACTTGGAATATATTTTGATATGCTTATAAATGACGTTGTTCCATACTCGTCTGCCACAGTGAGAGCATTATTGAAAAATCTTCCTCGTTCTCCGAGGACTCAACCTTTGTGTTTCTTTAATGACAAACACATTTTTTTTTGTTATTGAACACATTTATTTTCAAACTACAAAAAAAGTCGTCCACACTTGTTTGGCCTCTTTTTACATTTGACATATGTTCTACGATGATGCACAAAGTTACATTATTTGGCCAAAATGAAACTCAGATGTGTTCAGAGAATTTATAGTAAAAATCTGCAACAGACCAGCCGTTGCTTGAGGCAGCATTACCCACATGTCTCGTTCAAATTTGAAGCAATGATTTTTATTAAAGTATTGCATCCTATTCTTAGCTTGAGACTCAGGATCACATGTTGCTAGCTTGTTTTCTCAGATTTATTGTGGCTTTAACTTATTCTGGGCCCTTACCACCAGTTTAAGAAATGTGGGAGGAAAATAAAAAGGGCCAAAAACAAAACAGGCCAACTAGAGTATGAATTGACTTTGAAAAAGAAACCAGCGAGCAGCAGATCTAAATCATACAAAACTGATGCTGTTCTGTTCTGCATCTCCACTCTGATTTCATTTTTAATTTGACTGATGGTATTGCCTTGTCCTTTGAGATATTTTTTTAAAAAATCCTTCATCATGAAGCTCAGATTTAATTGTTTTTAAGTACTCCCAACAACTGGCCTGGAAAAGTATTTTTTAACTTTTTCAACTATTTATAAAAAACCAAAACTAGCACAGCAGAAAAACAACATTTCCTATTTTTAGTGGCACAACACAGAGATTTTCCCATGCATGTGAAACTTACGAAGAAGATTGGTGTTAAAAGCTGTTGGCTGCATTAAAAAAAAATGTATTCACAGAGATGCACCTGCGTTGCAAAGATTGGGAGATGCAAGGACAAGATTGTAGATTTCGTAATCAATCAAAAGAACCTTTATTTGTCCCATAATGGAAAAATTGCAGTCGAAAGGAGTTTCTTTAGCTGATGGAAGGACAGGCTGAGGAAACCAGGTATTCAGGAGAGGCTTGAAAAGAGACGCTGTTGCATCAAGTCAAGAACCAGTTGGGGTTTTATGATTTTGATCCCGGTAACAAATCGATGAACCATCTAGGTGTACCCTGGGTCTAGCACTTTTCATCTAAGTGTTGAATAACGAGTTGAGCAGAAAGATGGATGAAGAAATATTGGTGGCATGCAATGTTCCCTCTAATTTTTTGTGTCTGGGCAAATACACAAGTTTCCTGAGCAGAAGGGGGCGGAGCAAAAACTTTTACTGTTTTGTGATGTCACCAGCAGTGACGAACCAAACACTGAAGCAGCGTTTTGAAGCAATTTGTTTAAAAAAGAAAGAAGAAAGAGATATGCTGCGGAGCTATGTCTCATTTTCTCATCTCTAGTTCAAATTGAGTTTTATTTTGTATACTGCATAAATTTTCTTGTGCGCTATTAATCTGCAAGCAGTGTGCAATTGCGCCGGCAATAGAGGGAACATTGTTGGCATGGTAGTCAGTCCTACAACATCACAAATACTGTAGAAGGTTGCTGATTTGAGCTCTTACTTGAGACACTGTAGTTGCATATTCTCCTTACGTGCATTTGAGTTCTCTCTTGCCACCCACCACCTATCAAAACATGCATCGTAAGCCAATTGGTTTCTGTGGAGTTCCTCAAAGGAGTGTGTGGTTGTTTGTTTCTGTGTGGTCCTTTGACAGACTGGTGACCTATTCAGGGTGTATGCCGCCTCTTGCCTTTTTACATGCCAATATGGACCGCTAAATTTATATTCCATAAAATGAGCAATAAAATAAATAAAACATTAAAAAAAGTTAGTTTTTTAGTTAATTTTATTCAACATCTAATTTATCTGCCAGATGAATGACCATTTTAATAATCTCTGGATCCTCTCAGCCACACTTGCAGAAGGTGGACCTCCTTGGTCCAGCGGGTGAAGTTCCTAGACCTTTGTAGTTACTTTTTTTTTTTTTTGCCTTTAACGGCACATGAAATGGCCAACATTTCTGCTTCTCTGTAAAGACGTTATTGAAACAATTTGAGTCACATCCCATTTAAAATGTTTTCTGTACATTAGTTTAGAACTTGAAGAACATTTTTGGATAAATTTCTAACTGAGCTTTACTTAAACATTCATGCACTTTTGGGCAAAGGAAGATTCGGGGCATTTTTGGGATCATAAATCTTATCTTAAAGCAGATAAACACAGCGTCTTTTGTTTGCTCAGAAATGTTATATTTGCCATAAAAAAACGTATAAAAACTTTTCTTAGTTTCTTTTCTGTTTTTGACACTGCTAGTTACCCCCTCGTCTACTACCCCGTTTTGTCCCACTCTCTGGACGCATTAAAGAGGGACAGCAGTACCTGAGGGGATGGACCGAGCTGGAGCGTAGCACTGAAACATTTCGTCCTTACATTAGAATGTAGGACAAAAGATGAGGCAAAGAACAACCAGACATTCACATGGTATCTTAATACTGGATGAAAACCCGCTCTAGCGCAGTCCCTCAGATGCTGGTGTCTAGTTTGCATTTTGTAAACTTGTGAGCAGAATTTCTCCAGTGTGACACTCCCATCCAGTGTTGCTACATCAGTTCTTTGTTCATGAACGTAGTGAGGACGTAATTGAATTTTGGGCCTCTAGCAGATAAAATTTTATTGTCAAAATTTGGTGAAACAAGTACGCCATAGATCAACCACCCTGTCATCACTCCCCAAACACACACGCCCTAGTACACACCCATGTATGCAGACTGATTATTTCTGTTTTCTACTGGCAGCTTGTTCTGCTTAACAAATGCTTAATCAGCTCATCCCTATGCTCTCAGACACACACACAAACACACACACACAGAGGTTGACCTAGAGGAGAGGAAATTGAATTAGTGGGGTGTAATGCAGCTCCTTGTGTGTGTAATCAGTCTAGGCTTAGAATACAGAGCCATTGTAAGTCACTGTGGTCAGAGCTCAGAGAGCCAGCGACCGCTGGGGGAAACTGGCCTTATCACTGGATATGATTACAGCAAGGGAATGTGTGCTTGTGGGTAGGCGGTGGTGAGATTTGTGTGGTAGTCATGAGCAACTGATTGCATGGGGAATGTGTGTGTACATGTTTGTAACTGCATACAAGTGTGAATGAAAAAAAGCAGAAGTATGTGAAAAAATGCTCATGCAAAAAAACAAAAACCAACAATTTTTGATTCCCATCACCACATGTGCCCACTTTTCTCCCCGCATGTTTCTGAAACTTTTATTTCCAGTGGCCATGTTTGTTTCTAATGTCATTGTTTGGTGCCGGCTGTTTTTTTTCACTGTGGATTTCATTGTTTTAGCCTGTCTTTTAATTATTTTTGTGCCGGTATTTTGCCTCGTCCTGATATAGTGTTTCCTGCTATTGTCTTTCCCTACCGGGCAGCTTGTCTCTGGACTCATGCCAACCAGTCCCTCCTAGATTAAAACACACACCACAATAACACACTCTTTCCCTTCCTTCTCTTGGCACTTGAGAGACAACACAAGAAGTCAGTGATACTGCAAAGTGAGTGTGTATGTGTAAGAGAGAGAGTCCACATTCAGCTCAGAGGGTTTAATCTCTCCCTCCCTCTTTTGCCTTTTGTTGCGGCCCCTCACTTTCTCAACGCTTGGCCAGAGGGAAGTGATACTGTGCTTGTGCGGGTGTGTGTTATTTGAGTGTCCTCGTAGCTCTTGATCTTTGTGGATTGAACCGTTGGTGAACTTGACTAATGGGACTAAAGTGACACACCTTTCATGCCTAATGCTTCCAGCTCAAACTGGTAAGGCACAACTTACATTTGGGAACATCTCTGGTTTTTTGTGGGATTTGTCAAAGTTCCAGTGTGAGTGTGAGCGTGGGAAATACAAGTGCAAGTGTGTTGAGATGCAAAATTCTTCTCTTCCTTTCTGACTGTCCTTCACTCATCTTTACCTCTTTCTCGTCCTTTCTTTCACCGGTTAGAGTTACTCATGTTACCGGCTTCCTACTGTTGTTGTGAGCCCTGTGGTTTCTCTGCAGCGGACTGAGGGCTCTCCCACGCTCTCCCAAAGAAAAAGAAAGGAAGAAAAACAGCCATAACCACTAAGAAGTTGGGGAAACATCTCCACTTTGCATTCTTTTTAAAACATTGACATGCCATTTCTCCGTAAAGCAAAAGCAACTTGTTGAGTTTTAGTAATCCTTGCATGTCAGGTTGGCCATTTTATTGCTTTTCTGGACAAATGTTCTCGTTTTTTTTGTCCAAGAAGGTGGTGGTGAGGGGGTTGGTGTGGTGAGAAAATTGGAAACAGAGCCACCCACAGTGGAAGTGAGTCAGCCCAGTATTTAGTGGTGTGTTGACTTAGGAAAAAAACTTCCATTGAGGTGGTAAAGTTGCTGGGGGGACAGAAGACACTCTGTCAAAAAAAAAAAAAAATCAAGTGGCATTTCGTTCATCTTTTCTGCAGAGTTCCCAGGAATGTTTGACTTGCGGAGGAAAGAATAAAAGATGGACAGAAAAGGGAGGAAAAAGAGAAGTGGTGTAAGCCAGAGGCTGTTTAGAAAGGGAGGGAGCAGTTTGTGTCCATCTGGGGCAATCCCAAGTGCTGAAAGCTTCTCCACCCTGATCCCAAACATCTCTTTCCCCCTTTTTTTTCTGCCTCTGTCGTTTTTTGTTGACCTTCTTCCTCTTTTTATTACAAGCTAGAAGGTTCGTGTTTCCCATCTGGGAAATGGATCAAATTTTTCTTTTTTTTTGCATTTTGCAAACAGATGCTGTTTCTATTGAACGTTCGTAGATTTTTTACTATTAATTTAAACCCACAATGCCTCTTTACACTCACCTGTTGAGCTCCAGATGCACAGAAAAATATTTACAGTGAAGCAAGTTTGATGAAAATGCTACACTTTAAGATAAAGTATAATTAAAATCTGTAAAAACAAAAATACCACAAGCCAATAAAAGACATCATCGCTCTGATTTTTTTGGTATTTTTGATGGACAAATTGTCCTATCAGCCTGTGAAGTTCTCTCTCTTTGTCTAGCCTGTTTGACCTCCCTCCAGCTGCTCTTCCTCCTGGTCTTCCAGCCTTCCTCCCTTTGCTCTGCCTGTGTATCCAGCGATAAGGCGACGTCGACAGTAGCACTTCCTTTTGCCACAGGAAGCAGGAAGTGTTGATTTTCACAGCAACCTCTCTGGACAAACTCAGTCTGCTGGGAACTTCATGCATGCACATTTACATACGAGCAGCTTTCACACATGCATGAGGGTAACCTGTCAGTAATTTCTGGGTGTCTTCGCCCTGCAGCTGTGCCCACTGACCGGCTTTCATGGGAAAACACTTGGGAAGAAACACACTTTATGTCACTTTGACCTCAGGCCCTGCTCACAGGTCAGAGGATGATTGCTTAATTATTTCTCTAATCACAGTGAATGTTTTGTTATCGCTCTGTTTGGCCAGAAAGGCCAAGGGTGTCGCTGTCGAGCTTGTAAAAACACAAACAACCATTCATCAGTTAATGGATTCCAGTTAGACTGCAGCCTGGGAGGCCTGGGAGAGAGTGAGAAAGAGGCAAACATCAAGAGAAAGATCGAGAAGGAACAAAAACTTTGTCAATAGTACACATGTAAATCTGATCTGTTCTTCTGATCAAGATATTTTGCAAACATTGTTGGGTATTTTTGTAGCGGCGCTACCTTCATAGGGGTGGCGTAGCAATAAGAAGAACCTCAGAATTAAAAACTGTGTCACAAAATAGCCCCAAGATTGACCACAAACACGTAATAGAGGCACATTTTAGGTTTGGTTTTTGACGCAGATCAGAAAATAAAGTTAAGACAAGTCATTTTTAAAATCAAAATTTTAGTTACAAGAAAAAAAACAACATAAAAATGTCACACTCAAGAAATTTGTGTTTCTCTTATTAGGACCTGTATTTTTAATGTTTGCATCTTGCAATTATACCTTTTTTAAAGAAACTTAAATGTGCAAATAACCGAACTGGGATAGGCCAGTTTGATTCCCACTGGACCGATGTCCAGTTGTCCTTGCGGATGACCTAACCCTCCGTTTCCCCCAGCACTGGCGCCATCGTGGTAGCCTGATGCAGTGCAAAGCAGGACCGAAATTTTCACATTTGAAGGATGAATACAGTATATTAAAAAAATAAAATCTTAATGTGGCTGGCTTCACATAAGAATAAAACCCTAAAAAAGAAATGTTTTTTAATAATTTTTGTTGACATATTATTTAAAAAAACCCAAACCTTTATCAGCTCAAATGTGAAATAAAGTGATTGAGCTTGAATCCGTAAGGCAAAAAAACCCTGGTATTATATTGATTAAAATTTTGCCAACTTTAACACTATTTCACAAACTTCTTTAACAAACGGGACGACTCTATCATGTCCAGATTACTGCTGGTTGTATCCTCAGTAAAATTTTATTATAAATCTAGTTTCCTTCCTGTAGGTCAAAGAATTGATTTCAAAATTTTTCTGGTTCATAAGGCAAAAACGGCTCTGGGCCAAACTATATAAAACAGACGCCATTCGAGTTGCTGAGACTTCAAAGATCATCAGGGTTGACTTTACTTTCTACTCTGAGTTTTAAACAAATGCATTTGGGTTTTCTGCATGGTTAAATGGAAGATAAAACGAGAAATACTAACAGAAACTTTCTTTTTGGTCCAAACATGTTCTAGAAATATTTCATAATCTACTTTTGCTGATTCAGGACTCGTGTTTTTTGTATTATTAAAAAAAATGAACTCTTTGTGTTTCTTTTGCTGCTAAATGCGACTTAAATTCACCATTTTTATTTAGTGTCAATAGCTTTTTTTTTCTGCCGATTTCCATTTTTATTCTGAACATCTGAAAATCCAGATTCTCTTGAATCTAAGCAACAGAAAAATTAAAGACAAGATTAAAAGAGAGAAAAGTAGGACCCTTATGATGGAGGAGTTAGGATTAAGTAAAACCCGAGAAGGCACATCGGTGTGGTAGGTTACTTTAAGTTTTGGGCGATTAGGAAACTTTGGCGATGTGATCCGAAACTACAGTCAGGGTCACGGGTCAAGAGGGGTGAGAAGGTCACAATGAGCCCAGCAGCTCTACTTAGAACAGGATATCCGGCAAGGAAAACTCATCTGTCTCCCTTTCTCTTGTTCAGTCCCTGTATTCCCACAAAGGGCAGAGCGGAGAGCAAAGGTGTAACCTTTCAATGAAAAACTCTGAGAAAATACAAGTTGATCATTTATCAGTGCCACTAAAGTTAATTGATGATATGTAAAAGCATCAGGTGTTTAAAGTGTGGGAAGGTAATGCTATCCTGCAATTTGTCCAAAACCTAAAAATTCATTTTTGTCTGTAAATGATGGACAATTTATTTTAATACTCACATGAAGGAAAGAGCATCTAACTTCCAAAATCTCAAATAATCTGATCTTCTTGCTTTTGCTCTTTGCATTCATTTATTTATTTTTTTGTTCTTGTGATTTCTGGGCAGCTCCAAATCTACCCCTCTAAAGCAGGGTCTGACCTTCAACTTAACAATACAGGATCACAGGAGTCACCTCATCAAAAACCGCTTCTGTGATGCAGTGCAAAAACAGAAAAATCATAGCATTTCTATGACTATAAAACAAGTTTTGTATATCAAGTTCAGACCTGATCTGACAGATATTTCTGTGTGTGACAAATACAGTGATACATCATTCTGGACATCAGGTAAAAAAAAAAAAAAAAAAAACACTAATTCAAACTCATTAAACCATGTCAGAAATTCTGATAGTTTTTTTTCCGTTCCGTCATCTTCCGCTTATCCGGGGCCAGGTCGTCGGTGCAACAGCCTCAGACAAGAAGCCCAGGCTTCTCTCAACCCCGGCTGCATGCTCCTGCTCTCTTGGGAGGATCCTATGGTGTTCCCCGTCCAGCTGTGAGACATAGTCTCTCCAGCAGGTCCCGGATTTGTATCTTGGTCTCCTCCCGGTGGGACGTACCCGAAACACCTCACAAGTGAGGCGCTCGGGGGGAATCCTGACCAGATGCCCAAACCACTCCATTTGGCTTCTCTAAACTTGGAGGAGGACCGGCTCTACTCCGGGCTGTTCCCGGATGGCAGAACTCCTCACCTGATCTCTGAGAATGAGGGCAGCCACCCTGCAGAGGAAGATCATTTCTGACGCTTGTATTCGTGATCTCATTCTTTCGGTCACTGATGGGTTTCTAAAAAAAGTTAGACATATTCCCGTAGACATATTGCCACAATGATTCAGAAAACTTTGGTTGTTTTTTTGAAAATGGGCTGACGTGTAATAATCAGCATAACCAGCACTACAGTTAAATAATTTTGCCTTCTTAAAAAGCTAATACGATCATCTGATCATATCGGTAAATGGCAAATAAATATACGTACATGTATGGAGGTCAGATTAAGGCTAGCTAGAGATTGGGGTGTTTTAATGTGATACATTTCAGCCTCTAAAACCTTCCTCCAATAACTTCTGCACACACATCCCTGGTATGGCATTTTGTTGAAGTATTTATCTGGAACAATTTTCATTATGAGTTCTTACAATAATATGTGTTTTTTTTTATTATTCAACCTATTTTAAGTTACGGTTAAGAGACCTAAGCGGTCACCGTCTTCCTTCCAAACTGGAGGAACTTGGCCATTGTGTAAGACAATGTCTCCACAGTGCTTCACACAGTCCCCTGGCAACATATTGATTCAGCCAGAGAAACAAAACCTCTCCAGCATGCTCTGCTTATTTAGGAAAAGCTGCAATTGCATTTGTTTAAAAAATCCTCTTGAAGGATGACAGGTTACTAAAACGGTCCAGTAAACAGGCAACTTGTGAGTCCGTGCAAGTTTGTTTAAAACCAAAGCTTCATTTCATCCTAATTAGGTTTCCTAGATCCAAACAAGCTGACAAAATCCTATCCATGTTTTAGTCCAATATACAAGACAACGAAGCTCTATGCACACACTCAAACTTTAATGTAAAAAAATAAATGTATTACTATTGTTTTTCAAAAGTTTTGTAAAGTTTTGATTGTGCCAGACATAAAAAATGAGTAATTCTTTCCTTTTGTGAGGTGTTCAGAAAATCTTCTTCACAACAAAATAATCAATATTCTCTCCCTAAAACGAGTCAACCTGGTTTTCTCACTTTTGTACGTTTTCTAGTGGGTGATATTTTCCGTTTGGGAACGTTGACAGATTTTTTTTTTCCTACCACTACTTTATCATGACACAAGTGAGAGACAGAGATGAGAACGAGAGGACGTGCAAGAGAGAGGAAAAGACTAAAAACAAGAGATGAGAAACGAGTTGTGGAGCTAATTTTAGCAGGTCTGGTTGTTTCCTGCGCTCACGCTTTCAGGCTTGCTGTTATTCAGATTGGTGGGCGTTAAGAAGCGGGACCTGTGATATGATTCTGCTTTTGAGAATTTGTGTTTGCGTGTGCGTTTGTGCGTCTGTTTGATGCTGAAATCCCTGGGATTTTCTTGCGGTTGCCTTGGCATCTCACTGTGTTTTGACCGACTTAAAAACCCCCTTATCCTCAGGGTAGAACAGCTTCTCATCCTCTCATTAGAAACTTGGCTTAGGTTATCACAGTTGACCTGTCTTACATCCTACGAGATCAAAAAGTAAAAGAGCTATAGCCGTCTCTGACATTGTCTGCATGTTACTTTTCATTGATATTTTATTTACAGATAAAACCTTTCTGAATTAAAATGAAAAACCTATACATATATGTGCAACAACACTTCTTTCTTAATTCCTGCAGTGTTTAGTGCAAACTGAAAGAGATTAAAACGAATAAAATATGATCATACATATCTTTGAAGATTAACTCAAGAATTTGGATTTCTTATACTAACAATTAATTGGAAGTAAAAGACGTGTTTGTTTCTTTTTATGGAAGAGGAACCTCTTACTTTTTAAGAAAGTTTTTCTTCAAAATTTACTGTGTTCTTCTTCTTCTTTTGGCATTTCCTTTCAGGGGTCGCCACAGCAAGTCAGTTTCTTCCATCTAACCCTATCTGTTGCATCTTCTTCGGTCACACCAACTATCTTCATGTCTTCCTTCACTGCGTCCATGAATCTCCTCTTTGGTCTTCCTCTAGGCCTCTTTCCTGGTGGTTCTAAACCCAGCATCCTTCTTCCAATGTACTCTCTCCTCTGTACATGTCCAAACCATCTCAGTCTGGTCTCTCTGACTTGATCTCCAAAACCTCTAACATGTGCTGTTCCCCTGATACGCTCATTTCTAATCCTGTCCATCCTGGTCACTCCCAGAGAGATCCTCAGCATCTTCAACTCTGCTACCTCCATCTCTGTTTTCTGTCTTTTTCTCAGTGCCATTGTCTCTAGACCAAACAGCACGGCCGGTCTCACCACAGTTTTGTACACGTTCCCTGCCATTTTAACTGAAACTCTTCTATCCACACCTGGTACTTTTCTCCACTTGTTCCAGCCTGTCTAGAACAAGTGGCAGGCAGGCTGCCACTTCTTCACCTCTTTTCCACACTCTCCATTGCTCTGAACTGTTGATCCCAAGTACTTAAAATCTTTCACCTTCATAATTTACTGTGTTCACAGGAGTTATTTTAGGATGAAAAGAGGTAACTGAAAAGCTTGATGGTTTTTTTTTTTCAAAATTGTCGTTGTTTTGCGTTCCCAAATTGCACTTTGGAGATATTTTCGGTACATCTTGTTCCTGAAAAAAAAAAGGAAGACAAGTATTTGGTTCTTAAAATTGTAAATGATTCGATCAACTCTAATCCCATGAAGCATTTTGAAATTTTAAAAATACCAGTCATTCTGCCTTGTAATGAAGCCATTCCCATGAAATACTATGGTTGATTTTAGGTTCTTGACCATATTTTTTTAGAAAGTTTCATGTTGACCGTGTTTGAGTCCTGGAGTCGTGGTGAGGCTTGACTCACTGGCTTTTCTGTGTGGAGTTTGCATGTTCTCCCATGCATGCATGAATTCCTCCAGGTGTTCCGGCTAGCTCCCACCCTCCAAAAATATGCATGTTATGTTGATTGGTCATTGCAAAATTGCTCCTGGAAATGTGTGTGTGGATGGTTGTCTGCATGTGTGGCCCCACAACAGACTGGCGACCTGTTTGGGGTGTACCCTGCCTCTTGCCTGAAATATCCGAGATAGGCTCTGGCACCAAGTAAGGGACAAGCGGTTCTGAAGAAGAAACGAAACACAATAAGTTCAGTTTTTGCTGCTCTAAAACAAGAAACTAATTAAGCGGACACTCTTGGTTTGGTAAAATAATGTTAAATGAAACTCGTAACTTTAATTAGTTGAAACTTGCTGGAAAGCCCACACAGTCTGTAGTGCAGGATTAAATATCATTGCTTGCACTTTCAGACAATTTTTTTTTTTTTTTTCTACTTTAAGACTTGTGAGCTCAGACATTATTTTCTGAATGGTAACATTCTCTGGGTTTGGGATTTTAAATAACCCTGTAGCCACCAAAAAAAATTTCAGTCTGACTGCATCTTATGACGATCAAGTGACCCACAGAAGACAAAAACGGATTTCTACTGAAATCTCTCAAAGATAGAAACAGAATATTTTCTCTTCCTGCAGGTGGGAGGTTTCCGGTTCTGAAATTATCGTCAAAAAAAGAGGTCTAGCAGCTTTCGTTGGAGTTCAGAACTGCAGCTAACCACACCCTGATCTTTCACACACACAAATATGTAAACAGAGGCGAACACATGGTTGCGTGCTTGCATGATCCTCTGCTTGCATAAAAATATAACACACACGGCTCAAACTTGTTTCCTCCCAAATATTTCTCAAACTTTTTTTATTTTATTCTCTTTGTTCTAATGTTTACTCAGCCCAGAAAAGATAATAAGTCTTTTCCTCCCATGCTCATATTACTCCCTGGCTTCATCATCCAATCTCACTCCATTCCCTATCTTCATCTGGTTCTCCTTCTTCTTCATCTTTGCTTTTCTTACTTCCCCAGCCTCTGTTTCTCTCCCTTTCTCCTTTGCTCTTTCTTTTCTCCTCTCATGCAGCATTCTTTGCATTCCTCTTGGCTTCTTAAAGGGAAGGACCCCGCTGGTAGACCAAGGCCAAACATTATTACAGCGCTCTCTCCTCCTCTCATGCTATCATTGGACCTCTCTGCTCATGTCCTTCTGTTCTCTTCCTTTCTATCCTCTTTGTGTTATCCCTTCCTATTGCACGTCTTTGTTCTTGTTCTCTAAACTCTGGATTTGTTTTTGGAGCATTGGTAGCTCCGAGCTCGGCTGTGCAATGTCTGCCGAGACTATCTGTGGAAGTGGAGGTCACATCCTCCTGTCATGTAAGAGAAGTCCATTCATGTTTATACAACTGCATGGGATGGATCTTCCAGTAAGAACACACACTGCCTGTAACTGGCAGATAAAGTACATGTTGTGTTCTGTGTAAAGAAACACACACTTTCCCAGCTAGGCATTTTTTTCTCAACTTTTGTCATGTTATTTGAATGCATTAGATTTAATTTAGCTGTAAAATATTAGAGTATTTTAAAAAAGTCTGGAACATTCCAAGATTTTTTAGCTGACACATTTTTTTTTTTTGGTTTTGACATATTTGTTTTAGATCATTCTTTGCAGATTTGCAAGTCTTCTTTCCCTCGCGCTTTTTTTTTTTTAAGTTTCTTTTCTTGTCAAACGTTGCGTTGTAGCATAAAACTGAATTTGCAGGTGGGAGGTAGCTTTGAAGCTCACAGTTGACCACATCCTGGCCCATATAGTACCAAGAGACGAGCTCTGCATACGTCAGACTGCTTTTTTTTTAATCTGTGTCACATCAGTTTAATTTAACGTAAAAATTGATGATTGAGCTTTTGATGAAAACTAATTTGAACATCTTGACTTTCAAACTGTGAGCAACTTAAAGTTTTAAATATTTTGCTTTTGACCCTTTTTTCTCATTTAAATGTAAAATCCTGATGCAATTAAAAGCTTTGATTTATTGATTTGAATAAATGATTCAAGATTTTAGTTAATATTTGTGTAAAATAACACATTTTGCATGAGTTTGAGGTTTGTAAAGAAAAAAAAGCAAGTGACCAGTGCAGGATTGTGTGTGTTTATATGTGTGTGTGTATTCCTTTCTCCCTGTGGGCGGTTGCCTGCTGTGCTGCTTTTCTGTCACCCTGTGGTTTTGTTATTTTCGGCTAGAAACCGGATGTGATTCAGACTGCATGGTAGGTTGTGTAATTGAATGGACTAACCACATACACATATTGTGCAAGTGCACACATACACACTCACATACACTTCAACATAAACTTTTTGTTACAGGCATAAGACTCTCATATTCTGTTGTGTAGTTGTGCTCACCCACACACAGAGGGTTTCTGGGAACGGATCTGGGTTCCCCCCTGTTCAAAGAGACGCCTAAGGGTGAGCGAGCGGACGATGCAGCACCAGAGGTAGACAAACGCACGCTTCTTGGTTTCAATATTGGTTGGAAACATCAGTTATTGGCCTGGCTCATGCAGAGATCGGAAAAAAGGATAAAATGCACACAAACGTTTGAGATGTATGGAAACTGTGAAGGACGGTTGAAAGTGGGGAAAAAACATCAAAGAGAGAGTGAAACTTAATAAATGATATTTTCTCACACGCCAAAAAATGAACACAGCAGCAGAATTTAAAACAAAGCAAGAAAAAAAAGTGACAACTTGTGAAGAAAATTTCCAATTTGTTTCTGCTGTAATTTTCTAAAAATCCTCAATTGTGTTTCACTTGAAATTCTTCACACTAAGTTTAAAATTTCCCATTATTTTTTTTGCTGCATCACATTAATCAGAATGAGGTATGCATTGTGAAAAGCTATAAGGATGTACGTAATTCAATATGTGGGCACTTCCAGCAACTGGCTTCTCAATTCTAAGAAAACTTTAGAAGATAACCCTATGTCATGTGATTTGCCACAATAACGCATACATTGTGGTTGATTGTGTTTGGTACATTTGCTTTGACAGGATGTTACACTTCCTCATGTAAGGGCCGGGAAACCCTGAGCTGGATAGCGTTAAGGCAAATTTGTGAAAAGATCCAAATGGAAAGAAATGACTGTTTGATGGTATTCCAAGAGTATATGTTCATACGTAATCTTAAGTAGATTATCGTCATTGTAAGGTGGGACACAACTTGGACTAAAACATTTGAGGATTCTATCTTAATTAAAAAATACAGAAGTTTACAAATGTTACCTTAGAGATTTCTCATACAGCTTGCAGATGACGATTGTCGTCATGACTCTTTAGTAAAGTCAGCTTACGTCAACACAAACTAACGTCATTCATAAAACAGTTATTTCTAAAGGTAGAAATTCAATATCGACACAGTCTAATGGTAACACGTCAAACATAGGTCTATCTATAAAACAACATCTACATAAATATGGTTTATAACTGTACAGCCCATAGCAAGAGCTCCGAGACGCCGTACTCCCGGAGTCCCCCCACAGGAGTCTCCTAGGACACGGTCGAATGCCTTCTCCAGATCCACAAAGCACATGTAGACTGGTTAGGCAAACTCCCATGACCCCTCCAGGATCCTGAAGAGGGTATAGAGCTGGTCCGTAGTTCCACGTCCAGGACGGAAACCACACTGCTCCTCTTTAACCCGAGACTCAACAATCTGGCGGACCCTGCTCTCCAGTACCCCTGAATAGACCTTCCCGGGGAGGTTGAGGAGTGTGATTCCGTGGTAGTTGGAGCACATCTCCGGTTTGTCTTCTTGTAAATAGGGATGCCCCCAAGCGCCTCGCTGGTGAGGCGTTTCGGACACGTCCCACTGGTAGGAGAGCAAGAGGCAGACCCTGGACCCGCTGGAGAGATTGTCTCACAGCTGGCTGGGGAATGACTCGGGATCCTTCTGGGTGAGCTGGAGGATGCAGCTAGGGTGAGAGAAGCCTGGACTTCCCGTCTGAGGCTGTTGCCCCCGTGACCCGGCGACGGATAAGCGGAAGATGACGGAACGGAAAACAACTGTACAGTATATCAATAAATGCATGTCCATATGTAGATGAATCATGTCAAAATATTGGTATGTTGATATTTTGATTCATCAACTTATTAATTTTGTGCGCAACTACGTAAAACTGCTAAAAAAATTGTTTTTTGTCATTTCAGATCCAAAAAAAACAAAGTCATTTTGATAATCTGATGTTATTATGAAATTTCCAAAAAAAATAAATTTATCGGAAAATTTTCACCCAAGTTGTTTTTGTAAAACTCTTGTTTGAAGCATTTTGATTATTATGCTATTTTTAAATGACATCATAGACAAAGTCTGGAAAAAGATTAGAATGAAAATAGCTTTCTTTATTCATTCAAGTAAAAATGGGTTTAAAAAAATAGAACAAAAAATCCAAATGATTTTGTATTTAATTGACATTTTCGAGGTGGTCTGGTTCACACACACTGAAATGACCTCCAGTCTGATTCTTCCTAATTAGCTTTGAAACATCTTAAATCTGATGAGAACAAACTCCGGCCTGATCCTGCTGCCTGTACGGTACACGGGATTTTAGGTTTTGTTTCATAACAGGCTTGCATTAGCTTTGATTCTATACAGATTACTGTTTAATCCCTCACCACATGAGCAAATCAGTCACAGTTTTAATCTCAAAAGATTAAAATGGTACACGGTTATGACAAGTTTGTGAATTCAAGGAACTGTATAAAGGTACGTATATGCAGAATCAGCTATATAAAACAATATGCTGCTGCTGGGCCGACAGAAACTATTGCAAACCTTTCCCCAGATTTCTGTTTTTATTCTATACAGGTACCTAAAAATATACTCTAGCAGTGGTTTCAGGATTCATTAGCCTCTATCACTGCTGGTACTAATTTTTTCCCCCAACTAAAATCTTTCATAACAGAAATATGCAGCTGTGTATTAAAAAAGACAAGACTAAAAAACAAAATAAAACAAGATATGTCTAAAAAATTGATGATATAGTTAATTGATTTCATTAAAAAAAAATGGATTTTAGTTTAGCAAAAGTTTTACAAAATTTGATTCAATTGGTGAAAGAATCTGATACATTTTAATTTGGGGGAGGCGTTGGCTCATTGGTAGAGTGTTTGTGCTTGGACTGGGAGAAATTGGTTCAAATCCCAATTACCTGCTGAGATGTCTCTGAAGCAGACACCTAACCACGTAGTTACTCTCACCATTGGCGCTGTCATGACTGCCTGCTGAGTTGCAATGAAGCAAAGTAATCTCCCCATTGTGGAACTAAAAAGGAATTCATTTTCTGTCCGACTGATACAATCAAAGTGAAGATGAAATGTAAGTTTTGGAAAGAAAGTAAAAAAAAAAAATCAGAATAAAGAATAGTTTATTAATAAAAAATGACAAGTTTGTGGCCTGATGCCTGAAGAGCCATCAGGTATCACAGTCCAGAAGAGTGCAAAACTAGGAACAGCAAGGACACTGTGCAGAACCCTCAAGCTCCCCGGCCTCTGGTAGGGGACTCAAGTTTGGAAAGTGTGGAAAACCGCCCACGAAGGGAGAGAACCAAATTTTTTACATGTGTGTACCACATTTGGGAACCAATACCTCAAAGATAGCATGGAATATTATGGAATCTTTGAAAATATTTTTTCTATTTGGTTGGAGATACAAACTCAAGAAGCCAGAAAAGATCTTGAGAACTTTGACTCATATCCAAAATTCACAAAAAGTCGCTGGACTCTCAGTCCCAGGTAATCTCCTACACTGTCCTTTTACAAATAACACACTGAAAATTAAAACAACTTTACTCATACAAACAGCAAGTTTAGCAATGACACATGTGTAGTGGAAAGATAAAAAATATTCCCACAGCAAGTGAGACTGTTGTGCTCAAGTTTAATGGGTTTCAGTTCAGCAAAAGTTTGAACAAATCTGATTCAATTAGTGGAAAAATCTGATTCATTCTTGTTTCCGTCTAGTACAATCAAAGTGAAAATGCAAGCAAGTGTAAGTTTTGGAAGGAAAAAAAAGAATAAAGAATAGTTTATCAATTAAAATGTCAATTTTTATTATATATTTTTATTTTTGTGTGTTTTTGTGTGTGTGTACCACATTTGGAAGTATATACCTCAAAGACAGTATACAATACCATGGAGTCTTTATCTTTTTTATTTTTTGTAATTATTCATGTTTGGTTGAAGATACAAACTCAAGAAACCAGAAAAGACCAAGAAAAAGATGATTTACACGGACATTCGATATTTGTATCAAAATATGTGTTAAAGTCAATATGTAATATTGATCTCATATCTGTTAAGGTGTTCCTGCTGCTTCTCGTATTTGGGAGGCTTTCACACTGTACTGAGTACTTAAAAATTGTATTCATCCCTGTGATGGCTGCACCTATAGCCACACAACAGTGCTCCAATCCCTGGATTTAAGGATCACCTGCTGTCCACAGGGCAGAGCTACCAAAATTGGATTACACCATTCACCTATATTAGGGGGAAAATTGGTGGTGCTAGGTTGGATTTAGGTTACCTATTTTGTTTAAACCCACCTTTTTGTGTTGGCAGTGGTTTTGTCAGCCCTTATTTAAGTTCTGGCTTTTCTCAATCAGGATAGGATTGTACGTTAGACTTAATTCTCTTCTGTTAAACCTTGTTTTGAATTTAGACACTTTAACCTCTTTTAGAATTGTTGAACGTTAGGATTTTTTAAAAAAATTATTTTGGATTAAATAATTAAAAAAATAAAAATAAAGAAAACTTTTTTTTTTTTAAATCTATTTCACTGCTCGGTCATCACAATCCGCCTCTTTGAAAATCACAAAAGATAGCGCTGGCGCAGACAGTGTGACGTAACGAGAGGTAACCAGTTCGCATCAGAATGTACCATAATCGGCTTGAGAGCGAGTCATTTTGTAAATGTTTTAGTTTTAATGAATGACACACTTTAACAAAAAACACTTTATTGTTTTTTTCTGGGTGGGCGGCTGACTTTTTTTTGGCTATGTAGAAATAACAAACACTTGTCTTTACTAAAAATCACATTTTCCCCGTATTTAAATACGGGAAAAAACAAATAACTAGATAGATATAAGTCTGATCTTGTTTTCCACTTTTCTAAAAGATATAAAGATGCAAGAGTCAGGTATTATCACTGAAGCTTTTTGACAGCAGGTGGAGCCACGGTGTTGAACACATTTCTTTATTTAAGATAAAAAAAATATTTAAAAAATTAAAATCTTTATGCAAAAAAGTTTTGGACACAGTCTTCTCTCAGGATCTGTGAGAGCAGGGGAAGCAAGAGAACAATAGTGTTGGAGATCAGTGTGAAGTGGAGTCTATTTTTGGTGGGACCCGCCTTGCCTTCTATTTCTGTCAGTAAGAGAAGAGAAGGAGGGAGCAGTACGTTTACAGAGGCTGGACTTTCTTTTCTGCAACTTGTCTCCGCTAAGACACTTTTCAGTTGCTCCTCTTCTCTCTGACCATCAGCTCCCTCCTGGATGTAACGGACATCTGTTATTACACATTAATAACAAGACGGACTTGATCAGCTGGATTATAAGAGTTTTTTTTTTCTTCTGTCACACTTTGCAAGGTAGGGAGATCCGATTGTAAAAAAAAAAAAAACTGGTAGGACCAGCTTTAAACTCTGTGTGTTTTGTTGGTTATGATCAGTTTAGTTTTTTCAAACTTCTACCTGTGACTTTTTTTATTTTCCAAGTGTGTCAACTTGCTTTAAAACTTTATTTTCTGTTGTTTTATTCGTCATTATTATAGATTTTCATTGTGATCCGATGTCTTTAATAAAAAAGGGAGAAATCTTCTAACAGATTAGTTTGATTTCAGTGCCTCTATGTTGTAGTTTTTCAAAAAAAAAAGTCTGTTTTTTGTGCTTTTTTGCTTCTTTGCAACTCAGCTCCAGGTGCTGTGTTTGCCTTCTTCTCTGCTGGTCTTCTTTTTGTCTTGGTATGTGGTTTTCTTCTCGTTCTGGGTCATATATAAGATCTATGGCAACTACATCACAGAACCGTTGAGCACATCCAAGAAAACAGACCACATCTGGTTAGATCAGCTGTTTTATAACTTTTAAGTTTAACTTATTCAGTTTATACATTAAATCTGCAAGCCTAGAATGAAAAAGAAGTTTTAAAAAGGTGTTTCAATTTAACTACAAAACAACCACAAAATTCCAAAAAAAAAAACAGTAGTGGGGTAAAAAGAAGAAACCTCATGGGGACCCACATGAAGAAGAGATCCCTCCCCCAGGATGAGCAGCCAATATATCTAACACTGTTAATTATATATTAGCTTTTTCTTTTACAGCTTATATCTGAATAAAGATGAGCTCCATCCTGATGTAAACAGGATGGTATATCAATGGTAGTTTAACTTTGACTTGAATGTGTTTTTGTTTTTGTGTGCCTCTACAGATGGATTCGACCCCTTTGGGAGTACCTTAGAAGCTAACAGGACGTCATACTTCACACACTGACAGGTTGGACTTTTAACCTTTTAAGAAGAAACAAACTGCTAAATTCCAACTTGTACTTAATAAGTAGTTATGTTGTGGGTAGAAGTTTTACTTAAACTTCTAAGAGGTGGCCCACAGTCTTCAGCGCTGAAACATAAATCGGGAAAAAAAAGCTGCCAGTTTACAGTCAAACCCTCAGGATTACATTTTCTCTTCTATAAGGTCATTTTTTTCAGATTATGTCCAAAAATTACAGTATTTAGCTGAGATCAGTGTTAGCAGTTGGTTGGAAACGATTATATTCTATGAGAATTGCAGTGAAGTACAGAACAGGTGTTGGCCTAGTTAAAGGAATGTAGAACATGGTACTCTTGTGTACTTTTTGTGTGGTTACCGAAATGAGTTTTAGAGCAATTCCTGTAGAGTTATTACGTTTTATATATCGAAACCCTTTATTCAGTGTTTAAACATTCAATACTGATTACTTTTAACAGGATGTGCACGTACATCAGTAGAGGGTTCTTTCGTGGTCAAAGGATTCACTTCCCTCAATTGAAATTTCACTTCCATGATTTTAAGATTTCTTTTTTTAGCAGTCTAGTGACCTGCACAAATTAGGACTATGAACACTCTTGTTCTGTGCATAGAAAAAAGGAATGCGAATGGCATTATAGTTTTAGTTTCAGCATACATTCAATCATAGGTAATAAAAATATGTAAAGCGGAAGAGGTTTTTTTCTATTTATAGAAGCACCAATACCCATATGATTTTCTGCGGTGAGAGTAGAAGCCCCGTGTCTTCTGGCAAATATTTTTTCCTCGCTATGTCCAGAATTCGTAACATATCTCAACAATTTAGCTCGTTGTTGATTCACATGAGAACGAAAAGGGTTCTTTTTCTACCTTAGATCAGGGGATCAAAAATTTGATCCCTTGTTCCACCCATCAGAAACAAGTCACCCTGCTACTTCTTTGTGCCCTGCCTGTTTCTTTGGATTAGTTTTCTCTACTGCAAAGTATGGCTGTGTGATCACACTGTGTAGGATTACAATGCATGACTCTCTGAATGGAAGCTGGCTCTCACTGTGCCAGGCTGTACTAACTGTATGTGAACCGACGACCCACTGTGTGACTTGTGTGTCTGTGGAAAAACCCGGTGAGGTCATGGCCAGACCATCAGAGTCCGGTTACATGTGTGTTGTCCATGCGGGGGGGAAGACTGATATTGGACATCTTGCTTTTGTCTTCATTTTTAATCTCCGTCTTTTCTTGGGCTGATTCTCATAGACAAATTTAAAAATACACACACCCACACATGAGCCCTCTTGAAATCATTTTTAGTGTTGAGTATATTACCCTTACGTCAGATGTTTCTGTGGCTGGAGTCTGTTTGGCTGTCTAAGGTGGTAGCAGTCTGTGCCAGATGTGCTCAGTATGTGAAACCACCATTTTAAAGGCCTCTAAAGCTCCAGCAGCTCAATAAACTACACAAATTGCAATAATAGATCTGCTCATCAGAAATAAACTTCTTTTTCTCCAGATTGACCCCAAGCTGTACTATGATCTAAGTGAGAAGAACCAGTGAGTCAGACCTTTGTCTTTAAGATTATCTCATCACAAGCAGTTCTTTTCTGAATTACCTAAAGATCAACATGAAAACTCGCTTCTTCCTGAATGAGATTGTACATCTTTTTGTGTAATTCCTAAAATCCAAGCCAGACACTCCTAGAGAGGTAGAATTAGTTTTATTTGCACATTTAATTTATGATAATTGCTGCACGAGGCTGTTTGCTAGACTGGAATTTATTACATCCTGACTTGTTAAATTGGTACTTTAATCAAATTTTACACTTTGTGTTGCTTTCTTTATTTAGAGTTAACAAAATCTGTGAAAGCTCCTCCTCTCGATTGAGATATTCACAAAAAAACACACTCAAATGTTCAAAATTGTAAGTCATTTTAATCATTTGTTAAGTTAACCAACATTAATCAGTCAGGATTTTATGCAATAATTTTCTGCCCCACCTCCACCCGGGTTGTGTTGGAAATGTCGGTATGTGCTTACTCGTCTCTCCACGCCCAGAAGCACCTAATCAGCAAAGCTGTGAAGCTTGTTTTCAGTTTGTTCCTGGTTTTAAGTAGCAATGATCGACCATAAACAAGGTCTGACAAAAATGAATATTTCATGCCTGACATAATTAAATACTGAGATGAGAAGATTGTAACAAAATCCCTGTTAACTCCGTTTGTGTAGGTTGTTAAATCTGACTGTTGCCGAGCATTATTGATCTGCTCCAAACCACATTAGCAAAAAACTAACGAGCTCATTCTATGCATTATGCAAATTTTTGTTCATAAAAATAAGACAATAATTTTCTTAGATCACATGTAAAAAAATCTAAAAAGGATGTTCACAGTTTTTATCAGCTCAACTTGTGCTGCACTTGTAAGAAAAAATGTGTCAGATAGTTTGGATAGTATGGTCACCAGCTGTGGGTGAGGACCGAAGGAACGAGATCACGGATACAAGCAGCGGAAATGAGCTTCCTCCGTTGGGTGGCAGCTCTCTCACTCAGAGATAAAGCTCGGAGTAGAGCTCGGAGTGGAGCTCGGAGTGGAGCTCGGAGCTCGGAGTGGAGCTCGGAGCTCGGAGTGGAGCTCGGAATAGAGCTGCTGCTCCGATGGGTTGAGAAAATCCAGATTTGGTGGTTCAGTCATCTGGTTACGATGCCTCCCAAGCTCGTTTTGGGCACGTCCCACCAGGAGGACGCCAAGAGGCAGACCCCAGACTCGGTGGGGAGACTATGTCTCACAGCTGGCCGAGGAGCGTCTCGGGATTCTTCCGGGTGATCTGGAGGATGCAGCCGGTGTAAGAGAAGCCTGGGCTTCCCGTCTGAGGCTGCTGCCCTCATGACCCAGCCCTGGATAAGCGGAAGACAATGAAACCGAACTGAAAAAAAGTTTGGATAGATTTACTTTCATTGACGGTTTTCGGCTTTTAAAACCTTATTGTGTACAAAACCCCTTTAAAACACTCCATTGCTAACTGGGAAAACCCCTTTGGAGTCATTTTCACATCCGTAACCCTTGTTGTTTTCCAGCTTAGTTCTTTCTAAATATATTTATTTCCTTCCTTCTGTGCTCAGCAGCTCTAGAGAAGACGACGGATTACAATAAGGAGTATTGTAATAACTGAGCTGAGGATCATTTTTCTTCTTCCTCGTTGTGCTTTTCAAATACATAGGTCAGCTGATGCTGGTTGATTTGCTGAATTGTTGAACCAGTTTGGGAATGCAGACATGCTATGAAAAAGGAAGTGTTTTTTTTTAAAATGTATGTCATTGAATTTCAATTTAAATCTGTGGTTAAAAGTGTTACAAAATATGTTTTAAAAAAAACAAGGACATTTAAACGGATAAAAGCTTTTTTTTTTGGTTACGTCTTACCTTTTTACTTTGACTAACCCAGTAACACCTTAAGATTAAATAAACACTCCAGTGTGAACAAAGGTAATATTTCATTAAACATGCGAGATGGTTATTTCCATCAAAGCAGACAACCGTACTTCCTTCTGAATTTCCAGTGTGTTTGTTCTCAAGCAGGCTCAAGTTTAGGGCTGAAACAACTAATCGAATTAATCGATTATAATCAATTATTGAAATAGTTGTCGACTAATTTAGTCATCGATTAATCGTTTAGGAAGTTTTTGCTGTCAACTCCACTCAGTATTACACAACTTGATTGTTTTTTTGTGTATTTTTACTCATGTTAACCTAGGCCATTTTTGTTTGGTACTATACCTCTGAACAAGGTTAAACTTGCAAATCTAAAACTGTTAACAATTTCTTGTTTTTAAATGTGATCCTGGATGGGTCAACAGTTTACAATTTATGTTTTTTTAGCCAGTACTATAAAACACATTTTATGGGTGCTCGTGATTTACCTTTACTGTATACAGTAAGTAGACTTATTACTTTATATTTGCTGTAGAAATGGTAATATTCTCCCTCTTTATTTCACAGAAAGATAAACATTTTTACTTGTTAGAATGAGCCCAACATATTGTTTAAGTGGTTATGAGTTGTTTTGCATAATTGCATTCAATAAAATGCCAAAAAACTATTATTTATTAAGTTGCCAATTTTACCCGATTAATCGAGCCAGTAATCGCCAGATTAATCGATCACCAAAATAATCGTTAGTTGCAGCTCTAATCAAGTTATTAAATCCCAACATTCACGGTGTTTACCAGTGTTTACTGGTAAACATTTTAAGTCATATTAAGTCATCTTAACTTGTGCTCATGATTTCCTCTGAAATGTGACCACAGGATCCAGTAAAGTTCCAGGTACAGTATGAGGTTTAGCTTTTTCTCGGTAGTAATGGTAGTAATAGTAGACGGCATTGAAGGAGGCAGCTATTTTTGCCCTGTTGAACAAATGGCTCAATTGTCCTGCCTCTAGGTGCATGAAATCACTTGATATGTCAGGGGTAACGTTATATAATACTCTCTGAGGGGCCCCAGAGGGCTGTGTGTGTTTTAACGTATGTGTGCGTGCAGTTGTCTACTTTTCACTTCTTTTAATTGTGTGTGTGTTTGTTACTTCTCGACAGGCTTTGACATATTCGCTGTATTATGCAGTAAATGGGGTAGAAAGGCTCTAAGTGAATGCGGTATGGCCTCGAGTAACACTGTCTGTAATATTTTATTAGTGTGTCAAATCAATTTATGTTGTATTAACCTTTGAGGTGAAAGCTTCATGCTGTGGTCAGCTGGGCAACTGGTTCGTTGCTGGCCTCCCGCCAAAGCCTCCATCCCACCCCCCTTTAGAACGTCTTTTCTTGCTCCTTGTCTCTCTTTCTTTCAAGCACAAAAGCATAAACACGTAGACACACCATATCCTGCTGAAACTTACTGAACTCTGTGGAATTATTTTTTTAAAAGATTAATGCTTGTGGCATTTGGTGAGGAAAAAACCTTCAATTTTCACCTCTGTTCCACCCACCGCTCCAAACCAAGAAGCCTTGGATGTAAAAAGGCATTCTTTAGCACTTAGCTACTCACCTTTTATTGTTTGTGTTTGTTGATGCTAATTGGTTTTATTTAGGAGCACAGGGTGGAGGTGAAATGAATACGGGAGCAATTTGTGCTGATTATTCAGACCTGCTCTAAGGTTTCTTTCTCTTTAGACAAACCTCATTAGGCGAGGCTTAATGAGTAAAGCTGCTTAAGAAAAGATCAGGCGTATCTAACGTTAAAATCCTAATAAAATATTTATTGAGATGTATATTTGGAGCCCTCTTCATTTTGTATAGAGATTAAACAATCTGATATTGGACACCACAAAGATCGGTGATATCCACGTATCATTATCAATGGGCTTTCTAAAGCAGACCATTCATTAGATTTGATTTTTTGTCCTCCATTTAAAAGCCGACAGAGTAATGATTCTTCAGATCAGGGAGGCGAGTGACACTAACCTCGGATCAGATGGCTCGTTGTAGGCCGGCTTGTAACAGAATCTCCTCTCATCTGGCTAGACTCTCCACTTTACATGTGACTCAGAACGCTCATGTGATGAATTGTCTCCAGTGACGTTTACGGCTTCAGGCTCGTTTCAACAACTACTTGTTTGTAGCAGAGGTGGGGGGCACAATTCTGGCCTATGTGACGTGTGGTTTGCGTAATTGTTAGGTGTAGAGAGGTTTCTTACAGACACTGAAGGAGATTGCAGAAATGCAACAGATGAGACAAATGGAAAAATGTCTGTAAAGTTGAAGGAAGTTGCAGAGTAAGTAGAATTAGCTGTGCCAGTGCTAACACTGTTGCTGAGGATTCTTACTTAGAGCGTCATTTTTCATGGGTGGTGTTGAATCATGCAACATCTGAGGCCAAGACTTGTGAGATGTTGATCGAGTACCGGTCAGAGCTTACCTGCAGCCGGTGTTTGTTGGAAGAGTCTGTACAGATACGGTGCAGACATACAAGTACCGTATTTTCCGCACTATAAGGCGCACCTAAAACCCTTAAATTTTCTCTAAAGTTCACGATGCACCATTTATATGAATTAATATTGAGCTACAACAGGTGTCGCAACTGCGGTAAGCTGCCGCCGACTCCATTTCCCCCGTAGAAGAAGTAGTGCGCGGTGCATGCTGGGATATATGAAAGGGCGTCTCATTTCCATTTGTGTGTTTGTGTAAAGACCCGGAAATGGCTCCTACCAAGAGACACTGTTACACCGCAGAGTTTAAACTCAAGGCGAACGGTCACGCAGTAGAACACGGGAATAGAGCCAAAGCGAGAGAGTTTAACATCAATGAATCAATGGTGAGGAAGTGGAGGAAGCAAGAGGATGCGCTGCGCCAAGTAAACAAAACTAAACAGAGTTTCTGCGGGAAAAAAGCGAGATGGCCACAGTTAGAGGACAAAGTTGAACAGCCTTTACTGTAGCGCCTTATAATGCAGTGCGCCTTATAGTGCGGAAAATACGGTACTTGAGTCTGGAGCTGGACAACAGACTGGACTGATCCACAAACACAAACGCCCTTTACAGGATAGGACACAGCCGTTTCTACTTCTCGAGAAGGTTGAACTCTTTCGACATCTGCTAGAAGATGCTCCAGTTGTCCAGTTAGTCAATTTCAGCTATATCCTCTACAACAAGTTGTTGTCTATCCTGGACAATGCCCACCACCCTTTGCACCAGGGCGTCACCAAGCAGAGAACTTCTTCAGTGGCAGGCCATTGTCCTTGGCCTGATGAGCGGGCCAATCAAATATCTAATTTGTCGCTCTTTAAATCTTACCAATAAACTCATTCCATACCGGAATTTTCCCACGTGAATACATAATGTGTCTATCTGTTTAATAATTCATGGGTAAGATAAAATATACATACCACATACTCCATATCTGCAATCTGGAAACACGGAGCCTGACTTTCTTTAGTTAGTAACATCTCATCATTTGTAGAATTCAGTTATGAGTTTGTGTTACTTTAAATATTAATTAACAATTACCACCATCTGATTAGCTTTTTTAAAAAAACTTACTGTAGTCATTTCTGCTTTGTCTTCACAACAAAAGAGTTAGCGTTTCAAACCATCGTGCAGACACTCTGCATGTACGTACACCATGCATGTTTACTGCACGTCAGTTTAAAATATGGTCAACTTGTATTTTGAGAACAATGACTAAATAGCTGTGAACATAAAAATGTGCTCTTGCTTATTTATTTGTGAGCACATTTATGATCAGAAGTAAGAAGTCAGCGGTTTGCTGAATCATTCACCAAACCTCCAAACCAACCAGACCTTTCACTACAACTCTTAAGAACAGAAGAAGAGGTTTGCAGTGCTAAATAAAGCTCCTTAGCAGTGTTTGAAAGCAAGTAACATAAAGTATTGATTTTATATATATATATATATATATATGTATACTGTAAATATATAAACACATTGGAATTGAAAACGTGTGTTAAAATTTTACTTTTTAAAGAATTACAAAAGCCCAATATTTAGAACCCGATATACATTGACGTGAAGAAATATGAAAGTGCAAAAACTTGTTGAAGGTTAGTGTTTCATTTCAAGGGCTTTTTGTGGATAAGTTGCAAAATGATAATGAAATGGTAGTTTTATTCTATAAAAACTTATTTTCTCTGCGCTACTTTTCAAAATTCACAGAAATATGTGACGCTGTTATTTAGATTGTGTTGTTTTTTTCACAATTTAAAGTTATTACAGAAAATTTCAGAATAAATTCTAAACAAATGAGAAGTTTCCATCAGGATGAAGAACATCTATTGACTTCTTTAGATATTTAGCTGTAGAGTAGAAAAAGCTAATATTTAAACAATAATCTTTGACACATTGGAGGCTCGTCCCGGGGCGGGATCTCTCTTTTGTGTGGATCCCCATGAGGTTTCTTATTTTTTCTCCACTGATTGATTTTTTTAAGGAGTTTTTCCTCGCCGTGAAGGAGAGTCTAAGGGTATAAATGTACTAGTTTTGTTCAGTTAGCATTTGTTAGTTATTTTTCTCGCTGTGTATTTATTTGTGTTTATACATTCCTCTTCTTCTTGTGAAGCCCATTGAGATGGAAATTCTGTGATTTTGGGCTATACAAATAAAAATTTAATTGAATTGAAAATTGAATAGAAGTAATGCTAATAATTGAAAAAAAACCCTTGCTCTTGAACTACAATAAAAATTCTCAAAAGAACAAGAGGAAAAATCCATGTTTTACGTTTTTTTTTCTTCTCCAAGTAAGATGTTTACATTCATTTCTCAGTATGTGTGTGTGCGTTTTTTTTCCTCCTCCCTGTCCAGGGTACGGAGCATGTGCAGGAATGTTAATGTCTTCTTCCTCTGTTGACGCCTTGTGTGTGACTGTGCATATTCATGAAGTTTTTTTGTTCTTTTGTAACATGTTAAATTTGATTAGAAAAGACACTCGGATTAAACTTGTAAAAAAGGATTTATTGCTGAAGAAGAATCTGCTTTAATCTTCTTTGAAGCCCACTCTGGAACATTTAGTAAGTCTTTAGGGCAATATTTTTCTTTGGAAATTTCATTTCTCTGCAGTTCAGAAATGTTTTGCAAATGCTAATACAAAGTTGTTTCCATGTGCGCTGTGTGAGGGTCAGCAACTTCAGCATGTTTTAATTACATTCAAATATCTCCTATTTGACAAGGTCATCAAATTTTTAAATGTGCAATAAAATATGTATAAAAAAACCCCCAAAAAAACAAAAAAAAAATTGCGGGTACAAGCGGCCGAAATAAGCTTTCTCCGCAGGGTGGCTGGGTCTCACTCAAAGATCGGGTGAGGAGCTCTGCCATCCGGGAGGAGCTTGGTGTCGAGCCGCTCCTCCTCCAGGTCGAGAGGAGCCAGATGGGGTAGTTCGGGCATCTGGTCAGGATGCCCCCCTGAGCGCCTCGCGGGCGGGGTGTTTTGGGCATGTCCCACCGGGAGGAGACCAAGGGACTAACCCCGGACACGCTGGAGAGACTATGTCTTATAGTTGGCCGGGGAACGACTTGGGATCCTTCCTGGTGAGCTAAAGGATGCAGCCGGGGTGAGAGACGACTGGGCTACCCGTTGGAGGCTGTTGCGCCCGCGACCCGACCCTGAAGAAGCGGAAGATGACGGAACGGAAAAAAAAAAAAGAAAAACATGGGTCCCATTTTTAAGCCTTAAACTGTGCTCTGTACCTATTTGGAGGCTAGTCTGAAGACTAGAAAAGGCTAAAAGTCTAAATTACAAGAGACTTAGCCAATTCAACGGTTCACTGAGACAACTAAATAACTTTAACGTTAACAAACATCTCTTTTTTTTTTTCCCCTTACATCCAATTGCACTTTGTGTATTGTCAGCAGAGATCCCTGAAGCTCAGTGAGGAGAACCAGATATCTTTTGACACTCTTATCAGCAGAAAAGTCTTTGTTGCAGCAGATTGTCGGCGTTCATAGCTACCAATCTTTCCACCACAGGCTTTCTCTTTGCCACAGGTTATCTCTGTGTCAATCGCCAACGTTGTCATGAGTCACCATTCTGACCATTGATAACCTACGGGATTATTTAGTTTAGTTAATTTCCTCATTTCATCTTTAGAAATTTTTGTGAAAAAACCCCAGCCAAGTGAGTTGCATACTTTTTGTGTTTTAGCTTAGATTAATGAGGCCGACCGGGATCTGTGTGACTTTTTTTTTGAGGTGTGTATGTTTGTGATAAAAGATAAAGGAGGAGATCATTCTGAGTGAGCTGCTGTTGAGTGGCTATATCTGCTTTGGAAAATGTGGAGAATGTGTTTGATGTTGAGGTGAGCAAAAAGCCTGCATGATAGACTGATGGATTGTAAAAATACTTGGACAGATGTGCAGAATCCTTTAGGTTGTCTTGATAGATTTTGTACAGTTTTCCTGGAACTTCTGTGTAAGTTTACACCTAAAAGAAACAAATCTGGTTGTTGTATTTTATTGTAATACGATGAACACATTTAATCTAGGAAAAACCCAAGCCCTGGTGAACCATCCAATGTGGTTGGGGTGAGGGAAGTCCGGTTGTACTGCTAAGGTTGGCGCCCTCACAACCTGACCTCAGATAAGCGGATGAAGAGAGCACAGTATGGCCCAATGATTTTTCTTAAACCAACAACCAAACAGGATTCTTGCCAATTTTTTCTCAGAAAGAGTTGATGTGTCACTGATTTTGGAGTAACTTTGTCACGCTTTAGGAAAATAATTTTCCTTTTTTATATGCACTGATGCTAAACCACTCAATAAGTTGTCAAAAAGCTGTGATGTATTTCTGCAGAGAATGTGAAAAACAATTCTCAGTTTCCAACAGTAAAGTTGTTGTGAATCTGAAAAAAAAAAAAAAAAAAAAAAAAAAAAACCTTTGCTTTTGTCCAATTAATCAAGAATCCTAAATTAGGGTATTTACATTTTCCAACTTTTAGTTTGACAGATTTAGGTATTTATTTTTTTAGTTAGCTACATTTGACAAAAAAGAGAAAGACAGTAAATACGTAAGTTGAGAGGACGTTGAACTTTTCGTTCCATTCCGTCGTCTTCCGTTCCGGGTTGCGGGGGAAACAGTCTCAGACGGGAAGCCCAGGCCTCTCTCATCCCAACAGCATACTCCAGCTCATTCGGAAGGATCCCGAGTAATTCCCCGGCCAGCTGTGAGACATAGTCTCTCCGGCAGGTCCAGGGTCTGCCTCTTGGTCTCTTCCCGATCGGACGTGCCTGAAACACCTCACCAGCGAAGCGCTCAGGGGGCATTCTGACCAGATGCCCGAACCACCCAATCTAGCTCCTCTCGACCTGGTGGAGGAGTGACTTGACACCGAGCTCAACCCGGATGGGAGAGCTCCTTACCTGATCTCTGAGTAAGAGCCCAGCCACCCAGCGGAGAAGGCTCATTTCGGCTGCTTGTATCTACGATCTCATTCTTTCGGTCACCACCCACAGCTGGTGACCATAGGTGTTGAACTTGACTGTCCGAAATCAAATACTTTAACTAATGGACTATTTGAATAATAATAAATAAATAATTATTGATTTTTACTCAGATTTTTAAGTAAAATTATTCGAAAGTAACAGAATCCAAAGTAGTTAAAAATGACTAAATAAATGGTGGAAAATGGTTCATTTTAAAAATAACAAAGTTTGGGGTTTTGCATCAAAGTTTGAAATGGGTATTTAGTTTATTTGAAGGTTTGCTCATATTTGAAATACATTTTTTGTGAGATCATTTTCAGCAACAGGTGTTTCTATTTCCTCATATTGAGCACGTAGTTAGTCTCTTGTTGGATTTTTTATGTTTTCATTGCAGGTTATTTATGTCGTCTTAACTTCTGACGGAAGTAAAAATGAACTTCACGGAAATTTAACAAGATTTCTCGATTACTAAAAATTTTCCAGATTTTTTATATAACTGAGATGTTACTCAGCCCGCTCATATCTTCAGTCAGTCGGACAATCCTCATGTTTCCTTGTTTGTTCAGTCACATTTTCACACCACACACTCCTTCCTTTTGAGAAATACCCATCAACCATAGGATATCACTTTACAGATGTTGGGTAGTATTATATTTTATTATCTTGCATTTGAAGCTTTCAGTTGTCTCACAGAGAACGTGGATTGTTTGGAGCAGATAGAAGTCTAAATGTGTCCAACAGAAAGCAACACCTGGCGTCTTCGGTGACTGGCGTAGGAATTCGCACAATGCATGAGTTGTGCTAAACTTTCCAGCTTTGGGCAGATTGCAACACGAAGTCGAGTAAAAGTTGAAAGAGATGTGTTTGTTTATTTAGCATGCTTATGTGCGTGTGTGTGTGTGTGTTATGTAAGTACCTCATTGCTATGCAGACAAGTTGAACTTACAAAGCACCTGCTTGGATGTAGAAGAACAGGATGCAAAAACGTAGTCATTTTTTTTTTTCCTCTCACACATGTTTATACGTATTAAAAATAAAAGCAGTAGGTTCGTTTTTGCATTCAGTTAATTTTATTTCAACATTTTCCATTTTTTTCCATTTTTATTATTTCTTTGACAATTATCGAGAAAAATTTTCTGTTATTTGTCCATCTTTTTTTTTTTTTTTTTTTACATTTATATTTCCATCCTGTATTTATACTTAGTTTTGTGTTTTTTTTGTCCTCCTTTTTCCAGATACAAGAAAAACATAGACTCTTCAAATTCATCGCTCTTCCAGACATCTATTGATCAAGGTAAAACTTATTCTAAAAGAAGAATTAATAAAGAATTCAAAGCTTAAGAAGCCAGTTATCTTGGCTTTATTTCTAGTTAGCTGTAATTATTTGGGTTCGTCTAACTTTTTGTTTCTCAGAAGTGGGTTGTCTGTCTGTCTGTAACTTTCTGACAATGCGTTCCTGCCAAGGAAAGATGTGACTTGGGCATTAGGAACAATACCTTTCAACACAAGTCACCGCCAAGTTTTTATTTGCTAATTGCATACCATGACAGCAATGCTTGTATTGTTCCCACCTGGTGAGTCACTCTGCTGTCCAAGTTGGTTTCTATCCACTTACAAGCGTTGTTATGATCGACAACATCTCTTTTGTCACACCTTCTGCAACAAAAACTAACACAAAAGGTGATGTCTTTGAAGCATTAGATTGCATAATACTGTATCCTTATGTTTGTGAACAGATTTCATCAAGTTTTGTTCCGATTTCGCAAAATCGAGTCACAAAACTACGACTTTGCCACATTAAAAACAAGATGATTGCAAAATGTCTGGCAACATGAGGAAGATGTGGGATTTGTCCTCTATTTATTGTGCTATTTTAAGGATTTAGCTTATTTTTAACTTAAGTCTAGCACAACTAAATTACAAGACTGTCTGTTGTTCTCTAAATAGTTTGGTGTTTTAGTTACAATCGTGCAGACGTCTAACTCTTCAGTCGTCTACCTTTTAATTGATACTCACGTCTATGTGCTTTGTCTCGTTTGTAGGCGATGCGTCTCAATGAGTATTTGTGTTAAAAGTCTTTGTTATAGTCATAAATTATGCTGTCTTGACAAGCATAATTTATTCATTTTGCCAAAAAGTAGGGGATGTTTTTAGGACAGTCTGTCATTTTGAATTGAATTGAACATACTTTATTAATTCCCGAAGTGAAATTTGATGCTATGGTGCTAACCCCTCGATACCTTCCCGGTCTGTTTACACGGTGTAAAAGCTGGCATTTGAACAGTTAAAAAACAGTCCATAATGAGTCCACAAAGTCGGGCTTCAATGAAGCTCACCAAAGTGGCCCCTCCACATTTCTGCTGGATGAAGATGAGTGTCCCCAGTTTCTCCATCTTGCCAGCGAGCGTCCGAGTATTACCCGTGACAACAGCAGGGACACCGGGCTCAAAGCGTCTCCTTTCAGATTGTCTCACTCTCAGTTCTGTCGGGATTGCACCGACTGCTCCAGCCACGGTGGATCTTGTTCCGAGAGCTAGCTGCTGATTGAGTCCACGCAAACAAAGCGAAACGACTCCATGACCAACGGACTAATGGCTAGCCATTGGAAAAAAACAAAAAACGGCTAGCTGAAAAACAGCTGTCTGAAGTAAAACAGCGCAGTTGTTCAATCATTTTGCAAGATGATTCTTAAAATGTTATGCATGAATTTTGATTGTGCTTCTAGGAAATACTGGAAATGGTACTTAAAGTAATTAGTGTTCTTTGGCCGATTCAACTCCAACAACAACTTCAACAACAACTTCAACTTCAACAATTCAAGTTTTCCTACCCTCACCAATGGTCACCAGCTGTGAGTGGTGACCAAGGAACGAGATCGCGGATTTAAGCGGACGACATGAGCTTCCTCTTCAGGGTAGATGGAGTCTCACTCAGTGATAGAGTAAGGAGCTCTGCCATCCGGGAAGAGCTTAGAGTAGTCAACCCGCTGCTCCTCCGGGTTGAGAGAAGCCAGATGAGATGGTTTGGGCATTTACTGTAGTTAGGATGCATCCCCAGCACCTTGCTAGTGAGTTGCTTCGGGCACATCCCGGTGTTCATACTTTAAAAATCCATCTGCAATTTATTTTACTGAGGGGTGTATTTTAAATAATCAAAAAAAAAAAAAAAAATTTTGACGAATGACCAAAATATGGGAGCAGGAGGAAAAAACTGCAACATACTGTAAATAGTAGCAATGACTTTTTTTTCCCCCTCTTGCTTAAGTTGGTACTGAATTACCATAAGGAGGATTTTTTTTGGTGTGTGTTTTCTTAATTTCTTCAATACTAAACTTTGGAAAGTCACAACGAAACTGAGATTGACCCAAGGAAGAGTGGTTATAAAGAGAAGAATTGTAACAGCATTCCTGAAAACACAGCACTCCTGTTCCAGCTTGTAGCACAATGTTCTTTCTCTATTGCCCAGTGGTTCTCTGTGAACCGGACTACACGAGGTATTTAATCACATTAAAGCAGATTCCAGACCACACAGAATGGTTTTAATTCTAGAAAGAACTGAATAGTAGCTCATCCCATCGAGCCAAAGTATTATTCATCAATCACTCGTACCCATGGCTTTAGAAAAAAGATTCCTTCAAGCAATTTAATATTATTTTCTTAAGAATTCCTTAATGATTTGTAATGAATCATTAGGAATTCCATTTTATTCAGTGCAAAAAAGTTGGTTCAAGAATTGAGCATCAACCAGTTACACAGCTACGTAGACTTCAGATATTTGCGCGTGTGATTAATTAATTAAATCAAATCTTCATTAAAAAATCAAAACAAAACTGATACCTTCTTCTGTGTCCTCACTTAACATTGTACGATGTATTCACTTTAAAGTCTAGTCCTTAAACACACATACGTGTGTGTTACACAAAGTAGTTCTTAACCGTGCTGACAGGCACACACACCATTCAGACCTCAACACTTGAGTGTTCACCAACAGTGCAAGACCGTAAATATAGAAATAGTTCGGCGGCAGTTGTAGGCGGGTATATCCACATGCACGCACACACACACAATGAACACACACAGACCACAGTGTTGCCAGCTGCTATGGGAGGACAACGAGTTTTGAATGGGAGTGACAGCTGTGGATTCCTCAGAATGAAGGAGGGATGGGTAGAGATTGGAGATGGGAAGAATGAGTAGAAGAGAGAGATAAACGGCAGATGGTACGAGTATAAAGAAAAGTTAAAGGAAAGAATGAGTAGATGAGATGGGAAAGAGGTTGTCGTGTGTCATTGCGACTCACTCGTACCCCATTGAGGTCTTTCCCGGCTGGAATCCATTTGATGTTCCATTATAAATATATCATTTCTTAAAGATATTTTCCAAGCCATGTTTGTGAGCTATGAATAAATAGAAAAAAAGTATTGAAGAATTTCTCAACAACATAGAATTTACTCAGACAGAGGACTCTCAGAGTAAGAAACATGTGATCCAAACTGTCAGTGTGAGACTATTCATAGAGATCCTGTGTTGCACAAGGCTGATTTAGCAATGCTGTGATTTTTTTCTTCCTCTGTTGGTGTGTATTCATTTTTTTCCCAAACTTTTTAAACTATTTGATAAATCATTTTTCTTGCACTGAACCCTTAAAAAAATGACTAAAGTAGCTGAAAAAATTACTGCTATGAACTTTAATGACATTTTTGAGGGAAGAAATTGAACATTTGACTGCAAAGAGCTCAAATTTATTGTTGAGGCATTGGCTCAGTGGTAGAATGTCCACCCTTGGACTAGGAGACACTGATTCGAATTCTACCGGGCTCATGGGTGCTTGCTGCGGTGCAAAGCAGCAAAAGTAATTTCCCCATGAGAGTAAAGAATAAATGTATAACTTTTTGAGGATAGATATGGGGTTTGGTGCCAAACAAGCATGCAAACCTTAGCAGTAGCTAGGAAGAACTAGTTATCGTTTTGAGGTTTTAAGACTTTCCATTCCGTCATTTTCCGCTCATCTGGGGATGGGTCGCAGGGGCAACAGCCTCAAATGGGAAGTTCAGGCTTTTCTCACCCCGGCTTCATCCCCTCCCGGTGGGACGTGCCCAAAACACCTCACCCGCGAGGCGCTCAGGGGGCATCCTGACCAGATGCCCGAACCACCCCATCTGGCTCCTCTCGACCTCGAGGAGAAGCAGCTCGACACCGAGCTCCTCCCGGATGGCAGAGCACCTCACCCGATCTCTGAGTGAGAGCCCAGCCATCCTGCGGAGGAAGCTCAATTCGGCCACTTGTATTCGCGATCTAATTCTTTCGGTCACCACCCACTGCTGATGACCATAGGTGAGGGTAGGAACGTAGATCGACTTGTAAATCAAGAGCTTTGCTTTTCGGCTCCGCTCTCTCTTTACCACGACGAACCGATGCAGCGTCCTAGTTATTGCTATTGCCACACCGATCTGCCTGTTGATCTCCCGCTCCATCTTTCCCCTACTCGTGAATAAGACCCGGAGATACTTAAACTCCTCCACTTGGGGCAGGACCCTGTCCCAAGTTTTAAGACTGAAATACTTAAAATAGTGTACAATGATATGCTGTATTGAAAAACTGTAATTAATTATGTCCAATTAGCAGATTTAGAGGGAAATAACTAAAAAAAAGTTATTGTTTTAAAAAAAAGTGTTAACAGTGTTTATCTGAGCCCGTCATACACAAGAGTTTTTTTTTAATAACTCAAATACAACATGAACTTTTTCATTCCGTCTTTGTTCATATAACCTGTTTGACTCCTTGGCCCATAATAACCAAACCAAACATTACTGCTTTAAAATGGCATCCAACACTCATCTGTTACCTCTACCCTAGAAAACCGTCTATAAGTTGAGTCAGTCAGTTGGAATTCACATCCGAGTAGATCTTCCAAGATGTCAACATGTTTCTATAATTGTGTGCTTACAATGGCAGTCAGGCTATTACTGTCTGAGTCCATTTGGTCTCTTATGCAATCAGAATAAGTAAAAAAAAACAAAAAACAAAAACATCCTAACAGAGTTGTCAATAGCTTACTTAGTAGTTTTCCATTCATCTATAATGGGTGTGTTTGTAAGTAAGTGTGTTTTCATTGCATTAGTGCACTGCCTTCAGGGTATTGTTAGTCATTAATCAAAGTCAACGATGATGTCAGAGCTCTCGGCTTTTCTCCAATGCCTACAGTGTCGGAGCTGGGTTTTAGAAGTGTGTGTTTTGTGACATTCTTACTGCTTTGGCCGCGGGGCTCAATGGTACTGCAGCGGTGGAGTCACAACAACAGTAAGGAGAGGAGACTGGAGGAAATTGGAGTCTAAACTGAGCTCTTAAACAGGAAGCCACTCGGGTTCTCTCATTGTTGTGCTTTTATAGACTCAACTTCCTGCTGAGTGCAACACCCCAGTTACTATGGCTACCATCCCTGTTGTCAATGAGAGAGACTTTAAAAGGACTAATTGTGTGTGGCTGATATTTAGTGTTCTCAAACAACTTCATTCCCAAATTGCTGTGTTGATAAGCTTACATTTTACAGCACGTGTTGTCTGAAATTAATCCCAGGTAACGATTTGTGTCACCTGAAAACGTGTTTCAAACAAAGTTCCACCTGGAAACGTCCTGGGACCACTCAAATTCCGAAAACTTGTTGCTACAGAACATTAACTCCTCCAAAATATCCAAATCTATGTTTTGTCAAATCAACAAATGGTGTCAACAAAGACAGAGGGAGCACAAGAAGGGGTTAAATAAAAAGAGGATGTGGCTAGCAGTAAAAGATGACTGAAGGGGAGTGAAGCTTTCTGTCTAATTATAGATCCTGCTGTGCGCTGGCTGAGGCAGAATCGCTACCGGCGTTTTCACACAGTCAGATATTTACATGGCAAAAAAACAGGTATGCAACTTTATTGTTGCTAATAACCGTTTTTCTTAAGAGCGTTTTAAGATCAAAAGTACGCCAACAGCTAATGGAATTGTAAAAAAAGTATATGTAAATGTAACCCAATGAGGCGGTTTACTAGAAAACCTGAGCAGAAAATATGAAAGTAGACGGTTACTATAAATCTTAACGGTCTGTCTTATCTATCCTTTTCAGCTGCTATCAAACTTGTTTTAACAACAGCAACACAACGCTGTGTGTTAGAAGAGTGATTGTGTGAGTGCGCTTGCTGACCTATAACACACAGCGGTACTGAATGTTTATGGAAACTCGGTGAGGACTTCGGAAACTGGACCCACACTGCATTATACATCACCTCTATGTCATCCAGACACACACATGCAGAGCTAGACACATAGTCCCATCTGTTTCTTATTCTTATGAGCAGTTTTGCACACAAATGCATGCAAATAGAAACATGTTTTACCTGTAATATATTGCTTTGGATTAATTTTTTTAGTTGCTTGAACATTAGAAAAACTGTGCATTCAAAATGATTCAAATCGCAATCAGCTCATCCAAGATTTTTTTTCTGTAGATTTGCGATTAAATAGTTCCTTTTTATATTTGATTCCACTTCAAAATAAGATTAAGGGTTCATGTTTGTCAAATCAAAACCAGAGTAAAGTGAAAATGGAAATGCAAAATTACTTTCAGATCATCCTCGAGCTAAACCTATAAATTTAGCTATGTTCAAAGATCGTGGTTTTATTTTGCGTCTTCCTCATGAATTGTTGCGTCAACTAACCAGAGGAACGTTAAAGTAGCTTTCTCAGCACCAAGTTAATCCCTTTAGTTCCAAAAAAGGGAAGTGAAAATTTGTGGAAATTTGAATATTTATTGTCAAATGATACATTTCTGCATTATTGAGTCACCATCCAACCTTAAAATCACAAACAAAAGCAAACTGATGATTCATTGAAGGTCCCACTAACGCTTTCTGATTTTAGTGCTGACAAATTACTTATTTGGCAAGCTTTCAAAAGAATACAGTAATTATATCCCTTTCACTTCTTAATTATAAACAGGTTTATCTACACTTTGTGCGCTGATAGACGTGATAATAGCAACATAACCACCATGAGAATGACTGACTCCTTCAACCATGTTAAATATGAACCTGTAGCTTTTTTTTTTCACTATTTTTATGCACTCATCAGTCTAAAAAAAGTTTACCGTACTCTGCAGGTCGTTGATTTGCATTAAAGTCTCTCTTTTATTCTGCAGAAAAGTACTTTCAAATCTCTTAAAATAGCAGCACTAATCTGTCGATCATAGAGTATGTTCGCTTGGATGCAAAATAATTCTTGAAAAACTTGCTTTTCTTGCATTTGGATTTACATCCACTTCTTTTTTTATTTGTTTTTTACTGTTTACTATTTTGCATGCTGATGCCTACATTTGATCAGTCATTGTGAGTTTTTTTTTTTTTACCTTGTTCTACCAGTCAAACCAGTCTTGATTGAGCTGTGCACAAGTTAAAAATAAAATCATAGAAGAAGAAATTATAGAGAAGGGATTGGCCAAGTTTCTAAACTGTTGGAACAACTGTCTCCTTCCTTTAGTCACTAACACACCCACACATACACACACCTGTGTTTGACTGTGGATGTCTGGAAAACGTGGGTGTAATCATTTAATCAGTCTGATAAATCAGCTCAGTTCTTGTGCTCTATATAGCATCAAACACAGTAAAATTTTGCATTTGTGCATATTTTGATGCCAACATACAACAGTGGATTTTTTTTTTTTTTAACACCACAGTAATAATGCATTGTATTTATATAGCGCTTTTCAGGACTCTCAAAGACGCTTCATATATGCATTATTTATTCACTCCATACCAGGTAATGTTAAGCTACTGTTGTAGCCACAGTTGCCCTGGGGCAAACCGACAGAAGCAAGGGTGTCATTTTGCGCCATCGGCCCTTCTGATTATCACCAACCAATCGCACACACACCATTCAGACTAGGCAACGTGGGTGAAGTGTCTTGCCCAGGGATGGAACAGTAATTTAATCTTAATGGCCGTCCTACCGTGGCACCTGGGGTTCTGGCGGTCTTCCATCAATGTACTGCCCAGGCTCAGCATGCTTAGCTTCTTAGGTCCGATGGGATCAGGCGTTAACAGGCTGGTACTGCCACCATGGCTTTTAAAAGTGCTGTATTTGAATCCATGTACTCCTTTAGATGAGTAACTTCAATCAAGTTATTCTGCTCAATTAACTAATCAGAGTAGAAGAACATGTTTCTTTCTACTGCAGCTACAGCCTTAACACACCCACACAAAAAAATAGCATCATTTTACATGCTCACAAATTTGAACTGTATGTAGATAAAATTTGAATTTGAACTTGTTTTTGGTCTGAAAGTTGTGGAAGCACAGCAGCCATTACAAAAGCCTCATAAAAAGCTTTTTTTTGTGTCATATGGGTGTGTGGGTGGGTGTTTGGGTCCTTTACAATTGTTCCAGCTGTTTAAGGGTTAAAGAAGACATAGATTTGACAAAGAATAATTAACATCTGTATGTGAATCAGATGTTTTTGACCAGCAGAGAATGCCTTGAAGGCCTTGATGGATTGCCACTCCATACTGTTTCCATCCGTGTGCTGTGCACAAATCTAAAAGTATGCTTTCCTTTTCAATGAATACTATTAATGCTATATTTATTTGTCTTTTCTGGTCTACTTGTTTCTACTTATATAATTTAAATTAAAGATCAAACTTAAACAAAAAGTGGACAACACACGAACATCAGGCTGTTTTAATCGCAGCCATCTGATCCTTCATCTCCTCGATGCAATTCAACAGGTGTTTCAAGTCTTCAACTTGTTCTTGATTAAAATCCAAAACTTCATTTTGTTCCTGCAGCTGAAACAAAACTATGAAACCACTAAATTAGTCATACACATTCCGTGAAGAGCACAGAATTAGTTCAGCAACATAAAACCCACAGAAGCAGCATCAAATCATCACCGTCGTTTTGCAAACACAATATTAAAATTAACACTGACACTGCCGTCTTTGGGATTTTAAGCCGCTGGATTTTTGAAGAAAATCATATCAAATAGCATGAACCTCCCAGTTGGATCCATTGGAAGTTAACTGGTTTGCATGCTTTGTGTGTTATTTTAGAACTTGCTCTCCCAGACTATTTAAATTAAATCAACACATAAACCGCACCACAATGTCAAAATTTGTTATTTTTCTGTAAGTAACAACAGTGTGGAAGCGTAATGAGCTGTAACATAATACCAGTCTCTAAAAGAACTATTAACATCAGCGCTTTGAGTTACTTGGAGAGGCCCATGGGAGGAAGACTGTGGAGAGATTAAATGTGCTTGCTGGACTTCTTAGACTAAACCACTACATGGTTTTCGGACCCAGGCTTGTATTCATGTGGAAAGTCACATTTTTTTTTATTGTATTAGAAGTGTTAAACTTCTCATGAAGAGTTATTGAGCTGCAGTGTAACCAAATAGTCTGAAAGGTTCTTTCCCCAACTTCATAAAATCTAAAAGTGTTACTGCAGTCTTTACAGATTTTTAGATGTTGTAAAAACTTTGCAGATGACATTGTGATCTGTAGTGAGAGGAGGGTTGAGGTGGAGGAAAAGCTGGAGAGGTGGAGGTTTGCAGTAGAAAGGAATGAAGATTAGTCAGAGTAAGACAGAGTACATGTGTGTGAATGAGAGGGATCCAAATGGAAAAGTGAGGTTACAGGGAGAAGAAATAAAGAAGGTGGAAGATTTTAAATATCTAGGATCAACAGTCCAGAGCAATGGAGAGTGTGGAAAAGAGGTGAAGAAGCATGTGCAGGCAGGCTGGAACGGGTGGAGGAAAGTATCAGGTGTGATGTGTGACAGAAGAGTTTCAGCTAAAATGAAAGGAAAAGTGTACAAAACCATGGTGAGAGCGGCCATGCTGTTTGGTCTAGAGACAGTGGCACTGAGAAAAAGACAGGAAACAGAGATGGAAGTACCAGAGATGAAGATGCTGAGGATCTCTCTGTGAGTGACCAGGATGGACAGGATTAGAAATGAGTACATCAGGAGAACAGCACATGTTAGAGGTTTTGGGGATAAAGTCCGAGAGGCCAGACTGAGATGGTTTGGACATGTGCAGAAGAGAGAGAGAGTACATCGGAAGAAGGATGCTGGATTTGGGACCACCAGGAAAGAGGACTAGAGGAAGACCAAAGAGGAGGTTCATGGATACAGTAAAGGAAGACATGAAGATAGTTGGTGTGACCAAAGAGGATTCAGCAGATAGGGTTAGATGGAAGAAACTGACTTGCTATGGTGACCCCTGAAGGGAAATGCCGAAAGAAGAAGAAGAAGAAGTAAAAACTTTTTTTCCACGTGCTGAACACAAATGGTGACTAATTATTGGTCTCTGATGTCCTAGTTGCATATTTATGATTGCAAAGTGGAAAATAATGACAGTGTGGAAAATTTTTTTTAATACCTCTCCATCACTGGTTGATCTTTTCACCTTTATTTGCATCCTCCTGCACAATGCAACTTCCATTGTGTTTTAAACATTTGAGTCATGGGATGTTAAGCAGGAAATCTGCGTGGGGACGTGTTTACATGGGTGGATAAACAGAAAATTGCTGTTTTCTGCTTTTTGTCTGCAGTTTTAAGTGAGTAATTAGAATCTATATGCTTTCACTTTAACATTACCTGGCTATTGGGAATGACATCTGCAGATTCCTTTACAAGAGTGTGTGTGTGTGCTGAATGTGTGTTTTAACCTTTCCTGAAACAAAAGACCCTGTGTAGGTGAATGTGCATTTAGCTATTAATAACCCATGGGAGGCAGGGAAAGTAGGAGACACTGGTTTCCCCTGTGGACTTTGCGTGTGTGTGTCTGGGTTGTGTAGCAGCCTTTGTTTCCTTGTATAAGCATGTTCTCTCCCCATTTTTCCTCCAGAATAATAACCGTATTATTCTTCGTTGTCATTACGGGGAGCTCATGCGCACACTTATGTGAATTTGTCTTTGCCAAATGATTCTGTCATTCCCAACCGCGGGTGGACATCCACACTGCCTCACTTTATTTGTACCTCAGGAGTCGTTTGAAAATCGGACCTGCTTCCACACTCAATCTTTTCTCCGCTGTTTTCTTGTGCCTGCTGCTAGTTGGTGCTGTTGGCATGAGGTCAAACACAGTCTCATTCGGCATGCGAACACCTGGTTCAGCGACACTTTGATGATGTCACGTTGTTTTTTCAAACTTTGTGGCGTGTGTTGTTATTTTTTTTATAGTTAGGGTTTTGGTGTTAGGCAGGTTTGAGCAACTGGTGTCTGTTCGAGCCTGTTTGGTGTGTGCAGCTGCATGCGAATGCATTTCATTAGAATGTGTGTGTGTGGATATTGGCAATGCTTCGTTTAACTACATGAAGAGGTAATAAATATGAAAGGAAAGTACGTTAAAATAATTAGTACAAACAATCTAGCTTAAGCAGTGTTGCTTGTTTTAATTCTGCTCATACTTCATGGTCATTTGGGTTCTTTATCCTCACAGTTTTGTCGCTGTGTAAGTGTGAGTCAGTGTAAATTTTTTATTGCATAGGCAAGAGCATTTGAATCCTCTGTGTGTGTGTTTTGGGCAGTAACCTCCCCCAGCCTTTTCCCAAGCTGTTCCTTTCCTGGATCCTGTATTTAGAGCTCCATGAGGCAATCTTTCCCATTGACTCACCAATCCTATGCAAATGGCCTCCAACAGCATGCAAAGAGCATGAAAATGTGTGTGTGTGTGAGCGGCCGTATGAGATGGCTGGACAATTAAAGTATAGTGAGTGCAAAACACAAACAAAACACAAGTAGATTATTTGCTTTATTGTCAGTAGCAGAGATTATTTTTTGATGCAGAAGCAGTTAAACAGAAAAAAGTTTTTATCTGTTTTGTTCGCATCAAGCAAAGTTTTCATTTTATTTGTTAGAGATGTTCTAGATTAATAACAGTTGTTCTGGTGCTAGTGTGTGACCTGCAGGACATGGCAATCAGAGTGTTTCTTCGCAGAATCAAGGAGGGAATTGGAGAAGAGAGCTAAGAACAGGGCAACTTGAGAGAGCCACAGAGGAGTGTAATTTAATCTTCAAAAACAGACAAAATTTCAAAGTTGTTTGAGAAAGTGCTGGGTATGAGAGAGACGTTTGTTTTTGCCTAAATGTTCCTAACTTTAGATGATCATAAGTCAACGGGATGCCAAATCAATCCTATGGCTTTTTTGAACTCATCAAGGAGTTTTCACGTTAATCGGATAGCTTCCAACTTTGCTTTAGTCATTAATTTAGGATTTCTTTTTTTTTTTATAAACTTTATTAATCCTGACCGGGAAATTTGTGTGCTGCACTACACTGAAGCAGGCTGCCACCTATGACGGCACCAATGATGGGCTAAACGGGGGGTTAGGTGTCTTCTACAAGGACCCTAGACATGACCCTGGACCAACTTGGTTTATATAGCGGACACAAAAAGAAGCAGCTCAGACAGAAATCTATTCACTCATAGCCCTAAAATCAGTTTTATTTTCTTGTTTTCATACCTGATTTCTACATATATTTGCTTCGTCATCACCAATGGCAGTAGAATGGACGAACGTAGTGAGTGAGACGTAGTTTCTAGCATATGGCTCCAAACAACTAAAGCCGATTTAGTTGCCATGTTCTGCCAATGTGAATGGAGCTGTGTTGAAGCTACAACACACCTCTGTCACTGGAGACCCTAAATGCAGCCAACCTCTCTGACTCAGGGTCTGGCTTCCATCTGTCATTGGCTAAAAAAATTGGTCAATCAGACTTGTTTAACATGGGGATTGAACAGCCGCCATATTGTTTAAATGGTGCATTTGGTTGGCTAGTAATTAAGTTGAATAATTTGTTCTAATGCACAAATAACAGTAGTAGCGTAGAGCAAGTGCGCCAAGACTTTGAATGTCGAGATTTTTTTGAAGCCAGTAGAGCGGGGTGCCCAACCTTTGTTGTCCCAAGATCTACTTTACAAATATCAAACCTCACGAGACCTAGCAGTCCTATGTTACCATCGCAAACCCCAACAGATCATTTCCAGCTTTCTGTAACTACCCCTACAACACAATTTGTTACATACGCACACGCACACACTCACAGTGCTTTGCGAGGGTTGGGGCCACAGCAGCAGTGTAGGCTGCTTTTTGGTTACAGGCTTAACAACGTGATTTCATGTCACAAACTCCAAAAATCTCAAGTAACAGCAGAAAAGACGCTAGACTGGCGCTTTTTTGGGGAAAAAAAAAAAAAAAAGAAAGCGTCCTCTAGCGGCTGACTTCGGGGCAGGTGTCATTGTGAGGCTGGCGCCAACTTTTTTTCTTTGATTTTAAATGCCATGCTGTCTACCCATAATGCCTTTGCAATCGACCAGTCGATCGCGATTGACCAGTCGATCGCGATTGACCAGTCTATCGTGATTGACCAGTCGATCGCGATCGACGTAACGGTCACCCCTGCAGTAGAGAATACCTATTTAGCAGTTGTTATATGTACTCTTTGGTCACCATATGTTCTCAACTACTAATTGATAATACTCGATAAAGTAACAAACGCTGAGGTCTTAACATTCCTAAGTTTAGAAAATATGTAAGGATCAAAAACAATGTCGTTAGGTGGGCATCGATAAGCTTTGCTCTTCTCTGAACCTTTTCAGTCATGACCTAAAGGATAAATTTTGTTTATGTTGATATTAAATGCAAATTTCAAAATGACTGAAATAAAATTTAACTGAAAATTTTTCCCCCAATTGCTGCAAAAATATGCATTACAAAATCTTCAGTTTTCAACATGTGTTTTTATGATAAGTATGACACCCTTTCAAACTTTTTTCTTCCCAGATTCTTTCCTGGTGGTGCCCGCTCAGCCTCGTTTCCCATGGACCTCAGGGTGGGAGAGCGGGGGATGCGCCCTGGTTCTGACACGGCGCTTCTCACCCCGCTGCACCCACCACTACTCCTCACAACCTTCTCGCCACAACCTTGCTCCTCCTTCTCCCAGCAGCAGTTGCATCAGCAAATCCGGGTAAAGAAGTGAAACGGGGTGTTTTTTTTTTTTTAAAAAGAACACCTGCATTGTTGTTTATCTTTGTGCAAACTGATTGAAAAGTGTGCTTGTTTTTTTTGCGGGCGGCTTCAATTTGAAGCAGAGGAGGAGAGAGCAGGAGCATGAGAAACAGCAGGAGTTGCAGCAACTGAAGCACAAAGATAAAAGTCAACAGAGTGAGTACATACACAAAAAAACACACACACTATTTTAGCTCTTCCAACATGTTACCACAAGTTTCATTCACCATTTGAAGTTTTATAGTACACCTTTGAAAATAATTACGGGTCACAGTTCTATTCATGGCTGGACAGGAAAGTCCCAGAAGAGCTCTGTGGTTTTTGAACAGTAACGAACCACATCACTCCACTTTACTTTAAAGTTGTTTACTTTGAAATAAACGCCAAATATAACCCGGCAAGTGGAGCTACGACAGCAGAGTTAAATATAGAGCCTCGCCTGGACAAATAAAGTCACTGGGTCAATATTGACCTGATCACCCCCACCACATGCTGTCACCTTTCCACACACATGAACACACAGACGGATATCAGCAATCATGTTCTTAGACAAATATGGGTCTGTACGACTTTGCATATTTCACACGTTAAAAAATTGCAGGTATTCATTTGTTTTTGTTTTTTTTCTGAGGCTTCCTGCTTACGGACAAACACACACGACGTTTGTGCATGTGTAGGGTGTCCCTCGCTACATGTCTTTCATGGTTTGGTTTCATCGATTGGCAGGTGCTGTGGCGAGCTCTGTGGTGAAACAGAAACTCCAGGAGGTGATTCTTAAGAAGCAAAAACAAGCAGCGCTGGAAAGAACAAACTCCGGCACGCTTACATCACATCCTGTACCGTACAGGTAACACGACATGCCCTAGTTTAGAAAAAATTAACAAGCATCAAAAACACATAAGTTAAGTTGTTCTCAATTAGATTGAAGATGATGGGTCATTGTATTTGTGTTGTTTTTCTAGAAAACTCGGCCCAGACCCCAGCGCGTCCGCCCAGCCTATGGTTCCATCTTTATCACAGCCTATGTCTGAAGGCCCAGAGGGGACACCACTACGCAGAGCAGGTAAAAAGAAAAACAAAACTTTTTGTTGTGTTTAAAGGTTATATGCGAGATCTTCAAGCACGGATAGACAAGCAACTTCATTTTGAACACATGTTAACACCTACCTTGAGGTTTTCTGGTTTCATCTGGGTGTGTGCTTCTACCCCAGGCATGGGCAAACTTCGGCCCGCGGGCCACATGAGGCCCGTTAAACATTTTAATCCGGTCTGCCGAACTAGAGAAAAAGTAATAAAATAAACCCTGTCAGTTTGATTTTTCTTAATTTTCTTGATTTTTTTTTTATATTAGTCACTAGATGACGCCAAAAATACAACAACACTGCTCCCATTAAGATGTGTGTGTCTCCGTGATGCACACACTTTCAAAATAAACAGTGTGCACAGATAAGGAAAGCCATCGGACCCAATACATGCATGTAAACAAGCGTGTTAGATGTTAAAACAAGCAAAATGTTATATCAAGCGCTTAGATTTCAAAGCTAGCGCCGCTAAATGCACATTTTTAAGCGCTATCGCACTAGATTTCAAACCTAGCGCCACTAGATTTTAAATTTAACGCTCTTGATGTAACATTTAACGCAATTGTTTAAAATCTAGCGCGCCATTCTACTGATCTAATCTAGCAGTTACCAAAGCAGGCCATCCATCTACTCCTGTTCCCAGGTGCGAATACAGGATTTTCTAAATGGGGGGACGGCACAAAACCGGCACCTATGGTGCTCGTCAGTATGGAGGGATCTGAGGGCATTCTCCACCACCCCCCAACCTTTTTGAAAAATAAGTAATTTTTCTGCATTTTGGTGCATATTTTAACCAAAGTTTACAATAACTAAAGTAGTAAGAACAATTTTTTTTTTTTTTTTGTTTTTTGCGCACCCTGCAAAGTAGTTGAAGCTTTCCATGCCACACGGTTCACAGTATTTGTTTTTATATTTTTAGTGCACCTACTTTATAAGTACAAGGCCAACCAGTGAAGCCATTTTTTAAATAAAGATCTTAACACCACCTCTGACACATGACTTTAGCAGGGATCTTTAACTGACAATGGTCCTTTCTTTATTGTGGGAGTAACGTTCTAAAAATAACCCACAACAGGCAAAATCCCCAATAAAGTTACAAAATTGCACAAAAAATAACCTGTGAAACAGTGAGGCTGCGAAAAGCGATCCGTGTTAGAGCGAAAAACCGCTTTTCTACGTTCGCCCAACTGAAAGTATAAAAAGCTCATTGTTTATGCTTTACTCTGTCAGCATCTGAGCCAAACCTGAAGGTGAAACACAAGCTGAAGAAACACCTGCACACCCGCAAGAGTCCTCTGACCCGCAAAGACAGCGCCCCACCCACCATCAAACACAGAGCACCAGACGCCTTGGGTAAACTTAGAAGCCTGACAAAAAACTTTTTGGAAACTATTGTAAAATAAAATAACTAACCCCCGGATGTGTGCTTGTCACCAGACTCGTCCCCCAGCAGCAGTAGCACCCCAGTTTCTGGATGCAGTTCTCCTAATGACAGCCTACCCAATGAAAACGGACTACTGCCATCTACAGGAGGCCTTTCACTAGAGGTTGGTAGTGAAACAAAAAATATTTTATAAACTTAGTTTGATCCAAACGTTTCTAAATAAAAAGCATCTTAAAATTTTACCACAAGAGTGAATTTAGATTTGATTGGTCGAGAACATTCAGTCTTTTCAGACAAACAAGTGATAGTAAAACATGTTCTGATTGGGAAAGAAGAGCTGCTTTCTAAACATGGACCTTTTTACGACTTTGGGAAATTAAATGTTTAAAGCAGGGACACAAGAGCAGCTGTTATTGCATAATTCAGTTAATCACAAGAAGTCACACCTGCTGGGAATCGCTGACTCATCTTTCCATGGTATCACACCTGAGCTGGGAACAAAACACTTAGTTTAGTTTTCACTTTAAAAATCACACACACTTTATGATCAGGAGAATGAGTTGATTTTACAACATCTTTGTTCTCATTCTTAATTCTTATTGTAAAAATTTTAGGCCCAGAAGCTACTGCTCAGAGATGGCACTCTTGCCAACTTCACCATCCAGAGTCCATCCACACTGCCCACCATCACACTGGGACTGCCGGTCAATTCCAGGGTAAACCCCAAACACAGCTGCTATACACTAAATATGATGTGTTGTTTTTAGATTATTAACAAGTTAAATAATGAGTTTTAAGAGACACAAAAAAACAATTATATGAAGTTTTTTTGGAACAACAGTCTATTAATTTTAAAATAGTTCTATTTAAACTTGTGTCAAAATGTTTGAAAATGTTTAAGTAGATAATAATTCTCCTTTTCTACATATTTCCTTTCTTGTTTTTAAAAAGAAGTGGGTAGTTTATTGAAAATGGAGAAAAGTCATAATGACTTAAATATTACCAACTCAGATCTGCATCGATCCGTCTTGGTAAAGAAAGAGCTCAGCCGAAAAGCAAAGCTCCTAATTTCCAAGTCGATCCATGTTCCCACCCTCACCTATGGTCACCAGCTGTGGGTGGTGACCGAAAGAATGAGATCACGAATACAAGCGGCCGAAATGAGCTTCCTCCGCAGGGTGGCTGGGTTCTCACTCAGAGATCTGGTGAGGAGCTGTGCCATCCGGGAGAATCTCAGCGTCGAGTCGCTCCTCCTCCAGGTCGAGAGAAGCCAGATAGGTTGGTTCAGGCATATGGTCAGGATGCCCCTAGAATGCCTCGCTGGTGAGTTGTTTCGGGCACGTCCCACCGGGAGGAAACCAAGAGGCAGACCCCGGATCTGCTGGAGAGACTATTTCTCACAGCTGGCCGAGGAATGACTCGGGATCCTTCCGGGTGAGCTGGAAGATGCAGCCGGGGAGAGAGAAGCCTGGGCTTCATGTCTGACCCGGCCCCTGTGACCCAGCCCCAGATATGCGGAAGATGACGGAACTCAGATCATCTACATAGACAGTATATGTAATTTAGATAGATGACGTATAGATGAGTCACTACATCAATGTTCTATTGGTATTGATTTAGATTTTAAAATTAATATTGATCACTTTAAAGCCAAACTTTGAGGTTTCCGTGTTTCGTTTTCTTTCAGGCTGAAGGAGAGCTGTCCTCTTTGAAAGTCGGCCGGATTCCTGTCGTCACTGCCGGCGGCTCGTCCGTGTTTCTTCCCCTCAGCAGAGAAGATCAAGTCGGGCAAATGAATCCTCACATGCCTGTTATCATCCTCGAGCCATCTAGGCTGGTTCACACTCCTCTTCTCACTGGTGAGATACACACATAAAAAAACCTCACTTAAAAAGAAGAAAGTCGAAAAAGAACTTAGTGGTATAAAATAAAAAATAATAAACGAATAAATACATTATCAAGTAAAACCCGAAGGAGGACTTTTGCTGGAGATTAACTACTCAGTCTAAAACTCTTAGATTACCACCCAGTGGTCATTTTTTATGATGCACATTTTTTTTCTTGTGCACTTTTGAGTATTTAAAAATTGTCTCGTCAAGTCTAGACATAAAATGTCTTTCCTTTTACGCTGAAACACGTTTTTTATTTTTTTTTATCTGTTCCTGCAGTTCCCGGTCTGGACTCAGTTCCTTTGCAGTTTGCACCCCAATTAGACCATCTCTCTCCTGGTGGTGTCCAGCACCACAAGCCTCTGAGCAGAACCCGCTCAGAGCCCCTTCCTCAAAGCCCACGAGCTCTTCATGCACACCTCCTTCAACAACAGCACAACACGCAGTTCCTGGAGAGACTCAAACAGCAAACACACTTGGGAAAGGTGAAATATTTCCTCTTTTTTTTTGTTGCAGATAATAGTGGACAGTGCATTTCACACCTAGGCCTTCAGTTGCACTCATCTGGATCGATCAACCCATCAGTGACTATTGTATGGTTATAAAACCGTCTTGCTGTTTATTTACAGGAAAAAATAGCTGATGAAGAACTTAATTAATAAACAATAAATGCCTTTATTCTATAAGAGATTCTTTGCTGAAAAAATTTTCTATTGTGGATCCAGGTGTGACACCTAAAAACGCCCATAAATACCTCTTAAACTTCAATAATTCATACGTTTAAAATAACATTTCACTCACCTGAAACCTGAACAGTTTGAGTACGAATAATTTCAGCATAAATTTACATTATTTCTATATGTGTGTGCAGCTGATGTCCAAATCCAGTGAGAAACCTAGATTACACCAGATTCCCTCTGAGGACATGGACTCTGAGGACGGTGAAGGAACCTCTCCCACTGAGACCACCTATCACAACAGGGCGAGGGCGGAGTCGCTGAGGGAAGCAGAACCTACTGCATCCAAAACCCACAAGGACCAAATCAACTTGCAGCATGCACTCATACTCAACCAGGTTCGAAAAAAAAAACCCCAGCCTTGTTGTTTTCCTGTTGGCCTGCAGATGGCATGCTGATGCTTACTCCAGACATGCTCCGTTAATGGTTTTGTCTATTGACAGGTACTTATTAGAGCAAAGTGGTTATTTCAGTAAAATAAGCAGACAGGATGCATTTACTGCTAGCATAGCCTTTATTAACTTATATTCAGACAAACCGCTAAAGTAATTCAGTCAGGAAGCGGGTTGAGAAGAATGAGCCGAACTTCCATGAAGCATTCCTTCCTTAGATAATGACAAATGCAGATTGTTTAAGTACAGGCCAAACGAAATAAACAGCAGTTTTATTTTATTTTTTTTTACTTTTAAGTCCATCATGTGCTACTGTTAAAATGTCAATGTAGTTTAAAATTATATATCCTGAACGGCAAAGTTAAAATTGTCCATAATTTTAACTTCATAAATAAATTACAAGCAGTTTTATTTGATTTTTCATCAAATTTGAGTTGCACAGCGGGTGCAGTGGTTGCAGTAGCCTCACAGAAAGGTCAGGCTTTGCGTCCCGAAGTGGGACGATGCTTGAAACACTGGCCTTTCTGTGTGGAGTTTGCATGTTCCCTCCAATTGATCAGCACCCATTTTCATACATGGGTATGCGTGGGTTTTTGCCAGGTATTCCGGTTTACTCTCACCCTCCAAAAACATGCATATTAGGTTGATTGGCCACTACAAAATTGCCTCTAGGAATTACTAGTGTGTATGTGTGTGGTCTTGCAACAGACTGGTGATCTGTAAGGGTGTATCCTACTTCTCACCGGAAATCACCCAGGAATGCACCAGAGACCCCCTGCAACTTTGTCAGGGATAAGTGGTTCAGAAGACAAAAAAATTTAATTTCTTTGTTTGTTATCATGTGCAGTCGTTGCTATGGGAACAGCAGAGGCAGCTTCAGCAGCTGCACCGGCAGATGGAAACCCTGGCTGTACCTGTGTTACGCGGTAACGGCGGCGGTGGTGTGGCTTCCGGTTTGGGTGTCCATCGCCCCCTGTCGCGTACGCAGTCGTCCCCGGCCTCCACTTCTCTCACTCTGCCTGAGAAGCCGCTGAGCCTGGCAGCACAGGAAGCTACCAGTAAACCACGCTTCACCACCGGTGAGTCATACAAATGAAAGATGCGCAAGTGTTGAGGATGAGCTTAGAAGTGCAACCTAGTGTTTGCTTGGTTTAGATTTGGGTTTCCAGATAGAATCCGAAATGTTTCAATCGTCAAATTCAATGTTCAGAAGAAAACTTTGAAGTTTTTTCTACTTTGTCTGGTAGAGATAAGCCATCAATACTGCCCACTACTGGTCTGGCATGCTCATAATCGCACTCAGAAGCGTATTTATACGGCTCTGTGTGGATGCGGATATTTTGAAAACAGTTACATGTGGATGCGAGCATTTTCCTAAAACGGAGGACAGCAGATATGCGTTTTCAAAAATACCCGGGTACGTGTGGACAAGGCCTAAATCAGATCTGCCTCTGGTGAAAATTTTAGTATCATGGAACTTGCATTGTTCATAATTTTTGAAAAACTAATATCACATTTTTAACCTCAAATAACAGTCAGACTTTTTCTCAAAATTTTGTGCACCTAATAATGGTGTCACAATTTGTCCTTTATAAAATTTTATGGAAGATATTGTATGTTTTGTTTTTAAATGTAAAAATACCCTGCAATCAAGTCAAAATTGACCACATTTTCAAACTTATTTTATATCTGTAATTTTTTTTTATTTTGTGTTCTGTTCAGGTCTCGTTTATGACTCCCAAATGCTGAAACACCAGTGCACATGTGGAGACAACAGCAGCCACCCAGAGCATGCTGGGAGAATACAAAGCATCTGGTCCCGACTCCAGGAAAGAGGCCTGCGAGGACAGTGTGAGGTATAACAAACACTCATTTATTCTGACAGGACAGTCTGCTTTTAATAATCCCAACCAGGTACAGACACTCATACAGATAATGGAAAAGTCAATAATTCCATTTGGGATCTCTCATTTCTGTCCATAAAAGCTGCCATAAATAACAAGTGAGTAATCTGTTTGAACAGTAGGTGTTAGCTTAGACGCCCATGTGTATTTTGCAGAGTATCCGTGGCCGTAAAGCCACTCTGGAGGAACTGCAGTCGGTCCATACGGAGCGTCATGTGCTGTTATACGGCACCAACCCGCTCAACAGACTCAAACTGGACAACCGCAAACTGGCTGGTACGTTGCCATATCCCCATGTGGATTCCTTTACTTTTAAAACAACTGTACAACTTTCAAACTATAAACATATCAAATTCATCATGTGAAATTTATCTGTGTTTTATTTTATAGGAATTCTCTCTCAGAGGTTGTTTGTGATGCTGCCATGCGGCGGTGTGGGGGTAAGAAACCATGCACACTATTATTGCTGAATTTAATGCATCAATGAAAGATAAAATATATGGAAAGAAAAGCAAAAGAGACAGATTCAGATGAAGAGGAAAAAAGGCGGGTGCTAACTTTGTCCTGACAGTTCGTGTCAAAGCATGACGAGTTAGAACTAATGAGAACAACATGTCCGTGAAAGAGGGATGAAAGAGATGCCTTAGATTTCATCGTACAAACCAGATGGACAGTTTGTGAGTGAACAAGGGAGAGGAAAAACAGAAGTGGTAACAAAATAGAACGGGGTGGAATTTTTATCGGATAAAAAAACCCCCCAAAAACCCAAGTGACATTAGGACTTTGTGACACGCAGATGGAGAAACTTCGTTTAATTGTTTGATAAATAGCAGGTGCAGTTTCGGTGCATTAACTTCACTCTGTGTGTTTGTTCAACAGGTTGATAACGACACCATCTGGAATGAGTCGCACACATCAACGGCATCCCGCTGGGCAGCAGGCAGCGTGGTCGAGCTGTCTTTCAGGGTGGCCAAAGGAGAACTGAAGGTGAGGAAATAAACCTATCGGTCATCCTATGTAACAAATAAGGGACATAAAATGACAGAAGGAGGAGGTTTGGGTATTACAGGACAAGCTAGATTAGATGTAGTTGTTTTATTCTGTCTCTTTGTTCCTTAATGAATCAGTTCCTCGTAATATCTAAAACAGGCATGGGCAAACTAAGGCCCCGCGGGCCACATGGGGCCCATTACGCGGTTTAATCCAGTGTTGTTTTTGTCAACGATGACGACAACAAAATGATTTTGTTGACGAAGCATTTTTTTTATGACGTAAAGATAACAAAATAAATGCGACATTCTTGTGACGAAAATGTGACGAGACGTTTGCAAGTTTCTGTTGACGAGACAAAAATGTAACGAAATAAGCGTCGGACTTTCACATTTCTGTCTGTGAAAAGAAAGAGCACAGCGGCGGCATTCTGTCTTTCATGGCAGCACACAGCCCCCCCTCTAATACCTCTCCCTACACAATCACACACAGACACGATGCTGCACGTTCTAAAACTTGACTAAATTGTGTTCATTGACTAAAATGTGACTAAAACTTAAATTAATTTTCGTTCCATGGACGAAGACTGAAACAAAAACTTAGAGATGGCTGCCAAAAACAACAATGGTTTAATCCAGCCCGCCGAACTTTAAAAAAATTAAATAAATAATCCTTGTTAATGTTTTTTTTTCCCTGCAGTTCTGATGTTTCCTCACTAGATGGCACTCTCCAGATATGTTAGCATTGTTGAGAAAACAACACTGCTCCCATAAAATGTGTGTCTCCGTGAGGCGCACGCCAATACACGCAAGTGAACAAGCGCATTAAATTTCAAAACCCACATATTAAACCTAGCGCGTGCTAGATGCACTTTTTTTTTTAAGTTGTAGCGCGCTTACTTCAAAATTTGGCGTGCTAGATTACGTGCATGAAGCGGCCGCAATGGCTTTCCATATCTAGCGCGCTTGTTTACCAAAGCATACCATCCATTGTTCCAGCCTCTTGGTCAAATGTTAGAACGCAATGTGGCCCGCGAATCAAAAAGTTTGCACACCCCTAATCTAGAACCTGTAACAGCTCAAACTTTTTGAGAAACTGAAATATTTCACTCCTTTTATCTAAAAAAAAATGTCTTCCATGTTTTTTGTTTTTTTTTGTTATAATTGCATAGTGGTGCCAACCAGATCATGGACAGTACTTATGTAACCCTTTTCTACCTGCATTGGCACTCAATGTGCTATACAGTTTAGATCTCGTTCACCTATTCACACACACAGTAATACCTTGTCAAGCATGTGTCTCACTACAATGCGGAGCAATTAGGGGTTTGGTGTCTTCCTCATGAAAATCTGTGCATAAGCTGCAGAAATCAAATCTACAACCCTCCGCTTAGAGTTTACTCGCTCTAGCCACTGAGCCATGTTCTCCGCGAGAGTCCTCCAATCAATCGGCACCTCCCCGGTTCGATGCTTACATGAATTAGTTGCTTGTAATAAAACAAAATAATTTTAATTCCATCATATAATGTCACAAGTGGAAGACATTGAAAGAAAACAATACATTAAAGCATTTAAATCTGATTTGATCCACAAAATGAAGGTTTAAATTAGTTTTCACCAGATTTCAAAGAATGCATTTATTTAAAAAGCCCAAATCTGAAAAGGGGAAAACCAAAAAGAAGCTCTTTTTTAATAATACAAAATGTCAATGTAATAATAAAAAAGCAGCTTAGATGAAACATTGAAGAATCCTGTGGTCTTTTGGTCCCTTGTGTTTGTTCTGGCTGAGGTATAAAAGTCATTTTAACGAACGCCTCCGCACACTGGTGGGTAGGAAGCCAAAAACAATGTGAACAAGTTGAATGTGTTCACAGTCCCGAAAGTTCGATCGACTTTAGACAGTTGTTTGTTCTTATAAGTCAATTACAAAGGTCTGGGAGGAATGTCAGCCTGAAATATGGAAAAGAACGCCACCCCACCTCATTTGGAAGCCAAAACATTTTTTAAAAAGCATCACTTTGAGACTTTCAGATTCTCTCTTTCCTTCCTTTTAAAAATCTAGAAAAATCTAGAAAATTTTCAATATGCTCATTTTCATCTCTAAAACGGCAAATGAGCAGCAAGATATTACCAAAGTTAATCTATAATCATGTGGCTCAGTGGTTAAAGCGTTTAAAGTTAACTGGAAGTTTGCGGGTTGCGTCCCACTCAGTTCACGTCTAGAATCCTTGGAGAAGACCTCTTACCCCCGTTTCTCCCACCATCAGCACCGTCACAGGTGGCAGCCTGCTGCGGTGCAGTGCAGCACACAAATTTCCCGGTCAAGAATTAATGAAGTATAAATAAAAAAAAATTAAAAAAAATTGAATTACTGACTAAAGCAAAGTTGAAAGCCATCCGATTAACGTGAAAACTCCTCGATGACTTAAAAAAAAAGCAGTAGGATTGATTTGGCATCCCGTTACCACGCTTAAAAAGCACCATAATCTTTTTCATTTTTTTTCTGAACAGAATGGTTTTGCTGTTGTGAGACCACCAGGGCATCACGCGGATCCCTCCAACCCAAGGTAAGTTAACGAGTGTCAGTGGGTTTAGTTTTTCTTTTCTTTATGTTGCAGCTCAATTTTAGATATGTAACCGACTTTTTTTTTGTGATGAAAGTTATACTGTATATATGAAAAATATTCTTTCTAATCTATGGTCATATTTGTAACAAAAATTCTGTTGTCTTTTATTCTTGCTTTCAATTAAGTCTGTTCGTTCTATGATCAAAGTGGATTCAAAACATCGACATTTCAGCTTGGCTCCTGTTTGCAAAAGCTAAAGAAAATGAGTGCTGTGCAGTGATTTTAAATGTCACATAATAACATGTGAAGTAACATACACATGTACATTACGTGGTAGCTTTATGCTGATGTTACAGGTCATTGTCTAAAAAGTTGTAGAGCGCTTCTTTCACAAGTTGTTTTGAGGTTTCAGCCTCATCAAATTTACGGGACGGTTTGTGTCATAAATACTTGCTTTTTCTGTATTCTTATGAACACTCGCTGCACATTTCTGATCTTCTTCCTGCCACAGTCATGACTTTAGAATTCAGATTTTCTCCACAGCAATTTCCCCATTGTGGGACCAATAAAGATTTTCTTGATCTTGATCTTAGTTTGAGAAAATTAGTCAAAGCGCAAAAGTGAAACATCATAACAGACAAAGCCTTTCTGTTCCTGCTCTTCCGTTTTTTTTAATACATTCTTTCTTCGTTCATCAGGGGCTTCTGTTACTTTAATTCTGTGGCGATCGCTGCCAAGCAGCTCCAGCACAAGCTGAGCGTCAGTAAGATTCTCATTGTGGACTGGGTGAGACATCACAATAAACTGCAGAAGAGATTTAAATAGACATTTTTGTTAATTATTTTGAGTTCAAATCTTCTCTCATCCCAATATTTAGGATGTTCACCATGGAAACGGAACACAAGATGTCTTTTATAGCGACCCCAGTGTTCTTTACATCTCCCTGCATCGCTATGACGACGGAAACTTCTTCCCCGGCAGCGGCTCACCTGCTGAGGTCGGTAAAAATGAAAGGAAGCCGTAAAGGTTTAATATGAGTTGCGATCACACGTATGATGTCATCTCCTGACACTGTTGTTGGTTTTAGGTTGGATCCGGAGTGGGAAAGGGCTTCAATGTGAACGTTGCTTTCACAGGAGGACTAGACCCACCCATGGGAGACTCCGAGTACCTTGCAGCGTTCAGGTAAGACACTTCTAGAGGTCTCAAACAAACAGGATGAGAGAAACTTGTTCTACTTTACTCTGTTTTCTTACATCTTGAAGGAGATTTTCAAGGAGAATTTGCCAAATGATTCACATTATCTGCCAATCTTTGGCAAAAAAAAAGTAGTCACTCTTTGTACCCTGTTGGAAAAGATCTGTCTCCAATTCTCTTCATTAGACATTATGTTTGTCTCTGCTTTCCTAAAAGCTCTTTGTGTTCTCTTTGTTTTTTTGTTCAGCAGACAAAATAAATCAGCGATCTAAAAGAATCTTTAAACACAAACCGAAAACCCCCCTCTAAAAATGTTCTCGTTTTAACTTGCGTTTGCGGTGGTTTTTTGTTCTAAAAGATGGATTAGAGTTGAGCCGAGGACGGAAATCCAAAGAATAAGGTGACAAAATGAGAAGACTTCTTACGTTTCGTGTCTAAGAAAGCTCTCCGTAGTTTTATTGATCCGCATTAGGAGAAGCAACAAAACCATAATTACACTTTTTTTCTCATGTTTCCTTTTAGACCGAGCCACAACAAACACGCTTGAAGCTTATCAGGCTTGGCTCCACATCTTCTCTGACGTACTGCTTGCGTAATTAATAATCTTTGTCATTTGGGAAGCATGTGTCTGGCGCACCCTGTTTCCAATAACTTCAGATGTTTTACTGTAAATGCTCTGCAGGTTTTTGTGTTTGACAGATCACCGACTGCTACTTCCTGCTAGTGGGCTGGATAATTGTCTTTGGTGGGTGTTTAGCACCAATAAAAATCTCAGTCGTGTGGGTTTTTCGGTCGTCTGGAGCACCAAACTCTAAGGAAACTGTTGTAACCGCATAGTTGCCGGAAAAAAAAAAGACATGTTGGATAGGTCTCAGACAGAAGGACAGAGGGTGTGTGACACTCCAAACGTTCATGCTACATATAGAATTACTAAATAACATATTTTATAATATCCCATCATGCCAGGTGAGTTACGGCTCATTTATCCACTTGAGAGGAATATTTTCTCTTTTTTCAACGCGCTAGGCCATAAAATATCTTACTATGTCATGTATCCCACTTTTTCTTCTTCTTTCGGCATTTCCCTTCATGGGTCGCCACAGCAAGTCAGTTTCTTTCATCTAACCCTATCTGCTGTATCCTCTTTGGTCACGCCAACTATCTTCATGTCTTCCTTCACTGCGTCTATGAACCTCCTCTTTGGCCTTCCTCTAGTCCTCTTTCCTGGTGGTTCCAAATCTAGCATCCTTCTCCCGATGTACTCTCTCTCTCTCCTCTGCACATGTCCAAACTATCTCAGTCTGGTCTCTCTGACTTTATCTCCAAAACCTCTAACATGTGCTGTTCTCCTGATGTACTCATTTTTAATCCTGTCCATCCCGGTCACGCTCAGAGAGATCCTCAGCATCTTCATCTCTGCTACCTCCATTTCTGCTTCCTGTCTTTTCTTCAGTGCTACTGTTTCTAGACCAAACAGCATGGCCGGTCTCACCACGGTTTTGTACACTTTCCCTTTCATTCTAGCTGAAACTCTTCTGAAACCCGTTCCAGCTTGCTTGAACACGCTTCTTCACCTCTTTTCCACACTCTCAATTACTCTGGACTGTTGATCCTAGGTACTTAAAATCTTTCACCTTCTTTATCTCTTCTCCCTGTAACCTCACTTTTCCATTTGGATCCCTCTCATTTACACACATGTACTCTGTTTTACTCTGACTAATCTTTATTCCTCTTCTTTCTAGTGCGTACATCCCACTGAACACCCCTAAAAAAATTTTATTTTACGCTCAACTAGCGTCCACTCATTTGACCAGTTTTTAGGTTGTTTTCTTAAAATTTTGGTTAAATTTTGGAAGCCTTTTTCTTCTACAGTTGGCATCAATTACTCCACAAAACAAACAAATTCTTTGCTTTTTGGGGCAGAAAGAAGTGCTGTAAATTGCTAGGAAACTTTTCCAAAACTTCCTAGATGATGTATGAGCTAAAAATGTTGTTGCAACACATTTAATATGCGCTGCCTGGAAGATGCTTCTGGGACATCCCCAGAGACGGCAAGAAGAAAAATAAAAAAAACTATAAACGTGGTGTTTTTAGGGAAAAACATTGATCTTCTGTCCTGTCAAACGTTTGCCTTTTTGTTCTATGAGTGTGACCTCTGAACTCTCGTAGAGTGGCCCAGCAGATTTTCCGATGACGATAATTTAGAGCAGGTCTGTGTGGGTGGGGGTCCACCCCCTGCCCGGTGTTTTTGAGATGAAGCAGATCATGTCAGGGATTATCCAGTTTGGCTAACGTTAGTTACCAAAAGAATTAGATAAGCAATACATTTCAATGGATGATATTTCCATCCTATAATTTACACGGCTTCCAGAATTTTCCCTCATGACATAACAAGACGGTTTTTATTTCATTGTTTATAGTAATTAACATTCAAATGGAGCTCTGCTTATGAATCACGCTCAGATTTTCTTAGTTTTTTTTTCATTTCTCCCTTACATCAGATCAAACGTAACGTTTTGTTTTCAACCAGAAACTTTCCATCAGTTTTGGAGTGTTTCAAAGTAATGGTTAGACGTTTCCTCTGCCTGAAGAGAAAAAATATAAATTATAAAAGAAAACAACTTTTAAACTCATTTACTCTGACAAAAGCAGCGGTATTTTGGCAACGCCTAGAGGGACTCGTCATTTCACTTCAATTATTCCGACGAAATCGATTTGGACTGTGATTCTTTTTATTCTGTAATATGGATCATACGGTCTTGCATTCAAGTCTGGAATTAATTGAAGTTCTAAAAGTTTTTGACTTTAGTTCTTTCTGCCTTGAGCCTGAAATGTCAAGCACTCTTCAAAAAACATTTTATGCAATTATAGAGTTATGTATAAAAACATTCTAATAGTATTACTGATGTAAACAGGAAGGTTCAGACGGGACCTACAGAGCCAATCTTGGTGCCATTCTGTGTGCACGGTTTTACTTGTTTTAAAGGAACGCGATGGTCAGATAACTTACTTATTCTCGACTACAGTAAAGACCAGCTTATTGAGGACCTTTGATATATTCTGCTGATAGAGAGAAAATATAGATGCCAGTTGCCAATCCAACTACTCTCCTTACCCAAAGCAATCATAAATAAACAAACACAAACATTCGTTACGTTAATAAAGCTTGCTGCCATTTTTCTTCGAGAAGTCTCCAACAAAACATGTTATCGCTGTATATACGAAAAAAAAAAATAGAAAAGGAGAAAACAATTGAAACCAGTTTACATAAAAAAAAGGTGAAAATGAGCTGAGAAAACTTTTGAAGGAGTGGTTGGCAAGCAATGTAAAAATAGTTAATGGACTTCCTTATCAATAAAATCAAATTTTATTTATAAAGCACTTTTCCAACACAAATTTACACAAAGTGCTGAACAGAACAAATAAAATCTCAAATAACAATAAAATCCAGATTATTAAAAAAATATACAGTCAAATACAAACATACATCAAAAATCACACACTCATACAAAACACTGCACACATGGATCGACATTCACAAAGCCCCCCCACACACACCCTTCCTAACTCCCATTTCACCTGAAACCGCTAGCTACTGTCTCTTTAACTGAAACAAAAATAAACATCCGACCTGATGCTGTGAGGAAACAATAACTGGGGATCAATCCACACCAGGAGTCGGTCTGCTTATGACTGCAGCGGCCAAAACCAAAGTCCATTTCTACCTGCGTTGGTAGTCAAAGTGATTTAGATTGTAGCTCACATTCGTCCATTCACACACACACATTCATACCTGATGGTGGAAGCTGCCATGCAAGCTGCAAACCACTATCTGGAACAATTGGAGGTGTGATGTCTTGATCAGGAACACCTCGGTATGAACTTCAGGTGAGGGATCCTTCGAGCATCACCAGGAGGGTTTACTGGAACATCCAACATCACACAAATTAAATTTGAACAGTGATGCTATCGATACAATTTCAAATAAAATATACACTGATAGTTAGCTGAATATAGAAGATTTTCATAATAAATTATTACTATCTGAAATAGTAAATACCTTCAAAGTTTATATAATGTAACATACATTATACATATAATGTACTTGGAGAAATTCCTGCAGGATTTCTCCAAGTAGTGTCACGGATTCAAACAAGGAATTATCAGCAAATTTTTTGTCTAAATGTGACCGGAACATTGGAGCACCAGGGAAGCAGAAGCATAGACCATAAAACTAGTTTTGACATTTTTTGTAATATGCTAAAATGGCACTCCGCCTGTGTCTGCCCTTTACGGGCTTACTTGTCGTCCTGGGTCCACCCTTTGTGGGCTCACTCGTCCCTCGCTGCACGGTGGTGTGCACCACCAACTCATAGTCCCACAGCAGAGCTCCCCACTGTGTCTCTTACTGCTCCCGCTCCTCTGCTCCCAGCTGCCCCTCATAAAGCAATCAGGGACTGCACCACTTCTTAGCAGCAGACAATTAAAATATGCTAAAAACACAAGACATTTAAAACATGCAGAAAAAAACTATAAAAACTATGCAATAAAATACTCCACCTGCCACATAAAGATTTTACTTTCAAAGTAAAAACGCTCTTAATTCAGCAAAATGGATTACAAAAAATACCTGTTGATGTGGGTGGAGTCTCAAGCGTCAAACATTCATTGACTGTGGACCAAGTGGACGTCACCCATTGACCATGTAACCCCTTATTCATTAGGAGTGATCCATTGTAGAAAATGAAAGTTGTGTTCTGGATAGTGTGTTTGATGATCAAGACGTTTCAACTTCTATCCGAAAATAATTTTTAATCTGACCATTTCCGGATGGAAGTCGAAAAGTCTCGATCATCTAATACACTGTCCAGAAGACAATTGTGAAGCTTTTTCTATGACGTCCCCCATAGTGTTAGTCAATTTAGTCATCAATTTCTGAGAGAATGGACGGTGCATTGTTAAATTTTTGGTGCCATCAAAAGCCAGTCATACAAATTCAGAACTATGAAGAATATGTCTAATGGAGGTAACAGAATCAGAATTGTTGTTTTTACAACAAAAGTGATCTTGTAATAGTTGCCAATTTTTCAATAGAAGTCTGAGACGTTTTGGAGCCAGACGCTACTTCACATTTGTCATGCCTGGATGCGAGCTGTTATGTTTCATTTCTACTTTATGTCAAAAGTAGGAACATAAGATGAGAATTTTTTTATTGACCAAAATTGGTAGGACACGAAAAAGGAGATATTCCTCACTTTGAAAATGTATCTAATGTTGGTTTAAAGTGTTGAAAAAACTTTTGTCCCCTCTCTCATTTTAAAAGTAGATGGATTTTTTTTAAACATTTCTTTAATGTTTAAAATAAATTTACACAAAATTAGCCTGTATTTCATCCCCATTTTCCATCTGCAATGAGACAAAGTTACCTGAGAACATTGTTCTCTTTAAACCACCTCTCACCCACTTCCAAAACAGCTGTACAGCCACTTCACAATTAATAAAAACCTCAAGATGTTTAACGATCTGCAAAAAAAAAAAAAATCTCCTGAGCCCATTTAATGAATGCATTTTTACGGCTAAAAGTTTGTGCCCGAGCTTCAGAAAAAGGTGCTTTTTTTGCATTTTTCACCTTATCCTTCACTCTCACCCTCCTCATTTTCCATCACCCCGACCCTCAGCACTGAGCAACACACACTCTCACACACTCCCTCTTCCTGTCCTCCTTTGATTGATCTTTAATAAGCATCCCCTTTTCTCCTCCACCTTCCGTCTCTCCATCTTACCATTAGTTTTGCCTGTAGTTACTCTCTCTGGGGTTACCGTGGCAGGTTTAATGGGCCTGGGGGGATCTGAGGGTGGCGTGCTGTTTGTGTGTATGTGAGAGTAGGTGCATACTTTTGCTTTATTGCCACATTAATATGATAACATTTAGACATTTTTTAATGTGTTATTTGCGACATGAAATGATGACTGGACAAAATGAGGACGTGGATGGATTATTTTTTGTTTTGTATGTGAGTTATGTTTATTTCTGCTGATCAGTGGACGTATTTGTGAGTTTCATCTCTGTGTGTCCTCATTTTTGGATATGAGCTCATGTTGTTCTCTCGCATGTGATCACGATAGCAGAATGTGTGTGTGTGTGCAAAGAGGAGGGAGGAAGGTCTCTAAAGTCCCTAGGCAGAATAATGAAGGTAAATGGATCCCAGATGGACTGCTTTTCCTCTTTTCTCTCCGCTCAATGACGTGAGGAGAGTGACAAGCCTCTAATGGGAACCAGACTCGCGCGCCGACGCTTTGAACTTCGCCGACGGCAACGAGCTGCACAGTCAAAGCTCTCCTCACCTACGGACAGCACAGTTTTCCTCTTAAATAACAACAGTATAATGGAAACATGCATTTTGATTGAAGTCCCCCCAAAAAACCAAAGCGAAGCATGAGATCTGACAGCGGGACAGTTTGGTTGAGCGTATTTGTCTCACTTGAGGCTTCGCAGCTTCTCCAGCAGAGGAACAATAGTCCTTTGTCAGCTTCCTTTGAGCTGCTTTGTCTGGAATCTGCCAAAACTTGCTTTCACTTGTCAACTTAATGACTTCTTTAGATTGGATCATAAATATTTACTGTGTCCAGGACACTCAAAATGCCCAGTTTGGTTTAAAGTACGCAAAAAAAAGCTTGGTTATATTTCACCAGATATAGATAACGCTCATTAAAAAGTGAGCAAATCATTAATTTGGTCTGTCATATTGGGGTTGAAGATTTCTCCAATCGTTTTAAACATGAATCTTATGGTTAAATATCAGTTGAGATATTTTCATGTGTTTTTATCTGAAGTGAAGAAATGCCCTTCTTTTTACAATGTGAAGTCCTTTTGTTTCTACGACTGCAGCGATGACTCACTTCCTGTTTATCCACCACATTCAGTTGCTTTTTTTTTTTACTCTGATTCTTTTAAATGTTGACTTAATAAAATTTAATCCCTGCAGTTGTCCTCTCCTGTGACCAACTCGGTCCAAAAATAAAGTCATAACGATAAAATAAAGAAAAAAAAGTATTTAATCACTTCATGATATATATGAAAAGCTCTATTGTACTATTTATGGAACCACTTTGGGTTTCTTCCAACGATAGTTGAAAAAAAATATTGGTTCGGAGACCTCATCATTTCAATCATTTACAAAATAGACATATTTTGGGTTGAAATGTAAAATTATGCTCGTAATCCGTCATTTCATGACACATTCCAAAAGATTGTATATAATAATAATTTTGGGCCCTGTTGTACCAATGAATATTTTCAATCGATGGTCAACACATGTTCTTAAAGTACTTAATCCTCCTTTGTTTGAATTTTTCTTAAATATTGTTTTATGAAAATAAAAGTTGATACATACTAGTGAGGTTCCAAAGAGTTTGTGTGTGTGTGTCTGTGCAGGTCTGTGGTGATCCCAATTGCCCAGGAGTTCTCTCCGGATGTGGTCCTAGTGTCAGCCGGGTTTGATGCTGCGGAGGGAAACCCCGCTCCTCTCGGGGGGTACAAAGTCTCCGCCAAATGTAAGCAAATTTTCACACAGACACAATTCTGTTTTTCTAACAGATTGTGTTTTTCTTTTAGCTGCTGATGCAAATTCGGGCTTAACTTTATAGAATTTTTGTGCAAAATGAACTAACTTTTTGAAGGTTTCAACATGTTTGAACTTGTGCATCCGAAACCTACCTGGTTGAGTAATTTTCAAGCTTTCCCATACGGCATTTGGATACAAATACGCCATGTTGTTCTTGGTCAAGAATTTTGTTCTTTGCAATGCTTACTTCTACTAATATTCATAATTTATTCATCTCTCATGAGAAAATTACTTTTGCTGCATTGCACCACAGCAGGCAGTCATGACAGTGCCAATGGTGGAAGTAACTAGGGGTTAGGTGTCTTCTCCAAGGACACTTGGGCATGAGCTCATCAGGAATCGAACCGGCAACTTTTGGGTTCAAAGATGGCGATTCAACTGTAGCACTGTACTTCTTCCCATGTTCACATTTCTCTTCCTCTCTCTGTGCCACAGGTTTTGGTTTCCTGACTCGTCAGTTGATGTCTCTCGCTGGTGGCCGTCTAGTTTTGGCTCTCGAGGGGGGTCACGACCTCACAGCAATCTGTGATGCATCTGAAGCCTGCGTCAGTGCCCTTCTGGGAATCCAGGTAATGTATTTCCGTGGCTATTAATTTTTAAACTTTTGGGAAAACGGGAGTCATTTTTACAAGTGAACAGGACAAAATTGTGTAAAGTAAGAAATTACTTTTTAAAAGCCAGCAGTGTTGGCATTAGGAATTATAACTAGTATTTTATTGGTCTTTGTGAACTTTTATGGTTCATTTTTATTGCAGATGAAGACATCATTCGAACTGCTTGAGCGTGTAATTGATATGTTACTTTTTTATTATGTTTTTTTTCTTGATCAGAAACCACAGATAGAAGTTAGCGGATCTGTAAAAGATGGGTTTCATAAACAAAAAAAAAAAAAAAAACTTTTTGAATGTTTGAGCAACATTACCACATCAAAATCAACTCCACTCAACTGGGAGTGCCATTTTTTAATTGTAGCTTCAAGCAAAATTTTGTGTATCACGCACACGCTCAGAAGGCAGGTTTAATTGAGGAGCGATAGGAGGAGGAATTCACAGTGTGAATAATTAAATCAGTTATTTCCGGCAATTTTTATTTTTACATACTCTATTGAGCCCTCACCAATAGTGGGAGTAAGGGGGGGTTAGGTGTCTTCTCCAAGGACCCTAAACATGCTCTCAGTGGGAATCGAATCCGTGAACTTCTGGTTGACTTCCAGTCCGCGGGCGAATGCTCTACCACTGAGCTACTGCCTCCCCCCAAACATCATATCTAAAATATGATATCTAAATAAAATATCATATCTAAAATATCATATTTCTTAGATAAGAAGAGGTGCCATGTTTCTCTATGAATGAATTAAGATAAGAATAATGACCTCGTTAATGTTTTTGCACGTTGTTTTTGCACATTACACACACAAACTAAGAAAATAATTATTAAAGCATTCATTATTAAATCATAAAATAGAGGATTTTTTTTTTTATTGTGTCTAGGATCCAATGCCTGAAGAAGTTTTGCTTGCAAAGCCAAACGCCAACGCAGTGCGCTCCCTACAAACCGTCATCCAAATACAAAGTAAGCATTCCTCCTTTTTCTACTTTGTCATTTGGATTAAGTTGTGAATAAGCAGTTCAGATGATGAATTTAACGATCAATTTGACCAATTCCAATCTCTGTGTGTGTGTCTAATAGGTCAGTACTGGCAGAGTGTGAAGGCTCACAGCTCATCGGTGGGTTTGTCATACCTGGCAGCTCAGAGCAGAGACTGTGAGGAAACAGATGCTGTAAATGCTCTAGCCTCACTCTCTGTGGGGGTCATGTCTAATAAAAGGTGCACATCACACATCTAATACAACCATGCTGTCTGAAATCATGAGTTTAAGCTTTAATATGATTCAAACTCTTCTTGTTTTCCTCCTTTAGCCACACAGACGTGCCAATGGAGCATGATAGTGACTCCATGTAGATGAATGTGACCCACTGCTGAGCTCCGACCTGGTAGCCTTCCACACACACATACACACACGTACACCAGCCAACACACAATGCTGGATTTGCCGTTTGGAGCTCCTCCTCTCGGCTGAAGACAACGGCACTACCTGCAGCCTAAAAAAAAAAAACCTTCGGAAACCTCACCAAAGAGCAATACAAGTTCACTTTTATGTACTGTTCATCTCTCATGGCTGACATGGGATTACTGGCGCACGGACGTGTGTGTTAAAGGGTCTGATTTGACATCACTGTGAGCACAAATCAGTGAATTTAAACCATGGATTTCAACTCTGATTCTTCTTGAAGCACTATTGTATACCAGCTGATTTAGTGCCTTAACTTTGCCTTATCTTAATCCCAAAATCAGGGGAAGACTGTGGATTATTAATTAGTTTCCACCACACGGCTTCAGATGACGGAGTCAAAGCAAAACTGACCAAACAAAGTGTAACACAAGGAGTGAACTTAATGTGGGGACAACAGGAGAACAAGGAGGAACACATTTGACCGTTGGATAAAAAAAAGCAGTAATATTGCAGAAAAAGCCGACGATGTCATCGTAGTCTTTGTCTTTACAATGTTCCTACATCCAGCCTAACCACTAGAAGACAACAAAGAATGAGGAAAATGAAGTCACAAAATGGACTAGTTTGGTTTTGTTGAAACAAAAGACAATTAGCCTTTGTTGTTTTATTGCACTGTTCATTCCATAATGTGAACCATAAGAAATTCTAAAGCTCTGGGACAAGACAATTCCTCTTTGTAGATTATTTAATAGTTTTTAGATGAAACGTTTGCTCTATTTTTCCCCAATTTTTTTTTTTTTTAATCCTACATGTCTTACAAAGCCTCTTACGTTTTACACACATGGACCTAAATACTGTAGTTGTAATCAAATCTGACAAGTAGGCAATCTTTAGGTTAAAATTTTTCACTGCTATTCAGTGTCTTATTTTGTCATCATTGAGTAAAAAAAAAAATTTTTAAATACTTGTACAAAGCATTGATGAGTAAACGTACCACTAGTATTGTTTGTATAATCTTTTACGTTGAAATGAGTGTTCATTCCAGCCTGGCACCACTAAGGACCATTCGATTGCTCTAGATCAGCAATAATAGATGCACTTGATGGACTTCAACCAAAAAAAATGCCTTAAAAAGTCTGAATTTGGATCCTTTCCTGTGGATTTAGGTGTGCATCACCTAATACTCTTCATGTATACCGCTTGCTTATGATTACAATGACCGGATAAGGTCTGAATGTTTTTTTTTGTTCTTCAATAATAGACGAGTCCTACTCCAGCCGAGGAAGCTGATTTACTTAGTTTATTTTTATTGTCGGAGAAAATTTGCTGGAATTTTTTCCATAATTGATATCCTGAACGAGACCATATACTGAGATTTTATTGTGATTTTTTTTTAATGTGGTTTTTCTGCTATGATCTTATGTAAGGGCTCCACATTCCAAATTAGAGTAACGCTCTCATTTAAAGATTCCTGTGCTACAAAGTAGAGAATGAATGCATGCTAACAGTATTTTACTTTTTTTAAATTTGGTGTTCAGTACTGATGTTTATAGATTTAAACCGAATCTAGACACTAAAGCATTTGAAAATTTAGACCAAATATACTCAAACTAGAGTAATTCTTTACTCATTACGTGCTTTTGGCCTCTAGCTCTTATCTTCAAAACAACATCCATTTTATTTTTTTTAAATTCTTCAAATTTTGCTGTCTTTAAGGAACAGATTTTCATTATTTCAGTTGTATAAATTTATTGAAGGAAGCATTGGTTTGCTTTTTGGAAATCTGCATTGGTTTGCACCAGACTCTGGGCATCATCTGCCCAACAGAAGGCTGAGTATCTTTTTCTTCCTGTTGAAAATAAAAGGTTTCACTAAGACGTCATCCCCACTTTTGTAGCCCGTCTGAACCGGACTTTGCAAAAACGTGTCTTATTTTCTCCTCAAGAAGCATTTCCACAATGTTTTGCTTTGGTCTTACCCAGCATGCTCTGGGAGAATGAGCGACAGCGTGTGCATCGGTGCACATGCAAACCTCCATCATGTGTTTTTTGCATGCATTTGTAAGTTTTGAAATGTGTGTTTTGTCAAATACTGTAAATGTCCTTTGTATAAAATTTCCATTTTTGTTCATTTTTCTATCTTACGAGGCCAATTGTGCCTCAGCTCTTAATCCTCTTCTTTAGTGATGTCATTTCTATCTACTTCTTAAAGAAAGACACTGTAAATAGAAACTCCAAGACCAAAATACACGTCACACGTGTGCCTTGATGCATTCAGTAGCAGGTGTATTGGTAATTCTCGATCAACTGGACGTTAACTTCGTATATCTGAACGTGACAATGAAATCTTGGTTTCATTCTGGTCATTTACTTGTATTTTCTCTCATGCTTCCTACGATGTGTATGTATAGAAAGATTGTCTATTTTTTACTCTTTGTCTTTTTTTTCTCTTGATTAAAACATATTTCCACTATGAGTTCATTTTTGTCCAAATGTGATTCATCTTAATCATTTGAAAATTGATCAAAGAAAATTAGTCAGATCAATGAAAATCACGAATTACAGGGCGTGTTTTTTTTTTTTTTGTATATACAAGTACATTTATGTCTTTGGTCTTTTTAAACATTTTAAGTCATTTCTAAAAAAAATTATTTTAATGCACAAAGAAAGGTCGGGCAAATAAATCACAATGAGATATTCATAACACAAACGTATACGAATATACTCGATTCATTTGTGTATCAAAAATAGTTATCAGTCTATGGGGGAGACGGTGGCTCAGTGGTAGATTGGATGTTTGCAGGTTTAATTCCTACTGAGTTCATGTCTGGAGTCCTTGGAGAAGACACCTAACCCCCTGTTTCTCCCACCATTGGCGCCGTCGTGGCAGCCTGCTGCGGTGTGGTAGTGCAGCTCACAAATTTCTCCGATGAGGGATGAATAGATTGAGCAAAAATAAAATTTAATATCACTTCTGATTCTCTTTAGGTTCGTGCAAAAAACCTTTTTTAAAAGACAAATGCAATTTAATTCTGCATAATTGATAAAAAAATTATCATATTACCACAATTGAACATTTTTTTATGCTTTCTTGTGACATGTTTTTATGTGAATTTTTTTATATTTTCACAGTAAAATCAGCATAATTATTCTTTAATAAAATAATCAAATATTGTAGAAAACATGAGCAAACAAGTCTCTTTTTTTATTAGAATTCAATGTAAATTTGACTTGATAAAGCCTTAGATATTAATTTTTTTTTGCCAGTTAAACAAAAGTGACAAACTTTTTTTTTTTAAAATACTTTTTTCAATTATATTATGTCAAAGTTGAATGATTTTGTTAGATTGCCACCACTAAACTATGAGGATAGAGTTTTACTCTAGCATTCAACTTTCTATACAACAGTCTATAAATACAGCCAGAGTCCTAAATTGCTCCTAACTTTTTTTTTTCGAGGAATTAACTGTTCCTAACTGACCAGGCAAAAGCACACAGACCTCGTTAAAAAAAAGGGAAAAAAAAAGAGAAAGAAACCAGAGGAAAGAGGAGGAAGGGAGACAGTTTAACAAGAGCAGCAGGAGACAAAGAGGGTGGGGTAGCAGAATAAATCTCTGCACTGTTTATTGTCATGTTTTAGTAAAAGACAACAAAAACTTCAGATGGATTATTCTCCGCTTCCAAAAAACTTGTCCTCTCAGGACTTAACATCAAACTATGAATATGTAGATGCTTCAAAAGCCAAAAAATTGTTTTGTTTGACCCATCAAACATTAGTTTTGGTTAAAAAAAAAGTTTGCATTGCAGCTATGGTTGGAATTCAAATCAAACTTTTATGTCAAGATGACAACATAAACACAATTCATTTGATCTTTTACAGTTTTCTTTTTAATTGTATAGTTGTTTTTTTTAAAGTAAAACGAACCGATTGTAAAGTGTGACTTTAATCTTCGATTGCACTCATTTTATTCTTTGCGTGTTCACCATCGGACAAACTAGAACCATCCCAAATTAAGTCACTTTGATCAGAGGGTATGACTCACTTTGGAACATACTGTAGGTACAAAGAAAGTTAAAATTTCAATATTGATTGCATCTCCTCAGTACAGAAATGTTACTTTTTTCTCCTTTCTGTTGCCTATTTTCTGGTCCAGGATAAAATTCTTTTCAAATGTCAAGTGTCTTCTAACATGTCAGAAAAGTTAAGCCTTCTGAGAACACACTGTGCCGACCATGAGGCACTTTTCAAGCATTCATAAGTGTTCATACGAGCTGGAAACATTAGCCACCTCCCTGGGACATGCTAATGATAGGGTGATGGTCTTCATACAGTTTGGCAAATGAAGGTAGGAATGATTTGTCATGAATATGTTTTGGATTTTCTTTGGAGTTTGTTGCCTTACGTTAAACTCGAACCACATCAGTGATGTTTGAAAGCTTTGGATTTTGTAAAAAAAAAAAAAAGAAAAGAGAGATAAAAACAAGTTTTGATCATAAAATGGACAAAAAAAAAAAAAAAAAAAACACAAAAATGAAGCTACAACAAAACAGGCCTCTTTGGGTAGAGAAAAGTGTGGGTGCACACATACATCTACACCTATGTGTACGTGCACATTTGTGTGTATAAATCTGCTCTCACCTCCTCCATCACTCCCAGTGGTTTATGGGAGCCCAGTGGGGAGTCACATCAGCTTTCCCTTTGATGATGACGCCCATGATTCATAGCTTTTAGGGACCGTTTGTTTTCATTACGCCTCCTCGTCAGCTCGCTGTAGCTGTATCACAGTTTCGTGCAACGCAAGCAAATTCTGGCCAGAACCAGAGGAAAATATTTCAAACGTCTTTTTTTTTGGCACTTGAACAAACAAAAAGAGCGTAGCGTTTTGGTACGAGGATAAAAAAAAAAAAAACTTAAGGCGAGATCACAACTACATTTTCCGCAGTCGCTCGGGTCCAGAGGTGATAGGGGATTCATAAAATGTTAGTCTCGGAAAATACAGGGAAGCTACAGAAACATTTCAACTCCAGTATCAGTTTTCCAGTTTAGCTCTCTTCCAAACAATCTCGTGCATGCTATATGTTCTCGTCTTTATATATTATACAGTTGATATCCAAAGAAACAATGTTAAATAAAAGAAAATAAAAACCTAAAGTTTAAATATGGCTCAAATGTGTACCTACAATGATACAAATCTTGATTGAAGTGAATACAATCCGAGTTGGAGATGGATAAACCTGAGAAGGCTGATGAATCAGAGCACTTAGGAAGAAACAACCTTTTATGATGTCAGCCAACAGTGTTTAACCATCAAGTTTTTTTAACTGAATGGATGTTGAAGACCAGCTTTTTTTCCCCCCCGTCCTCGATTGTGATCTACGTAAACAAAACTGTCCTTATGTGAATTGCTTTAAAAGAAAAACCTCTTTGAATACCAATCATGACTCTAGCTTTACAAAAAAAATGGTAGAAAATCAAGCTCTGATGGTTCAGAGTTCAATTTCGAGCCAACATGTGCGACAGCTAGTGACCAGCAGACATAGTTGACCAGGCCCCCTCCATCCTCCAGACAGAAAAAGCATAGCTCAGTCTTTCATGAGCCAGGTAGTTGCATCCAGCAAGCTTACTGTCCATCTCGTCACTTTGCAGAACCTGGTAGAGAAAGTCTATGTAGCGAGAAGCCAACCTGAGGGTCTGAATCTTGCTCAGTTTGTCAGAAGGAAGTGTTGGGATAATTTTACGCAACGATGCGAAAGCTTCGTTCAGAGATTGTGTGCGCTGGCGTTCTCGGATGTTAGCGATGACCCTCTGAGCATGGGGATCCTCGAGGGTTGAGAGACTTCCTGGACTGTGCCCGGCAATGGGAGACAGAGAAGGGCCCGTAGACGGTGGTCTGTACTGCGGACTCTTTTTGAGTTTCTTTGGACCATTTTGAGTGAATATCTGAAAGTTATCATTTGGTTTTGCTTTGTCATCAGTTGCCGATGGAGTGGGGGGAGTTGTGGCGAGACGATCCTCCAGCTGACGTTTGCGTCCAGTGATCACTGGCGTTGCTACAACAACAGGGCAGGTATTGGAAAAAGGTTTTCCTGGGTTCTCTTTAGTGGAAACCACTCCTTCCTCAGGGTGGTCATCATTAGAGGGCTCCTCCTCTCTCATGCTTGGCCACGTTTGTCCTCCTTTTACCTCTTCTTTCGTGACCTGTATCTAAAGTTTTTCCACTTTCCTTTTTAAAAATATATACCACCTTTTCTTTGTTTTGTTTGTAGAAGACTTCAGTGGTTCTCGCCCTGTAGTTTTGTGGTGCTCTGAGCTTCCGGTGGGTTGCTTGTCGTCTCCATCCAACTTTTTGCTCTCTCACATCCAACAAGGCCAAAGTAGGAGAAGAGTCTTAGTATTCTTCTTTTATTCTTCATCCCACATGTAGAGAACCTGTCAAATATCTCTGTCTGGCTTTGCATCAGTAAGCTGGATCGTTCCCATGTCCCACTCCTGAAGCAGCATGTAAGACAACAGCAACTTGAATCAGACTTTTTAAAGGGAGGCGACTGTGAGGTTTCCAGGACCCCTCCTACCTGGTTCACCGATTGGCTTTGAGGCTGGTTCTGAACAGCTGCTTTAGACAGCGAGCAGAGGGAATCCTGAATGATTGGTCCGGCTGCAGTGGCGAGGAGGAGACAAAGATCTGTCACACAGCCAACCAGATCCAAGCATTGTGCTGTTTGATTCTTGTTCTAAAACTTACTTAAGTTTATAGGTTCCAGATTTCCTCCAAAGCAGAGGCACAACCAGGGACCCCAAACTCCCTCCCTCCTTCCTTTGCTGGATGGCAATTCGTTCCCTTCACAGCCATCAGCATTGCATGTGTTGAACATGAACAATCTAATCAAGTGAAGTGGCTTAAAATCGTTACACAAGTGCAAAAAAACATTCACAAGCTATTGCCTTTTTTAACAGTGTATTGTTTGTGTTTAAAGCATGAATTCTCGCTTGTGAAATCACAGAAATAGTGTGTTGTGTTTTATTGGCTGGAGTTGGGATCGGTGCTGGAGGGAGGAAAGAGTTGGCATCAAGTCAGCTCTGCAGCTCTGAGCTCTAATCACTGTATTAAGGAAAGAATGAGGGTTGTGAATCAGAGTCGGGCCTTTGGGACCATTTGAAACTTTTATCCATTAAGCTACATCTAGATTTCTCTCTGGTCCTGGTCAAGCATGCACACTGCTTCGCCATGGCTCAAAGCCACACCTCCACAAGAGAAGAGACTATTGTTAGTAGTTTCAGAGACACAACGCTTTGCTCGGATGAGAGGCCTGGAGTCAAAATGGCACACAACTGGAAAGTCTCGAAGGCGCTCTCCGGAGTCTCCTCAAACATGGCAAAAGTCCACAATAAGAAGAAAAAGCTCTATTGTATCATGAACGATGGCATAAAAACACACACAGACGGCTGAAAAAGTGTGACAGCTTTGTTTTTACAGGGATGTATTTATGTAACATTAAAAATAACCCGGGTTAAAAATAATTTAACCTTTGTCCTATTTTAAAATGTTTGGTTCTTTTTCAATTTATTTATTTTTTCTTGTGATGGTTTCTATGACTTCTAGATATTTTCTGTTAATAATTTATGTAATGAAATGTTATTTTAAGTCCTATTTAGACACTATGTGGGATTTCACAGTTTTTTTCTCAGATCCATTTTTTTGGGGTTTATTCAGTTTAATTTCTTGTAATTTAATATAAAATTTGACTTTATAATACAAGTAATTATAGTTATGTTTTACTTATGATGATACGTTTGTAAAAAAAAAAAGTATTATCATTGTTAGTAAAAAAAAAACATGTAACAATTTTTTAAAATTGGGTTTTTAGAAAACAAGTGCAATCAAATAATTATGGAGAGGAGGTCTAAAGTCATAGTTTTTCTCTTGAACAAATTTTTGTAAAATAAGTGAGAAGGAATGATAAATTTGTTCCATATATTGAATTATCATCTAGAATGGAATGTTTTGACTTAAATTTTAATAAAATAAAATTTAGGTTGTGTGGTTTCCTAAAAAAAATTATTTGTGAGTCGAATTGAATTCAAAATATTGAATTTGAATGCATTTTAGGGAATAAAGAATTAAATGGGTTAAAATGTGAATATTGTGATGGAAACAAGAATTGTTCAATTCAACAGCAATTTTTTTTGTCTCCCTTGTAAACATTAAAATGGACGAAGCAAATATAAGATATCTAAAATACACCATGTATGTCACGTTTACCGGGTGATTCACCGATGTTGGAACCACCAGGCAAGAGGCCCAGAAGAAGACCAAAGAGAAGGTTCATGGATACAGTGAAGGAAGACATGAAGATAGTTGGTGTGACCGAAGAGGATGCAGGAGATAGGGTTAAATGGAAGAAACTGACTTACTGTGGCGACCCCTGGAGGGAAAGTAAAGGTGGTCCAAACTGAAGCCTGACAATCCTTTTAACCCGGACAACCAAGATTGAACTCATTCTATCTTGTTTCTGATTTCTAATATCACAGTTTTCTTTTAGGTGGTGTTCTACACTCTCCTGACTATTGTTGAGTTTTGAGACAAATTGAACTCTGGTTTGTAACTGGTTTGAATGGACGTTTTTGTTTAAAAAGTCGTTATTCTAATCATTCATTCATTCATCTTCTGAGCCATATGTCCCTGATGAGGTTGCATGGGGTGTAGGAGCCTATTCCAGCTGATTCAGGTTACACAGGGTAAACCCCTAAAAGGTCACCAGTCTATTGCGAGATCACACACACACACCCATCCATACACAGTGATCATAGGGGCAATTTCATACATGCATGTTTTTGGAGAGTGAGGCGAAACCAGAGTACCTGGAGAAAACCCACACGTACACGGGGAGAACATGCAAACTCCACACAGAAAGAAGAGCGTTACAAGCTTATGGAAAATATTATTATTTTAATTTCTGTTGAAAACTGTCTGAGATCCACTGTTTGAAAATCTTTTTGGTGTATTTTAAAATGGACTTTTAAAACTTGGGCTGCACAGTGGTGCAGTGGTTAGCACAGTGGCCTCACAGCAAGAAGGTGGGTGTTTGAGTCCCAGAGTGGGGTTGAGACTAGAATCACTGATGTTTCTGTGTGGAGTTTGCATGTTCTGTTTATGTGCAAGTTTTCCCCGGGTACCACAGTTTCTTCCCATACTCCAAAAACATGCATGTTGGATTGATTGGCTGCAACAAAATTGCTCCTACGAATGCAGTTATGTGGGTGGATGGTGGTCTGTGTGTGTAACCCCACAACAGACTGGTGACCTGTTCAGGGTGTACCCTGCCTCTTGTCTGAAATCTGATGGAATAGGCTCTGGTGACCCCCATAGAAATAAGTGGTTCAGTGGAAAAAATGAAACAAAACTTTTACAAATAAAATACAACCAATTGATTTTTTTTATATTTATTTATTTTTAAATTGCAAATGATGCTTTGCAGTTGGTCTTTTCTTAATGGTCCCAGTGGAATTTTCCAGTTATACTGTATCGCCTGGAAAATTTTACACAGCACCACTGGTTTCAAAGCCACCTTAAAACATTTGGGATTAATTAATTAACACTCCTGTCTGACCACATTCTCTTTAAGAGTATTGTTTGGGAGGAACACATCAAGCAGATAAAACCAAACAGGAAAAACAAAACCAGGACAAGTTGTCCTGAAGAAAAATGCCGGAACTTTTGAGGAACATGCAGTGGACTAAGTGGGGAAAGTTTTATTACCTGAGGTAAAATTTTACAGTGTGGGACATAAAATATATTCACTTTGGTAAGAGATAAAGAAAAACCAAAATGGAGTTTTTGGGAAAAGTAGATATTTATTGGTTCATGACTCATCACCCATGGACACTTAGTAAATTTCGTTATCCGCTGATACATGATACAGTTTATCTTTGACTCTTTACAAAATAAAACTCTTTCAGAGTTGATGATTCATTTATCAACACTAGATAGTTAACTTTAAGCTATTAGGATGCCCCCCGAGCGCCTCACGGGCGAGGTGTTTCGGGCATGAGACCAATGGGCAGCTGGTCGGGGAACGACTTGGGATACTTCCGGGTGAGCTGGAGGATGCAGCTGGGGTGAGAGAAGCCTGGGCATCCTGTTTTAAGGCTGTTGCCCCCGTGACCTGGCCCCGAAACAAGCGGAAGATGACGGAACAAAACGGAACTATCAGGTTGCAACAGAACAAAAAAAAAAAAAGACTTTAAATTTTGTGTTTTTGTAGTTTTATTTTTTATTTTTAAATAAAGCAATAGAATAAACTATCATGTTGTACATTTCTTTATTTTGAAAAGTTGGAAAAAGGTGTTTTTGCTGAATATAATATTCCCTTTTATAAAAAAAAAAAAAAAAATCTCTCTTGTGTTACGAGTCCCTCCTTCACCCGTGGAGGTGAGCCCTGAACTTATCGCTAACCCCAGATCACCTTCTGATTTCTTCCACCTGTGGCCCCAGCACACCTGGACAACCTTATCACCTTTAAAATGTGGTTTCACCACACTGGGTTTTCATTTCGCCTTCCTACCTGACTCTTTCCCAGCCCGCTAGAATTTTCTTGCCTCTTCAGTTTTGTGGACAATTTTTTTGGCTCTTTCCCAGCTAGCAATTTAATGTTCTCAGAACATTCTGGGAAGGTGTTTCAAAGATTAGCAGAACGTTCTATAAAGGTTATTTTTGGTTCTCTAAAGTTTCAAATGTAAAGTTTTATGACGGTTGCAAAATGTCATTTTTTTGGTTTTCAGAACATTCCTCTGACCTTAAATTTAACCGTAACGTTTGGAATTTGGTTCTTTCAACGTTCTGGGAGGGTTAGGTTCTAACATAACCACCAACTAGCGTTTAGGGAATGTTAGTTTTTGGTTAGGTAAAAGCAAACCTTGATAGAACTGCAGGCTAAGGTTCCCTGGAGGTTCTCTGGATTCCCCTCTAGTGCCGAAGACACATTTAGTTACATTTTCGGCAAATAAATAAACTGCAACTGGGTCTTCCTTCTACTTTGGCACCTCCATGCAAAACAACGTGAGTTCACATTTTCCTCTGAGTTTCTCTTCAGAGCACAGAAACTGGTTATGGGAAAATCTAATCTGTTGTGATAGTTTTTGCCTTCTTGCCCTTAGTGAAAGCGAGTGAAGGTTTGTATCTGATAAGTCCGTGTAGTCCCTCATTCATCCAGGAGTGATCAATAGTAAAAAAAGTTTCAAAAAAGTCTTCTGGACAGTTCAATTCTTGACCGAGACGTTTCGACTTCCATCCGGAAATCATTTTCAATCTGAATGATTGAAAATCATTTTCATTCAGAAGTTGTGCTGTTTCATAATCAGGATCAAGTGTCTTTCCACTTCATTGTCTACAGCAGCGGTCCTCTCTAAGGTCTCTTCTTCCTTACTAATCTTTGCTACCTCTCAATCCACAACAGGAATCTCTTCTACTTAGTGTTCCGTTCCGTCATCTTCCGCTTGTTCCGGGGTCGGGTCGCAGGGGCAACAGCCTCAAACGGGTAGTCCAAGCGTTTCTCTCTCTCTTCTTAGTGTTCTGTACCATTTTCAACTCTTCATAGTACCATTTCCATGTTTACATTACATAACAGGCACATGTCAAAACACATCCATCCGTGTCTTTAATCACCTTAAGGCACATCTATCCCAGCACCGTCTCTGTCTTGCCAATCAATAATCATGGCCACCTCTCTCTTCTTGCTGTGAAGCCCAAGTATACGAGTCAATTGTACACTAGTTGTTGGGCTTTTGCCACAACTGCGTTTTTCTTACGTTTTATCTCCCTTGTGTTATGACTGCTGTCTCAGTTCTCTCCGCATCCCAGAACTTTTATTCTAGTTCTTACTCAAGATTCACTGCAGTATTTTCTCATTCAACCACCAAGTCTCTTTATCTGCTTCCCTTCCAGATAACATACAATGTACCACACCGGGACCGTTTCAACTCCTTAAAACGTGAGTAACACTCTCTTTCTCAGCTCTTGATAGTTGTCCTGCACTGCCTTTGATGACCAGAGTCATACTACACGTGAATATCCAACACTTTCTTGCTACTCTACAAGATGTAATCTGAGAGCTCATACCTCTGCTTTTGAAAGTCATTTTGTGTTCTAGCTTCTCCTGAAAGAAAGTTTTCGCTACTGTCATTTTTGTCTTTCACATTCATCTCTTCGTTGTCGCTTTCCTGCAACAACATGTTAATTGATGTTAGCACTAATTACAACTCTCTCGTTTCTACGTATGGTCTGTAAATTAAATTACGTTATCAAGGTCCGGTGAAAATTTTTCTATCTTTTCAAATCTCACAACCTACCTGTGGAGCATACCCACAAAATTTTTTTACCAGTGCACATTGAACTTCTTGGTTCCTGGTTCAATGTTGGTTGTCCTACATAAAATTATTTTCACCTTCGGAAATCTCCCATTAAACCCCTTCACAAGAACTCTTATCTGGTTCTCTCGCTATCACCACAAGATTGGAACAATTTGAACCCTACTCCCCTACAATTTGAACCCTACTCCCAAACTTGCCTTTTAATATTTCCATGTGGTGTCCTATACACACCCACTTTATCAAAATGGCATATGCCAAAATTTGGGTGTAAATGTGGCATATGATCAAAAAGATGTGCTCAGCTGGATCTATCAAAATGCTGATACCGTGCGATACGCACAAATTGCTGCGCCACATAGAGACGTGTAAATAATTATGAGTTGTACGGTCGTCGGCACTTTAATTTATAGACTAGCCACCAAAACAGAAATGTGCTGATTTAGATAATTAGATGCTTGATGCCTTGTAGCCGACTAGTTATTCTGAAAGTGAAAAACAAAAGAAAAACATGATCACATTTATAATCACAAACAGTTTTCACTTACACAGTGAAAACATGAGGATTTGACATGGTACAGCCATTGCATTGTAAAATCCTGCAATTATTTAGTCAAACGTGATTTACCAACCTTCTGATTGCTCCCACAAAGAAAGAAAATGATAATGCGATGATCCACTAGACCTCCATAGTTGCAATGCCACAGTCAGACCATTAAATATTGCTGCTTAAACTAATACAGAAGGACAAATCGCTAACTTGAATTAAATAAAGACAAATTGGACACAAATCCCACTTGAATTCTTTCACAAAAGGGGCACTTCAAGTTTCTTCTAGCAGCAGACTTTTGCTATGGAATGTCTATTATATTTTCTTTAAAATTAAGTGGAAATTATTAGGTAAAAATAAATAACTTAGACATTGGTCATGCTGCTTTTTGCCTCAACAAAAATCATCTCCAATGGCTTCATGGAGTTAAACAGAAAAACACAATTCCTACAAGTAATAATTAAATAGATCCATGAACGTCCTGGCGTTAGGCCCTCTTTCTACGCACGGTAAGCAAGAGTTCTGAAAAATGTATTTTAAGTTGTTGTAAAGTTTTAATTTCTACTTAACTATTTGTTTAAAAGTGTGGGGAAGGTTGGATAATTCACTTATTTGGACACACATTTAGTTGACTTTTTTTTTTTTTTTTTTTGATAACCAAAATCTGCAGGCTATCGTAACGAAATGCCGGACAGCCAACTGGTGGGTCAGAGATGCTGGGAATTAAACTCATCTATGTGGATAAGAATTGGATCATTCATTCTGAACAACTTGTGTGGGAAAAAAAAAAGAAAAGTAATTCTTAGCATAGTTGAAGTAGAAAGGTGCACAGTGGTTAGCCCAGTGGCCTCACAGCAAGAAGGCTGGAGGTTTAAGTTCCGGGTGGGACAAGGTTTGGAACACTGGCCTTTCTGTGTGGAGTTTGCATGTTCTCCCTGTGTATATGTGGGTTTCCCCCTCCAAAAACATGCATGTTAGGTTGATAGGTCATTATGAAATTGCATTACCAAGGAGTCTGCATGTGAATGGTTGTATGCGTGGCCCTGTGACCGACTGGCAACCTGTGCGGGGTGTACACTGCCTTTTGCCTTAAATCAGCCGGGATAGGCTCCGGCACCTCTTGGGACTCTGTTAGGATTAAACGAGAAGACGAATTGAAGCAGTAAAGGATGCATTTTTTGTTGGTTTGGAATTATGTCTTTATTTTTATCAGATTACGTGGTCTTGTCAAATGTGGTGCAAATTGTGAATGTTAGTTTCTAAAAGATATTTTTTAACATTTGAGAAAACAGCATTGTATATGTTTGAATTTTTTTCAAAAAAATTTCACTAATGTGACGCTGTTGACATTAGAAAGCAAACAATCTCATGTTTAAATCCTTTTTCGTCTGTTTTTTTTTTTTTTAAACATTGGGCCATGCTGCAGGTCTGCAGGCGATGGCAAATCTGCAAATGATCACACCTATTTACATATCACAGCTTGACTGAGACTGTTTCGGCTTTCTAAAAATAAATACCTAAAGCTAAAAGACAGACGGACTGAAAAGAACACAGAAACTACGACAGAGGAAAGAAGGTGATTCTTTTGTTCACAATGATCCACTATGTAAGGAAAAAAATCGCCCTTGGAGGTTGGAAACAGAACACAGGAGCTGCCTGTTTAAACTGCATGCTTAAAGAAACACTTAACATAAATAAATCCATCAAGAGAAAAGAGAGAACGTTATCACATGCTGAACTTATTTGTTGAAATGCACATGGTACAAAAAGTGCAATGAGATGTGTTTTTATAAAAACAAAAGAGTTAATATTTTCTGTTGGAAATATTCATTTATAAAGATATATAGACAATACAATTTAGAGATAGGGGGCATTTAGGGTTTGGGGCCAGTTTCCAGGCGAGGAGGGGTGAATAGGAGCTGGTAGAATTTCGGTGGGAATTACGGGTGAGGGATTAGTGGAGAGAAGATGGGTTGTGAGAGCAGAGCTGTCGGTGCATGGTGTTCTCTCGGATGCTTGGGTTGGGAGCCTGGTCGTGCTAAGGCCTATGGTAGTTGCATTAGTAAGAAATAGCTTTTTGATGTGCACAACTAATCGTTTTGCAAATGTGAAAAGTGTTTTGGAAAATGCACTTAAGTGACTGAGAAAGACTGTCTAATTTGCCACGAATAAGTTTATTTGGCTTTCAAATGCATTATTTACTTCCACCAGGTGGAGGCAGCAGTGATCCTACATGACAATATATTCAAAGCTCAATTTAAGGCCCACTTCTCAGAGGTGTCAGAGTCAGTGCTAAAAAATAACCTAAACTTCCCCCTAAAAATGTTGCGTTTTTAACCATCAAATTGGCTGCAACACTTGATTTATTTACAGTGTACTCTGGAGTGGGCATTTCAGTCTCTTAAATATGATACTCTCTGTTTGGTCTCTATGAGAGCAAACTAAATTTATAATTCATTGTGCTGTGTAATCTGTGTCTACTGTTGTCTTGTGTAAACATCTCGCTGATATGATGTAAAACAAATTTTACACATATATGTCACAATAGAAGAGTATTGTACTGAAACAGTCTTGGTATTGTTCAGAAAATTTTCTCTGCATATTTTTTCGCTGTCCTAAATTTTAGAAACCTGCGGGCTATGTGGTTGTTTTTCCAGAGCAAGCAGTTAAACAAAACAACACTAAATTCGATAAATGCCTTGTTCTTCTTTTAAATATGTTTAGTCACACCAGAATGATGGTATTTGCGTGATTTCATCACAGAAGTGAAAAGTTGATGCTATTTAAAGCTCTAGCTTGTCCCCAACCTGAATGCTTACAATTTAAACTCCACTCATTACACACCCTAACATAGACATTCATTCCTCCACTTCTTCTTCTTCGTTCGGCATTTCCCTGCGGGGGTCGCCACAGCAAGTTAGTTTCTTCCATCTAACCCTATCTGCTGTATCCTCTTTGGTCACACCAACTATCTTCATGTCTTCCTTCACTGCGTCCATGAATCTCCTCTCTGGCCTTCCTCTAGTCCTCTTTTCTGGTGGTTCCAAATCCAGCATCCTTCTTCCGATGTACTCTCTCTCTCCTCTGCACATGTCCCAACCTGCTCAGTCTTGCCTCTCGAACTTTATCCCCATAACCTCTAACATGTGCTGTTCCCCTGATGTACTCATTTCTAATCCTGTCCATCCTGGTCACTCCCAGAGAGATCCTCAGCATCAGCACCTCTGCTACCTTCATCTCTATTTCCTGTCTTTTCTTCGGTGCTCCTGTTTCTAGACCAAACAGCATGGCTGGTCTCACCACGGTTTTTACACTTTCCCTTTCATTCTAGCTGAAACTCTTTTGTCGCACATCACACCTGATACTTTCCTCCACCCGTTCCAGCCTGCTTGAACATGCTTCTTCACCTCTTTTCCACACTCTCCATTGCTCTGGACTGTTGATCATAGATTCTTAAAATCTTCCACCTTCTTTATTTCTTCTCCCTGTAACCTCACTTTTCCATTTGGATCCCTCTCATTCACAAACACGTACTCTGTTTTACTCTGACTAATCTTCATTCCTCTTCTTTCTAGTGCAAACCTCCACCTCTCCAGCTTTTCCTCCACCTCTTCCCTCCTCTCACTACAGATCACAATGTCATCTGCAAACATCATTGTCATTGGGGATTCCTGTCTGGCCTCTTCTGTCAGCCTGTCCATCCCCATAGCAAACAGCAAAGGGATCAGAGCAGATAGTTGGTGCAGTCCCACCCCCACACTGAACTCCTCTGTCTCACCTACAGCACACCTCACCACTGTCTTACAGCCCTCATATATGTCCTGAACCACTCTAACATACAGTACTTCTCTGTCACACATTCATTCCTCCACTGATGTGTGTAAATTATTCAACCACCACTAACCATTGGTGGGAATGTAGAAAAACAACTCTTAATCAAAGTAACTACAAATACTTTGATCACTTTCAAATCTGTGGCTACACAGTGATTAGCACAGTGGCCTCACAGCAAGAAGGTTTCAGTTCGAATCCCAGTTGGGGACGAGACTTGAAATACTGGTCTTTATGTGTGGAGTTAGCGTGTTCTCCCCATGTATGTGTGGGTTTTCTCCTGGTATTCCGATTTCCTACCAGCCTCCAAAAATAGGCTGATTAGTCACCATGAAATTGTCTCTAGGAATGAGTGTGTGTGTCGCCCTGCAACAGACTGGCGTCCTGTTTGGGGTGTACCTGTCTCTCACCTTGAATCAGCCGGGATAAGCTCTGGCAACCCCTACAACACCGACAGGGAATTAGCGGCTGAATAAGAATACCTTTATTTGTCCCAAAATGGGGAAATTGCAGTGACAACAATGAATACAAATGAATGACTTTACAAATCTGGCTTGAACAATCTCTTATTTTCACAGTTACAGAGTATCAAATTTCTTTAATAGAAGGAGTGATTCCATTTAGAATAAAGTATAAAAACATCTTCCAGAAAGCCAATGGTCATTTTGACCTAGCTGTACTTCATTGCTTAAGAATTGCTAAAAAATTCCATTTTTGTGCAAGATATTGATCAGTGAGTGAAAAGCCATATGTTAAATTTTTGGAAAAAAGTCTCCCCACTTAGTCGTTTCTCGACTTGTACCAAATCTATTTTGTTTGAGATAGTTGGGGTTCAAGTGCGTGCAGTCGGACACAAACTCAGTCTTTCCTTATAGTGAACCCACCAGTGAGTGAATTTAATTCACGCTGTCAGTTACTATGGTAACAAGCTAATAGTAAAACCTGTCACACTTTCTCAAACGGAAAACCCAAAATTACATCAGCTTAAGATTTGAGCTTGACCAGTTAATGGAACAAGCCCCATCAGATCTTTGTAGATTATTTTTGACTGTAGAAACCATATGATGTCATTTCTCTTCTCATTTTTGGATGAATTTATTTTTATTCAGCCATCACTTTAACCACTAGGAATTTGTTTCTAATCGTTACCTATAAGTAGTATTTTTTTAAACATTTAACGTGACATTTAACATTTTAACTCGCATTGAACTTATTTTTTTTGTCCTGTTATTCTAACCCAGTCTATGAAGGATAAAGAAATACAGTTAAAATAAATGTGCTTTATTGTGTGTGTTTCTAAAGCATGACAATCCAAGACAGATGGTCAAGGCATGCTTCTTCAGGTTTAAAAAAAATTTATATTAAAAATTCTGTGTGTGTAAAAACAATTTGAAAGAAACAACATAAATAGAAAATTATAAACTAGCGTGCATTAGAAAAACTTTTTTCACGCAGTTTAACCTTTAATATGTATTTATCAACAAGTACAGTTCACAAGTAACTTTTGTTCATGAGTGGGGGAAAGATGGAGCGGGAGATCGACAGACGGATCGGTGCGGCGTCAGCAATAACTAGGACGCTGCATTAGTCCGTCGTGGTAAAGAAAGAGCTGAGCCGAAAAGCAAAGCTCTCGATTAACAAGTCGATCTACGTTCCCACCCTCACCTATGGTCACAAGCTGTGAATGGTGACCGAAAGAATGAGATTGCGGATACAAGTGACCAAAATGAGCTTCCTCCGCAGGGTGGCTTGGCTCTCACTCAGAGATTGGGTGAGGAGCTCTACCATCTGGGAGGAGCTTGGTGTTAAGCCACATCTCCACCAGGTTGAGACAAGCCAGATGATGAGGTGTTTCGAGCACGTCCCACTGGGAAGAGACCAAGAGGTAGATCCTGGACACGTTGGAAAGACTATGTCTTATAGCTGGCTGGGAAATTACTCTGGATCCTTCCGGGTGAGCTGGAGGTTGCAGCTGGGGTGAGAGAAGCCTGTGCTTCCCGTCTGAGGCTGTTGCCCCCGCGACCCGGCCCTGGATGAGCGTAAGATGACAGAACGGAACTACTACTTGCACTACAGTATTCATTTTCTTTCTGAGCACTCTTAGTGTTGTTAAATTATTATTATCTTTAATTTACATAGTTATATATTCTTTTTTATGTTTATAATTGCACACTAGTACCATAGCAAGTTCCTGGTCTCTGATCCTCTTCATTGACCATGGCAATAAAAGCATTTCTGATTCCTGATTTATTTCATGTCTGTTTATGCCTTTCTGAATTTGCCTTTCCTCTTGCTCCAAACGAAATTTGTAAAAAGTTGACTTCACAACCACACCTCACTTCTTGTATTACAGGCTTACATTCTAACACTAATTATTTTACTGTAAAATCAAACTCACTTTTCCTTAAGACATACTGACTCACTGATGTTAGTTTATCATTAGTAAGCATTACATTGCAGTTTTTTCACAAGGAAGAACAGAATTCTTGTACCGGTAAGAATGCTGTTAGGTATGAAACAGGAATGGTAATTCCAATTTAGAAATAAGGCAAGGCAAGTTTATGTATAGAACAATTCACATAGTACAAAGCAATTCAATGTGATTCACAAGGCAGAAAAAAAATGCCTTAAAATTAGAAAAATAAAAAAAACTGATTTTAAAAGAGTGATTAATCTTCAGTCAAATGTGTGTGTCAAATTTCAAATAAGTATGTTTAAATATATCTTTTTAATATTTCAGTTTAATCTAAAATAGGAACAGGTAGAATTTTCTGAAAATTCAACATTGTTTCTTTGGAAATGAACACAATGAGAATTTTAACAAGGACTGTCTTGCTTTTTCTTTTGCAGCAATGCAATAATCAACAAACAATTACGTTAATTTTTCTGTAAACCACAAAAGTTTTCAAAGAGGGACCAACAAAGACAGGGAAACCTCAGTGGTTCAGAGTGGAGAGAAAGTTTTCTCATGGTAAATGTACTACGACAACATTTATTTCCTCGTGACTCTTGGTTAAATCTTTGCCAAATACTTTCGCCCATTCGTTCAAATGAAACTCGCAATGTAAACAGTACAAAGTACAGAATCTGCAAATATATATATATATTTGTTTTCTCAAAGAAAAGAAAGATTAAATCAATAATTGCTAAATAATGCATTAATTATTTTTCAGGTTGATTGTCTACTGTAAAAAATAATCAAAACCTATTTAGTCTATTTTCCAATTACTTAAATAAAATAGTTGTGTCGTAGACTGACCCTACAGAAAAAAATTTGCAGATCAAGCGATCAATGACGTCAAAAAATATTTTATGCTTCAGCCAAAATATTTAGAGCATGTAAACACAAAACAACTGCAAGGTCATTGCCAGGATAATTTGGCATAACTAACGTTGAGATTTGCCAGGATGCGTGTTGTTTAGTATCATCAAAAAATGCTGATAATCACATTCGTTGTGATGACGATGACAAAAGGAAATGTTGTTAAATGCTACATGTGTAGCACAAAAAGTTTGAATGAAGAACTTCACACCGCAGCAACTGCAAATTATTAAGGTGTTATACAAGTAAACATAAAAGTGCAACAAAAAGATTAAAACTGGAATCAAACAGGCTCAAAGAGAATAAGATGCTAGTCATAAATTGAAAAGATTAAATAAGTATTACTACTTATAAAATGAAGAAGTCGAGAATAAAACAAACAAAAAACAGCCTTCAGTGTGTGGGTTTTATACATGAATAATTTTGGCAATGTGAAATTTCCTTTGGCAGGTTCTTGCAGTGTGTTAACCCCGAAATCTCTTACTTACAATAGAAAAATAAATAGCTTTTAACATTTGATCAGTGACTGTAAAAAAAAAAAAAGGAAATCTTTAAAACTAAATATTAAAATAAAAGCAAATCTACAGCAATACATTTATGAAAACAAACCAAATAACCATTGGAAAATTTGACACATCCACTACAGACAAATAATCAGTTGAAATAATTAAAATACGCAACATTAGGAATAAGCCATTAAAACAATTACAATAATGTAATAATAATGTAGTATTATTAGGTATTTTATTAGAAAATGTTAACAGTATTGAAAGAGGATTTCTGTTGTAAACCAAGAAAAAGTACAGTTGTTTTTACATGCAAATTTGTTTGTTACGAATTAAAAATACCAGTTACTACTACTGGATACTGCCTTTTGTCCGACAAGTTAGTTTAAAAAGAAAAAAAATTGTTTTTGGGATTAAACCAACATAAATTTAGCACAATTAGAAGAAGTGAGAAACCTTTAATCCTACAATTTTTAATCATAATTTGACACTTGAGGCCATGAGATTGTGTTTTTCGAAGGTTGAGGCAGCAAATTTTTAGGTGGGGAACCCCTAGGTACACCACTGGGCCCACTAGTGGTTCTAATCCTGAGTGTGATGGTTTAAAAACGATGAGTATGTACAGCTTATATGAATAACTCTATTAAGTAAGATGGATCCATCATCTAGACATACAAGAAAACAATATTTCCACTTTGTTTCATTGATATTTTTTTGCTGATGACTAGGCTTTCTATGTTCGAATGAATGTCTGTGGAATAAAACTCAAAATCTCGCTTAACTTTCTTCCTTTATTTAGTAGAATGATAAAACTCTCATTTAGAGTTCTGTATCCCAATAAATATTTAATTACAGCTTGTATATTTTTCTAAGTATGTTGTAGTTATTACAGGTTTATCTCGTTCTACCAAAACGGGTCATGCTGTTTCCCGCCCGCCACTTCAGTAAATATCAACTTGTCATCACCTTTGTTCTACATGACACAGTCGTTTTATTACTTTAACCCTGTCCTTCTAATTCGTCTGACACTGACACAGAATACCTGACACTCTTTAAAAAAAAAAAAAAAATCTCGCTTTAGTTTTTCTAATTTGATTTTTTACTGTAGAAAACTAAATTTATGAAAGAGAAAATGTGGTTGTATGAGATCAAATTATGCAAACTCATGCAAACCGGATCAACTAGTGCCGTAAATACCAAATTAGTCAAAACAAATTGGTTCAAACTGAGCATTTGAAATCTTGTCAAAGTGCCTGTCGATATCCACAAGACTGTTTTCACCAGTAAACTTGATGAGCTGTGTGAATTGTGCTTTTCAAGTTGTGATGATATTAGTTACAATACCATCATTTACTGCTTGTTTTGTAAACATTTCGAAGATCAACACTAAAATAACTAGATCTCTGATTTTTGAAGGAATTCCGTTTACGTCCTCTGATTCTTTGTTTCATTTCATCTTCTGAAATGCTTATTATTTTGTATTTGTTTTGTTTGACTTTTTCTTAATCCATAGCATAATAGCATCATATTTTACGAGAATTCTTTAATTGAATCGATCTATGGTAACCCTTGGGTGAGTGGGGGCACTGAGAATCTCAACGGTGATATTTACACTCAACAAATGTTTGCACTGCATGTGAGTTTACAGTACGTACAATGTCAGCTGAGACTGGTTACTTCTTGTACGTGACCAGAAATTTACCACCGTGCACCTTGTTCATTGTACTCAATGATCTCAAGATTTGTTTGTCTGAAGACTTTTGTTTTTTACTATTGATATTTAGTTGACTGTTGGGTGCAGAATTTAGAAAATGGAATGAGTGGGTGTGTGAATGAGAGGGATCCAAATGGAAAAGTGAGGTTACAGGGAGAAGAGATAAAGAAGGTGGAAGATTTTAGGTACTTAGGATCAACAGTCCAGAGCAATGGAGAGTGTGGAAAAGAGGTGAAGAAGCATGTGCAGGCAGACTGGAACGGGTGGGGAAAAGTGTGATGTGTGACAGAAGAGTTTCAGCTAAAATGAAAGGAAAAGTGTACAAAACCGTGGTGAGACCCGCCATGTTGTTTGGTCTAGAGACAGTGCCACTGAGGAAAAGACAGGAAGCAGAGATGAAGGTAGCAGAGATGAAGATGCTGAGGATCTCTCTGGGAGTGACCAGAATGGAGAGGATCAGAAATTAGTTTATCAGAGGAACAGCACATGTTAGAGGTTTTGGAGATAAAGTCCGAAAGGCCAGGCTGAGATGGTTTGGACATGTACAGAGAAGAGAGAGCGAGTACATCGGCAGAAGGATGCTGGGTTTGGAACCACCAGGAAAGAGGGCTAGAGGAAGACCAAAGAGGAGGTTCATGGATACAGTGAAGGAAGACCTAAAGATAGTTGGCGTGACCGAAGAGGATACAGCAGATAGGGTTAGATGGAAGAAACTGACTTGCTGTGGCGACCCCTGAAGGGAAATGCCGAAAGGAGAAGAAGAAGAATGAGTTTGTGTGTGGTCCTGTAGCAGACTGTTGACCTGTTAAGGGTGTACCCTGCTTTTCACCTAAAATCAGCAAGGGTAGGATCTGGCACACCACGCGATCCCATTAGGGATTTTGCGAGTTAGAAGACAACACATTTAAAAATAAACCTAATAGAAATATCAGGAATCTTGTTGGGGTTTTTTTTTTCACTTTCTAATCAGGTAATGGCTTGACTTACATGCAAAACATGTACCGGTAAGCAACATATTTTCCCATCAACACCAGCCTGTATACTGGTACAATTTCCAGGCAGGCCAATCAAATGTGCCTCCTGGAAAGGAATGCTGCTATTCACGTGTTAAGAACCACCTCCTACCATCCCCAATAAGTATGGCTGGCTGACTTTCTTGTTTGATTTCTATAAGAGGTGATGCCTGCCGCTGACACGCCAAGGAGAGGAGAAGAAGATAGAATTGGGACAGACATTATGTCTACATTAAAGCCAGAAGAGAAACTTGCTCAGGAGCTTAGCTGTCCAATCTGCCTTCAGCTCTTCAAAGACCCAGTGGTTCTCCCTTGTGGACACAACTACTGTCACGCTTGCATCGCCAAGACTGCCAACACCACCGACATTAACAGTAAGATCCATCCTCGATGTCCAGAGTGTCGTGAGGAGTATCAGGATGTGGATTCTTTGCAAAAAAACTTCAAACTTTGCAATATCATCGAGGGCTACCAAGCCACTGCACCACAGCTTGACACTGAACCTGAAGTGGAGACAAACAGGACAGTCCCCTTTTGTGATCACTGCATAGACGACCAAACCGAAGCTGTGAAGACTTGCCTCAAGTGTGAAGTGTCCCTGTGCTCCAGGCATCTCCAAAGGCACCAAGAGAAAGAATCTTTCAGGACACACACTGTAGTGGATCCTCTGAATGAGATGGTGAAAGGTTGTGCAATCCATCAGCGTCCACTTGAGTACTTTTGTTCAAACGATATGAAGTCTTTGTGCAGCAAATGCTTTATGGAAGGAACTCACCAGAATCACGATGTTCTCACCTTCAGCGTGGCTGAGGAGGAGATGAGACGAGCCCTGGAGAGCCGCAGTAAGGTAAACTTTTTAATTTCTTTGACATCAACCCTGACAAATAGAAGGAAATTTTTGTTCTTGCAAAACATCGGTCAAGCCATAAAGATACGTCAATTGTTACAATATTCATCCCCTAGTGGGATTTAATTAACTTATTACCTGATCATTCTGCTAAAAAATATATGTTGACACAAAATGCGGATTGCAGATAGGAAATAGCCAAAGTTGTGTTTTACTGCTGTGGGAAAAAACAGAGAAACATTTCTCAAGTAGTAGAGTTTGCCAAAAAAAAATCTACTTGTTCACCCCCTTTGTGTTCAACAGTCTATGATTGTGTGGAATGCTAATCATTTCTGATCGTTACAGATCAACGTCTATGCATGCTCGGATTACATATTAGAAAAAAAAAACTTTTAGAAGATTTACAGACTTTAAAAAATGGAAAGAAACTTGAGAAGACACCAATTTTATTGAGTGGAACACAAACAACTTCTGACCTTTCCATTATTTATAGGTGGTTTCCAGCAAACTACAGCTGACTGAAAGTCTTCTGCAGAAGGTGGCAGAAGAACAAGGAGTATATGAGGGTGTTGGAGACAAAATGATTACCAAAGCGGTCTCAGTTATGGACAGCATGGCAGCATTAGTGGACAGGTAAAATGATAACATTGGATTTTGTGTTTCATGCACATAGGTTTACAATCCAAACTGAAATCAGGTTCCAAAAATCTCACAAAATGGTTGTGAGTTGTAAAATGAATTTGAGCATTTGCTAGTTTTAACTGTATTTTTGAGAAAATGAGGGGCCAGGGAGTAAAGACAGAAACTTTGGCCACCTGGCTCGAGTATAACTGGTGTATTTTCAGACAGACGTGCAACTGCAAACTTCTCAGGGGTTAGAGAATGAATTAAATCATTTTATATGTTTAGTTTTAATCACTTTTTATAACTTTTTTTTTATAACTTTTTTTTCACCATTTAACACCAAGTACTCCTTTATGCAGATGACTCAATGGTTTTTATCAACACATTAATACATATGCAAAATTATTACTACTTTCAAAATTATTACTATTTTCATTTGGCAAACAAAAATTGTTCAACAAAAACTTTATAGTAATTTATTTATCATTTTTTGTATAAATAAAGTCACATTGCACATCTGTCTAATTAGGCAATTGTAAAAAAAAAATATTCAAAAATGCTTCGACTTATTAAAAAAAAAAACACTCGATAATGTGCAATAAAAGTTACATTTGATTAATATATACTTCTTAAGTATGTGTGGGTTTATCTGCTATGGCAGCATTATGAGCAGAGGTATGGAAATGAACAGATATGTTGTATTTCTAGTTGATTATCTGCTTGATCTGTTCAGGTACAAGGAGCGTCTGAACAAGCTGCTGGAAGAGGAAAAAATGCAGCGGAGGAAAAGTTGGCAGTTTGGTTTGAATACACTGGAAGAGCAACAGCAGCAGCTGCTGGAAGCCCAAAGAAGCGCCACAGAGGCCCTCAATGAGATGGATACTCATATCTTTATACACAAGTATGACTGGGCAACAGATTGAGCGTGACTATGTTATCTGATTACATCAATTTACAGTCAACTATGTTTTTTAGAAGGATCTCCAAGATTCATACATTTATTTTAAAACAGATTTTTAAGGTCCTATCTTTTCAGAGCTTTATACTTCGTTATAGTGATGTGTGTGCTGGGTATTTGTCACAAGTGGTTTTTTTTGTTTTTTTTTAGAAGGATTTAGTGGTTTATGAAAAAATTCTATTAGTATTTCTGCCCCTTTCTGACGTGACAATGAACGACCACTCGCAACATTAATGACCTCCCTCATGTTCCTTCAACCCTCTTACTGCGCTTCACTCGGCATCTTACTATGTAATTTCAAAGGTGGAACCTGCGGTTTCTTAGGACGGGCAAGGAGATGAGCAATAGTCAGGCTTTTATACTTCAGGGTGTTTAATAAAACTTTTTAAATCAGTACTTGAAAGCAGGTTGTTTAACACGTTTTTGTTGATTTGAAATGACTTTTTTTCTTCTCCAGATTCTTGATGATTGAACACAAGTTAAGAGAAGTGGCCACAGGCAGAACTCCACCCAATTTCAACTTAAAAAGCCCTCTCAACACCAAGTGTCTGCAGACAGGCCTCAAAACCAAAGACTTCAGTTCGGAAATGATCCACCTCCTTGATACTTTACATATTCTTCTGAATCCCCTGGAGCTGACATTCAATGTGTACACCGCTCATCCCAGCCTGATTGTCTCCACAGACCTGCGTACAGTCAAGTACAGCTCATCTAAACAGTCCCACGTGGAGCACCCTGAGCGTTTTACCAGTGCACCACAGGTACTTTGCAGCCAGGGTTTCTCAAGTGGTGAGCATGTATGGGTGGTAGAGCTGGGGAGCAACTGCATGTGGTCCTTAGGAGTGTGCTACAAGAGCATCCCTCGCCGTGGCGACCATAGTCGCCTTGGGCACAACTCCAGCTCCTGGAGACTGCAGAGGAAGAATGGCAAGCTGACTGCATGCACGTGCTCCAGTAACACAGCCCTGGGGGAAACAGCTCTTCAATTGAGCAAGATTGAGGTCGCTCTTGACTTTGAAGGAGGGAAATTATCTTTCCACAGCATCAAAGGACGCAGAGAGCATCTCTATACATTTAAAACTGTTTTTAAAGAGAACGTTTACCCAGCGTTTAGCATTCATTCAAACACACCAGAGTCCTGGATTACTTTGCATAGCGGGATGTGAACATATCTTAAAGTATGTCACGGTTCTCTTTCCCCCTCAGGAAAATTTCCTCCTTGTTGATCCTACCCTGCACCCTGAATTCAGCTCACCTGGTCCCAACTGCCTGTTCGTGATATCTCCACCTGTGTCTTGTCTTCCCCTGGTTATTTAACCACTGGTGTTAGATCATCAGCTGTTCTGATCTCCTACTGTGCCCAGGATTGCATTTGTCCATGCTGCACTTGCCCACCCATTTTCCGTAACCCCTATCTGTAATAAACTGGTTAAAATTGGCTTTGCATCTGGGTGCTAGATCTCCACCATAATCACCTCATGACAGAATATGCAGCAAATTTCTCAAAATGATTCTCAGATAATGCTTCTCTCACACCATTTTAGACACAGATGTTTTTTTGTTTTTTTTCAACTTTTAGCTTTTTTGACTCAAGATTTTGTGACTCAATTTTTTAGATTTTTCTTGATCATAAATAATTGGCAAAAGAAGCAACGTTTTTTACATGGATATGTGCAAACTATTAGACAACTAGAGTCTAAAAATGTGATTACAGTATATGCTTAAGATGTATTTAATAAATTTATAGATTTATGCTTGAATTTAAAACTTTTAGAAACTATTTATTCTTTGTGATTTTTATTAATTGAGCTCCCTCCCCACCCCACCTTTTGCACTTAGTAAACACATGCCTGTGTCATGGATTGCATTTATTTCAACAATGTGTGATCATGGTTTTAATAAAATGTGATGCTCTGGTTGTATGTGTTTCCATGGTTACGTGGATTTTGACAGGTAGAGGTGTGTAGCTTCTGATTGGCTGTTGACCGTTCATTCATTTAAATACACTTGAGCTTCTGAGGTTGCCAGGTTTGGTATTTTCCAAAAACTTATAAAATATTGTTAATTAAATATATATTTTTCAGTTAAGACTTTTAAATTAATAAAATAATTCACAGTTAATACTTTACAGTACGTTAGGTTTTAGGAGCATATTAATAGCATGATTTATTTTGATAATCCAAAAGGGGGATTTTGTAAGAACTAGGCAACCTTAATTCCATCGGACAGGCCATTTAACTCTTTCATTTAATAACTCTTCATAAAAACAGCATAAAGCCACAATTTAACAAGAAAAAAACATGGGATCAAGTGAGAGCACTACTAGAAAAGTATCTTTCGGTGTTGATGATGAAGACAGAGTCCGAATTCTCCGTGGAGTCAAGGTAATGCTAATAATTTAGCTTGCTTTTGATAAGCTGTGCTAACGTTTCTAATGCATTGCTAAGGCTACCGCTAAGTTTCCATTAGCATGTTTCTCTACAAAAAAAACACACACTGTGAGATCAGTTTAAGATTTAAACAAATATATCTCCAAGCTGTGTGGCATCAGCTGAAGACATGATGATGGAGAGAGAAACAGGGGCTGGGTCACATTCATGAACAGGTATGGCAGGATCTCTGCACACCTAACTTCATTTGTAAAACTGGAATTTTTAGTTTCATGTGGTGGTTATTAGTGATATGTTCTTATATAGATATTATAAATATTTATTTGGGATGGTCAAAGTTTTTTGGTAAATTCGGCATACATAATGTCAACTTTAAAGCACTAATTCTCTATAAATTACACATTTTTAGATAGAAAGACAAGACATTTTGCTCTCAGCGAAAATAGTCAAGAATATTCTTCTTTATAACCTAGTAGAAATTTAATTATTTAATTTATTAACTTGCATTTAACTTTTTTCTTTCATATATAAAGTAAATATATTTACTATATTTATAATTTTACTTTAATAAAATCTTTCTGGGGGGAAAAAAAATATGATGGCGATAATTCCTATTTTCCAGTAGGATTTGAAAGCATCTTTGTTACAAGCTGAAGTTTATATGAATATATATTTTAAAAAATGCATTTTAAAAGTAATCTGGTTATTTTTTACTTTATTAACCTACCACATTATTGTTTTTCAGTTTATAGATGAGTTTTTAAGAACCTAAAACTTTGGATCTTCCTTCAAACAAATTCAAATGTTATGAGTCATAGAAATCATGAGTCACTGAAGGAAACTTTGTTCTGTATTTAATCCTTTCTCTAAATGCACACATGAACACACACAAATCCATCATGCATGAAGTTGGTTGTTAAACAAGCTGGTTGGTGTTTGTATATTACAGATTTAAATTTGCTCTGATTTTTTTTTTTTTCAAGCTTTCAGAAGATGTTCTGCAGAGGATGAGAGGAGTTGCCAACATTGCTCCAGACAGACCATCATCTCCTAGTCCACAGAAAGATAAAGGTATTAAACCTGCTGGTAATTTTAAATGAAAAGTTTATGTATGTAAACTTTAAGTTTAAGTTTATGTATGTAAAGTATCTCGGGGTCTTGTTCACGAGTGGGGGAAGGATGGAGCGGGAGATCGACAGGCGGATCGGTGCGGCATCAGCAATAACTAGGACACTGCATCGGCCGTCGTGGTAAAGAGAGAGCTGAGCCGAAAAGCAAAGCTCTCGATTTACAAGTTGATCTACGTTCCAACCCTCAGCTTTGGTCACCAGCTGTGGGTGGTGACCGAAAGAATGAGATCGTGGGTACAAGCGGCCGAAATGAGCTTCCTCCGCAGGGTGGCTGGGCTCTCACTCAGAGATCGGTTGAGGAGCTCTGCCATCCGGGAGGAGCTCGGTGTCGAGCCGCTCCTCCTCCAGGTCGAGAGGAGCCGGATGGGGTGGTTCGGGCATCTGGTCAGAATGCCCCCCGAGGGCCTCGCAGGCGAGGTGTTTCGGGCACGTCCTACCGGGAGGACCCGCTGGAGAGACTATGTCTCACAGCTGGCCGGGTAACGACTTGGGATCCTTCCAGGTGAGCTAGAGGATGCAGCCGGGGAGAGAGAGGCCTGGGCTGCCCCCGCGACCCGACCCCGGAACAAGCGGAAGATGACGGAACGGAACGGAAATTTTATGTATGTCGGGGTCTTGTTCACGAGTGGGGGAAGGAAGGAGCGGGAGATCGACAGGCAGATTAGTGCGGCGTCATCAAAAACTAGGACGCTGCATCGGTCTGTCGTGGTAAAGAAAGAGCTGAGAAGAAAAGCAAAGCTCTCGATTTACAAGTTGATCTACATTCCCACCTTCACCAATCGTCATCAGCTGTGGGTGGTGACCGAAAGAATGAATGATAATGATAAAATAAAGAAGTATAACTTAACGATTTATATTTAAAATTTGGCTTTATTCATTGATTGTAATTTCAGCACACTTAAAATGATAGCAAGTAACCTTGAACCCAATCTTAAAGATTTTTTTCTAATTTCCCCGGAATTTCCAAGAATCAACATGAAGTACATATTCAGTTCACTACTGAAAAAAAATTACACTTAAAAGTCTTTGCATGCTTTCTGATTTTGGAGATGAGCCAGTTTAATCCTCAACTGCAAGGTGCAAATTCATAGACAAATACAGATTCTTTATGGATCTCCTATCGGGAAATTTATCTGGCTGCTCTGGAGTCCAAGAGTCCAAGAGTTCAAGAGAGAGCTCCAAAACAGTTTCAGAACAGCTGTTAGTTCGTGCAGATTTGGGTGGGGTGGAGCTGGGACAACCGCTTGGTGGAACAGCCGATGGTGGAACGAATGACAATCTGCTCTGCGCTGGGTCGAATGTGGATTAACATGTCAACAATGCTTGAAGCTCCGACTCGCCATTCCTCGCTGCTGAAGCATCTCATTTTTTGAAACTTCTATGAAACTTCTATAAAAACTTTTTAAAAAAACCAACAAATGTTGAGTGCAACATGGACCTGCTGCCATCACAAGTAGCGCATTGTCAAAGAAAAAAAAAAAAAAGAAAAGAAGATGCAGTCTTTGCTTGAATGAAATGAATGAATTAATAACCATAAAATAAAACTGATTATGTAACAAAGTTAACAAAAACATACAACTAGAAATATCCTGCAGAAAATTTAGTCTGGTTAGGCTATTTTATTTATTATATCTCACTTCATTAAGAAGTATTGAAAACATGCAGTGGTGAACTTGTTTTCTCCCTTTGCTCATCATTAATAGTAACAACTGACAGTAAAGCTGCCAGCATCATCTGCACTGTGTCCATAAGAAAGTTCAATGAGTTCAGAACATGCAAATGTTTTGTTTTGACTGTAATATGTTTGGTACAAGCTGTGTTCCCGCAGTTTAAACTGAATCGTTCACATCTATGTTTCATCATTGCAGTTTCAAGCAAGCTAACATTTTGTTTGTGTTCATTAAAAGCCAGCTAAGAAAATAATAAACATATTATATGACAAAAAACTATACATAAAGTGAGTTGTTTTTTTTTTTTGTTTTTTTTGCATATAGTTTTTTTTTGTGCATAAAGTTGTAAACTGACTTTAAAATACAAATGAAAATACAATTAGAGCAAAAATTCCATGAAGTAATTTTTAAAACAGCTAATTATTGCTAATCTTATACTTGTATTTAGGACAAGAAAAGCATCTGAATTCTGCACAAAAATGTCAGCTTTCATTTTCACTCAGCAGCTTATATATGTGTAGAAAACAAATGCTTTTATTTTACTTTTGCCTCGTTTTGAATCTTATAAATTTTTCTTTGTCTGTTTTCATACTTTAAAGTATAGTTTGATTTATTTTTTAAAAGAAACTTGGACATTTTAATTTTTTAAACTTGTGTACTGATAATGTCCAATGTGTATGCAATGATTATGTAAATGTTCGGTTTGAGTTTTCCCTGATCAAATTCTACTTTTTTTTATTTTTTTTTTATTATCAGGTGCCAGCCCAAAACTCCGACCAAAACAAAGTCCACAGCATCGACCTCAACCAAACAACCATTCCAGCAAACCAGCTTCTTTTGCCAAGGAGGAACAGAAGAAGTGCGTAGAAACTTTTTTAATTCCTCTGATTTACGTCCTTATTTCCTGTAATCATAAAACGTATAACTTTACATATGAAGCTGGTAATGCTTCTTTTTGTCTCTGAAGTCATTAAAATTAAACATGTTGTTTTAGTTGATCCTTGTTAAAATGATCAAAGTGAAAACATGACACATTCCTCATGAGGTTCAGCCAATGAAACTAATCCACTGCTGCAGGGTGAAATGTGAATTTACATGTAAACATGTTGGAGGTTCTTCTGTAAGCAAGATGGTCTTGAAGCTACATATTTAATTTCTTGAGTTTTCAAATAGTACATGTTTAGGAGTTTATCTTTTCACCACTTTGAAACTTCGTGCTACCTTGGTACAACTTTAAAAAATGCTGAAAAAAAATCTACATTTGTGCTTAAAACAAGATTTTCCAATAACTTGAAAAATGACTTTTTGAATAGTTATTAAAAGAAAATTGTTTTTGCTTAAAAATATCCAAAATATCTATAAATTTTACTGAAAAAATTATGCAAAATCATAAATTGAAAAGGGTGGAATGCCCCCTGCGGGTCAGGGACAGGGTCCTGCCCCAAGTGGAGGAGTTTAAGTATCTCGGGGTCTTGTTCATGAGTGGGGGAAGGTTGGAGCAGGAGATCGAAAGGGTGGATTGGTGCGGCATCAGCAATAACTACGACGCTGCATCGGTCCGTCATGGTAAAGAGAGAGCTGAGCCGAAAAGCAAAGCTCTCGATTTACAAGCCGATCTACGTTCCAACCCTCACCTATGGTCACCAGCTGTGGGTGGTGACCGAAAGAATGAGATCGCGGGTACAAGCAGCCGAAATGAGCTTCCTCCACAGGGTGGCTGGGCTCTCACTCAGAGATCGGGTGAGGAGCTCTGCCATCCGGGAGGAGCTCGGTGTCGAGCCGCTCCTCTTCCAGGTCGAGACGAGCCAGATGGGGTGGTTTGGGCATCTGGTCAGGATGCCCCCCGAGCGCCTCGCGGGCGAGGTGTTTTGGGCACGTCCCACCGGGAGGAGACCAAGGGGCAGACCCAGGACCCGCTGGAGAGACTATGTCTCACAGCTGGCCGGGGAACGACTTGGGATCCATCCAGGTGAGCTAGAGGATGCAGCCGGAGAGAGAGAGGCCTGGGCTGCCCGCTTGAGGGTGTTGCCCCCGCGACCCGACCCCGGAACAAGCGGAAGATGACGGAACGAACGGAACGGAATAAATTATTATTTATTTCTGTTCCATTCTGTCATCTTCCGTTTATCCAGAGCCAGGTCGAGGGACCAACATTCTCAGACTTCCCTCACCGCGACTGCGACTCAACCAGGAGAGTCCCAAGGCGTTCCCTATCTACCTGTGAGACATAGTTTTTGCAGCAGGTCTGGGGGTCTGCCCCTAGGTCTCCCGCTAGTAGGATGTATCTGAAACACCTCATCAGCGAGGCACTCGGGAGGCATCCTAACCAGATGCCCAAACCTTCCAATGTGGTTTCTCATGACCCAGAGGAGCAATGGCTCGACTCCAAGCTCCTCCCGGATGCCAGAGCTCTTCATCCTATTTCTGAGTGAGAACCTAGTCACCCTGCAGGGAAAGCTCATTTCGGGGACTTGTATTTGCAATCTCGTTCTTTCAGTCACCACCTACAGGTGGTGACGATAGGTGAGGGCAGAAACATAGATTAACTGGTAAATCGAGAGCTTTGCTTTTTTGTCTCAGCTCTTTCTTCACCACAATGAACCGATGCAGCGTCCTAATTATTGCGGACACAGCACCGATCCATCTGTCGGTGGACAAATCCCAAAGGTACTTCATTCCCTACACTCGGGGCGTATTTAATAATGCTTTGATAAAACATTTAACTTTTGGCTACATTTATCAGAACTAATTTTAAAATAGACATTAAGGGAAACCTTTTTTATTGCAATACTTTAAAGTTGATAAACGTCGCACCCATGTGGAGACATTTCTTGTGACCGAACAGAATATTTTTAATAAAAGTTGAAAAAACAAAAACAAAAAACCTTTTAAATGTCTGGGTTGCAGGTTTGAACGCCAACAAACGTTACAAAAAGAGGAGTTGGTGAAAACTTCGCTCAAAGAGAAGGAGGCTGTTCGAGAGGAGATGGCAAAAGTTCTGACCAGAGAGAGGCAGCTTACACGCCAGGAGGCTGAGAAGACCAAACAATTGGTACACATACATAAACATCTTCTGCATGCCTTAGACAAATGTAAACATCCATTTATCAAATGCTAACGATAAATGGTAAAACAAACATAAATATGTAGATTGAAGACACAAGGTTTAAACCCGATTTACTCAGATTATTAGTGCCCATTCACTTGGGAAAACATTTTTCTTCAGGAAAAGTTTGTTGCCCCTCAGTTGTGTAAAATAGAAGAAAAAAAATGGTTATGATTTTAATGCAATTGTTGTCAAAAACAACAACTCTGCAGGGGAACAGATTACTGTCTCTCCACAGGTGGTCTGATGTTCATGTGCTTCTCTATTGTTCTCAATCAATAGAGATGGCTTTTAGCAGCTCTTTTGTTCATGATGCTTTCACACTAAGTGCACAAAATGCTCCCCGTGTGGGAGGTTTTTTGTGTTTTGTTTTTTTCTTGTCACATGAATCCCACATAGTTTGCTTTTTGTTTTTTTTCTTTCTTGTGTTTTTCCAAATTTCTTCCAGAAGCAGCATGTTTTCGCTTCATTACTCGGCGAACGTTCGAGCGGTTTTCAGATCCTAAAAAAGGGGCCTATAAAAAGTTTGACTATTTGTTTGGAAGTTACTTATGAACTGCAACTAGGTTGGGATTCAGTTACGCTGCGAACATTATAGTTTACTCACAAATAATAATTCTTTTTTTAAAAATTTTTTACTTACTCTATTCATCCCTCATCGGGGAAATTTGTGCGCTGCACTCCTACACCGCAGCAGGCTGCCCACGACGGCACCAATGGGGGGAGGAACAGAATCAGAATCAGAATATACTTTATTGATCCCACACAGGGGAACAGGGGCTTAGATGTCTTCTCCAAGGTTCTAGGACATTTCAGCCTCGGAGATTTCAGCCACGGACATTTGGGCCAAAAAACTGCAACCTAGGATATTTGAGCCATGTGCGCCACGAATTTAGGACATTTCAGCCACTGACATTTCAGCCACAGACTTTTGGGCCAAAAACCTATTTTATGTAGAAAATTGTGATATTTTATGTAAAACATTGTGATATTTTGTAAATAGCCTAGGTTGCAGTTTCTTGGCCCAAATGTCTGTGGCTGACATGACCGTTCACCCAGTAGGACAGCCATGTAACCCTTTGTGTTACATGTGAAGTAGATATATTCTGAGCGTATCTCAATATGTGTTATTCACACCTAACACAAAAGGGCATGAAGAAATTCTGATATTTTATGTAAAAATTTTATCGTAAATAAACAGTTGCACTACAGAAAATAATTGCTTTTAGTCATTTTTATCCCATGGCTTTTAGTCATTTTTATCCCATGGCTCAAATAAAAAATTCTGATATTTTTTAAAAATTCTGATATTTTACAAATAAAAAATTCCGATATTTTTAAAAAATTCTGATAAAATTCTGATATTTTAAAAAATTCTGATATTTTATGTAAAAATAAACATTTTTATCCCATGGTTTAAATAGCCGAGTCACCGTGGCTCAAATAGCCTAGGTTGCAGTTTTTTGGCTCAAATGTCCGTAGCTGAAATCTCCGTGGCTGAAAAGACCATTCACCCTTCTCCAAGGACCCTAGATGTGCACTCGGTGGGATGCGAAGTTCGCGGGCAAACACTCTTCCACTGAGCCACTGTCTCCCCCCGAAATAATGTCAGAATAAATGCTTAAAGAACTGAAACAATCTGCTTATGGGATCTTTTGTTTTGGTGTCTTATAAATAGTTATTATGTACCCTTTTAGTTAGAAAATGGGATTTTAGTACAAAGATGTACAAAAGCTGTTAAATTTTAGATGTAAATGTTTCATCAAAGCACGATATCTGACAGGGATCAACATCAACTTTATACAAGATATCGAAGAACCTAAAGCTACATAAACCTGGACTAAAAATCTAAGGCTTTGATATGTAATGGGGCCATTGTTAAAAATATGTTTGGGTTCTGTAATTTTTTTAAGGGTTCTGATTGCAGTTGGAATGAATTATTTTTTCTTTTGGCCAGAAATACGGAGGGGTCTGATTGTTCATAGAGCGCTAATACTGACAGGCAATAAAGTTTGTGGTTTTATTTCCGTTCCGTTCCGTTCTGTTCGGTCATCTTCCGCTTGTTCCGGGGTCGGGTCGCGGGTGCAACAGCCCCAAACGGGCAGCCCAGGCCTCTCTCTTCCCGGCTGCATCCTCCAGCTCACTCAGAAGGATCCCAAGTCGTTCCCCGGCCAGCTGTGAGACAGTCTCTCCAGCGGGTCCGGGGTCTGCCCCTTGGTCTCCTCCCGGTGGGACGTGCCCGAAACACCTTGCCCGCGAGGCGCTCGGTGGGCATCCTGACCAGATGCCCTCACCACCCCATCTGGCTCCTCTCGACCTGGAGGAGCGGCTCAACACCAAGCTCCTCCCGGATGGCAGAGCTCCTCACCCGATCTCTTAGTGAGAGCCCAGCCACCCTGCGGAGGAAGCTCATTTCGCCCGCTTGTACCCGCGATCTCATTCTTTCAGTCACCACCCACAGCTGGTGACCATAGGTGAGGGTTGGAACGTAGATCGACTTGTAAATCGAGAGCTTTGCTTTTCGGCTCAGCTCTCTCTTTACCACGACGGCCCGATGCAGGGTCCTAGTTATTGCTGATGCCGCACCGATCCGCCTGTCGATCTCCCGCTCCATCCTTCCCCCACTCGTGAACAAGACCCCGAGATAATTAAACTCCTCCACTTGGGGCAGTTTTGATTATTTTTTTTTAAAACCATACCTTTATGGCTTGCTTCACGTGCTGTTGAGGCACCGGGACAGCATTCTTACCTATGAAGCTCAGAGTTTTCCTCGTGCTTGTTTTCACATATATTTAGGATCTTGTTTCGGGCACCACTCTCAGCTGGTGACCATAGCTGAAGAAGTTTAAATATTTTTTTTGGATGGAGCAGAAGATTGAAAGTCGTATTGAGGTGGTGTCAACAATATTTTGGATGGTCCCTCACTTTTTTTTTTTTTATATTGACATAAAACTATTTACACGACTAATAACTAAGTTCAGCCCAAATTTAAACATAGCCTTGCCAACTCGGGCTTAGTGGTATACTTATTTTTGTGTATGAACACACGGTTGGGTTGATGTGACCAGCAGAAGGAGCTGTTGTACTTTTTTAACATCTTATGACTTCTTTGATGAAGCTGTTTTACAAACTAGAGTGATAAAGAGTTTCAGATGGTAGGAATTCTTTTTGTGATTTTTATTGGCTTCTGGGAGTGTTTACTTGAATAACACACAGCAGGATTTTTTCACAAACCCACTCTTTGGTTTGGGTTTGTCATTTCCACTTCCACAGCGATAATTTCCCCCCCATCTTTTGCACACTTGTTACACCCCCATTCCTTGTCTCTACCTCCCCCTCTTTTCTCATCCCTCCACTTCTTGTCGTTCTTGTCTCTCCCTGTCTTTTTTTTCCTTTTCTCTCCCAGCCCATCACTCTCTCCATCCTGCCCAAGGGACTGTATTATCAGCATAGTGCACACGGTAAATTGCACCCTGAGAGTTTCCCGGAGCTGGAGATAGGAGCAGAGCTGGTTTGGAGGTGTAGTTGTGTGTGGGGGATGGTGGAAAGGATGGAGCGGGTGGGGGTAGGTTGTTGTACACGCATGACTTTCCCCCCAATGTAGAGACACGCTGTAGTTCTCTTCTTATCTCCACTCCAACATACTCCCTCTTCTGATAGAAGCCTGCTGGAGAGACGCTGTGAGCAGAATGACCAGTTGAATGTGGCGGCACCTTCTTATGCCCAAAAGCTTCTTGTAATTACCTGCACCTGTGCTATGAATACATTTACGTACAAACTCATGAATCGTGATGAAACATTTTTTTTCCCTCCTTCTGAGGAACCGCAAAGCTTAATCACCCATCATATTTGTCCCCTGCAGATCATGTTGAAAAATTCCAGCAAAGCTAAACAATTTAGTTTTTTATGTTGTCTGGATACCATGGTCCTTGCCCGGAAAAGGGTGGAATGCCCCCTGCGGGTCAGGGACAGGGTTCTGTCCCAAGTGGAGGAGTTTAAGTATCTCAGGGTCTTGTTCACGAGTGGGGGAAGGATGGAGCGGGAGATCGACAGGCGGATCGGTGCAGCATCAGCAATAACTAGGACACTACATCGATCCGTCGTGGTAAAGAAAGAGCTGAGCCGAAAAGCAAAGCTCTCGATTTACAAGTTGATCTACGTTCCAACCCTCACCTATGGTCACCAGCTGTGGGTGGTGACCGAAAGAATGAGGTCGCGGGTACAAGCGGCCGAAATGAGCTTCCTCCGCAGGGTGGCTGGGCTCTCACTAAGAGATCCGGTGAGGAGCTCTGCCATCCGGGAGGAGATCGGTGTCGAGCCGCTCCTCCTCCAGGTCGGGTCGAGAGGAGCCAGATGGGGTGGTTCGGGCATCTGGTCAGGATGACCCCCGAGTTCCGACCCGACCCCGGAACAAGCAGAAGATGACGGAACGGAACGGAAACTGGATGTGTTTTATTGTATCATAGTGACACACACAAGTAGGGTGACACCAAATGAATGCATCACATTAACTTCATCATCTTTGAAAAGAGGGAACAGAGACCTGATTTTTTTTTTTTTTTAAGTGGCGCCTCAACAGCTCTGGTGAACAAATCAGGTTGTTTTGCCTCGGGAAAATATTTAAAGGTGGATTTGTTTATCTTTTCTGCTTTGACAGTCTGTTCGGATCTCCCAAGTCTTTAGTAATTACTAAACATACTTTCCCGCCAGTTAGATGGAAGTGATTTGGTTTGTTTGGGAGTGTTGTGATGGGGCTCAGCTTTTCATTCATAAAGGAAAACACTTTATAGTTGTTTAGCAATTAAGAGGAAACAGGTGCTTCATTTCTAAGGATTTGCAACCAGATGGTCAATTAAAAAAAGTTTTCGTTTAAACAAGCAATCCCAGTGTTAGTACTTTTTCTTTACGTTCCGTCATCATCCGCTTGTTCCGGGGTCGGGTCGCGGGGGCAACAGCCTCAAATGGGTAGCCCAGGCCTCTCTCTCCCCGGCTGCATCCTCTAGCTCACCTAGAAGGATCCCAAGTCGCTCCCCAGCCAGTTGTGAGACATAGTCTCTCCAGCGTGTCCGGGGTCTTCCCCTTGGTCTCCTCCCGGTGGGACGTGCCCGAAACATCTCCCCCGTGAGGCGCTCGGGGGGCATCCTGACCAGATGCCCGAACCACCCCAGCTGGCTCCTCTCGACCTTGAGGAGGGGCGGCTCGACACCGAGCTCCTCCCGGATGGTAGAGCTCCTCACCCGATCTCTGAGTGAGAGCCCAGCCACCCTGCAGAGGAAGCTCATTTTGGCCGCTTGTACCCGGGATCTCATTCTTTCGGTCACCACCCACAGCTGGTGACCATAGGTCATGCTATATTCTCAGATTTGGTCATTTTCTACATTTAACAGCAGCAGACACAATCTAAAGCCCATTCTTTTGGCTAAAAACCAGTTTACCGTCCCGCGACAGACTTGCAACCTGTTCGGGGTGTACCCTGCCCTTCGTCTCAAATCAGCCGGGATGGACTACGGCATCCCGAATGGTTAAGAAAGTGACTGACTGACTGTTTTACTGACCTAAAAAGGATCAAAATACTTGTGTATCAAGAATTAAAAGTGTATAGACACTTTGTAAATTCTGATTGCTTATAAAATATAGAACTATAAAAGTGTCAAAGTGTCATTGTTTAGTGTTTCTGTTATGATAGTGTCACTGTAAGGAAAACCCTGAGTCTGTACGGAAACTTTTTCCATCAAAGTTTGACACTATTCACAGATTTCAGTTAGAATTAGAAGTTAAAAACACTGCAGAGTCCATTTTTAACAATTTAGTTTATGGTAACATGTCTTAGTGTTCAAGAAGAGCCTTGTCTGCTCTTCCAAGAGAATGCTGGTGACATGAATGAGGATATAAAATGAACAATATGGGATCAAATTTAGATAAAACCATGTAGTTAACATGATAAGGGGATGGAAGCAAACTGTTCGACTCTGCCTGATGATGATAAAGAGTTTCAGATTAGAGGAGAGAAAAAAATATAATCACTCTACTTTGAACGGCTGCAAAGCAGTTCCGTTTTCTATAAGGAGATGGTGAACTTTTTTTTTTTTTTAAAAAAAAGAAAGGACTAATTTTAAAATTCAAATTTACTGATTGAATTGTGAGTTGGGTCTTGTATCGATGTATTCATTCAGCATGTCCAACACTGCGTCACTGTATCCCAGCTAGCATTACTTAAGAGGCAGGATACACTCTGTACAGGACACCAGTTTGCAAAAAATTAGTATTTGTTTAAAATGACTAAATCCAATTATCTAAAGATTCTAAAGACTTTTGAATTCAGTTTTTCCAAATGTCTTAAACCTGAAATAAAATACTTGTTAGAGAAGTTTAATAAAAAAAAACAAGAGAAGTTATTCAATTTAAATAGAATTCATTCAAATGAGGTGGTCCCACGACAGACTGGCGAACTGTTCTGAGTGTACCCTGACTATAGCTTTGAATCAGCCGGGATAGGCCCCGGCAACCCCCCACCCCGCATCTCCTCTAGGAATGAACAGTTGAATTGAATTTTATTTGTATAGCCCAAAATCACAGAATTTCTGTCTCAATAGGCTTCACACTGCAGATTCAGAAAGAAGAAAAACAAGAAAAAAAGGAATATATAAACACAAATACACAGCAAGAAAACTAACTAACAAATGTTATTCCTGCCCCTAGAGACTCCTTCACAGTGACAAAAAACTCCTGAAAAAGCCATCAGTGGGGAAAAAAATAAGAAACCTTGTGGGTATCCACACAAAAGAGGGATCCATCCCTCCCCCGGGAAGGGAGAGATGAATGAATGATTCAAATGATATTACATAAACCTCAAACGTAATCAGACTACCAAGCTTAGCCCGGTGCCATTTTAGCCCTCAAATAGGCCTCAAATATGTGGAAAAACTATTGGTCCCTTGGTCTTATTCGAAAACAGTCAAGAGTTTGTACATATTTAAAAAAAATATCAAATCCCAGATGGGTTTCAAAATATCTTTTGGCACAACTTGTGTTCTGATGACAAAGTAGAACAAATGTTCAGGTAATTCAACAATGTTTTCATTTTTCATAAGAAAATAAAAAAGTTTTAGTGAAGACCCTCTTACACAAGGAATGAAAAACTGCGTCAGACAGATTATTAACCGTTTCCCATGTAATTAGGAGGAAGAGGATGTGAAGTTGAGGAGGTGGAAATAAATGCTGTAAAAAGAGGAGAACTAAAGAGAAGGGAAAACAACTGGAGGATGAAAACAAACTCTTCATGAGTGATTTAAGTGAGGAGTGATTTCCTGAAGGATCCCAAAAAGGTGAATGAGTAGAGCAAGAGACTATTTGTTTTCTAGTAAATAATGCTCCAGAATTATTAAAGACTTGCCTTTTTTTCTGCGGTTATGTTTGAGAGAAGAAACAGCACGAGAGCAGAGCAGGTGGATGGAGTAAAAATGACAGATGTACTACCATTTACTGAAGAAAAATAAAAAGAATGTTTCTGTTTGATTAAAGGGATTGCAAGACGATGAATAAAGAAGCAAAAAAATGCTCATTTTGCTTTTTTCCCCCAATATATTAGATTGTGCATTACAAAATAAAAAAAACCCTAAAAGTACTGGGAGGATGAAAATGGGAATACCTTTGTTTATTCTAACCGGTTAGACTAGGTAGCAGAGGTGTCAAAAGTACCAACATTTTCTACTCAAGTAGAAGTATAGATACCGAGTTAAAAAACTACTTTAGTAAAAGTAGAAGTATCAACTCGAGTTTTTACTCAAGTAAAAGTAAAACGTAACCTATTGTCAAAACTACTTAAAGTAAAAAAGTAAAAGTAATTTTCAGAAAAAAAGAAATATTATTAACAAAAGCATATGATTATCACATGCTTTAAGGAGCAGAAAATATGATAACTAAATGAAAGTGTTATGGTGTGAAACTATGATTCAGAAACATTTATTTCTTAATAACCTTTATTGGAAATCGATTAATGAACACAATCAAATGTATTAACATACCAGGGCATTATGTAACATCCCTTTAGCTACCAAGTTTCACTCTGCATCACCTAATTTAAGCAACTTCAGCAGACACAAACACACTCAATGTAAAAAAAAAATGACCAAAAGGCTTTTTCAAGCCTTGAAGGCAGCTGGTTTTCAAAGTTCTTTGAGGCAATAATGAATAGTCATTAACAAGTTTCTAAGGTTGAGAGTGCCACATACAGCCTGCGTGACACCTGGAACACAGCAGGCGGTGGGGAGGGTATGTGTGCATGCATGCGCGCGTGCTGTGTCACGTGTTGAAGTGATGAAGCAAGAGGAAGTCGTATTGAGATTGCATTAGCTCGCCTCATCCAACCACATTCAAATCAAATGGCGCGATTGATCCGGATTGGTTTTTAATAACTTTTTTCTTTATTTTTAACGGTGACAAAATGGCAAAAGTAGCGACTACTTTTTATAAAAATAACGAAGTAAAAGTACAGATAATTGCATAAAAAAGTAGTGAGTAAAAGTAAAAAGTAGACAAAAAAATAATTACTTCGTTAAAATAAAGAAAATGAGACTTTCCAATTGAGTAAAGTAACAAAGTAGTTCTACTTCGCTACTTGACACCTCTGCTAGGTAGACCTGATGTTCAGAGTTTAGCTGAACAATAGTGTTAAGAGAAGGAGATAGACATGTGATTCAGACCTTCATGTCCTTTGTGGACAGACAAGACACTTCTCAGAGTCACAAGTCAGCGAGTCATATGCTATTTAGTGGCTTCTTTCTTTTCCCTCCCTTACATTCTCTCACTTATTTCCTCCTGTCTTTTATTCTTTTTTTCCCCCTCTTGAACAGCCTGGTCCTTCCATTCCTCTGTCCCTTTTGTCATTTTCCATCCCGAGTCCTCACTCACTGTGCTACTCTCTGAATAGTCATTGTTAATAGCAAATCTTCTGCAGATTAATTTCAGAATGAGAGAAGGGAATGGGAGTATAAAAAGAAAAGAGGCAAGTTGAACTGAAGGACCGAATGGGATTTTCGCTTTTTATAAGGGATTAATCGTCTTTTGGTCTTTGTTGAAAGCAGAAAAAAAGGTTATAAGTCAAATTAGCGTATGGCAAATTTCTCACTCTGTTCTCGAGGAACAATTAGGAGCACAACTTTATTAGCTTGCCTTTACTTTCTTCTGATGCCACCTGGACTAATAAAAGACAATCAATAGGTTTCTTATTGTCTGAACTCAACTCTGATCAGTGTTGGACACACGGGAGGGACTAAAGTCATTTTACAGTTAAATTTGTAGTTGATAACATGTAAAAATAGACATACAATTGGACTCGAGCTTAATACAGTAAGTGGGTTTTATTGTTTGCATCCTTCTGTCTCTAGAGTCAATGGAGTCTGCACCTGGATGCTTATGTGTTTGTGCAGCGTCGGCTGTGGCCGAATAAGCCGATGTGGTAACTGCAGCTCTTACCACACTTGCTGCAAATGTGATGGTATGAATCATCAGGGGAACAGTGGCAGACGGACTTTTCTGCTGTTTTTTTTTTTTTTTGTAGCCTCATGCTGGATCTCTCTGTTCTCCTCGGCCTGTTCGACACAGATTTTGACAATTGCGCGCCAGCTGTTGCAGTCAGAGGTCACTAACTCGAGATCAGTTGCATTGATGTTGCAAGACTTCAGATCCCCCTTCGGGGCATCTTTATACAGCAGGGCAGGTCGTCTAGTTTGCCGCATTCCTGCGACAAGCTCTTCAAAGAGGATGTCCTTTGGAATGGGACGATCGTCCATACATGGCCTTGCCAGCGCAGGCGCCTCTGGGAGAGAATGGTGAACATCCTGGACATGCTCATCTGGGTCAGGACGTCCGCATTGGATACGCGATCCTGCCAGGTGATGCCTACGAGACGTCTAAGGTTACGCAGGTGGAAAGCATTTAGTCCAAGCGTCACTGCCATACAGGAGGGAGCTCAGTACACATGCTCAGTAAACCTTCATCTCTGTGTGGAGAGTCAGCATGGGGTTGTCCCCCTCATGCTTTGTTAGGCGGGCCCTGGCGGTTGCTGCTTTGCCTATCCTGATGTTAAGCTTGATGTCCAGGGGTAGGTTGCTGGACATTGCGGGGGCAATATAGGTGAACTTGCCTACTACCCTTAAGGTGTGATCGCCAATGGTGATCATGGGAGTGGTGACTCATGATGTTGGTCTTCTTGAGGCTGATGGTTAGACCGAGCTATATGCATAACTCCGGGAATCAGGTGACAGGGACAGGGTTATGCCCCAAGGGGAGGACTTTAAGTATCTCGTGGTCTTGTTCAGCAAACTTTTGTGTAATTCTCAAAATGATTTTTATGAAAAGGTAGTGAAAAATTGCTGAAGTAGGATAGAAAACCATTTTTTTTCTTCTAAAACAGACTTCCTTTTTGTTACAAAAGGGGTATAATTGAAATTCAACTACCGTATTTTCTGCACTATAACGCGCACCGCATTACAAGGCACACCTTCAATAAATGACATTTTTAAAAACTTTTTTCATATATAAGACGCACCGCATTATAAGGTGCTACAGTAAAGGCTGGGGTTACGTTATGCATTCACTAAATGGTGCTGCGCTAAAGGGAATGTCAAAAAAAACAAACCAGTTAGCTAGGTCAGTCAAACTTTATTAACAATTACAAAACAGCTTTCTGTTTTTACTCCCAAAATGAATAAACACTTGTTTTATTTTTTTCTCCGAGATAAAGTATTAGTATTTTTGTGACACAGTTTATCTTCCATTGGAGATAAACTCTGTTTAGTCTTGTTTACTTGGCGCAGCGCATCCTCTTGCTTCCTCCACTTCCTCACCATTGATTCATTGATGTTAAACTCTCTCGCTGTGGCTCTATTCCTGTGTTCTACTGTGTGACCGATCGCCTTGAGTTTAAACTCTGCGGTTTAACAGTGTCTCTTGGTAGGAGCCATTTCCGGGTCTTTACACAAACACACAAATGGAAATGAGACGCCCTTTCATATTTCCCAGCATGCACCGCGCACTACTTCTTCTACGGGGGAAATGGAGTCTGCGGCTGCTTATCGCAGTTGCGACACTTGTTGTAGCTCAATATTAAACCATATGTATAAGGCGCTGCGGGTTAAAAGGCGCATCGTGGACTTTAGAGAAAATTTAAGGTTTTTAGGTGTGCCTTATAGTGCGGAAAATACGGTAATTGAAATTTAACTACTTTAATTCATTGAGTTCTTAATTGGTCATAAAACATTAAAAAAAAAAATCTGAATAAAAGCTTAGGCTGGCCCGTGATGACGAGTGGTTTCCAAAGGCGAAACAATGTGTAATGTGATCATTTTTTTTATTTTTAAAAACCGTTTCAGATGACAGTTAAAGCAGACCTATCACATTTTTTAATTAATTTATTTAGGTTATGTGTTTGATACTTTACTATTTTAATGGGGGTTTACTTTCTTTTGTAAAACTCCTGCTCAACAGGTGTACATGCTGGTGGTCTGACGTCTCGGAGGGAATGAAATTAGACTTGCCATGTGATCATAAAGCCATTGTATGAGATGAAAGTATAATAGTGACTTGAAAGCCATATAGGGTTTGAATAATTCAAAGCTCTACAAAATGATTCATCCACTTAAAGTTGCTGTGGGAAGTTTCAGAGGATGGATTCCTGTGGCACTAGATGGCAGTCAAACCATGTCCCTTAGAGGTTGAAGCTTGTCTGTATTTCTTTTTTTTCATCTAATGCTTTGTTCCTGGTCACATCAAGGTAAATTTAAAGTTTGAAATGCTGTTATTCACAAACCCTGCACCGACCCCCTCATTAAAATGTATTTTGTTTGATCGCTCCAGTACAATGGCCTTTCATATTCCCCATTACCTTTATTGAATCAAGCTTAGCTTTGGAATGGCACAATGTCAGGAAGTGTTTTAATGTAATTGTCAAATTTCTTAAGTTTTCAAAGGAACTGTCACATATAAAAAGACGCTGACATTGTTTGTCTAGCCTGCTTTTCAGTGCAGTGTGAATATTGCTGTATTGTCACTCTCAGAGCAATTAGTCTCATTTTATTTAACCACATTTGACTTCAGTTTCTTTTGTCTTTGGTTCTTTTGTTTGCTTGAATTTCCAATTGTTTTTCATCTATTTGTGAGGTTTAAAAAAAAGAATCAAATTCACTATGGTAGTGTGTGTATCTACTCTTGGTTCTCGAGGGTTGTAAGTGTTTCCCAGTTTTAACATATCTGGCATCCCTCGTGACCCATTAGGGATAACCGGTTCAGAAAATGAACGAATGAATGCTTTATATTACATAACTGTCTTCTGGAAGTCATTATTTTTATTGAAGTTCACCCTTGCAGAAAACATTCAAAACTTGTAAGCCCCTTTATGTTCATAAGGAGGACGTAGGGTTTAAATGTACGTATTTGAAACAACTTTATTAGTAGTGGTTTAATATGAAATTAAACTTTAATCACTGGTTAACGAGACCCAGGTAAAAACTTAGTGAGGTCATCACATGGTATAAAAAGAATTTAAAACTATAAATACATCAGAGTTCTATTTTTCAAATTATTTTTCCAACTTAGGAGTGTTTTGGAGCAGTGTGCTGTAGGTGTGACAGAGGAGTTCAGAGGAAACAGAGCATCAGGAATCTGCTCTGAGTCTCTTCTTGTTCGCCGTGTTTATAGACAGGCTGACAGAAGAGGTTAGACAGGAATCTCCAGTGACTATGATGTTTGCAGATGACATTGTGATCTGTAGTGAGAGCAGGGAACAGATGAAAAGCTGGAGAAGTGGAAAGTTTGCCCTAGAAAAAAAAAGGAACATTAGCTACAGTAAGACAAAGCAAATGAGAAGGGACACAAATGGTACAGTGAGGTTACAAATAGTTGAGAAACAGGAGGTGGAGGATTCTATGTATTTAGGATCAACAGACCGTAGCGAGTATAGGAAGGTTTATAAAAGTGTGGCGAGATCGGTTGAGAGCAGCCATGTTTGTTCTTGAGATAGTGGCACTGAGAAGACAGAAGGCAAGGCTGGTAGTAGCAGAGATGAAGATGAAATCTGTGATTCTCTTTGCAAGTGACCAGGATGTACAGGATGAGGAATGAGGACATCAGAGAGAGAGCATGTTAAAAAATTTCGGTCGTGTCCAGAGAAGAGAGAAAGGATGTATCAGCACAAAGATATTCAGATTTGAACTGCCATGCAGGGGACTTGGAGGAATGAATGAAAGGGGGCAAGAAAGCAGTTAGTGTTGAAAACAAGGATGAAGGTACCCCCTGAGGGGCTAAGCCAAAAAAGGGAAAAAGGAATATGACCATATTTCAGAAAATTTAACCCAAATATCCCAATGATTTGTAGAAGTTGGCTTTTCCAAAGGTTGACGAATATAATCTAATTAAAACCAAAATATTCATGACTGTCTATGTCACAAATATTAATTCGGCAGGTTGTGCACTCTGGCAAATGCACTCTGAAACGGAGACACCTATTGCTATATACAATAGGTAAAAAAATAAAAACTAAAACTTGTTGGAAGAGGCTGTTTTTATGTTTTGAGATGCTTTAACATTCATTTTTTAGTAGTTATACATTTTTAAAAAACAATTTAAAAAACTGTCAGTTTGAGATTTTGTAAAGTTGTATTTGTACTATTTTTTTTTTGTGATGAGTCTAAAAAGCTTCAAATGTCTTCCCAAAAATGGACTCGCTTATAACTTCAAGCTACAGTATATATTCTCTCTCTCTGTTCGATATGCAGAATAACTGAAGAGAAAATGCTTAAAAAAACAACCAAACAAAACTGAAATTATGTTCTTGCTGTTGATATTTACACTGAAATGCATTTCAGGTTCTTTTCATAGTGAACAAGGTGGCTTCTGTACCCTTAAAGAAACTTTTTGCACTGTAAACTTTTGGTTCCCCCTCTTACATGATATTATTTTGACATTACATAAACAGAGCAGTCTATCTAGTTTGATCCACCTCTTCTCAACTATTAATCAGAAAACTTTGGAACTAACTTCATCTCAAAATGTTTTACATTTTGATTAGATTTTTTTTCTCACTTGGGAGTTTAATTCAATCTGAAAATAATGAACTAAATCTAATAATCAGTTATTTTACATTGTGGGACACATAAAAATGGATAATAATTATTTGAGTTCTCAAAATCTATACAACACTTGGCCAGAGTTAATAGATTGCTGTGCTTTGTTCTATTTCTCAATTATAAACATATTTTTTAGTTTTTTTTATATTATTATCTTATTTGATTGAAAACAAATGGAAGAAACAACTATGGTCGATCACATTTATAGCCTTTAATATCTGGTAACCTTTTGAAATTTAATTTTCCTCTATCCTTTACTTTCCTCTGATTCACCTGCAGAATTTACTAGATGGCTTGCTCTTTATCAAATAAATGATAAACTTTGAAGTGAACAAACTGCACAACGACACCAGAGGATGGCAATACAAGACAGCTTGCCAGTGTGTGTCTAAATGGGAGACAGAGTCGGGAAAGTTTTTTCTTCATTCGTATGGAATTTCAAAAATATTTGATGTATTGTGGAAGAGGTGATTATTTGGCAGCTCAAACCAGAAGCAACCAGTGACTTACTCATTTAAGTAAACTAGATAAGATTTATAAAGTCAATTCCACTCCCACTGATGCTCCGTAAACAAGCGTAAATCACCTCGAGCAAGAACTTCACATATTTTACACATCAATAAAAGATTGTTTTTATCTCTACATTTTCGATTTATCTTTTCATACTAGAACTCCCAATGCCAAGTAGAAGTTGTTGTGTAAGTTAGTTTGACCTATTTTAAAATTGAAATGTTTTTTTTTTTCTGTTTTTAGAAAAACAAAGGACGGAAAGTATTTGTATTACTCACATTTGAATGTAATTAAAGTTAATTTACATTATGTCAATATTTCAGAATAATTATGAAATGAGCTTTACCTCAGATCAGGGAGTGTGAAAGCCTAACTATTGCTCATCCCCCTGCCTATTCCTAAAAAGTACAAGCTTTGCCTCAGATATTTGACATGGGCTCTGAGGAACTGCCATCCCTTCGCCCAAGAGGGGCGAAAAGCAGGAGGAGCACAGAAAGAGGGCAGCGTGTGTGAAATTCTTCTGATAAAAACGTATCGTTGCTATAGGTTATCACATCATCGCTGTAACTGGAACTCAATTGTTGTCAAGTATGAGCAGGATGGAAGTACTGATCCAATTCCTTAAACAAGCGTTGAATCACCCAAAAACCACTTTTGTGACAAATACAAAGCCCACACATCACTATTAGAAGGTAAAACGCTCTGAAAAGTTGATGTTAAATGAGATGGGACCTTTTAGTTGCGCTGTCTGGGCGGAATGGATGCTATGTTATTATTTATGATATATTGTCAAAAAAATATATTCTGGTGGAAATTTGTCTTCCATTAATAAAACAACAAAAAAAAAACCCTAAAAACATCCTACACATGCCATTTTTAAGGGCACGACACACTGGGAGCCCAGTACAAGTGGAATAATGACAACAATGGTGATGTAGATAAAAAAAAAAAAAAAAATTCCCCTCAACGGAGAAATTTGGGTGCTGCATTACACCGCAGCAGGCTGCCACGACGGCGCCAGTGGTGGGAGAAACGGGGGTGTCCTTGTCTTCCCTAAGGACACCTAGATATATAAGCTCAGTGGAATTCGATTCCGCAAACTTTAAAAAAAAAACTTCCGGTCAAAGGGAGAACGTTTTACCACTGAGCTATCGCCTCCCCCCAGTTCAATTTGGTGAACGGTCTTTTTTTAGCCACGGAGATTTCAGCCACGGATATTTGAGCCAAAAAACTGCAACCATGAGATTATAATGACTAAAAGCAATTATTTTCTGTGGTGCAACTGTTTATTTACAAAAATTTACAAAATTTTTACATAAAATATCACATTTTTTTTACATAAAATATCACAATTTTTTACATAAAATATCACAATTTTTTACATAAAATATCACAATTTTTTACATAAAATATCACAATTTTTTACAAGTTTGGTTGTCCTCCACGAAGGTTGTGACTGATGCCACAAAGAAAGGCAGGGATGGTCTTCTTGCCTGTGTTTAAGTCAAGCACCAGGTTGTGGAGACGAACCTGAAGCTCCTGGTACACCATCTTCCCACGCTTGGAAGGACGGATCCGGCGCTCCTCCTGGAGCAGAATACCATTCAGAATACCAGGCTGAAATGTCCTAGATTCGTGGCCCACATGGCTCAAATATCCTAGGTTGCAGTTTTTTGGCTCGAATGTCTGTGGCTGAAATCTCAGAGGCTGAAATGTCCTAGATTCGTTCAATTTCTTTATACATTTTTTAAATTATTTGAAATTTCCATTGAGGTTTATTTGTCGTCATTGTATGTTATCATCCAAATACAGGAAATTCTGTTATTATCACTTCAGACACCCCTAATCAGAGGCGCGAATTCAGGCAAATTTTAACTTGTTGAGTCTGCTGGTTGAAAAACCAGGAGGACATGAAGCAAGGACAGAATGGTATGCTCTGACAGAGTGAAGGGGGGAAACTCTGCAGTTAAATAGAGAAGATGACTGAGGGTGTAATCAGCAGGATGAGGGAGAAACTAAAACCCAAACAAATTCTCAAAATGTATTTTTTTTATCCGTACTGCCCATATCATCAACTGTTTTGCTTCTTTGATAAGGAAACTTTCCCCCTCCAGTTTTAAATCCAATTTAACCCCAAAAAAGGATGCTAGTTTAAACATTTCAGTTGAATGAAACTCTGTCATCCTTAAATGTCAAGCTGTGCACCAAAACTGGTCAAAAAAATAAAGAAATCAGAAATTCAATGCCTCATCAAAAAGAGAGAGAAAACAAAGTTGCATTGGATCAAACATTGGAATGAAAAAAGTAAGGGTGTGAAATGTTTTCAGAAAACTAGTGCATCTTAAAACAAACTTGTTTGGTGTGATTGAGCCACGGTTTGAGATTGAACTGCTGAATGTTCATGGAAAAATTCTCCATTTGGTTTGAAAAAACTAGTAATTTTAGGGGGTGTTGTGTTTTTTAAAAAAAGAACATGAAATGTGTTTTTAAAAAAGTACATAACTGCATACAATACTAGAGACGCTAGCTCTTTGTGACTGAGCATACAATTGAGCCATAGCGGATCCTCCTCTTGTTACATTTAAATCTACACATGTTCCGTTCCGTCATCTTCCGCTTGTTCCGGGGTCGGGTCGCGGGGGCAACAGCCTCAAACGGGCAGCCCAGGCCTCTCTCACCCCGGCTGCATCCTCCAGCTCACCTGGAAGGATCCCAAGTCGTTCCCCGGCCAGCTGTGAGACATAGTCTCTCCAGCGGGTCTGGGGTCTGCCCCTTGGTCTCCTCCCGGTGGGATGTGCCCAAAACACCTCGCCCGCGAGGCGCTCGGGGGGCATCCTGACCAGATGCCCGAACCACCCCATCTGGCTCCTCTCAACCTGGAGGAGGAGCGGCTCGACACCGAGCTCCTCCCGAATGGC